>JAVJIX010000023.1:3567500-4912500 GCA_036785185.1 Paratrypauchen microcephalus
TTGGTGATGTTTGTACTTTGTAACCGGTGATTTCTGTTGGTGTTAGAATTTAAAATTACAAATGTGTGATCAATGATATTGATTATGTGTAATGGGGGGGTCTGGGGTCCTTCCCAGGGGAATTTTGGACAAACTGTGTAATTTACTGTATTTCATTGCATTTTAGGGGTGTACAAAGCCACAGTTGAATAATATAGTATATATTTATTTTTTCATGGGTTTAGTGGCTGTACAGTATGTCTTCTGTCCCTGCTCCGGTCACCTCACAGACAGGGAGCTTCAGTCTGTGACTCAGAGCAGCACAAACACTACAGGCTTAAGCCACTATCTGGACGTCTGAACACATTTTATCCTGGAGTATTTATCATGATACTGCTCAGAGGGTCAGACTATTACTGTGTAGCGTGTGCACGCCGCAGTTGCATGTGTCTGAGTTTGCAATGCTACGAACTTTTTCAGGTGGGATTTATGAATGTATCTAATATGAGGTCAATTTTTATCAAATAAAAAGTGGTATAGAATTTGAAATGTGAAGAACTGCGTTATGATCATTCAACATCTCCACAGTAGTTAATATGCCTTCATGAAAATGCTTAATAAATGTAGGTGCATTTTCTGATCAAAGGAGCCGTCTGTCCGAGCGAGGAGGGGGAAGACAGAGTTTAGGTGCACAGTACTGGAGCAGCACCGGTGATTGTGTCCATGGAAGTATAATAAGATCTTACTGTAAATCCATGGTCGTATCTGATCAAAGATTGTCATCAAAACTAAAAACTAAATAAATGTCCCACTCAAAACTTTAAATTTTTCAATTGATATACCAAAATCCTGGACATTTTGGGCTCATTTAGAAATTCCTCCCTGACATTTTTTTGGGTCACAAAAGGAGAACATGTCCAGGAAAAAGAGGATGTCTGGTCACCCTAATTGAGACACAAACATCTCTTTTTCTAAACACAACCACCTAGTGACGTCCACCTAGAGCTCCCTGTTTACTGCCTTATCTTTAAAGATGTATTCATTTTAGCACGACTAGAGATAAAATTGGACAGGAAGTAGTGACGCTAACAGTGAGGCTGTCAGGTGCTATTGTGCATAGAGCCTATTAAAATAGCTGACCAGTTTGTTAACAATGTGTTTTTTCCTTATTTGCCTTCAATAACTAGGCATGATGTGGTCATAAATTAAACAAGAACCTAAATAGCTCTACCTCTAACTTCTGCTCAAGTCATTATACGACTGTATACAGATATGAGATCGAGTGCAATTAGTGTCTTGGATAGCGTGATAAACAGTACAGCGTATTCCTCGATGGCATCAAGGAGCGGATGTGAGGGATTGCTTTGTTTTCCCTCATCAGTTCATTTGCTCTAATCTCTTATCTCTCTCCTTCCATTAGCGGATCTGAACAACATCAAGTTCTCGGCATACAGGACGGCCATGAAGCTGCGGCGGGTGCAGAAAGTGCTGAGATGTGCGTACTGGATTTCAATACTGCTACACTTCCCCCTCACTGTAATATCTAATGTTATCAGAATGGATCCATTATGACCAGCCCTACTTTGAGAATATGATCTGTCCACTATACAGTCTTTATATAGCCATCTGCTAAAAGCCTGTGCTAATCAAAGTTATCAATAAAGCAAAAGCCAGCCAAAATCAGTTAAGCATTGCATATTTCTCTACATTAGGTGCTTAAATAAAATATATTTTTTTTATCACCACCCTGCTGCACATCTCTGCTCATTTCTCTTTGGGCTGGGGATGTGCAAATAACACTGGTCTACAAATTTTTGGACTCGATCTGCTTCCGAGATAAAAGTGGCTAAATCTCATTTATATTGATAAGATGATCTGAAATCAGTTGATAACTGTGCTGGTTAGCTAATGTATTCAAGATATTTAACTTGCACTTCTTTATCCGTCAAGAAATAAACAAGAAATATTTTAAGACATCAGGTGCACACAGTTTCGAGGCATCTCTCTTATGTGAAATCAAAAAATATTTAATGTTAAAACTCTAGACATATTAAAATGAATGTATTAGAATGTGCAGACAGGCTTTCAGATAGATCTGGTTGCTTGTAGACACACTGTACCTTCTGATGAACTATCCTGTTTGCCTTATTTTGCATAAATTTCCTATTTTGACCCAATACTATATCTTGGAAACTATAGCCTATCAGCACTTCTGACTTACTTTTTCTTTATTAGTGACCTAAACCAAGAAAAATGTCACTACTTTTGTTCCGGAAGCATTTTGCTTGTAGACCAGTGTAAAATACTGAAATAACATCCATAGAGAGATAGATGGTCATGTTGTCACTAGTATAAAAAAGGTTCAAAGATAGTCATTTGAACAATGTTTTTTTTAAAAATTGCCATCCAGAAGCCATTATTAATCTGAAACGGATGGCAACTGAAATGTCTTGATTTCAAAAACATTGTTGACTACCTTTGAAACCTAGTCTACCATGGAGCACACACTCCTGACAAATGACTGATAAAAGTAAATTATCCAAACAGCAGTAGAAAACAAAGTAATTCCTTGTTTGGTTTTGATGCAATCATTTCCAAGCTGTAATACCACCGGGACTTCCCATTTCACTTATCATTTTAAGAGCTACTGACTCCAAATAGTCCAGATTGCCATTGCAAGTAGTCAGTATTACATCCTATTGCATGGCCATTTCTTTGTTCTTCAACCTTTTCCCCTACTTTGTACCTCAACACACGCATGTATAATCACAACTCCACTTTAATGACCCCAGATTTGCTACGACTACAATTGCACCAGCACATAAAATAACAAGACCACACCACCCAACTTCTAATATGGTGCATTTAAAATCCCACTGGTGCTTGCTGTTTTGCTTTTGTATTCTTTTATCTCTTCCCCATGTTTTCTACTCCAGCTGACAGCACTAAAGTATTTAATTGCCATGATAACTACAGTAGTCTCTGGTCTATGAATGATTGAGCAACATCGCGTAAAAAGCCAGTCAAAAGTACATTATAGTATGCTTCCTTCCTGCGTTGAGAATACTAGCCTTATCTCTCTGCCTTATTATCGCACTATCCAGTTATACCAGGCGCGGGGCTTTTAGAAGCACTACTAGGGATGGGCCATCAAATTAGTTTTGCTGAAATCAGATTTGTGTCACTGCTCCTGAATCATGCGGTCGCTGCTGAAGTGGAGGAGAGAGGGAGTATGTAGCTCAGCCGACCGCGCTCCTTTGGTGGAGGTGAGGGATCCTGCTCCGTATAGTTGGGCGTTTGTCTTACTAAGTGGGAGAGCGTCTTTGAAACCAGAGCAATGCTTTCAAGCTTCTGCAGGTTAGCTAGCTGTATATAAGATATTTAAGGGCCCAATTTTTGTGCTTTATGAAATTAATCTATGGGCAATAAAGTAAATGGGTTTATTATGACTAGTGCTGCGCAATTAGGTTGAAATAGTCCTTTATGTTGTGGCAGTTTTTTATTATACTGACTGGATGGGAGCACTTTATGTTCTGTTTTGTCAAATAATATTTCATAGAGTCTAGTCATCATGGGGTCAAAAGATCATACTCATAGATGAATGAAGAGGGGTTGGAAGAATAAAGGCGTTCAGTGTAAGGCTGTAGCTTATTATGCTTGATTCTATATGCTATATATTGTAAGCATTGTAACTAGGGCTGGGAATATTAACGCGTTAATCGCGATTAGATTAATGTAAGTTATGATCGCGAACAATTTTTTTAATCGCGATCAGAGTTTGCCAGCATTTTCCGCAATTCTACCATCCATATGCAGCTCATTTGGTTGTATTAATTAAACTCATTGTTGGTTAAACGCGCTATTTTGAGTTTGCTAGTATTTTGTTCCTTCTACGCATCCGTAGGCAGCTCGAGCGGGCTTCAATCATTTATTTACAATTTCTCAAAGTAAGCACTATTACTGGTTCATTGTTACTTTTTCCTTTCTCTGCACTTTTTTAAAATAAAAAAAAATGGTGAGAAATACTTTGCATTGTGAGTTTAACTTTAGATTCGAACGGTCTTACTGCAAGATATCAATTTTAAACATGCAAAATAAATCACGATTAATCGCGATTAACTATGAAATTTCTGAGATTAGTTGCGATCAAGAAAATTAATCGTTTGACAGCCCTAATTGTAACCATATCACACATCATATGTACTCTCATCTTTTCTGTTCTGCACTGCTTGATAATGTCTTGAATGATACAACAAAAATTAAGATAAAATTATGCATGTGTGAAATGGTATGTAAATGTATGCTGTAAGTGTATAATTGTGGCACACAATTTAGCGTTCTAGTGCTTTGAGGGAATTCTCAAGATCAAGATTGTTTATTTGTCATATTCAGGATCAACACAAGGTCAACAATGCAATGAAATGCTTAGGAGAACCGTTGACTCGCTAAGATGTCGAGAAGTACTAATACCATGCCATAATAGTACATGGTAAAAAGTGTTGCAAAAAGTGCAGGGGAAAAGGTAAATAATATAATAAAAAAGAATACGTAATGAAATATAATAAAATACAAAGGTACAGGTAGGATTAAATAAGTTGTAAGTAGAGTATTTCACAGATGGCACATAATATAGTATTATAATACATAATATAGAATTCTTGGTAACTTCCTTTTTTCCATTTCAATAATTCTATTGTATTCTTCTCACACTTGGGAGATGAATGCATTTATTTCAGTGAGGACTGAACTAAACAGACTTAACCGTCAAATCTTCTTTTACCAACTTCATGACTGTAATTCACCATTTACCAATTCAACCTTTATAAAACTACTGGATACTTATTGCAGCTCTGAGAATTCCTCTCTCACAGCTTATTGTGATGACTGTTTCCATGTTTCAGTTACATTTCTCTTGTTATCTGTGGCAGTGGACCTGGTTGCCTTGGGCAGTCTGTCAGAGGTGTTCCGGGAGCAGGAGCTGCAGCAGCCTGACCATGTGATGGACGTGGTTGAGGTGATCCATGGGCTCACAGCGCTGTACGAACGGCTGGAGGAGGAGCGCTCTGTCATGGTCAACATACCCCTGTGTGTGGACATGTGCCTCAACTGGCTGCTCAACGTCTATGACAGGTGGGTACACTGAGGATGGTGATAATACTCTATATAGAAAGTGTCACTGGTGTTGTTGGATGTGTAAAGGTGTTCTGCAGAAAATAAATAGGACGTCTCATGCCTTAGTGTAGCTTGCTGATGCCTTCAACCTTTGTGACATGATTTTACAAACTTCAAGGCAAACTTTTTTTTTTAAACATTATTTTTATTGATTTTTAAAACATGAATAAAAGGAACAAACAAAACAGAACATGACTCGGCTCACACATACCCAAATACACAGACAATTAATCAGCCCATTAGATAAAAAAAAGAAATAAGAAAAAACCTAGAGGTGACATCAAGAATAAAATTAAAAGAAGATGGGCGCAGTATCACTGAGTGGAATTATAAATGCAATATGAGAGGTCCTATTGCTTCTCTTTTTTACGTTTTTAAGTGAATCCTCTAATTAGTATAGTTTCAACATTTATTCCCATAAAGGACATGAATGGCTCCCAGGTTCTGCGGAAAATATTATCCTTTTCATGCAGTTTACATGTCAAATAGTCAAGTGATATATACTGTATTATAACATTATGCCATTGTGTTCTTGATGGGGGCTTATCAGATATCCAGTTCAACAAAATACATTTTCTAGCACAGAACGCTAGCAGACTATATAGTTTCCCTTTATGTTTATCATTTATAAAGCAATTTGAGATTCCAAGTAACATATAACGTGGGTCAAAATCAAATGATGAACCTAGGATCATATTTATATCTCGTCCTACAACGCTCCAGAAGTGTTTAATCTTTCTGCATGACCAAAAGTAGTGAGTGAGACTTCCTATCTCCGTTTTACACTTGGGACATTGAGGAGAGAGGCTATTGTTAAATTTATGACGTTGGGAAGGGGATATATGAGCTCTGTGCAAAATTTTAAGCTGAATTGCTTTAACTCTGTTACAGATGCTTAAAGTCCTCACATTTTTCCATGCCTCATCCCATTCCTCATCCGTAATCTCCAAGCAAAGTTCATCTTGGCAAACTTTAATGTTAAACTTGAAAAAAGCACATCATTAAACATAATCATTGTGGTTAAAATCAGTCACTGATTTGCCTTAAACCCATTCTTGATACAATGTTAGGTACTTGCTAAGAAGCTTTTCTTATATTCTGCCTTTGTTTAATGCGTGTGAATGTCAAACCATTCATTGATATTTGTGAGAAACATGCTTCAGGAAGTTATTTGTGTTTGAAGTCTCTATTCACGTGTAAACACTGATTAGTACATGTGAACAAAGGTTTATTCAGTTTGAAGCAGCTATGTTGCCAGGCCAGAGCTGGCAGCATGGTACCTGTGAAAGATAATAAACTTTAAACTCTTTTTTTATTTCATAATTCATCAAGGCTTGGTGGAATGGATTGATATTTTCATATAGTCATCAAAGAAGCTTGTGAATTTCAATAAAAAAGTATCTTGGCAGCAAGTCATTAAACAAGAACAATACATTCAGTGAATAACAGTGGCTAGAGATTTCAGTGTTTCATTATGTGCATGTCTCTTGCAGCCAAAAGATGAGTAAGCATCACAGGTTATCAGCCAGATCAGCCAGTACCTCAGTGGGCAAGTAGCTGAGTTGGTAGAGCATTTGTCCACTGGTCCAAAGGTTGGCGGTTTGAATCCTGCTCCCACAGATAAATGTTGTCGCAGTGTCTTGCCCCCACTGTCTGTGAACGGGAAAAGCGCTATAGAAAAATGTGACCAAGACCATTTACTTTATTCTCAAGCAGATTCAAAAGTTTGATTTAATGGTATCTTTCTCTTCTCATCATTCATTTATGCCATGTGACATGTTGCCAATCCACAAAAGTAAAGAGAAAAAATAAAGTGTGCTTTGAAACAAACTCGTGCAATGGCCTCCACACCAGGACATATAAGTGTAACATCAGCTTTGTGAGGATTATGTTCTCAGCTCTTCTTGTTCTAACTGAGATTGTTGGATGTTAGGCCATCTTCTGAGGACATTATACTTCACAGCACAGGCCTGACTGTCGTAAGCGCACTTCTTCACTGTTTTTAGTGCTATGCTCTTGACAAATACCTCCCACTCCTGCACAGCCCAGCACTCCAGCACCGTGTAACCAGGGATTATTTGTCATTTGCATACATTACATTACTTAACTGCATTAGAGTCATTTTAACTAATAAAATATGTCACATGGAAGGAGGGGAACACAGCAGGCGCATGTTAGAAACTGATAGGGCTTTGTTATTTAAAACTACTGCATTAGCTCCAAGGAAGTGATCATACTTTAAAGATTCTGTAGAGCAGCTATGGTCCCAAAAGAAACATGTACACTCTGTAGGTTTGTGTTAAAGGAGATTCATAGATTCATGATGCAGGTGCTGGTGCTTAGGGAGTGGGGATTCCGATCAGAGAGGCATTTTAGGTTTTAGGTTTAAACTGACTGGATTGAAACTAGCAACCCAAATGAGAGACTCATGAGGCTCATTCTGGTTTCTGATTGAACAATCGTCTTGACAACCATAACACCAAATTATAATATAAATGGGACATCTTGTCCAATATTTTTGTCATTAAGAATTAATCGCCATTAGAACTGTTGCCAATAAAATCTTACCCATACAGCTCTGGAAAAATAAGAGACCACTGCAAAATTATCAGTTTTTCCTGATTTTACTACTTATAGGTATGTGTTTGGGCAAAAGGAACATTTTTGTTTGAGTCTATAAACTACTGACATTTCCCCCAAATTCCAAATAAAAATATTATCGTTTAGAGCATTTATTTGCGGAAAATGACAAATGGTCAAAATAACAAAAAAGATACATGTTTTCAGACCTCAAACAATGAAAAGAAACAAGATCAAATTCATTTTAAAACAACATAATACTAATGTTTTCAATAAGAAGAGTTCAGAAACAGAGTTCAGAAATCAATATTTGGTGCAATAACCCTTATTTTTAATCACACATTTCATGCGTCTTGGCATGTTTTCCACAAGTCTTTCACATTGTTCTTGGGTGACTTTATTCCACTCCTGGTGCAAGAACTGAAGTAGCTCAGCTTTGTGTTTGTGTTGGAATTCAACAGACGCTGGAATGGAATGGCTGTAATACATGTAGAGATGCTGATTTCAGAAAAAAATGCAGTGGTCTTTTATTTTTTTTCCAGAGCTGTATATTCTTCTAGTAGTCAGTTTTCTCAGTGATCCTTTTTGTTAGAACAGTTTTTAAGTATTTGTACTGTATGACCTTTACAGTCAAGGGCAGCTTTCTGAATTACACAGTTTGTTGCAGTCTGTCAATTTTTATAATTGTTGTTTCTGGCAAGACATTGATTCTGTAACATTCATCCACAGTTCCCTCTCTGTAGACTACCGCCACTCTGAGAAAACACCCAAAGCTACTTAACAAATGTTCAGGCCAAGTGCCAGTTTTATTCCTCTTGCTACACTGCGGCTCATGCTAGGCTAGTCTCCCACTCTCTGCTCGCTTTGATTGACTGTGTGGTCCCATCCCAAGAGAGTGTGTTGGGCTCTGACACTGCAAACCACAAGAGTCATCCCACTCTTCCTATTTAATAGCTAGCTGCCTCTTAACCACTGGCTGCTAATGAGAGACAATCACGGACTTTATCCTCTGCATAAATTTCTGTAATTGCTTTTTGTCTTCCAATAAACATGAGCAGTGAATAAGAATGAGGATTATTCGAGTGGTTATTTTGGTTTATTTATGACGGTATGAGCACAGTCCATATTATTGCTTGTGTGTGCATATAGACTATAGTGCTGTATATAGTAAGATTGGTGCAGGAGTGACGTGTCTCCTCGGATGATGTGGTGGGGTGCATATTAAGGATGGCACTCAGAGCACTGCAGAAAGTGTGTAAAAGGTGCCGACAGGATGTGGTCGCTGCTCATGGGGAGAAAGGAGTAGTGGTGTAAACCTGTCACATATGCTATATTTCATTATGATTCCAGCTGCGAAGCAATGATGCAATAGATCTGTGCTTTTCAGCTGCTCTTAATACAAGACTCAATCATTATTTATGGATTCATTTTTTGCCTATATACTATTTGAAAAAAAAAAAAAAAATCTCCAAATACTCCAATTTTATGTACAGTGAACCCTCGTTTATCGCGGGGGTTAGGTTCCAGAAATAGCCCGCAATCAGTGAAATCCGCGAAGTAGGACAATTTTATATTTTACAATTATTCTACATGTTTTAAGGCTGAAAACACTTCACCAGACACATTATACACCTTTCTGAGACTGGTATTAACATTTTCTCACATTTTTCTCTTGTTTAAACACTCAAACTTTTGTAGATTTTCATTAAAATATATTAATAGTGGGGGGGGGGGGGCACGTGACACGCGGACACGTGCGCGTGGACACGTGTGTTTGTTTTGGTACCACATATCCATGCCATGTGCGAAAGTCGAGTGGAAAGCGACCTGGATATCATTTTGGGCAAGACTCAAGCCACTGCTAACAGTGCCAAACCGCTAACAGACGCCTCTGAGCACCAGTCCTCACCACAAGACCAGGTAAGACCAACCTGCGCTCACAAGAGTTGGTTGCATTTCACCCCGGCTCCAAAATCAGACCGCTATCAATGCGTCGCCAATACTCCACAGCTCTCTAGGACGGGGTCGGGTTCGTCCTCTCGGCGTGACGGGGAAGAGCCACTGTCTCCTCTGTGCGCGCGAGTGTCCTCCCCCCGCTGCGGCTCCCTCGAATGCGGCTCTCCCCGCTGCGGCTCCCCCGGCCCGTCCATGTTGATTTTTGGCTCTTCCATGGTCCGGCTCGCACTCTCTTCCATGGCTCGTGCAAGTAAACAAAGGCCACACCTCCTGTCACCCAGGCGCTCTCGTGAAGGACATCAGAGACTGTCCCTACCACCCTGCGTCACCATCCCTGGTCTAGACCTGGTTTAGTCCTGGTTTAGACCTGGTTTAGTCCTGATTTAGACCTGCTTTAGACCTGGTTTAGTCCTGGTCTAGTCTCTTAGCTAATCAGGGCGCAGGACAGAATGTTACACTGTTAAAAAAAGTTACACTATAAAAAAAATTGAAAAAAAAAAAAAAAAAAAAAATTGGAAAAAAAAATCCGCGAAACAGCGAGGCCGCGAACAGTGAACCGCGATACAGCGAGGGTTCACTGTATGCCGATTTTATGTATACAGCTCTGGAAAAAAATAAGAGATCACTGCATTTTTTTGTTTTAAATCAGCATCTCTACATGTATTACAGCCATTCCATTCCAGCGTCTGTTGAATTCCAACACAAACACAAAGCTGAGCTACTTCAGTTCTTGCACCAGGAGTGGAATAAAGTCATCCAAGAACAATGTGAAAGACTTGTGGAGAGCATGCCAAGACGCAGTTATTGCACCAAATATTGATTTCTGAACTCTTTACACTAAAACTACACTAAAATGTAAACATTAGTATTATGTTGTTCTAAAATGAATTAGATATTGTTTCTTTGCATTGTTTGAGGTCTGAAAACATGTTTGTTTGTTTTTTTGTTATTTTGACCATTTGTCATTTTCTGCAAATAAATGCTCTAAATGAATCATATTTTTATTTGGAATTTGGGGGAAATGTTGTCAGTAGTTTATAGACTCAAACAAAAATGTTGCCCAAACACATACCTATAAGTAGTAAAATGCAGTGGTCTCTTATTTTTCCAGAGCTGTAGATGTTTATGTATGTTCATAATTTATAATAGTAAATAAAAGGTACATGATGAGTTTCTGTCTGTCATGAATTTAATATCATTAAAACACTTTGCTGATCTAATTTTCTATTTGGCTTGAGATTGCAGTTGTTATGATTATGCGTCCAATAGATTGTAGATTTGATAGCTGTGCCTCTCACTATAATAACTGAACAGGTTGTTTATGTGCTGTAAAACGTGTACATTCAAATAGCTTTAGTGATTGATTATGGCGTTGAATAGTTTTCTGTCTATGTGTGAATACAGTAATTAACTGACTATTGTCCAGGATGTAAGCCACCTGAAAGTTGCTTCAGTAAGAACTATTCAAATATCTTCTAGTGTTATGAAGCAAATCATTTATTTAACTTTGTAGTTATAAATGCTGACACTTAAATTTTATTCTACACTCCATCAATCCACTTTTGGCCATGGCCCACCCTCAAGTTTGACTAATGTTCCTGCCTTAAAACCAATCTGCAATATTTTACCAGTATGGTTTTGACAATTTCTTCTTTCCAAGGGAGTGATTCAATTTTATACTTCACTGAGCTGATGTTCTCAGATGAATATGATTCTCCACTTAACGATTCAAACGTTAATTCAATAAGCCAGCCTCTTTTGCCAACTGCTTCTGCTCGCCACGGCGTTTCCCATTCCCTCATTGTTGGCATGTGAGCTATGAAAACTGTGCAAGAGTCTTGTTAGCACCTTTCCGACTTGGAAAAAATATCTAATAAAGATAAGGCAAGTGTGGAGTGAATGAACAATGAACTGTAAAGCGCTTTGGGTGTCATGAAAGGCGCTATATAAATGCTATTTTTTATTATTATTATTATTATTATTATTATTATTATTATTATTATTATTATTATTATTATTATTATTATTATTATTATTATTATACATTTCTAACTGGCACTCTCATATAGCCTCAGTTTATACACAGTGAGTCTATGCCATGCATAAAGCAGCATTAAGTGGTCTACTTTGTCTCATTTCTGGTTCATCTGGGAACTAGAACAATAACTATACACTACATCTATTCAGTAAAATGCCTGTAGTGCCTTTTGATGTCCCCTGATTTCACAGTTCCATTGACCTGCACTACGCTGAACCATGTAATAGTAATATAACAATAATGGCTTACATTTTTATTACACTTTACAAGCCTGACAAGCCTTGCGTTGTGCTACTCTGCAGTTATTATTCCTTGTGTAGCCACAGCTGCCTCTCTCCTTCTGCACCACAGATAAGAGTCCTTGAGCCCTCTGCTCCCAATTGTGCTGCGTTTCCCATCCAAATTACATGTTTCGTTACACACTGCATTAACTGGTTTTCAGTATATAGCCTACCATATGTGAACAATGTGAAACACCAAGACTGAGATGGCATTTTGAATTACCCTGAAAAAAATGTAACCATAAATTACCATCCATGTTAATTCTTAAAGGGTCCATATTACACTAATTCCTGATCTATTTTATAATGTTGTTTCCTCATCACAAACATACCTGGAGTTGTGTTTAACATGTTTAACACACAAAACCTTAAAACTCCATAAACCTTCATATGAATCATTTGGATCATTTCAGCCGTGGAATTGCACGTCTCTACTGAACTAAAGGTGAACGGTAGCTGTTAACTTGAAGACGACCACATCACAAGGTGGAACAGAGCATTTTGAGCATGTAGACAGACTAATAATAAGGGATTATTCAAACTTCAAACACTCCTTTGAGGACAGTGA
The DNA here is from genome assembly GCA_036785185.1 of Paratrypauchen microcephalus. Classification (NCBI taxonomy): domain Eukaryota; kingdom Metazoa; phylum Chordata; class Actinopteri; order Gobiiformes; family Gobiidae; genus Paratrypauchen; species Paratrypauchen microcephalus. The sequence goes on from JAVJIX010000023.1 coordinate 3,580,075, forward strand.
GGTACAGATCTTGGCCAGAGAAAAGAACTGGTTTGAGAGGAGCATTAAAGAGGCTATTTTTGTCAAGAAAGAGAATCCTTCTTTGAACAGAAATCATTAGTCTCCCATCTATAACTCTATCCTCAAACCTAAATGAAAACAAACAAAGAAAACAATAGGGCAGCAGGTCAGGTCCAGAGGTGTGAAAACACCCATTATGGTCCGGAATGGTTCTGGTAACAAGACCCTACACTCCACTCCCACTGCATATTGAATAGGCTTACCTAACTAAAAGAAACTGAAAACAAATAGGTGTGATAGTTTCAGAGTAATTTCAGCTCCTCCCTGCAGGCAGTTTTAAGCAGTGTCCACCAGCACTCTAGCCAGAACTGAAGAAGCAGCTTGGATGAGCTGCAAAATGTATTCGACCAAATAAAATTTTGTCCAGTTGACAAATTAAATTTCTGCCTTTGTGATTATTCAAACATCTGAATGAAACAAAACACAACTCCAGGCATGTTTTTAATCATGTAATAACATTGTAACATGGCTAAAAGCTCACAATAGCTAATTTTGCATAATGTAGGACATTTAAATGGTACACTGATGGCTTACTTTCATTGGGAAGCTAATTCTGCCTTCATGTAGCAACTGTACAGTAACGTAATATTGGTAGACTATACTACATAGTGTTGTTCTTGTTGAAAAATAAAAAATAAAAATATTTTTTTCTTTCCTGCAGCCCTCGAAATGGGAAGATGCGTGTTCTGAGTTTTAAGATGGGTCTGGTGAGTTTGTGCAACGCCGATGTCCAGGAGAAGTACAAACGTGAGTGTGATTTTTGTCCCTAATGCATCTGCACAGCCCTCCACAATGAAGCAAAACAGCAGAACATAAAGGCACTTAGTCTAATGGAGGAAATGACTTGGGCTCTGTAATGCTTTTTTACATACACAGTGTACTGAGGGGCTTAAAAGGATTGCTTGTCAGAAACTCAATTCATGTGTTCACATTTCTAAGGCTTTCTCTTCACAAGTCAACCAGCACTGATTTGACTTTTATTATAAATCATGTCACCACATTCATTACCCTGGCTGAGATCAGATTTTACTGTTTGGAAATGGGTTATAAACTGCTTTTTCATCTGGGGTAAAACGGTGACTGAGCTTTGAGTCCACATTAGCTGATGTGAGCAGCTTGTATTTGATAGGGGATACAGGGGAACACAGAGAAGCTGGGGCACGTTTACTCATGCCTGGCACACCATCTGTGATAACACATTGGTTATCAACTCAAATGTGTGTGAGGCGAGACTGAACTCTTACTCTGGGCTTAGGTGTATGTGGTTGCCATTACACTGAAAAAATGTATAGCAAGAATTTTAGAAAATATCTATGTATTGTATTGTATATGATAGCAAAACTTCAGGAAATCACAGTACATCATGCATATACAATATCTGACAGTGATTCATATATTAATTTCACTTTTTTACACCAGATTTTTCATGATTCCTTTGTGTCAGTACAGGTTATCTACATGTATTCAGGTCTTGCTGCACTTTTTGGTGAAGGGGTCCACCCCCTGCTTGTCCCTAGGGAGATGTTATTGCATTGCCTGAAATGTTCCACAGCATGGCATTAAACTTGTATATTTACTTACCTGGCCAGCCAGAACCACACATTTGACAAAACTTTACAATGAACTGTGTCCTGTCTCCACCATTTCAGATAGATTTAGTTGACTGGCAGATAAAGCAATCAGAGGAGTCAGGTAAAAGAGTGAGAGATAATTTTGTTCTGAATGTCACAAGACGTTTCAAGAGCAGACGTCTTCCGCGTTTGAGAGTTTAAAGGGATATGCCACCCCCAGGTCAAACTTGGGCATCTCCCCACAGTCCAGAGACTAAAATAAGTGATAGAAAGCGTTTTCCTGGTCACACAGCCATTGTCCGAGTCTGTCAGCACTGACCGCCGCGCGCAGCTGCAGCTACTCCGCGTTAGACTGGAGGCTAACGTCGCCAGAGAAAGATTTCGGCCAAAAGGAATTCATTTGCTCGATGCTTTTCCCAATTACTTTCTGTGTAGTGCGCATTCATATCGAGTGCAAAAATATGTGCAAATCAACACGGAGAGCTTGACTTGGTCATTTTGGGTGGGAACTATTTTACAGTGCGGAAAAACACAGCCGAAGCACACAGGGGAATCCCTGTTACGCACCACGTTGGGAGTTCCCCTGTTACGCAGCGTGGTGTGTGCTTCGGCTGTGTTTTTCCACACTGAAAAATAGTTCCCACCCAAAATGACCAAGGCAAGCTCTCCGTGTTGATTTGCACATTTATTTGCACTCGATATGAATGCGCACTACACAGAAAGTAATTGGGAAAAGCATCGAGCAAATGAATTCCTTTTGGCCGAAATCTTTCTCTGGCGACGTTAGACTCCAGTCTAACGCGGAGTAGCTGCAGCTGCGCGCGGCGGTCAGTGCTGACAGACTCGGACAATGGCTGTGTGACCAGGAAAACGCTTTCCACCACTTATTTTAGTCTCTGGACTGTGGGGAGATGCCCAAGTTTGACCTGGGGGTGGCATATCCCTTTAAGTTAGTAGGTGGTTTGTGGTTTGTCACCCTCTGTGGCCCGATTCCAGACCCTTCTGGATTCAAACAGAAAGTAAAAGACACTGTCTGTTCGGGCAACAAGCTGATGATACCACTAGGCACAGGTCAGATCTGTGAAGAGCTGATCCCACTCACTGTAAGAATGCTTTTTTTTTTTTTTATATATATTAATAAAAACACATGCCTTGCCTTTGGAACTTCCCATCAATAACATCAAGCAGATGTGGACCCACTATCAGAAAAGTGATATAGTGCACCTTTAAGAGTGGTGAGAAAATAATTGTCTGATTTATGACATCAGAGAACAAGTTGCATTGATACTGAATGAGGTAATTTACCGTTCCCTGCACATTCACCAACTTGTATTAAAATATATATAATAATAATAAAAAATAATTTGAGAAAACTGTTCAAATAAGAAATAAAATGACCCTAGCATTATGTTTTGTTTTCCTCAAAATTGTTTCCTTATCTTGACTGACTGAGAGGACTCTGTAATGACATTTCATTTGCTGTTTATTGCGTTTTGCCAGATACTTTCAAAAGCTGAAATTATGTGCCAGGGCAGATGCGGCTGAATTAATAATCTAATTTTCAAAACTTCATAAACAGACCACATGAGCTTGGGCCCCAGAGTCTTAATAGAGTGTTTGTGCTGAATGAATAATGTCATTTCACTATTTAAAAGAGTGCCATTGTAACTGCCCAAGGATACAGTCACCTCAGTACAGAGCGGCACACAATGTTGACAAGCTACTTCAAATGTAAGTGACTTGTATATTGTAATTCATAAATCCAGAATTGAAAAATTAATCCCAAACTATGTGAAGTTCAGTTTATATGGACTATTTAGAGGGTATGTAGCTAAACAAAACACAGGCTGGCCCCTGTAACAACATCTTAAGACATGTCTTGTCTACAAAACATTTTCTTGTTTTGTACCGAATCAGAAAGCATTATGGGTTGCCAGATCTGACGACCAAATCCAGTATGTGGTCACTGCTTATATCTAGCAGTGTCCATCAGCACTCTAAACCGAACTGATGAAGCAACTCGGATGAGCTGCGAAACGTTTTCGACCAAATAAACTTTGTCCAGTTGACAAATTGAATTTCTCCTTTTACCATGGATTCTACCTGGACGCCTGAGGGATTCTTCACAAATCCAGTATGCAATAAAACCAAAATAGCTCTTCATGACATGTGGTCTTAGTACATGACAGCTAACGGTATCCCAGGTTCAACTGTATGTCCATTTTTAAACCAGTATTAGCACATTTTATAGCTATTAACTGTATCATAGTACGATGACTATATTTGCTTCCTTTTTCTTTGTTTGGTTGCAGTCTTGTTCCGTCAGGTTGCGTGTCCAGGTGGTACGACAGACCAGAGGCACCTCAGCATGCTGCTCCATGAGGCCATCCAGATCCCCCGACAGCTGGGAGAGGTGGCAGCGTTCGGGGGCAGTAACGTGGAGCCCAGTGTCCGTAGCTGCTTCAGAGTGGTGAGAGCAAACTACCTGACATGTCCTACCGATCGTGCTCATTAATATGCAGTTTTATACTAAACCAACCTCGAAAATATATTCAGAATACTAATTTGAGTAACTGTATTGTGGTACTGTTATTCTTTCATTTGGTGGCATTACTGAGAATGAAATAGGGTAACATAAAGCTGGATTAATCATATGTCATGTTTTTACATTACAATTTAATGCAACTCAATGTGAAAGTGCTGTGCGTATTCAGAATGCAGTTCTCTAGTTGGGCCATGTAACAGAATACTTTTGAATGCAGATATTCAATACAGCGGTACCTCATCTTACGAAATTAATTCGTTCCAGAAGTGGTTTCGTAACGTTTTTCGTAAGTTGAGTAGCTATTTCAATGGAAAAGGCCTGATTCGTTCCAAGGTTTTTTTTTAATAGTATAACTTTTTATTTATTTATAGTGTAACATTGGTTCTGCGTCCTGATTGGCTAAGAGACTAGACCAGGACTAAACGTGGACTAAACCAGGTCTAGACCAGAACTAAACCAGGTCTAGACCAGGTCTAAACCTGGACTGGACCTGGACTAAACCAGGACTGGACCAGGTCTAGTCCTGGACTAAACCAGGATTAAACTACCGCGTGCTCTTTGCTGGTTTCGTGCGGCTGGTTTGTGGCTCGAGCTCCAGAGGACGCGGTCCGGGCGCCGCGGTTCTATCTCGTGCTCGCAGCCACGGTGCCGGTCGTGCAGACCAGGACTAGGGGTGCTCCTCGCGCGATGCATGCCCCTCGCGTGGTGCCGTGGTCCTCACGCGGTGCATGTCTCCGCGCTGCTTCCGGAGTCGTGTCACCCCCCACGCTTCACTATTTAATACATTTTGTTGAAAATCTTGCGTGTTCGGCGCTAGAGCTAAGAGCGCCGTGTTCGGCGCTAGAGCTAAGAGAAAGTGACCTTTCTCGGCCACCGAGAAAGGTGCTCAAAAAGCACCTTTCTCGGTGGCCGAGAAAGGTGCTTTTTGAGCGGGGATAACAGCGGGACGTGCATCTGAGCGCGCATTATTCGAATTTTTGAGATTTCGCGTTTCGTAACTTGAATTTTCTTTCGTATCTAGAGACCAAAATTTAACGTGAAGGCATTTCGTAACTTGGATTTTTCGTATGTAGGGTCTTTCGTAAGGTGAGGTACCACTGTATTCTACAACTAAAGTATTCTTCCCAACACTGCCTATAATACCATTACAAGTAAGGTAAATATTTGAACTTTAAATTACACTGGTGAGTATTTTTTTATTTGACAAAAGTGAGGAATGAAAAAACACCAGTGCCTTTGTGAATCTGACAGCTGTGGAGTCCATTGTCCTTCGCTCTAAGTCAAGACTCTTTTGAAGTGAAATGCAGGAGAGGGACTGCACAGATTGTTACAAAGCAGCAGCCATTTCATCAGATGAATATTTCATTGTGTTGCTTTTAATGCATATAAATCGGAGCCAGTAGATGCTTGTTGTACTCACTTTATATCGAGCCTGTGATGTTTAACTGGGAAGTATCATAAACATATATCCAATGGTATGTTGAGGGCTGGGCTAATTAGAAAGTCTATATTAAGTTGTTTTAATTTGTGCCTAGCTTCGGTTTTGAGCTGCTGAAGCTGGGTTTTAGGCTGTGTGACCTGCACCACACCCACCAACATTATACACAAAAACCCAGATCACCACTACTTCTCACAAGATGGCCCCTCTAAATCTGTTTAAGTCTGTAATTTCTGTAGCACATCCTAATTAGCCACACTTTATTCTGGGCCATGCTCAGTCTTTCTGTGGTCGCTGATTAAATCAATGTCTTCACCCATTTGCTCCATGTGAGGGCATTTAGCTGCAGATGAAATATCCATGTTGTGAGAATTGGGGCCTGACCCGCGTGCCCGTTTATCACTTGGCTCAGATATGATTGACATTTGCTGGCACTGCAGTCTGGCTCTGCACCAGCATACAGCAGCAAACTTATGCTCGCAATGATTCTCTTGGCAAAGGTTCAGTGCACTAAGGTTATTAGATGAAAGGCAACTTTGGAAACAGTGAATACACAGAAAATGCTTATGCTTTTATTCGGTGGAGACATTTGGATTCCACAAAGTTGTGCAGTTTAGAGGATGAGGGGCACACAGCAGTGTTTTGATAGCAGAGCGTTTATCCCACAGATTTTTATTGATGTTTAAAGCTCCCATCTGCTCAGTGCAGTTTGGGACACAGCAGCGCGAGCAGAACAGTCAGGTCCAGGTGTGCGCTGAGCGAGAGGTTGTTATCTGACCTCCTGTGAGGAGCCGTCTGTCTCTGAGCTCTGGAGAGGAGCTCCTTATCCCCAGAGGCCCAGCACCTCCACATGCCCTGCCGCGCTGTGAGCAGCAACACACACACACACATACTCACACACACACACACACACGCACGCACGCACGCACGCACGCACACACACACACACACACACACACACACACACACACACACACACACACATTTATTATGCTGCTCTGCTTGAGCAGTGGAGGCAGCCCCAGGGAAATCAACCTCTTAATGCATCTCTGATGCAGACTTAATGAGAATTTAGCACATCAAGGATTCTCTGCGCTTGGCAAGTCATTCTTTTATTAGCTTTACTTCCTTTTATCCCACTTTCTGGAATTCTCAGCAAGGAAAAGCCCAGACACAAATAAGCAGTCCTATGTCTGCTGTCTCAGTCAGTAATTATGTCTTTAAAGTTAGCAATAGCACTGACCTTGTTACATGTGGATCTGTTTCCTCTGTCTCTGAATTTGCCCTCTGCTGCCTCCACATGGCTCTAATGCACAGCTCTGTGTTCAGGCCCCAGGGAAAGCCACCATTGAGGTGTCTCACTTCCTGGAGTGGATGAGCCTGGAGCCTCAGTCCATGGTGTGGCTGCCCGTCCTGCACCGTGTGGCTGCGGCTGAGTCCACCAAGCACCAGGCCAAGTGCTCCGTGTGCAAACAGTGCCCCATCAAGGGCTTCAGGTGAGGTCCATTTCACAGCAGGGCCGCCACTTACATCAGCACTGTCAGACAGCCTGTGATTGACAAATGCATTGTAACCCTGAGTCCACCGTCATAAGCTTGTCTTACACTGGACTAACATCACCTGTGTCTGTTGGTTATGTGGATTTGGACAGGTATCGCAGTCTCAAGCAGTTCAATGTGGACATCTGCCAGACCTGCTTTCTGACCGGACGCACAACCAAGGGAAAGAAGTTACACTACCCCATCATGGAGTACTACACCCCCGTAAGCCAAACGCACACTGATGAAATACAAATGTGAACCTTTAACAAAAGGTACAAACAGCTCCTGATATCAGCAGCTCTACACAAGTTATTTACTCAGCAGACTGCCATCTTTTTACTGCGTCGGCTCTTATGTGATGTCAATTTTTTTTTTTTTTACCATACTCCAACTGTATATAATTTAGGTGTGACTATACAGCAGCTTTTTCTAGACTGACATACTTTATCACTACTTTTCTACATAATATCTAAAATGTTCAAACTTTTAACAAAGATGTAACACTGATTTAATATTTGTATATGATTCTTAAAACTTAAAATATTAAATAGAGTTACTTTTTTTTTTTTACATTGACATAGTAACTTGTTGTAAAAGGTAAGGTTGGACCAAAAATTAAATAGGTCTTCCAGTAATTTTTAAATTGTATGTGCTTTCTGTCCCCTGCCTTCTGCCTCCCATCGTTAAATTGCGTGACAGACAACATCAGGGGAGAAGATGAGGGACTTTGCCAAGACTCTGAAGAACAAGTTTAGGTCAAAGCAGTATTTCACCAAGCACCCACAGAGAGGCTACCTACCCGTACAATCTGTGTTGGAAGTCGAGGCCTCCGAAACGTGAGTCCCACTCCAGCACCTCTTCCCCCTTAAACACGCTCATTATCACAGCGGGCCAACCTATTTCAGCTAAATGGGTCAAAAGGACATCTCTTTGACTGTGATTTCCATAATGATATTCTACTGTGCACTGTATGAATGCAAATATTCTGAGCACATGAGCAGGTCTCACACAGAGGTAAAAAACAAGTGCAATGAGATCACTCCCAAACAGCGCTCAGGGCCACTGCAGTACCACATACAAACAACATCATTATGCATGCACACGTCTGTCTATGGAGGGCTCTAATCTTTACCCTACAGGGGTGTTGTATATTGCGTGTTCTTATCAAGAGATGACCAAGATTCAAAAAGGTTCATATTTACCAAAAGTTTGTTTCCCTAACAAAAAAAGTCTAATACAGGGTCCAAATACGCCTACATACGCCTTACCTAGTGCTTAAAAAATTATCTAAATGATATCCAATACAAATAATGAATCTGCAAAACATGTATCAGTTTCGGCTGCTCCTCCTCGCTTTTTCCCGCTCTGCCACCAGACACGGCCACTCCTCCTATCAGTTTGGAGATATCCCTTCCCTGTACAGATCACATTCCATGTTGTGTGATATAGGAATATGATTAAGTATATGATGATTATGAGATGAGTATAATATGATTAAGTATATGCATGCACCTAAAATGTATTAATTTAATATTTCTTCATGGGGTAAACAGTAGACCAAATATGTACGTCTTTAAAAAAGGTTTTGTGTAAGTGACATTTCAAATCAAATCTTCTACAAAAGGTTAATGTTTTGACTTTTAATTGATCCATCTAAATCAGTATGCAGGAAGAGAGACTTTGTGGATTTTGGCAATGCAAGTTCATAAGAGAGAATTATATTTTCAGTGTATAAAAGGGTATGCTCAAAGTGGCAAATAATGCTTTAAATCTGAGGATTTAGTAAGTAATAAATCACGGATTATTGCATTGCCTGTGTTTATATCTAGCATAGCGGTTTCCAACCTTTTCCTCCCAGTGACCCCTATTTTACGTGCGGATACTTAAACAACCTGAAAAGCCATTGTCTTTTAAGAGATGTTTATGGATATCCACAGATAATATACAGTTAGCAATAAAAGCAGGGAAGCAAGGAAAAGAAATGATAAGAATATATGTTATAGTAACTTGATATATCCTCCCTTGGTCATGAAACTGATCATAAATCTGTTTAGTTTTGTTTTGTCTTTCTAAGAAGCTCTGAGTAGCCATTGGAAAGCTATTTCTGAATACTTAAGTGTAAAAAATATATAAACGTGCTATGTCAATGTTGTTATAGAATCTTCCCTCTATCTCAGCTTTTAAGTATGAGTCAAACCAATCAGTTGTAAAGACAAATGATTTGTTATTATTCAGTTTTGTCATTTAAACGAGGTAAATAATAGGGTGTATTCATTATTATTATGTGTATGTGTTTGGCCTATATACAGTTAGAGCTTCATTTTTGCTTCACCTGTGATCAACAACAAATCAGCCAATGTTGTTGAACTCACTCACATTGATATTGATTGAATGAACCATCAGGGGTAGATGCAGATGAAAGCAGGGGTTGAATGTATAGTGAGAAACACCACCTAACTGCAAATTAACAGTTAAAATATAAAATAAAATAGCAGATTTATTATTAGAGTAGGGCCCCATGGTCTTTCATAGTCAGTTACTTTCCTCTGCCATGTTATTGTATGTTTTTCCTCTTTCTCCAGGCCCTGCTCGTCGCCCAGACTGCCCCATGCCGACACGCACAGCCGCATTGAGCACTACGCCAGCAGGTACAAAAACGCACACCACTTGCAATGACTTAAGTTTTCATACTCCCCTTTCCTCTTGGTAATAAGTCCAACTGGGCCGACCTCTGGCTCCTCCACCACTTGTTGATTGAAGTATTGATTTGGCTCTGGTCCTGTACTCTAGCCTGGGTGAACACTGCTGTTCACGAGTGGGATGTGTGCCAGGTGGGGTCATGGCGTGCGTGTGTTGCTGGCAGCTGGGTGTTGCTAGCTGCTGGCTGCTTGCTAGAGTTGTGCAGATCGGGTTGTTCACCTGGGAGTTGTCCTTGTGGGTTAGTATCTGTCTGACAGGTTATATACAGAGAGGGACACTGGACGCCCCCTCTGTGGAGGCAGTGTAGCCAACAGTCCCGTTGTGTGCAGTGAGCCAAAAGCAAACCAGACCAGGCAGAATTGTTCCTCAGTTCTTGTCCTTGTCTTATCTCAAATCCCAATCTGCAAATGTATTTTAGACTTCATTCATGCCCGACTTGCCATTTTATCACAAAATCTTTTCCCCGTAATTTATTCACTGCTTCTCATACAGTTTTTAAACCATTACCGTAGGCAGAAGGAGACACAGCCAAAATTAACCGTAAATGAAAAAGAGTGCCAAGGAGAAGGCTGATTTAATTTTAATGAAACAGAAATCCACCGGTTTTGGGTTGACCTTAACAAAGTTTGACAGGGAATGTTATAAGGTTAAATAAGATTCTACTGCTACTAAAGCTTTACTTTCATACGAACTCATAATAATTTAAAATGTCTTTCAGTGATTGTGTTGCTGTGTGTGTGTTTTTTTTACCACTCTACTTTTTTGGTTTGATCGTCAGAAAGATAATCCACAAAGAAAGACTATGATTTCATTTTAAGAAAGGGTCATGAGTAGGCGAAGGGATTATCTTTTTGCTAAAGCCACAATACAAATTGCTAGATGTTCAGTGCATTCAGACTAATAATTCTGTTGCTGTTGAGCATTCAGTCTGAAAGTGTGATGTCTTGATCATGGTTAGCTCAGTAATAACTTCCACCTTAAAATTTTAAAGATCCTATATTACACAAAATAGACTCATGTGAGCGGTAAGCCATGTTATAATGTTGTTATATCCTCAAATCATACCTGAGTAACCCTTTATTATTAATCTGTTTACATCTCAAAACTTAAAATGCTCGGCTCGACATTATGAAGTTTTCAAGTTAACAGCTCCTTTTACCTTTTGTTCAGTAGAGATTGGCAGTTCTAGGGCTGAAATCATCCAAATGATTCTAGTGAATGTGTATCAAGTTTAAAAACACAGTGGATCACCTCCTGTATTACCACATGATATCAGAAGGTGGAACAGAGTGTTTTGTATTTGAGAGAACTCTAAATATGCAGGTTTGTGTGTTAAACATGTGTGAGTGAAACAAAGCACAACTCCAGGTCTGTTTGTGATGAAACAACATTATAACAGAGATCAGAAAACACTGTAATGTCCTTTAACATGAGACATTTAGTTCACCTTTTGATCCTTTTCTTACATTACAACTTTCACATTGCAGTTTATATTACTTTATTTGATTCATCTGACAGGGACAATATACAGGAGCATTAATCACAAAAAATGAAAAGATGCTTTGTACCAGACTTTAGACAGAGCTAATTTCCATCTGCAGTCCCGGAGACATTACAAACAACATTACAAACAATGAACATAAAGCATAAAAACATAAAAACAATGCAATTCATAGTATTTACAGTGACGGTGATACATTTCATCAATTAGTAAAAAATATTTAAAACTCTTTTCCCGATACCTGTACCCCTTCTCATGTCTAGTCTAACTTTAATGCTGACACGTCTGCACTATATGTTCTATTTGTGTCAATAGTGAATAATAATCCTCAGATTAAATAAATGTTGAAAATGCATGATGAAACTAACACGAGTACGTCTCAACAGTGTCTGAACTCTGCCATACTCTGTCTTGTGTAAGCACTGCTGCTCCACAAAGTTGTTATGAAAATATTTTATCTCTTCTTCAACAGCATACAGAACAAACTGTTATCATCTTTTGCTATTTCTTTCTTTTTCCCCAGCTCTTTACTTGCCAGTTTGCATAATATAAGTTTTATATTCACCACATTTCAAAGACAGAATGGAACAAAAATACTTCTGTTGCTTTTCTTCTGTGGAGAAAATGCACTTTTGGAGAACTATTTTGTCATAACATTTTGATCTTCAGGGTCAAATTGAAATAAGCTCTTCTGAGGAGTATCAGTAACACACATATTAGTATTAGTAATTAGCAGTAGTTTATGCTTTTTCCTAATTTAATTTTAATTTAATCTCTGCAATTTTTTTTGACATGAAGAAGAAAAAGAAGAAGAAGAAGAAGTGACTTTATTGATCTCACACAGGAGAAATTCTTCTCTGCATTTAACCCATCCTGTTATTAGGAGCAGTGGGCAGCACATTACTGCGCCCGGGGACCATCTCCATGATCTTCTTGCTTCAGTTTGGTCAGGACCTCAGCTGGAGGATTTTACCTATGGTGCATATTTAACTTAGCTTAAATCATTAGATGCTTCTTCAGATTTTGTTGGTTGAAAGAGCTGCCAGCACAAACACATGCAAATTGACAACTACAAATATCTGAAATTCATAAAATACATTTTGTGAAGATTCTGCACATGAACAGGTGTACAGTACATGCTGCTGCTGTTGGGCAATAAACATCCTTTTTATTTCTCTCTCTCCTCCCCTCGTTGCCTCCCATGCCTCCTCAGTGCAAAAGAGACTCAGTCCCTTTTATCTTGGGCCCTGCTTCCACATAGTACGGCAGACAGATGAGGGGCACATACTAAAAAACCTCTTAGAAGTCTGTTAAGATTCTGCTGCTCCACTCTTTCACATCCTTTCACACTTGGATCCATGCACACAACACATGTACACCCCCTGCTTGTTCCCTATTACCCGCTGCCCTATCCCTCATTTACTGTTGTCCCGGCTTGTGGTGCTTCCTGATGAATAGTGTCGCCGGGTAAATTACGAGCAGTCAGCGTTTGTGGCCTCAGTAACAAGACACAGATAAATCCTCAGCTTCTTTCAGAGGCGGACTCGCAGAGACATAGTCCGTTTTTGCACCTATGATGACATTTAAACACGGGATGGTCTCTTGACATTGGGCAATACGTTTGTGTGGTACTTTTGTGGTGTACTTTATTAGTGTACATATGGGAGCAGCACAGGGGCCACTGGATCATATTTACGAAGGATCTCTGTGTTTCTGTTGTTGTGTGTGCAAGAAGTATGGTTACAGTGAAGTGCAGTGGAGTCATATATCATTATCCTTTTACTAACCTTCATACAGTTGGAGCAGTGAATGTGTGACTGTGGGTTACACTTGTAACTGGTGCAAAGAAAAGGCAGGCAATGCTGACAAATAGGAGACAGTCTACTTTTTATAATGTATATACAGCTCTGGAAAAAAAATAAGAGACCACTGCATTTTTTCTGAAATCTCTACATGTATTACAGCCATTCCATTCCAGCGTCTGTTGAATTCCAACACAAACACAAAGCTGAGCTACTTCAGTTCTTGCACCAGGAGTGGAATAAAGTCACCCAAGAACAATGTGAAAGCCTTGTGGAGAGCGTGCAAAGACACATGAAAACTGTGATTAAAAATAAGGGTTACTGCACCAAATATTGATTTCTGAACTCTTCTTAAAGGGATATGCCACCCCCAGGGCAAATTTGGGCATCTCCCCACAGTCCAGAGACTAAAATAAGTGGTGGAAAGCGTTTTCCTGCTCACCCAGCCATTGTCTGAGTCTGTCGCCACTGACCGCCGCGGTATCTGCAGCTCCTCCGCCTTAGACTGGAGTCTAACGTCGCCAGAGAAAGATTTCGGCCAAAAGGAATTAATTTGCTCGATGCGTTTCCCAATTACTTTATGTGTAGTGCGCATTCATATCGAGTGCAAATAAATGTGCAAATCAACACGGAGAGCTTGCCTTGGTCATTTTGGGTGGGAACTATTTTCCAGTGCGGAAGAATACAGTCGAATCACGCAGCACGCTGCCAGGGGAATCCCAGTTACGCACCGGGAAGGGAGTTCCCCTGTTGCACAACGTGGTGCGTGGTGCGACAGGCTCGGACAATGGCTGGGTGAGCAGGAAAACGCTTTCCACCACTTATTTTAGTCTCTGGACTGTGGGGAGATGCCCAAATTTGACCTGGGGGTGGCATATCCCTTTAAGTGTAAACATTTGTATTATGTTGTTTTTAAATGAATTTGATCTAGTTTCTTTGCATTGTTTGAGGTCTGAAAACATGTATCTTTTTGTTATTTTGACCATTTGTCATTTTCTGCAAATAAATGCTCTAAACGATAATATTTTATTTGGAATTTGTTGTCAGTAGTTTATAGATTCAAACAAAAATATTAATTTTGCCCAAACACATACCAATAAGGAGTAAAATCTGAAAAACTGATCATTTTGTAGTGGTCTCTTTTTTTTTCCAGAGCTGTATTTGCTTATTAGCTTTCCAAAGGTCCCACAGTTTCATAAATAGAATATCGTCCAAAATGCTTTCTCCCCTTGTCAAATGGATGCAGAGAAAAACATTTTGAAAGCAAACTTGCAGTTTGTTTACACAGTACATTCCTCACATTTAAGAATATAACTGAGATACATGTAGATGGAATCCAGATTTTAGAATTGAGGTCTTGTGATTCCCATGGAATACAGTGTGAGCAGTGAGCTTAATACAAGTTGTTGGAAGATTTTGACATTTCTTTGTGTGGTGTGAAAGCACTTACAGAGCAGCCTGTGCCGAGCAGCTGTCCACAGACTGTCAGAGCGCAGCCACAAGCACTGTCCTTGGTCCTGAAAGCTCCACAACTGCCCCCTCCCCCCACTCCCCATCTCTCACTGACACACAGTGTGGACTGGGTTAGCAGCACCTTTCAAATAAACATTTTTACTGCCTGCATGTTGTAAAACTGTCCCGTATTTTATCAGAATTGTATTCTCTTTCCTTTTGGGCATTTGTAAAGCTTTTGTGCTTCATAGTAGATGTATTGAATGAGCCAGAGATGTTTAAGTTAATTTGCAACTGGTAATACTCAAATACAACTGGTTATACAAGGTATGCACTTTTTTATCCTTTTTGTTATTGTTTTGTTTTACTTCCAAATTAGCAGCCACTGCAATGGATACCATCTTAGCACTCAAAAAACATGAGCTAATTACCAAATAATTTCAATGAATTACTTGTTGTTAATAAAAGTCGCAGTAGAAGTTGAGATAGTAGTATGCGTTCGATTAGTGGCAAAATTGAAGCAGGGGGTATAGCTGTAAGTTGACACATTGACTTTGCTTGTTTTTATTGTACTTGGTCACAGCAGCACTTTTAAGTAGGTACAGACTATATTTTTCATTTCTTATATTTCTGGTGAAAAACATTTTCCGTTCAGACAAAGCAATTTTCTTTTGTGGAATAACAACGCTCTGACCCCATAGTGTCTTGATTCTCTTTGTTTACATAAATATGCAGTAATCATGTGCATGCATTTGTTTTGTACTTACAGATTGGCAGAGATGGAAAGCCAGAATTGCTCCTTCTTCACTGATAGCCTCTCTCCTGATGAAAGTCTGTGAGTATATGACCACCCACACATAACTACCCCCTCATTACCATTAAAGGCATTCTGTGGGCCTGTTTCAATGCACACTGCACTCCTCTTGACACATATGTTTCCCTTTGTTTATGTGTAAAATGTTGTGATGCACTTTGGAGGCATGGCTGCTCAATCACATAAATAATCAGATATATAATGAAAATGACCCAGTGTGAGGGGAACCAGCTCTCTGTGATTACACTGTGTGAATGGTAAATAATACATAACAGCCCTGAGCGCTTGTAGAATGTGGGATACTGAAATGATAAGCTAAAGAAATACACTGTTTTATGAAAGAAATTTTAAGTTGGAGTATTAATTCTTAAGTCTCAAGAGGATTCTTTCAACTAAAAAAAAGCAAGTGCGTCATCAACTGGTTTTACAATTAATCTTTTTTGTTTCTACATCCTTATTATATTTGAAAGGTGCATTGTATAACTTTTCTGGTAGAGGGTCAGTCAAATGCTTTTCCTCATGGAGCTGTTATTGTGAATGTTTCACACTGTGGCAATTAACTTTTCCATCTTCATGGAGACCAAATCAGACCAAGATACAGGTCAGATCAGTGGAAAGGCATTATCACAATCAGAATGCCTTTTTTATATATATTTTGAGCAGTAAAAAACACCTGTAATTGAGTAAATGTAAGGTAGAGCTGTTTAATGTTATACTGTGGAACATTCCAGGCAGAGAAGTGACCTATCCATAGAAACAAGCAGGTGAGAGACCCCCGACCAAAAAGTTACACGATTGACACTTTACCTCCAAAATCCCCCATATGCATGTGCTTAAACTGTGTTTTCAGCATGAGTCTACACCACAGCATCATTCCTATTTATGAGCTTCAGCCTCCTGTTTGAGGACTTTTCATCACTCAAAGGACAGAATATGTTCAATTGTTAATTGCTATGGCAACACCACTCCGTCCCTTTAAAGTTTTTTATACCTTTAAGTGTTTTTGCTGCATGACCCTATAGCGACCGCTGTGCTTTGTGTGTCCTGCTGTTGGATCATTGTTGAATCATTCATACCCTGTCTACAGAGAGCCTGACTTTGTGATACTAACCCTTATGTTGCTTTGGTATTAACTTGAACCACAAGCAGAATTCACAAGTTGTTGAAAGTTTTTAGTGGCAATCCTAAACAAGCAATTTCAAGCAAGATGTTTCTTTTATTGTTTATATGTGGAGAAAATAGTGTACAGCTCTGGAAAAAATGAGGAAAAGGAACATTTTTATTTGAGTCTATAAACTACTGACAACATTTCCCCCAAATTCCAAATAAAAATATTATTGTTTAGAGCATTTATTTGCAAAAAATGACATGGTCAAAATAACAAAACAGATACATGTTTTCAGGCCTCAAACAATGCAAAGAAACAAGATCAAATTCATTTTAAAACAACATAATACTAATGTTTACACTTAAGAAGAGTTCAGAAATCAATATTTGGTGCAATAACCCTTATTTTTAATCACAGCTTTCATGCTCTCCACAAGTCTTTCACATTGTTCTTGGGCGACTTTATTCCACTCCTGGTGCAAGAACTGAAGTAGCTCAGCTTTGTGTTTGTGTTGGAATTCAACAGACGCTGGAATGGAATGGCTGTAATACATGTAGAGATGCTGATTTCAGAAAGAAAAAAATGCAGTGGTCTCTTATTTTTTTCCAGAGCTGTATTAAATTGGATTAACAGCAGCTAAAACAGTTAATGAGTATTGTAATGGCAAAAACTGTAGAATCATAATGTAGTCCAAACAAATCGAAGTACCTATAGTCGTCATGTTTAAAGGAGAAAATGGCTGGATTAGTTTTAGTGTAAATCTGAAGTTAAGAAGCACCAATCAGTGTTTTTCTGTTGCCACTTGAATTACCAGTTAATTCTATAGTATAACACATAAAATACTTTCATTGTAATGTATGTGGAGTAGTATCTAGCTTTCAGGCCCACTGCAAAGACGCACGCTTGTTTCAATGTTGCATAATTTGCCTGACCTTGCTGCAGTGGTGTGTTTTTGCCCCGTCCGTCCTGTCTCCTCTCATTGCGTCACCTCCTCTAACTCCTTACCCGGCGGCTGGTGGCCTGAATGCACTGCTCTCCTCCTCCTCCTCCTCCTCCTCCTCCTCCATCCCTCCCCCTGCTCTGTGCTGCTGTGGCTGTGCTCTAGTGGCTCAGTGTACTGTCTCCTGTGTGGGGGACTCAGGGATGAAGACCAGTACCTCCTGCGTCACTCCAGCCCCGCCCTGGACCCGGACTCCCCCTGTCAGCACATGCTCCTGGCCCAACTCGAGCACCAGGACAAAGATCAGCTGCAACGCACTCTGGCCCGCCTGGAGAACGAGAACAGGTGAGGGGCTAAGAAAGGTCATATGGCTCTATGGCAATACAATCCACTTTTTTAATGGCACATATTATAAACATCATATCATTCAATCAAACATTATTTATAGAGCCCTTTGCAACACTTAAAGGAAAAGTAACGCTTTTTACAATCTGAGCCTTATATTGGTAATAAAACAAGTTGTTTTACTCACCCATAGCAATTTGGTGTCATATGGAGCACTTCCAGAGATGTTTTAGATTTGCGATCTCCATCATGTGAGTTCTTGGGGCACTTGTTTGCGGTCTCCAAATAACACAAACTTTAGTACTTTTCAAATCATAGAAGCCCGATGTCTTAGTCTATGATTTCGTGTGGTCAAAAGTGGCCTGTAATCCGAGATTTAGCCATAGTTTCGAGTAGATGAGGACGCCAGTGCGCATGTGCGGACTGTGCTCTCAGATGGACCCAAACATGAAACGCAAAGCTGTAAACTATGGATAAATCTCGAATTACAGGCCACTTTTGCTTCAAACGAAATCGTAGACTAAGACATCGACATCTTTTCAAATCTATGATTTGAAAAGTGCTAAAGTTTGTGTTATTTGGAGCCCGCACGGGGCATATTACATGCTTGGGGAATATATTATATGCCCCGAGCTATGGCTAGAAGTTGCGCTAGGCTAACCGCAAATCTTAAAACATCTCTGGAAGTGCTCCATATGACACCAAAGTGCTATGGGTGAGTAAAACAACTTGTTTTATTACCGAAATAAGGCTCAAATTGTAAAAAAAAAAAAAATTACTTTTCCTTTAAGGTGCTTTAAACTAAAACCAACACAATATAAAAACATTCAAAACATTAAACAATGAAATAAAACTAATTGAGCAAAGTGTCAATGGATTACTGAGTGTTAAAACCCCTTTTGAATAGATAAGTTATGAGCCTGGATTTAAACAGGCCATAGTTTCCAAAAAGCGGCACAGGCACATCAACACAACAGTAAATGGAACCATAAACACAAAGCATTACAGCTGTAGAATGAATACAATCAAATGGATAAAAGACACACGACTCATGCAGTGTTAAAAGCCAGAAAATGAAAACCCTCCACTGTGGGGAATATTCGGACATGAGGGTCTGGAGCGTTCCAGAGTTTAGATTGACCACAGCAACACTATGTACTGTAATAATACACAAACATGTCAGTGTAATCCCACAGATGTCCAGGTACAATTCGTAACAAAAGAAGGTTAAATTCTGTTAGCTGTTTTAGAGAGATTATTACATTCTGACAGGCACTGAAATGAACACACCCTAACTGTTTCAAGTAAGGCTTATATGGTATCAGTTAAACATACTTATTAGATCAACAGCATGATTTAAAGTTCAGATATGGGTTAAACTAGGTTAAGGTTAGGGTTTAGATTAGTCAAGTAATAACACAAGGTTAGCGTCAGTCTCCAGCAAATGAATGCAAGTCACTGTTCTCAAACAGAGTGTGTTGACAAATAAAGTTGACCTTGACCTCCTGTGGTTGCATGTTGCAGTCTATTTTGCCTAATTTAACATAACCCTTTGAACATACTGCAAATTGCAATGGCCAAAAGAAAGTCTTACTGTTCCTCGCACATTTTAAACAAACAAACAAGTGAGAGAACTCATTAAATGAGTTCTCTGACTTGACTTATTCCATCTGTCTTTGTTGTCAGGAGAACATATTGCCCGAGAAACAACAAAGAGTAGTGGCGTATTTACCTAAGTCTACTAAAAAATCAAACAGGGACAAAAAAAATTACCCTCTCCTAGCTTATTTTGTGCACTTAAAACTGCTTACTTACAGGAATACAAGATTCATTATTTCACAGAGCTTTTTGCTGATTCAAAAAAAAAAAGATTGTGGGATTTTTGGAAGTTCATTAGATTGATGAAGATATATAGTCAATATATTTACATTGAACATTTTCACCACTCTTCTCTTAGCATAGATATTGCTCCAGAGTGTGACAGATATGATGCATGGCGCACAGCACTGTTGTGGATCCCCTTGTGAGTGACAAGGATGGATCGGATTAGGAATGAGTATATCACAGGGACAGCTCATCAAGTCACGAAGCCAGACTGGTGGGAGGATACTCAAATTAGCGCTTCCAGACAAGAGACCTAGGTTTATTAACAAATAGTGCACAGTTACATATGCAAAATACACTCAAATTTTACCATATAACTACATAATAGGACAGAAAATTTCAAAAGTGCTGCTGTGTGAATGCTCAAATATAAAGCAAGAAATATGAAAACGTGAATTGATTTTTACTGTGAACCTTTTAAAGTTTCTCAATGTCTGCTGGCATTTACAAACAATAAAAATATTCTGACACTGACTCACAAGTATAAACTCATTCTTTAAAATGGAAGTGCATTACGTCTAGACTGCCTTTGTGGAGCTTCTCTGTAAACGAAGCACATTCAGTTCCCCTTCTGATTTAATTGGTAACCAGAGGCAACCTTTAGCGAATGATTCATGATGTAAAATTAAATCTTCTTTTTATTAGTGACATTTTCCATGCACACACAGTCATGCTCGGTGCCCTTTAGGTGCTTAAGACCTTGACCCACAGTTTTTCTTGACAGCACATCTTGCAGCTTTCAACATAACAGTAATAGTGTCTAGTGTGTCTAGTGTCTAGTTTCTGCTGGCATGTAATCTGAGCTGTAATTGGAATTTATTCTGTACCAGAGTTATGGGAAAAAATAATCCTTGGCCCAGGCAGATGTACTCTCACACATGTAGCAGTGATATACAAATCAAAACAAACAAGGACTCTGCATGCCATCGTGGTATATCATTAGCTTCCTGCTGCTCTATTTGACTAGACTAATCACGTTTCCATTAAATATTAAACAATGCAATAAAATGTATAAACTGTTGTGTACCGTCAGAAAGGTTACAAGCTAAAACACAGCCACTGTATCCTCTACAAACATATGAGATATCTAATATTTTATCTGGTCATAACATGAGCAATACCTCTGCTTTGCCAGGAGGAAATCGTCCTGAAGTTTGGCTGAATATTGTTAAGTTTTCAAAGTTAATAAAAAGTTATAACTTTGCCTGAAATTGAATGTGTGCAGTGATGTCTATAAGCTTACTGTGTCCCTCTCACTGCCAGGGTGCTGCAGGGCGAGTACAGGCGGCTGAAGTGGAAGCATGAGGAGGCAGCGTCAGTGCCCATGCTGACAGAGGCGGGGGAGGGGGGTCTGGGCTCTCCCACCGGGGGGGCTCAGGACGAGGAGCTGCTGGCTGAGGCCCGAGTTCTGCGCCAACACAAGAGCCGTCTGGAGACACGCATGCAGATCCTGGAGGACCACAACAAGCAGCTGGAGTCACAGCTACGCCGCCTCAGGGAGCTCCTGCTACAGGTACAGTACAGGGGCTCATGTGGATACTCAGGTACAGGCCTGAGGAGGGCTGCACAGGTGCATCTGGCTCTGTGTAGAAAAAGGGGTTAAGTAAGAAATGACAATATATTTTGAAAGTTACAAATGCAAAATGAAGACTTTACCCTTTTAATTCACTTGCCAAACAAGTATCTCCATGTAAAAGAGCCCTAAAAGCAAACTGCCCCGATGCTAAAATCTGGACTCATTATTATTCATATATCATCATTATTCCATCCTTTTCTCTTGTGTTTTCAGTTATTGAATAAACATCCATCCATTTTCTTCTGCTTTATCTGGGGTCTAGTTGCGGAGGCGTCAGACTAAGCAGACTCCATACACACTTCAGATAAACATATAAAATAAACATGATGATATATTTCTCAATTGTTGTATGAGTGGTAAACAAATGTGAATACCATGGTGTATATGATTGGTCAGCAGTCACACCTGAGTCATAATTCAAACAGCATTATGTAACTGTGATAAAAGTGATAAAACAGAACAGATGCTGAGAATATCATTTAATTATGTGAGTATATATATGTGTTGCAATATGACTGAATACATTCAACTCCTTTTTTGTCCATTTCTTTATAATGTTATTACATACATG
This sequence comes from Paratrypauchen microcephalus, assembly GCA_036785185.1. Classification (NCBI taxonomy): domain Eukaryota; kingdom Metazoa; phylum Chordata; class Actinopteri; order Gobiiformes; family Gobiidae; genus Paratrypauchen; species Paratrypauchen microcephalus. The sequence continues at coordinate 3,601,923 of JAVJIX010000023.1, forward strand.
TGCATGTACATGTATGTGAAAGAAAATGTTTGATACTCCCACACTTAATAATGTGGGACCAGTGCCTACACGTTTCCCTTCCTCAAGTACACCCTTCTATTGGTGACATGCTGCTACTGTACACAACATAGATCTCTAAACAAGCTGATTTTATCTCAATATAAGAGCAGAAATCTGAGTTGAAAAATGGCTGACAGAAAGCCTACAACACTGAACGAGAGCCATCACACTGTTGTTATGTGAAACACAAAAAGTGGTCCAATGTATGATAAACATGAGCCATCACTGACAATCACTTGCTCTGTTACAGCCCAAAGACGACTCGGAGGCTAATGGATCCGAGCCCTCCACACTGTCATCGCCTGTGTCTGGGGTGGGTCGCCATGGCGATCCAGCAGAGAGCAGGGAGACCACCGACACCGAAACCGCAGGTCAGACCGACACACATGGTTATGGCTCTATTGTGCTCTGGTACAACACGTAGCACAGAGGTTATGCCTGTGGTCTGTGAGCCAATATGCAGCTATAACTAACCATTAAAAATCTCCAAGAAATATATTAAGTTGTGAGGAATTACTTCTACTTTAAAATACTTTTTATACTATTACTCTTCTTCTAATTGTGACAGTTTGTGAAGAAAGTTGGGAAACAGGAAGTATCACTGAAAGAAAAGAAATTTATGTTAATTTACTGTAACAATACCAACTAACTACTTCCCTCACACTCCCAACAACATGCAACCGTTTCTTTAATTCATTCTTATGAGTCTATACCAGCAACTCAGGGTCCTAGGTGGAATTACTGAGAAAGTCTTCCACTTTCACTGGCCTTTTTTAATCTTGTATTTCTATAACAATATTGTTAGAGATTCACTCCACACAAAGAGATGATCAACCCACTCAAGGCTAAACATAACACAACTTCATTACTTGGTAGAAAGTAAAACTTTAAAAGCAAATCTAAAATATTATAAATAGGCAGTAGGTGTTTATAGATAAAGTGGACCAAGCAACCATTAGAGCATCTCTTTAAATGAGACCCACTAAGCTTTGAGCTCCACATATCTGTATTGCCTATTGCTATTCCATGTAGTTTTAACTTCTGTGACTCTGCCATGTTTAAAGTTTGTCTCATATTTTACCAGCAGAGGAGGTGGAGCACGAGCAGGACACAGTGCTGCAGTTACAGGAGGTCATCGAACAGCTCAGAAATGTCTTCCCATCTGAGCCCAGTGAGTCCTGCTTTAGCCAGTCACTGTGGACCTTTACTGACAGACTCCATCACCGCGGGGACACATGAGGATAGAGATGAGTGCAAATATGTACAGGGCAGTCAATATTCAGACGGACTGGCACAGAGATTAAATGAGGCCACATAGAGACTATTGTAAAGAATGGAGGAGGAGAGTTTGTCAGTCTTTCCTGATTAATTGGCAATTTGCAGAGCAGCATCTTCAGTAACAAAAAATAATTATAATTACAGCTCAGCTAATCATAAGCAAAAAGTGAAAGATTAATTGTGTGAAAAAGAGAAGTGGGAAAGGGATAAAGTCCTACTAAACACTGAACAATGAATTGACCCTCATATGCCTATGGCATGGCTGCAAGTGTTATATTTATTCAATGATTGTCATTACAAATACATAATGGCTACAAATGCTGCGATTCAATTGTTTAAAGGTCCTATATTACACAAAGTAGACTCTTGTGAGCTTTAAGTCATGTTATAATGTTGTTACCTCATCAAAAACATACCTGGAGTTGTGTTTTGTTTCATTCACACATGTTTGAGTAATCCTTGAGTTTGAGTCTGTCTACATCTAAAAAGCTCAAAATGTTTCGTTTATGTAATGAAGTTGTAGTTTTCATGTTAACAGTTTACCCTTTGTGCAGAAGAGACTGGCAATTCCAGGGCTGAAATCATCCAAATGATTCTAGCAAAGGTGTATGGAATTTGAAAACACAGTGGAGCACTTTCTGTATTACCACAAGGTGGAGCAGGGTGTTTCCATTTGAGAGAAGAACTCACCCTAAATATGGAGGACATGTGTGTTAAACATGTGTGAATGAAACAAAACACAACTCCAGGTCTGTTTTGGATGGGGAAATCATCTGAGAACATAGATCAGAAAATAGCCTAGTATAGGCCCTCTAAACAACAAATCAACAGTCAAAAGTTCTTCTAGAAGCAAAAGATTAATAGGAAAATAGACACAAAAATTATAGCAGGTGGCCTGTGCTCTGCAATGCTTTTTTGTCAGTTCAATATTCTGTGACAAAAAGGATGGTTATAACTGCAATACTGCAAAAACACATTTAATATTTATTTCTTCATTTGTTACTGCAGGCACCACCTCTCACATCTAACTCTGAGTGGGATGTGTCGGATCTCTGAGAGGAGGTCATGAGGCTGCAGCAGAGGTCAGGCCCATGGTCAGGGCTAACCGTGCAGTGGCTACACTAACAGAGCTAACCCTCCACTGGAACCTTGTGCACTAAACAGCCTTTTCCATGCAAACTGCGAAAGGCTCGCGCTGATGTCCGAATGGCCTGGCTAGCACCACGTGAATGCGCCAAAGGAAACTTTACAGAAGCAGAAGCAATTCAGGGAAACGTCACAGGAGCAGCCAAGACACTGTGCTCACCAGTATCTGTGTCCATGGGCTTTAGAGTCAGCCCACAGCACAAACTGGACCTTCACTGGACACTTTTAAAGACAGATGCACACTTGTTTCTCCGATGTGTCTGCTCCAGTTGTTACTTTTGAAAAGTTGGTGGCATAACATTCAGAAGATCAGGGCGGAGTTGGGCGTTGTGTTTAAAATGGCTGGTGGTACATTGTCAAGGAGTTTGACAGCATTCACACCAAACTTATTTACTTTGTGCAGATGACACCACATCAGTTAAAACCACGGTTTATTTATGACAGCCAATAGCACCCACTAGTACAGCCGCTCTGTATGCACTCACTGAGTACACACACACACACACACTCCTCTAATCCTCTCCAAACGCCTGTCGCCTGCCTCTCCAAAGTGAACCCTTTACCCCACTGGAACTCTTCACTTTCTTGCTGCTACATACATTTATGGATCACTCTTTACGCATTGCACACAGCTCCAGTAAACAGCTTTCTACATGGCAATGAAATGCAACCACAACTCTTTTATCAGCAGGGGTTTAGACAAGCTAAAATTGTGCACTACTTTCTTTTGTGGGCTAAAAATTGAGATTTCAAATGTCTGCGTGCTTAATCCATTGGCATACTTGGTGCTATCCTGCCATGCCAACAGAAAGAAAAAAGAAAAGGAAGGAACTCTGGGCTACTGAGCTACCAGAATCCTTCTCAACATCAGTCCACTTTTAGACACTGTACAGGGGTGAAGTCTGTCCTCTTAATACAATACTACACAGACTTCATTCCTAATCAAGTGAATCTCATGGATATATTGTTGTAGCATTTGTTCCAAATCATTTTATTGTCTCATTTTAAGTTTCTTTGTGTTTTTACTGCATTGGAAAAGCAGTACAAAATACATTATCAAAATGAATCTATAAATATAAAAGATCACATTAATTCATTATTGTTTAAATGCAGGTGGTTTATAGCATAATATGTCTTAGAAAAACATCTTCTAAGAGCAGACACGTCTCTTCACAGATCTGACCTGTAATGTGGCAAGGTGTCTATGACCTGCTTGTATATTTTTTATATATGGAAGTCACTCAAACTGCAACTGCAAACCCTTTCTACATGTGGGTATAAATAAAGTTACCTGAAACTGTCTCCATGGAAATAGCAATATCTCCCTCCACCAAAGGTTAGAGTACTATTTTCCACAGACAAAATAATATATAATTAGATTCATATTCTATTCTTATAGTCAAATCATTTCAATTAATAGTTAAAGTATTCAACACTACGGTCCTTGGGTGCTTCCTGTTATGAACATAGCACAGTCAACAAATGCCTTAAACTTAACGTAAAAACGTTTCTCACGGGAAACTGGACGTAGCTTTTGTTGTGTTCACTGAGAGAGGCAGGTCTCATCTGGAGGACACAGCACCAGGAGGAAGAGGAAGTGCACACAGAATGTGAGCATCCATACGTTCTATCAGCACATGCCTGTTGTCAGTGAACCCACGATGCTCCAAGCGACTAGGCATCAGAGAAGTGAAAGGAAAGGTGAAGAAAAAATCCTGTTTTTATTGCTTGAGGGCTAGAGGGTGGGAATTACTCTGATGTGCCTGCTGCAGCTAAAGTCTGGGTGAGTGGACGAGCGCCCTGAAACAAAGTCGAGTACGGGCATGTAAGAGTTGTAATAATCAAGAGGAGACAGACACAGCTCCATCTTGGACCTCCTAACTTCCTCTGATCTCTGCTACATGAATGTGAAACCCAGAGCTGCATTCATTACATTTACAGGCTGATGCTTGAGGCACGTAGAGCCCACATTTGACATCCTTCTCCTCAGCACCCCTCCCAGCTCCCTGCTCAGTTTTGATACAGTTGCTATGGGAACTGTCCCCAAGGACGCAGTTCCACAGATTTGCGAGTGGGAAAAGGTGATGTGCCGTTCATAATACAAATGCTAATAGCCTTAAGGAAAGCAGAAGAGCGATTTGTTTGCCAAATAACTCATCTTCGCTCATTCTTCACTAAAGTTTAACCATTTTGTAGCTGCTCAACACAGTCATTACCATCTGCTCAAGTACCATAGGAAGAGTAGACAGGAATAGACTTAGAGTTTACATACAACATAATAAAAGAGTTTAGTCTCATCATGGTAGGTGCATCTACAGTAAAAAGATATATATGAAAAAGACTAATTCTTTTATTTTATTTTATTTTTCAAAGAGAAACCTAAAATGCAGAAAAAGAATTTATATTAGTACATGTATATTTTGACTGTACCATTTAAGTTTGATTTTAACTCCCCAAAATGATATTACTTTGCCCATTTATTCTAACTTACGGAGAACTTGTCCTGTATTGTGTGAATGTTAGCTATAGAATCGACCTCATAATAAGAGTCCGAGAGACTTGGGTGTAATTTTGGTATAGGCACTTTAATCTTTAGCTCAAGCAAAATACAGGAATGATTCTATCTGATTCTCAAAAGGCATCTGACACAGAATTCTGGGGTACAGTGGCTTTTACAGAACAGGTTAGCAAATCATTAATCCATTTTCGTAACTTGTGTTTAAGCAGAGATATTTGTTATCAGAAGCACATCAGATTTAACCAAACATGATCATTTCAAAGTACAAGACAAATCCCTGGTTTACTTATTAATAACTATCCCACTAACACCCAATATCCCACAAGATGAAATACAGACAGAATACAGGTTACAGGTCGAAATGAATATGATAAGAATAACTTGGTAAATGATATATAATTTCTTACAGTTGACTAATCACCACTTGCCTCATCTGTCATGTGTTGTTTAGTTCACCGTCTTTTGTGCAAACACCACTGAAGCCACACTGACAACATGTGAATAAAGAGAAAGCACTCCCCACAGGGCTTGCATGTCAACATTTATTCCATTTAATATTATCCATAATTAAACACAACATTAAACTATTAAAATGACATGACAGTATTGTACACAGCTTGTCCACACACACATCTTACTACTGAGATCTGGATTAGAACTGACGGTCATCCAGTTCAGTCCCATATGTATTTGTATGACGTGGGATCAATGTAGGGTTTTGTACGGAGGGAGTGTCCGTGTGTATAAAGCTCGTTCAGACATGCCCTAGCACCAAACTACTCCCTGTGGCGTGACTGAAGCTTTGAGATTGAAGAGAGCCCAGTCTCAAGAGAAAACCCACAGCCAAGGCCTCGTATTGACTGGCGTTACAGCATGTGGTGGCCCCGTTGGCCTAACAGCTCTTATCATTATTCCCCTTGCTTCACAACATCATACCATGTCACTTCGCACATAAAAGGGCAAAATATGATGACACTGTCCTACCTTAAATCATATGTTTTATTTTAAGTTGAAATCACCATTAATATACCTCATGAATAACTTAAAAGTGTCTGATTTGTTGATTTACTATTGTTGTCCATGTACAGCACTTAAACACTAATTGCTGTCTGGAGTTTTTAATATGTATGTATAAAAGAGTTTTATGAAAAAGAAAGGATTTATACTGTAATAAGTGAGTGACTGGCTGCTTTTTACTTTGTGTACAGAAATAAAACTTTGTATTTGCAATTAGTTGGGCCAGTATCTGTGTTTTGTTCCCACACGCCTTTGAAATAGTCTATAGTGTGTCCTCTTTGTTTAAATCTGACTTTGTATGTGATGGAAGTAGGGCTGAGATTAGTTCAGTGTAAAACATTCAGTACAATAACAATTAATACAATTTGTAGCTCAAAACCCATCGTATCCAAGCAGTTTTCCCATAATTTTCCATAATTTATATATTCACATTGTCTGAAAGTAAAGTATACTATACTATGGTTGTAAAAAAAAAAATAAAGAAAAAAATAAAGTAGAACATAAATATAAAGTGTCTTGCTCTATATTATCAGAATTAGTATCACATTAAGATCACATGGGAATATAACACGACTAAAACAGGACTAAACCAGGAAAAAAACAGGACTAAACCAGGACTAAACCAAGACTCAGGTGTGTGTACGTGTCCAGAGTGTGTGTATACCTGTGTGTGTGTGTAGTGCCCTATACTATTTTGTACTGTATTAAATTAACAATACAAGTGATTTTGACTTAACATATCCTGTGTATTATTGAATTATTGAATGATTATATGGGCTTTTTGTTATAAAAGCATTTCCATTTTAACAAAGTACCTTCTAATTCTGACCTGCCCTGAAACACCACACCACGGTGATGTCAGTGATGATCTACAGGGGGAGAGCTTAGCTTAATGCCATGCAAATGAGCTCTGAAGGACTGGAGTTAGAGAATCTTTAGAGAAGCTTTTCTCAGCTCGGCGTTTTTCAGATGTGCTGCTTTCAAATGGCCACAAATTCTTCAAATGTTCTCAGATTTCCATGTGTAAGGCATTGTTGGAAAGCTTAGAATCTACACTTTCAGAATCTGTGAATAACTTAAAACGCCTCCGGGACGACTTGTGTCTGGTTTTTCCATGGCTACATTACAAATAATGTACTATTACTTTCTTAAATTAAAATGTGCACTCTATTTTAAAATAGTCCTTATATTGTCATTGTGGTATACATCCGTATCAAGGTTTTTCCTTTGTATTGGAATGGAGTTTGTAATTTTAGTATTGTGATAACACTATATATACACTGTACGTACACCTTATATTTAAACTGAATACTTGTGTAAATACTACTCCTCATTGGTCCCAGTCTCTGCTCCCTGCGCTCTGCTCACCTCAAATGAAGTGCTCCCATCTCATGTCTGATAAGTGCTTTCTTTGTTTGGCTTTGTGCCTCTCAGTGGTTCTGGTGCGTCATGTGATCGACACTGGCCTTTCTCTGTAGCCTTATCGCCCTCTGTTTCACTGCTGATGGACATCGGATCACTATCTTTAACTACGTCTCGATTAGCCGCTGCTTCCTCCACAACATTCTTTCTATTATCTAACTCTCCCCCACGCTCATCACAAGCCTCTCTTTTCTGATCTGGAAGTTTCTCAATTCCACCTTGTACCATTTGATCTTCTTTGGTCTCCTCTTGTGCAAATTTGACATTCTTTTTCGGTTTTGCAGCTTTGGCCTTGCTCCCATCTGGCCCCCATTTTTCTTGTGTCGTCTCCCAGTAGTTCTTGTTCTGGCTTGAATGCTTGATGCGTACACTCTCGCCTAGTTTCTTCAGCTCCTGCCGAACAATCGGTCTGAACTTGGGGTCTAATTTCTCCACCATGGTGAAATCCTTCCTTGCTTCGACCTCATTGCACAAGGCAGCATGCGCCCGTGCCCGCTGGTAGATTGCCTTAAAGTTACCTGTGGAGGTGTGACAAGTAAAATTATTTGTGTGAAGGAACAAGGACCACGAGGTCAGCTGGAGTCAAATATCTGAGCGCAAAATTGATGGTGAGACATAAATGAATAGAAAAGGGAAAACTAAGAACAACGGTTTCACACGGGCTTTGGTTATAAATAATTCAGACGTAGCAGAAACAAAAACAGTGAATATATTTCTACTGTGATGTCCATGGGTGGGTGCTCAGGGAACAAAAGAAAGATGCTCAATGTTTGGTTGCTATTTCCCTGGTAAATAGAGGGCTCAAGGATTGCTGCAGCGTGAAAGCAGGCATGTGCTAAGGGCCATACAATAGATCTTATTATTTCTACAACCAAAATATGAAACAAAAACACCTAAAGTATATTAAATCTGAGATATCGTTGATCCCATCTCCTGTTTTCGCAGTCTTATATAATAAATTACCTTTGTGTTTCTTGAGTAACTTGTTGTTGAGCTCGACGACTTCCTGGTGCTTCTTCAGTTCCAAAAGACACTGGCTGAGGTTGAGGACCAGGGGAAGGCTCACTTTCTCCAGAGAATTCCAGTCATCTCCCTCCTGGTCTACCTGCTGTGCACACAAAGGACATGAGATTTAAAGGATTCTAGCTGGGTAATGTTTGTAACAAAATGTTTGATTGACAGGGTGAAGCAGTGATAGATAAAGACGTAGATCAGTGTAAATGATGGAGGATGGTTGAGGTGCGTTGACTGAAATGAGGGATGGCAGGAGGTGTGCTGATGAGTGCAGTGGGCTTGATTGTGTGCGAAAGGTGTGACAGGCAAGACGGTGAGGGGTGGGGCAGCAGAGCAAGTTTAAGAAAGAAACGGCAGAGGCGCAGGCGAGCTGTCACAGTGATAACTCTTTGCATGGTGGTATTTTTAGCTCTTTCACTGCTCTTCACTTTATCAGAATACCTACAATAGTGCAGCTGCCTCTGCTTTTTGAAAAAGAACAGATGATAACAGTTTACAACTGCAGAGGATTTTTCTGACAATCTGTTTGTTACCTTGATAGATCCAGCTAGATGTTGTTGTCACAGAAATTATTGCAATATGGCATGCTTATGTTTGAGGTACAGTAGTACAAAAAAAAGTTATAATGGAGAAATCTTTGTTTCTATAGTTTACTTTAAAACACTTAACTTTACTTAAAGGTAGAAACATGCAGACATGTAGAAATCAGGGGCGGACTGGCAATCTGTGCTTTCTGGAAAAGTTGAGGGACGTTTTTTGGTCCCAGTCCACCCCTGGTTGAAATCATTATCTATCAACAAAGATATTCACTTTTGAGTCAAACATAGTGGTAGTATACTTGTATACTAAAGTGGCCCTTGGGCAAACTAATTGGAAAAGTGCCTTGCCCAAGGGCGCATCAGTATACAGACAAATAGAAGTTGAACAACTGAACTGAACTCACCGTAGTTTGCAGATGGTTCACATACTCTATGGCCTCTTTGAACTTCTCAGACGCCTCTTTAAATTTTCCCTGTGTTATCAGGAAGGTTCCCTCCTTTTGAAGCAGCATGACCAATCGGAGCATCTGCTGCCAGTCTTTGCCCTCGGTCAAACTCATCTGAGATAGCTGCTCTTCCTCTTCATCACCGGCTTCATCTTCACACACTTCTTCACTGGGTATTTCCACGGTTTCTTCGCCTTCATTTTTCTCCTCTTTGTTCTCCAGCTTATTCCAGTACTTCTCCTTCTCCTCCCAGTACTTTTCTTTCATGCGTTCAGACAGGCTCCTCAGTTCTCGGTGCACCAGTGAGTTCAGGGTGACATCCAGTTGTGCGACCATGTTGTAGTCTCTCCTCGCCTCCTTCTCATTCCACACAGCGGCGTGAGCTTTTGCCCTTTTGTAATAACCTTTCACACAATCTGGCAGAACAGAGAAACAGTAATGGAATAACTAAGACAAAACAATATCATTAGTGTCAGAGCTGTGCAGATAATGATAAAACATGGCCATCCTCTGCTCCATGTAATTTGCGTTATGTAATTCAGCCTTTCTCGCCAAAGTAAAATATGTAAACATGACATATTAGAGATCCACTGTAATGCCTCCCCTTCCGATAAATCGGATCCTGAGCTGCTGGGATAACTCAGTTTCTCTGTTCCTTGGCATTCCATTTACCTTCCTCTTAAATCTTCATCCAGCCCAAAATTCAACAGATATCTATGTAGCCCAGGGCAGTAGCAGTAGCAGTAGACGCTGCAGCAGACTTCAGCAAGAGGAGAATTTGTATAAAATGATGGGGAACAGGAGTAATGTTAACTACCACAGGGAAAGTGATGCAAGTGGGTCAGAAAAAGCCATGCATCCCCCAGAAAGTGTGACAATGATGATGATGACAAAGAGGCAGGCATTGGCGCGTACATATTTTGCAGTTGCCGTCTCATACAAGTATAAATCTGAAATCCATAGCACACAGCGGGCCAACGGCTGACTGCTGTGGCTGAGGAGCATAATTCATAAGGCTCAGGTCTGGAGTAGACACTTTACCAGTATGTCAGCTCCTCGAGGAATGCGCACGTAGCCATGGGTATGACAGAACAAGTCTCTAACACGCTCTAAAGGACCCACGATGGTGCGAACTCAAGTCCACCCACACGCTTAGTGTACAGTTGCAGCATACAACCTTGTTTTACTGTCAGTCAGTAATAAGTAATGGGAATAAACAATATACACTGTGTGTGAATGAAAATGCTTATTAAAAGTATTTTCATTATTGTTTTTGGTCTTGTTGCATATGCCAGGTCATGTAAAGCTGCAGTAGGTTTGCTCCTTAAAGGTCCCATGGCATGAAATTTTCACTTTCTGAGGTTTTTGAACGTTAATGTGAGCTCCCCTACCCTGTTTAGGCCCCCCCAATGGCTAAATGTTGCGTAATGTCTAAACTGAGCATTTGCGATCCTTTTCTGCGTTTGAAAAAAACACAGCTCAAATGGGCGATTCTGGACAAGGCACCTTATTGACGTCAGATCGAAAAAAGAAATGCAAATTCAGTTCCACCACCGTCTGGATCTCCACCCCCCGTCTCTGGAAATCACGCCTAGAGAGTTTGGACTGCGAAGGAGCTACGCAATGCGAATGCGTTTTTTAATTTGCCTGGAGGCACGTGCGAGTGTTTCTAGGCTCGGAAGTCCTTTACCCGACCCTCTGGACCTCTGAAACAGCAGTGGTTTAATTTTATTTTCTGTAAAAATGTTTTTTTTTCATTGAAAAGGCTGTCCTTTCCTCCTTCGCGCTTACACACGCGGAAGTGGAGCCAGGCACAGTGCACCGCTAAAACAAGGAACCAGCGGCGCATTTGCCCCCCCCCCCCACCCACTCCTCTAACCAATCTGTGTCCTCATTTGCATTCAAGCAACAAGGCCCAGAATGAGTTGTTCAGACAGAGAGATTATGACTCTGACTCTGTACATGTGTCTTTCTCATGCACTAAGTGTTGATTTTGAAGAAGGATTCATTTACAGTATTAGGGAACCATTAAGGAGCCATATAAAAGCATCAAGAAGTACCATGCCATGGGATCTTTAAAGCATATCCTCACGGCTGCCAAACCTTTATCCAGGTTTGGGACCAGTACAAAGTGTGAACTATCCATAGATTGTATAAAGAAGTGGATTAAGGGAGTCTGACATCATGTAGAGCGGTTAATATGAACATTTTAAGACCAAAATGACAAGCCTCACTGAGAGAATTTTTCAATGTAAAGTCAATTGGAGCCGGTGGAGCCTGATGATCCCCCATGCTCACTTCTTATTTGGAATGCAGTGGCCAGCAGGTTTGCTATGTCCATTTATATATACAGGCTATGGAACGAACCTGTGATCTCTTAAAACGGGATTTCATATAATACAGGCCGTGATGGGAAGAAAACTGACCGCCTGCATTAAAATGTATTTTGTTAAATATTGGATGGATGGAAACCAGGATGGATTCTCAATACTCAGAATACCTTCAAATTCAATTGCCTTAAATTATATTGTTGGTTGCTCCATTTGTTATGCATTCATATATAATTAGAAATATAATTCATAACTAATTACAAATTGTATAGGCACTCACCCCAGGAGCAGTGTTTTTTTTACTGCAGTGTGAAGTCTGACTTGCATGATGAAATATGTATTCCCTTGATTTGAGGAAAGGAGTCATTTTACAGGAATGCAGTTACTCAAAATTAGTATTATGAATACATATTTTTGGTTCATGTAATGTATTTTGTTAATTCCCAACATGCAATGCAATGCATTCTCCACACATTTTTATTTCGATAATCATTGACTTGTATGTTTTACTTATTTATACAGCATAACTTAGAATAAACCAACATAGTATAGGAATAGGATGTCGAGGACGGAAACAAAAGACTGTTCCCACATTCCCAGCCTCTATTACTGCTCCACATTAATCTGGAAAGTATAGGACTCTTGGGAATGACTGTCATGATGCTAACAGCTAGCACAAGCCCATAACTGCAGCTCCCAGAGCAGTAGTTTTTCCCTGCAATGGGGCCTGTTATGGAAATCATCTCGCATTTGCTCTGAATCTATTTTTGTCTATGCTAGTAGGCCATTTAGACACACGCAACAAATCAGATTTTTCTTTTCCTTCCTTGCATAGTCAGTGTAGCATATCTCTGATTTGCTACTATGAGTTGTTAAAGCAGTGACCAAAGATGCAGAACCAGCTAGGCTTAAAATTACAGAAGTAGTATTAAGTAGTAATATAGAGCGATAGATCAGTGCATTGTGTTCGCTTTCAAACAAACAAAAACTATATACGTAGCCAGCCAGATAAAAGTCAAAGGGCTGCTCATGAAGGAGGGATTACCTTTGTGTTTCTCCAGCAGCTCAGTGGTGTGCTCGATGACTTCATAATACTCCTCCAGCTCCAGCATGCACTGGCAGTAGTTCAGCTCCAGAGGGATGATCATGCGGCCCAGATTTATGTAGTCGATGTCACCGGGCATCTCCTGCACTCAAACACAAAAGTGTGTTGATGCACACACAACAATCTTATACATAGAGTGTGTGTGTGTGTGTGTGTGTGTGTGTGTGTGTGTGTGTGTGTGTGTGTGTGTGTGTGTGTGTGTGTTGTGTGCTTATTATATGGACCTTGGTACTGGATTGTAGACCCTGAAACTTCCCAAAAACTAAACTTTAATGCTATGTTCATATTATGTCTATGGCCTCTACTCACTCTGGACTGGACAGTTTTGAGCAGCAGCACAGCCTCCTTGTACTTGCTGGCGGCCTCTCTAAACTTCTGCTGTTTGACAAGTGTGTTGCCCTGCATGTGTAGGATGGGTACAGTCTGGAGCTTCTCATCCTTCTCCATCATCCAGGACTCCCTGTGGTAAGACATGGGGTCTCCCACCTGGAAACAGCAGGGGGATAACAGCCGGAGCAGTGGATGAAGAGGGTGAGTGAACAAGGCAAGCATTAATAATTGCCTTTATCTTCTTGTGCACAAATCTAGTCTGACAGTGATGTTAATTTACTGTAGCGACTGAATCGGGAACTAGTTCAGGGTCATTTATAATTTCACAGTTATGCATTTTTGGAGACAGGAAACCAAGATTTTTTCAGCGCCCTCACAGAGTTTTAGAAAACCAGTGTAAGGCTGCTGTATAAATAAATAAAAAGATCCTTGACTCTGCCAAACTATTTTTACAAATGTCAGCACTGTGGTAGACAAGTTCCCACTATTTAGGGAAGTTTACCTGTAAGAGCTCCATGATGAAAATGAGAGGCTGAGGCGTCCTCATCAGCTCATCCAGCTCTGGAAAGCCTGTGGAGTGGTAGTGGAAGAGGTTTCCCATGCCACACATGTGCCGCTGGCCCTCCAGGGGGTCTTTGCCTTGAGCGATTAACCGCATACCCTTAGATACAATGGGGTACAGGCCTGTGTGCTAGAAAAGAAACACCTCACAATCAGATACCATACAAGACCTGTGGAAAACTTTCAACAACCTTCCATACTAGTGTCTGTTTTCCCCACAAATTATAGATTCCAGAAATTAACCAATACCTTTTGTCTAATTTTGTGGTCTTCCTTTAGTTGATTCATAAACAACCATGTTTCTTTCATCTTTCCTATAGTCCTAATAATACTTTTGAGACAGACGCTTTATCATGTCAGTCCCCCGGCGCTTTTGCCTTGGACCAATCAGTGCCGCATGAAAAAGTGGACACCATCTTACTTGCAAATGAAACATTTTCTCTCGAAGGAAAGCAACATTTGCACAAAGGAGCTATGCGGATGGTAATGTTTCCACACAAGTACAGTGTGTTTATTATAGAAAAGGTGTAGGTGGCTGGGAGCATGGCTTCATGTGCATGATAATAAGGAGCTCCCTTGCTCTCATAAAGACTTCTCTCACTGGCTATTATTCTGTTTCTGTGTGTGTGCCTTCAGAATAACTTACTATGGCATCGCACCAGAACTCAGCCACCTCTCCAATTCTCATTGATGTCAGCAGTGTCTCCCACACCTCCAGTTTAAACATCTTCCCAACAAAGATCTCGGCTGGTCGACCTGCACACCGGCTGTCATCTATAACTGTGCGCTCAAAGTTGTCCAGAAGCGTTTGGAAGTGAAATACCAACTAAAAAGAAAGGAATAAACACATAGATTTTTTTTAACATCAGATATATCAGGTAGAAGTGACAGAGATTATGCCTTTTCATTGTGTTTCATTGGAGATTGAGTTCAAATTGCACTGATTTTGACAGTTCATGGATATAATTTGTTTTATGCATTTACAGCACAGTAGTGACTGCTGCGCTGAAAGATCCCACACTGTTGTTGGTTAAATGCGAGTGGGGAATTGTGTTCTTTTCAAGTTGGTAGATCATTAAAAGGTCTTTCATGACTTTTTATTGGTATATTGGCCACCTCTAGATTTCAGAAAATGTCCCATTAATCAGTTTTTGGGGCTTTTGAAGATCTAAAAATCCTTTGAAAAAGAAGGCACTGTACCAGCAACAGATGATGAGCAGCAGCAAAAACTGAGATTTTAAGGATAAAATGTTGAGATGAAAATGGTCAAAGTCATTAGGCCTACATCTTCTACAAAACAAACCAGATTCAGTGTGGGGCTGTGTAAGAACAGGCTTCATATTTATTATAATGCCATGTACATAGTTCAATTTGCATATGTGGCAGGTGATCATATTAGAAAATACAAAACTGGGGAATTAGGCAAGTAGACAGGTGGTCATCTGGTTTTGACAATATTATGATAGGAATACCAACATGTGTGGAAAAATGTTCCACAATAATGCAATGTATTTATGGTTGTAAGTATAACCATGGTAAGCTTATGTGTGCGAGTGGATATAAGCCCCTAGGGAGGAGGATACACATCATCATGCAGCCACACAGGTAATACTGGAGAGCCTTGCTGCTGCTGCCGGCATTGTCCAGGGAAGCGTTCGTCAGTGTGTCCAGGCCTGGTGCCATATGGAAGATGTGAGCTGAAAGGAGAAAACTCTACGACCAGCGCACCAAAGACACATGGCCACTCTGCCAAAAAACATGTTGCAATTTGGTTGACCAAATGTTAGCTCTGTGCATACAGCCAGACAAGAATAATTTCCTCCCCTTATGAATAATTCACACAAGTTTGACTGATGTGGACAATGGCTCACTAAACTAAAAATAGACCTTTTCTGTGGAGCCAAGACATCACAGAGGAATTAGCCTGACTGTAATTCATCTTTAAAAAGTCTGGTTTGGGTAATGTTACATAGAATTAAGATTCTGACTAACCTTGGTGCCAGGTGGAAAATGTGGGAGGGGTCCGGTTCCTCCTGCCAGGATCTTCTTCTTCACTCCTGGATGCTTGAGCAGATATGTGTCCTCCATTGTCAGCACTCCAGACAGAAAGTTATTTTCTTTCCCTGGTGTTGTGTCCTTGTGGCTCTCTAATTAGCCCAGTGGAGAGTGTCTTGGCTGTTAGCTGCTCTCTGACAGATGGCAGGATTAGCCCGGGTTTGGAGATGGCCACTTTAATCTGACAAGCTAATCCCCAGTCTTCTCCTGCCATTGGTAGGGCAATTCCTGCAGGATGGAGCCAGAGAGCAGGGGATGATCACAGGCCAAAGGGAAAAAGGTTTAAAAAAATTGAGAAGAAAGTGCCAGAACAATCTCGAATCTCAAAGTTCCTTCTGGAAGTGCAGGAATCTTAAGATTTAAAAATTATGCCTCCGTTTCTTCCATAGATTTATAAAACTTCATAGGTCACTAAGATTACTATACAATTGTGTGTGACTTGAGAAACAATCAATATGGATAGACAAATGTTTTTTATTCATTGTAAATAACTAACAGCAGAGAATGATAAAAAAAAAAAAAAAAAAAAGATTAAGGGGAAAACAACAAAAACAATTTCAGCACAGCACAAATACAGAATAGTGATCCTTCAGTCTTCTGTCTTCCACTGAGAGGGAACAAGGCATAAGGCTGCCACCTGTTGGTCACTTCTCAATCAGAGAGTCCAGCTGCTCCTGCAGCGAGGCCAGCTGTTGGAGCAGAGAGTAAAGGTGAGATTGAAGTCCCACTGTCCTCTGTGTAATTGGTAAGTGAATGATGATTAACATGTCTTTTCACATTAAATTATGGCCTTCATTTGACAAATACAAACACCAGCTTGTATCACTCGAGGTGGTCAAAGCCAGAAACAGCAGAACAGATTGCTACTCTTGAAAAATGAACACAAGAATTCATATCGAGAGCTAATAAACAAAGACATTGTGGAGGAGGAGTGATGCTGGCATTTTACAGAAAAGATCTTACTTGTTCCATCTCTCGCTCTTCCTGCTGAATAATCTCATCCAATAAGGCCTGGAAACGATTCTGTGAAGAGAGACAGAGGGTCTTTAGAGTCGACATGCTGAGCCTCATTAAATTGTGATTGTCTTAAATGAAAGTCTGCCTTGACTGCTCATGTCACTCTGACAGAAAGGCCATTTGGAATGCCAGTCAGATACAGCTGACCTTTTCCTTGGGCATGTGATAAAAACAACTGAAGAAGGGCTTCTGCGCTCTACAGCACCAGGCAACAAAGAGTCATAAATGGAACTGTGCAAAATCCATGGCTGCTCATATAACAATAAGTCTTGTTTAAAACACAATAAAACATTGAGATTGTATTATGTTATGCTTTAGTGTCAGGATTAATGTGATTAGAAGGTCACATGGGCTATTATATTTTTATGGTAAAAATAAAATTACTTCACTCTTGACCATTTGTGGCTTCAGTTTGCTTTTGCCTTCAAGCTCCTCTGTAAGTAATTTCTGGTGGGTACATGCAGACCTACTTTCTGTACGGCTGATTGTGAGTCTTACTTTAAGGGCCTGGTTTTCCACTTTCATGATGAGCTCCTCCTGCTGTTTCTTTCGGGCGCGAGTCTCTTGAAGCTTGGCCTTGACACTGTTGATCTGCACCTGATATTCCATTACTGCACAAACACAGGGTCAGAGGGGAAAAGTGTCACACCAGGAATTTTTGCTCTCAAACAACATGAGCACCGTTTGCCTTCTGAACCATGAGGGCGCCACCATTTCATTTTAGGAGGGTAACAAATACATGTCAATGGTTAAAGGCACAAAAAGGCACAAAACTATCAATTTGCACTGGGCTCTACAGAGGCTTATTAAACCAACAACAACCTGTGGCTTCCTTTACCCACCACCAAACTAATTGTATCCATCCTTTGCTCTGCCCCTGTTGCTGACAGGAAAATTCTCTTAGACAACTTTAATGTCTAGAAAGCAGCCCATAGGAATCCCTGTAGACCCATTCATCCACTTTCTAAAGGATGCCAAATCACAGCCAGCCCTACACTCATTTTAAAAGCCTCTGCTTGGCTACTGAGCTGGAGCTGGCCAGGTCACAGCTCCATGTATGTAAATAAACAGACAATGAGCTGTCAGACCAGACCGCTGAGCCACAACACCTGTCAGCCCGGCGAGCTAAGGCGGAGAGACTGTCAAGAGTGAGAATCTCTGTGGGCGAAGCTGCGATTTCAAGTTTAAATACGGGCTACAGTCGACATAAGTGTGTGTCTAAGGAGTGACCTGAAAAACTCCACTCTTATTAGAAGTTCAGACACCTGGCAGAGATTATTTCTTGCCTCTGTTTTGGCAGGAAGCTGGGAGGTTTGATTACTTTTCTTGTCAGGCGGTCAAGTCTCCAAGTACAGATCAGCATGCCAAGTACTCTTGACTACTGGGCAGGTATTAAAGATTCAAATGAAAGAATGTAGCTAATGTTTAGACAGGGCCTACCCTAAAGCAGTGAGGGGAAAATTGTACAAAGATTTTCACATTGTAATGCGTACATAATAAGTAAACACAATACGCATTATTTGTATTGTAATTAGCATTTAAATATGCTCTTGAGTTCCCTTGCTTTAACAACTAATATAGCATACTTCTTGTATCAAAAACACACAGTCCGTCCATTAGTCTGGGCTCCCTCAACTACATTTTGTGTGCATCTACTTGCATTGGGCATTAACCATGAAAAAAGTTTACACAACATGACTGCCATGCTAATATAAGCAGGTACTTAGACATCACAAATTCTCAGAGCAAGTCTGATGATGATTTATAGACTGGAGACCTCCAGATTTCTACCTTTGAAGTCACAATGCAGAGAAAACTGAAACAAAGTGACTGTTGAGGCTCAGAACAAGAGGTCACAAACAAAATCAATAGGCTCTGTGCACAGCAGCACACTAGCTACAGCGCTGTGTCGCAAAGCTGACATTCACCTTTACTAAAATCATAAAACATAAAATAACCTATTTCGACACCCTATATCCAAATAATTAATTAAAATAAAGGCTACCCAAATTTTTTTATATGTAGACTAGTTTGTAGCAGTGTTGTAATATTTATTATGCCTCAACATTGTGTTAGCATTGAGAAACAATCATCTTTCTAAACACAGAAATCTACAGTGAAGTATTTATTTAATTTGTGTAGTTCTTAACATGTTGTCAGTGACATCCACCCACAGCTTCCTGTTCACTGTCTCATCTTCAAATATTTACTAATTTTAGCACGACTCAAAAACCTCTCATAGATAAAATCGGACAGGAAGTAGTCATGATAACAGTGAGGTTGTGCACAGAGCCTATTAAACAAGCATGAATAAAGGTTAATACAGCTCCAGTTATGTTTTTGATGAGGGAACAATGTTATAACAGACTAACTCCCCAAATACCCGCTGCCATATTCTCACCTATCTGATTGGTCTGATCGGCCTCATTCTGAGCAGAGTCAGACTCATTGAGTTTGTCATGTAGTTGTCGGACCAGATCATCCTCAGTGTCCATAATGTTCAGGTCTTCATCCTCGTGTCTGTCCCCTTCGTCCTCCTCATCCTCACTGGAGCTGCTTATGTCGTTGAAGATCTCCCTCAGTTCATCGCGCTGCGCTGCTCATGTACGACATAGAGATGGAAGTCAACATGGAACAAAAAACAAACTCAAAGCTTAGAGTTGACTTGGATATGATGGTGAATATACTAATTATGCTAACAAAAGAACCACAAATGATATTTGCCTGGCTCTATAACGTAAATCATACAACTCAGCTCAGCACAGCTTCTTGGGAGACAGAGGTAGGATGGAACTTAAAGGTCAGAGCTTAACAAATGCTTGAGTGAACTCCATTTCCTTTGCACATTCCTGAGTCAGAGGTTATCACGAGTGACAGGGTGAGTGTGTCCATTTAAAATAAAAGGTTAATCTTCATCGCTAAGTGAAGGAGTGAACAAAACACGACTGAACAGGAGAGGGTCAAAGCACATGCCACTTGTACACTGCCATCTTCTCTCCAAGTGAAGGATGTTTAAAAAAAAAAAATCATTTCATACATTTGTTTGGTTTTGTTTTTTATATATTTGTTTTGTTTTTTGGTTGCTACTTATGTTATAGATACCAATTCCTGCAGACATAAATAACTACTGTTTTACATGCACGGTTTATTTTCTATACAGCTTAAAAGGAACACAGGGTCACATTTTTATATAGTGTTTTTGCACATTCAAGGCGCTCATTGCCTCTACTAATGATGTTCATGTGTCAAGACCAGGATTCGAACAGCCATCTTTCAGATCAGTTGACAAACACTGCCAACTGAGCTTCTGTCTCCCTAATCAAAGCAAGTCATTTACATTTCTGAAATACTGACTGCTCTGTTTACATATAGATTTAATTGACTCGCACTTTGAGACCGATTTACAAATGTTAAGAGCAACATAAATAAAATATATTATTATAAAAGGAGCAGTCAGGGCTCGGAGGGTGTCCGCTTTGGGGACCACAGGATCTCATCTCTGCTGTTTGCAGATGATGTTGTCCTGATGGCTTTATTGAACCAGGACCTATAACATGCACTGGGGCAGTTTGCAGCAGAATGTGAAGTGGTTAGGAAGAAGATCAGCTGTATCGCTGTATCGGACCATTGTGTTGAAGAGGGGAGCTCAGCCAAAAGGCAAAGCTCTCGATTTACCAGTCAATCTACATTCCTACCCTCACCTATGGTCATGAGCTTTCGGTTATGACCGAAAGGACAAAATCACAGATACAAGCAGCCGAATACAATGAGTTTCCCCCACAAAGTGGTTGGGCAGGCTCAGTCATAAGGGAGGAGCTCAGAGTAGAGCCGCTGCTCCTCCTCATCGAGAGGAGCCAGCTGAGGTGGCTCAGGCATCTGCTCTGGATGCCTCCTGGATGCCTCCCTCGGGAGGTGTTCTCGGCATGAGCCACCAGAAGGAGGCCCTTGAGAAGATCCAGGACATGCTGGAGGGACCAATTTAATTGGGTGAGATTCCAGGGAACTGTTCTTGGGACTCACAGTCCAATCTGATGCACTGGTCCAGATGAGAGAAGAGCTACACTGGACACCATCCCATTGTCACTTTACATTCAGGCGTGTGGGGCCATGCTAACTGAATCATATTTAGTTGCAATAAATCTATACTGTATGTTATAAAGTTTGTCTTACCACTTTGTCCATGTCCTATCTTGTGCACTGAGGTGCCAGGTGAAGAGTCCAGGTTGCCCAGTGAACCGTGCTGATCTGCATCTTTGGATTCATCTTCAGCTATGACCTCCCACCCTGCAAAGCTTTGTTAAGGTCATGTCCAAATCAGGAGCTTGTAAAACACATCTTCTCTGAAGATGTTTTTAAAACTTTTTGAAAATGATATGTGTAAAATGTTTTCTTTCTGATTGACAAATGTAATGATTCAAGCAGTAGCCTCTGTTATTATTTCTCTCAAGGATGTTAGAAAAATGATAAACATACAGACACTATCTACATTTTTGTCAATTACAAATAAATAGGAAGGATACGGACACTGACAGCCTCCGCATCTGTACTCAGCAATCTTTTCACTTCCTTCTCCACATCAGGAGATTCAATGTACTGCAAGAGAAAGAAAGACAGATTGTGTTGCATATTGTATTAAAGATATCTTAATGCCCTCCTGCATCTCTCAGTCTCTCTCTAAATCACACAGACGTCCCAGTAGGCAACATGCCAAGAAGCACATTAGCGATTACAAACAGAAGGGCCAATCGATATGGCTCAGATCACACACACACGCAGACACACGCGCAGACACACACACACACAGAAAATGCCTTATCTAAATGTAAATGTTGGCTTGAATTGGTCACAATAGTATAACGTATGTATGTAATGTAATAGGGCTGAGAGGAAAAAAAAGCATACATCACCAGAAAAGAAAAAGACTTATGGCGATTATTGAGGAAGAAATGAAAATGTCATTACCTTCTTTTTAGCAGTTTTTCGAAATCTCCTCTTGCGAGTGTTTTTTAGGGGACAGGTGACTGAAAGGGGAAAAATAGAGAAAAATCAAAATAGCATACCAAGTAAGTAAGTAAGCCTGCCTTTATTTTTAGCACCTTTCACAGATAAAATCACAAAGTGCAAAGCAGTACAACAAATCGCATTAGCGCTGATTTTGCTGACTTACTGCCATGGTTCCAAACAAATTTCTTGTCCTTGTCTTTGTCTTTCTTCTTGCTTTTGGGGTCAGTGCCCGTTGGCTCCTCTAAAGGAGGGTAAAGATCTCCATCTAATGTACAAACCAGCATCTAGCACAGAAGTGTTAAATAATGTTATAAAGTATCTTACACAGGTTTGATTTGGTAGAATAGATTTATTGGGTCATATTGTAACCACAATTGTATGTACACAAAGAACAAATACTGTATAGTTTTACCTGACAAACATCAGCTGTTTTGTAGAATGTCTTCTTATCAACAGTTTTAAGTGATTCAATCATACAGGGGAGATCAACAAGTTTGCAGGCCAAAGGAACACGGTCAACTCTTACAATTCCATGACGTCCATCAGCTGCAAATGAGACCAAACATTAGGCTTTATTATTCAGAAGTTCACATTTTTAAATGTTGGTGGACTTCTCCCATTTTATAGGTTGTATTGAGATTATCTTACGGTGCAGTTCAATGGTAAGTCTGTCCTTCATGTTCATGCTACTGGATTGGGCTATCCTTCTCACTGTAGAGGCATACTCCTGTGATTGTAAATCACAAACATTAATAAAAGCATAGAAATAACTAAACTGAGCATCTCAAAGTAACTGAAGTGCTAGGACTTACCGTAGGCAGGCGCAAAACAAACTGACTCTCAAGCTCATAAGGAGCATCTTCCTTGTTCTTGGAGCCAGCCTTCCCGACTAAGTATCAGAAATGAGACAAATACATAGTAAATAAGTATTGTTAAAATACATTTGGAATGGTATTAGTACAATGGAAATCTAATAAACACTGATGCTGATACTAATGATGCCAAGTCACTCCTGACAATAACATGCATAAAATATTTAACATCATAAAGGCACGGATAATGTGTTTTGTGTGACATACGTACTGTCTGTCTGACTAGAAAACTGTTGCCATAAAATTATTTGGGTATTCTCCAGGCGTAATTTGCAGTACGCGTAAAACTCTGTTCTGTGTAACATACAGAAGTTACTTGGGTCTTAATCTGAAGCTAAATAATGGGGATGTTTCCCAATTACATAATGGACAAAATGTCATTTTTGTAGGAAAAGATCCTGGCATGGCCATTTTAATCCATGTTGACACTGCTAGACACAAAAATGTATTTTCCACATCAAGTCAGGATAATTTGTACCAAATTTCAATATCTCACACAATACATGTGTGCGTGGTCTCTAAACTAAAAGGAATCTGGTTTAGCCATAGCCAAATGCCCATTGTAAATCAAATCGCACCAAACTCACGTAAATGCAAGGCACTTTAGCATAAAAACATGCTGACGGTTCTGTTCCCACACTCGTTATTTCTAGAGATTTGTTTTCAGATTGAGTAAAGAGTATATCATGTTTACAAGATGGTGCTATGTTGTTAGCTTTGTTAGCATCAATGGCTAAATATATAGCACAACTTTACCTTTAATCTTAGACGTCATCTTTACAAATATTATAATCCTTGGAGCTGTAAAAACAATACACCTTCAACTAGTTGAACTCTCTATCTGCATTTGTGTTTAGTGAAAAGTCCAGTTAATTTAAGATTTGAGAGAAAATGCTAAACCGCAGCTTGAGTTGCTTCTGGCGCTGTTATCCGACAGAGGGCGCGTTGAGCTTACGAGCATCACCTGCGATTTGAAAATTGTATCATTATTGTTTTAAAGATGTATTATAGTTCCTTAAAACAATAGTATACAATTCTTACAATATACTATACAATATACAAAAATAAATAATTACTTTTGTATCAGTTTGATTTATTTTTAAGTAAAGTAGGAGCTTTCAAATTAAAAGTCAAGGAAAATTTATGTATGCCAAATGATACTCTTGCCAGATTATTTACTAGAATAAAATTCAGTTATGTGAAATGTTACACTTTGGGATAGTCTGGCATCTTTGTCTTTTGTATGTTTGGTTGCATAGAGCGGATGTCGCTTTTGTTTTGAAAGTCAAACATACTCTTTCTGGAAAATCCCATTCCTCTTCCGGGTTGTTATCGATCGCTCTGTTGCTGTCGTCTATTCCTGCTGCCCGGTCGGTGTGTTGTATGAGGCCAAAGTAGTGATTTTATTGTGCACACCGCTGCTTGTGAGCGCGGTATAGCAGCTATGAGCTTTACTGTGACTGTCAGATGGGCACGGAGGGCCATTGGACCCCGGGGGCTGCTCGTGCTGGTCAGCCTCTGTGTGTGCGTGTGTGTTTGCCGAGCAGCATCACCTCAGGAGGAGGAGGACAGTGCCATGGAGAACATCGTTACGGAGAAAAGGGCAGAGGAGAGCCACAGACAGGACAGCGCAGATCTGCTCATCTTCATCCTGCTCCTCACCCTCACTATCCTCACCATCTGGCTATTCAAGCACCGACGCTTCAGGTTCCTCCATGAAACTGGGTTGGCCATGATTTATGGTAAGAGCGGGGGTATGCCTGAGAGGAGTTGTGTCTTTTTAGGGATGTTATACACATTTTATAACCAAGAGTCTGAGTAATCACTCTCAGAAACCGTTTGTTTTTTTTTCTGTTTGACTCATTGTCTGCATCCAATCCGTAGGTGGGTACCTGCGCGCACATGTGCCCCTCATGCTCAGTATGGGCGTAAAATACTTCAGATTCAGAACAGACCTGTATTGATACTTTGCAACTGATCTCATCAACAGTCCCTGGGGGTGTGAAGCTGTAGACTCTTCTCTGTTTGAAGCTCTGTTACTAAAGTTAAACTTTAATCTTTAATCTGAGCTTTATGTTTACACAATCTGACCATAAAGAACTGACTTAACCACAACACGTGAGCTGGTGAGATCTCATTACATTACAACAGTGTGTGCATTGTGCATCCATGGTAACTGATGAACATATCACCATAGACATACATAGAACAGTCCCATTTATCTATCCATCTATCTATCCTGACTTCCTTTCTGACTTCCTTTCTGACTTCCTTCCTGACTTCCTTCCTGACTTCCTTCCTGACTTCCTTCCTGACTTCCTTCCTGACTTACTTCCTGACTTACTTCCTTCCTTTCTTTCTTCCTGACTTCCTGACTTTTTAATGAGGATTGACTTCCTTCCTTACTTCCTTCCTGACTTCCTTTCTGACTTCCTGATTTTTTTATGAGGATTGACAGAAGGTACTACTACCCCATAAAATGATGTGCACCTGTTTTTCTTGCAGGGCTCCTGGTTGGTGTGGTCTTACGTTACGGCATCCATATGCCTCGGGATGGTACCAATGTTATTTTGAACTGTAATGTAAATGCCAGCCCTGCCACTGTCCTCATCAATGTCAGCGGAAAGTTCTATGAGTACACTTTGAAAAGAGTCATCAGCTCCAGTGGCAACAAAGTGGATGATGTGTCAGACAATGAAAATGAGATGCTGCACAAGGTAAGCTTCCTAGATACAAAATGGTTATGCCACTTATCTAATATCTCAAAATGGTCACTTTTGTCCCAGTTTTGTTATTGATGCCACATAGTTGTAATTTCTTTTCTTTCTTTTTTTTCTTCTTCTTTTGATTGGCTTTTTTTTTTTTTTTTTTACTAATCCTTGATTGTTTTTCTATGTCAAAGGTGACTTTTGATCCTGAAGTGTTCTTCAATATTCTTCTGCCACCCATCATTTTTCATGCTGGCTACAGTCTAAAAAGGGTATAGCATTTGTCATTGTTAAATAAACTAACATGGAATTTGCTAAATAGTGCAATATGTTATTAGGAAATAATCTGAATTGTTGTACGCATTATCTTTTAGAGGCACTTCTTTCGAAATATGGGATCCATTTTGGCTTATGCCTTTTTGGGGACAGTAATCTCTGCATTCATCATTGGGTAACGTCTTTGCTTCTTTACTTATCCATGCTGCTTGGTGTGTTCTTTAGAATTTCTTTATTTCCTTGTTAGTTTGCTGATGTATGGCACTGTGACGCTCATGAAGCATGTTGGACAACTGGCGGGCGAGTTCTTCTTTACTGACTGCCTCTTCTTTGGAGCCATTGTCTCAGCCACAGACCCCGGTAAAAATGCTGTTTACATACTACTTTATGTCACTACCAATTATTCTAGTGCCACCATAACTATTGTGAGCACTCACCTTGAGTGTATATGAAGTTCCATACCATAAAACAATTACCTGTGAAGTTACACATTACATTTATAAGTAATATTCTCTCTTTGCAGTGACTGTCCTGGCCATCTTCCATGAGTTGCAGGTTGACGCAGATCTTTATGCGTTATTGTTTGGAGAGAGTGTGCTTAATGATGCTGTAGCTGTTGTCCTGTCTTCGTAAGTTATATGTCTTTGAATAGTGATTTTTGCACAGATTCTGGCTTTCAGACTTTATTAAACTTTTGATAAACTGCTGAACAGCCTTCACAAAACATATTTTCCAGCCACAAATTTTATGTTTAATTTTATGACTGTTAAAGTTATATGTAAATTCTGCTTTGAATCCAGCTGATCCATGTGGATATATTTGTATTGCCAATATATTTTTATTGGCCCTTAAAAATCATAAATGCCATGTATACTAAACCTGTGCTAAGGCAAGGATAGCCTTTTTTTCCTTTACATGCCTTGGCAACCTGATGAACTAATTGAATAGGTGAACTGAACAGTCCTTCATTGTGTGATATTGTCCCGGGACACACATTACACATTCATTACTGATTAGGCTTGAATTGCATTAAAGTAATTTACCATACTCATTGTGATTTTTCAGATCAATAGTAGCATACCAGCCAGCAGGCGACAATAGCCACACCTTTGAGGGGATGGCTCTGCTCAAATCTTTCGGAATGTTTCTGGGAGTCTTCAGTGGATCTTTTGCTCTGGGAGTGGCCACTGGGATTGTCACAGCTCTTATATCCTTTTGGGATTTTTGTTGTCCACAAACAAGAAATAAACATTTATTTATTTATTTTTCATATTTATGGTGAATATAAAGTAATAAGTTGGTCTCCTTGACACCTGTTTGCACGTTACAAAGTTCACAAAGCTGAGGGATTTCCAGCTGCTGGAGACAGCCCTGTTCTTCCTCATGTCTTGGAGTACATTCCTTTTGGCTGAGGCCTGTGGATTTACAGGTGACAGACTTAGGCCCTGCACACCTCACTGCTACACACAGAAGCTTATTGTTGTGTCTGTTCTTCAGGTGTTGTAGCCGTGCTGTTCTGTGGGATCACTCAGGCCCACTACACCTTCAATAATCTCTCTCCTGAGTCCCAAGACAGGACCAAGCAGGTCAGCTCAATATGTTGTGCTTTGGAAACAAGTACAAAAAAAAACAATTGGGGAAGAAATGTATAGTGTTTACAAGCCTAGCATGCATGCATAAAAAATGCAAAACCTGTTGCACTTGAATAGTGACTTTGCAGTGTGTTTGAACATACAGTGTGACACACATTCAGTTGAAATTTAAATGTGAAAATAACATACACTCTTTTGTGTTGCAGCTTTTTGAATTGCTTAATTTCCTGGCAGAGAACTTCATTTTCTCTTACATGGGTCTGGCCCTGTTCACCTTCCAAAACCACGTTTTCAATCCCATGTTCATCGTTGGAGCTTTTGTATCCTTTATAATGGAGTAGATCAGCTTTACTTTCATGTGTTCAAACACAGTTTTGTGTTGTTTCCTTTACTCACTCCGTCTCTCAGTTGGCCGTGTTCCTGGGAAGAGCTGCTAACATCTACCCACTGTCTTTACTGCTCAATCTGGGCAGGCGTCATAAGATCAGATCCAACTTTCAACACATGATGATGTTTGCAGGTGATTCATATCTTTTTGTCATATGTCACATTCACTGTATGTCACCGAGCAACAGATCCGTTGTAACAAAGTGTGATTTCAGGCCTGCGAGGAGCCATGACGTTTGCTCT
Source organism: Paratrypauchen microcephalus (assembly GCA_036785185.1). NCBI lineage: Eukaryota > Metazoa > Chordata > Actinopteri > Gobiiformes > Gobiidae > Paratrypauchen > Paratrypauchen microcephalus. Next base: position 3,629,843 of record JAVJIX010000023.1, read on the forward strand.
GTCCATCAGGGACACCGCCACATACGCTCGACAGATGATGTTCTCCACTACACTGCTCATAGTGTTTTTCACTGTTTGGATTTGTGGAGGAGGTACCACTCAGATGTTATCTTGCCAGCGCATTCGGTAAGTTTTCCAATTGTTAACGCAAAATATGTAGCTGTATTCACATACATGTTATGTTCTTGTCTTTTGTCTACTACATGAAAATAAAAACTTTTTTTGTTTTCAGAGTGGGTGTAGATTCTGACCAGGATAACTCGGTAAGTAAATATGTAATGTAATTATTATCACTAACGTATCATATAGGAACTCATTCTCTCCTTTTTCTTTTCAGATGAGTTTAGCTGAGGCTCCAGAGAGAAGAAGCACCAAACAGGAGAGTGCTTGGCTTTTTAGGATTTGGTACAACTTTGACCATAAGTATCCTTTACCATTGACTCGATACACAATGGCTGTGTTTTTTACTGTAAATATACAGAAGATTTTACACTAAAAGATCACTGTAGTGTATAATAGTGTGAAATGCCTAGTGTAGTTTGCATTTATAAACAGCAGAGGGAGCACATTCTTTACATCTACTAAGCTCTGTGCTTTCATATTATAAGCCTATTCGTTTATGGACATTTATACATGATTAAGTAAGTTGTATTTATTGCAGACTTTGGTATTTGCATATGTTTTTATATCTATGTCTACGATGACTCTGGACATGCCCTTGACACTGACCTCTTCAGTTACCTGAAGCCTATCCTGACTCACAGTGGGCCCCCTCTCACAGCCACGCTGCCCCCCTGCTGTGGTCCCTTGGCCCGCTTCCTCACCAGTCCTCAAGCTTTTGAGGTCAGACTTTTGTATAATATATGGAGTATATATGATATTGACATATTTGGAAAAAATGATTGATGTTTTATGTTCCCCACACAGTGAAGATGTTTTTGGTCTTGGTGTATTAGACTGGCAAAAGACACGATTGTGCTTAATGGTGACATTCTTTTTCTTTTAGAACGAGGGACAACTGAAGGATGATGACTCTGACCTAATCCTGACCGATGATATTAACCTGGCCTATGGAGACGTCACAGTCAACACAGACGCTTCAGGAGTGCACACGAGCAGTACTGGCTTTGCCAGTGGAATGATCTCTGATGACCTGGACCGCGAGCTGGCCTATGGAGACAATGAGGTGGTGATGAGGGGCACTCGCTTGGTACTGCCCATGGATGACTCTGAGCCCCCCCTCAAAGACCCTCACATACACTTTTGAATTGAAAGAAAAACACCCTAAAGAGACCAGTGTCCTCTAACAAACAGTACCTGACTTCATTCTTCCAACTTCTATACCATTTGCACTTTTTCTTACCTTTCTTTTACACTTCCACATCTTTACCACATTTTTTGGCAGCAGATTTCTGTCTCTACCTCATTTTTGTCCTGTTCATTTCATATATTCTATGTGGCATTTACATTCATTTCATACAGTCATGGTTTTGGAATTTATTTACAGTTAGCTACTCTTTGGGCGGTATCAATCACATTACTGTAGCATTACACAAAGGTTCAGCTGCATGTGTTAGTGTGCAAATGCAAATACCAGCCACTAGCTGATTTATTTCTGTACAGTATATTATAAGAGTACTATATCTTTGATATGCATGCTGAGGATGCTTGTTTGACTTTGTATGAAAACTGGGAGCCCGAGCTTTTATGTTTTCAGACATTGAATGTTGCCTTTGCTGACCCAGTCAATGACTTTACTGTACATTTGGTTACAATCAAGTGCCTGGGAATTGTAGTTTATCTTGGCAACTGATACCCAAGCCAGTTTAGGGTAATTCTCCTTATTTCTTAAATGCACCATTGTCTATACATAGCAATATACTCAATGGTGTTTTGCTGTTATTTTGCTGTAAATAGTAGAATATAAAAAACAGCGTATCAGGCAATGTGAGTCTCTCCCAATGACCTTTGACTGTGACATAGCGAGGGAAAAGACACTTTATTTTTAAACGGATGAAGCTTGTGGCAGACCAAAGGGCTGTCGTTAGAAGACAAAAAAAAATAAGATAGAGTGCCATTTCCATTCTGCATTTGTTTGTCAATACTGTCAAATGTAAATGCAGAAGTACATCATATTATTCCTAATCATCTGTAATATTTGTAGCCAAAACAAATTTTACTTTTTCATTTTATACTTCATTCCCCAAAGTAATGTGGAATGTGTTAAGAGGCTAAAATGACATAGTTTTGGAATAAAATACAATGTAATTGTTTATAGAGAATTTTCTACAGAGAGCTGTGAACATAGTAATCAAAACTTTCAATGCTGACTCTGAGCAAAATGCCCTTTGTAGAGCGGTACAGTGACTATCACTTCAGGAAATACTTGTTTCTGTTCTTTAATTTTAGATTTGAATGTGAACCAGAGTAAAGTATTAACATGAAAATGTACTGTGTAAAAACGGGAAAGGCTGTGATCTCATTTGGACGCTCAGTAGCAGCTGTTGTTGCCGGACGAACAGGAAGCGTTGATAGGACGTCTCCTTGGTAACACAGTGTTGATGCAGACAGGAGCCAGGAAACAAAAGTACCACAGTGGCTGTAGTGAACACTGTGGTTTGCTGCATGTAAAAACAGGAGTGACATTGTGGGTTTGACAGGGATTATCTTCTGCTGTGCAGAAGTTTAGCGAGTGTTTATCAAGCTCGCCCTAGACTAAAACATGCCCCATGAAATTAGTTTTACCTTTCTTTTTAATTTATAAAAAGAAGCGCTAAAGCTCGGGAAATGTAAGGCTTGATTATTTGCACTCATCTTCAAAGAATGTTATTTTTCAGTTTAATTGTCTTAATGTCTATTGTATTTGCCTGTTCTTATGTTTTGTTTTTGCAAACATGTGTATAAAACATACTCTTACTCCTTTGCATTAAGTTACCTTCTAAATGATCAGTGTTTCATGAAGCCATAGTTACATTTAAGGTAATTTGAGTGTGGTATGCTTGCTAAAAGGCTGTGTAAATGCTTTTGTCCCCAAGAACAAGGCAGGGCTGTGGCCTCATCTGTTCTTTTTTGTTATAAGTATATAACTCAAAGTAATGCAAGTACAGTTGTGTGCACAGTTTCCCACCACAAATTTATATTTGCTAACATTCGTCTGAAGTAGCTGACCAAAGAGGCCTGCCGTGCTTGGTGTTTCAGACGGTATACCTGTACTGCAGTTATCTTTGTATGTGAGTGAGTCCATGCTCAAGTATCTGTGTGGAAGAAGGAGGGGCTTGTGCTGTGCCCCCTCTGTGTCACTGGTTGTGACTGTTTACATATGTGTACATATTTACTCACAAGTTTGTGTGTGTGCAGCAGTCAATAAACAGAAGCCTGTGCTTTTGATTAAACCTGCACTGGAACTGTCTCCTCTTTTGTACACACACACACACACAGGAATTTGAATAACAATAGGTGCCAGCATATTACAATCCAAAACATAAGTAATCTGAACATTTTTTTCAAGGTAAATGTTTTTATACAATTCATGTGGCATCAATGAAAAAGTGTGACATTTCTAAATCAGTGGGACTTAAAGGACAACTAAAAGGGACAGATGATCACCCTATTAGGCTAGGTCCTTTCTTAATTTTACAAGGATTATTCCCTTATCTTTTCATTTCTCAAAGTTGATGTTAATGATGATTCTGCACCTCTCAGACCATTGGCCTGGGACAACAGGAGTAAACAGGACCCCCTCCCTGTTTACTCACCTGAAGAACAGTCGTATAGTGGTGCTTTAACATATTCAAATGTGTCATAGTAGGCTATTTTTGTCTATTCAAAGATGCATTCAGAAACCATAAGTGTTGACATGGATGCGTGAATGACCTTGGCATGTACCAACATAGTGCGTTAAATTAGATAGGTTAGATAGTTTCCAGGATTAAAAAAATGTGACCGTAGACAGCTTCATATTGTAACGCATTTACTCATCATGACTCATCTAAGGGCGATTTTTTTTTACCAAACAAGGAGACGAATGGCGATCTTACACCCTGTTTTATAGTTTCCTATTTGTCCTTATTTTCTCAATAGCCCCGGGTGCAGAGAGAAGGCTTTTTGCTTATAAATTCCTGGTTGAGGTAATTGTTTATGAGGTCTTGGCTTGGTCCAGAAGTTTTCTCCCTCTCCTCTCCCTGGGTCTTTTAAAGCAGAGCAGTCACCGCAGCGCCCACCGCCAAACTCCAGGGAGGAGACGCGACAGTGCGCACAGACAGACGCACAGGCAGACGCACAGACAGACGCACAGACACACGCTCATCTGCTCCAAGAGGTGAGTCCAAGTACGACTGCCAGACTCAGTGTCTTTAAATATGCCTTTTACATTTGATTTGGACTTGTTTTGACCACTTTTATATCATCTTGAATAAGCTTTATTACATTATATGCATTTTAAACATTCTCAGTTTCTGCATAGAGTAGTATGGAACAAAGACAAAATCATCACAAAACATAAAGGCATTAAATATTAAACATTAATGTAATGTAACATGGAGGGTGCACCACCTACTTTTTTGCTTTGCCTGGAATGTTCAGTGGGCCAGAGTTTGTATATCTGGCGTTTTATATGATTTTAGATTTGTTATGGAAACGATTATTTTGAGTGGGGTCACATGTCCACAGATCAGACATGTAAAGTGACCTACTACATTTCTTCATGGACATCAAGAGGTCTAATTAGGGACCGAGCCCGAAGGGGGACGAAGGTCCCTATTGTTGTTGCTTTGTTTCCGTATTATTATTATTATTAGGGACCGAGCCCGAAGGGGGACGAAGGTCCCTATTGTTGTTGCTTTGTTTCCGTATTATTATTATTCTTGTTCATACACGCTGGGGCAATTTTGAGCATGTTCCCATGCTTCAAAACAAACGAAACTTTGCACGGGCATCACAAAGTGCTGCCAGTATGACCACACAAAGTCTCGTCCCTGGGGGACCTGGGGGTCCCTGGGAGACCCCCCACTGGGGGACCCCCAGTGGGGGGTCTCCTAGACCATACCTCAGATGGGCATAAATTTTGGTAAGCATAATCTTAAGACGTTGGAGATGTTAAATTGCGAAGGATTTTCAAATAGGCGGTAATATGACGATACGGCGGATCGATAAAGTTAGGTATGGAATTTGAAACACTTCTCCTACACCGTACCTCAGATAGGCTTAAATTTTGGTGAACATAATCTTAAGACGTTGGAGATGTTAAATTGCGAAGGATTTTCAAATAGGCGGTAATATGACAATACGGCGGATCGATAAAGTTAGGTATTTATTGAATGGGAGTGATGAGTTATGAATGGGAGGTATTTGTTGCTAGGCAACGCCCTGATCAAAGGTCTTTGATCTTTGTACCTTTGATCTGATATAGCTGCAAGCAGCAATGTGGGGACAAGCATCGAAGGTTCATGTAGGCCTCAGCATGTAGGCCACATGCAGGGTCTGACAGGGTCTAACAGAGTCTGACAGGGTCTGACAGGGTCTGACAGGGTCTGACAGGGTCTGTTCTGACAGGGTATCTACAATGTCATGGCCACGCCCAACAGGAAGTGAGATAATTGTGCCAGGCACACGAAATTTGGTATGGCTGTGCGTCTCAGTAAGACGAACAAATGCAGGTGCGAGGTCCCGACCAACGCCGCTTGCGGCTTTAATTAGGGACCGAGCCCGAAGGGGGACGAAGGTCCCTATTGTTGTTGCTTTGTTTCCGTATTATTATTATTATTCTTGTTCATACACGCTGAGGCAATTTTGAGCATGTTCCCATGCTTCAAAACAAACGAAACTTTGCACGGGCATCACAAAGTGCTGCCAGTACGACCACACAAAGTCTCGTCCCTGGGGGACCTGGGGGTCCCTGGGAGACCCCCCACTGGGGGACCCCCAGTGGGGGGTCTCCTAGACCGTACCTCAGATGGGCATAAATTTTGGTAAGCATAATCTTAAGACGTTGGAGATGTTAAATTGCGAAGGATTTTCAAATAGGCGGTAATATGACGATACGGCGGATCGATAAAGTTAGGTATGGAATTTGAAACACTTCTCCTACACCGTACCTCAGATAGGCTTAAATTTTGGTGAACATAATCTTAAGACGTTGGAGATGTTAAATTGCGAAGGATTTTCAAATAGGCGGTAATATGACGATACGGCGGATCGATAAAGTTAGGTATTTATTGAATGGGAGTGATGAGTTATGAATGGGAGGTATTTGTTGCTAGGCAACGCCCTGATCAAAGGTCTTTGATCTTTGTACCTTTGATCTGATATAGCTGCAAGCAGCAATGTGGGGACAAGCAACGAAGGTTCATGTAGGCCTCAGCATGTAGGCCACATGCAGGGTCTGACAGGGTCTGACAGAGTCTGACAGGGTCTAACAGAGTCTGACAGGGTCTGACAGGGTCTGACAGGGTCTGACAGGGTCTGACAGGGTCTGACAGGGTCTGACAGGGTCTGTTCTGACAGGGTATCTACAATGTCATGGCCACGCCCAACAGGAAGTGAGATAATTGTGCCAGGCACACGAAATTTGGTATGGCTGTGCGTCTCAGTAAGACGAACAAACGCAGGTGCGAGGTCCCGACCAACGCCGCTTGCGGCTTTAATTATTATTATTCTTGTTCATACACGCTGGGGCAATTTTGAGCATGTTCCCATGCTTCAAAACAAACGAAACTTTGCACGGGCATCACAAAGTGCTGCCAGTACGACCACACAAAGTCTCGTCCCTGGGGGACCTGGGGGTCCCGGGGAGACCCCCCCCTGGGGGACCCCCAGTGGGGGGTCTCCTAGACCGTACCTCAGATGGGCATAAATTTTGGTAAGCATAATCTTAAGATGTTGGAGATGTTAAATTGCGAAGGATTTTCAAATAGGTGGTAATATGACGATACGGCGGATCGATAAAGTTAGGTATGGAATTTGAAACACTTCTCCTACACCGTACCTCAGATAGGCTTAAATTTTGGTGAACATAATCTTAAGACGTTGGAGATGTTAAATTGCGAAGGATTTTCAAATAGGCGGTAATATGACGATACGGCGGATCGATAAAGTTAGGTATTTATTGAATGGGAGTGATGAGTTATGAATGGGAGGTATTTGTTGCTAGGTAACGCCCTGATCAAAGGTCTTTGATCTTTGTACCTTTGATCTGATATAGCTGCAAGCAGCAATGTGGGGACAAGCATCGAAGGTTCATGTAGGCCTCAGCATGTAGGCCACATGCAGGGTCTGACAGGGTCTGACAGGGTCTGTTCTGACAGGGTATCTACAATGTCATGGCCACGCCCAACAGGAAGTGAGATAATTGTGCCAGGCACACGAAATTTGGTATGGCTGTGCGTCTCAGTAAGACGAACAAACGCAGGTGCGAGGTCCCGACCAACGCCGCTTGCGGCTTTAATGTCATATTGTAAAACATTCCAGGTAAAGCCCCAGGGGAGACAAATGTAGCCTGCCAATAAAGGCACGTTATCTGGGTAGCTACATGCTTACTAATAAGGATTTGTATGTCATTATGTAAGTCTTGCTTTTTTTCTTTCTTTTTGTGTTTGTTTTTGCAAAGTAGACCTGTTTATACACACCGTGATACCGCCAGCATAAGATTACCTCATGCAGTTGATGTCACTCTCAAATAAAAGCAGCTTTCAGGTATAGAACAGAAACTGGAGATCTCCTAAGGTATGAGAGGATATGACAACATAGTAAAAGGATAGCTATTCTTTTATGTTTTATTTTTTATGATAACATAGTAAGAGGATAGCTATTTTTCATGCTTTATTTTCTATGACAACATAGGAAGAGGATAGCTATTCTTTTATGTTTTATGTTTGATGTGCCCTAGTTCAGCACATAAAAAAACATATACCTATCCTCTTACTGGTACTGGTACATGGAGTGACGAATTCTGATCAGAAAGTTTTAAAATGTATTTGGATAGGACAGATATTGGGCTACAGAAAATGTTCACCTCATAGTTTACTTAAGATTAGAACACAGGGATGTCAAATTATTCTTCACATTGTTTAAAGCATCAACCACTCCTCTAGTAGCTCTGAAGCTCTGAATTAAAGCTATTGTGACATAAACAGCCAAATGCAAACGTGTTTATAAAATAATCACAATTATTATTTTGTAACTTTAATAATCACTATCATCAATGAACAAAATAATCTCGATCTCCCTTTTATGAACAATAGGTGTGATTCACAGGATTTTGTGATCAACTTTTACACTTGTTCACCTTCAAAACACATCTGCATTTTTGAACATCTGTTAATAGGTATTTATTTATTTTTTGCACTGCTTTTAAATTTTAGATTTTAGTTTTTGTATTGTCTTTATATTGTATTCTGTACACTGTCTTTTTGCACTGCTTGGCCAGAGAGAAACTAAATTTCGATTTATGTTATGTGTATGTCGAACACATATGGCAGAATTGACAATAAAGCTGACTTTGAAACTTTGAAACTTTTTGTGTACACAAGCTCCTCCCTTTGGCGTGGATTATGGCCAAACCAAAACCATGATGTCACCATGGAAACCTGGAGATTGTAGTTAGTTGTCTAGCCAAACAATGACCTCACTGCCACCCATCCATGTAGTGTTTACAACGCAGATGACTTATATGTCTTGGGAAAGATGTTTTTCGTAACTACATTTAGTGATGTGTCAGTTTAGTGAGTGACTTACCACTAAATCCTCTGGGAGTGTTGTGCCAACCGACAGTTTGGACATGTCTTTTATCCTCCTAAATGGAGTGAGGCGACAATAGAGGGAGAGGAATGGTGGAGATGAGTGAGTTGAAGAAACACATGTGATTTCAAAGGCTCAGTGAACGCCTCCTAAATAGGGAATGCAGCCCGATAGTACAAGTGGGGGGAGAGAGATGTTAAAAGCTGATGTTAAAAGGTTTCGGATCCACATACTTGTAACAACCTACTAGGGCCAAGCGATTTGGGAAAAATATCTGAAGAGCATTGCGATTGTTGTTTTAATAGGATTCTGTTCAAAAAGCACATTTTAAACCTTTGAATTGATAAAAAACTGGAATATGAACTGACAAACAAATAAAAGATCTCATTTCAGAACACGTTTGTATAGATCTAAACTACAGGGTTAGCAGTTTAATGCAGAATAAGACAGCGTATTTGTTATTTGTGGGGGACTTTATGATACTTCAAAAACTGAAGTCTTCGCAATTTGTCAACTGAGTCCAATCAGTCTATTTAAATTGTGATTTTGTTTTGATTGTGAATTTGCAGCCCCACATTTTACACACCTTTCAGGCCTTGTGTTGCATTGTCTGTTTCAATCATTTACTTTGATCTGTGAAGTTTGCCACTATAAATACTGTTTATTGGCACAGATATATGAATCATTACTAGCACAAAGCATTGGTCCCAAGAAAATCCAATCCCTTTAATAATGAGCAGTGTAAGAGTGTTGACAGGGCTACTGTCCTGACCTTTTGGGCCCTGTGCTCTGGGCCTGGCCGTCACACCCTCTCCCTGTAGTCAAGTGCCAGATCTCTGTCCACAGACCTCTATGTTCACTTTCAGCCTTTCCTTTGGTCTGCTCAGACTGGCAGCTTGTTCCTAAATAGATTAACAGTCTCTGTTATTTTAGCAGTACTGAGAGACTTCCTGTTTCCACTAGCAGCTAAAGAGGCAATAGGTGATAGCCCTCTGTTATGTGTCTACATATCTGCTTTATGCAGCGGCATTATGGCAGTCACACACTGTAAACAGGCAGCTTCATAAAGTCATTTAACTGATTATGAGAAGCTTAAGGAAAACTGACTAAACTGATAATATACATGACACTGAAAATATTATTTGTCATTATTCAGACTATAGCATTATTATCTTATATATTGCCAGTTTAATGCCCTGCTGTAACATGGTAAAAGCATATTCAATTTTGTCAATGTTTTAGTGAAGATGTGTAGATTCATCCTAGAGCCTTCTTCAATTCTGTTCTTTAATCTTCTTCAAAATTGGCTCTTGGATGACTGTCAAAACTTGTTCACTTTAAAACTGAATTTAACTTTCTTTTTCAATAACCTGGATGACTTTTGGATGTGTGTTAGTGCGTTAGTATATTTTGTTATGTCTTATGTTTATTTTGTCATTATGTGCTGGGTATTCATTCCCTCAAAATGACAATAAAATAAAATAAAATAAAATAAATATATAAATAAAATAAACTGGATGATGGAGGGATTACACAGACACCTAGTGTAAAATAATTATTCTCAATGAAAAAAAGCAGGTGGTGGTCTCTTCCACAAATAGTTACAAATACAAAACACAAACAAAGTACTATGCTGCTAGTTAAGATCTATTTGTAATGTAAGAAGCACATAAAGCTAACAAAGATCTTCCCATCAGATTGTTTACGAAAAGCCCGGAGCAGTCCATATCCTGGAAAGCTTTGCCATCCTCAGCCCACCCGGTCATTATAGCCATTACTTAGAGCTCGTGGGTTTACAATAATTGGGTGACAGAGTACAACAGGACAAACCTAATGTACGCACTAAATCAAACTCTTAATCACAACCAGATGCCCTTTGCAGTTGAGGACAGTAGACGCCTCATTAGTTTGTTACAGATTCTTAACATCATCTTCTTATTGAAAGAAAAGTTATCATTATTTTCAAAACATCTCATTGGATCATTATGTAAAGAATCTCATGGGATATTTTCAAAAGTTGTAGAAAAAATATGTTATACCACTGAAACAGTATACCCCGTCCTCTAAATCTGAATTACCTGCCTATAGTTTCTTTGATGAATACAAAACATACATACCAGCGTAGATAGGCAGCGTGGAGTGCACTACTAGATCAGTGATAACAGCCTAGTGTAGTCATTTGTACAGGATCAGAACAATATTTCTCACATGATGGCGGTGGGGGTATCTGCTTTCCCCTGTGGCTTTATCATTCTGGTATTTTTACTCCTGATGTTATAAGAACGGAATTCAACATGGACTTAATGTAACACATCAGTCCACACGGTCCCCCGTCCTGTCCACATTAATGTCTTACGTGAAACCTAAAAAGGAGCAGGGGGTTATGAGGGTCGGGTCACAGAAGGGTATATAGACCACTGCCCATATTATGCCAAATAGTCTACAGCTTTGACCCTCTGTGGATGCTACTGTGTTATTCAACGTATAGGCCAACAGACCAGAGCAACCATGACTTTCTACAGACACTCAGGTACCAGCAATTTAGTGTTTATAATGATTGAATTATATTTGTTATTTGTGTAAAATCTTCTCTCTTATTGTAGTTGCTAGTACATATATATATATATAGTGTTTTGTATACGAGCTTATGTTCCGTTTACTTTTAATGTTATTGCAAAATTGATGTTTCCCAGGTGGTGTTGGTCAGGAGAAATTAAATTACTTGAACCTGCGCATATTGACGATTCAGTCACGACTAATAGTCAATGATCAGCTCAGGCCTTTTTAATCAAGAGGTCTACAGCCCCTGGTTTGTACTTTTTGGAAGAATAAATTGGACTATTTTGTGTTAAATGGTACTGGTTAAGTTTACGTTCATTAAGTAAATTCTGAAAAACCAAATAAAAAATATTGCTGGGTTTCAGATGACATCACAACATTCCATAAGCCAATAATATTTAATACAGATGGATGAGATTTTTGTTGAAATTTAGTGAGTTCTCAGGTCACTAATAGCAATCATCGGGGGCAACATTTATGAATTTACCTTTTAGATATTTCATGGAAAAGTGCAACGTAATCAAATGGTAAATCTGGCTCATAACATAAAACCACAAATAAAAAAATAAGTACAAATGTTTTTTGCCATACCCTACAATATGCCAACTCCTAACTATCATGACAAAAAACCCAACTAACTCAAATGTACAAATCTATGCTTGCCCAATATCGAAATACATCATTTAAATATGACCTGCGTCTTAAACTGCAAACATCTTAATAAAAATCACACAGAATATGTGATTGTATTGGCAAATTGGTACTGATGGTCTACATGATCTATAGAGTCAAATAGTGTGAAGCCCTGCATTAATGATATTAGAAATGTTATTTATTTTAATTTATTTTATTGGAATGCCCCTTGAGATGCGCCATCTCATTTTCAAGGGGGTAATATTAGTAATACACAATACAGTACAATACAAAATAGACAAAATACAAAACTTAAACTTAAATTTCTTCCAACTCCTGTAACAGTACCTGATAGACACATACATACATATACAATAAAACCTGGAAAAATAAAAAAAAAGACAAACTAAAAACGTAAACAAGGAGCTTTGAGATATAAAAACAAAGATGATTTAAATGAATTGAAAGATGTTAAAGTTCTTAAGAGTGTGGGTAAACTATTCCAATCTGAAGGGACTTTATACTGAAATGATCTGCGTCCAACTTCTTTGTAGATTCGGGGAACAGACGAGAAGAAAATAATCCTGCACTCCGTCTTACTTGCTATTTTGCCTGATGAAGGCCGAGCGCCGAAATGTTGCATGTCCTAATAAATCTTACATTTTGCAAGTAAGACGGAGTGCGGGATTATTTTCTTCTCGTATGTTCTGGGGCTGCTCCCTCTCCTCCAATGCACCCGTTTGAAGAAAACTGTGAAGTTCTCATTCTTGTAGATTTGGGGAACAGAAAAACTGAGACAGCGGGTGCTTCTAAGTGAATATGAGGATATATGTTATACAATATATATTATGCTTCAACAGTATAAGCAACACTTTTAGAACAAGTTTATATAATACAGTAGTTATTCATCCTAATCCCACCCCTGTTGTTGTTGTTGTTGTAGCCATGTTGCTATTAGTGTCTAGTTGTAGACCAAGGAACTTTGCTGGCTGCATCAGATTCCCATGGCGCCTTTAATCCCGTTTATTCCATAGCTGTGACTCACCTCCATAACTGATCCTCCTCTGACCTTTGCATCTTCCAGTTGGACTTCCCGGTGGGGCTAAAGTGGTTTAGTCCTGTCCATAAAGAGCAGAATGTGGGCACATACCATGGCTGTTTGAGCGGGGGGCAGCTGTCATAACAAAAGCTTCACGTATCTCCACATCTGATCATACCACCAACAATAGCTGCATAGTCCCACTGGTCCTCTGCCCATTTGCCCCTGGCTCTGGAAGGTCACTGTACTTTAAATAGAGCCTGCTGGATAATACTGACGGTGTGGATTGTGGATATCGACTAAGTTGGGCAGATTTGAGAGTGGAGTGGCATGAGCCAGTTTTTACCCCTGATGCACAGCTGCAGATACGAGCTGTATATACTTCTCCAAAATAGCTGCACTTATAAATATTTCCACTATGTTTGTAAAAAGGACAATTTACTCAAATCTAAATAGTCTTATTATAGAATGTAATTACCCAGTGGTGAATCTGATGGATGTCCTGTTTCAAATACATTAGGATGGAGCCATAAAAGGGCGACAAAAGGACTTTTTATTCACACTGTATTCATAGACGTAGACTTCTGAACCATGCTATCTGAGTTATGCAAGTTTAAGAGTCTCTATTGAGGCACTGAAGATAAGAGCACCCCAAAAACAAAAGGGTACTTGTTTCATTTAAACAGATATCACCTTTTCTGAGCCATTATAAGTGATATGGTTTATCAGAAACAGTAGTTCATTTGTGATACAGAAATTAAAATTATTATTGTTTTTTTTATACATTATAGGTTTAAAGGGCCCATTTTACGATTACTATTTTCTGATCTATGTTATAATGCTGTTTGCTCATCACAAACATACCTGGAGTTATGTTCTATTTCATTTCCACATGTCACACACAAACCCTGCATATTTTGGGTGTGTCCTTTTCTCAAACTGAAAACACTGTTCCACCTTGTGATGTCATGTGGCAATACAAGATATGCTCAGCTGTGTTTTTTTACACCTTCATTAGAAGCATTTGGATGATTTCATCCCCGGAATTGCCAATCTCTACTGAACTAAAGGTAAACTGAGCTGTTAACTTGATAACTACCACTTCATGTCATCACAAGGTGGACCAGACCATTTTGTAGACAGACTAATCATCAAACATGTGTGAATGAAACTATATTCAACTCCAGACATTCTAACATAGCTTAAAGTTCACATCAATTTTGCGTAATATATGACATTTAAATTATGATCACATTATTTATTGATTACCAGTGAATAATTCTATCTAAAAATCTATTGTTTTGATACATTTGGCTATGTAATGTCTGGCTGAGCCATTTGAGCATGCTCCAGTGTGAACATTTTTCAGCTCCAACATTGATAAGATGTTAGAGTTGTTCCAGGAAACCACTCAGGCCACTCCAGTGGGACCACAGGAATGCTGATGAACGAACAAACCAAGGCAATCCAGATCTCTGTGTTTAGACTGACTTATATATAAAAAAACAAAACATGAAATATGTAGACTCCATTTTGTGTTGGACAGTGTCAGGAGGGCTGAAGTCTGCTCTTTGTGTGGGGGAATAATACAGACACACAAGTCTATAAAAAGGCCTAAACTTTTCCAGGGAGGGCTTGATAAAAGTCACTCAGGCTGGAAGCGTGCAGACAACAGGCTCATATGAGTGCACTTTACTCACATACCTCACTTTACTCACATACCTCATCTGTGCAGTATGCTCATGAAGAAGATGTATCTTTGTGTTTTCTAAGGGGAAAAATATGTGTTCATGAATTATAATATTAAGAAAGGCCAGTTTTCAGTATAGTTGTAGCTGGTGGAGAGTTTTTTGTTAAAACAATGGGACCTGTTCCTCTGCCTAGAAAATTTGGAATACAGGAAAATTGCTTATGTTTTTTTTAATATGAATTTCCCATCTTAGACAGATCTTTATGTCTTGGTATTTGGTGAAAGGTTTTGAGATAAGCCTGAACACAAACCCAGCTGTGTTGTTGTACACTGGCAGGTCCTCGGCACTACGTGAGCTCCACCATGACAGACCGCTTTGACTGCCACTACTGCCGGGACAACCTGCACGGGAAGAAGTATGTGAAGAAGGATGACAAACACGTGTGCACCAAGTGTTTTGACAAGCTCTGTGCCAACACCTGCGCTGAGTGCAAACGTGCCATCGGAGCTGATGCCAAGGTGCTGTCCGGCTCACTTACCACAGTTAGAGCGTTCATTACCTTACAAGGCAAAAAGAATGTCTTACAATCAAAGTATTGTACCTCACTTTTTAGCTAAGTAAGATGCATAAGTCCAAGAGGGGTCAGTAAGCACTTTCATTCCCACTCAATCTACTCTGACTGACTCCATAACATGAACAATGCAAACCCCAGTTTAATTAAGGCAGATTTTACTCTTTGTTTACTCTTTACATTATATTTTGCTTCCAGGAGCTGCACCATAAAAACCGCCACTGGCACGAGGATTGCTTCCGTTGTGCCAAGTGCTATAAGCCCCTGGCCAATGAGTCCTTCTGTGCCCGGGACGATGGCAAGATCATGTGTGGCAAGTGCAGCTCAAGGGAGGATGGCAACCGCTGCCAGGGCTGCTACAAGGTGGTGATGCCAGGTAACACGCTGCAGTCATGAACGCTATCTGGTTGAATACAGTGTAGATTCCTCTGCTCAAAATAATGTTTTGGGTATTACCAGTTAGTACTTTATATAAACGTGTGTTTCAGGATCGCAAAATGTGGAATACAAGAATAAGGTGTGGCATGAGGAGTGCTTCAAATGCTTTGAATGTAAGCAGCCAATCCGCACGCAGAGCTTCCTGGCTAAAGGGGATGACATCTACTGTGCTCCATGCCATGACAAGAAGTTTGCCAAGAAGTGCTTCCACTGCAAGCAGGTATACAGACCAAAACAGTTCAACAGCCATTAAAATGTAAAAGTATATTAGTGGTACAAGGTTTTCTGTTTCCACAGGCCATCACCTCTGGAGGCATCAGCTATCAGGACCAGCCCTGGCATTCGGAGTGTTTCAAGTGCAGCACCTGCGGTAAAGCTCTGGCAGGGACTCGCTTCACCTCCCACGAAAACCATGTTTACTGCGTCGACTGCTACAAGACAGATGTGGCCAAGAAATGCCATGGCTGCAAGAACCCAATAACAGGTGAGACCAGGGGGCGGTTGAATCCACATCTAACTATGTAATATTTAAATATACAGCTCTGGAAAAAAATAAGAGACCACTGCAAAATTATCAGTTTTTCCTGATTTTATTACTTATAGGTATGTGTTTGGGCAAAAGGAACATTTTTGTTTGAATCTATAAACTTCTGACATTTCCCCTAAATTCCAAATAAAATATCGTTTAGAGCAGGGGTCTTCAAAGTTTTTCAGGCCAGGGACCCCCAAACAGATGGCGAACTGGGTCAGGGACCCCCTACTATATATACGGCATAGAATTGTGTTTTATATTAAATTGAGCTTAGTGTCATGTATAAACATTGCTACTCTGTTATGGTACATCCAATACAAGGAAATAATACACAGGTTAATACTGTATTTTACACCATAAAATTATATTATTTTAAAGTGAAATCAAAAGATTTCGCGACCCCCCTGCAGTACCTCCGCGACCCCTAGGCCCCCCTGTTGAAGACCTCTGGTTTAGAGCATTTATAGAAGCATTTCATTTTTAGAAAATGACAAATGGTCAAAATAACAAAAAAGATACATGTTTTCAGACCTCAAACAATGCAAAGAAACAAGATCAAATTCATTTTAAAACAACATAATACTAATGTTTACACTTAAGAAAAGTTTAGAAATCAGTATTTGGTGCAATAACCCTTATTTTTAATCACAGCGTTCATGCGTCTTGGCATGCTCTCCACAAGTCTTTCACATTGTTCTTGGGTGACTTTATTCCACTCCTGATGCAAGAACTGAAGTAGCTCAGCTTTGTGTTTGTGTTGGAATTCAACAGATGCTGGAATGGAATGGCTGTAATACATGTAGAGATGCTGATTTCAGAAAAAATGCAGTGGTCTCTTATTTTTTTTTCCAGAGCTGTAGATCATAAAAGTTTAATTAGCTTGTATCATAAGGCAAGGTATCAATATATAAATCTGGACCAATCTAAATACAAAACAAACATCATGGGGGCTGAGTCCATCCTCAACATCTCCATTGTCTTCTGGGCACTGAGCTCCAGGTGAGCAGCTGGACACCTCCCTGCTGTAGACAGACTCATTGCTGTCCAAGATGTGTTGAGAATAGTAGTGGAGAGAGTACGCACCACCATGGAGATCCTGTGTTCATCATTCATCTGTGTGCTTGATATGTTTTAATGATCAACACTGGACAGATGTGTTTATATAATATCAATGTTAATTATATTGCTTTTAAAATCTAGGTTTTGGCCATGGCACCAACGTGGTCAACTACGAGGGCTACTCCTGGCACGAGTACTGCTTCAACTGCAAGAAGTGCAGCCTCTCTCTGGCCAATAAGCGCTTTGTCATCACTGGTGACCACATTTACTGCCCCGACTGTGCAAAGAAAGTGTAAAACCTGATCATGCACATGGCAACAGTAGTATTGCTATGAAATATGGCGAGGTTGCTTTAAATGTAGACTGGCATTTTTAGACAAAACTCAGTAGCTTAAAACATATGTATCCATTATGTAAATAGATTTTGCTGTGCTTTAATATTGTCTAATCCAGATTACAAATGAAACCAAAGCAGAGCAGATGCTATACTACAAGAATTCAAGCATGCCAGCTATAAATAATCGCTGCCTCTGAATGTTGCCAATAAGGATCAAATAAAAATGTTCAGATGTCTCTCTCCAAAAATAAAGAAATGGCAAAGTTCTAATTTGTAAGTCTTTATTGTTAACAGTTTGAATTTTTTCAATAACATATTTACAGTACAAATTAACCTCTCAACAAACAGGGCAGGGAATGGAGACTCAAAGGTGGACTGATTGTCGAGGCTGAGGTGAAGACACATTTTTAGTTAATTGTATTATAATAAAAATAATCTTTAATTAAGACACAGTTCTTGTGTAATGTTGAGAGGAAGGAGTCATAGTACTTATGAGTATAGGTCCCTGATAAGCGGCAGGCTGGGAATACATACAATATCTGTTCAAGCAGCATTTTAAGAGCGTCTTCGGGAACAACCACAAAAAGGGCTTGGAAAACACTGGTGCAAGTTTATATTTCAGTTTTTTATTTTAGTTACAAATCGAAATAGGCTGGTATGAGGATTTTTTTTTTTTAAATAAAGACTTTCGACTGAACATTCTTTGAGCTAATTTTTCCAAGGCTAAAATATTAAGCAAGAAAAGCGGCGCACAAGGCAGAAATCAAGGTCCACGCCTATCAAGTGTTACCAGTAGCTCTGTTGTAACAAGCAAATATTATTTTCACAACAAGTGGGGGTTTATGGCCGAGAAAGGTTTCCCCAACACTGGGCCTGAGTCAAACAGCTACCTTATATTCTGACACCCATTTTCCACAACTTCACGTCTAAGCCTTCCGTCACCAATAGGGCTCCACCGGCCTAATACTGACTATGCACAATACAATAACATTTAAATATGTAGACTTGCATTTCCATAGATCATCGCTCAAACATCAGTTTTAAATGGCTGAAATGCATTTTTTTAGTAGCAGCTAGTGAACTGGGATTTCTTAAGTGTTATTGGGAACTCAGAACACACAGACAACGTGATGACAAGTCACTTGGTTGAACACTGTGCAAGTGTCCAGCTTTGTAACAATGTGAAACTAGTGGACCTCACCTAAAGAGGAAACTGTGCTTTATAGTTTTAAAATGTTCACTTTACACACGCTGAAATTCAGTTCTATAAAATGTACAGTGATTCTATTAGTAAACATATGCCTATATAAACACATAAAACCTAAAAGGACCATAAGCCCTAATGAAACTACCTGCTAAAACTTCACTGACCAAACACCTTCACCAGGCTTTCTTTAGTCGTTGGTCTGTCACAGTTGTGCTGCTGGAGCCTCTGGTGGCTAAAAGAGGAATCACAAAAATAAAGTCTGGAAAGCTATGAATCAAGTGAAAAGTGGGTCTGCTCTAAGCAGATGGTACAGTGTGGTGCATATGAAGCTTAAACAACCCAAACAATATAATATTGAACAAGTTTAAATATTGGAAAATAAGAAAACGATAAGGCCATATGTCTGGTTGCTGCAGAAAACAGCTGGTCAAGTAATTCATAGATCACATGCTAAACTGAGGAGGACCACAGCCCACCTTCACTCAGATTACAGTACATTTATCAATCCTTCTAGTTTATATTGCCTCAGTACATAAATGATAAATGTGTATTCTATAACGGTATTATACAAATGCAATAACTAATTACAAATACAGCAAAATTAATAAGTTACATTAATGTACCCCAACAGTATTATAAAATGTCATTAAACTTGGGACATCACATAGAAAAGGAATTTAGTCCTTCAGAACCAAACAATGGAAAAAGGATGAGAACTAGAGTTAAACTCGGGCGCTTTCACTGGAATTTCCCTGAAGTGTTTGTACAGATACTGACAGAGCTTTCCTCCTCAGTTTGGGTCCACATTTAACACATGGGGTAGTCCGTTTCTCCTTGAGCTCCAGTGGCTTAGACACGGAGCCAGAGGAAGATGCTATCAACTGGCAAAGGATTTCATTTACATACTCTGAAGGAGTACATCAGGGTCAAATAAAGTATCTATGAAACAAAATCAAAATTACAGTTAGTTGGTGCAGGAGAGAGGTGGACACTCACTTGACAGTGCTTCAATAGGCTGATTAGAGGAATGAATTGTGTTTACAGGAGTAGTTTTGTCTGTAACCCTGTTCCCATCAGGGGTCCCACCACAGTCCAGTAAAACCTGATTACAGTCCTCTGTCTCCATGACGGGATGGCTGTTGTGACCATTAAGGTCAATGAGGCCCTCAAAGCTCCACTGATTAGACTTTCCATTGAGACCGGAGATGACCCTGGCCGAGTCCTGCTCGTTCACAAATTCCGAGCCTTCCACAACACGGATCTTGGGCACAAGGCTGGAAAATAAGTGAGTAAATAAGAAATCCTTAATTTATAATTTTTTTGTTATGAGTATGCAGAAAGTACCAACATTTTTATTTAACATACGATTACATTTTAAAGAGATAGTTCAGGTTTTTGATGCGAGTCTGTATGGCATCCCCTTCAGCAGTGTCGTGCATTAACACTGACTTATCCCTGACAGTGTCCTGTGAGCCGAGTTCTGCCCCGGTTCTGGTGCTGATGAAAGTAGGTCCGGCAAGTTAGCCACAACAGTTAATAAAGCTTGTTTTTCTTCTCAAAAGAATATTTGTCCAAAAAGTGATATATTTGCGTCACAAAACAGTTGTCCACGAAAAAGTCAGAAGTCATAATCGCTTGGTGCTATTTTCTCTCGATTCCACTGCGCGCTGCTCCCAGCTGGACAGCCGCACGTGAACCCAACACTTTTTCAGTTGTTTGGCAGTGTTTAAGTCCTCAGACTGCAGCGAGCCAATTTAGAAACATCAGAATAAAAATATAGCCATCGATAGAAATTACAGGGGGTCCTCGGGTTACAACGTTGATCCGTTCTTAAAGGGATATGCCACCCCCAGGGCAAATTTGGGCATCTCCCCACAGTCCAGAGACTAAAATAAGTGGTGGAAAGCGTTTTCCTGCTCACCCAGCCATTGTCCGAGTCTGTCGCCACTGACCGCCGCGGTATCTGGTGCTCCTCCGCCTTAGACTGGAGTCTAACGTCGCCAGAGAAAGATTTCGGCCAAAAGGAATTAATTTGCTCGATGCGTTTCCCAATTACTTTGTGTGTAGTGCGCATTCATATCGAGTGCAAATAAATGTGCAAATCAACACGGAGAGCTTGCCTTGGTCATTTTGGGTGGGAACTATTTTCCAGTGCGTAAGAATACAGCCGTATCACGCAGTACGCTGCCAGGGGAATCCCTGTTACGCACCGGGAAGGGAGTTCCCCTGTTGCACAACGTGGTGCGTGATACGGCTGTATTCTTCCGCACTGGAAAATAGTTCCCACCCAAAATGACCAAGGCAAGCTCTCCGTGTTGATTTGCACATTTATTTGCACTCGATATGAATGCGCACTACACACAAAGTAATTGGGAAACGCATCGAGCAAATTAATTCCTTTTGGCCGAAATCTTTCTCTGGCTACGTTAGACTCCAGTCTAAGGCGGAGGAGCACCAGTTACCGCGGCGGTCAGTGGCGACAGACTCGGACAATGGCTGGGTGAGCAGGAAAACGCTTTCCACCACTTATTTTAGTCTCTGGACTGTGGGGAGATGCCCAAATTTGACCTGGGGGTGGCATATCCCTTTAAGACGCGTCGTAACCCGAATTTCGTCGATTTTGCCTTTGATCTTCCAACCAAAGCACCAATAACCTTTCCATCTCAATAATTAGACCACTACGCTGCTTGGTTATCACTGCCGCTTTTTTGAGAAGAAAAACAAGGTTTATTAACTGTCGTGGCTAACTTGCCGGACCTACTTTCATCAGCACCAGAACCGGGGCAGAACTCGGCTCACAGGACACTGTCAGCGATAAGTCAGTGTTAATGCACGACACTGCTGAAGGGGATGCCATACAGATTCACATCAAAAACCTGAACTATCCCTTTAAATGGTTAAATGGTGCATTACTACTACTGTTGTACCAGTGTTGTATAGTAACGAAGTAATAATACTTCACTACTGTACTTAAGTACATTTTGGGAGACTTTGTACTTTACTTGAGTTTAAAAAAAAAAGATTACTTTTACTTTTACTTCACTACATTTCCAAATTTAATTGCATACTTTTACTCCGATACATTTTCAATGTGCCGTTTAGTTACTCGTTACAAAAAAAACCCCTCTACTGACTGCAAGGAAGTCAGGACGTGCCTGGGCTTGTTCGCTACTTGCGCATGACAATCAGCCTACACCTGTTGGTTTCATGCAGCTAGTTTAGTCAATCAACATCCCTGATGGAAGAGGAGACAGCATCCACGTCGGCTACAAATGAAGGGGGACCCGACGATGAGCATCCCTGGCCGTACTTAAACACAATGTTCTCTTACGCCGATATGAAGGATTCGTTCTATCGAACGAAGTGCCTCTTGTGCCTTCCAAAAAACGTGGAAATCCTACCTTACAGAAACTCCCCGTCCAACCTCAAGAAACACATCGAGGTAAGTTCTAGGTTAATGAAATTGTTGGCGTCTATATTCCAATTTCAGTAACCATACCATGGACATTCTAGACACCGCTGTGAAACATTGAGCATAACATGTAGAAATGAACTTTGTGTGACATTGTTTCGGTTACACAAAGCGTATTTGACGATGTTGGAGCTAACAGGCTACCTAGCTTTTTCGGCTCAAGCTGTAGGCTATTCAGATATAAATTCAGACTGCCTTTGCTGGATACTTTTACTTTTAATTACATTACTTGAGTACATTTATTTTTTACATACTTAAGTACAAGAAGTTCCAGATACTTTAAGACTTTTAGTCAAGTAACATTTCAGTCAGTGACTTCGACTTTTACCAAAGTCATTTTTGGGAGGGGTACCTATACTTTTACTTGAGTTTGATTTTCCAGTACTTTATACAACACCGTGTTGTACTGATGTCATACCCGTCAGGTGGAAGCTCCTCTGTGCCCAGACCGTTGTTATTCTCCTTGTCTTCCGTTTCTGGGTTTCCATTCACACTGGACACAGGCTCTTCACTTTGAGGTGTGGGCTCTCCAGAAGACAGCTCACACACAGCTTTTTCATCTTCAGCTAAAGCCTCACTGGTATCTGCTACACCACAGAAAACCATTTATAATTATGTATATGCTCAGTTATACATCTTTTCCTACCATTAAATTCACAGTCCTGGTCCTGGTCCAGATCCTGGTCCAGATCCTGGTCTAGATCCTGGTCTAGATCCTGGTCTAGATCCTGGTCTTGGACATCTATATCTTCTTCATCTCCATTTATGTCCTTATCTTCATCTTTCTACAAAAACAAAGGACAATGTTAAACAGAGCCCTCAAATTATTTATAAACACACTTGTACAAGTATTTTAAGAGTACACATTTTTTTCAAATTTAATAGGTGGACTAACCTTACAGTCGCTCTGATCTCCTTTCCTGGTTCTCTTCATTATTTCTTCAATCCTCTGGAGAAAACACAACAGCATGTTTAGTGATCTGACTGTGCTCTTACTGTTACTTGGTAATTGTTAAATGATCACATTTTTATATAATGCTTTTCCACACTCAAGGCATTCAAAGCTCTTTACATCAAGGAACCTGTTCACCTATTCATACACACACACACACACACACACACATACACACGGAGAGTCATTTGTGGGAGCTGGAAACACACACGCCAACCTGTGGGTCAGTGGATCTGACCACTCAAGCGGTGGTGAATTTGAATTCAGAACTGAACTGGCAACCTTTGGAGCGGATGAACACTCTACAAACTGTACAACTGTTGCTATTTCATCTTGTTACTACATGTTACTTCATACTAGGGGTGGGCGATATGGGCAAAAAAAAAATCTCAATATTTGTAGGATTTTAACGATAACGATATTATGTCGATATCCCCCCCATTTAGCATCAGAACTTATTTTATCACATGGCGATAAACTGTTTTAGTGCAGACAGTAGCGCTCGCCAATGCTGCAACTTCATGTTAACCACACAGACAGCGGTGCTTCCTCCTCTCAGGCTGCGCACACACATCCGCTGTGTTCATAAACTAATAATCTGTCCATAATACACGCATACATGCATAATACATAATACATAAGACACAGGGTTCAAAGTGTGAGAAAAAAGTAGTGGTTTATAGTCCGGAAATTACAGTGTGTGTGTATATATATGCTAACCTTAATGTTCAAGCAATAGGGCTACGCTATAGGCTCATACTGATTTTTACAATCAGACAACCGAGCCCGTCTAAAACTTTATACCCATTTCACCAAACAGCCCGTCTTCTAGATGACGGGTGTGATATGGATATGGGGATTTGTGTGTTGAACTGTGTTTCGTTTACTTTTTCTGTCATATGGCACTTTTCTGCTGAATGAGTCTGTGAGAGTTTGTTGGGTTTGCTGAACAGATCGCCTACTTGTTTTTTCTTGAGCTGCAGAGTCTTGAAGTTTCTCGTATTCTTTGTAATTTTTACTGTGGTTGGTGCGGAGGTGGTGAAAGAGGTTCGTTGTGGAGTTTTGTTGTTTATTGTGGAGCGATAAATTTCCGACAAATCTTGCATATGACAGTGTTTTGATCAATGTCAGTCTTTTCGAAACCAAACCATTTCCATGCCAGAGAAGGTGACCCGCGTCTCGGCACTAAATCCTCTGAAGTAGATCCAGCTTTAGCTGCCTCTGCCTGCATTTTCTCAAAATGCGCTGCTAACCTGTTACAAGGCTGCTCGCAAGAGAGGTCATGTGATCACCGAGGCCTACAAGTCGAGTGGCAGAGTCAAGCTGAGTGTGGGGAGCACTGCTGCACTCTAATGTGTGTACGCGTCTGTAAGTGTCAGCGCGCGTTTCATTGTTTTTGGCGAACTAATTTAAATACTGGATAATGTAAATTTGCCCATCGTTAAAACAAAAATCACGATAATATCGCAGATGATATATGCGATATATGCAGACGATGGGCGCTTTGTGTTACAATTTTGTATGAAAAGCGCCTTATAAATATTGTTTGATTGATTGATCACCCACCCCTACTTCATACCTTCTTCCTCTCCATGCGCTCTTGCTGGTTCTGTTGCATGAGACGCTCCCTCTCCTCTTGAACTCTCTTGGCATCCTCCAGGGCCCGGGCCTCTGCCTCCTCTTTCTCTTTCTGGATCTCAGCCTGTCTCAGTGCCTCCTCTGCAACCGCCCTCACTCTCTCTTCTTCAGCCTGACGAGCCTCTTCCTCCGCTCTGATCCTCCGCTCCTCTGCGTTCTGCTTCTCCTCCTCAAGCCGCTTTAGTCGGGCCTCCTCAGCTAATCGCTTCTCTTCTACTAATCTGACTCTGAGAAAAAAAAATAAATTAAATGTTTGTACCTGTGTGCAAGTCATTCATGAATATTAAAGGTTATGAATACAAATGAGCTTACCTCTCCTCTTCTTCCCTCTGTATCCTCAGCTGCTCCTCCTTCTCCTTCTGCTCCCGCATCAGCCTGCGGTTCTCGGCCAAGATCTTGGCAGCTTCAGCTGCAGAGTTGGTGCCTGTTCCACCTTTTGTGTCTATAGTTAAACAACAAAATAGCAAATAAGTGTTTAACATGTTTAAAATGAAATACCAAAAACTGTGGGGTTTAATTACAATACAGTTGCTGCTGGTCTATGATGAGAAGTTAAGGTCAAGGCCCTGTGCTACAAAGACTGGAGCGTTAGTGCAGTGACTTTTGGTTTAACTGTGGTTTACAACTAGATAACTTTTTTATTAAAAGTAGATCTCTATGTTAAAATGTCCAGAAAGAAAAAACTGGCCAGCTACGGAATACAAGGCCCTGGATCTACAACTTGCAGAGCGCCACTTTGACCAGATGGTGGCACATGTGGGAGCTCCCAAGTCTGAAACAGGAAGTGTCTGCAGCTGGGGGTTAATGGGCCTCCAGCTCCAGAAATTTACTGCAAACTGAGCTGTGCCACCTCACTCCCTCTTGAGTGCTCAGGGAATGAAAACAAATAGTATTTCAACTCCTGTTGTGGAATCAACACCATTTTAAAT
This sequence comes from Paratrypauchen microcephalus, assembly GCA_036785185.1. NCBI lineage: Eukaryota > Metazoa > Chordata > Actinopteri > Gobiiformes > Gobiidae > Paratrypauchen > Paratrypauchen microcephalus. The sequence goes on from JAVJIX010000023.1 coordinate 3,655,633, forward strand.
TGTACCTGTACATAGCTTTAGATTAAACACTTTTACATTTAAATAATAATGTATTCCAACTCACAAGCAGGTTGCTGGTACTCCCTGCTTTAAGTAAATCAGGACTTTATTTTAATTGAATAGCCATATTATCCACTAATGCTATTATTCATTCTGAATACAACATCTTCATCTGAAAATTAAAAAGTATACAGGGGTTATTCCGAAGCACGATTCATCGCTTACCATCTTTCTCTTTGGCTTTGCTGGAGTCTGGGAATGGGGCAGCCACAGGCTGGACAGAGCACAAATCCTTAGATTTTGAGTCTCTTTTTCTGAGGGTGGGGGGCCCTGTTGGAGTAAGAGCTGGTTTCTGAATGGGTGGAGGTTTGGACATTGTAGGCTGAGGAGATGGAGGGCGCTGCTTCAGTGCACCAGGGGAAGGAGGTCGTGCTTTTGAATTTTGCCTAGAAAAAAAACAAAAACATAATTGTAAACTTTAATTCTATATATTTTCCGTGTCAAGTGTTTTACTAACTTAGCTGCTCCTGGGGATGGGGTTCTCATTGGAGCTGGATTGGGGGCAGGGGATGGAGAACGATTTCGTGTGGAAGCAGACGGGGAGGCTGGGCGTTGCGCTCCAGTCGGCCTGTTCTTCTGTAGTTTAACAGAGGCAGAGGTAAGAAAATGTAAATTGAAGTTCAAAATGCAATTTGATGTTATATACAAAGAATGAAGTGCATTTTCACTCTAATTGTAAACTATAAGAAACACAAGTTTGTTGTTGTTAATGACATAGCAATGATGGTGATATTGGTCTTTAACATTAGGCCCATGGGCCAGGGTTGGGTCTGCTTTGTATAGCCCATCTCTAATCAGGCCACTGTGATGCCTTTGTCTCATATGATCACAATGAGAGCCTTCTCTGCTGCACAGGAGGAGCACTGGAGCCAGTCACCGCAGGCTACCCAGTAACAACCCAGTGATGGCTGTGGTGTTGTCAGGACTGTACAATAACCCATTAAACTTCTGATTCACATAAGTGAACGCTTTATCAAACCCTTCTCTCCAGACATTTGCCTATAGTTAGCATCTTGCATTACCACATAAAAGGACATAACTTCATACATACTGGCAAGCTGCCAATGAAATTAGCAGCTTCATCCACTTTTATGAATGTAGGGCAATTTTGTTGTAAAATGTTTTGTCATTTACTGGGATGCATTGAACACAATATGAACACCTTTCAAAAAAAAAAAAGTACCAGAATAAGTATTGAACCAGAAGTGTGCCATTACCATTGAATGGTCAAGGGCTCCATCGGCAGACACAGAAGTGCTCATGCCGCTCTTGTGCCGATCGCTGCTGCGGCTCCGGACGGGCCCGCGTGGCAGGTGCAGTGGGCTGGGAGAGGCTGAGCGAGGACACAGGTGACACTCTGGTAAAGGACAAGTCATCGCACGGCCAGGGGAGGGGAGGGTGGCAAAATGGTGAAGAGCAAAGCAACAGAGAGCGAGTAAAAGAGAATGCACAGGGAGGAGCAGGAGACAGAGGGATATGAAAGGGTTTACAGGATAATGGAAAGTGGCAAGAAAGTTCATTTGTTGGGAACAAGAGCACAAAAAGAAAAAAGCCATTTGTTAGATAGAGCATTATAAGCAGGCAGCAGGTTTAAATGGGTCTGATTGGGCTGGGCAAAAATCACACAATAAAATCTCCAAACAGATCCCAAAGATTCTACACACACAAAGAAAACACAACCTTCAGTTAAGGATCTACACAACACACATTTACACACAAATGCAGATTAGTCCACTCTGAATCATCAACTCAATTTAATTTAAGTTCGTATTTCAATAGAACAAATAGAACCTTCTATTCTTATGACAGAGGCAACAGGTTTCAAGGTAAAAGATGAATGTAATGTAATGCAAATAGATCCCTTAATGTATAAAAATAATAGGTAACAGTTCTCTTGTAGCGAAAGGGCAGTATAAGCAGTAAAAGGGGGAATCACTGTTGTCTCCAGGCTAAAAGCCTGCTGTGTCAGATTGAGAGATTAGCCCTGATAATCCTTAACCTGGAGAACTATCCCTGTCCCTGCTGTGCCCTACCCAGAAGTACCTTCTGGATCATTAGGCATTCACAGCAGTGGCCAACAGACAAAGAAATGACACAAGCAGAAGTCATACACAAGTCAAAAAGTGCCCATGAACAGGGCTGAGCCTCTACAATGACAAAATACTGACCTACAGAGAACAAATGCCCATGTTTTATCACTTATTAAAAGTATTGTCAGATATATTAAACCCCCCCCCTGAAGCTACAAGGAAACAATGCAAGTATGTGTCATTATCTACAGAATAATTCTGATGTATCAGAGTCCCACAGGTAAGCAGCTTAAGACAAATCGTTCGGGACAGTCAGCCTCCTCAGAAGCTACAGGCTAACTCTTACTACAGAGTCCACAGTTGTGTCCAGTCACAGAGTGCATGTGAGCTGGAGGGCGGATGGGTCTGCACCAACCGACCACGCAGCCTCACATGACACTAGTTTAGAACAAATGACTAGCATGTGTACCACACATAAACAAGAGCCCTACACTTAAGAGGCACTTCTACCACAGTTTAAAGGTCCCATGGCATGAAATTTTCACTTTCTGAGATTTTTGAACGTTAATGTGAGCTTCCCTATCCTGTTTAGGGCCCCCCCCCATGGCTAAAAGTTGCGAAATGTCTAAACTGAGCATTTGCGGTCCTTTTCTGCGTTAGAAAAAAAAAAACAGCTCAAACGGGCGATCCTGAACAAGGCAACTATGTGACGTCACATCAAAAAATGCAGCTCCACCCCCCGTCTGTGCCTCTACTCTCTGTAAATCACGCCCAGAGAGTTTGCACTGCGAAATGCGTTTTTTTATTTGCCTGGAGGCACGTGCGCGTGTCGGAAGTCCTTTATCTGAGCCTGTGGACATCTGAAACAGCAGTGGTTTAATTTTATTTTCTGTGGAAATGTGTTTAATTTTCAATGGAACGCTTGGGGCCAGCGCACAGCTGAAGAGGAAAGGCCACGCCCCCACCCGCTACTCTGGCCCATTTTGTCCTCCTCATTTGCATTCAAGCAACAACGCCCATAATGGAGTGTTCCAGAGAGATATTTATGACTTTCTCATCTTATCTCTCTTTCTCATGCACTGAGTCTTGATTTTGAAGAATGATTCATTTACAGTATTAGGGAACCATTAAGGCGCCATATAAAAGCATCAAGAAGTACCATGTCATGGGACCTTTAAGATTGTGAAAGAAAACATAAGGGTCTGCACAAAAGCAATAAATAAAAAAGATCACTCTACTTAGAACTACAAATAATCTGTCAAACAGGAGTCTGTGTCATCCTCCCTTCTCATATGTCTATGTGGATGTTACCTGGAGAATCTGTTCCTTCAGCGGACAGGGCAGCAGCACTCTTGCTCCTAGCTAGTGAGGCCTGGGTGGGTGTGAGCAGGCGACTAAGAAGCCCTTCATCCACAGGGCCGGCCGGTGGCTTGCGAGCTACACGGCCGAGAAATACACCCCAAAAGAGAGGGAAAGAAAAGACCCAGAAGGAAGAGTGGGGTAAAGGAAGAGAGGACAAAGGAAACAAGTGTGTTAACTTTGAAAAGGTCACCATGTGATTTAACATAGATTCAGATTCAGCATCAAGAAGTCAAAATAGTCTTACATGGGTCCACAACAACATGTCTTTACTGTAACTTAAGACTCTGGCAGAGGAAAGGACACCATGGAAGAGTATTTAGTTTCAAAGCTGAGTACATTAAAAGTAGTAATACTGTATAGAGCTGAAGTAGATGATCAGGTCAAATCAATGGGTCCTTTAGTTGTAAAGTTGTACCGACTAACAACTGAGGGGGAGAAGCATTTGTGAACATCAAAGACAACACACCAAATTACAGGGGAGAAGCAGACCAAAGGTGATAATAGTGAACCCTTGCTTTGTGAAATTAAGTAAATTTACTAAGGGATGTACAAAATTAGCATGTACTGCTGAATGTTGCCACAGATAAGAAAAAATATAGAGGTGTATTTTTTCTTCTGCACTCTACTTTCTAAAAAAAATACACTCCACTAAAGTAGGCAGCTGTAAGTGGGTTTTCAGGTGCCTTAAATTAGCGGTTATGCTGCCATTGCTGTATTTACCCAATTTCATTACAAAAAACAGATTTTACATTTGACAAAACAATACAGTACATTGAACATTGAGTTAATAGACGTCGTCGTTAGTTCTGAAAGTGAATTTGAAATGGTTGTGATTAGAGCTGCAGCAATCCTGTTATCAGGACCAATCCAGAAAGATTTACCAGATCAGTTTAGATTATCCGTATAATGTGAAGGACTCATGTTTTCATGTTAAATAATTAAATAATCATTGTCATTTGGTTTTAATGAATGTTTCAACACTGGTATTGATTGATTAGCATTGATATCAGGATTGAAAAAGCTATATCGGTGCATCCCTAGTTGTGACGCAGACTAATGACACTGTCTGAAAAGAAAACCATCAGTGCCTTGTGACAAAAGACACCATGCTGTGTTAGGAGACATCGGCACACAGGACCAAAGATAAAAACATGTTAGAAAGCACATCAACTTGCACAATTATTTAGGAAAGTGACAAGAGACAAGGATATTTGAAATGAAAAATCTGAAGAGTCATGTCTCCATGAGACTGAAAGGTGTTCAGAAAATGTGTATTATTAACGCAGAAGCAAAAAGGTTGATTGTTCATGCCAGCCACCTTGATCATCCGTTCTTCCCTTATCAGGTTTGGCAGGGCTTTGTGGTCTGGCCACACTTACTCGAGTAAGAGAGGAGCTTCTCATCTTCATGGAACAGCCTACACACATGACACTGTTATGGCTAAACAAGCCAAACCCAGTTACAAAAAGACTTCTATCAAAAAGTTAATAAATAAGTCAAGACAAAACGTCCTGTGAAAATAAACTGAAATTTATAGTCTGAAATGATTTGTTAGACCATGCTACGGACTAGCATATGCTAGACAATATGATGTTGTTAGTTTTAAAAAGTGGTTTCTTTTGCACCTGTCTGCTCCACCTGAGGTTTTTTGATGTCCTCCTTGGTGACCTGTGCAGCATTACGGTTGCTAGGCAACCGGTTACAAGACGAACTTCTGGCTTTAAAACCTGGGACACAATAACGAAACACCCAGCAATCAAATTTGGCACACAAGTACATAAAATAAGGCTATCACTGGATTGCCAAATGGATGTTATCTGAAATGGAAAATCTGATTTAAGTGATTTTACTAAGGCTGGGTTGCACTAACAACGTAACCATAGATTAGTGAGATTTACAGCTTTACATTTTTAAATCTTCAAAATGTATCCCAGCCTAACAGTTCATAAGAATGAAAGGGTTAAAAACAACTGAGGAGAGAAAGGGAGAGGAAGGACAACACAAAGCAAAGGAGGACTTACTCTTATTGGGGGATTTGCCAAGGGCGGAGGAGGAGGAGGAGAGGCGTTTGCTGATGCCAGCCTCGGACGGCTGCTTCAGGTTGGTGGTGGATGTGGAACGGTTGTCCACTGTGAGGGAGGAGGAGGAGAGACAAACAAGGGAGGAAGGGTTTATACTGGAGGCTGGGTGATAGAGAGGGCATTTGGGTCACAACAATAGGGATACAGTTCAAGGATAAACACAAAACCCTATAGCCCAATAAAGTGGGGTGATCCCAACAATGTGTTTAGATTTAAAAAAAACAAAAAACAAAACATGTTTTCCTTCAGAAACTTCCTATATTAGGAGTTAATAAAGACATGTCAGAGCACCGACATGTCACATGCTTCTCAATCAAATTAGGCGCCTGCCAACAATGCAAAACTCACTTCACACCAAAACCAACACTACCAACAACAGTGCATACATCCAGCATATTCATAAGGTTTGCCCAGTCCAAAGCTCATGCTGCAGAGAAACACTGTTAATGAACAGAACTGGTGAGGGTTGGGATAAGTGAGGAAACTGTACAAGTCTAAGTGCCCGTGCCGGTCCAAACTATGAAAATGAAACCTTGTCGACTCCGCAGGGGCTTTTCTGGAGAGGCGGGGGAGATTACTATAGTTACTGGAGATGAGGCGCTGGCATCAGAGTCTCCTGTAGGGATACATATCTCTCAGGGAGGAACACTACAATACAATGTAAATACATGTTGGTGATGCACAACTTCCAATGAAAGCAAAGGTAAGAAAAACATTGACATATTGGCAATATTGTTAATCACAAAGTGATCTACTAATTCATTTCTCTAACGGAAAACATTTGTCCAAATAAGCAACTGGGAAATCACATTTGTAAGTTATGTTCACCTTACTTTCACTCTAAAATGTGATTTCATAATTTCAAATAGGCAGGTTCCAATATAACTCGATAAAAGATTCAGACATTGTGCCAGTTTGTCATGTGAAAAGGCCCAGTAATTACTGAGATACTAAACACAAATCAAGATAAAACATCTGCATTTTCTCTTCTGACCGGTCCGCCAACTACATTTTAAACTATGGGGAGAACAGAATTTTACGATATCACGAACACGCAACCTAATAATCCTAATAAATACTGTAAATTCAAAATGAAACCTCTTACCTGCTCGTCCATCTGAGTCGAGCCCTCCCCAGGACCACCTCTTCTGCCTCTGATCCACTCTTTGGCTCCGCTCCAGTGTCCTCAGCATCACTGCTTTATAATGTTCCTGGGAACACGGACAATTTCATTTGTTCAAAGTAGGGATGCAAATTATCGATTAATTCATTAATTGATAGTTGATTGACCTTATCGATCGATTAACGATTAACTGATAAGCGGAGTTTTTCACCTGAATTTTAGTGTTTCAATAGGATCTTTAAGAATATAAGCTATAGTATACATAACACTGAGTCAAAAATATATCAGTATTATTATATTGTATATTCCTCAATTAATTATTCCTTAGTAAAAAGCAGACAAATGTATTGATGCTGAATAACAAAATACAGTAATCCCTCGCTCTATCGTGTTTTTTTTTTTCCAATTTTTTTTATTTTTATAGTGTAAAATTTTTTATAGTGTAACATTGTGTTCTGTCCTGATTGGCTAAGAGACTAGACCAGGACTAAACGTGGACTAAACCAGGTCTAGACCAGAACTAAACCAGGTCTAGACCAGGTCTAAACCTGGACTGGACCTGGACTGAACCAGGACTCGACCAGTTCTAGACCTGGACTAAACCAGGATTACACCAACACGTGCCGCTGCTGGTTTCGTGCGGCTGGTTTGTGGCTACGCATTCCGGGCGCCGCGGTTCGATCTCGCCTCGCGCGTACACCCAACGGCACTGCTGAGCAGTGCCGCTGGCGCCTGCGGCCGGCTGTGAGTCGAGCTTGGCGCAGCGCGGTTGCCTTGTTTCGTGACCACGCGGGTGCGCGTGTCCGCGATTAGCGATCAATTACAATTAATGCATTTTGTTCGACCAACATCTTAATCGTCAATTAATCGTTAATCGATTAATTGTTGACATCCCTAGTTCAAAGTATGAAAAATAATTAAGTGAAAAGATAAATATTTGTGATAAATATATGTGAGCTCTGAGCACCTTTTCCTCTTCCTGTTTCTGCTTCCTTTTCTCTTCCGCAGCCAATCGCTTCTGCTCTTCTTTCTTTCGTTGTTCCTCCACTTTTTTCTGCCGTTCTTCCATTTGACGTTCCACTTGTATTTTAGATTTTCGCTCCCGTTCCATAATTTGGGATTCTCGTAGAGCTTTTTCGAGATATAGGGGAATTAAAAAAAAATGTACTCTTTGTACAACAGGACAAAATATTTACTTGAGATCTAGTTCAGTGGTTCCCAAACAACTGTAAATATACCCCAGCGGTATGCAGAATGACCTAGGGGCGTATGCAACTGGACATCAAAAGTCCAGGGTGTACACCACTACACAATGTTTGGGACCACTGATCTAGTCCACTTTCTTAAATGAAACTCTAGTTGTATATTCTTACCTTGTTGTTTTTCTGCTTCCTCTCTTCTCTCTCTTGCTACTCTCAGTTTGTCGTCTATTCTTAATGTGGCACCGTCAATAACTGAACAAGTACAGACAAATAAAGGAGCATGTAGACACAGTGACAGTGTGTGTTGTGTTGCTGCGGAGTCATGTCACCTGTTATGGTAATAAGATGATGACTAGCTGTAATAAGGCCAATAGTGTGTTTAAGCCATGAGAACAGTACACAGACGGGGCAAGGCACAGACAGAAGCAAGGCACAGACAGGGCCAAGGCACAGACAGGGGCAAGGCACAGACAGAGGCAAGGCATAGACAGAGGCAAGGCATAGACAGAGTGTACGTCCTTTACCTGGTTTACAGCCCTGAGCTTTAGAGGCGGTGTTGGCTGCAGGCACAGGACTGGTGCCTGCGACACTTCTCCGCTCTTCAGCTTGGGCCTGCGCTGCAGCAGCTGGAACCAAAACACAGCAGAAAAATACAATCACACCAAAGACCAGTACTGCAAATATCACTACATTTTTATTAAAAATATATGCATTTCATTTGCTCCCCAGATAGATCCAACAGATTTGAAAGTACTGAACAATCTAGTTATTGAGCCATGTGCACACCTCTCTCAGTGCAGCCTGGAGCCAGGACACTGCACTCTGTCACAAGCTCAGTGAAACAGGCTGCTCTGAAACACCTTTAGGACCAGCACTGTGAGCTTCCACGAACACAGCTCATGGGCTAAAGAGAGAAATTTACAATAAATACAAGTTATTCCCTTAAAATAGGCAAAGGCAATTTGTCAGTGTATCCTGCAAAGAAAGTAACATGGTACTGCTTTATAGCCTCTGGGATTCAGACTGTTGCTCTCTGTATTTTCTAATCAAGGATCCAAAGTCTGGTTAACACCTCCTCTGCTGCTTCTCAGGACAAACAAATGCTCAAAGCATTTTTGTGATTGGCTACTCAGCCTGTCAATCACATTGATTTGCACTCTGGGCATGGACCCTGACTATGCGTCTTTGTGTGCAGTCTTGGTTGGCTAGGCAAACAGATTTTGTTGAAGTTATTTCAAGGTAAAACTAAACTAAACAGACCAACAACAAATCAAATGTAACGCGTGTACCCAGCATGGTAAGTTACCACAAAAGAAATACATTTTCATTCAAATCCCGATCATACACAGTAGCAAACTATTCATGTGATGCAGCATTCACCTTCTTGCCTTACCACGCTCAAACTCCATGTAAAAAATAAGAGAAGTCTGGAGTGAAAGGTGCAGGAAGGAACAAGGAGGATGTGATGAAGCATTATGAAGCTTCGAGTCAGCTGGACCTCTTCCCTTCTTTTCCACTGTGTCAGACAGATCACACTCAGCTCATCCAGGTAGGCATTCTGATTAATAAGGTCTCAATCATGCATTACAACAAATATCATTATACAACAAAGTCTGACATGGCATCTTTTTGAAATCTACTTTTTGGTCTAACCATGAAAACATGGCTTGAATCAGCATTTTAACTAGAGATCGACTGATACACATTTTTCCATGGCTGAAGCAGATTGTTTAGAATCCAGAGAAACTAATGGCCAATGACCTCTGCCGATGTTACTTTCTGAGCCAACAGGCAGGGCTGATTTTTAAATTCAAATTAGATTTCCTCAAATAATCTAATTTGAATTTAATACAAATTCACCCACAACCTTGTTTTACTACAAAATGCATGACGGAGCAGGCCAAACAAAATATCGGCCTCTGCTGGAGATTTAATACAGACATCAGATATGCTAAAAAGTGCAAATATCGATCAGCCAATATCAGCCTATCTCTAGTTTAACTCAAGAAAACCCCCAACAGACACTTGCATAATATTGCTCAATATTATGATGCAAATTGCAACTTGCTGAATGAAATGTATGAAGACTCTAGTGGTACATTTAAGTGATCCAGGGGTAAAAACAACCAAGTTAAGTGCTGTGACCTCAGACTACAGCATTGTGGGTAATCCTAAAGCTGAGTGATCTAATGAGAAGAGCAGATCATGTATCACCATTGCCCTTGCTCTGCCTGTGGTCAAAAACCTTTGTCTCACATTACTCTCTCTCTTTCTCTCCTCTGTCTCTGCGCATCCAAATGTATAAGTTATAAATGAGTAAACACAGGACTACAGATCAGTGATGCATCATAACAAACTTAACCGCTATAGATGTGAAAAATGTTGGAGACCATTTTATTACCACCAAAACATCAACCTTATGATAAGCAAGATAATCACATTTAAATTGTCATTATTATATAAATGCATTGACATGTGATAAATGGCACATTGAATCAATGTTAGCAGTTAAGTAAATAGTACCTATGATTCATACTGATACTTTGCAACTGATGTCATGATAACTGAAGACTTTGCTGTCTGACAATCTGTTAGACAAGTTAGAATTTAATCTGAGCAGAAAGATCTGAACTACAACTACACTACAGGTGAGCTGATTTGTGCTGTTCAACAAGTCCCTCTCACACATACTGTGACAATCTAGCTAGCATTAGCCAGCAGTTTTCCAGTTAGTCACTCTCACCATTTTTATTAGCAATCAAACTCCAAAACAGGAAACAAACACTTGTAATGATCAGACTTCGGAAAATGTGTGGTTTAAAAACTTTTTTTAAACTATCTTAAAATCTTTTGACAATGTTTGCTAATGTGAGCATTGTGTCTAGCATGGTAACGGCTGAACACTCCACCATAAGCATACACAGAACAGACCCAGTGCGATGTCACTGCAACGTACACTATATTAAAAGGAGAAGTTCAATTTGTCAACTGGACAAAGTTTGTTTGGTTGAAAACGTTTCGCCGCTCATCCGAGAGGCTTCGTCAGCTCTAATAAGAATACTGGTAAGACACTTGCTTATATCTTGCTGCAGGGAGGAGCTAACTAGCTAACTACTTTCCGAACCTATCTCATTGGTTTCCGTCTTTTGTTTCTCTGGCGTCTAGGTAACGATCCCTATCCATCCCTACGACTGTTTTTCCCACCTCTGGCCCTGCCCGGCTAGCCCTATTGTTACCCTGTTTGCTTGATCTAGGCTTAAGAATGGAATTGTAGATGGGATGCAAATTATGTCTGACTCCACCATTTCTGTTCAGAGAAGGATTCTCTTTTTTGACAAAAATAGCCTCTTTAACACCCCTCTCAAACCAATTCTTTTCCCTGGCTAAGATCTGAACCTCACTGTGTCAGAGGTTGATACCAAGGATTGATACCAATTACAATACCACAATGGAGAGAAAATTCTTTTAGAAATAGAATGTAATGTTCATATACAAAATAATAGTAGTTTATCTTAGTATGAGGTCTTTAATTTGTTCTAAAGCTCATAATTATATGACTGTTCAGGAAAGCAAAATTTTTTGCAATATTGATACTTGCTTAAATGAACTTCTCCTTTGATTATGGATTCTACCTGGACGACTGAGGGACTTTTCACGCAAACCTGCTAAACCTACTATATAGATTGTGCAGAAAAACATTCATGATATTATTGATATTTCATGCCTATTGAGTGAGTACAGTAATTATCATGACATGCCTAGACTTATACTCATATTAAATATCAACGACACGCAGTAACTGAGCAGGAGTTTGTGTAAAAGCTAGATTAGCAGTACTGAAGCCTTACAGACAGGACTGCTGATGGAGCTGGCTGAATGACTCATGCTTACAGGAGTCTGTATGGGGTAGGTGTGCTGTGGTCATAGACATGCAAAGAGCCCTCACACATCACTTCATCACTATGGAGATCCTCGTCACGCACAAATCAAACTGCTTCCTTCACACAATCCACTATTAGTAAGAAACAAGGACCATGTTTGAACAATGGCACCTACAAGAATTTTTTCATCGTTTGATTTTTCCTTGCATTAGTGAATATAATGCTTCCCAGGAAAAAAGTCTGACATGAAGATAATTGATTAACTGATCAATAATTGAGATGATCGTCCTATTTTAATATTTGAATAGTAGTAGTAATGAATATGCACATACAGATGAAAACATAGACAATTTCTGAAGCTTGTTAAGTAAAATTAAATTAAAAACAGAGATTGATCACAACAGTCCTAATAATAATTTTATTGGTGGGTTTTCATATTCTTGAATGTCATACTTCCAAACACGGGGCAAGAGGCATTGTGATAAGTGATAACATTGTACTTTGCTATGAAATAGATTCACAAATGTTGAACGTCATTTCTGTGACTCTGAAAGCTTACTGCATTACACCAAAAATCGACAGATTAACAATAGTAATTTGATCTGCCCCGATCTGTGTAAAATATAAAATGTTATGTCATCTGAAACCCTGCAATTCCCTTGCAATATGGCACTACACCTTACACACTCAATTTTGTAATTTTACATATCTCTACAACAACGTGATCAGCCATCTCATTCTCTAGTCTAACACACCTATTGCAATTATAATATTACAATGGAATACGTCAATCCCCTTTCAAATAAGATGGTGCATTCTCTGTGGACTCTAATGTAGCTTTGCTCTGAAGCCGTATGGAGCACACTGTGGTCACTGAAAAGGAAGCACTTAAAAACAAGGGTGAACGTCATTTACCACCTAAGTCAATGTCAACAAACCAACTGTACAAAATAAATATTCAATAGAAAAACTATATTAAATCTGCTCTAAACTCTAAACTAAACTTGATCATATTTACTGCAGTTTAATTTGCTCACGTTCCACACAAGGCTTCTGTGGGATTACTTAGCGCTAACGTGCAAAGGTAAGCCTCAGCTATTTGAAGTAAGTTAATGATGACGCAGGCTTTCTCCTTCATCTAATAGGCCCATTTTCACGCCTTTAAAAAGACTTCATCTATAACTATTACCCAACAGTTTTAGTGAATGAATAAAAATATTCTGTACAATCTCAAATGCTGTGATGCCAGTTCGAACTTCAAACAAATGATTCTGTTTTGCAATTCAAATCTGAGCGTGTGAGAGACTAATGGAGTTCATCACTAAAAAATAAAGCATGTAATACTAAGAGAAAGCATTTCAGCGCATAGTTCCAAAAAAACCAAAAAATTAAGGCAGGTCCATTTCCTCTTTCCTTTTAAATTCAACCAACTCTGAAATATTTGTCATGCTTTTGATTCAACAGCAGCTACAGCACAGCTGACCAGGGCAGCCTTGCAGAGTGACTTGATGCAGACTCCTCCATTGTATAAGCTTGCACACATTCTTGTGGAAATATCTATGTACAGATCTAATCTTTTTCTATTATATTCCAAATTTCTCTCTCACCCAAAGAGAAAGAATCTGCAGTCTGACTGTCTAGAGAAACCATGCAAAATCTGAAACTTGGAAGTAAAAATACATCTCCAAATTAGAGTGAACAGGACATTTTTGTAGAACCACAACTATGAGTGGATGAGAATTCCAGTTCAAAATCTGAAAAAGTTAGGAACAGGAAGAGGAGCACTGTCAAAACACTGTTACCAGAAGTAAAGCAAGCATTTAGTGCATCAATGATCCAAACACATTTGTATTTCCAGAGGAGGATATAGAAATGTAACAATAGATCAGGCCAGTGTTTAGACAAAAATGTAATGTTGCAGAAGTTTCAGATTAAATATGCTTATTACTTCAAGGGATATGCATCGTCTTGTTGGTATACCACTACCAAGTAGTGTCCTTTCTCTCCTGCATTATTTTAAATTCAGGTCAGACATTGTTGTGACGTTCCCTCTCTGGGCAATGGAGGGGGTTTGCCATATGTCGACAAATAACTGTACTGGTTTAATGCTGATCGATAAAATCAAATAGTTATCCACTGTTACATTTACACATGGGCTATCACTTTGGAGACGTGGCCTCCTGAAAATGTCTCACAAGGCAACCTTTCAAGTATGCATGATCGTGAATAAAGCAGTTAAGAGACTAAACTGGAATCAAAGGAGGATGTGATAAACATTGTGGGCAGATCAACATCTATAAAACAGTAAAAGATGCTCTGGCCTGCACTTAACTAATGTTATATTTTCTTCTTTTAACTCAATCAAATAGAGTCTCCATTCATTCAGTAGTAACTTTGGCGTCACATACACTGATGGGAAACGCCTATCACAAGCACAAAGCAGATATTATACACTGATGGGTCTGGTGGATGAAATGGTCTGGTTATTATTAAATAATTATTCTTGTTTGGACACAGTCATAAAGTGATGCGCTGTTAGCTAACGTTAGTCAGGCGAGTCTCTACGTCAACCGGCTCTTTCACACAACTTACAACTTTGGCTAATGCAAACAAAATGAAAAAACTTAAAACCGACCAGAACTTAAATAATGAAAGAGTAGCACGTATAGGATCGTGAATTAGTAACTTTTAGTTTTTGTTAATTGAAACCTCACCATTGTAGACGCGATCTGAAGGCTACTTGCTAACCGCCTTTACGAAGCGCTGAAATGACGCGGTTAGCCGAGCACTGGCAAGGCAAATGTACCAAGTGCTGGTCATATTAACAAGACAAAATAGAACCGAACCAGCATTAAGATCAGGTTTAAACTCACCCATCTGAGCCCGCAAGCCTTTAAGAGTTGTAGCGCCATCCGCCATTTCTATGAAGTTTTCCTTTCCTGTTTTTTCTAACCCAGGGGCGCGTAACACATCACAGCCGGGCGGCCCATGGGTCTACGGGGGACTCGGGTAAACTCGGGTGGACTCGGGTAAACTCGGATGGACTCGGATGGACTCGGGCTCCACTGGGACGTGGACGCCAAAGAGTCGGTGAAACTACAGAGAGTTCTTATTGCTGCATTTCCGGAGGAGGTCACAAACCTAAATAATGTGGGAATAGTTTAAATAACCGGATAATAAATCAGCAACATATAACTTATATACATGGCAAAGACTGGCCAGTAGTTTCAGGCTATGTATGAATGAAATTAAGTTTTGTAGTGACTTTTCAAGTGTTTAAATAGACATGTCACATGTAGAAAAGGCTTTATTATCTTGTCTGCAATGTTTGAAACTGTGACTTGACACAAACAGCATGATCTGATGTGTCAAATATACCAAGCACTCCCTCTAGTGTTTATTCAGTATGCCTAAAAGTAAAAAGTGATGTAAATCTCTGGCGACCACCCATTTGTCCCTCACATTTGTCCCTCGCTCTATCGCGGTTCACTGTTCGCGGCCTCGCTGTTTCGCAGATTTTTTTTCTTTCATTTTTTTGATAGTGTAATATTTTTTTAATAGTGTTCTGCGTCCTGATTGGCTAAGAGACTAGACCAGGACTAAACGTGGACTAAACCAGGTCTACACCAGAACTAAACCAGGTCTAGACCAGGCCTAAACCAGGTCTAAACCTGGACTGGTCCTGGACTAAACCAGGACTGGACCAGGTCTAAACCAGGATTAAATCACTCCGTGCGGCTCTTTGCTGGTTTCGTGCGGCTCTTGGGTTAGTTTGTGCTTGGTCGGTTTGTGGCTCGGGCTGCGGGCACAGCGGTTCGCTCTCGTGCTCGCAGCCCCGGTGTACGCGCCGGTCACCCTGCTCTGTCACGGATTTGTCCACGATGAGGGGTGCACGTGTCGCGCACTTCTCCAAGGGGTTGGTGCGTCGCGTCCCGGGATGTGTCAGTGCCCCTTGCGCGTCCGGCGGGGCTTCCGGGGCCGTGGCTCCCCCCACGCGTCACTATTAATACATTTTGTTGAAAATCTATGAAAGTTTGAGTGTTTAAACGAGAGATAAATGTAAGAAAAGGTTAATTCCAGTCTGAGAAAAGCGTATAATGTGTGGTGAGGCATTTACAGCCTTAAAACATGTATAATAACTGTAAAATATAAAGTTGTCCTACTTCACAGATTTCTCTTATTGTGGGTTATTTCTGGAACCTAACCCCCGCGATAAACGAGGGATTACTGTACAAATATTTTTCTGAAATCAGCATCTCTACATGGATTACAGCCATTCCATTCCAGCATCTGTTGAATTCTAACACAAACACAAAGCTGAGCTACTTCAGTTCTTGCACCAGGAGTGGAATAAAGTCACCCAAGAACAATGTGAAAGACTTATGGAGAGCATGCCAAGACGCATGAAAGATGTGATTAAAAATAAGGGTTATTGCACCAAATATGAATTTCTGAACTCTTCTTAAGAGTAAACATTAGTATTATGTTGTTTTAAAATGAATTTGCTCTTGTTTCTTTACATTGTTTGAGGTCTGAAAACATGTATCTTTTTTGTTATTTTGACCATTTGTAATTTTCTGCAAATAAATGCTCTAAACGATAATATTTTTATTTGGAATTTGGGGGAAATGTTGTCAGTAGTTTATAGACTCATACCTATAATTAGTAAAATCAGAAAAACTGATAATTTTGCAGTGATCTGTGGCGGGATGGACAAATTTAAGGTCAGAAAGATAATCTTAAACCACAGAGAGATTGAATGAGAAATAGCAACATATTACAACTCCAAAAGCCTCAGTTTTGATTTCTTTATGAGAAAATATATTATGTATACATCACACTAATCTCACTCTATAATCCATATGGCATCAATTCAAAGGTTGGGCATTTTCTAAATAAGTGGGATGAGTAGCTGGGGCTAAATGGTTGTGGCAGAGAGGGACAGGTGGTCATATTATGCAAAGTGCAAAACAAAATCATTAGCAAATGAAAAGTAGATTTTTTCATATCAAGAACTACCAAGCAGGACAGTGTTATTCCAATCACAAGTTGTTCAAAATACCAAGAACACTTCAATCAACAATTGTCAATAAAGTAACACAATTTATATAAATTGAACAAAAAAGTCTGTAATAATCTTACCAGTTTGAATACTTTAGAACCAATAATGTCCAGAGTCCCTGAAGGAAACTGTCTTTTAGCAGCGTCTTCATTTGAGAGACTATAACACCAATTTGCAGGCTCTTACTTTTACTGTTACATTGAACACTACATCCCCTGTTCTTGTCTCTCTCACATGCTTTAGCCAAAGGGCTCATCATCTGTTTTACATGGTAAACAGGAAGTGCATGGAGGTAGATGATTTGAGACATCTTGGATATTGTATTGTAATATAACACACTATGTAGCCCATGATTGACCCAAAGTACAAGAAAAGCCTATTATTTAACTAGAGATGTATTGCCTAAAGCATGCCTTGGACTTATTGTTCTATGTTGTATAAGTATTAAAGGGAAACTTTCTGAATCAAATGTCTCTTTTGGGAGCAGATCAACCTATAGGTGCAGTGTAGCAAATTGACAAATGTGTCTTCAAAGCACATCCCCAGGGGTTTACCAGGTGGTCACTTGAACAGCACAGATGCATCCAGGCAACTAGTCGTACTTGAGGATAGGGCAGGAGTGTAGTGGTTTGGGTCAGCTGCTGTAACACTGTTGGTGGACGTGTGTTGGAAGAGGTCTGGCATCTTGGCTGGAACAGAATCTAGAGGGGACGGCTAATGGACACGGGCCAAATTCCACATCATGTTCCGGTTCTTGTCGTCAGAGTCAAGAGGCCAGTGAGGATCCTGGACAGAACCAGTCAAGAGTCTACTCTACTCTACTCCAGTGTTTCCCAGCCTTTTTTGTCTTGTGTACCCCCTGAGCCTTTTTGTCATACCTCGAGTACCCCCTCACTCATACGTGTTGATAATTCTCCAAAAGTAGAACGTGACACAACAGATTATCAAATGAAAATCATTTCATTTCATTTCATCTCCTTAATTTGAAATTTTAATTCTCAGGCATTTTTTTTCTCTTTTCTTTAACTCAAATTTACTCAAACTAGAATTAAAAAATAAAAAAAAATCTCCCCCTGCGCCTGGCAGAGTACCCCCTGCAATGTGCTCGCGTACCCCTAGGGGTACTTGTACCCCTGGTTGGGAAACACTGCTCTACTCTACTCTACTCAGGATCAAGAAATAGCCTATATTGAATAAGTTAAAATCATGCTTTGTCTCCTTCTCATATTTTGCACATAGAAAGAGAAACTAGATTAATTTGTTATCAATATTATGTTATTTATTCTTTCAAAAACAGATAAATGGCCTATGTATGTAAATTGAATCTCAGTGATCCCATTCCTATCCCATTCATTGTTGAAATCTAAACTTTTACTCAAGTCTAATTATCAGCCTATAGAACAATATTTCTAATGCCCTATTAAGTCTATAAAATCAAAGAAAAAATAGGTTACAAACAAGTGAAAACGTTAACACGAGCCAATTAAATCCAGAGTGTTTAAAAAGAAAGGGCGTTTAGATGTAACTTTGTAATACTTATATTTAACCACCAGGTGATACTGTAGACGCAATTTCAAATCTAATTTCTGGGTTCTGTTTTCTTTATCACGTTTTCCTTTCCTTTCATATCTCATTAGAAAAACAATAAAGTGTACACACAGAGTCCTGTTAGGCTGAATGGGTTAGGCTGGATGAATGATGATTGTTATGATTTGTTAATTTATAAGTTAATGCAAATATTATATAAGAATAACCGTGCACTGCAAATGTCTCTGATCTGGCCACGATTTTAAAAGTTATATCAGGTTATATATCTTGTTTTCATATTTATTGATGTATTATCTACTTTATTGATTTATTATCTACTTACTAGTTCTGAGACTTAATTCTAGTCTAGAGGTAGTTTATTTTAAGATTATTTTATTATCTTGCTGCATGGACAGATAATTTCACTACTTTTAAGTCATTTTCTGATTTAAGTGTTTATATCTTAAATTCTGGCAAAGCTTTTTTTGCGGTGTGTGTTCTTGTTTATCCAAGCGCCTTAAAGTTCCCTTTACCTCAAACTTGGGACCATGGTTGGAACTTGGATCAAACCATCTCTCTTAAACGAGTAAATCCTGAGGAAACACATGGTTTTAAAGTAGACTGCACTCGTAAAGTACTTGTAACACCCCACTTGATCACTACTGGGCAGTGTGCGGGAACAATGACCTGGGACATGAGACTATTTCAATGTCCTGGAACAGAGACTTTGGCAAACAGTGTACGGCCCCGCTGTGCCTCTGGCCTTATGAAGCAAACATCCTACTGCAGCCATAATCCCTCATGAACACACACTTAAAACTAATTAAATCTGTTGAACTTTTGATAACGTGGGAACAAAAGTAATAGACAGGGACGTCATTTGACTCTGTTTACTTCAGCAAGTAAACACAAAATAGCTGGATAAAAACATAATTTTCAATCATGTTTAATAGACTAACTAACTAACTAACTAACTAACTAACTAACTAACTAACTAACTAAGAAACTAATAGAAATAGGCACAGGTGAAATTACACAATACATATAATTGTATAATAGCATAGACACAAATTATTCATTATCACATTCAACAATTCCAGGTTCCTTTGTGATAATATCATTGACCAGTTTCCTCTTGAATGATTAAATGCTATACCATTTAATCAATCAAAAATTGACTCTTGGCCTCCATCTGACAGTATGACATAATTACAGTGTAAAATCTGAAATAGGCTACATAGATCTCAGTTTAACATCATTTGTCTCTTTAGCTTGTGTTGTTACTAGTTAACTACGTTTTTAACAGTCATAAAGTGACAGTGAAATGATTACCATTGAATAAAATAAAGGTGTGGACCACACCACAAGGTGTGCAAAGTTTGCAAGATAACTGTAGATGGCAATGAACATTTCTGAGGAAAGGTTGGACAAAAGTTTTACACATTTGAACTCATTTTACAATAATCATTCTCACGTCACACACGAGATTGTTTCCCCTTGTTTCATGTTTATTGCAGCTAATTAATGAGTAACTTGGTCAGAGGGCGTGGAACATTTTTTCCATAGGAATAAAGAAATGAACTTACATATTCATGGCTTCAGTTTGTGTAAAAACATATTGTGTTTAAATATGTGTTGTACCTGTGACTGTACTTCACCACAACTTCTATTATTCTGAGAAAATTAATCTGGTAAGTACAGACAATTTTAATTATATTTTATGACACCCGGTTGTAGATGATAGCAACAGTTCTTCTTTTTCAGTGAACTGTGTTATCACCGCTCGGCCAAGACTAGTTGTCATGCATTTTGTCAGAGGTCTGTTTTTACTGGTCATATGTACGGAGCTACCATGCCTACAGATCTCAAGTAAGATTTAAAATGTAATTTTAGCTACTGTAAGTGTGTCTCTGTCTGAACATGCCTATCTGTTCTGATTTAGCAGTCCTGGCAAGCAGCAGCAGTCTTTGGGGTAAGAAGCTGGAGTTTAAGTTGTCTCCATGTCTATGGCAGCTCAGCCCGGACACTGTCATACCTGCCCTGGAGGAGCTGAGCGTGTGCCTGCTATTGAGGAGTGCTTTTGACACAGAATGGACAGCCTTTGTGTACAAGGCTCCAAAGAGTAGTTACATTGAGCTTGGTCTTCAAGGCAAAGGGGACCTTCTAACATTATGGTTGTTCGGAAATGAAACAAAAGTTGAAAAAAGACTAAATCTTAATCAATGGCACTCACTCTGCACCACATGGTCTGGGAAACAGCAAAAATTGCAATTATATATAAATGGAACTAAGGAGGCTTCTAAATATTTAGAAGCTAAAAGCCCCACTCATTTAACCTCAGGTGGAACACTCACACTGGGGAAATCTCACTTTGTGATTGGAAAAAGTTTGCAACCAGAGTTTGGACAGAGCCTCATTGGTGACATTAGTCAGTTTAGGATTTGGTCCAAACAATGGAGTGAAGAAGAGCTTCAGAGACAAGAATGCACTGATGCAGATGTGATCAGCTGGGACCATCGACACTGGAAGACCGATTGTTCTCCTCCGAATGATCACCACCTGAACTGTAGTAAGTATCCCTGCTTTAGAATTTTGTCATTATTGGCTTCATGTGTGTTATCTGCTGACTTGTCTGTGCGATATTTATTGTACAATAAATATCACTGTTATGATAAAGGCCTACAGGTGATACTTAAGGTTAATGTTAACCTTACAAATGCCAATTTGTTTTTCAGAATGGTCATGGTACAAGGTCAAAATGAACGTTCTGTATCAATATATTGGCGAAATTTATTCAATTACATTTTTGAAAAATGCTACAGAGCAGTGGGTATGAACTCGCATCTTGTTAAGTTTGACATAACACTGCAGACAATCAACTGAGTGAATTCTTGGCATGTTTTTTTCCAGTTGGAAAGCATTTTTCCAAGCAACGTTTCTATCTCTGACACCTATGTCACACCAAGGTACTGTAAACAAAAGGTACAATTTAGAGATGTGTTTTCAGTTTGACATTATTACTTGTGTTCCCATATAGCCATGCATGCAGACAAGTTAATAATTCAGCAGTGTTAAATGGGCAGCAAAGGCAGGTATAGCCATTAAGTCTTAACTATTGCCTTTATAATAAGACTTCCTATTACATAATATTACATATGATCAGCAATTGTCTTTGTCTCTGTGTTTAGGAATCACACTCAGCTTCCCTCAGCTTTGGATGGTAAGAAATTAGGTTCTCATTGAACATGACACAAAACATCTAACCATATTATTTTGTGAAAAGTTTTCTTGTCAAGTTCTCTGTAAAAGTGGAACCTGCAGCTGATGTGAGACTGGTTCAAGAGGACATCACAGCGAAGCTCAGTTCCCCATTTGCTTCTGAATTCCTAAATGCAACGGCCGACTCCGAGAGCATTCTGGTATTATCTGCTGGTGAGTACTATCAACTGCAGGAGCAGAAGGACTACAATCAACGTGTCAAACTGTCTAAAAAAGGAACTACTACAAATGATAGATCAAGATAAGGAAGGAAAGGAATTTATAATGTAAAATCTGGTATTATGAACACAATAAAACCATAGAAACAGATCCCCAGGTCAACAAAGAGATAAAGTCACATACTGACACTAATCACCACATCATCCCTCATGAATGAGAAAATACGCAATCCATCAAGATAAAGCAACAAGAAATAAATCAATGAATACAAATTTACGGACGCTGACAGAGGCCATGTTCATAATGATTATTTTCCACCTTAATAACGAGAAAATTAACTCAAGATCTTGTGAAAACAATGCAATTAATTCGTGATCTCGAGAAAACAAAACTGTTATTTTGAGATCTGGAGCAAACAAAGAGTTATTCTGTGATCTCGAGAAAACGATCACTGTATCTCCGTAGGTAAAGACGAAGCTGGGCCAGCCTTCTGCGGAAGTGTTGCGGACAAATCTTGAAATTATCCCGAATTAAAAGACGTAATGCAATCTCCCCCTGTGTCAACCCCTGATCAAAATATTGCCTTATCAGCTGATCGATTATTATTCCAGACATTCTAATGACCAAAAACGCGTCTATTCAGAATGAGAAATAGCCCCGAAGTCAGCCTGTCACAACGTAGCGGTAGACGTTTCAGTTGTTTTCTCGAGATAATGGAATAATTGTTTTGTTTTCTCGAGATCCCGAAATAACTGTTTTGTTTTCTCGAGATCACAAATTAATTACCTAATTATCTCGATAACAAGGAAGAAAAAATATTGCTTATAAATATGGCCTCTGTCGACTTTCGTACAATTCTATAAAATGGCATGTAATGGCTTTTTTTTCAAAGAGTCAAAATAAATAAATAAACAGGATATTTGCGTGAAAAGTCCCTCAGTCGTCCAGGTAGAATCCATGATAAAAGGAGAAGTTGTCAACTGGACAAAGTTTGTTTGGTTGAAAACGTTTCGTTTCGCCGCTCATCCGAGAGGCTTCGGATGAGCGGCGAAACGAAATGTTTTCAACCAAACAAACTTTGTCCAGTTGACAAATTGAACTTCTCCTTTTATCATAAACAGGATATTTGATTTATATTTTTATTATACACCAGAGGGCATTTTGACATTTTGTCATTAAGCATATCTCTTGGTTTTGTGTAGATTCATATCCTGCTGTGACAGATAGACCATCAACAGTCAACACAGTCAGTTCATCAGGTACGTCCACATGTTCCACTATGTTCTCAGCATTATATTATGTTTATATATATATGTATTATATTACATACAGGGGTTAAGCCAACAGAAAGTATGCCAGCATATCCTGGAAACACAACAGACAAAACACTTGGTGAGTAAAAATTATAAACACTTTACTGATCATTGTGTTTACATTTTGATATCAGTAAATGTATTTTTCTGTTGCAGACAAAGCGGATATATTCTTTAGAGTGAATCTAAAATTAGGAATAATTGGATCTCTTTCAAACCCCCTGCTTTTTATAAAGACATTGGTAAGAGCTCCTTGAAAAAAACAAAACAAAAAGCAGTTTAATCCAATTTTATATTTTTTTGTTTGTTGTTTGGGAAAAGGTGGAGGAAAGCTTGATTTACAGCACCACCATGAAAACACTGAACTTACTAATATCCGAAACTGCTGCCAGGTAAGTCTGATTGATCTGGACACAAATTATATACAGTTTTTATGCGACACCTGAAAAAGTGCTGTTGTACTTTTACAGCAATCTTGTCCTGTACAATGTGCCTTTGGTAGGTGCCCAATATTTAATTTCAGAATGTTATACTAAACAATATCTGCCTGTGGACTGATGCTTTTTTATTTTTTATTTTATCTAGGCTCCCATTGCACAGCAAAAACAGTATGTGAAGAAACCAAACTCTGTCCATATTTGATTCGCAGCCCTGCATGACCTCCTTTTTAAAACCAGATTTCCCTTACTCCTTAAACAGATACACTTGCACCTTCCATGTACAGGAAGATTACATCAACGATGTTTCTGTGGTTCAAAGCTATATTGAAAACACCCTGAATGTTTCATTTTCAAATGAGTCCATCAGTCTTCAAGCAATTAGTCTGAATATAAAGCACATAGGTATATTTTTATTTTATTTATAAAATCAATAAACTGTTGATCTTATAAACCAGTTTTCATTATTACACATTGTATTCCAGAGCCATTGGACTGTTTGGAAGAGAAAACATCTACAATCTATGGAAAATATTTTTGGGCTAGAACATTTCCTCAGGACATTCAAACTATGAGATGCCAAGACCCACCACATGAAAATGCCTACAGGCTTTGGTATAACTGATAACTGCCAAATCATATATTTATTTTTATCATATCACAGTGAATTGTTTTAATTTTTGTTTGCACATTTTTGTAACTAAAATGTTATGTTGTTATTTAATTAGTAAGCTGGAGATCAGCACTGATACAACTAAATGGGCTAAAGCTGATATGACTAACTGCAACCCAAGCGTGACCATATCCGAAATAGAAAATGTCACTGTCACTACAGGTGAGAATGATTGCATGTATATTCCTATTGAACTATAATCATGTTTATGTTTTTCTAATGATCAGAAAATGTGCGTGAGGTTGTGGAGGCTATTCAGGATTTGGTTAATGAGCAGCTCAGTAATTCCTCTCCGCTCTCCCCCGATGACCTGACCACTGTGGTGGGAAAACTCAATGAAGCAGTGGATGTGGGCTCAAACGCTGAGCTGGGAACAAACATTGTAAATATTGTGGCCGACATTCTTATTTCCAGTACAGATGTTACTACGATCTCCAATGAGTAAGAAAATCTATTGTCAGTGGTTGTGTGTGAGTACTGTGATTATTTGTGTGCTATTATTTTCAAAAGAGTGTTGGCTATGACGTCAAAGATGGGAGATACTCTGGATTTCCAAGGCACTGCTGAGAGTATTACTGCTCCATCTGTGGCACTTTCTCTGTGCAATGTGGAAACACAAGGATTTACTGGCCTCACATTTGGTGTATCCTCTTTGTCGACAGACCTTAAGCCACAGGTGGGTCTTTATATAAACCAATAAGAGCCTCACACCTGCTTCAAGGACACAATGTTCAGTATTGTATAAATAGGTAACAGGTTTGAATAGGTAATGACTTTGTCACAATAGGCCAGTGCTTCTCAATTATTTTCTGTGACGCCCCCCCCTAGGAAGAAGAAAACATTTCACGCCCCTCTTCCTGTGCGCGATTATAAATAGTATTATTTGTCTACAAAATTGTTATTAGTACACCTCTGCATAACATTGTATCCTTTTATTAACATTAAAAACAAAAAAAAAGAAAGAAAGAAACTTCCAACTTCCAACAAACTTCTTTTTACACTGAGGACTCAATATTAATATTAATGTGTTTTTAATGCAGCTTTGCACACATTTATTTACATTTTACAGAAACAAAACTTAAAGGGACAGTGTGTAGGATTCGTGGCGCACAGGTGGTTAGTAGCTATTCAACTTCCTCTTTTGGCTATGGCAGACCTCGAGGGTCACCCGGGCGCGCCGTAGCGCGTGCCCGCGCCGCTGTATACATAAAACGCGGTCCCCCGTTCACTTTTTTTTTTTCTTTTCGCATGAAAACACACAATCCCGATCATGATTCATGACAATCTACACATCAAATGAAACCTTACAGTCTCCTCTTTTTGACTATGCAATTCATTTCCCTGCAAAACAATCACTCCCCGAGCACATGGGGCTTTTATACAGAAAAGCACAAAACGAGGTTTGTTAGCTTACCTTTGAAGGCTCTGCACAGGTCAAACTCTGTATTTCACCATAAACTTGGTCTCAATCTGTCCATAAGGATCCAGCGAATAAAATCCAGTAAAACAATTTAGTCCAAAATACGTGTTATATCCATTACGATGTGTGATACAGCAGCATGCTTGTTTACACGAGGCTCCCCCCTTCCCCCCTCCCCTTCCCCTTCTCTCCTTCGCTCCTCCGCTCCCACATGCAGCGCGGCTGAGCAGCTGTTAGCAGGAGCCTCGGCGAAGGATGAGCCCAAATGTCCTTCTGCGGCTCTCGTATTCAAAATGGCTGCCTCTATATGGGGAAGATCCCCCCTTTTAAGTGACTATATCTAAGTCCAAAAGAATACTTTGATTTCATGATGGAAGTGAAAAGGCTTGGAAAACAATGTATTTTTGAATGGGTATCTTCAATTTCAGTAATTAACGGGTAAAAATCTTACACACTGTCCCTTTAAAACTACATTGCATAAACTAAAAGCGTTTAAAAAAACGCTCTCTCCTAGTCTGTCAGACTAAAGGACACGACTCAGTGGAATATACATGTTTTTTCTGTGACAGAGAATGTTCTGCTGATGGTGAGTCTGTTCTGTGCGTATATCACGTATTTAAAGTTGCCGACCCCTGACCCAGAGCAACAACGAGAGTGCCACTGCCAACTACTGTTGTTGATGTGCAATTACACTTAGTTCTAGTACAGTACGGCAAAAAAGCATGTTTCCCAGGGTCACACACGCCCCCTGGCATCACACTGCGCCCCCCCAGGGAAGCCCGCCCCACTATTTGAGAAGCACTGCAATAGGCTAAGGCAAAGGACTAGCAACTATTTAACTTTTCTCTCTGGACTGGTCACTTAAACATATCTATTTCCTTGGAGATAGCTGGAGACCCCATACACTTCAATTAATTTTTAACAGTAAAAATACAGCACATAAAATAAGTTAAATACCATAGCATTTTCAGGCACTATAACATCTCCCTAAGGACTTCCTTGAAAAAGAGATGATGTATCTCATCCTGTTATTAGGAGCAGTGGGCAGCACATGACTGTGCCTGGGGACCATCTCCATGATCTTCTTGCTTCGGTTTGGTCAGGACCTAAGCTGGAGGATTTTACCTATGGAGCATGTTTTGGGTTGTTTTGGGTTGATGGGGGAAACCGGACACGGGGAGAACATGCAAAGTCCACAAAGAAAGGCCCGGGCGACCCAAATCTTACGATCATACCAACGTAAATCTCCTCCTTATTAATATACAACAATTTTGTGCTATTCTTAGGTATTTGTTGATGAGAAGTTTGTTAGTGATCAAATTGAAAACATGAAGGCAAGCATCTCGGTGCCACCTGAAGTTCAGAATTTCTTTTCTAAAGACAAGAATACAACACGTCTCCAATTCCAGTTCTTTGCGACAGACAGACTTTTTCAGGTATGGTTGTATTAACATGTGTCTCCCAGTGTGTTTATAATTCTTACTATACTGTGGTATTTATTTTATAGGATCCTTATTTAGCCAATTCAACAATAATGGAAAGAACACTAAATTCCTATATTGTATCTGCCAGTGTAAATGATAGCAGTGTGCGGAACCTATCAGAAAGAGTTGTGGTGAACCTTAGTCATCAAAAAGCAACACAAGTAATACATTTATTTAATCACTGAACATGTAAAATAAACAAATCCATATAGTTAATTTTTCTTTTCTATCTTCACAGCTAGATGATCAAGTGCACTGTGTGTTTTGGGATTTTCAGAACAATGGTTTGGAGCTAGTTATTTTGGCTTGGCCTAGTGTAAGGTTTGTTGCTTTTGTCATGTGGTGTGTTTATTTTAGGTGGACACGGTGGATGGAACGAGAAGGGCTGTGAGACGCAGAGCATCTCTCACTATCAGACCAGATGCCTCTGTGATCATCTCACGCATTTTGCAGTGCTACTGGTGAGTCATTTCAGTTCATTAACTGTGCAACATCTGCAAAACAAACTCTGTGCAATCTGGTTAGTTGTATTGTTTTCTTGCTCTTATGTTCTTTAGTGTTTTTCTGTTTGAATTAGAGGTGGGCCATATATGTAAAATGATCCAGTGTAGTGTGAATGTTGTTTTGATGATGAACATTTTTTAAATGACTTGATATTTTTGCACTTTTGTGGGTACACTTTCAGTCTTTTCCAGTCACCTGATACTTAAACCTCATATAATACTAATATGTACTTCTAAAATATGTTTTAAATCTGGATTACAGAAAATATGTTCTGATAATCACTATTGGGATACCCCCAAGATCATACATTTCTTCAATAACACCCATCCCTAGTTATAATACAAATTATCTACAGTTTGTTGTTTTTCTTGATTTTCTCACAGGGGGAAGCCAGACTATATTTTTAACCATGTATGTGCCGATGTTTTAACAGGATGTATCCAAAACTCCCATTAGTGAAGTTGACGCTCAAATATTGACAATCATCTCCTACATTGGGTGTGGTATTTCAGCCATTTTTCTTGGTGTTACCCTCCTCACTTATCTTGCATTTGAGTAAGTTGCAAAAAATGTGTATGAATGTGAAATGTACTTTTGAACTAAAAGAGTTCTCTAACAGGAAGCTGCGTCGGGACAACCCTTCTAAGATCCTCATCAACCTGTCCGGAGCTCTTCTGGGCTTGTGCATGCTTTTCCTGCTTGACGCCTGGCTCTCATCTTTCTCCAACTACAGCCTGTGCATTGCCACTGCGGCTACTCTCCATTATTTCCTACTGGCCTCATTCACATGGATGGGCCTGGAGGCTCTGCACATGTATCTGGCCCTGGTTAAAGTCTTCAACATCTACGTGCCCTCATACATACTCAAATTCTGTGCTGTTGGATGGGGTGAGGAATTCAGTATTGTACTCTTTATTCATTTTATACAGACATTTTAGTCTAGACTCAGAGGTAAGGTTTTTTATTTTTTTTTATTTTAAAAACCCATTGAGATCAAGACCTCGTTTACAAGGTTGACCTGGCCAAGAGGTCAGCAGCACACGTCCAGACTAAAATAACAGTAAAATATCAAATGTAAAGTGCAATAGTTGTAAACAGTAAATTACATTAAGTGCAAATGATATTAGAAAGGTGCAAACAATTGTAAACACGAGCGATAAAGTGCGTTAGTTAGAATGACGGTACATTTAAAAACACAGACACTGATTTATGGGTGGACTGCACAGGAGCTGGACTAACAGACTTTCACTGAAAAACTTTGCCATTATCTGCATGAATGAACTGCAAAATCACACCGAGGCTGAGGATTTATTGAAAAATGTATTATTACAATTGCTGTTTTGGAGGTACATAGCTAACCTGACCCAGATTGATATGTGTAGCCCCCTGACGAGTTCAACACATCATTCTGGGATGGCTCTCACTGAAAGCGTCTGGAATCAATGATCAGAGTGTTCATACAAATAATAATTCTAATTCTACAGAGAAAAAAAAATGAAATTTGGACTGTAATTTTCAAAACAAATATACGGTGATATATCTGCACTTTTGTGGTTTTGTGGACATTTGCAGCCATGTTTTAGATTTCTATTAGACGAATCACAAACCTCCAGACTCCACCCCTCACTTCACTCTCCCCTTTAGTCCTCAGGTATTACCTAGTTTAGCAGCTTGATTTGAAATATGATTGTGGGTGGAGTCTAGGTGTTTATTTCCACTTTAAGTTAACAGAAAATCTTAGCTCGTTTAGATTGTGCAACTGCATTAAACCTCATTCGTTTTACAGTACGTTCCTGCATTAAAAAGACAATGCTGTGTTTTTTTTTTGTTTGTTTTTTTTACAGTAAATTAATGTAATATCAAATATATCAGATGTTGGGCATGTTAGGCATATAAATGTACATTTGAGAAGGTTTAGCTGTGATTCTGTTTTGGGCAGGTCTTCCTTTGGTCATTGTGAGCCTGGTGCTGGCTATTGACAAAGACAGTTATGGAAGTTCCTTGTCACATGAGACTACAGTGCTTCAATCCACTGATCCCTTGTAAGCGTATATATTATTTTTATTGTTAATCTAACACAGAAAGAGCTGATTATCAGTGTGATTTCTGTTCCACTAGCTGCTGGGTGAACAGTGATGAGGTCTTCTATGTGACAGTGGTGTGCTTTATCGTGCTAATCCTGCTGGCTAACCTTTCTGTGTTTATCGTGGTCCTCATCCAAATAAAGCGCATGAGGCTCAATAAACCCTCAGCAAACAGCAGCAGCCCTGTGAATGACCTGCGAGCAGTAGCCAGCCTCACCGTCCTGCTGGGCCTCACCTGGTCTATGGGCTTCTTCTCATTTGGCCCTGGGCGGGTAGTCATGATGTATCTGTTTTCAATCCTCAACACCCTGCAGGGTAAAAATGCAAGCACTGTGTTTAATTAAAGGGCTCCACAATATAATCCAAATCACAACTGTAAACAACATAGTACAACAAGTATAGTGTTCTTGAAAAGAAAAAAAGGTTTTAAATTTTCTGGAATGTATGGAATTATTGCATTAGTTTAGCGTTTCCTATTCCGGTCCAGTCTATGAACAGATGCAATAACATTTTTTTTTTCTAAAATTGTGCAGCCCTATTTAGGTAGCTTAATAAGTTTATGAAAAAACATGCGGTGAAATTGTGTCTAATCACTGCGCTGCTTTGTCCTAGGATTCTTTGTGTTTTTGTTCCACTGTTTGATGAAAGACAATGTAAGGAAACAATGGAGGATTCATTTGTGCTGTGGCCGGTTCAGACTCAGCAATTACTCAGGTAGATGATGGAGTAAAACTGTGGAAATGCAGTGGAATTCTATTTTTGCTAAGTTGTTGTGTCTTTGTGTTATGTGTTCAGACTGGACCCAATCAGTGACAGGAGGACACCAAATCAAAAAGAGACATCTGGTGAACTTGGATTCAGATTCGTCCCCCACAACCAGCACCAGGAAGATTTCCAATTCCTCGAGTTAACAGAAAAACACACACAGAGTCCATAAGTTGAATTTATAATGATATCGCATTTCAATTCAATATACTGTACAGTATTTTCAATATTAATAGCCTGGACCTCAATATTCAAACAGATACATGTACTTTATCATTGTCTTATACATAAACTGTACATAACATGACTACTACTTAAGAAAACAAGTATTTTAATTGTAAAGCTGCTTTATTAGATTATTAAAATAATAATGAAATAAATAATTCAAATCTTTCATGAGTGGTTGTACGACTTCAAGGTAAATTGTCTAATAATTTGGTCTCTCTCTCTCTCTCTGTGTTTATATATATTTATTAGTTTCCATACACAAATTCACTTTTTCTTTCCTCTTCTTCTTCACATCTTATTTCCTCATCAACCTGAAGTGCCCCTTGCAAAGATCTGATGTACTAATGGGGAATCACTGTTCTCTAGCCACATTGAAAACTTTATTTAAACTTGGTGTTAGTAATTGCTGTTGGTAATTGGACATGTCATAAAAACTGCATTCTGATGGAAACATAGCCTTGTTAGAGTCTGCTTATATTTGCAATAGACTTATTTACATTTACAGTAGCTCCTTTAGTCCCATTAGGAGAAAAGTACAACTGGATTTAGGTTTGTTTGAGCTAAAGGAATGTATTTATAAGGTGTCATTTAGCTTCTGGAGGAACTGGCAGGTTAACATTCTGCTCATAGCTGTCTGCATACAAGAAGCATCACACCCTTTCACTGGAAGCCATATAGTCAGTGTTCAGCTTTAAGAGTGTGAACCCATTGGACTAATGACGTGGATACATTTACAATAGATTGTTCTCCTCATGTTGGCAAACAGGGCCGCTTTGGGTCATCTTTATCCAAACATCAAACCAGGTAAGAAAGATTGGCATGTTAAATCTGTGCATGGGTCTATGTTTTGTTTTTCGAAGACTTTTGTTTCAGCATAGACTAGACTGAAAGTTTTAATACAGTGATTTAACAGTGTACATAATAAAACTTGTATTAAATAATACATAATTTCTCTCCATTTTAGTGGCAGATGGCCCAATGGAAGACCCAACAGAGAATCCAATAGTGAAGGTGGAGGAGCACTCTCAGAGTCTCATTCTGACTTATTTCCATGGAGACATCAGCAGTATGGTGGATGCACACTTTACCAGAGCCCTAAACAAAGCCAATAAAGCAAAGGCACCTGCAGGCAAACTGAAGAAAATACACAAAAAGATCAAAAAAGGTACTTTCTATTTAAAATATAAATAATTAGTTCTTTATTGGCTACAGATTATTTTATCTTTTACAGAGGATGTCAGAGTTTTTCAAAATACCTCTGCAGACACATACCCGGGGCCACAGGTTCGACCGGTAACAGAACACCTTGTCTCTTTTAACTCTTCAGAAGAGTTATGTAGCCCGTGGCACACGTTTCCCAGCAGGACAGGAGAGGGGTCGGCAGTGCCCCCCATTGGCTGCTCACTGTCCCCTAATGATCTTAGTGCAACAGCACAGCACTGCTCTGCGTCTCTGCTCAATCTGTTACACACTGATCGCACAGACATGGCCCCCAGCCTGTCCTCCAGCTCCAAAGCTGAGCTGCTCCCAAACTGGATGATGCCACAAGCGGACCCTTCCACTGTCTATGAACCTGGTAATTCAACCATCAACTTATCAATATGACACTTTAGATTTGAAAATAGCGAACACATAGCCTACTTGAACTATAACACAAATCAGTGAGCAGTTTTGCTTATACAAAAATGCCCTCAATGGTGACTAGAATTACAATAATTTCATTCAAATTAACAGGCAGTGGTGCATTAATATGAGTATGGCAGATTTAATACCAAATTGGAATGAAGTGCTCTTATGTGATAATGTAATGCGTAATGTAATCTTCAGTTTGGCTCTATTAAGCATGTTTTTATATAAACTCTGTTATACACTATATAATATACACTTTTGCACACTATATATGTATATATACTATATGTATATAGTATATGTGCATACTAAGAGATAAAAGTAAGGAAACACTAAATACTAACTGTGTAAAACTAGTATTTGTTTTCATTTTTTTTCTGCTTAAAGTTGGTTACATTTTTGTTTGTTTGATTCTCTTTGTTTTAGGGCGCCATTTAGATAAGAAGGATTTATACTGGTACTGAGGAGAATCATGAGGATCCCCAGTTGGACAAAAATGTAATATATTGTAACTCCCAAAGACTCGGACTGGCCCGTAACATGGCCTCAGCACCTGTCTGTCTAAAGTGGAACAAGGTTTGAGGAAACAGTCTCTGGTAAACCTGTTTGTCTGCTTTCACATTCCAACAGTAAATCACTGTAGGTCTTTTTATATTGTGTCAAGATGAAGGGATTTAGTTTGAGCCACCTGAGTGAGTGGGCCAGTAAATTATAAATTATAATACAGTATTAAACTAAACATTGAACACTGTGAATGATACACCTGAAGATACACTGTGTAATTTATCTGGTGGAGCCTTGGTCTCTATGGAAATGTTATTGCTTTGTCTAGATTAAAGTGTTCCACAATTTGGCTTTAAATGTTTCTGTCTCCATGGAAACAAGCATGTCACACCACCAGACCATAGATCTGATCAACCCTGCTCTCAATTTTAAGGCATTTTGGAGCAAATGAATGATAATGAATAAATGGTAGAGAAATAAAAACTCCATGGAAGTGACACACCCGCTACCAGAAAAGTTATATAGTGCACCTTTAATGATATTGTCTGTATTTAGAGTTTACCCGTATTTTTTTTTACACTAGAGTTTATGACATTACATTTACGTAATTGTATCTCTTCACACACATTGTCAGCTGTGTAATTAGAAATGTAATGTAACAATGTAATGTGTGATTCTATTTATCTTCTGTAATATATTATGTAAAATTATTACATTTACATGTGTTGGATATGTATCTCACTATATTATCATCAATACAACATTATAAACTGAACTGAGTGTTTATTATTATTATTATTATTATTATTATTATTATTATTATTATTATTATTATTATTATTATTATTATTATTATTGTTCTCATTAATAATGAATAATTAGGTAGGTCTATTGCTGTTTAGCAATTGCCTGGAAGAATCCATGACTCATCGCTGTATCAGCGGATGAGTCTGGTAACGCTTGGTCCAAAATGCGCTGCCGTTGCGCGTAGACAGACAGCTAAGTGAACCAATCAGAGATTGCACCATCTTGATTCAAAACTGAGGAGGAACTTCCGCTGCCTAAGAGTGACTTTGCGGGCAAAGGCGGGTGCACTGACGTCACCAACTTTGAACGAATCAGAATCGCGGAGTCCGTTTTTAACCGGAGGAGCGAGGGTGGAGCGAGGGTGTCCAAATGGTATCGCGCTGTATAGGAAATACAGAGAGATATCATTTGGCTGGCCAGGTAAGTTTAGCAAGTCATTCACAACTAAAATATTGATAAATGACAGAATATGCTGCAATTTTTGGCCTTGTATTCTGCATTGATAACTGGTGTGTTCAATATCCTCCAGTATGCCAGTTAAAATGGTACAATCAGTTAGGTAAAGATGGGCCTAATCAATGGTAAAGGTAAACACTAGCTTTGTGTGTTATTTTTACTCATCATTCGACGCTATGAAATTAAAGGTTCACTATAGAGTAGGGATGTCAACAATTAATCGATTAACGGTTAATTGTCGATTAAGACGTTGGTCGATCAAAATGCATTAATTGTAATTAACCGCTAACCGCGGACACGCGGACACGCGCACCCGAAACAAGGCAACAAGCTCGACTCACAGACGACCGCAGGCGCTAACGGCACTGCTCAGCAGCCCCGGGTGTACGCGCGAGGCGAGATCGAACCTGGAATGCGTGCCGCTGCTGCTGGTTTCGCCGCGGCCCGCGCCCCGAGCCCCGAGCCCCGCGGCGAAACCAGCAGCGGCACGTGGTGGTTTAATCCTGGTCTAGTCCAGGTCTAGACCCGGTCGAGTCCCGGTCCAGTCCAGGTCCAGGTCCAGACCTGGTTCAGACCTGGTCCAGTCCACGTTCAGTCCTGGTCTAGTCTCTTAGCCAATCAGGACAGAACACAATGTTACACTATAAAAAAATGTTACACTATAAAAAAAAAAAATTGGATAGAGCGAGGGATTACTGTATTTTGTTATTCAGCATCAATACATTTGTCTGCTTTTTACTAAGGAATAATTAATTGAGGAATATACAATATAATAATACTATGATATATTTTTGACTCAGTGTTATGTATACTATAGCTTATATTCTTAAAGATCCTATTGAAACACTAAAATTCAGGTGAAAAACGTCGCTTATCAGTTAATCGTTAATCGATCGATAAGGTCAATTAACTATCAGTTAATGAATTAACCGATAATTTGCATCCCTACTATAGAGCTTTTTTGGTGGAGTGTCTGGCAGCTGCTTGTCTCCATGAAAATGTTATTTTCTTTGCCAAATAAATGAAGCAACAAAAACAGTTGCCACCCAGATAAGTTACAGGTCAGATCTGTGGAGAGGCGACCCCACCGCTGTTTGAATTTTCTTTGGGATCAATCTATCTACAGCTCTGGAAAAAAATAAGAGGCCACTGCAAAATTATCAGTTTTTCTGATTTTACTACTTATAGGTATGTGATTGGGCACAAGGAACATTTTTGTTTGAGTCTTTAAACTACTGACAACATTTCCCCCAAATTCCAAATAAAAATAATATCGTTTAGAGCATTTATTTGCAGAAAATGACAAATGGTCAAAATAACAGAAAGATACATGTTTTCAGACCTCAAACAATGCAAAGAAACAAGATCAAATTCATTTTAAAACAACATAATACTAATGTTTACACTTAAGAAGAGTTCAGAAATCAATATTTGGTGCAATAACCCTTATTTTTAATCACAGCGTTCATGCGTCTTGGGATGCTCTCCACAAGTCTTTTACATTGTTCTTGGGTGACTTTATTCCACTCCTGGTGCAAGAACTGAAGTAGCTCAGCTTTGTGTTTGTGTTGGAATTCAACAGACGCTGGAATGGAATGGCTGGAATACATGTAGAGATGCTGATTTCAGAAAAAAATGCAGTGGTCTCTTATTTTTTTTCCAGTTCCAGCTGTATCGCTCTCTCACTCTCTCTCTCTCTCTCTCTCTCTCTCTCTCTCTCTCTCTCTCTCTATCTATCTATCTATCTATCTATCTATCTATCTATCTATCAGTAGAAATGCATGTCTTTCAAGGTACCTTTAGTTGAGTAAAGATAGATAAGTTTAATGCCATGCTTCAAAACATTCTAGTCAAAGCATAGGCCTACATAGTGCCCAGAACATTTTACATAATTTGATTTATTGATCCACAAGGGAAATTATAAGGAGCTCACAAATCACAATATATTGTAATATATTGTAATAATAAATTATAAATAAGTAGCAAAAATAGCCTGATGTCAAATAAGGGATATTTATATTGATTAATTTTTAAAAAATTTTAAACATATGGTGATGTTGCCATAAACAGACATCATGAATCCCCTCACCTACATTGGCTTTGGCAGCACATCATAAGGACACAAATGAAGGTCAATTGGCAATCTTTCTGGCACTTATCCCAGGGACTTCTCCCTCACCTTTCTATGGCATAATCAGGGCACGAGAAGGATGGTTGCATTCAAATTGTGCATGTCCATTGATGACCACTTATTGACCTGAACAAGACCACGACGATGACAGCAACCTGAAGGGGGCACTTCTGGAGCGTGACGGTGGGATGACAAAATTGTACTTTCCTTTTGGACAGTCACATAACACTGGTCGACAAGCAAAATGGAACAAACCTATTAGCCTATTGACATTTTTCTTGGTTTAGGTCACTAATAAAGAAAAAGTAAGTCAGAAGTGCAGATTAGCTATAGTTTCCAAGATATAGTATTGGGTCAAAATAGGAAATTTATGTAAAATAAAGCAAAAACAGTTTATCAGAAGGTACAGCGTGTCTACAAGCAACCAGTTCTATCTGAAAGCCTGTCTGCACATTCCAATACATTCATTTAATATGTCTAGAGTTTTAACATAAACTATTTTTGATTTCACGTGGCTCGAAATTGTGTGAACAACACAGATAACTTCTGTTACGTTTGTGGTGAAGTGACGTTTGCATCACAAAAGCGCAACAGAACTGCAGTGGTTAAAAAGGCGAACCACAATTACTTTGATTGCAAAGTTGGAGATCAGGACAAAAGTTGGTCTCCACATTATTGTTGTAACACATGTGATACTTTAGCTTGTTTTTCATAAGATATTCAATCTCCTGATGTCTTAACATATATTTCTTGTTTATTTCTTGACGGATAAAGCAGTGCAAGTTATTCATTCATTCATCCATCTTCTTCTGCTTTTTCCATTCCATGGGTCGCGGGAGCAGCAGTCCAAGCAGTGTTCCACTGCCCAGAACACAATGCACCAGCCCTCATGAATCCTCCCGTGGGTGGTGGGTCCACAGGAGGACAGCTCACGTCACAACGGGCCTTGATTTATCTTCTGCCATGGGGGCTACCAGTGTCCGCAGACACTGGGGGCGAGGTGGGGTTAAGTGTCTTGCCCAAGGACACAACAGCAGCGCTCATCTGTGGGAGCTGGGATCACATGCGGTCCATCCGTCCGGGATTCGAACCGCCAACCCCTGGATCACGAGGAATGCGCTCTACCAACTGAGCTACAAAATATAAATATAATTTTTAGAAGAGTTCAGAAATCAATATTTGGTGCAATAACCCTTATCCTTAATAACTCTTTTAAGCAAAAATGCCCAAATCTATTGTATAAACAGATGCGATTTTGATGTAAAACAATATCATTAAATATCTTGAATACATTAGCTAACCAGCACAGTTATCAATTGATTTTCAGTTCATCTTATCAATATAAATGAGATTTAGCCACTTTTATCTCGGAAGCAGATCGAGTCCAAAAATGTGTAGACCAGTGTAATCAGACAGGAACGTGCCATGAAATTTGAATAATGCGTAAATTTGATTCATAAAACAAAATTAATTCAGCACAACGAAAAAACAAAACAAAAAAAACAACCCAAAAACAAAAAAGTGATTTGGGCCTGTTTGCACAAGCATTTGGGGGAAAAGGCATGAGAGGCTGAGAAAGTCTTTGGAGGGTTATGTGTGGTTAGGGAGGGTATCTGTGGTGTTTACAGCTTGACAGAGCACACAGGTCTCCCCCACACGTACTGGTCACAGCAGACCCATGTGCCTCTCGCTTCTCCTGCCCTGTTTGCTCAGTGCTATGGTGGTCCACAGCCTGCCCTCCCTGAGCAGCAGCCCGCAGGACGCGCCTCACAGCCCGGGTAAAGAGCAGGACCATGCGCATGCGGGACTGAGCCAAACTGGTCACAACGTAGTAGCGGTTTGCCTCGGATTCATCCTGGTAGTGGGTTTTGTCAGTAACTTTTTGGTGCTGCTCGTCTTTGCCAAGTTTCGTACTCTCTGGACCCCCATCAATCTGATCCTGCTCAACATCAGCCTGAGCGACGTGCTCGTGTGCGTCTTCGGGACTCCGTTCAGCTTCGCCGCCAGAGACGCCTCCTGCGCTACTGCGCAAGCGCGCATGATGTAATGGTTTTGAAACAGCTGAGCTACAGCGCCGAGATGAGCGCTACTGCGCAAGCGCGCATGATATAATGGTAGCAGTTGTACTGTCAGATTGAGACGCTTTCTGAGAGTACACCGTACGCTTTTATTGGTTTTATTGTATGTTTTAACCAATTAAGCATGTAACGAACGAGATGATGTAATGGTTTAGAAACAGCTGAGCTACAGCGCCGAGATGAGCGCTACTGCGCAAGCGCGCATGATGTAATGGTAGCCGTTGTACTGTCAGATTGAGACGCTTTCTGAGAGTACACCGTACGCTTTTATTGTATGTTTTAACCAATTAAGCATGTAACGAACGAGATGTGAATGTTAGATTTGTGGCAGAATACCTACGTCAGATAAGCAGACGCTTTGACAGCCCAGCTGTTTTTAAACCATTACTTCATATGCGCAGTAACAAAGCGTCTCATTCTGACAGTGCAATAAAACTGTCAAAGCGTGTTGCTTTGACAGCCCAGCTGTTTTTAAACCATTATTTCATATGAAATAATGGTTTAAAAACAGCTGGGCTTAAATTATTATTGTACTGTCAGAATGAGACCCTTTGTTACTGCGCATATGAAGTAATGGTTTAAAAACAGCTGGGCTGTCAAAGCATCTCGCTTTGACAGTTTTATTGTACTGTCAGAATGAGACGCTTTGACAGTTTTATTGTACTGTCAGAATGAGACGCTTTGACAGTTTTATTGTACTGTCAGAATGAGACGCTTTGACAGTTTTATTGTACTGTCAGAATGAGACGCTTTGACAGTTTTATTGTACTGTCAGAATGAGACGCTTTGACAGTTTTATTGTACTGTCAGAATGAGACGCTTTGACAGTTTTATTGTACTGTCAGAATGAGAGACGCTTTGACAGTTTTATGCGCTACTGCGCAAGTAACATTTTAACAGTATTGGTTTTATTGTGTTTTAACCAATTAAGCATGTAAAGAACGAGATGTTAACGTTAGATTTGTGCCAGAATACATATGTCAGATGATAATAGTTTGGATTTAACATTTGACTGCATCGTTAGTTTTCATTCAAAATAATTAAACCAGACAGGTCAGTATTTAGTTATTTTCTTGTGCTTTTTTAACAATCTTTTACTGTTATTAATTGCAAGCTGCTCTTAATAACCTGTTTTAATTATTTTGTTTGTCATTTGTCTTCGCTATGATTCACTGCTCAAGACTTAATGCTTTTCTACTTCTTAACCACATCTGCAAATGTCTTTAAGGAGCCATCTGTACACTGACAACGGACAACAGATGAAAACTAGACTCTTGGCTAATTCTGGCATGTTAAACAGTTACTGTTGGTCAACATTATAAATAAATACATTTCATGCAATTGAATTTAAAACAATGGGCTTGTCTCTTATTCATGATTTATGAGGACAGGAAAAGGTACAACAGAAGAAACATTTATTTATATATTTATGCTGAGGCCTCTAGGAGTGCACGTGTGACGTCTAGTCGAGCCTTCAAGACTTCTGTCGGGTCGGTCTTGATTGGCGTTTCAAAATCTCTTCTGCAAAATTCAAAATGCCATTTTAGGCATTCACTTACATATAAGAAATTAGTGGAAATAGTGAAAACTTTACCTTTACACTCCAAAATCCCACAGCTAGTGGCATCTTGCTGAAGGAAATTAACGCAGTGATGAGGCCTCTACGAGTGCACGAGTGACCTCTAGTCGAGCCTTCAACACTTCTGTCGGGTCTCTTCTGCAAAATTCAAAATGCAATTTTAGGCATTTAGTAACATATAATTGGATAGATACAAGAGAAAGAAATTAGTGGAAACAGTGAAATCTTTACCTTTAAAACCAAAATGCCACAGCTACTGCCATCTTGATGCATTTCATGTGGAACAGTTTGAAGAGTCCATCTGTCTTGGGACTGAACGGCCTGCCATCCTCAACAAGTTCCTATTATTGTGTGAAAAGCATAACAAGCATATGCAATACATTAGACACATTATCACATACAAAACACCAAGAACTTTACTTCAAATTTTTCCTCAGACTTTACATCCAATTTCGAAGGGTCTTGCGTGCATACTTCGTCTCATTAGCCAGTGGATCCACAAGAACGAGGGTCTTCTCTGACATGTTGACAATCTATAAATGTTTACCACATTCATGTTATTTCATAACATTCACATACCGTATTTATATACATACACATTATATATGTATATACACACATATACATACGTACACACATACATACACATTATATATGTATATACACACGTACACACATACATACACATTATATGTATATATACACACACATATACATACGTACACGCATACATACACATTATATATGTATATATACACGCATATACATACGTACACGCATACATACACATTATATATGTATATATACACGCATATACATACGTACACGCATACATACACATTATATATGTATATATACACACATATACATACGTACACACATACATACATACACATTATATATGTATATATACACGCATATACATACGTACACACATACATACACATTATATATGTATATATACACACATATACATACGTACACACATACATACACGTTATATATGTATATATACATACATACACACATACAGGAGTGCGTTTGATGCACAGGTGGTGCGCCAAGAGCTGCACGAGCTCTGGCTACAGACTAGCCGTGTGCTAGCACACTAGCGCGGTTTAATACGATAAGTTTAATACGAGACACGTAGCATGCAGTCAAATGTTAAATACAAAACACTATC
Organism: Paratrypauchen microcephalus; assembly: GCA_036785185.1. Taxonomy (NCBI): domain Eukaryota; kingdom Metazoa; phylum Chordata; class Actinopteri; order Gobiiformes; family Gobiidae; genus Paratrypauchen; species Paratrypauchen microcephalus. The sequence goes on from JAVJIX010000023.1 coordinate 3,696,674, forward strand.
ATCTGACGTAGGTATTCTGGCGCTAATTATCGTTCTTTACATGCTAAAACATACAATAAAACCAAAACACTCTTAAATTGTTACTTACTTGCGTTGAAATTGTAGAAAACTCCACTCCTGTTGAAATTTTTTTTACTTCTGCCTCGTTTTGTTGAAAATAACTCGACTTTTGCCTGTTATGTTGAGAATAACTAGACTCCTGTCTGTTCGGTAGCAAACAAAAGGACTTCTGCCTCTGGAGCCAAGATGGGCGTGTTTATACGATTACGTCACGGCATGCATGCGCACGCATGAGGAGGCGTTTTAAACTGACCCAGCTGTTTCAAAACCATTACATCATGCGCGCTTGCGCAGTAGCGCAGGAGGCGTCTCAATCTGACAAAGCGTCTCTATCTGACAGTACACCTGTGGCTCATCGGGGAGGTCGGCTGTAAGTGGTACGCCTTCGCCAACTCCCTCTTTGGTGAGTTGTAGAAAAAGTTAGTGAATGACCAACTACATCATTTTCATTATTCTATACTTCAAGCAGCGGATTAATACATAAAATCAGTAATTTGTAGGCTATTACTAACTAAACTTATGTGACATGATGATTATTCTGTGATGACTATGTTAGAGCTTTATGTAGCCTATTATTTTTCTTTTATTTAGGGAGGGTAGACCTGCAAAACAAACTTCTAGTATGCTGATAGCCTAAGTAGCCTACTGTCTTATTGGAGTTAATTTGAACTACATACCAAAGTGCATGGCAAAAGTTGATGAAAACTACATAAATATGCTTCTCTGAAAATACTCTAACTTGGACATGCTCTTCCCCCACAAGGCATTGTGTCCCTCGTGTCCCTGGCTGTGCTGTCCTACGAGCGCTACACCACGGTGCTGAGGTGTGCCCTGGTGGACCTGTCCGACTTCAGAGAGGCCTGGCTCTGCGTTTTGGGCTCTTGGCTCTATTCTCTACTGTGGACACTGCCTCCATTTTTGGGTTGGAGCAGCTATGGGCCAGAGGGGTCAGGCACCACATGCTCAGTCCAGTGGCACCAGCGATCAGTGGCCAGTGTCTCATATGTGCTGTGTCTCTTCATTTTCTGCCTGCTGCTGCCTCTCCTGCTCATGGTCTATTCATATGGACAAATCCTGGGGACTATTAAGAGGGTAAGTTACCTCCACATCCATTGTGGACTCTCTGAGGAAGATCATATGAGGACATGATATCATGGTCACCAAGACAAGTTTGTCATGTGTGCTCCCCCACAAATGAGGAAGTTTGGGATGGCAAATAGGTAACTGGTTATGATGCCGTCAGATGGCAGTGACTCATCAGGCTGCTGTGTTAAACCAGCCAGTTGATAGTGAGGGAACTGATTTGCTGTCAGTCCTGTCACATAGTGTTGTGCAGATATCAACAGCTCATATTTAAATAAGGGTGAATCACATTTCTGTGAGTTTGTGCTCCCTCCTGTCTGCAGATGTCACTGTGCCGCGGGGCTTTGACTCCTGCAGCTGCTATAAGGGGCTCAGATGGTGTGCCCACATTCCAGCTGAGAGCCCCACCTATTTCCAGAAGCTCATTAGACTACACAGCTCTGTAGCCAGCCATGTCCCTCATGTAATGAGGGACATTACACCCAACACAAGCCATAGAGATAAGGTTACATTATGATTATGATATGCTGTTATAACTGGTTGGTTACATCTCTTGACATTTCTCAAGTTAGTTGTCCAAAATGTCATCTCCTATAACTGTAATCCCACAGTATTATCAAATAAGAATAAAATGAAAGAAAAAAATATTAAATTGATTGCTTGAAATAATTAAAATAAATCTTTACTTAACACTGTCAGGACACACCACCAAAGCCTAAAGCCCAGATTATAATCAGAGGTTGAAGTGGTGATGGAGCTGCAGTGAGAGCCCTGCTGATGCTCTGGCTCTAATAACTGGGCTCATGAGTCACGACACAGGCTTAGGTTAGCTCACAGCTCATTGTGTGTGAAACAGTAGGACAGGAGGACACAACTGGCTCAAAATATGAGCTTAAAAAAGAGCAGCATATTCTCTGACTCATGAGCAGACAAGTCGTCACATCCCCAGTGTAGAGACATCGTAAACTCTTTGTGTAACTTCATCACATGCTGCCTTTTATAACTTTATGTTCTATCAATTTGTCCACTTTTAGCCATCAGATGGCGCCATGCAAACATTCTTTGAAATATTAAAATTATCTGGCCTATGGTGATTTTTTTATAGTGGTAGTGGTAGCAAAAATGTTTCCCTAACTTCAAACTAAAATAAATAAAATAAACAAATAAAAACATAGTGAAGGGCTTTTTTAAATTAAAACTTGCTGCTTGAATTTCAGGTGGGTAAGGTGAACGTGCTATCAGCCCAGCGGAGGGAGCAGCACATTTTGTTCATGGTGCTGTCCATGGTGTCCTGCTACATGCTCTGCTGGATGCCCTATGGCATCATGGCCCTTATCGCCACATTTGGTCGCTCGGGGACTGTCTCCCCTGTGGCAAGTATAGTGCCCTCCATTCTTGCCAAGTTTAGCACTGTGGTTAACCCTGTCATCTATATCTTCTTCAACAACCAGGTGAGAGAGGAAATAAGAAGTCTCATACTCCTGTTACTTAGATCTGATAGTAGATGTTTCCTTAGTTTTACAGATGCTTTGTGGCCTTCATAAAGTGTCAAGATGATCCAAATTGTGCTCAAGAAGAGGGACCTCCAGTTCCAAAGAAGCATTTCACCGTATTGTCTCCACTGAATAGACAGCCCTCTCTTAGCGCCACACAACTGCACCTCAGCACACTTAAACAGGCCTCTGTTTACAATGGACGGACTGAATACCACACAATAGTTGTTCACTATACTGCATAAAATTGTACTTCAAAATATTTTCATGCCATCATGACTGTAGCTCTTATTTGCTTTAACTTTAGATTGGATTTATTTCAAATGAGACCATGAAGACATAATTCACGAAATGGACTTTGAGCTTTTAACTATTCGATAAGTGCTAAGAAAATTTCTATATCACCTACCCCCTATATCTGCCCACTGCTGTGGACTTGTTAGAGATGTTAAAAAATAAGACTTTAACACTGCACCATGTGAATAAGTTATTTCTCATGAAGCCTATTCAGGTCAGTCTGGTTTGACAGAAACCTCAACATTGTCTGTTTTTAGTAAATGTCTCCTCATAGCTGAGCTAGCGTGCTGGGGTAAAACAAAAACATTGAAATGCCCCTATTTATTATTATATATATCCTCCTGACTACCAGAGAAAAAAATGTTTTCTAATTTTTTATTTTTTTGGTTTCCCCAGTTATTTAGTGGACAATGACTACACTGAAAACTTTTTTTTTCTTTTTCAAGTTTTTATTTGAAAAATACAGCATATCCACTGTAGTGGACATCGGAAATTTATTGACGTACAAATGTATCAATTTCCAATCCAGGAACCTCAGTGGTTTCTTGCTCAGAAGCTGACACTCAGCTTTGTATTGTAGCCATGCATTGCTGATTGCGACATCAAAGAAGTGGAAAATTACCCGGATTGTCCATTTCCAAGTATGAGAGGCCATCTTGTAGAAACTAAGCATCCTGTCAGCAAGATCCACACCACCCATGTTGTTGTACTCAGCAATTGACACTGGTCTTGAAACTTGGACAAACCTTTTTTCTTTCTTGGACCATCTTCTGCATAGGTCCTGAGGCTCAATGCCGTAGGCAGAGGAGCACATAACCACTGGCTTGTTGTCAAACCATGTAATGATAGTAAGTTCAGGACTTCTTCTGACCACCATCACAGTTGCTCCTCTTGCTTTCTTTTTGATAGCCTGATTTTCTGTTATTTTGCAATCCTTGGGGATTCTGTTTTTCATTATAGTCCCAGTGCCTGCAAGCCCTTTCTCTGCCAGGATGTCCAAAAGTTTGACTGTAGTGAAGTACCTGTCAAAGAACAGGTGAGAACCTCTGGGAACATACTCCGCCAGAACTGCTTGTTCTCCAACGCCCTGTCCTGCAGTGACATTGAAAGTGGTCTTCCCCTGGTAGACAACAAAGTCTAAAATAATCCCGCTTGGTGTAGCCAGAACAAACACCTTCAAGCCAGTTGGATGTGGGTTCCCTGGTACATGTTGGCGAATTGGACAGCAGCCAGTAAATGGAATCATTTGCTCATCGATCGACATTTTGCCTGTTCTAGGCTGTCTCAGACATCCCTGCCTCACTTTATCCAGAATTGGCCTAACCTTCCACAAAATGTCTTTCTTTTTCCTCCTCAGACACATCAAGATCAATGACAAGCTTAATAGAACTCCTAAGTTTGTAGAACGGATTTCTGGTCATGGATTCTGCTACTATTTGAAATCTGGTCTTTGAAGCCCAATACATTTGAATGTTTGGATAACCCAAACAGGCCATTTAGATGGAGTACCCAAAGAAAGTCTTCAGCTCTTCAGGGGTAGTGTTTAGTGATGTTCCAAAATGAAGGACTCCACGTTGGTTTGTGCACATAGCCATTTTTTCAAACACAGAGTCATCAATGTACTGTTCAAAATAACAAAGTGGGGTCCAGTTTTGGCGTGTTGTGGCATCACTGCTTAGAATAATTGGAACATCATCTAGTTGGGGGTTGAATCTTAAGGAAAATAATAAAAAATGTCAGTCTTTTCATTTTAAAGATTACACTCATTGTTATAGTAAACTATTACAAAACTGAATTATTCTGAATAGTTTTTTTTTTTTTTTTTCAAAATTATTTGAATGAAATAAATGTATAAAATACATTGTAAAATACATAATACTAAGAGAGGACAAAGTCAAGATGTACATTGTAGTCTTGCTCCAGAGCGGACGACGACTGGACACTGACACTTCTTCCTCTGCTTGTCCTGTCTCAACCTCATCCTCAGAGCTCTCTGATTCCTCTGCCTCTCCCTCAAACAGTGGATCTTGGTCATCATCATCAGTCAACTCAATCTGAGTTTTCTCCCACAATTTGTAGAAATATTCTCTCTGCTCCTGACCTAGAACCAATTCTTTCAAATTTGAAAAAATAAATACATGACTCCAAATGTCCACTTCGTAGGACATGTGTTAAACACTCAAATTTCATTGTAAAATATTGTTACTTTACTTCAAAAATGGTTTTAATGTGTTCATTAGACATTCATACAAATATAACAATGCAACTTTGATCCAAAATTTGCTTAATAAAAAAGGTATACCACTTACTGTTCTTTTTTCCATAAAATGTGGTTGTATTGATGGCACACATTTTCCTTGAGAAGGAGGAGGGTCTTTTCAAAGCTCCACCCTTATAAGTTTGGTCTCATTTGAAAGCTCTGAATGTCCTCTTTAGATCACAGAAGGAGTTGGTTAGGTAATGTGCAGGGGGTTGGAAATATTTTAGAAAAGAAAAGTCCACTAGCGAGGACAAATATGAACTATGGGTAGTCAGGAGGATATTTTTTAAATTCTCTCTCTCTCTCTCTCTCTCTATATATATATATATATATATATATATATATGTATATGTATGTATATGTATGTATATATATGTATATATATGTATATATATATATATATACATCAAATATATCAATATATATACATATATATATCAAATATACAATTTCATTGTTAAAAGCTGATTATAAATTAAATGGGGGAAAACATTATGTAATATTAAGTGATATTTCTGCACACACACACACACACACACACACATATATATATAAATAATATTAAGTGATATTTCTGCACACACATATATATATATATATATGTGTGTGTGCAGTTTTATGTTATGCTTTTTGTAGGATTTCCCAGTTCTCATTAACAGCAGAATATGTGTGTATAGTGAGTACGTTTTGTTGTGTGGTTACAATGATATAATAGAAACACCTCTAAATAGAAGTGTTCTTAGTAATGCAAAGGTGAAACGTGCTCAGGCATTCAACCAGAGGAAGGAAGAACATATGAAAGCCTTTGAATCACATTTGTGCGCATAGAAAGATTTCATCCTTTCCAGGAAGTCAAACCAGAAAAACTGAAGCATCTTAAAGCAGCACTCCAGTAGAGCCTCTCTTCACCTCCAACTCTGCTATGATCAACACGTACCAAAGCAGCATGGCCCCTCCGCCGGTGCCCCCGCGCCTGCACAGCTCCCATCACGGGGCCCAACCTGTGCTCATCCCCACCACAATGCTGCCCCAGGGCCACAGCAGGACCCTCATGTGCTTCATGGTCATAGTGGTGCTGCTCAATCTGCTCCTGTCCATACTGGGCTTCAGCTACCTGTACATGAATGGCATACCGCAACAAAAACAGGTATGGCAAATTCAGCTCATTTATTGTACAATCTGACATACAATTTCAATACATTTTGGTACTAGTTTTAAGTATGTTTGTTTAATCAGTTATGGTGTAATAGTTGATGTGCACACAACCTAACTATCTGGTGTTTTTAGGACATGCCTGTCTCATCTGCTGAAGCAGGTAAGTCCTAACAAAATGGTTCATTGGATTCCCATCGAGTCCTAGATTCAACATTTGTTATTTTTTCCAGAGTTTTCCATGCAAAAGCAGCACAGCCACCAGGTTGAGAAGATGTTGAGACATCGAGTTTTTGCCCGAATGAAGTTCCTAAAGCCACCCACAACACACGGACCCAAATGTAATAATAACCTCTTTTACTATAGACTTTCCTATGAGTATGCTTTATTTTTACTGACAATAGGTTTATATTTTTTTAGATGGACATCTCAAATGGGACCTCAAATACAGTCAATACAGCCAGCCATACGTTAACTACTACAACAGCAGCTGGCTGACCATCGAGGAACCTGGAGACTACTTTGTTTACTCCAGGGTGACTTTCTCCCATGGTCACTCTTCTATCCCCCTTATCAACAGAGTGTTGTGGAGGAAGACCACCACGGATGAACCCAAATCTATAATGGATGCATTTTGCGTCACAATATCCACTTTGTGCACAGCCACTGCAGAAGATGTGATCAAACTGGAAAAAGGAAACCAGCTGAGTATATGGACTGAGGACATCTCTCTAGTCTCATATGAAGAAACAAAAACAACCTTTGGATTATATAATCTATGATGGTGATAGAGAATGTAAAATATGGACTCAACTGTCGAATCAATTTTGGACTCAAGTTATGTAAATAATTATTTATTGAATTTAAATGTAGGTCAGTGAAGATTCCTTGCTGAAGAGGCAAGAATGAATTATTATTTTTTGTCTTTAAACTAACTGTATGCTTAAAATGGTACAGGCTATAATCTCCCAGGAAAAAACAGGAATAAGTAGAAAAGGATGAAAAATGCATTCTAACATTCACCTCTTACATCTCAGAGTATTGCAATTGTTAATTTATTTTTGTAAATAAATAATTTGTACTTTGTATTTTATAGTTGATCCGTTATTGTTACATTTATCATAAAGCCAATTTTTGTCACAGATGTTTTGGGGTTTATGCATCTCTCACCGTGCTTACTGAAAATCACATTGTACTTTAACTTAAACTTTGGACATAAAAATCTAGGACGTGCTTAACCACTCAGAACCAAAAATATACATGTAGTGATACGAGAGCTGGAAAACTTATTTGAAAAAACTATTTTTTGTTAAGTATGAGTTGGTATTATTGGACTTCACGCTTCGTTTCATGCACAGAAAGGTGAGCTTGTTGTAATCTGATCCATCGCTGTCATACTCCAGACACTGTACTTCTGTGTCTGAGTGTATTTGTATGTATCTGTATTTGTGAGTTGGTTTGAAACTGGAACAAATTTTGAAGAATTCTTCCAATCACTATGTATTCTATTGTAAGGGAGGTCTCTGTAAAGAAATGTATCCTCTTTTAAACTATCCTCCAGCCAGTCAGGAGCAACAGACAACCCTTCACCAGATCCTGAGGAAGGTTTAAGTAACCTAACTGAAGGATTGGCTTCTTGGTGCATATTTTAGGTCTGTAAAAAATCCAATCCCCCAAACAGAAAGGTCCCAAGCATCCAGTATGGAGATGAACCTTCTTGCAGTGCAAAATGCACTCTGCCTCACAAGTTCCCTTGAGTTAAGACATTTATTTTCCATTTGATTTGATTCACCTTTTTAATATATATTTCTTCTGGATGCCATGAATATTTTCTGCAACTTTCTAAATGTTATTAAATGCAGTGGTGGGAACAACTTTCTGTTCCCACAGCGAACACCAGAGGACAGATGATTAAAACAATAATAAATGGAATGAAGTAATGAGTAATGCATTAAGTTTTTGCTTAACTTGGCACATTAGTCAGTTGGGTAGTGCGGATTTCAGTTGCTGCTGCGGCAGTGGATGGAAAGTGTGAATCTTGGTCAGAATTTGTGTAAATGCAGAGGTGATGCACACAGGATGCCACTGACTCAGTCCTTCCAGCAAAGCTGTCTAAACCTGTCAACCCACAAATTCCTGAATTTTTTTGATTGTTTAAGGCAAGAGAAGTCACGTACAACTGAGATGCATCTCATTATATTAGATTTTAATAAAATAAATGCATATGGTACCGCAAAGAACAGTGTGTCTAGAAAAAAAAGCTTCTCCAATATTGCATAGAATACATTTTCCAAAAACACTCAATGCGAAAGAGACAGTAACAGTAACAAGAGTGAGATGTAGAAGCGGACAGAGGTCAATGAAATAGGATTGTACAGTCAAGATTACAGACAACTTGAAAAACGAAAGTCACATGACCCCGACAAACACTACAAATTTTACATTATGTTAAAATATGTGCCTGACAAATGGCTTAACAATAAGGTATAGCTGTAACAAACCTGTTTGAAATCTAGGACCTTATCTTGGACACAAAGACATCACAAAGACTAGTGGCCACCGTCCAACAAGCCCGTGCTACTTTGGTTAACAAAGAGGATTGGTATTTTATTTTTTTTATTGCTACTTAGTCAAATACAAAAATACCAACCATGCTGGAATAACATAAGCGGGCTTAAGTAAAACACATACTCATTGTACCGCTGCAAAAAACATGAACTTACCCAACACCCAAGTCCCTTAACACTCATGACATAGTTCAATAAACTGTTTAGTAAAAACCATGCATTTTTAACCCTAAACTGATCCTTACTGAATACATTGTGGACCACTTCAGAGAGGCACTTTGTTAGCTTAGCTCTACTCATAACCTGAAAATTCATCACTGCTTGTTATAACCTTAATTAACCTAGAATAACTGTCCAAGTTTTAGTAGTACTTACATTTGAACGGTACTGCTAGTGCCACAGTTATAAAACAAAATCAACAGTATTTCAAAAGTAGCAAACCATAGCAATAAGGTGAATATCACAATGATGCATTTTAAACAATAAATAATTGTAATATGCAACATAATTGTAAATGCAAAATGTAAATGTATCAATGTTTGGCAAACTTTACACAATTTTATTTGATGTTATATTTTTGTGTCAATTTGGAATTTGGAGTTGTGCTCCTGAATATTTGAGGTCCTGTCTTTTCTGACTTTCACAAATTATATCCAGAGGACGGAGCAGATTTATTATGAAGTCAAAGTATAGCACTGAGTCACTCCATGCATTGGAAAGATAGTCCAGAAGGAGTCGTAACAGTCTGACGGCCACATTTTAAACCCTAAGGTTGCACTGTGTGAAAGGTCAGTGGGTACCATCCTCCCAAGAACAATCATTCTTCTGCTTGGCCAGTTTCCTGACCACCCTCTCCAACTCCTTTCGAGACTTCTGCTCCTCCTCCAGAAACTGTCTCATCCACCTGTTCTCCTGTCATACAATGAAAGCACATATACACTCAGAAGAGTCTACAACAATGCTGCCTTTAAATGTCAAAAGATTTTATTTCACAAGTCAAAATGTGCGTTACCTTTTTAAGCTCATGCACCTCATCCTTTAAAGCATAAACGGCATCAACCAAGCTCCTAAAATGACATTTAAAATTATGATGATAAAACATTATGGTTAGAAGCAGAAGAGACACTTTCAGTTTAATTACATACAAGTTATTCTTTTGCTTTATAATGTGTATCTCATGCTCTTGTTTCTTCTTTTTAAAGCTCATCTTAAAATTGTGGTTTTGCTTCTTACTTGGCCTGCCAAAAACACATTTTGACAAAACTTAACAAAAGCGTGGGGGTCTATAACCGTATCCAGTCTCCCTGATTTCAGACAGGCGTGATTGACAGCTAATCCGAGAAAAGCATGATCTATTTGTGTCAAAACAAAAATGCGAGCCTACAAGTACAACAGACACAGCACTGATTTCTGTAGGAAGTGAAGCGCCAAACTCTTATTTATAGCAGATTAAAGAAGTTATACATTTTATTCTGAATCACAGGAGAATTTTCAAAAGGAGATTTCTTCCATGTTTGAGAGACGTGACTCAAATAGTAGTTTGACCGTTCCAAATTTGGACAGTGGTTTGTCACGCTCTTTGGTCTGATTCCTGACCCTTTTGGATTTGAATGGAAAGTAGAAGGGATTGACTGATCAGGCAACTACCAGAATAACACTAAAATGTCCTTGCCCTCTTATGGGGACAGAAAATCAGGGAATCTTGCATACTTCAATAGCATACTGAAAAAGAGGGTTGAAATTCTGGGGGAAAATATCTGAAGATCTATCAAGAAATGCTTGTGACCAATTCAGCAATTATTATAAAATGTATAAAAAATATTGCATTCTTTGTACACATTTGCCAGAACAGATTTGTTTATTTAGGGAAGATATGAATTTTATTATTGTGTAAAAAGTATAAATGATTTTTCTCACTTTTCCTCAGTCACTGTCTGCCCGTTACTCTTCATCTCTTCTACAATGATCTTCTCCTCTTCGGGCAGAAGCACTTGAGGGACACACTCTTTCCGTACAGCTACACAAACAGGGAATTCATGGATTTATCATTATTTGTTATATAGACAGTCTGGGGAAATACATTTTTTTTAAAGGTCCCATGGCATGAAATTTTCACTTTCTGAGGTTTTTGAACGTTAATGTGAGCTCCCCTACCCTGTTTAGGCCCCCCCCCCCCCATGGCTAAAAGTTGCGAAATGTCTAAACTGAGCATTTGCGGTCCTTTTCTGCGTTACACAAACCCAGTGTTGAAACGGGCGAGTTCAGACAAGGCACCTGATTGACGTCAGATCGGCAAATGCAGCTCCAGCCCCTCCCTCTGTCTCCGCTCAGCGTCCCTGTATATCCCGCCCATAGAGTTTGGACTGTGAATGCGCTACGCAATGCGAAATGCATTTTTTTATTTGCCTGGAGGCACGTCCGAGTGTTTCTAGGCTCGCAGGTCCCTTACCCGACCCTCTGGACCTCTGAAATACCAGTGGTTTAATTTTATTTTCTGTGTAAATATGCTTTTTTTCATTGCAAAGTCTCCCATCTGTCTCTCACGGAAGAGTAGACACAGCGGAGCCAAGCTGCGCTAGCTGCGGGGGAAACCCGCCCCCCCGCTCCTCAGCCAATCTCTCTGTCCTTCTCATTTGCAGTGAAGCAGCAACACTCAGAATAAAGCATTTTAGACACATATCTAGCCTCATGAAGACTGTCAGAGTCATATCTCATGCAGTGAGTGTTGATTTTGAAGAAGGATTCATTTACAGTATTAGGGAACCATTAAGGAGCCATACAAAAGCATCAAGAAGTACCATGTCATGGGACCTTTAATGGTATACTCACCAGTTGTGGTTTGGTGCAGGCTGGCCTGTGTGCAGTAGGCCTCTATCACTCGTAGTATCTGAGCATCTTCCTCGAGAGCAACGGTGCCTAAAAATTTATTTTTTAAAGTAAGTAAAGTGCAAATCAAAAATAATATTTGTGTATTTCCTACTTTTTCTGGTGTGAATGTCATCGTCTGATGGTTTGCGTTCTTTTTTCCTGTTACCAGGCAGGAACTTTTTCATAGGTCTTGGGCTTCTGCTGGACTCCTACATTAAAGAAACAAATACAAAACTGAAAACATTTCATTTGTTTTACATTATGTTAAAAGGCAGGTCCAGGCCAAAGTGTATGCAGAGCTTAGACGTCAGAAATGCAAACGGCACACTGTATCGATTCCAGTCAGGTAATATTAATGACAAATACAGATACAAATACAGTGCAGATATATTCAACAAACTGAGTTAATACTACTAAATTCACATTTAGCACCATTTCTTTAGTAAAACCTATAGTGTGAAAACCACAACCACAAGTGATTTTGCAGAATATATGTAAACTACTGTATGTTTTATCTGTATGTGTTACTGTTGTACATGTGGTTTATGCAGTATAGAAACTAAACATTCTGGGGGCCATATCAGCTTTTGTGAAGTGAATCAGATCCGGTTTGTTCCAAATTAAACAGTATGATGGAAATAATAGTATAAATGTGCATTCTGGAAGATACAGATTTATAGCAGGAACATTTCCAGTTAAATGTTTGATATATCAACATTTTTCAATATTTTTGCCACCACAAAGTATTTCTCAACTGAGAACCTAGCAACTGGAACTTGCATATTGTATGAACAGGATTAAGAAATTATACGCATTTATGAAAAGAGGATGACAGAAAACAGGCAATTACAATTAGCAAAGCCATCAGAGAAAGAACAGAAACCTGCATGATTAGCCTGCTGCCCGATGTCTCACCAAGGCATTCCTTAATTTTTATCAACTTCACAACCATATAAATATATGGATACTTATGGATGTTACTGTTTAAAATCCAATCCAAAAAATGCAAATTCAAAAATCCTACAGTCTACAAACATAATCACATCCACCTGTCCCGAGCAGATCTCATACACATTGTTATTTGCACTGGTTTATTTTGATTAATTATATTTGATATGAGCAACAGTAACATATGTCTGCTGTTGAACTTCATATTACTAGAATTCATTCAACAAGCCTTAGTGAACTTACATGTGTGAAAAAAAAAAATCATAGAAACAGACAAAAAGCAGCGCAGCAGACACAGCAAACACATGCCTCAACACCAAGGCAGACGCCACAGACAACCCCATGTCACTCAGCCACAAACAGGGACTGCTGTTCAGCTAACCTTACCTTCATGATATAAGACATCCTCTATAGAGGGCAGAGTGGAAAAAAGAAAAACAGAACATGTGCATGAAATAGGAGACACCAATGTTCAAGAGTCATTGATGAAAATTATCACTATGCACCCTTCACCTATTCTTTGTCTCGGAATAGGATCATTAAGAAATTAGAAGAGGAAGAAAGAAATTATTCATGCAATACCTACTATGAGCACGACATCAAGTAACTCATTATTACAATGTGAACAATAACATCACCATAAAACACCCATAACATTACTGGATTAATCACATACAGAATTTTAAGTAGGACAAATAAGTCAAAACTTGCTTTAAGGGAACAAATGTTTGAAAGCTTTGCAAGTTGTTATACTTTATTTTGGGTTTGTTGCCTATCAATCACCTACCTCTTTGTATCCAAGTGCAGCGGATGGTTTTAGGGGCGGAGCAGGCCGCAGACAGCTCAGGGACCAGGGTTTATTGACCTTAGGAGGTTCCAGAGGGCCACGAGAGGCTGCACTGATGCTGCCCAGGTGAGATAAGTGAGTGGGGTTGCCCACTATACTCAGTGACTTCCCCTCTACTGTCTAAAGGAGAAATATTATCAGCCACTTGAAAATGTCTGCCCTAAATGTCTTCTCTGGCACAAACATGTTTACAACATAATTATTCAAAAGAAATGCATCCACTTAGTGTAGAACCTTTATGATGGTGCCTGTGGGGCTGATTCCTTTAGTAAAAGGCTGAAGGTGCTCTAACCACTCTTGTAACTCCAGGGCACTATTGCAGAAGACTGTAATACGCTCAATCATGCTTCCTGTGCAATATACAGAGAAAAATAGGTCACATTTTATTTGTGCTGCTACCATTTACCAACATGCAAAAAAAATGGAAGTAAAGATTAGGTGTTAGAAAGGGACATGTTAAAAAGTATCACAAGGTAGGCATATTGTAATGAAATAGGTACATTATTTTACTCTACCGTTAATATATTGGAAAGAATTAGTCAATTCACAATGTTCCAAAGAGGGTGTTAATTTTAAATAATGGAGCCAAATGTGTACAGACTTCTAGAGTTTGTGGGGATTTACCTGCAATATCAAAGGCAAACTGCACACTGTCTGTTTCCTCCGTATGTCTGCTCACAGTGGTGCCTGTTAGAGGCAGTCGTCCCTATGACAAATAATCCATATTTTATAGAGAAAGTATCATAAAAAAACAGAATATCTATTCATTCACAATTATATAACAATTAATAACATTGTAAAAATCACTTTCCTTACCTGATAAATGAAGCCACTCATGCGTGGGCTGGCAGACAGCATTATTAACAGATTTGGGAAAAGCATTAGATAGCGCTCCTCTTTTTCCTGTAAAGCAAATAGGTGCCAAGGCTAGTCATATTCATCCATTTAACCTAGTTGTGGGTTACAGTACGTATACCATTTAGTCAGAGTGTGAAACTCTGAAACCCAACAATATTATGCCGGTAAAGCTTAAGTTATGAAACAAATAAGGTTATTTTAGTTATTATCATTATTAAAATAACGTCTGGAAACTAGTTGCCCAATTGGGCGTATCCAAACACTTTGTTATACCACAGATTCCGAAACAGACCCCTTCAAAGAAACCACACTAAAGGCATTCTCATTTAATTATGGTTTACGCTGGTTTCTGTTCTATTTTTTTATTCAGCTAAACAAATCATTGCAGAAACTGGTTTGTACATTATTCACCAATAACCATAAAGTGTATACAGGTGTATTTAAGCCATTTTGGTCAGTGCTGCTTGCAAATTCAAAGAGACTGTGATAAGCTATATTGGTTGTCGCACCTCACTGGAACCATTCTTCATGTAGACTTGGGACATGTAGGACACCTGCCCCATGCTCTTAATACAGTCTCCCTCCCAGCCCCGCACTGGCTCCGACAAGATCTGCAGCTCCAGGTTCTTACGTTTACGCAGATTCTGGCATTGCATCTGCAAACAAAAACTTGATGTGAACAATTGTGGCACAGTGCATTACTATACTGTACAAGCCATAAGGTAAAAGGGAATAAAATCACATTTTCCTTGGATTTACATGAATTATGATTCAGAGTAGAGGGGACTCTCCCTTTTCAGAAATGACATTGTAAAATTTTCCACACCACATTTCTAAGAGGTTCACTTCTCAGGAAGACAGAGTATTCATTTTTTATGTGAAAAGAAACACAATTTTGCAATTATTCACACTTCTTGACAAACAACTGAAATCCTTAATGCTTTTACACTGACATAATATGTACGTATGCTTCCTCTAGTATGTCATCAGCTTCAGAAAATCAAACTTTCTAAATAAAGTAAAGTTTAGGTGATACTAAGAACCAGATTGAAGTAATTTAAATTTAGGTTTGCTGTATTCAATCAATCAATCTTTATTTATATAGCCCTTTAGAACACCAATGGTGACCAAAGTGCTTTCCAATTAAAAACAGAAAATACAACAATACAAAAGACAGAACATTATATAGAATAAAACAATGTAAAACAATAACTAGTAAAACACACAGTGCAGAAAAAAAATTACATGCCACAAACTATTAAGTATTAAAAGCCATTTTAAATAAATGTGTTTTGAGCCTAAATTTAAAAAGGTTAAAATCTGTGATGTTGCGAAGCTCAAAGGGCAGACTGTTCCACAGTCTGGGACCAACAACAGAGAAAGCTTGATCACCCCAGTGTTTGAGCCTGGCTCGGGGGACTTCCAAAAGAAGTTGGTTATTTGACCTTAAAGTGCGATTTGATTTTCGGACAAATAAAAGCTCGGTCAAATAACAAGGTGCTAAACCATTAAGAGCTTTAAAAACAAAAAGTTATATTTTAAAATCAATTCTAAAAGAAACTGGAAGCCAATGAAGTGTCAAAAGGACTGAGGTGATGTGCTGATGTCTAGGTGTGTTGGTTAAAAAACGAGCTGCTGCATTCTGCACAAGCTGAAGATGACTGAGGGCAGTTTGGGAGACACCGACATAAAGCGCGTTGCAATAATCTATTCTAGAACTGATAAAAGCATGAATGGTCCTTTCAAGGTCGGTGCGATTTAAAAAAGGCTTGACTTTAGATAAAAGGCATAACTGATAAAAACTGGCTCTCACAACACTGTCAATCTGCTTCTCAAATTTAAAATTGTTGTCAAAAGTGACCCCAATTTTTTGACGGTCAATTTTAACTTTGATGACAACCAATCAAAATCGGAAGATACAGAATCACCAAATAAAATGTATTCTGTTTTGTTTTCATTCAAATGAAGAAAATTTTGTCCTAACCACAACTTTAAGTCTTTGATGCAGTTAATGACACCATTTTTATCTGGAAACACAGGTAAGTAGATCTGCAAATCGTCTGCATAGCAGTGAAAGGCGAGGTTATGCTTAGCGATAATTGACCCCAGTGGCAACATATACAGAGAGAATAAAACAGGGCCCAAAATAGAGCCCTGGGGCACTCCACAAAACAGCAAGGCCACAGAGGAGGAGAACTCACCAATACTAACAGAAAAGCTTCTATTAGTCAAATACGACTCAAACCATTTAAGTGCAGTTCCTGTGATGCCAACATAATTTTTCAGGCGGGACAGCAAAATTGAATGGTCAACTGTGTCAAATGCCGCGGTTAGGTCAAGCAGAACTAAGACAGTGGGGCGTTTAGCATCAACTGACAAGGCAATATCATTGTGTACTTTAAGTAGTGCAGATTCTGTGCTCTGCCGGGATCTGAATGTATTGTTTGAATTTGACTTGATTTTTTATTTGTATCATTATTATTATTTTTTTTTTATAATTTTATGTATTTTCGCATGTAGTATGTGTGTATGTATGTGTATGTGTGTTACTGTTTGGGTTGTTTGGGTGTGTGGTGTCAGACAGCTGTGGGGGGCTGATTGGGTGGGTGGAAGGAAATGTGGGTTGTTTTTAATCACTGTAAAGCACTTTGTGTTACATTTTTTGTATGAAAAGTGCTTTATAAATAAAGTTTTGATTTGACTTAATTTTGATTCTAAAAATGTTCATGATGATCTATTTTAAAATGATTATAATATGCCCTGAATAATCACTATCAACTAACCCAAGCATTTTGACATTACGACTCACAAACATAGAAAAAGACAAAAAAGGAAAACCTGAACAGTTAAAGGTGAGTCTTTCTACGTAAATCTCAGCAATAAACTAAGTAACCAATGTGTGCACAGGATTTAGCGCCGTGTAAGCCAAGCCATTTTAAGAGGAAAAAAGTACTCATTATGGAAAACATGTACTGTGGAAGAGGATTATCTACTCCCTCAAAATACAACGTTTTTAAATATTGGTGAGACTTACAAGAAGGTTTTTAAATGCAGCTGTTGCCTTTATGATGTCAGGGTAGTCGGGATGGGTCTCCTGTGATTGAAATCAAATAGTGAACTTTAAAGTTAAATCAGTATTTACACTGTATCTGTTGGTGCAATAATGTGTACCTCCACATGTCTCTCCAATTCCTGAAGAAGTGTGGGATATTTGTCCAGTCTGATGAAAGGTTTGCTGAGGCTGGTGGTCAGAGTTAAGATCCCCGGAGCATTTGCACCTTGACTTTCCATAAACTTGTCAAGCTCATCACTGTTTAATAAAATAATATTAATTATTACTTTTAAATAATAACAATGATCATTTAAAATAAAAAAAAAATGATGCTGTATTTTACTTTGGTTGCAAATTAGGTAAGATGACAAGTTTTATAATTAGGAGCCTTTACAAAGGTGAAAAAGCTTGCTTGTCACCGCACAAACCTCAAGAATATATATCCTGTCAACAGATGGCTTCCTGTCTGTATTTAAAACTGCAACACAGCAATAAAACCTTACAATGCTGCCTGGTTGACTTGTATACTCTGCAACCATTTTGTTAACAGTCAGTTCACGTCAATCAAGTAATGCACATACATCCGATACACGCTAGTATATGATAACAAATGTACATGCAAAAAATATATTTGCTGCTCACACTATAATCTACTGACATCTTGTGGCCAAACCAGCCATTGTTAACTAATTTATAGTAATTATTTATAGTAATTGCAAAAGATGAAAAAAATACCCACCTGTGGTCAGTAAGGATGCAAACCGCTGAGGGATGACTAGAGCAGTAGGCCAGGTATAATGACCTTATTTGATTCATCAAAATGACATAGCAGCCTGCCACCCGCTGCTGACACTCTGGAACTCTGAGGAAACAAAGAAACAGACACATCAGATGTGGAAAAAGTATTAGTAAAAAAACCTCATATGATCTGCAATATTTAGACAATATATTTACAGTTCATAATTTGCTGTTTAGAGCTTTAGATACTGTACGTGTTTGAGAGGAAGACTAAAAATAACTCCTTCTGTATTCACCTTGAGGCAGTTAATGCAACTTTGAAAGGGTTATAGAATATAATCAATTAGAATTACTTGATGCAGTCTTCCAAAGCTGCGCAAAGGCCCTGCTGAAAGGTCAGGATTTCTTCCAAATTTCCACAAAGCATTGCACTATCTGCTGGACTTAATCTGACAACAAAAACAGAAAATACATGTTCTCTGGCATGTGGCACTGTGCAAAAAAGTCATTATTTGTTTAGGCCACACAAGTATACAGAACTTCGCTTTATCATTAGTCTTACTTATCACTGGCTTGAAGTGGTCGAAGATAAGAACCCAAAACAACCTGCAAGTCTTTTACAAATTCACGCTCATGTTCCAGAATATCCTGTACCACCTTTAGAGAATAAAACTAAGTGTTATTCAAAGTTGCAATTGTTGTTTAAAGGTAAATATATATAGTGCTTGATATCATCACTTACCACACTGAAGTAATTCTTTGTGAGTTGAGTTCCTTTGGGGGATACCGGTTTCTCTGCTTAAAAAATTGCACAGAAACAAATTAGTACAGACAGTACCATCTAGTGGCATAAAACAACCATGACACATGCTTCTTGCACTAAAAACATTTTTAAACCAGACTTACCACATGTTTTGACCTCTCGGACATAGTTACTTGGGAACCAGCCTGTCTTCCCATTGAGCGTGCCCTCCCACCAGCCTCCCTCTTCCTGCCGTGTCACCAGGATCACTTCACCTTTGCTGAAGGATAACTCATCCTCATTGTTTTGTTTGAAGTTGAAACGAGCTTTAACCATCAGCTGTCCAGCGTTCCCTCCATTGTCTCCCATCTCCTAGAAATACAAAACAATGGCATAACATACATTAATGAACAAAATGGAACATTCAGTTTCACAAAGTTCAGTTTAAGAATATCTTACAGCAGTTTTAGACTGTCTGCGGAGAGAGCCTTTAGCTTTGGAGAGGGTGTGTGAAGACGAGGACTGACTAGGTGAAGGCACTCCAGACTGTGGACATGACCGCTCAGCACCACCGTCTATAAAACAGATAAAGCACACACACAGAAATGTGTCAGATTTGGAACAGATTCGAAAATAGAAACTCACCAACAAACAAACAAACATACTACAGTACAAAGACAGGACTGTAGTGTTTTGTGTCTTCATACTCTTATATATAGACGTCCTGCAGGACAGAGTATGAAGCAAAAAGTATTATTTTGTGTTTTTCAGTTAAATAGATTTGTATAAAAGATATAAAAGAAGGATGAAATAAGGAACACTACAACATAAAGCCAAAGAATACAAATTGAAATATGTGATTATCTGAGATAAATGCAAACAGTGTTATACATTAGGTCATTTAATACTTATTAAAAGGTCCCATGGCATGAAATTTTCACTTTCTGAGGTTTTTGAACGTTAATGTGAGCTCCCCTACCCTGTTTAGGCCCCCCCAATGGCTAAAAGTGGCGTAATGTCTAAATTGAGCATTTGCGATCCTTTTCTGCGTTTGAAAAAAACACAGCTCAAATGGGCGATTCCGGACAAGGCACCTTATTGACGTCAGATCGAAAAAAGAAATGCAAATTCAGTTCCACCACCGTCTGGATCTCCACCCCCTGTCTCTGGAAATCACGCCCAGAGAGTTTGGACTGCGGAGGAGCTACGCAATGCGAAATGCGTTTTTTTATTTGCCTGGAGGCACGTGCGAGTGTTTCTAGGCTCGGAAGTCCTTTACCCAACCCTCTGGACCTCTGAAACAGCAGTGGTTTAATTTTATTTTCTGTAAAAAATTGTTTTTTTTCATTGAAAAGCCTCTCCTTTTCTCCTTCGCGCTTACACACGCGGAAGTGGGGCCAGGCACAGCGCACCGCTAAAACAAGGAACCAGCGGTGCATTTGCCCCCCTCCTCTAACCAATCTGTCTCCTTCTCATTTGCATTCAAGCAACAAGGCCCAGAATGAGTTGTTCAGACAGAGAGATTATGACTCTGACTCTGTACATGTGTCTTTCTCATGCTCTAAGTGTTGATTTTGAAGAAGGATTCATTTACAGTATTAGGGAACCATTAAGGAGCCATATAAAAGCATCAAGAAGTACCATGTCATGGGCTCTTTAAGCAATATGAATATGAAAACAGCAATATTAATCAGTTCAATTTTAACTGTTGCAGTGTGTCACACATCTTTAATCAACAACTGTGTAAGAAAATAAACTAAGGAGCCAGTTAATTAACAAAAGGTAAAGCGTCAGGCTTAAAGGTCCCATGACATGGTACTTCTTGATGCTTTTATATGGCTCCTTAATGGTTCCCTAATACTGTAAATGAATCCTTCTTCAAAATCAACTCTGACTCAACATGACTCTGACAGTCTTCATGAGGCTAGAAATTAAACCACTGGTATTTCAGAGGTCCAGAGGGTCGGGTAAGGGACTTGCGAGCCTAGAAACACTCGGACGTGCCTCCAGGCAAATAAAAAAACGCATTTCGCATTGTAGCGCATTCACAGTCCAAACTCTATGGGCGGGATATACAGGGACGCTGAGTGGAGACAGAGGGAGGGGCTGGAGCTGCATTTGCCGATCTGACGTCAAAAAGGTGCCTTGTCCGAACTCGCACGTTTCAACACTGGTTTTGTGTAATGCAGAAAAGGACCGCAAATGCTCAGTTTAGACATTTCGCAACTTTTAGCCATGGGGGGGGGGCCTAAACAGGGTAGGGGAGCTCACATTAACGTTCAAAAACCTCAGAAAGTGAAAATTTCATGCCATGGGACCTTTAAGTTATTTGTGTGCATGTAGTGTAGGCCACAGTTCACCTACCGCAGTTTCAACCAGTAAAAAAACAAAACAAAGACAATAGTACATTATTCCGTTTGTGGATTTCATGCCATTCTTTGTGTGCAAGACTAAAAAATTGTGGGAGAACTAACATTTGGAGACACTTTTATTTTTGGTTATGTTATGTTATTTACGTTTCTTCTTTATTTCCACAATAATTTACATTTTGGATTCTTGTGAATTCCTGGTGAACTTTTAATTTTTAACAAAATAGCCACCTGTTTGATCACTACTTTGCACTTGACATTTCTTAACCTTGAAAAGGACACCTGTGAAGTGAAAACCATTTCAGGAGACTATCAAAAAGCTCACAGAGAGAAGGCCAAGTGTTTGCAGTGTTTGCAGTGTGGAGCAAATAATGGCTTCTTTGAGCATTTGAATATAAAATATAAAAAAAAATTGTGTTTATCATTTATTTTATTTATTCAACTTTTCCCCTTGCAACATAATTCTATAGAGACTGCATCAGACATTTATTGTGCAGGGTTCCTGTGCCTTTTAACCTTACAGTGTTGTGTTTTTTTAGTTGATTGTACATACTTATTATTATTTATCTTAATTTTGATGCATGCTCATATTTTCCTACGGTTTCTGAAACTTTCGTTGTGACACTGCAATTTCCCCACTGTGGGACAAATAAAGGATTATCTTATCTTATCTTATATATTTGAGGTTTCCTGTGTGTATATAAAATGTTGAAAATCACTTTTTTTTGCACACACTGGAACAATTACGATTATAATTGAAGTCAGAGCAGGGATTGGTATATTTTAAACAGGGGAAGTTCCATGTCCATTTTTTTTTTTTAAAGAAATTGCTAACTGCTTCAATGACATTTGTATACATCCATCCATCTTCTTCTGCTGCTTTTCCATTTCTGGGTCGCGGGAGCAGCAGTCCAAGCAGATTTGAATAGATTCAATTAGAATGAGATTTTTTGCCATTTGTTATCATTTTTACCGATTGTTTAATTGCTGCTTTGCAAGTAAAAAAGTGAGATGTTAACTCGTTTAATAATGATCCCCGATTTTACCATTTTGCAATTTTTGCCAATGTCAATTATTAAAAATATTAATCTAATTTATTTCATTAATTGCCCAGTAGAAAGGAGTAAACATGAAAAAAATGGTGAATGAGATGGTGTGTGTTGATTGGCAGTGTACGTTCTCACATGACCAAAACATTTGAGCGTGTAAAGAATGATCCCACACTTCAGCTATGGCCAACGACAGCACACTACACAAGGCCATTTATATGATTAACTATTATTTCATATATTTGTTACTGAAGATGTAAATGTCTTACCTTGTGTGGCAAAATTGACTGCTAATAATGTAGTCAGCACCTTGCTAAAGTTTTCACCAGAGTACAACCACTCTGGCTCAAAGCCCTAAAAAAAAACAAGTGACATTTTCAGAAAACAGGGCAAAAGAAAACAATAAACCTCAGTCCCAATCCTAACAGTAATGCTATGGTGAGAAATAAAGGAAAAAAGAAACAAAAAATAAGCAATAAAGTGATTTGTTTATTGTTGCACTTATTTTTGTTTAGCCTGTGCTGCTTTGTGAATTTACGGTTAACTCACAATGTTCACACACACAGTTAAACCGCTTGTCGACTCAGACTGCGATCTCATTTCTTTCCATGGGTAAGGTTTCACATTTTAAATAAAACATTTTAAATATAGAGATGGAGTAGTACCACCATCCTCAGGAGTACAGTATGACCTCATTTAGAGTTTAATTGAGTATGACCACAATGCTGCAGTCACTGAGACCGCTTTATTCATCTTCATACATACTGACTGCATAATGCAATACATTACATTAATCACTGGATTGTGCATTTGAGTACAGTCAAAACTTGCCATCAATTCACATGGGCCACTAGTTTTGTGTGTGTCATTTTGTATTAATAGTAAATTTATAAGTGTTTCCCCTTTCGGAGTCTGATGGCAGAAGTGAAAATGGTATGACTGCTCATTGTGCAGTCACAGGACACAGCTGCCTGTGAGGACGAGAGGAAAAAGTTCAAACTGTAAAAGATTGCTGACCAACATGACAAACCGATGTGGCACCATATCATAGATGACACTGGACAGTAGTTCTCTTCTAAAAACCCAGTGACCGCTGCCTGCCTGTGACTAGAGCTGTTTTTGTATAGAAGCAATGGGGACCTCCCTGAGTCCCTGATATAATAACCGGCTGAACATCAGGAGTGAGTCACTTAGTAACAAAAAGGCTTTCCCAATAGGCAGTTTAAAGAAACCACCAACCACAACAAGTTAAGTCAATTCATGAGGCCATGAAGACAAACATACTGTCCAGTGTGTCAGAGTGTGCAGGGGTCAGGCTCACAACATAAAAAATAATAATCACGGGCTATTCTTTTTATTTATTTAACAATATCAGCAATAGGAGGGGAACTACAACACTTAAGATTTGTCAAGTAAACAAATGTAAACAAGGAAGTAGGAGTTGAAAGCAATAGTCACTTGAAAAGAGTTCATTATCTGTGCGTTAACATTTGAGAAACAGTGACTTTATGCGGTTAGTCTGTGTGAAACTGCCACCATGAGAAGCAGCTGAACACAGTTGAGCAGAGTGTGAATACCACTGTGTGTGCACAGGGCAAAGAGCAAAGACACACCAAAGCATGGAGGAAAAAACAAAGTAACTTAGGCCTACCTCCACTTTTAAGGACGAGCATCCCTTTAAAAACTCACGAATGTTGCCCAGACATTCAGCCTCAGTTCTTGGATCCTGGCAATACTGAGTAAACAGAAAATATTAGACATTGCAATGGCTAAGGTTTGTGATCCGTGTCAGAAAGTGACACGGATCAAACAGCCATGCCCATTTTACATTCACAATAAACTCGCAAGATACGATGTATTTTCCATCAGCGTTCAATCCGGAATTATACTAAAAACTAGATTCTTTTCGTTTCTCCTTAATGCAAACATTTATTAAAACTACAAAAAGTAACATTTGATGTGCTCAGATGATCCGCTCCGTTGCTTTCAAAATAAGACGTCCAGGTCAGCACAGTTTTGAGATGTTGTTTTTAATAACTGCAGGCCCAACCATCATGTTTATATCTTCCTGTACCCAGTAATGTGTGGTGGTTCTAATCTTTGATGCATATAAAATAAACAAATGAGGCTCTAGTCCAGCCATAGAAAGTGAAGTTGTGCCGCGCTGTGTATTTTATTGTTTAGGGTCTGCGGCCTCGTGCGGACGCCGCCTTGACGGAGCATCGGACAGAGGAACATTTTCAAGAGGAAGTGACGATCTGTCTTTGCAACTGTTCAGCCTTATCAACATGTTTATCTATACAGCTAATCAAGTTTTTGGCGCACATGAGCGTCTCACCTGTATGCACAAGCAGCCACAATGACACACATGTAAATATAAGTAAATATAAGCACGGGAGGACAGTAGGTTGTGAAATGTCCCGTCGTGTCCAAACCACGGGCCACATTCACTGTATGAAGAATGCGGAATCATAACTCCACAGGAAGCAGGACTATATCACTTCGTTACCCTACTTACTGATAAAATTATAATATTGAAAAACCAACAAGTGAAATGTTTTTTTTTTTTTTACAAACATGCATTTGCGTGAACTTACAGCAGGCCTACAGTTTTTCGTCCCCAACACTCATCTTTTACTTGTAACCCCTCCCTTCATGCTGTCCTGATCTATGCGCGTCTACTGAACTTTTATCAACTCACCTTTGGCGTAAAGCCAGGTATGAGGCGCTCGGTGAGCCTGCAGAGGACAACGCCATCCTTCAGCGAGGTTTTCAGAAAGTCTTCTGGGTCTGCTATGCTCTTTTTGGGAGAGCTCAGAACTCCTAATGATATTAACCACGTAACCGCCTGCTCCTCTGAATTCATCTTTTTTAGTCAAGTACAGGCTACATGTTTTGCACCAGTTACTTCACATCCGCACTTCTGCTTCAAGATCGAGGGAAAAAGGCGTCGGGGTACGTGTGACGCGGAACACACTGCTCTGATCTCCCCTACTGGCAGCACAGATACCTCCACAATACCTGCCTCCAGGATATGGAGACTTTTAACTTTCAACACACCTTATAAATTCATGTACACATGCAATTATACATTACTTAGTAGAGGATGTGCACAATGCTTTAATATGAATACTAAATGCACAGTTACAAAATCAATAGCCTTTGTTAAGTAATAAAAAAATACATAACAATCCACTTTATAATTGTTTATTGAAACCCATACACTTCAGCTCCATGTCAAACCACCTGGGTGCCATCTAAAAAAAAAGAGGAAACAATTTGATTTTAGAATACTGCATTTACAAACAAGCAACAATGATCACGTGAACTTGCCTAGACTGCTGTGTCGATGCACCATTACTGCTCAAACTTTTTTTTGAAGTTTTATTTCCTTCAGATTTCTACTACTAGGCATCACTGGCTAGTAGGCGCTCATCCTGCAATGAAAACAAATGTTACAATTTGTTCAAAACTGCATTCAATTTAAAATGCTAACATTTTGAAATCCTGAGTTTGACCCAATTTAATCTTCAGTTTTAAGTATGGCACTTTGCATGGAGGCTCTTCCAGTGATCTTCAGTGTTAGAACTTGCAAGTTTGTTGATTGTTCCACTTAAGGGGGGGCTTACTATAACAAACAGTGCTTACAAAGTTGAAAGAGACAAAAAGTATCTCCTAATTTGCAGTTTGAAGAACATTGTTGACGACTGGTTGCACTTAGTTGCATTTAAACAGAGCATCATAGTTTTAGACTGACCTTCATAGGAACTCCTTTGGTCCATGGGCAAATGTTGTCTTTTGAATATTAGGCATTGGTATACAGGACAATGAGAAATGCATGATCAGAAACAAAGGGTTGCTTTGCTTACCAGCTGTTGACTTTATCAGTTGAGTTGAAAAGGCTTGCATTTGGTTGTTGCCTTTGGGTTTGTCGCTGCTTGCCCTCAGGCACAAGGTTGATGAGTCCATTCAGAGGAGCATTTGGACATGAACACTTTATCTTGGAGAACATTTGATACTTGGCCAGTATTAAGGTTAAAATTAAAAAGAACCTTTACTACATCAATTTTCCATTTTATGACTTTAAATTGACAAGCAGCTGCAGTTGTCATGTTAGAACTAAAAGCTTTATTAGAATAGGAAAGCCAGACGTCAAGGGCACTGCAGATTTTAACAGCACTGATATTACAAAAAAAACATGTATTTGGGGACGGTGCTATTACATTTGCAAGAAAAAAATACCAATTAAAATACACATAAAAAAACTTGGAAAGTCAAGATACATTTCAAAACTAAAATTCAAATCCACTGACTTGACTACAGTATGTTGCCTTGTCATATTTTTCGAAACACGCATTTTTTGCTTTGTCCATGTTAGTATCTGCTGCGGCCCATTCCTCCATCAGATTGGTTGCCACGGCCACGACTTGAGCTGCTGTATGAATTGCGATATCCTGTGTTGACAGGTGGGGCTGGGCCCCTGTCCTGTCTGCCCATACGCTCACGGCTTGGTGCGTACGAGTCATTCCGACTGCTGGGGTAACTGTCACGGCTCCCATATCCGTCCCTGGAACTGCTGCCATAGTCATCGTAACGACTGCTTCCACCACTTCCACCATAGGATGGTGGGGGGCCCCTTGAGGGTGGGGCACTGCGAGAGTTACCTGCAGGGTCAATGGTTCAGGTAATTGGCAAGGTTCAACGTAAACATTTTTTTGCATCGTTTTTCCCAGACGCATTTGTATATATCATTATTGTTTTGTTTGTTTTTATATTTAAGCAGGGAAACCAGGGAAGTCCCCCTGGGATTCAGAATCCCTTCTACAGGGGAGTCCGGGCCCCAGAGGGGACAATTATACATGGTTAAGAGGTAAGAAACTGGAAGACCTGGAGGAAACGTACACTGACACGGAGAGAACATGCAAACTCCATACAGAAAGGCCTCACCATGTCTGGGTTGGGGCCTGGGAATCAAACCCAGGACCTTGCCAAAAGGCGAGAGCACCAACCGCTATATCACAATGGTGCACTTTTATTAAATATTTTAGTAGTGAGGCAAATTAACTAATGTGCCGTTTTACCCATTCCATTCAGCATGCCATTGCTCTGAGAAGCCATTTTCCGTTGGAAGGTCCAAGTGAGCGTTGGAGGTGAATCGATGTTGACATTTTTGGAATGATGTACTTGGGGTACAGTTGTTTTCCAAGAGCTTTACTTTGACGGATACTATTAATTTTGATATTTGTGCTTGTCGTTTCAAAACTTATTGCATGACGGGTTTGGTTGGAGACAAGTTTGCAATTGTTTGATGCAATGCCAATATTAAAGCAATTTGTACACGCCTCTGTAATATTCAACCTCATTTGAATAAATGCAACCCTGAAGGTGTCCACTGGCATTTAAATCATTTTCCTGAGTGGAGATGAGAACTGGTTTCTTGTGGACTTGAAGTTTTGCTGCTGTGACTGATTTGATCACTTGCCATATTCTCAACCCTCTAAATTACTACCCTATTATACCCATATGATCCCATCTTACCGTAACCATCGTATGAATCCCTGTAGGACCCACCACTACGTTCCATGTAACGAGGTTCTCTTCCGCCACCATAGCCATCACGGTCACTTAAACGAATAAAGAAATATTAAATCAGTATACCCAGACGAACTTGAAAAAGAAAAAGATACAAAAATGATTATATACCTGTATCCACGGGACATCGAACCATAGTCGTCTCTTGAACTAGAATATTCACGATAAGAGTAGTCTCTAGGAGGGGGGCCATAATCCCTTGAATCTCTTGAGTTGTAGTCCCTACTTGAGTAGCTAAAATATTTTGGAATAAGTGTCCAGTTCGATTTTCCTTTCTTTTAAAACATCTGACAAGAAAACATACCTGTCCTTTGAGCTGTAATGATCATCTCGTGGAGAAGGGTATTCGTCCCTCCTGGACATCATCGAGTCTCTACGAGGTGGAGGTCCATAAGAATCTCTACCTCTCGACATTGGGGCTGAAATAAAGACAATGAGATCAATTTAATTTATTTGGAAATGATTTTTTTTTTTAGAACACTTACGTCTGCTAATTGGACCAGAGGGGGCAGATCGTTTGGGTGGAGGCCCTCCATTTCGGACTGGAGGTCCTCTCTTCATGGGAGGGCCGCGAGAAGACATCCCTTTGAAATAGGGCTCACTGTCACCGGAATCATAATAGTCTTAAGAAAAAAATAAAAAGACAAAAATATGCTAAATATATAAAATCAATAATTGGCCATCTTTCACCAAGTAGACACCTGCAGCCATTATGTGTTTAAACAGAACCTTCAGTTTTTTTTAAAATGGTAATAACCAGGCTATGTACAAAGGTATATAAAGATCTTAAGTTGGGACATGCAAACACACACAAAATGTCCATGCAAGATATATTTTTTTTGCAAGTGCTGCATTTAAGGCTACTTAAACTTCTTCAAGATATGATATCCAGATATGAACAAACTCACTGTTTTCACTCCCCCCCACAGCTAATAATCACCTCTAGATGGCGGCCCCCTCATTCCTCCCCTGGACCCACGGCCCCCTCTGGGTGCACCACGAGAACGGTGCATAGGCGGCCCCCTTCTTCCAGAGCTCTCAAATTGGGGCTTTGTAGCTTGTTCTACTTTAATATTCTTTCCATCAAGGGACTGAAATAAGAGAGTGTGGTTATAAAAAACCGTTATCTGCAATAATTTCAAAGCTGAATACATTCAATAAAGGAGAGTGTACCTTCCCATTCATTTCACAGGCAGCATCCTCTGCATCAGCTGGTCTTTCAAACGTAACAAATGCAAAACCTCGTGATTTGTTGGTTTCGCGGTCTTTCATCAGAAGAACTAAATTGAAGAATGCGTTAATCCACTGTTGGGATTGAAGTCACCAAAATGTGGGCGAACCATTTCATTGTTTTGTACCTTCGACAATCCTTCCATACTTGCTAAAGTACTGTTCCAGGGCCTCCTCGGTGGTCTCGGTGTTCAACCCACCAATAAATAACTTGCCTGGACGGTCAGCTTCTGCCATTCTGTGAATATCAAAACAAACGTCAATGCACCACACATATTGAGCCGATTCTATGTATTTATCATCTTGAAACAACGCCGATTCAGCCATAATGGAGATTACCTTGCCGAATGCTTAGGAGAAGGTGCAAAATGGCGATGAATGTGCGCGCAGTTAGTTCGATCAGATCGTGTCCTCCAGCGAACTACGAGGCAAAGTTTTAAAGGGTCAGAAGACTTAGTGGCATAAAAAGTTACACATCGAGACAAGACGCGTGCAAGAGTACTTACGAAGCAGAGAAAGAAGAACAACTTTCTCAGCTTTGAATAACACGCTAGCGAATAGCGATGCCGCTGCTGCAAAATGAACAACGACGCTCTTCACTCGCTCTGCACACGGAGGACGTGGTCTAGTTGCTCCACAGCGCCACCTCCCGAGTAAACTATTTTCCCTAGTAAACCCTCAAATTCTTATTTTCAATATTTCACATTTAAAAATGTTATTGTATCACAAAAACTTGAATTATATTTTTGCTGTAAAGCAAAAATTCCAAACATTAATGTAGAGAAACGCAAACGGTAGAATGGAAGAACAGCAACGTCAGTGTTATTAACCGGATATCCAGGCTCTTTAGAATTAAAACATGTCATGCATCTGTGACTTCATGACACTAATTTGTTGTCTCAGATAAAATATTTTCATCTTTCATGTGTGCATTTCAAAATAACCAATCGATACTATAAAATGTATTCTTTTGCATTGTTCTTTTGCATTATTGTATTCTTACATTTCATGCGTTCCAAACTACAGCACAGAGTACTGTATACAGTATTAATATTGTATTAAAGGCCCCCTTGTGGCCGCTGGGAACCACACACTTTCACACTAACTCTCTCCTCACGTGCCATGTACCTCACTCCACCGGGACTCTCGTTGTCCGTCTGTCGGACAGATCGTTACAAGCAGCAGTATTTAGTAGCGCGGACTATTAATACCTGCCTTTCGCATTACTGTACTCTGATTGTGTGCTTTTGTGTGCGTCTTGTGCAAGTGTTTGTTTGATTTGTGTAATTGACAGTGAGTCATTGCATTGCATTTTGTGACCACCAGATGGAGCTCTTTTATTGCTAATGTCATCTGTTCTCTGCCCTTCTGGTAAGAGCGGGCTAAGTATAAACCCAGCGGGCCAAGTATTTGTGTCAGTTTTGCCATGTTTGATAGAGTTTCAGTGTTGTATATCATTTGTACAATAACAACAAAGTTGACTTTGATCTTTGATCTTTCATCAATGTGATACTGAGCACCCTCTTCAGGTTTGGAGCACTTCGGTGGTCTTGTGCGCGTTTTCGGTTTGCTCCGCGTTTGCTCCCCTCGGCCACCGTAGATTATGTCCAACCACACACACACTCAATCAGACACATATATATAAAGATTCTTCAACCAAGGGAAGCATCGCACTGATTCTGACCGATCACCTGCTCTGGGTTCCACCTTTAACGATCCAATAAGTAAACTGAGTTAGGAAGCGCATCCGTCCTCACAAATGTTATTATTATTTTGAAAGGCCACGTCTCTATTTTCTGTTTTCCGCTTTACGGAACTGCTGTCCGTACGTCACGTCACACCGACCATAGTTGGGCCAGGCAGGCAGATAGGTTTTTATCCGTGTCTTTGTGATAAAAGCTTAGATTTCCATTTATACTCCTCTCTAAACGAGGCCATTGGTCATTTACAGTAAAGCTTATTCGTTACACCGTGTCCGCAAAAATGAGGCTGCGAATACACCTTAGTTTCGTGCTGGTTTACTCGCTCGTCTCCTGCTATTCATGCTCAGGTTTTTATCTTCCGGGTTTAGCTCCAGTGAGTTTCTGCGAAGATGGAAAAGGTGCCGAGGACTGTCCGGTATGTTTAATGACCTAATGTATTCACAATGAGAGGCTGCAGGGTTGCAACAAACCGCATGTACTGTCACATTGATCAGTTTCAATGTTGGTTACTTGCTAACGCGGTATAGGCCGCGGCTTGATATTAAAACAAGCCTGGTATTGAGACCCACGTTAACTGTTAAAATAATTTACAACATAAGCAGTATTTTAGGACGAGAAATAAAGAAGCAAAATGTTTGTATTTGATTATCGATCATTTTTATTGTTCAGACAAAAATCCAGTTGTACGTCAATCGGTTGGACTCAGTAGAGTCAGTTCTACCTTATGAATATGACATGTAAGTAGCCCCGCTCGTTTCATTATTGCTTTGTCAATGTGTGTGTGTGTGTGACTAATATTTAAAACACTTTATCATAGGTTTGACTTTTGCAAAGATCAAGATGAAACGAGACCATCAGAGAACCTTGGACAGGTTTTGTTTGGTGAAAGGATTGAGTCGTCCCCTTACACAGTGAGTGCTTAATATTTGTTAAGACTAGTTAACTAGTTGTTAGTTGTTTTCATTTAACGTTTTAGTTCATTATTGGCATTATGATATTGTGATTGTTCATGTAATAATAAATATTACAAAATTAATGGAATAAGCATTTGCTATTTTTATAGTTCACTTTCAGGCATGATGTAAAATGCCAACCTGTATGTACGAAGACGTACAAGAAAGGGAGCCAAGATGATGCGACACGATTAGATTTTCTTAAAATGGGAATGCAACTAAACTATCAACATCATTGGTAATATGAAAGTCCTGAACCACTGGACTAACCTGTCAGACAACAGACCTAACAGGTTAGTTTTGTTTTCTTGTTCAGGATCATTGACAATATGCCGGTGACATGGTGCTACGATGTGGAAGATGGTCAGAAGTATTGCAATCCAGGTTTCCCTATTGGCTGTCTTGTTAATATAGATGGTAGAGCAAAAGATGCCTGCGTTATAAATGTGAGTATGTGTGACACATGTACAGAAGCAACTAGATCATATGAAAATCTTGCATTAACTTGTTTTCTATTTTACAGGCTGAGTTCAATGAAAGGAATACATTTTATGTTTTCAACCATGTGGAAATTAAAATTTCTTACCACAGTGGAGCATCTGAAGGATGGCGAGGAGCACGACTGGTAGCTGCAACCTTGGAGCCAAAAAGGTTAACTTAGGCTTTTTGACTCTACAGTAAAAACAAAATATATAGCACACTGAAATGTTACTGTACTAGTTTTCAATGCTCTGTCTAACATGGGTTGTGTCTCACAGTATAAATCACAAAGATGAAAAATCTGTCAACTGTGAAGCAGGCGCCCCGATGAAGATCCCGGGAGATTTTGAAAATGATGTCTCTGTAGTTTATACTTACTCTGTCACTTTTGAAGTACGTATACAAAGATAAAGGGAAGTGTGATTGTACTGAATTAAACTGATGTAGTTTTTGCTTTTAATTATTTGCAGGAGAACAATTCAATTAAGTGGGCTTCAAGATGGGATTATATCCTTGTTTCCATGCCTCACACCAATATCCAGTGGTTTAGGTATAGCAGTATCTTGAAAACTGAATTAGTAATGAGTCAGATGTAACTTCCTTAATGTTGTCATCCTCATTTTATTCTGTTCTAGCATCATGAACTCACTTGTCATTGTCCTTTTCCTGTCTGGCATGGTTGCCATGATTATGCTGAGAACCTTACACAAAGACATTGCCAGATACAACCAAGTTGACCAGGTAATATATTCTGCAGATCTAAAGATTACTATACACATTTTTAAAGTACTGATTTGTTTTATAGTATTATTTGCAAAAGTATCCATTGGTTTATATGTAAGGTTTATGTAAGGAGAGCATTTACCCTTTGTTCTGGCCACAACAAATTTCTGTCCGTTAAACCAAATCAATATTTACGCAAGGACTCAAACATTGCAACTTCTGTACCTTTTGGTACATACTGTAAATATCATTGTATTACATTTTACAGGCAGACTTGATAAAGCTTCCCACTTCGAAGGAAAAATCATCATTTACCTATGTAAGCCTGTCCAAAGGAGCTATGTGCTTATCCTTCTGTAGACTGGGTGTCTGATTAAAGTAAACACTGTGGAGCATATTGTAAAATGTGGTGCGGACAGATATTAATCAAACATGAACCCAGCAACGTTGCTCTATTGGAATCATAAAACAATCCTCCCATCAAATTTTACAACTTTTAGACCTTTTCATCTTTGCTGTACACACCCTTAGGATACTGCTTGGTGGCTGGTTAAGCTCTTAACTTTTATAATGATTCTTTTTTTTTTTTTTAATTAGAATTTAAAAGAGGAGTAAAAATGGTGTCTAAGCTTTTCCCATTCTCCATTTCAGGAAGATGCACAAGAGGAGTCTGGATGGAAGCAGGTTCATGGAGATGTGTTCAGGCCACCAAGGAAAGGCATGCTTCTATCTGTCTTCTTAGGACAGGGCACCCAGATCTTCATCATGACCTTCATCACACTTTGTAAGCACTTTATTGTTGGCTCATACTAACATTCACCTATGAATAAATTGACTTTAACTGCTGTTTATTATTATTCATCTTAATTTTTATGCATGCTCATATTTTCCTACTGTTTCTGAAACATGTGTTGTGACGCTGCAATTTCCCCATTGTGGGACAAATAAAGGATTATCTTATCTTACTTTCAACTAAAGATCCAAACTGATCTTTTAAGAAGAAGTGAGCTTTATTGACTGGAGAAATTCTTCTCTGCATTTTAACCCATCCTATATATATCCAGTATATATATTAGGAGCAGTGGGCAGCACACATTAGGGCGCCCGGGGACCATCTCCATGATCTTCTTGCTTCTTCTTGATCTTCTTGCTTCAGCTTGGTCAGGACCTAAGCTGGAGGTACCTATGGTGCATGTTTTTGGGTTGGTGGGGGAAACCGGAGTGCCCGGAGAAAACCCACCCAGACACGGGGAGAACATGCAACTCCACACAGCGACCCGGGGATCGAACCCAGACCATGCATGCAAACTCCACACAGAACACACACAGAAAGGCCCGGACCTGGAACCTTCTTGCTGTGAAGCAAGAGCGCTACCCACTCAGCTACCGTGCCGCATGTTAAACATGTTAAACATGTTAAACATGTTAAACATGTTATGCTGTGCTTGTGGGTTCACATGTTAACATCATATTCCTTCAGCTTTGTAAAACCTGCTCCAGGGTTGTTTAGGAAAAAAATGCTTTTTTTCTTTCTGCATCTTCACACCTATTCATGTATTGCTGAGGTTAGGGTGAGTGGTAAACATGTTTGTGTAATCCTGCATAGTAGGGCCTTTTAATTATTTGCTGTCTTAGGAAATTTAATGTCACAGTTTAAGTCTCAATTTATGTGTAATTAATGCTCCTCTTTAGTCCTAGCTTGTCTTGGATTCCTGTCGCCAGCCAATCGAGGAGCTCTTATGACGTGTGCTGTTGTCCTGTGGGTTCTGCTTGGTACTCCTGCTGGCTATGTTTCTGCTCGTCTGTACAAAAGTAAGAATTTTTTCTAAAATTATATTACAGTGCTAAACTTTTGTGGTAAAGAGCTCAAATCTGTCCTTCTTCTTTCTTAGCTTTTGGAGGGGAAAAGTGGAAGACTAATGTCCTGCTGACTGCCCTCCTGTGCCCAGGGTTTGTTGATGTAGCTCGTTTAATTAACCGAGCAAACACTAAGCACATTTCCATACACTTTTGGGATCAGGTGGCAGTTAATGCGGGTGTTTAGCTGGTTCAGAGGTAGGCTACATCCGCAACTGGAGTTGGGCACCTGCAGGATACACGCTGACCCAATGCCTAATAGTTTTACAGACCTGCCCTCAGAAAAGAGGTGAACAGTTTGGTCAGTAATCAATGTTGCGCTCCTCCATGCGTAACTTGAGAAATCAGTGTCCCCACTGATTTAATTCAGTGGGGACAGTCAAGGTACTCGGTGTGTACAGGCGTACCCCTGCAGGCACCACTGACTGACGTCACCCAAACATAACAAATATTTTGAAATGATCAGATGTCTGTAATTCACAAAAGTATGTTTGCATTTTCAAGTTACTGCCTGTGGAAACAGGATAAAGCTACAGTGAACAGTGAAACTACTTCCAGTTTACGCTTTAGTGCTTTTATTTCTGCTCCTTTAATGTTGTAACATTTCACCTTGCAGCATATTGGGTTAGGTGGGTTAGAAGTGCACTGCAATGTTTTTTTTAAGCTGTTTATCATAAGAACAAAAACTTTTGTTCTCGTCTGCTTCTCATCTTATTTTCACCCAAGTCTGCATTCTCTTTTGCCTAACAATTGTGCTGTTGTGCATAGGTCCTTCTTGATGAAAGCATTCTTGCAGCTGGCCTGTGCTAGCCTACCTCAAACAAGACACTAGGGCTCGCTTTATAGAATGGAAACATCCCCAACCCATTCTAAAATACATAACACACACATACAGACACACACCAGCAAATAGCAAATACAGCATTTGCTTAAACAAATAGAAGAGCAGCTTCACAATAAGCTCTTTTGATATGTGTGCATATATACTCTGGTTTGTCTTGTGAAATATGTAAAAAGAGTAACATTGACTACTAAAACATAAGCTTATACTAATAAAACAAAACTAAAGCTATAATTGATTTATGAAGTTTATATTGCAGCCTTTAATTTGGCTTTATTATCTTTTTCTTTCAGCATTGTATTTGCAGACTTCTTCCTGATGAATCTTATTCTCTGGGTTGAGGGGTCCTCTGCCGCAATCCCCTTTGGCACACTTGTTGCCATTTTGGCAATGTGGTTTGGAATTTCTGTGCCCCTTACATTCATCGGGGCCTACTTTGGATTCAAGAAACCGGTCTGTTTTGCATACATCTTCCCTCTTATTATAATCATCTTAGCATGTGCTCTGTGATTAAATATAACTGCTCTTACAGGCAATTGAGCAACCAGTGCGTACAAACCAGATTCCTCGTCAGATTCCAGAGCAGTCATTCTTTACTAAACCTATTCCTGGCATAGTGATGGGGGGTATCCTACCCTTTGGCTGCATCTTTATCCAGCTTTTTTTCATCCTCAACAGCATTTGGCAAGTCAATAAATGTACATATGTTATGTGTTAGAGCCTCTGCACAGTGTTGACTTTTATTATGACTTCCTCTTTTAGGTCGCATCAGATGTACTACATGTTTGGCTTCCTGTTCCTGGTCTTTATTATTCTTCTGATCACCTGCTCTGAGGCCACCATCCTGCTCTGCTATTTCCACCTTTGTGCAGAGGTGAGTTCTATACATAGTTCATCTGTTACAAATGTATTCTCTGTGTATAGTTGGAACATTTATTACATATGTGTTTTTCTGGTTAGGACTACCACTGGTGGTGGAGATCGTTCCTGACTAGTGGCTTCACGGCTGTGTATTTGTTTATTTACGCTGTGCATTATTTCTTCTCAAAACTGCAAATAATTGGTGCAGCCAGCACTTTTCTGTACTTTGGGTACACGATGATAATGGTACTGATCTTCTTCCTTTTCACTGGTAAGAAATTTGTATTTATATTACCATTGGTAGTAAGTTTCTTTATACAAAATTCTTTCACTCCTCTTCTTTTAAAAACATAGTTATTATTGGTTTATTGTGCCTCTTTAAACATCAGTGGAACAGTTAATGACTTAACAGCAGTCTATGATGGTAGAACCAAGATGCAGAAATTACTATTTGGTACACCCTACACCTACATTGTCTGTCTATTATTCTGTTATCATTAAGTAAGTAATGATAACTACTATGCTGCCAAGGTTGTCTTAATACTTCCAAAAATAATCCACTTAGTTGAGCAGGAGATTATTGGTTTCCTTATTACTTATTTCTCTGATCTCATCCCAACTTTGATCACTTGTTAATGCACTTCATGGCCGCAGAGAGCTGGGAGCTAAGCCCTTTTTATCCCGATAAACTGATGCAGGATATTTTTAACTGAATGCCTGCGATGGAATCATTGTTCATTTTGAGCACATTTAAGCATTAAAATGGCCCTAAATAAAACAATTAACATTTACTATAAACTGAAACAAATGATATTATATGACTAAAATACAAATATATATTTGACTGTATTTTCGATGTATCATTGCATTTTTTTACCCACTATTTTTATGTCTTGAGTAATATTTCTTGATTTTCACTGGCCAGGTACCATTGGATTCTTTGCCTGCTTCTGGTTTGTCAATAAGATCTACAGTGTGGTTAAGGTAGACTGAGAAGCCAAGTGGAATTAATCAAAGAGCCATTCTCGAGAGCGCTGTCTGCAAGTGGATGGTCTGACTGGGGCCTGAACTGAAAACGACATGTATCAGCAGAGGACCATGAAAGCAGTGCCCGTCCTTTTTATGCTTTAAACATATGTTGCTATGTTACTTTTTTACATTTTGTTCAGTTGACCAATAATTAATTAATAAGAGTATTGCCTTGAACAGCAATGCGTATTCCAGATAGTTTGCTATATGATAATTTTCAGTCAGTGGGTCTAAGAGAAAGGTGTTATTGGTTTTGTTAAAATTGTTATGTATTTTGCTTCTCTTCTCCTTTTACAGCTAACTGTTCTTTTTTTTTCATGACCTCTACTTTATGGTTAATCATTTGAAGTGTAAATATATTGTATAGAAAATGCAACAGTGAGAATGCTTAAAGATTGTTACTATTGCATCAGCATATGTAGGATATTTTAAGGTTGGTTGGCTATGATTTCTGAAATGTTAGGGTGTATTGTAGTTCAAAATTATATAAACTATGGCTTCATTATAATACATGTCCATTGTCTTGTATTTAATGGTAACTATCATATAGATCGTGAGTCAAAAGCAAATCTTCATTTTCAGATAAGCTCCAAGTGTATGCCTCACTGCTTCACACACGGCCCACACATTTATTTATACATTTATCAGCTGACACATGCTCATCTATCCCCCTATAAGCCATTTATGGAACTGTAAATACAACACTACTGCCTTTTGCCTCAGGCAGTCTGGAGTTCTTTTTACAAATAAAAAAAATCTAATTAAATATGACTTACTATTTCTTTGTACTAGTAAATTCTTTGAATCACCCCTAACTTGGTTGGAACACAGAAGCAACATACTTTATCTTTGTGATGTAAAGATCAATTCAGACACTGAACAGATTCTTGTCACTTTTATTAACCAAATAATTTAAATTTTAAAACATTTCTGTTGGCACATCTGTCTATACCCTGCATTGGTATATAGAGTGGTACAAGACAATACATGTTTTATACACATTTACACAAATCTTGATTGTCTGCTAAAATGGTAATATGCAAGAAACCCCATAGTGCATTGTTGTGCCTTACAGTGGAAAACATACAAAACAATGCCATATGGTTTTATAAAAATGTCCAACAAATATTTTGTCCCAAAGTTATAAGCTATAACAGTAAATTTATGCTAGTTTAAGATTACTTAGGTGAAAAAAGACATCTAAGGCAGCAAACCCAATACAATGAGCTATAGTCATGTCACAGGCCTAGTTGTGTTGAGTGGTGATGTACATATTTTTTTCTGAAGGCGCTGTGGTACTAACAAACATTTATGTTTTATGACATTTTTAATATTGACAAAAGTTGACCCTGAGTTTTTTCATGAATATATTCACTAACAGTGCAGCGTGCCTTTTGTGAGTATGCTATTCATTGAGGGGCAGTGAGGTAACAAAACATTACTGTGCTTTGTCGTTTTCTTTTTCTGTATTCTATTTTGTTCTTAACAGTGTAAGAGGTCCACATTTTTTCTATAACAGATTTGCATACTTAATGTTGAAGATGTTTTACAAAACAAAATGTAGATGAACTGACAAATACTGACAAGTGGATTTCCTGTACCAACAGCTTCAGACCTTCATTTCAAAAGCTTCTGTGTGGTGTACATGAATCAGTCTGTGCTTTGCTTGCTGGGCACCATTATCTCTTTCTCAGAGCTAATACTTGTTGAGGTGGTCTCTTTGCGACTGTCTCTGGACTTCCTCTCAAAAGTAGGAGAGGAGGATGTGGTGCATTCCTCCCAGGTGTGCATGGGAAAGACGCGCGCTGCCAGGCTGGGCAGGTGAGGATTGGCTGCAGAGCGCCCCTCTGTGGTGAAGCAGCTCTCCACTGCTGAACTCTGTCTGGGACGCCCCTGTTTACAGAAGAGTCCACAGAGCAATGCCAAAAACTCCTTTCTCACACTACGATGCATGTAACCGTAAATGTATGGGTGGAGACAGCACTGCAAGAAGAACAGCACCAAGGCCAGTGAGCACAGCCACTGGGGCACCGCTGCTTGTGAGCTCATAGATATGGTGTTGATAATACTATATGGCCCCATGCTGAGAACATATGAAGCCATGATGACAAAAACCACTCGTGCTGCTTTGCAGTGATAATAGAAGCGTCTGTGACGTACACGCACAGGGTACGCCCTGGATGTTGGAACTCCATCAGGTGAACAGGCCAGCTGGGAAAGGGCCTGGCTCTGTGCTGTGGGCTGGAGGTGTGGAATGTCTGAGGGGCAGGGCTGAGAGAGGGACTGTGACTGTATGGGATGTACCAGTGCATTCTGCCTTCGAGCTGCTCTGAAAACCATCCAGTAGCATCCAAGCATGATGAACATAGGCAGCCAGAAGGACAGGATGAATACAAGCACAGCATAGGAGGGGCTAGCTGACCACAGCACTGAGCACATATGGAGACGGTGGTCAAAGTCAATAGTACCCCAGCCATACAGAGGAGGGGTG
This sequence comes from Paratrypauchen microcephalus, assembly GCA_036785185.1. NCBI lineage: Eukaryota > Metazoa > Chordata > Actinopteri > Gobiiformes > Gobiidae > Paratrypauchen > Paratrypauchen microcephalus. Next base: position 3,736,817 of record JAVJIX010000023.1, read on the forward strand.
CTCTGAAGGAAGCTGAGCACCCATGTGCAGATGATGAGATTTGTGCCTAGGTTTGGGGTCATACGTGTGGGGTACGACAAGGGGTGGATAATGGCCAGATAGCGGTCCACAGAGACCACAATAATAGTGTTGACACCTGCAAATGCAAACAGATGCTGGAGGACCACCAAAGCCTGGCACAGTCGGGAGTGCAGGGGCCACACACCTGGGACAGTGGCTGCGATGGCAAAGGGCATGACCAATATGGTCTGGAGCAGGTCAGCCAGGAGCAGGTTGAGAACAAAGCGGTTTGCCACATGAAGAAGCTGAGGTTTTCTTTGAAAAACCAAAAGGACCACCACATTCCCAAAGACGGATACACATACAATCAGCATTATGCATACCATCTTTACTGTACTATTAATGGTTGAGGACCACAGAACTGCACCCTCACTGGAGCTGCTCAAAGTGTGCAACCAGGGAACATCAGTCTGGTTGGTGCCCATTTTTACAACAACCTGTTCAAATGCATCTTAAAGGGATTATTATAAACATGTTTAGTATACAGTAGGCTATACAATAACAGTTGTCCTTATTTTTCTGTGTAGGACTGTTAAATAGCCTACAGTGGATCATTCAGTCAATAGTCCTACAATTTGGAGTGGCTACTCCAATTTGTCCCCAACACGCCCTCCATAATTTCACCTAACCTGACAAAAGATAGAGAAGTGATCCGAGACTGTGCCACGAGCTGGAAATATGTTTATCCTCAGAGGTTCGATGGTTTTGTGATCAGCCTTTATTGCTGTTCTCCCAGCGACACGGGCCCTTCTCCACATTTTGTGATCAAAATCCGGAAATACGTCTGGAAAAGAGCAATTTGGTGACAAAATATCTTGTCTATTTTCTGTGAAAAACGCTCGCTTGTCCAGCCATCTTCAACGACGACGTAAACCATCGCACGGTACCTTCATGTGGCCAGTGAGGCGACGCTTTGCGCGGGGATGCTCACTTGTCCCTTCACTGCGCTCCAGTCAATGGCAGCTCTGGCACCGTACGCGTCTTCACCCAGCGGGGGTCTCTCATCCAGGCGTATCTCGCCGTCGGATTAGAAGATAGTTCAGGCATTTATTATTTTATCATCCACAGCAGTCGGCGGTCCTAGCGGCTTACAGGTTGAGGTGTCACAAACCAAGGACACCTGCGCTAAAATGAAGAGCCTCTGGAGCCTGCAGCCCCCTCCCACCCCCGCACTTCTCCTCTTTGATTTCCATTGTGCACGACCATTTCCACACACAGGCTACGTAACCTCCACAACGCAGACTATTAACAAGCCCTTCACGGCAATCAGGCTAAAAATAATAATTGCACAAATGCACACGATTACAGCATAATCAATCCCACCCGGCTCGAGGTTCTCTCTGCAGCCCTTCCTCACATCTCCATAGTCACCACAAATGAGTCAATCAAAAACCGTCCATGTGATCTTAACCCGAGAGACACACGTAAGGCGTAACAACACTTTAGAAATAAGTGGAACCCCGGTGCAAGACATACTCGCTTGTTATTTTATTGTATTGAAATAATATCACCGGTATCTTCAGTAGGAGAGCTCTGTCTGGCTGTGGCCAACATGAAAACACTGTGTAGGTCTAATGTTAGTTCTGTGGTTCTGTGCTATTCTCAACAGGCATTTTGAATGGCCCAACCAACATTTTGTTGTAAGAAATCTCACCGGCCTAACCACCCACTCTAGACTGGTCTACTATCCTACTATCCTACTATCCTACTATCCTACTATCCTACTATCCTAGTATTCTACTATCCTACTATCCTACTATCCTACTATCCTAGTATTCTACTATCCTACTATCCTACTATCCTACTATCCTAGTATTCTACTATCCTACTATCCTACTATCCTACTATCCTACTATCCTACTATTCTACTATCCTACTATCCTACTATCTTACTATCCTACTATCTTACTATCCTACTATCTTACTATCCTACTATTTTACTATCCTACTATCTTACTATCCTACTATTTTACTATCTTACTATCCTACTATTTTATTATCTTACTATCCTACTATCTTACTATCCTACTATTTTACTATCCTACTATCTTACTATCCTACTATCCTTCTATCTTACTATCCTACTATTTTACTATCCTACTATCCTACTATCTTACTATCTTACTATCTTACTATCCTACTATTTTACTATCTTACTATCCTACTATCTTACTATCTTACTATCCTACTATCTTACTATCCTACTATTTTACTATCTTACTATCCTACTATCTTACTATCCTACTATTTTACTATCCTACTATCTTACTATCCTACTATCTTACTATCCTACTATCTTACTATCCTACTATTTTACTATCCTACTATCCTACTATCTTACTATCTTACTATCCTACTATTTTACTATCTTACTATCCTACTATCTTACTATCCTACTATTTTACTATCCTACTATTTTACTATCTTACTATCCTACTATCCTACTATCCTACTATCTTACTATCCTACTATCTTACTATCCTACTATTTTACTATCCTACTATCTTACTATCCTACTATCTTAACATCCTACTATCTTACTATCTCTCTATTTTACTATCCTACTATCCTACTATCTTACTATCTTACTATCCTACTATTTTACTATCTTACTATCCTACTATCTTACTATCCTACTATCCTACTATCCTACTATCTTACTATCCTACTATCTTACTATCCTACTATCTTACTATCCTACTATTTTACTATCTTACTATCCTACTATCTTACTATCCTACTATTTTACTATCCTACTATCTTACTATCCTACTATCTTACTATTCTATTATTTTACTATCCTACTATTTTACTATCCTACTATCCTACTATCTTACTATCTTACTATCCTACTATTTTACTATGTTACTATCCTACTATCTTACTATCCTACTATTTTACTATCCTACTATTTTACTATCTTACTATCCTACTATCCTACTATCCTACTATCTTACTATCCTACTATCTTACTATCCTACTATCTTACTATCCTACTATTTTACTATCCTACTATCCTACTATCTTACTATCCTACTATCTTACTATCCTACTATTTTACTATCTTACTATCCTACTATCTTACTATCCTACTATCCTACTATCCTAGTATTCTACTATCCTAGTATTCTACTACCCTACTATCCTACTATTTTACTATCCTACTATCCTACTATCTTACTATCCTACTATTCTACTATCCTACTATCCTACTATCCTACTATCCTGGTATTCTACTATCCTAGACTTTAGACTTTAGACTTTCTTGTCCCCAAGGGGAAATTCATTTTCACACACACAGAGCCTGTTTGACACACACAGCAACAACACAACAAACACAAACACATACAATAAGCGTTACAGCACACTCAGCGGGGCCTGTTGTTCAAAAATGTGACGGCTGAAGGGATCAGGCTTCTGCCAAAGCGGGCCCTCCTGCACCTGATCGCCCTGTACCTCCGTCCTGAGGGCAGAGGGGTGAGGTGTTCCTGTAGTGGGTGAGTGGGGTCCTGTTCTATTGAAAGTGCAAAGCGTCCAATAGCCCTGTTGTTGAGATCTGCAAGGTTGGGTGTGGGGAGTCCTATAATTTTAGCAGCTGTATGAGTTACCTTTGTGAGTTTAGACCGGTTTTTAACAGTGAGCATATTGAAAAAGCAGGTAGAACAATACAACAGAATAGACTGGATGATGGATTGATACAACAGTAATAACAGATGTGGAGAAACAGAGTCCTTTAAGTTTTCTGATTATCGTTAATGGCTTTTTTTTGTAAATGTCTGTGATATGTTGATCAAATGTAAGTGCATTGTCTATTGTGACTGTGATATTTGAAAGTGTCCACTGTCTCTACTGTCTGGCTGCTAATGATGATGGGTGGCTGTGGTGAGGGGGGGTTGAAAATGAGTTCCTTTGTTTTACTGACATTAAGGTGAAGATGATTGTCACTGCACCACCTGGTGAATTTTGTGATTGTGTTGTAATAGTCCATAACTGAATTATTGTCTTTGAGCAAGGCAAGGATAGCAGTGTCATCTGAGTATTTGAGGTATGTTATGTTTGTGGAGGGACTAATACTGTCATTTGTGTAGAGTGTGTAAAGAAATGGGCTGAGCACACATCCCTGCGGTGCACCGGTGTTTATAGTGAGAGCAGAGGGTGTGGTCGCGCCCAACCGTACAACCTGCTGTCTGTTGCTCAGAAAGTTATGGATGAGATGGGTCAGTCTGATGGAGATATTGAGTTGTTGCAGTTTCTGGATCATCAGGTGCCTCTGGATGGAGTTGAAGGCTCGGTGGAAGTCCACAAAGAGGATCCGGGCGAAGTGTCCTGGAGAGTCTAGGTGCTGGAGGAGGTGCAGCAGACAGGCTACAGCTAGTTGCGGGCCAACAACCTGCAAGATGATGTTTAGCAGTAGTTTCTCCAGGCTCTTCATTATGATGGATGTGAGTGCCACAGGTCAGTAGTGGTTGAGCTCCGTGGGCCTGGGTTTCTTTGGTACGGGGATTATTGTGGATGTTTTCCAGATGGTTGGAATGGTGGCTGTGACAGAGACTTCCTTGAACAGGGAGTGAAGAACAGGAGATAGCTCCTGTGTGCAGTTCTTCAACACCTTAGCTGAGATGCCATCAGGACCGGGGCCTTTGCCCAGCTTGCACCTGCTGAGCTGGAGCCTCACATCCTCCAATGTAAAAGGGGGTGGTGCATCCTGGTCAGCTGCTGGAAGTTCTCCCAGGAGTCTCTCACATTCAGCAGAATAATCCACCTCATCAAAACGAGCATAAAATTTATTGAGCTCTTCTACAAACTGTGCTGTGTCTGTAGCTGTATGTGCAATGGATTTGGGTTCGCAACCTGCTAATGGTTCCTACTATCCTACTATACAGTGAATTCCATTTTTCAGGTGGTGGTGTGAAGATTGGGGGTTAGAATGGAACCAATATTGGGCATTTAAAAAGTATGCACAAATGCATTTGCAACAATCAAACATTTAAGCAATTAGTGGCGCTAAATTTCTTTTCCGGGGCTGTTTCCGTTTAGAGGCTGCTGATTTGTGTTTAGCCTTTAGCACTGCAGTTTCTCTCTCCACAGGTAAGAGTTCATATACTGAATTCATACTGAGCAGCCTTACGCTGTGCAAGAACATTCCTTTCAGTGGTTGTTGTCATTATTTCAGATGAAGCAAACCATGGCTTCACAAACCTGCCATATTAATGTTATGGCTCAAAGTAGAGTTAAATGATTACAATAATTTCACTTTTGTTGATATTGAACTCTGCCAGTTTGTTTCATGTGGACAGGTCTAGTAATTACAGAAATATTAACAAGTAACGAGGTCACCTGCTCAGTTTTAAACAAGAGATTCTAGAATGATGTCACATGAACAAAAACATTCAAATCAACATTCAAATATATATATATATATATATATATATATATATATATATATATATATATATATATATATATATATATACAATGGTACCTCACCTTACGAAATTAATTCGTTCCAGAAGTGGTTTTGTAACGTGAAAAATTTTGTAACGTGAAAAATAAGTTGAGTAGCTATTTCAATGGAAAAAGCCTGATTTGTTCCAAGGCCCCGATCCAAGTTTTTTTTTTTTTTTTTTAACTTTTTTTTAATAGTGTAACATTGTGTTCTGCGTCCTGCGTCCTTTTCTCACATTTGTCTCTCGTTTAAACACTCAAACTTTCATAGATTTTCAACAAAATTATTAATAGTGAAGCGTGTGGGGGGAAGGAGGAGGGGGGAGAAGACTGCGCTCTGACACGTGTGATAGCGCACATGACCCGGCGCGGAGCTGACAGCAGGTCTAGACCAAGGTCTAAACAAGGTCTAGACCAAGGTCTAAACCAGGACTAAACCAGGACTAAACCATTATTAAATCAGGACTAAACCAGGACTAGACCAGGTGGATTAAAGCGCCGTGCGTGGGTCTATTTCCTGGTTCCTGGTTAGTCCTGGTTTAGACCTTGGTCTAGACCTGGTTTAGACCTTGGTCTAGACCTGCTGTCAGCTCCGCGCCGGGTCATGTGCGCTATCACACACATGTCAGAGCGTACTCTTCTCCCCCCTCCTCCTTCCCCCCACACGCTTCACTATTAATACATTTTGTTGAAAATCTATGAAAGTTTGAGTGTTTAAACGAGAGACAAATGTGAGAAAAGTTTAAATCCAGTCTGAGAAAAGCGTATAATGTGTGTGACTGAGCGCGCATTATATGAATTTTTGAGATTTCGCGTTTCGTAACTTGAAATTTCATTTGTATCTAGAGACCAAAATTTACCGTGAAGGCGTTTCGTAACTTGAAATTTTCGTTTGTTGGGTCATTCGTAAGGTGAGGTACCACTGTATATAGTTTGCACTGTGTTTTTTTCTGTTTTTTTGTTTTGTTTCTACAGCACGCTGGATGTCCCTTGGCACTTTATCCTGGCCACAGGACATTCTCTGCCCTTAGGTCACCACCAGGAATAGACAAAATTGATCCACACTGCAGTTCTTTGGAGCTCCATTTTTTTTTTATTTGAATAGCACCACAATGTAACATTTTGTAGTCAAGCCCTTCTTCAGACATCAAGGATTCGGTTTGTTATATACAAGCCAAGGTTGTCACCTGATCAACCATGGGACAGGAAAGATTATGAATATTATGAATACAAATGAGTTTGAAATCAGTTATGAGATCACAATTGTTGAATCCTATGAAAGATAGTATAAACAGGTATTCACTAGTGGTGTATTAGTTCACCACAGCCGTATATATTTACGCTTTGTACAGTATTGGTCCATCTAAAAACACATAGACCGAAGCTTTCAAGTTTTTTTTTCCTTGACATTTTTATGAATATAGCTTACAGATAATATTGGGAAATCACCGTGACACACCCAAATCAGATGATTAGCTGAAAACACGTGCAAAGATTTCCTGAGCCTTTAAATGGTCTCACTGGTCGGTGGGCTACACAGTTATGGGGAAGGCTGCTGACTGGACAGATGTCCAGAAGACAGTGACACCCTCCACAAAGTAAGCCACAAAAGGTCATTGCTAAAAATGATGCTGGTTGTTCACAGAGTGCTGTATCCAACCATAAAGGTGCACCAGACTGGAGTGATGGTTTCAACATTTAGGAAAGTCACAGAAAGGGCCTCAGATACTTGGGCATTGAACAAATACAACAACCCTGCCAAGGTGGTGATGTGAATTCAATTTTATTGAAAAGTGAAGTATTCTGGATCTATACTTTAGATCTGCATCAGGTACACAAGGATTTGAATACAATAAAATAATAAAATAATATAGCTTGGCCATGTCACCTCAACCAAGGCCCCCGCACATAGGTGTCAAAAATGCTGGACAAAACAAAACTGGTGTACAGGTGTAATCTGGCAAAGAGTGAAAGAACAGAGGGAGTGTGTAGAGACTGAAAGAACAGAGGGACCATATAGAGACTGCCCTGGGATGGTTAGGGAATGAGGGGAAGCTGGAGGAAAAACAGGGAGGAAGCAAAAGGAGGACCGGGACTGAGTTGGAAATGGAGCTGGACAGGGGAAAAACATGTAAACAAAAGGCAAATATGACAACTATGGTAACATGGATGGACTCATTACCACGCACTTCGAAATGAGCTTATTTTGAATTGAACAGTAATTTCAAGCTACATAAAGTAAAATGTCAATAAAACCGACTGGCAAAAGGAGAAATTCAATTTGTCAACTGGACAAAAGTTTATTTGGTTGAATACGTTTCTCAGCTCATCCAAGCTGCTTCTTCAGTTCTGGTCAGACGCTGGTGGACACTGCCTATATCTGCCTGAAGGGAGGAGCTAACTACAATGAAATTATTCTGAAACTACCACACCTGTTTGTTTCCAGTTTCTGTTAGTTAGGTGGGCCTATTAAATCTGCAGTGGGAGTGTGGGGTCTTATTAGCAGAACCATTCAGGGTCATAATGAGTGTTTTCACACCTCTGGACCTGACCTGCTGCCCTATTGTTTTCTTTGTTTATTTTGATTTAGGTTTGAGGATAGAGTTATAGATGGGAGACAAATGATGTCTGAGACCTCCATTTCTGTTCAAGGAAGGATTCTCTTTCTTGACAAAAAAGCCTCTTTAACTCCCCTCTCAAACCAGTTCTTTTCTCTGTACCTCACTGTCCTCAAAGAAGTGGCCTGTGGCTTTTAGGTGGAGATGTACGGCAGATGAAGGTCCACTCTGGCTCTCTCATCTACGTTGGTACATCCTCTTGTGAAGTGGCTGTTTTGTTTCTTCAATGTAGCGTTCACTGCAGTCTTCACTACACTGAATGGAGTAGACCACATTGCTTTGTTTTTGGCTCGGTGTTTTGTCCTTTGGGTGGACCAGTTTCTGTCTTAAAGTGTTTGTGGGTTTGAAATAGACTGGGATTTCATGTTGTCTGAAAATCCTCTGTAGTTTTTCAGAAACGCCAGCCAGGTAAGTAATAGTTACAGTAATATTTATACCCTTTCTCCTGGGTTCTGATTCTCTGTTGTCTTGTTTCTTGTCCTTGTCTCTTACTTTTGTAAGTTATTAGTTATTGAAAGCCCATTTAGGATATTCACAAACAGAGAGGGCTTTCTGCACATGTTGTTCTTCTTTCTCCTTTCCCTCTGTGCTTGTAGGAAGCACTTGGGCCCTGTGTCGTAATGTCCGAATAACTCCCAGTTTGTGCTGCAGTGGGTGGTGTGAATCAAAAAGCAGGTATTGGTCCATGTGTGTGGGCTTCCTGAAGACCCCTACTTGGAGTTGCCGGTCTTCTCCTATCGTTACTGTGCAATGGCAAAAGCAGAAGTTCAATTTGCCAATATATAAGATAAGATAAGATAAGCCTTTATTTGTCCCACAATGGGGAAATTGCAGTGTCACAACGCAGGTTTCAGAAACAGTTGGAAAAAAGAGCATGCATCAAAAATTAAGATAATAATAATAAGTATGTGCAGCCTAAAAAACACAACACTGTAAGGCACAGGAACGCTGCACAATAAATAAATGTCTTTGGTTCTGAGCAGTGAACAAACAGCAGTTAAAGTGACTCCAGTTCAGTAATATATAATATCACTACAATAAAGTGACTCGGATGATTGTGAACAGTGCTGTGATGGACAGTGGTGGTTACATAAATAAGTAGCAGGTAAAGTGACTTTAAATAATATTGCACATGTAATTATTACTATGGAGATGACCCATGGTTGCTATGGAGATTAACCTGACTAGCATTGATCATTGTACAGTCTGACAGCAGCAGGAAGGAAAGACCTGCAAAATCTCTCTTTAACACAGCGAGGGTGAATCAGTCTGTCACTGATGCTCCTCTCTAGAGCCGACAGAGCGTCCTGCAGGGGGTGACACTCATGGTCCAGCATAGACATGAGTTTATCCAGGACCCTCTTGTCCCCCACCTGCTGCACCGAGTCTAGAGGACAGCCCAGGATAGAGCTGGACTTCTTGATGACCTTGTCCAGCCTCTTCTTCTCCCTCTCTGTGACACTGCTGCTCCAGCAGACCACACCGTACAGGATGGCTGATGCCACCACAGAGTCATAGAAGGTCTTCAGGAGTGGCCCTCTCACTCCAAAGGACCGCAGTCTCCTCAGGAGATAGAGCCGACTCTGGCCCTTCCTGTACAGTGCATCTGTGTTATGAGGCCCTTCCTGTACAGTGCATCTGTGTTATGAAGTGCATCTGTGTTATGACGTGCATCTGTGTATATATCTACGAATACAGTATTTGACCAAATAAACTTTTGTCCAGTTGACAAATTAAAGTTATTCTTTTGCCATGGATTCTACCTGGACAACTACACATGTTACTGTGCACTATAAAAAAGCCAAAGTGTTGTCCTTGGCTTCTTCACAAGTGAATTTGATGTTCACAGAATTGATGTGCAGTAAAAGGTTCCAAATCTTGAATTTTGATTAAAAAAAAATTATCATCAACATAACGATACCAATGTGCCTGGATATGAGGCCAAAACCCTCTGTTCAAATTGTTCCATGTATAAGTTAGCCATGATAGGGGAGACCGGTAAGCCCATCGCACAGCCGTGGATTTGCCTGTAGAAGTTTGCTCTAAACTGGAAATATGTGAAACGGTGCAGTGGTCGGCTGCAGCTGCCAGGGTCTGTCCCTGTGGGCTGGTGGGGGGAAGAAGGGGGGCTGCTTGGGCCTCATCTCTCCCCTGGGCCCTGTGGCGGTTCCTGGTGGTGGTGGACGGCTCTCTGCTCTTGGTGTAGACGGCTCCTCTGATGGTTTGCCTGTATACAGTCTCACTTTTTTACTATGTGTAGTTTTATGTATTTTGTGTGTGTGTGTGTGTGTGTGTGTGAAAAGTGCTTTATAAATAAAGTTTGATTTGATTTGATTTGATTGAATAGGTGTGGTAGTTTCAGAATAATTTCACTGATGCTCAATAGTTCCAAAACCTCCTTGTCCTCCTTGTAGGCACTACAGCCACACTCTCCAAATCTAACAGCTTCTCCCTGAACATTAACAACTCAATTGTCCATCCCTCTCCTCAGGTCAAGAGTCTGGGTGTCATCCTCGACAGCACACTTTCATTTCATTCTCACATCAATAATGTCACCCGGTCTGCATACTTCCATTTACGCAACATCTCTCGTCTCCGCCCCTCCCTCACTCCTCACACCACTGCCGTCCTAGTCCACGGCCTTGTCACCTCTTGCATCGATTACTGCAACCCTCTTCTTTTTGGTCTCCCCAACAAATCCCTTCAGAAACTGCAGCTCGTACAGAACTCTGCAGCTCGGATTATCACTCGGACCCCCACTATTCATCACATCACCCCCGTACCACAAGAACTCCACTGGCTCCCCATATAACAGTGAATTAACTTCAAAATACTCATTACCACCTTCAAAGCAATACACAACCTAGCCCCACCATACATATCTGACCTCGTCCACATCGCCACTCCATCCCGCACCCTCCGCTCTTCCTCCTCTCTTCAGCTGTCTGTCCCCTCTGCTCGTCACCATGGGGAGCAGAGCCTTCAGCCACTCTGCTCCTCAGCTCTGGAACTCTCTCCTTCCTGACCTCCGTAATATAGACTCTCTCCCTCTCTTTAAATCCAAACTCAAAACCCACCTGTTCAGACTGTCCTACCTCTCATAGCCAATCACTCCACTCTGATTTTGTTTTTAATGTTTTATTGTATTGTTTGTTTGTGCTTTTTATTCGTTTTTAACCTTGTGCAGTGTCCTTGGGTGTTCTGAAAGGTGCTTTTAAATAAAATGCATTATTATTATTATTATTAGTTAGCTCCTCCTGTAAGGCAGATATAGGCAATGTCCACCAGTGTCTGACCAGAACTGAAGAAGCAGCTTGGATGAACTGCGAAACGTATTCGACCAAATAAACTTTTGTCCAGTTGACAAACTGAATTTCTCCTTTTGACATGGATTCTACCTGGACGACTGAGGGATTCTACACACAAATAAAACTGACTGTTAATGTTAGCTATGTCTGCAACACGTGTCAGCTAGAAGGTTCCGGGTTTGATCCCCAGGTCGCCCGAGCCTTTCTGTGTGGAGTTTGCATGTTCTCCCTGTGTCTGGGTGGGTTTCCTCCGGGCACTCCGGTTTCCCCCACCAACCCAAAAAACATGCACCATAGGTAAAATCCTCCAGCTTAGGTCCTGACCAGGCCAAAGCAAGAAGATCATGGAGATGGTCCCCGGGCGCAGTAATGTGCTTCCCACTGCTCCTAATAACAGGATGGGTTAAATGCAGAGAAGAATTTCTCCTGTGTGAGATCAATAAAGTTGCTTCTTAGCAGTCCAGCATTAGCTATTGTTAAAACATGTCCAGGCAAGTGCTAATAGTTGACTGTCTGCAGAGACTTGGGTATTTTGCCATCTGTATCCTCCTGTATGTCCGTCATCCCTGAAGAAATGCCCTTGATGGCGCCCCTTCTTGGCAATAATACATCCCTGTTGAAGTTACTCGTCTCATTCAAGTTGACCTGAGTCTAATTTTTTCCCCCTGAAAGTTACTTTACCACAATCATTAAGACTCACAAATTCATAGCTGTGAGTAAAGTAAACTAGCTGAATGCAAGTTAACCCTAGTGTTAGATTTTACAATGTAGGATTCCATCAAACTATCGTAATGTCGGACTTATTTCAATTTGTATTCATAAGTTTTCCTGTCACATGGTTGATCAGGTGACGACCTGAGCTTGTATATAACATTATGAAACAAATCCTGTTTTTATGTCACCTTTAATGTTGTTCAGCACTTTGGTAAGCTTTGGCCGTTTTAAATGTGCTATATAAATAAAATTGATTGAATTGATTGAAATCCTGAAGAAGGGCCCAAAACGTCACATTGTGTTGCTGTTCAAATGATTTAAAAATGGGAGCTCCAAAGACCTGCAGATCTGTTTTTTCTTTTCTGCAATTACTGTCTTTAGACGCAGCATGAAGCCATAACAGGCTAGGCTGCTTCATGGTATGTCAGATGAACTGTCAAGTGAGGTTTGCCTTGACATTATTTCTATTCTTGTAAATTTTGTATGTATTCTCAGACCATTTTATAGTCATATTTTGCAATTAGAGGTGGGAAATATTATTGTCCACCTCTGCTTGCGATGCACTTCACAGCCACCTGTCCCTGCTGCTCTCCAGGTACCACCAGCAGACTGCTTTATGGCCCTGTACCTCTTTTTGGACTTGAAGGGTAAAGGCCCATTCACACAGGATGTCAGAGCATTGTATATTGAGCATTTTCCTGTTTGTCCTGTTATCTATCTTTTTAATTTTTTACTGGAACAAGTTCTCCATCTCTGCGTTTTATCTGACAACTGGGCGTGAATGGTCCTGATGGTGTTTCTTCATCTGAGACATGTAATCAACTCTTCTGATCTTCAGCTTCTGTTGTGTCTGGTCAGCTTCCAAAATTATAAGGTATTTATCTCCTTTTTGGGCCATGGTGGTTTGCTTGGTGTGAAGATGAATCCTCTGTGAATAGACAAACTTTCTAAATAAACCACATATGTTTCTAGTCACATACAGAGTTCTTGACCAATCCTTGTAGATTGTGTTCACTTGAATTTGCTTTTTCACGATCAGATTTCAGATTTGTTGTTTTGGTTTATGGTTAATAATTTTCCATATGAAACAAAAGCTAGTGCAAAATGCAGTGCCCTCCCTGTCATCATAAATAAACAAAGGTTTTCCACAATAGCTCCAGAAAGTGGTGCCATTATTCAACACCAAAGATGTGATTGTTGTCAGTCATTATAGGACTTAATGCCATAAAATTATTTATGAATGTGAAAGAATGAATGAATGAAAAGAATGTGAGTCCAATTCCTGATAAATAATCCTAGGGTTCGACATCAGTGGATCTGTGGAGTTTGAAAAAAAAAAAAGTCTCCCATCAAATAGTAGAACGTGAATGCATCCTATTCTGTGGTTTAGAGTATGGTTACGTTTTACACCTCAAAATATAACTATAGTGCTGACTCAACATAAACCCTCTCTTGCCGGGGGGGATTCAAACTCACAACCTCCGGGGGAAGAATCAGTGACTTGCCAGTTGAGCTAACCAGTCAGTATGCAATTGGGCAAATCAGTTATTCTCGAATAGCATAGTGTGGTTGTGTTTTCTACTTAAATAGTGCACCTTACTTTTTTTTCAAATGTGGGGTTTGGCCACCATTAACCACATTCTCTTAGTGGTGCTGCGTACCGGCTTTTAAACCGGTGCTGCGTTCCGGTGCGCACCGCTTTACTTTCACCACTGGTTTGTCCTCAGTGAATCAAATTTGTCTTTTTAAACAGACTCATGAGGAAAAATGCAAATTGAATAGTCTAATATGGCTGTATGTTTACAAAAACATCTGACAAATTACTTTATATCCCAGATCTTTACTTCAATTTAAGATACATTTTCGGGTCTAGTTACAGATTTTAACCCTAGAGCCGGGTGATTTTCAAGTATTTACATGATTTTCAATATGTTACATTTTTCTGAGTGTCATGGGTCCCTGGGGAGCTTCACCATTGTTTTTGAATCTTTGAAGGTGTAGGTGTTTCCCTACCCCAAAGCCCACTTTTTCCTATAGGCTTTCGGGTGATTTTCACCCGGCAACAGTGAAAGAGGAATGTAAGAATGTAATGAATTTAATGTAAGAGTATGTAAGAAATAGGTAAGTAAGAGTGGTCCTGGAATGTATATGCTATACTTATTTAGTGCAGTGGTTATGAATAAATATCACAAAGTGGTGATTTCAAAGGGAATTCTTGTGGTGAAAACAATATTTTAGTCAACTGGTCATTTTTACCTACTGAAAAATTACAATTTTTTGTTCCTCTCTCCTGCAACTGTTCGTGTGTCAAGGAGTCTGTGCTTCACCAGGGAAGTCTCACATGTCCCAGGAATGGGTGGACCAAAGGCCAAGTTTCCAGTATCATTATTATTATTATTATTATTATTATTATTATTATTATTATTATTATTATTATTATTATTATTATTATTATTATTATTATTATTATTATTATTATTAATAATAATAATATATATATATTTTTTTTAGGAATTTTTTGTTCTCAACTTCCTAATTTTTCAGTAATTTTGGAGCGTGTTTTTAGGGTCTTCCTGTGTTTTTGTTTTCCATTTTGTTACACATACCGCAGTTGAAAATAAAAGAAAACCACTGTAATTTATCATGTGTTGTCATATTTTGATCTATTTTTCATGACAAGTACTTTTAGTTGGGTATTTTATATCGGGTAAAAATTAGCCGGCAAAAGTGATGGTGTTACTTTTTATAGCAAAAGTGTTCTAAGGTTAAAATAGAAATATTGGTATTGGCAAGTTATCGGCCACAACAGTAAGCCAAATATAGTGTATGATATCACCTAAAAAAATGTATATCAGCCGATCCCTTTTAGAGGCGTTGAAGCAGTAGCCTTGACATCTGAATCTGGATTTGTGACCACACATTGAAAATCAGACTGCAATAGATTTACATAATTGACTTTGATAATGACAAATGCATGCAGCTGAGGATATAGTGTTTGGAGAAAGTATTATATTGTATCTCTATGCTCAAACACAGACTTATACAAATTTCCCCCTCCTACTCCCCCTCTTCATCATGCTCTGAGTGAGTGACAGGTGGATTTAACCAATCACAGAAAAGTGTGACCTCTAAAAAAATGCAGATTGCTTGAGTTACCAATTTAAAAAAACTAATGGTGCGCATGAATTGTGATTACCATGACAAATAGACACTGAGTAAATCATTATAAAATTGACTAAGGTGCAACCCCTGAAGTTAAATGGCCTGTGAGTATGAAATTTGTACAAAATATGACCAAGACTGAGATTAAAGCAATGGTGTGTACCTTTTAGGATTCATGATTCCATGGAAGCAGGATATTTTATATTTTAACCCTTTGATGCACAACATATCCACACCCCTTCTAATGCACAACATGGGTCAAAAATGACACACATTCATTTTCTAGGTTATTTCATGCTGGCTGAGTTTTTCTTTGTTCTATCTTTTGAAATCAGTTCATGATTGAATATTCCAAGTATTCCTTAAATGTCTTATTTGTGATTACCACAGATCATTATTTCCATTTTTCCTTTAATACTTTATGAACAAAAATAGTTTTTATATTGCTACATCAAATTTACACACATGGGTCAAAAGTGTGATTTAAAATTAAATGACTTAATACTATAATAATAATTTGTTTAAAGTAATGATTTTAGCAGTGAGTCTGGCCAAACATTTATGTATTTAATACTTGCAACATGTTTATTTTTGATTTTGTCACATAACATGGCTATTGAGCTGAACTGTATCAGTAGTTTAACAACTGTAAACTGGTGAAATGTGGCACATCACTAGAACACAAATTGCCACCTCAATTTTTACATGCCTCACAAATTATAATTTGATGTTTGTGCTCCTTGCACATAGGCCTGGTGCACTGGGAACACCAGCTACTGACTTTTCTGTCTTTGGAAACTGGGCAGATCGCGCACCTCTTCCTCTTTCTTTGGCCCTCCTGTCTGGTGCTCTCTTGTGGCTGGGTGGTGGCTGTGTTTTGTTTTTTAAACCCACATCTTCCCATTGCCTCCATAATATGTTTTTGTCGTTTTTGTAAGCATGTCTAATGCACCCGTGGAGAGCGCGGAATGTGCAGCATTTTTCACACGTAAACATTGTGTGAAAAAGATCCACAGAGATATTTAGGCATAATATGTTTTTGGAGTTTGGGCATGCCCTCCATGCGCCTCTTCATATGTGGCATGACAAGCTCTTTGAGCCTGTCATGCCACATACCGACGTGCAAGCCAGAGTGGACCTTCATCTGCCGTACATCTCCACCTAAAAGCCACGAGCCACTCCTTTGAGGACAGTGAGGTACAGATCTTGGCCAGAGAAAAGAACTGGTTTGAGAGGGGAGTTAAAGAGGCTTTTTTTGTCAAGAAAGATAATCCTTCCTTGAACAGAAAGGTCTCAGACATCATTTGCCTCCCATCTATGACTCTATCCTCAAACTTTAATCAAAGCAAACAAAGAAAACAATAGGGCAGCAGGTCAGGTTCAGAGGTGTGAAAACACCCATTATGGCCCTGAATGGCTATGCTAAACAAGACCCGACACTCCCATTGCATATTGAATAGGCTTACCTAACAGAAACTGTAAACTCCTTAGCTCCTCCCTTCAGGCAGATATAGGCAGTGTCCACCAGCGTCTGACCAGAACTGAAGAAGCAGCTTGGATGAGCTGCGGAATGTATTTGACCAAATAAACTTTTGTCCAGTTGACAAATTGAATTTCTCCTTTTGCCATGGATTCTACCTGGACGACTGAGGGATTCTCACCACACAGACGTATTGTTGACACCACCCATATAACCAGGATGTTGTGTGGTGAAGCTGGTGTAGGCATTGAGGGTGGCAACATCCAGTATATTCTACCAAAGAACCATGGGCCACCTCTGTGTTCTCTGCTCACAGGAATAATTGCCAACCACATCCTTTTGTTTTGTTGTAGTACTGGATCACTTCTGGTTTCTTCTTCTGACTGCTGTCATCTACTGCTTTGTCATCATGCATGTGCTCAGGAACAGCTTTTTCCTTCTTCTGCACAGTGGTTCATTGAAAAACAGAGAATCACGCACTGAAACATTTTAAATTGATATTGTAAATGCTCTAATTGATATTGCAAAACTACACAATTATGTTTATTATAGTGAACTTAAAAAAAAAATGAATTGGTCTCTATTTATTGTACAAACATTAGAGTGTTGAGCTATAACTGTTAATTTTTTAGCATAATGAATTTGAAATGTAAGCAGTTTCTGCTTTGAAATACAATGTATGACGAGGATGAACGAATGGGAGTATGTGTGTCTGAGAGTATGGAGTATGTACAGTATGTTTTTTTTTTTTTTTTTTTGCACTGTATATTATTATATATTGTCCTCTTCTCCCTAAAGGACTACAGATGGAAATTAACTTTCAAGCTATAATCTGGTACAAGCATCTCTGCCTTTGGTATTATGTGGCTGTACATTGTCCTGTTAAATAAATAAAATGAAAAAACATAGCTCACCATGGTGATGTTGCCATTGAATCCAAATTCTGAGCTATGAATCTCCCATGATTTAGATGGCTTCATGATAGGTGGTATGTCCGGCTTGTTCTGGTGAAGAGTGCCAACAATAGTCAGGTTCTTCTCAAGGAACTTCTCAGCCAGAAGGAAGTTGGTGAAGAAGTTGTCTTTTGCATTGCATTTTATTCTATTCTCCTTATAAAGAAATCAAATAAAAATATACAATACACATAAAAGATTATATATTATATACTATACTATACTATACTATACTATACTATACTATACTATACTTATATACTTTCTCTATTGTACTGTATATTTACCTGTATTTATCCCCACCACCACTAGCAAGAACCACTAGCTAGCTAATAATGACTTGTACCTTTCTAAGAAATAATGTACTCACTCCTAAAGTAAGCTAAATCTATTCAAATATTATGTACAGTTCACAGTTGTCATCAAATATGTTTTGAGGGATATGCCACCCCCAGGTCAAATTTGGGCATCTCCCCACAGTCCAGAGACTAAAATAAGTGGTGGAAAGCGTTTTCCTGCTCACCCAGCCATTGTCCGAGTCTGTCGCCACTGACCGCCGCGGTATCTGCAGCTCCTCCGCCTTAGACTGGAGTCTAACGTCTCCAGAGAAAGATTTCGGCCAAAAGGAATTAATTTGCTCGATGCGTTTCCCAATTACTTTGTGTGTAGTGCGCATTCATATCGAGTTCAAATAAATGTGCAAATCAACACGGAGAGCTTGCCTTGGTCATTTTGGGTGGGAACTATTTTCCAGTGCGTAAGAATAAAGCCGAATCACGCACCACGTTGTGCAACAGGGGAACTCCCTTCCCGGTGCGTAACTGGGATTCCCCTGGCAGCGTGCTGCGTGATACGGCTGTATTCTTCCGCACTGGAAAATAGTTCCCACCCAAAATGACCAAGGCAAGCTCTCCGTGTTGATTTGCACATTTATTTGCACTCGATATGAATGCGCACTACACAGAAAGTAATTGGGAAACGCATCGAGCAAATTAATTCCTTTTGGCCGAAATCTTTCTCTGGAGATGTTAGACTCCAGTCTAAGGCGGAGTAGCTGCAGATATCGCGGCGGTCAGTGGCGACAGACTCGGACAATGGCTGGGTGAGCAGGAAAACGCTTTCCACCACTTATTTTAGTCTCTGGACTGTGGGGAGATGCCCAAATTTGACCTGGGGGTGGCATATCCCTTTAATGTTAGAACTAGTGCTGTCAGGCGATTAAAAAAATTAATCTAATTAATTACAGGATTTGTAATTAATTCATCTAATTAATCGCATTTTTTAAAATAATTTTTTTAGGTGGTTTATTGTGCTTTCCCACAGTGCAAAAAAGGTGTGATTTATAGTGGTACAGTGAAAAGAATGCAGACTTCCCCTTTAAAAGATAAAAGGAGAAATTCAATTTGTCACCTGGACAAAGTTTGTTTGGTCGAAAACGTTTCGCCACTCATCCGAGAGGCTTCGTCAGTTCTGGTTCTAAACAGGGTCTAACCAGCACTAGAACCAGAACTGACGAAGCCTCTCGGATGAGCGGCGAAACGTTTTTGACCAAACAAACTTTGTCCAGTTGACAAATTGAATTTCTCTCTTATCATGGATTCTACCTGGACGACTGAGGGACTCTTCACGCACTTCCCCTTTAAGTCTTTCAGTCTTTCACTCTTTCAGTGCACGTTACCTCCAGTGTAACCAAGACAAGACTGCTGTACACCCCCATTCACCTCCCACATTACGTAACATTCATTTGAAAGCTCATTTACACCATTCCACTAGCCTATTAAATGGTGAATATTTCTGGTGTACGTGAGCACGTACAGTAGCTTTTATGCAATGTCAATAAATAATATACACAGCTTCAAATATACAGAGAATACAAATAATTGTCCGTGTAAATTACTCATGGCTCACCTGACCCCCGGAACCCGGCGCGGATGTGTCCGGACCATCGCACGGAGGAGGAGGGAGGAGGCGGCGGCACCGCGGGGTGAGCAAATGATAGCGTGATTTGGATGGGCAAAACTAACGCTTCTTAAGTGTGCACCCTTAGTCACGGCAGAACACGCTGGAGAGGTTATGGGGAATTGAAAAGGGTTCAGCGCGCGCAGTGCAGCAGATACGGAAACGGACGTGGCGTCTTCACGTGCTCTCCGCGGCGTCTTCACGTGCTCTACGCGGGGACAGGGGGCTTAGAAATGGATCTGCTCCGTCACATTTTTATAAATAAACTCGCCGTTCAAAGGCCCCGCACGCCAAATTTAAAATGCGCGCGCATTGAATTGCGCTCATAATTAATTGCGTTAATTTTTATAACGCGTTAATTAGCAGTGTAATTAATTAATCTAATTAACGCGTTAAACTGACAGCCCTAGTTAGAACGATTGAAAAACAATACTTACATCTATTGAGAGAGAGAGAGAGAGAGAGAGAGAGAGAGAGAGAGAGAGAAAGAGAGAGAGATGGGATCTGTGCTGAGCTGTGAACTGTCTTTTCACTCCAAATACTAAAGCTAGCAAATGCATGTGGATCGTTTCTGACCCATGTGTGTAAAGTCGAGGTAGAAATACAAAAGCTGTGCTTGTCCATACCATAAGAAAGGAAAAATGAAAATGATTATTTGTGGTAAACAAAGATATTTACTGCATACTTGGAAGACTAAATGATAAAATAATTTTTTTTCAAAAATATATCATAGAAACACTGAGCCATACCGGAAATAACATAACAGAAAATGGATATGGGTCATTTTGGATCCATGTTGTGCATTAGAGTGGTCGTGATACAAAAACGTTTTTACTCAAAAAGTAAGAAAGGAAAAAATAAAATAATTATGTATGATGGTCCAAAACAAGTTAATTGAGGAATGCTTTAACTACTGAATAATTAGATTAATTTATTGAAAAGGTATCAAAAATAAAAACTCATCCGTGTCACTTTTGACCCATGTTATGCATCAAAGGGTTAAACACTATTTAGAAGAACGTCTCCTTACCATAAAGCATTTCAACATATCAACTTGCTGTAAGTAGATAAACTCTATATTAGCTTACTCTTCCTTCCCCTTGCTCCCATTTTCTGTTTATATTACACATTTTTCCTTCAACAAGTAAGAGTCAGTTTTTGGGGGGATACAAGTCCATTTAGAATAGGTTTTTCTCCTCTTCAACAAACAGACAGAAAATGATTATTCAATTACTTAATGATTGGATTATTATGTCAATTAATTCAGTTAGTTGTTTGAGCCCTAGAGCATTCAAATCAACCTGTAAAATCACATGCACATTTTTATTCTGTTCTGATTAATTCTTAATGTTTACACATTATTTTGGAAGAAAGACATTTGTTAAACACTATCCAGAAGAATGTCTCCTTACCAGAAGGAATTTCAACATATCAACTTGCTGTAAGTACACATTTATTTACTGTACACTTCCTGTTTGCACACTATCAACCATGTTTGCACACTGTTTTTACTACCGACAGTGGCACATAAAACTAATGTTGCACATTATCTGCAAATGTGTACACAGCACCTAGCCTATATTTTCATAGTGTATATTCTGTATTCTTGTTTCTATTTTTTTTTTTAAATATTTTACATGCTTCTCCTTATCTTATTTATCTATTTTAATTTTTTGTATACTCTTGGCATCCAGTGTGGGCAGCAAAGTAAGAATTTTATTGTACAGGGAAACGTGTTGCTTTACTAATCTTGAATAATATTTATATTGAAACAAAAAGCACCACTGATCCAATTATGATGCAGCAGCTCACAGGGGCGACTGACCACTCAAAATTAGACATTTATTTCAAGCCTTTGCTTCACTGGACCTATCAAACAGCCTTTGATGTGGCTCTCAGACTGCCTTTGTTTACTATTTTGATTGCAAATGAGAAATACAGAGACCACAAAGGCCTGGGGGACCTCTGCTAATAGTGTAATATATTTTCTGATGCACTGCCTTTTATGTCAATATCTTAATATTCATACACTGTATTTAGAAGCTCTGTAATGATATGAAATCGTAGTGTGTGTATAATGATAGATTTCCCTTGTTTGTCAGCTGCCATCTTCCGCCCTCTGCTGGTTTACCTGAGGCACTAACGGCGTTTATCAAAAATACTGAGAAAACTGATGCAAGCGTTAAATAAAATCAGCCTTTTTCTAGACAATTTATAGCTTTCCTTTGACACTTTGAAGCAATATGATATTCATATACAGCTCTGGAAAAAAATAAGAGACCACTGCATTTTTTCTGAAATCAGCATCTCTACATGTATTACAGCCATTCCATTCCAGCATCTGTTGAATTCCAACACAAACACAAAGCTGAGCTACTTCAGTTCTTGCACCAGGAGTGGAATAAAGTCACCCAAGAACAATGTAAAAGACTTGAGGAGAGCATGCCAAGACACATGAAAGCTGTGATTAAAAATAAGGGTTATTGCACCAAATATTGATTTCAAGATTCAAGATTCAAGATTGTTTATTTGTCATATGCAGAATCAACACAAGGTCAACAATGCAATGAAATGCTTAGGATCAGTAGAACCGTTGACTCGCTAAGATAGTCAGAAGTACTAATAACATGCAATAATAGTACATGGTTAAAAAAAAAGTGTTGCAAAAGTGCAGGGGAAGAAGTAAACAATATAATAAAATATGTGGTAAAATGTCATAAAAAATACAGGGTACAATGTAGGTAGGATTAAGTCAAAGATCAAAGATCAAATAAGTATTTCACAGATTGCACAGATTTCTGAACTCTTCTTAAGTGTAAACATTAGTATTATGTTGTTTTAAAATGAATGTGATCTTGTTTCTTTGCATTGTTTGAGGTCTGAAAACATGTATCTTTTTTGTTATTTTGACCATTTATCATTTTCTGCAAATAAATGCTCTAAACGATAATATTTTATGTGGAATTTGGGGGAAATGTTGTCAGTAGTTTATAGACTCAAACAAAAGTGTTTCTTTTGCCCAAACACATACCTATAAGTAGTAAAATCAGAAAAACTGATCATTTTGCAGTGGTCTCTTATTTTTTTCCAGAGCTGTATGAATATAATGTTATTATTCATAACAATAATATAGCCTAATAGTTACAAAGAAGTACAAAAATAATTATTCTCTACACAATTGAATGCTGTCTGAAGTAGTGAAGAAGATTTTGTTGTTTCATATTGTAGTCTGCCCCATAGTGTTTGATGCAGCGTCTCTATACGTCTATATATAGGCAACATGGTAAAGAAATAAGTAAATAGGTATTTGTTTATTTTTTTTGCACTGCTTTTAGATTTTAGATTTTGTCTTAGAAGTTTTTGTATTGGATTTATATTGTATTTTTTACACCGTCCTTTTTGCACTGCTTGGCCAGAGAGAATTTTTTTTTTTCGATTCACTGTATGCTGAACACATATGGCAGAATTGGAACTTTTGACATAATATTGCTATTTTTTGTGGAACCAGACCACAATTTCAGTTATCACAATTCTTGTAGTACTCTACTTATTATTTATTTTTCTGTTGCCTTTAAGGGGTAAATAAAGCCATCTTCTGTGATCGGGTGAATGCAGCTGTCACTTTCTCAGAACCTTACAGAGGCTAAACAATAGAAGTGAGTAGGAGTGAACAGACTGTTGCATTTTCCCCTCCACCCCTATAATGCACGTGAACACATCCCGTCAATACGCTCAATATGTAGATCAATTGCATGTAGTAGGTAAATGGTAGATCTGTGTAAACAAACACAAACACATTGGAGTGATTATCTAAAAAGAGCCTTTCATTTTACTGCACAATTGTAGATGTCTCTGAGGAGCAAACATTTTAGAAGTAATTACGAGTGTTTTCCCCAGAAGGTGATTCCTTTGCCACACTTGGCAGTCATTGTCAGCGGCCATGTACCGTGCACATCAGCTGCACAAAAACAACAAGTGTTCTATTGATGAGCTGCCTGTTGTAGCTGTAGGAAAATGTAAAAGTACTTGTGTGAGGCTCTTTCGGCAGATTAACTTGCAATAAGGACTACCTGCCATGGACACATTCCCTGTATTTATGTGCTACGACAAAGGCGTCTTTAAGAGGGGCACAGCTGCATGAAAGCAAATGATGAATGGGGATAATAGTCACAAAAGACAACAAGGCTCAAGTGCAAAGAAATAGTTTTTTTTTTTTTTTTAAGATGGGACAATTCTATTCAGAGCCAGAGCCAGACCATTCCTCCCTTTGACCATTGAGCTTCCAACCACTCCACTATCCAAGGCCTTTGTCTAATTATTTTAGGACAAGACATGTTATGGTCAAAGTGACAAAGAAGGAGCACTCCCGACCAAAGTGCACTTTAATTGAATTGTTCTGTTTGACAGGTGCCTCCTGCCAATGAACGTCACACACCAGTACACTGACACAAGAGGCCTGGAGGCAAAGCTGTAGGCCCTGGCTGCACCTCACGATAGAAATCACACTGGCTTTACTCACTTAAATGTGAGTTGGATTGGTTGAAGTAGATGTCCAATGGATTTTACAAAGATAATACACCTACATTTGGAGCAAAAGTTTTATGTTGTAAAATTGTTGAAATCCTCTAAGGAGGATTAGACCACAGTCAGTGGGGCCCAGATTGGACATCATTCATTAACAGTACAGAAAGAAAAAGCGAGAGCCTGCATGTGTCCTTGCTACC
The DNA here is from genome assembly GCA_036785185.1 of Paratrypauchen microcephalus. Taxonomy (NCBI): domain Eukaryota; kingdom Metazoa; phylum Chordata; class Actinopteri; order Gobiiformes; family Gobiidae; genus Paratrypauchen; species Paratrypauchen microcephalus. Next base: position 3,761,240 of record JAVJIX010000023.1, read on the forward strand.
CTAAATGTGAAAATTGCTCATGCCTTTATTTCAGATGAGAAAGTGGGAAATGAATGGGTTTGCTTTAATATAGTAGACATAAGATGCCACATACAGAGAGAGGCGGGAGGTGGGGCCAGACCCCTTTTTGCTTGTGCTCACACAGTGGAAAGGCCTGACAGGTGTGCTTTTGTGTGCATATGCACAGGCAGGCCACAGCAGTGTGTGTGTGTGTGTGAGTGTGTGTGTGTGTGTGTGCGTGCGTGCGTGCGTGCGTGCGTGCGTGTGTGTGTGTGTGTATGTGTGTATGTGCGCGTGTGAATGAACTGTGTGTGTGTGTGTGTGTGTATGTGTGTTAAGCCTTTCCAAGTACTGCTGCCACTCCCTGGGGCAGAGAGGGGCCTTTTCATTACTCCCTACCCTGATCTGGTCCTTATAGTGGGCCAGGATTCAGTTCTGGATTCAGTTCTGAACCTCATTAGACATCTTGAGATGTAGTGAGGTTGAAATATAAATGAAAATAATGAACGTAGTTGCATTTTACATATCTATTTTTTAGATGCTATGGATTTGCTCAAACCACAAGAATTGTTGAAATACCTGCACTTCTTTGGTAAGCAAATATTTAATTTTAAATTGCATTTTTCAAAAACATTTTAACTGTGTGCATTAAGAGCCATTTACTTTTCCATTCTGACCTTTAAGAGCATAGTTCAAAGGTCAGCCTTTAAAGGGCCAGTTCTAGTGCTGATTGAAGCTAGAAATTGTTTTCCTGTTTTAGTGATTATGAGAATTATATTGCCATTGTATATCTTTGCTGTGTGTTGGCAAAGTAAATAGTTTGAGAGAGATTATTGATCCAATCTTGTGTTTGCGATTGTTAATATTGCACCACTAGATGTCAGGATTTGTCTATTTACAGAGTGCTGCCCCCTCCTCTCACCTGGGAGAAGTGGTGTGTAGCTGTACATAGTGTAGTGTGACAGCTTCCCCAGGAAGCTGGGGTGACATTTGCCTCACTTAATGACACAAGCTAATTAATCATTAGCTGTCCCAGAGGTATTTCAGTTAGAGAGGTTTTGTCGTGTTTTCCCACAGTAGGAGGTCCCACCCTTAAAGTGTTATATATGCATAACTGCCTCATCCTAGGCTACATCTTCATTCTCACTCATTTAGCTAGTTTGATGGAAGCATGCAGACTCAACTCAATTCAGCTTAACACTCCATCTTACATATGCTCTTCTCTGGTTTCAGCTTTTGGCTGTTCATGTAGCAGGATGTACAATACGCTACAGAAGAGTACTTATTTTAATGATGTTAAGAGGGTTATTACTGCTGAGTAACTGCTGCATCCTGTATATCCCTGTATATCCCCGTATCAGCACTTACAATTAGAAATGTTTTGTTGAATGAACACTACATTTAACTGGTAATATTGAAGTACCGTACCTGCGCCGTGCAGGTCATGTGAGTCATTATTTCTTTTGGGTTGGATTATACCTGGTACGTACATGTAGTGGAGATATGTGCAAAGCCTTTGTGAAATATGGATAAAATGAAATCTGCCCCCATGATGTGTTTCTGCCTCCTCAGCATCATTACGTACCCCCCACTGAGACATGGGCTGCTTTTGGACACAGTGAGCTAGTTGGTCACGTATGGAAGGGCTTCAGGTGGTGCACTCTGGTTCTCTTCTCACCCACTGGAAAAGACCGTGGGCCGGTGTGGGTGTGCACAAGGCCATACAGGGCACTTACTGATGAGGTCCAGGGCTGCAGGAGGCCTTTGAAAAATTCTGCAAGTTTTAGGATGAGACTTATGGTACCCTTGGGATAGCATGACCCCTGACTCTTCCACACTGGCCCTTATTCTTTGTTGTGTGAGCTGAGAATGCAGTGTACACATGGAGAAGAACACACTGTCTGAGCTAATTCCCAACATAACTCAGGCTATGCAAGCTGAAGGCCCTCTTTGCCTTTTATTATTATTTTTCATTTTTGTATACATACATTCATATTTTGTACAGTGGTGATTTGTACAAAGAGTTAATTTCTTGCCACTTATCCATACATACATTTTATGGATAACTGGTAGATCTCTGATTTCACTAAAACACTGTTAACTTCTTTAGGCTATATTTACATTTTTTCTGAAAATCTTGCCTAATTTCTCTAGTAAATTTTTACTTCCTTTTTAAACATGTTCAGATGTGACATAATTAGATAATTCCATTACTGTTACCGGGCAACCATACTGTAATCATGCTTGGCAGGTGTCAAAGCTTGTCTAATTTGTTAGCTATTTGTTAGCTATTGGTGAAAATATATGCATTTATTAAGTTAATGTTTATATGTTTGTTCTTTACATGTTAATTTAACCTGACTTATATGGATAGAACCTTAAAAAACCCATCCTGCTTTTTAAACTTTGCTACATAAACTGCTACTTGACTAGCTTTTCTTAAACTATGCTTTAAAAATAATTAGAAAAAACATCATAACCAGTTATATGCACTTTATAATAGATTAAATAGGGTGCCATTGCTAAGGTGTCCTGTGGGTTTCAAAAGTCTTCAGTACCTTCTCAAAGCTTTGCTGCTGACTTCAACTTAATATTACTGAATGTCACTTGATTGCTTTCACTCTAAATGGAACTGGCCTGTGTGACCATTGTAATTCTATTGGTACAGAGCAAACAGCCTTTAGGGTAGAGAAAATGAATTCTGATCCATGACGATAAGAAAGAAGACACACATGGGTCCTTGAGCAAACTCTCCATAAAGATGAAAGCATAGAAGTTAATTCATATGCTCTTATTGTGCTCATGCTCTACTATGTAACCTTGATGAAGCGCTCCTCATTTACTTTCACTTTCAAACTGAAAGTGAAGCTTGCTAAAAACCATCTTTGTGTGACATCTAAGTCTTGACCTTGTGGAGACAGACAAGTGAGCTTGGTGTGCCTTGGCAGGAGGCCTTTAGACAAGAGACTTGCACAGAAAACGGAAAGGGTTTGTTCTCTGCCTTAAAAGTATGTCCTGAACCTTAAAGATGAAGACTTAGCTTGTTTGCTATACAATGCGCCTGTACTTTTGAACAATAGGGCGTGTCCCTCCATTGGGAACCTCATCTGCAGGCCTGTAGAGATAACACCACCCTTTCCTCCACTCCCATCAGCTCTGGGTGTCAGTAAAGCAAACAAATACTACTACAAGCACGGAGCCAGTGTGTCTGCATTAGGCCCACAAGCTGCACCTGACAGGGCCAACATTTGTGCCTCAGAATACATTTAACAATGCACACTCCACAGCCGGCCCATCTCAGCGGGAGGCTGCAGGAAACAGATGAGGACTAGTCAGGCTGATGAAGAAAACCACAGCCTACCTATACCTGCCAGACGCTGAGTGCACACTGTCAACCTCAAGGCTTATTAACAATGAATCAACATAATTTTCTGCAGAAAGCGTTGTTCAGACATGAAAGGGCCTATACCATTAGGCTGATGCTGTGGCAAATAGGAGGGAAATTACTTGTCGCTTAGTGCATCTCTCCTGGTTTGCCTCTGTACACCAGACTCTGTGCATAAAATCACTTTAACATGCAAGTAGTGGTTTGTACTAGATGCATTAAGATAACATATTTACTTACTTTATAACACATCAGAATTATTTAAACTTATGCTCCTCTATCTTGACAGTTAAAGCTTTTAGCAATAGCTTTGATTCTTGATGTTTGGGGTGGAGCTGCAACTATTCCACATTATTCTCCATCTTCAGGAACCCTGCAATTACATCTGGCACAACTCTGCATGAAGTAACGCTTTATAAGCCTTTGTGTATGTCTGCTTTGAAGGCTGCCGCCTTTTATACAAGTTTGCTTTTTGTCCCTGGTCTGTTGTATGCCCCCCTAAACTGACATGCACCCCCTCCATACGGGACAGAGGACAGAATGTGATGTGTCGTCTCCCTCTACACAGAAAGGCCCAGTGCATTGGACACACCTTGGAGAGCACAAAGGATGAAAAGCACGGCAAGGCTTGGACACGCAAGACCGCGCTGCCAAGCCAGATAAAGACGCTTCAAAAGTCCAGCGGCAAACACTCTTCCGCTCCTGGCTCTTGCTTCCCATGGCTTACCTCAAGTGAAATGATCAGATACAAATTAGAAATGTTGGGCATATTAACTTAATCAATTTGAATGTATTTTAAGTTTCTTAGCGAAAACTAATGATTATTAGAAGGAGGATAAAGACCTAAATCTTTATACATGTGGTGCCATAAAGCATTAATAAAAACAATGCTTTACACTTAAATGTTATTGTCTTTGAAGGAAAACAAATGTATAATCTATAAGAGTTCTCATAGGTCTCTTTGTGGTCTTTCTTCCATATACAACAGATTTATTTCTAAAGAACAAATTAAAATGTAAATTGATATATAGTTTTGCATTTACCCACCAATATTTTACTGACATAAAAATGTATGTCGCTAGAGCTTTGTGGTCCTATCTGCTGTCTCTTTCTACCTCATTCCACATTGAAACAGATGGTGTTTTATGCCGGGTACAATCAGGACTATTCAGCGTCAGGCTAAGCAGGCCCTCCCCACCTGCATTTAGCCCAATCACAACCTAATGAACACATTGGGAGCAGTCTGTTCCAAATGAGTCCCAGTTGGAACCGAGGCCACAGGTAACCCCCTGTGCCACCTGAACCTGGCCCTTGGACTTCCTCTGCCCACCCGCCTCGGCTCAAACTGCAGGGCCAGGACCTCACCTCAGAGTCCTAATCAAATCAAGATTCATATCAGAGTGCTGTCAGCATTCCAACACAGCACTGAGGAGTAGTCCTTCCAGAACAAGCATATATGTTACATGTGAGGATATAGATTGACAGCTGTGCGTTCAAGTGTTAGAAGTGAAGAGCTGTTTTCCACATCTATGGAAATTTATGCTTACAACCAGGCATGTCTCTCACCTGCTCTGTACGCACAATCAGACATGATACAGGAAAGAGCTCCATAGGTTGCAGTGCTAATGACTTGAGGACAACTCATGTCTTATCTATTTCCGTTTGATTTCTCTCATGTTATTTTCAGATATAGGGATGCTCGGCTCAGTGAAATGGGTGAAATGTGTGTGTGTAGAGCGTGCTTAGATGTGGCCTCTCTTGTGAGCAGAGCGTGGCCAAACACAGGGCAGCTGTATATCTTGAGCTGCTGACACCAGAAGTGTGCTGCAGTCAGGAGGCTCTGACATTGGTATACTCCCTAAACATCCCCAGGGACAAAAGAATAGAGCTGGGTTGCCCGCCTCATCATGTCCCATCAGCTTCGATTGGAGCTCTGAAAGTGCAGGCCAACAGCAGCACCCTTGTGGGTGTCCATCAACACATGTGACAGGAGCTCTGCCCTCCTGGCTGCCCTCTTCACTGTCCCTCTGCTCAATCTGCACCTCAATTGGCCCTTCACTGGTGGTGCGGCCTGCTCCTTCTGCTGCATGTCAAAAAGAGTTTGAACCACAGAGGAAGTGCAAATATCCTCCAATGGCCTTGATCCAGATGGATGCTTTAATGACAATAGAGTCCATGTCTTTAGTGTGAGAGGGCAGAGGCTGCCACAATAACTCTGCAGCATTATGCATGCAGGCCCTGCACCTATTGACATGTTAAGGAGCCCAGCTATGATAATTAAGTTAGCTCATTCAGGGCACTGCTCTTTTCTGTTAACATGTCTGTAAAGGCACTTAGGGGGCACAGCACTGGCTTGAAACAATGGATATATAATGGATACACAATGGAGTTATTCATAGGTCACTGTTTCAGTGGCCATTTGCTTAACATAGGAATGTACATCTTTGACTGAATAGTGCTTGATGGGTTTGCCTTAAGGCGACTGTTTTGTGGGTTTTACATTCAAGTCGCAACACACTGCGTAGTATCTGAACCCAGAGACATCTTCAGAATAAAGATTAAAAGAGAGTTTATAAAATATTCAGATGACCACTCCACTTTGTGATAGTACCAACTTTGAATTCGCTTCACTTTGAAAGTGTGATTCACTTGGCCAATATCACTAGCTTCATTTTATGGGCTTAAGGTGACCCAGTGGAGTTTGCAAACAGCCTTTAACATGTAACTGTTATTTAGTTACAGTTTAGTATTTAGTTACATAGTGAATGAGAGTGCAATTTAAGAGCTTTCATACAAATACTATTAGAAGTTCAAATAGTATGTCAAAAAGGATATAGATAGTATTAGAAGTCCAAATCTATAAAAAGGAGTCTACTTTTTCCCAGGTCTGTAGCTCATTACAAAGTTTGTGAATTTTATATTTGAAATGTAATTTGCTCTATAAACTGATAAAGTTAAGCATGTCAAAATTATAATTAAAGGATTCAAGGAAACCTAAGTAGCTAACTCCACTAATATGTCAGCTATTGCTCAGGAATGTGAAGAAAAAAGAGTTTCTGAATGTGGTGCCCTGTACTCAGTACACCTATACCTTGGACTGGAGTGTGAATGGCTCTTGTTAGAGGTGGGAAGGGTCCTTAATATGGAGGCAACTCTCCTTTAGACTCAGTTCTCTGAGGCTTTTCTCTCTTGTTTGTAACCTGACAGACTGCAGGTGGTCAGTGGAAAGGTCCAAGAGCTAGAGGATAGAGTCTCAGAGATAATTTTGGGCTGGATGCCCTCCTTGCTACAACCTGCTCCATAAATGACTGCAGTGGAGTCTGCAGGGACATAACTGTATGTGTCTTGAGTGTCAAACGTTCTGCTCATGTGAAAGCTTACTGACAGCGCCATTGTCAGGCTAGTGCCACATATATTTTTTTCCCTTGTTAATGATGCCAGACATGCGCTGAGTGAAAGATTTTAAATGCAACTCTGGCAGTTTGAAGCAGGTCTTCTGTGTTAACAAGATGATAGTTAATGGTTGTGCTTTTATGGCAGTGGTCACATGTATAATTAAGCTGCTGTTGTATTTGTCATAAAAATCACCGGGGGAGCAGGAAATGTTGCACCAGCCATTTTCACATTGAGCAATGGAAAATTAAAAACATCAGATCTTACAATGATGTTTTGACATCATTCCAATGTTTATGAAGTTTCCTGTGTATTGAGGTTTTGGTGTTAAAACCCTTCACCTTGTGTATGTTGAGGGAACAAGGAGTGTGTGTTTAAACAAGGCACATTCACTTCTGGGAGGTCCACCTTGAGCTGGTACAGTATTGTGATCATGGAGGGTCTGTTGTTTTTGGAAAGTGGTATAGCCTGGTTACAGTATTTCTTTCTAAGCTACTAATACTTTAATGATACTTTGATGATGCATGGATTATGATACAAGATCCTGAAAAATACAAGACCAGTGTAGTGTTAATTTTAACAATAAAAAAAAAATTACGTTCATAAATTAAATAAAAGACCAAATTCTAAAAATAAATATCTGCATTACATTTATCATTTATTTTCTAACTTCACAGATTATACTGTATCGACACAAGAGTTCTCAGAAAAAACGGCATCTGACATACTTTTAGAAAACTTAGAATCAAGTGTAATGCTAGACCACATTCCTGCTTTCAGGCTTGACTCCAACCTTCACCTCGCAAGACGTAATATCATGTGCACAGACATTATCACATACATCCATGAATGCTCTAGAAGGCTCTTATGTCAGAACACTTTGGGATGCCCAAAACTACACTTCATCTCCCTTCATCCCTACAAACAGGTCATGCCAAGAAAACTTCAGGGATTATACAAAGATAAAAGAGCTGGAGACAGATAGTCCTGTATGAGTATAATTCTCATCCTGCTGATATCTATCGAGATGAGCTGGGTGTCACAGCCCAAGTGTCACAGCCCGGGTGTCACAACCCGGGTGTCACCCCAGCAGATTCCTGCTAGGCTGAGGACTGGGTATCTATGCTAATATGGGGATCAGTGGGATCGAGTGCTTGACTGCCAGTGCAGTGTTTGCTTTATCTTATCAGACTGTTCTGAACCATACCTCAAATACTGCTCAGCTCCAAAGAAGCCCAGCCTCATGTCTCAGCCACACACCACATGCTAACATGCTAACCTTTACAGTTATATTTCACGTTCTATGTCTTCACTTGCTTTCACTGCATCAACTTTTGTGAAGCTTTAGTCCCAATTTTTTTTATATTATGTGTTAGGCCTGAAAGAATCTGCCTGAAAGGCAATCACGTATGCAATTGTTGATGAAAATTAACCCCTCCATGAAAGTGTAAATTAACAAGGCACTCAAATGAACATTATAAAAAGTTGCCATGTCTCACATTGGTCTTAAAGGAAAACATGCAGACAGTAAAGGCTGTCTGACTTATCTCACCCCCTTAGCCTCTTTGTCTGCATCATGCCCTCCCTCACAAGCGTGATTATTTCTTATCATGTATTTATTTGTTTAATCCGCCCCTCCCCCACAGCTCTTGGCGGCCCTGTCCCGTGCACGAGCTGCCTGTCTGGCAGTGAGAGTCCCTCTGCCCCTCCTTTTGCTTGTCCACATCCAGTCCTCATCCTTCATCCAGCTTCCATCTCTCACAATGGCTGGATCTTGCTATGAGAGGCTAGCAGTTTCATTCAGGGGGATGGACCCCCACCTTTTTACTTCATTTTTACATCCCTCCCACTTGCATGTGGCCGCCAGCCTCTGTGCACACTATAAATAATGGATGCATTAGCATGCTTGAATATCTTTTTAGAAGGTGGGGGTGCCTTAATTCATTATTAATCCCTTTCAAGGCAAAATGGACTATAGCTGTGGTAGCGCTAAACTATCATTTGGGGTTTTACCTGGTTTTATGATGCACACAATTGGCCCTCACCGTGAAAAGCCCCTCCATATCAAACCTGGTATGATGTCTTTCTGTGGATTGGACATCCTAACTTTTACCAAAACTGTTATACTGACTCTAGAAGTACTGCTTGTTAGAAAATTACATTTTGTGCAAAAGTCAATTTTTATGTTATACATAAAAACTGTACTCTGAACCAGAATTATATGTATTTTATTTATGATTTTAACAAAGTTTACTTGCTCTGCTTCATGCCTGTCTCTCACCACTAGGTTGCACTGCTGCTTCCAGCCTGTCCCTGTCTGTTTCACAGGTAAGTACAAGCTGAAAATCCAAGCCACATGAGGGCTGCTGCCTATTACAATACACTCTGCTCCTTTTTTGCCATGAATTGGTGTTCACGCTGTTAAAATGCATAACTATTCTCAACTGAAAAATAATTTCTCTCGTTAATTATTCTTTTGACCTAAAATATTTTAAACAAACTTATGTGAGTGGTTTATGTGAGTGTTGCTTAGTTAAGTTTAAACCAATTCTGTGTAATTGAAAGCAGATTTATCATGAACCTAAGCCGCTGCTGTCTCACTCGGGGTTGTTGACACTGAGTTTTGGGGTTTTGGAATGTTCCCTTTGAATTTGGCTCTCCTCTGCGGCACCAGGCTGGCCACTTGTTATGAGGTTTCACACTGTGCGAACCTGGAATTCCTCACCCTGAGCAGGAAATTGAAATATTGTGCAGTATCGGCATGCTGATGGTCATCTATCACAGAGGCCTATATATCCCCTTGGGACCCAAAACAAGATTTAGTTTTCTTCTTATAAATCAACTGTTTGTGTGTTAAAACACCCAAACAATGTATACAGTATATCTATTTTACCTAATTAAAAACAAACAAATAAACAAACAAACAAACAAAAACATATTGAATAAGTTACCCAATACTGAAATTTGAACAATAATCACAATTTTAAGCAACATAACAAAACAAAAGAAAAAGTTTAAATGCGTGCCAGAACTTGAAGTTTATCTAATGGTCAGTGAAGCATTGTATACTTTACTGGAAGTGTGTTACTGGGCAAGACACTTCACCCTACAGCCTGTGTGAATGTGATAAGACTTAATGGTAGTCTTTGAAGCCATAGGCGCAAAATGGCAGGCACATCTCTTGAATTCAGCAGGCTCATTATCTTTAGACAGTGACTGAGAAGGGAATACAAGCCTCAGAACCCAATGTAACACTTCTAACCATATATATCCTGTTATGTCCCCACCCATTTTTGAGGTACAATAACTTAGACAAGGATTTTGAGAAATATCCAGTTAAAAAGCTGTTTTGTGCAAAAATGTCCTGTTGTGCTCTACTGTGTACACTCATGTAATTAATAATTTTCTATCTGAAAGTATTTAAGCCTTGGCATTCTGAAGTCCTTATCATTCAAAACTGTATCTAGATGCATTGCTCTATGTTATTAAGACCTCTTTAAGGTTAACAAAGTGTCACGCAGCAGATGGAGGGAATCTATACACTGCCTGACAAAAGTATTAGGACGATTGTGTATTTCTGAACTCTGGACGAAACTTCTGGTTCCAACAAGATAATGACCCAAAGCACTCGTCCAAACTGTGTAAGGGTAATTTGGAGACGTGTGAACAGCGTCATCGACTGCAGGTTATGACATGGCCGCCCCAGTCTCCTGACCTGTCACCCATTGAAAAAGTGTGGGATTATTTTGGATATTAAAGTGTGTTAAACACCTGTGGAAATGTCTTCAGGATGAGTGGAAAACTATAGAGGATGGATATCTTGAAAAATTGTTGGACAGAATGCCTCAAATTTATAAAGCTGTGATTAAGGCCAAAGGTGGTTATTTTAATGAAAAAGCTATTTAACTTGATATTGTTACATTTTTGCAATAATATGCCTTTACACATGATGAAATTTGCTTTAATATATCAATAAATTGATTTGTTGTCATTACCAATACGTCTTGTTATCATTATGAAAGTTCAGAAATACACAATCGTCCTAATACTTTTGTCAGGCAGTGTATATGTCCAGTTTGCATGGTGCACCCTCACAGGGAGGAGCAGAACAACTCCAGACACAACAGCAGCCACATGACGCCTGCCTCACGCAGGTACAGCCTCCTGCTGACTGTGTGACCAAGCAAGTCTACTCTCCTTTTGTCTTTTTACTCTGATTCTGTGATGAAATACATTCATGAATACAAGTACATTATAAACACTGCCATTTCCCACGTTAAGACTGGTTTAGATTGCTGCCTTAACAAAGTTAAATCTCTAATCCATTAGACTAAAGATAACTGTGCACATTACTTATTGTTTTTATGCTACTGCTCCAAGAATGAAATACACAGTTAGACAATCTTATTTGGGCTTTTAATATTTACACCAAGATGGAAGCATATCAAATACATACAGTAGCATTTGAATATCCATTCTTGTCCTGTGCCTTTACTGTACATTTGGCCCATGTGTGCAGCAGACGATCACTACTGCTGCCTTCCTATCTGAACGGATAGCTTCATTATTCATGGTGGCGTGTAGACAGCAGCCCTTAATCTCCTGCTTGAACGAGACGGCTCACATTCTGTAAACGCCAACGCTTGGTCAGCCTTATCTACTCACTGTTGTGGAAATAGTAAGACTGAAAGGTACATGAAGAGGAGAGTTGTGTTTTGGGGGTTGAGGCGAGGGTAATTAGCCAGGCTTGGAGCAAGGGCAGCAGTGCCATATATTCTCTGTAGTGAAAGGGTGCGGGCAGGGGGTCTATTGGCTCTCGACAGGTGGAGCAAGGGAAGGCGTCAGGACTGTGAGGAATCCAAAGCACATATGAAGCCCTCCAGTGGCTCCGTCATGGCCTCTGGGGTCAAGCCTCTCTCACCTTCACCGTGTACCCTGGAGAGAAAGGGAGTTCAGGATTACATGATCCCTCCAACTCACAATAACTTCAGTCAGTAATTTTTTGGAGAGTGGAAATCATAAAGCCTGATGCCATTTTCAAGTCTGTGTTGGATCTAAACAGAAATATTACACAATCATAAGTTACTTTTTGGATTTTTAAAATTACTCAATTACTCAAAATTACTTAATTACTTGCTTCAGTAGATTTTTCGGGTATTTACTTTTTTGAGTACATTTTAAAACTTGTAGCTGTAATTGAATATAATTCAAGCATGTAATTGTTCATCATTACATTTTAAATCATAGACGGTACTGAGTACTGTACAACTCCCAATCATCCCAATCCACAGCTGTCTCATCAGTATCTTTGCTGATTGTAGATTGTAGTTTAAAATAACAAAATTCAGTTTGATTGATTTGTATTAGAGATGTAGCCCAAGTGGAGTTAAAAAGTTTGTAGTAATTAATACTTTGTGTAGTATTTTTTATGTGTACTTTTAGTTAAATACAAATTTGGCAAATTTTTTTTTTTTTACTTCAAGACAAATTTTCAGTACTCTTTCCACCACTGCTTTTTGGAAAACTCATAACAAGAATATATTTCATTTTTGTTTTGTATTTTATTAAAATTAATCTTTTCACAATACCATGTGGAAATGAGTGCCCTGTGAAACACATGAGATTTGTGGTTGTTCGTACTGGCTGTTTGGCACTCTGTTTTGGTTGACACCATAATCCTTGTTAGGGCCATTACAAATCCTGCTGTCTTTGCTGAGAGCTGCGACAGGCCCTGCCAGTTGGTTTCATTTTGCATTCCTCCGGGCTTTATGGGCAGGTGTTTAACATTACTGGTAGGATGTTTATTGGTGTCTTTAACAGCAACTTTTTGCTTACCTCTCAATTAGGCTCACAAACAACGTTGGCAGTCGAGTCCAACACAAAGTATTGTCTTCTTTCTGAAATACACAACTTTACTCTCAATGCTTAGAACTCAGTATTCTATGTTAAGTTTTTATACACAGTACCCAATCACCTGCCAGTCATAAAATACTAAAATTAACTCCTTCAGTATATATTAGGGATAGTCCAATATTTTTTTTTTCTATATCCTCTTATTTACTTATTTTATTATTATTACTTATTTCGTCTGCAACGCCCTTTCTTTTGCGCTAAACTGCCTGGAGTTAATGTGGCAAGTGAATTTCTCGTGAGATCAGTAAGGTCTTATCTTATCTTATCTTATCTTATCTTATAGCCAATATCTGATATTTGTCCTGTGGCCTGTATTTGTAGATACTGATATTCAGCGTTGGAAATCCATCAAGAGGGTCGACCACAAAGTGTATTATAAGTTAATGTCAAATTAACGCTCTTGTAAAAATAATTACAAAATGGAGGATTCATGGGAGGTGGTGCATTGTGTTCTGGGCAGCAGAACACTGCTTGGACTGCTGCCCCCGTGACCCAGAAAATGGAAAAAGTGGAAGAAGATGAATGAATGAATGAATGAATGAATAAAACATACAAATTAGTCTGTTCAAAAAGACAGATCATCAGATTTGGGAATGACACACACAAAATAAACCAAATATCTGACCAATACCATACTGGACTGGTACCATATCCATCGACTATACATTTATATTACAATTAATTCTTCTTATTAAAAAGAATAAACAAAAATAAACATTTTAATAAATCCCGAAAACAAGGATGTCAAAGAGTAGTGCAGTTTTCAGTGTCACATGTTCACACTGTCTAGCTCTGTCACACATTTTTAAGACCCCTTCCAACCCTCCACTGACCCATGACCATGCGTCTGTGCCCACATGTGCCCCTCCCCTTTCCTTTCCTGGCCCACTGTTAATGCCAGGTCAGTGTCCGATGTGTGTTAGAAATCGGGCTGGGTACAGGAGGCAGTGTGTGGCCTGTATAATTACCGAAGCTTAGCAGGGCCAGTGGCTGCGATGTGCAATGCTTCAAATCAAGGTGCAGCTTGAAGACTTCGCCGCTGCACCACTGCCCTCTGCTACTTGATTGCTGGCAGCCAGGGCGAGCCATGTCAAGTGGCAAGACTGGGAAATGTGAAATCCCCAGATAAAGCCCAGAGCCCTAAAAAGTCATGAAACTCCAGTAATGAGGAAAGTAATCGGGTTTGGGGTGGGGGAATACTTGGCAACCAGGCAATGGCCCGCAATAATAAGCCTTGTCACATCGCTCTCTTCTAGTGCACTTACAGTGCCGTGAAAAAGTATTTGCCCCCTTCCTGATTTCTGTGTTTTTTGCATATTTATCACTCAAAACATTGTCAGATCATCAAACCAATTTTAATATCACACAGAAACAACCCAAGGAAAGACAAAATTCAGTTTTTGAATGATGATTCCATTTATTAGTGCACAAAAAAAATCTAAACCTATCTGGCCCTATGTGAAAAAGTAATTGCCCCCCCTTGTTAAATCACAAACTAACTGTGACTAACCACAGTTTTGAGAAAACTTAGTTCAGTTCTACATGCCACACCCACACCTGATTGTCACCACCTGTGTTGAATCAAGAAATCACTTAAATAGTTCCTGTCAAACAAAGTGAAGTTGGCTACAACATCTCAAGAACAAACACATCATGCCACGATCCAAAGAAATTCAAGAACAAATGAGAAAAAAAGTGATAGAAGTCTATAATTCAGGAAAAGGTTACAAAGCCATTCCCAAAGCTCTGGGGCTCCAGCGAACCACTGTCAGAGCCATTATTCAAAAATGGAGGAAACTGGGAACAGTTGCAACCCTTCCCAGGAGTGGTCGACCAACTAAGATTACTCCAAGAGTGCGACGACGGCTCATTCAGGAAGTCACAAAAGAACCTAGACGCACATCGAAAGAACTACAGGCCTCGTTGGCCTCAGTTAAGGTCAGTGTTCATGACTCCACCATTAGAAAAACACTGGCCAAAAATGGCATCCATGGAAGAGTTCCCAGGAGAAAACCACTGCTTTCACAAAAGAACACAAAGGCTCGTCTCACCTTTGCCAAAAAGCACCTTGATGACCCTCAAGACTTTTGGAGAAACATTTTGTGGACCGATGAGTCTAAAATTGAACTTTTTGGAAGGTCTGCAGCCCGTTTCATCTGGCGTAAAAATGGCACAGCATTTGATAAAAAGAACATGGTGCCCACAGTAAAGCATGGTGGTGGCAGTGTGATGGTCTGGGCCTGCTTTGCTGCCTCAGGACCAGGACAACTTGCTGTGATTGACGGAAAAATGAATTCTGCTGTTTACCAGAAGATCCTGAAGGAGAATGTCCGGCCATCAGTTCGTGCCCTCAAACTCAAGCGCTCTTGGATCATGCAACAGGACAATGATCCAAAACACACCAGCAAGTCCACCTCTGAATGGCTCAAAGAAAACAAAATTAAGGTTTTGGAGTGGCCAAGTCAAAGTCCGGATTTAAATCCGATTGAGATGCTGTGGTGTGACCTTAAACGGGCAGTTCATACAAGAAAACCCTCCAATATGGCAGAATTGAAACAATTCTGCATAGAAGAGTGGGCCAAAATCCCTCCCCAGCGGTGTGAAAGACTCATCACCAATTATCGCAAACGTTTGGTTACAGTTATTGCTGTCAAAGGAGGCTCAACTGGCTATTAGATTAAGGGGGCAATTACTTTTTCACATAGGGCCAGATAGGTTTAGATTTTTTTTGTGCACTAATAAATGGAATCATCATTCAAAAACTGAATTTTGTCTTTCCTTGGGTTGTTTCTGTGTGATATTAAAATTGGTTTGATGATCTGACAATGTTTTGAGTGATAAATATGCAAAAAACACAGAAATCAGGAAGGGGGCAAATACTTTTTCACGGCACTGTATGTGTCATATCCAAAGTGTTCGTTATATACATTTATATTTTACTTCACAGTCCTTTCATACAAGTTACTTTTATTTACAATGCATGGCCTGTTTGTAGTTCAAAATAAGTTGTATCTTTAATCCTCAGACATGTACAAATGCTATTCTGTGGCCTTTTATAAGTTTGTATAATTCCAACTCATTATTTTTTCTAACCTTACCAAGCACTACAGTACACATCATACAGTCTGTTAGAATGATTAGAATAATACATTAAATATGTTCTTACATATAGACATAGAAGATTATTGTTAGAGTTTACAGACTTTGAACAAAGTACAAGTGCTGTCATTTCATGAAGAATACATAATTGTGTAAATCTATATGCTAATTAAAGATAGAGGTAGTTTAAATATTAAATTAATTATGTAAATCGGACCCCTGCATCTTGCCGTTAACACTCCTTATCTAAACAAGAGCCTGTAGCTTGTTGTGTGCAGTGTATGTGAAGTGGCTGATGGCTGAGTCAGAGCTTGTGTAAACACCTGCTCAG
This sequence comes from Paratrypauchen microcephalus, assembly GCA_036785185.1. Taxonomy (NCBI): domain Eukaryota; kingdom Metazoa; phylum Chordata; class Actinopteri; order Gobiiformes; family Gobiidae; genus Paratrypauchen; species Paratrypauchen microcephalus. The sequence continues at coordinate 3,777,361 of JAVJIX010000023.1, forward strand.
ACACCAAACAGAGCTCTATATGATAGGTGACACTTTGCCACATTGGTCTTGATGGTCTCATTTCTACAGCCTCAGTAATGCGTCGCGTTTAGCAGGGTTACACTTGGGGAGCGTGGAGTGGCCCTGCTTGTTTGTCCTGCTCCTGATGGCCCCCTGCCAGCACTTACAGCAATTATCACCTTGGAGGAATGCGGAGCCTTCGTGTTAAATTCTCTTTGACCCCCTGTTGAAGGAGGTCATGGTGTGGAGCTCTCACTGGGGGGCTCTGGGGGTTGCTGGATGCATCGTGGGTTTATGCATGAATTTGTGACAGAAATAACATCAGGCGGTCACCATGCATCACACCCCCAATTTGCATGTGTTTGCTATGTCAACTAAATGCCCTAATTTCATTAAAGGTAATATCTCTAACATGCACTTCTACTGATTTTACTACGAAATTCCGAAAAGCTTTTTATTTATTTATTTATTCCATTTTCAGTGAGCAAAATGAATTGGCGGTTTGTATAATTATAATTGTAGGCCTATTATGCAGTAGGCCTATATTAAGCACACAAATCTTTCTATCTGGCAACCCATAAGGACCAGAACAGCTTTACAATTAATTCAAGCTTTGAATCTATATATGTATATATATTTTATTTCATTTTACATTTTAAATGATTCTACATAACTATTACATAACAGTAAAATCAATACTTACTTAACACATAAAAATGCTTATCAGATACTAGATATAGGCTGGCTATGTATTTGATCTCTTCACATTTATGAGCACTAAATATACCAGCCGAACCACTGGCACACAGATTGCATGTAGATCGCAGCATTTGCGTATTTAATGTGTTTGTTTGGCTCAAGCTGTTTTTTAATACACAAGTGTAAAAAGCAGCTTTACAAGTCACTGCGTTGGCATTCGTGGAGGGAAAAAATTGGTGAAAAAACTTAGGCAAATAACATCTGAACATATGACACTATCGGATATATACATAAGATGTAGCACATGTTTTGCATTGCCCCCCTCCTCCTCCGAGAGCCTATATCCAAGGCTTTCCTGAGAGTGAAAAAGGAAGTTGTGAAATAGTCTTGTGTGCGCGGTAGTGAGTGAACCTAGCGTGATAATCGATTGTGTACAGAAACACTATTTTGTGACCATGATTGATGCTTCAGGCTTATGCATTTTATCATCTCTTTTACAGGCTCTCTTCTGTGGCACTCTGCAAGGAGAGCAACCCACTTATAGCTGAGGTAAAAAAAAAAGTAAAACAGGTATAGCTTATGTTTTATTTCTGTATTCATATCCATATTCATGTTCATGTTGTAGTTTGTGCTGAGTTGAAACACTGAAGCTGCATCAAATTACTATTATGACATGACAAAGATAGTGAAATATAGTTCAGTCAGTAAAGGTTTTGTTGAAACATACTTGTATTCATACTTATCTCAAGCCTTTAGTTTCTCACCACACAATTATTGTATTTGTTTTTCCAATGCAATATGTCATTTGTGTATTTGTAATTTGTTTATTTGATCCTTGAATGAGCTGAAATGAAGATGCTTTGACACATTGTGACAACCCATATTATCCCTGCCGCGTTATCAGCTCACCTCGCCACTTCCAATTGGGTTCATTCTCCGTCAGGCTGGCATGGACAGAAGGACAGCAGAAGGGCAGACCTGTGCCCTCTTCCTTTAGCAGTACCCTGGTGCTCTGTCACTCATTATTTATTCATAAACACAAGTGGAAGAACAGTCCACACTTCACTAAACTGTCCTGAGGCACAGCTGCCAAACTTAGGGTTGAATGTCTGATAACATAATTGTGCACTTGTTTAACGTTGTCTGTGTTATCACGGCAACATATTTTAGTACTGTTTAGTGCTCTTCTTGTGCAGTTTGAAATTGCACTGTAATGTGATGGTTGGCTGTAGAGCGGTGGAGGGGGAGGGGCGTACTTGGGTCTGATAAGGGATTCTGCGAGGAGAGAGCTGTGATGTGCTGAACTTGAGAAGCCCCTTTGATCTCGACTTGTATGCTAATGCCTTTAGTCTTACGTATTCATTGTGGAGTAACCTTTTGTGCGTTTGTTTATTTAGACGGTTTCTCACACTAAAATATGCATTAACCTAGTTTTTCAGCTACTGTGATTATGAAGATGTATTTCTGCCCTCACAATCACATACATAGACTGCAGCAAACCCATAGCAGCAGCTTTGTCTGTCTGGCTCTTGTCTGGCTCAGCGGTAGGCTCTACTCCTCCTCTCCAGCAGCACGCTCATTCACACACTCTCGCGCATGACTGCCCAAATGCACAAACAGGACCTTCGCCTTGACTGGCTCACGCACACAAAGCAATGCTTACTCACTCAGCAATGATTGTGCTAGTAAAAACCAGCAAGAATGAGGCAAAGACACAATTCGAGCTTCAGATTAGAGGTGGGAGATATATGGAAAAAATATACAGCTCTGGAAAAAAACAAGAGACCACTGCAAAATTATCAGTTTTTCTGATTTTACTACTTATAGGTATATATTTGGGCAAAAGGAACATTTTTGTTTGAGTCTATAAACTACTGACAACATTTCCCCCAAATTCCAAATAAAAATATTATTGTTTAGAGCATTTATTTGCAGAAAATGACAAATGGTCAAAATAACAAAAAAGATACATGTTTTCAGACCTCAAACAATGCAAAGAAACAAGATTAAATTCATTTTAAAACAACATAATACTAATGTTTACACTTAAGAAGAGTTCAGAAATCAATATTTGTTGCAATAACCCTTATTTTTAATCACAGCTTTCATGTGTCTTTGCACGCTCTCCACAAGTCTTTCACTTTGTTCTTGGGTGACTTTATTCCACTCCTGGTGCAAGAACTGAAGTAGCTCAGCTTTGTGTTTGTGTTGGAATTCAACAGACGCTGGAATGGAATGGCTGTAATACATGTAGAGATGCTGATTTCAGAAAAAAATCCAGTGGTCTCTTATTTTTTTCCAGAGCTGTACATAATACGTATTGCAATAGTTGTTTTGAAGGAGTTTTCACATATTGAGGATATGGTCTACAATTAAAACAATTAGAAAATGTCCTGTAAAATGTCCCAAACCAGAATATGATGTGATATTTCTGAACTTCAGTGCTTAATTTTATGGTCCTTTCATACTTTGTGCGATAGTTCCACTCGAATCAAATAATACACCGAACATGTAAAATGGTTTTGTCCTGTTTGTATCATATTCTTTTTTTTATTGATTAAAATATTTGTATGCATATTAATGGCCAAGGAGGTCAAGTTCTCAGATCATGCTTTTGAAGTTGTCTCTTGTACCTGAATCATGAGTCCGTTTTGTCCCAGTACTAAAGTGTAAAGCTTGATTTTGTTACTAAGGAATATGCTTCACTTCTGATTTCTGATTTACCTCAATAATAATAATAATAATAATAATAATAATAATAATAATAATAATAATAATAATAATAATAATAATAATAATAATAATAATAATAATTTACTATTTAGTCTTTCACAATTCCTTAAAGTCAAGATCATTCTAAAACTGTCCAACTTTGTCCTGTTCATGTGATTTTTTTTTTCAGGTTTTACTCAAATGAATATCTAGTTTTGATACTAGTTTTAAAATGGATAGTATCTGATTTCTCTTAGGTATGACATCTGTGAGCAGCTGTTTGTCCTGAGTTGTATGTTTGTGTATGTGTGCTGGTTCAGTTTGTGTTCCCTCTGGTCCACTACACTGACACAAAAAGGAAGACCAGGCCAGTCCAGTCATTGTTTTGCCTCTTGTCGGAGTCTAGCAGCAAATTGTAGCTCAATGAGGCAGTGCTGTTTTGTACGGTCTGACAAATTGCAAACTAAATTGTCTGGTCGGACATGTTTTCCAATGGACTCTGCTCTTTGAACTTGGGCCTGACTTTAGTGTTCTGTGCTTAAACATGAATGATTAAATGCTAGTCTTAAGTGGAACATGTTCTGTTTTGCCTGCTTTTTTAAAAAGGTTTCAAATCTCAATATTTCTGCACTTTTCAGTCACAGCCAACATGACACATTTGTCAAAGTGATCAGAGCAGGGCATATGTGTGTGGGCGTATTGATGTTGTGCATGAAATATCCCAGTTTCTACTTTAGTGTATTCACCCAACACCTGCAAAAACTCCTTCATGTTGCATGTAAGAGGGAAATGCAAAAACATGTAATTATTTAATCAAGATCTTGTTATGGAGGGTCTACAGTATATGATACATTTTCTCTTTTAATTTAATGTGTTACTATATGTATTCGATAGTTAATTATAGTTTTAAGTCTATGTTCATCATTTATCAAACCGGTGTATTGTAAATAGTTTGTCACAAGAAAGGCAAATTATGAAAATACGGAGTAAACAAATGGGTCTGTGGAATGTACTTCTTAATTCTTAGCTCAGATGCAAAAACGAACTCGGTAGTAGTGGCAAATAAATATGGTAGGACAAAGCTTGCAGTGGCTAAAGTGGTTATGGGGCCCTCATGTTGTGATCTGTCAGACTCTTATATAGGATTTACGTCTATACTCATGCTGGTATGTGAAATACTGGACTGTGTAGCCCTATATTCTTCATGTGTGCTTTCAGTCCAGCACCTTACAGCCCATATGGTTTTGGGAACCATCTTTGACATGGGGCCCGACAACACAAAGCCCATTCGCTGCTCTTCCAAGTGGAAAATGGACGAAAAGTGGGAGGAGGAGGGGACCTGGGTAGAAGAAGGAGTAAGAGGAAGGGAAGTGGAAGCAACAATTAGTACAGGATTCTCCAGTCATCACTGTGACCTTTGTTTAATTGACATGTAAAACTCAAATTCATTACAAGGTTACAATAGACCTGTCACCTGTGTTTTGGAGGCACGCTAGGCCAGGCTCAGATATCCTAGTTAGAATGGCTCAAAGGCCTAGTGCTTATGCAGATCTGGCTTGATGTAGTTAGAGGTGTATACATCCCCTCGAGGTCCTATGTGCCTTTTTTTCAACCCTGAATCACTGTTGCTATTTTTACATCACACTAACCCCATTGAGTAAACAGGCTATGAAAGAAAACATGGGCCGCAGGCTGGTTGTGCTATGAGTCCATTCATGCTTTACACAAATCAATAAGCTATTTAAGGTCACCAGAAAGCACCTCAGACTGGCTTCAATTTACAGAGCTTGTTAAGGAGCCTGACGTTCAAACACACTGACAGCTTATTGCAGTGTCTAGTGTTTTTAGCCTGGTAAGCAAGCTCCTCTTTCTCTGATCGACTGCAGGAAGGTCTAGGATCAGTCACACAGCAAATCATCTCTGTGATAAATCCTTTGCCAGTCCAATTACATCCACTTATTTGTAGCATGTGTCTCAACAGTGGAAACATATTTCTTTTGACTTCCCTCCATCCAACATCCAATAAAAAAAAATCTATAACTTTTCACACCTTATTTTAACAGAGTTTAACACACACATTTATACAGGTAGATGTTTGCACTGTTTTGCCCGTGTAATTTTTCTCTCTCTTTATTTTTTATTCTTACGCTGCCATTTTGACATGCACAAACAAGCCATGCATTTCTCTCATTGGCTAATTTGAAGAGAAGGCGCAGGTCCATATATGGGAAGGTTCATGCAATCTGCTTTTTGCTGTCTTATTTTCACCTGAAACTCTTTCTTGTCCCACCATCATCATAGCTTGTCTAAGTGGACCTGTTTGGTTAGGCCCTTTGGAGGCAGTACCACGTGAACTAACGGAAGCACGGGCTTGTCATCCCTGAGATTTAACTCTGTTCACAATGGTGCCAACTAAATATGGGCCAGGCTACAAAAGAAAATCTTACAATTCTGTTTATTATTCATTTTTAAGACTGAATAAAGATGATTTAATATTCCAACACACAACAACCTTTGTTAAATTTGCTAGTCTGACTTTGTGTCATCTTTCTTTATCTCTAACCTGATCTTGGCCAGTCTGTGAAAATGATTCAGTGGCTTTTGGATTGACTTCTCTCTGTCACCATGTGCACTTACTCACAGTCACCTATTTTACCCTGGCTATTCCATGACTTCTCTCTTCCCTTGATCAACCATGTGATGCTGCTTTATGACTCCTGTTCCACAGACTCCTCCCGTCCAGACTGGAACACATCCAAGAGTCACAGCTGGATGTGTGTTGTATACTGTAGATATGTAGATAGTGTTTTGTGGGGGTGGGGGTAATGGGATGTCGGATTGGCCCACTGGCACAGAAGCCAGGCAAGATGCTGATTGGATGGGTACATGGAGGGAAGCATGCAGGTTTATGCGTACCATGTCTTTGGAGCTGGCCAATAGCGGCACATATTGGATGCATTACAGATTAGGTCCGGTGAGTGTGCGTGCGTGTGTATGTGTGTGTATGTGTGTCGTGTGTGTACGTCTGCGTGTCTGGGAACGGAGTGGCTCTATTTCTGCTCATCTGTGCGAGAGTACTTCCTCCTATGAACAAGTCTGCAGTGTCTCTGCTCACACGACTGGATATGTTCTCCTGTCAGACTAGTCATTAATGATTAACGGCACACTTGGGTTCTTGTATTCTAGGTGTTTTGCTGTATATTTTAATGTAAGGCCTATGTAATACTGTTGTATCTACTCTGACTACACACAGAAGGAAAACATTTGTAATGTGGACTGTTTCTATAAGTACATTGCAGGCACAAATTGACATCTTGGATCAACTCTGTCAATATGTAAATAAGAAAGAAATATCTAAACTCACTAGAACTGTAGAAAAAAAAGAAACTGTAACCCCATAATTCAAATAAGCAGTTTAAATTTAAAAACACATTTCTTTTTTTTCTTTTTTTTTTAGCAGTTTTTGAAACTGATAGGCAACCAATTATAATTCTTGTTATCCTTATGTGCTCTAATTCTTCTTGATTTACATCCAAACTTGCTGCAGTAATATAAAATCATGTACTCTTAAGGTTTAGTCCTTATGTCATATCTGACGCCTGGGACTGACGTAAAAAAGTCACTCTCTAGTTCTCATTTGTATCCTGTTTGTCATGCAGAAAAAAAGCATTTTTAGCCAAAGCATCTGGCTCAGCAGCCCGCTTCCCTCCTAGGTAACCGCTTTCTTGTGGGTCAGCAGTTACTGGCACGGCGTTCCTAGTGAGACATATAACATGAAGAAGAAGTATCCCTGGGCCTCATAGTTTTTGGTGCAATGTATCTTCATGTGTGCGTGCCTCACAGATGGCACATGAGGGGGAGTTGGAGGGGGTGATGGAGAGAGAGCTGTCTTGGGCGTCCATAGAAAGGCGCTCCCTCTCCCTAGAGCCATGGACACGCCACTTGTACAGCAGCTTTTGGAGGTGATCAGGTGAATATGAGAATGACCTGACGTGACCTCAGGTGTTTTTGGTGAAATTATAAAAACAATGTGTCCTGCCTGTTGTGGATGGTGATGAAGTGACGTAAACCCAACTCAGTTTAGCAATCATAATAGCATGTTTGTCACTACGTGCAATATTTTTCTATACTCTCTTATTTACTTATTTTATTATTACTACTTATCTTGTCTGCATGCACTTTTTTGTTCTAGCTTTCTTTGCACTAAACTGCCTGGTGCTAATGTGGCAAGGGAATTTCTCCTGTGTGAGATCAATAAAGACCGGACCGTTGTGGTGAAGGGGGAGCTGAGCCGAAAGGCAGGGCTCTCAATTTACCGGTCAATCTACGTTCCTACCCTCACCTATGGTCATGAGCTCTGGGTAATGACCGAAAGGACGAGATCGCGGATACAAGCGGCCGAAATGAGTTTCCTCCGTAGAGTGGCTGGGCGCACCCTTAGAGATAGGGTGAGGAGCTCAGTCACGCGGGAGGGGCTCGGAGTAGAGCCGCTGCTTCTCCACATCGAGAGGAGCCAGCTGAGGTGGCTCGGGCATCTGTTTCGGATGCCTCCTGGACGCCTCCCTCGGGAGGTGCTCCGGGCATGTCCCAACGGGAGGAGGCCCTGGGGAAGACCCAGGACGCGCTGGCGGGACTATGTCTCCCGGCTGGCCTGGGAACGCCTTGGGGTCCCCCCGGAGGAGCTGGAGGAAGTGTCCGGGGTGAAGGAGGTCTGGGCGTCCCTGCTTAGACTGTTGCCCCCGCGACCCGGCCCCGGATAAGCGGAAGAAAATGGATGGATGGATGGATGGAGATCAATAAAGTCTTATCTTATCTTATCTTATCTTATGTGTGAACATACTGTTTCGGCCCAACTGTTATGAAAAAGCAATTTGTCCTGTCATTTTTGTGAAATATTTCAGATAATTAAGATAAAACATTACTTACTGCAAGGTTGTGAAGGTTGTAGAAATGTATATTCAGATATAAAATGAAATAAATAAAAAATGATTTTCAGTGTGACCAAATATCTCTAAGTAAACCATTTCCCCTTTAACATATATTCCACACATACAGTACTGTATGTGAAATGGCCACAGCCTTTGATTCAGAGCTGTTCTTTAGGCCTGTGCTGGACCACTTTGAAGAAGATTAGATGGACTGGATGGATTGTAGAGTACTGATCACAGCAGTCTGACTTGGAACATCATATTTAACAACATGGCTTCTCACTGTAAGCAGATAGGTCAAGATACTTTTTTCCCCTTTATACTTTTCTCAGGATCTATGTTTTTGAAGTATCTCTCACATCTTCCTATCAATTTGATGTAGTCACATATAAATGGGGTTTCTCCTTTTTTTTTTTGAATGTACCATGTTCTGACCACTGACATTTGTTACATTTATATAAACATTGCAAGATGCTGAGATCACAAACATACAAGGTTGGCATAAAAGTTTTAATGATTTGTCCTCAAATGTGATTATTCAGAAGCAGATCAACTTAACCGGTGTAGTTGTATATCAGTTTCATAATTGCCATGCTGATAGTTTTCAATGATACTGCCACATCATACGGTTTCTTATATGCAGCAAGAGATTGCCATGGTTTAAAGCTACATTTGAATCATTCTTTTTAATGACATGCCTTTATTTATTTCTCCAAAAATCCCATGCCTTCTGCATCAACCAACTGTTAAGGCTCTCCCACCAATTGTTCAAAATTATGTATACCATGGTTGCCACTTCATTTTGGGGCTTGGAAGAATACGTGGGCATAATGGGTGGATAGGCTTCACAAGCTGACACCTTTGGCTCATATTTTCTACAGAACCATGGGCTTTGTGAGATCTTTATTGAATACAATTGTAAAAACAAGAATTTTTATATATCTTGGATATATAAAACCTCCCCTATTGTGTAACTATTATTGGTGGCAGTACTACTAATATGCCTGCTCCCACTGTGTCTAAGTGTCACAGGTTCACTCACTGCTGCTGTTCTACTTCACTGAGAATACATGATGTACTTGTGTTGAACTACTTTTCTTCACAACCCACCAGACAGACAAAGCATGCCGTGCAGTCCAATCTAGTCACACTTAAGTGATGCTTACCTGTCAGGGCGTGTCCTCCCATAGGCTATAGAGCATCTTTAGCATTTAGTGCCGTCCTGTAAGCAGTTTATTCAGACCCTTTTCACCCCTCTTAACAGGAAGCTGTATCCCACAATTGGATTACAGCTAATTAAATACTCCACACTTGTGGAGTCAACAGACACTATTGTCATTCCCCTCCTCCACTGTCTTAAGTCTCACCCAAAACAACAAAAGTAGTTTGAGCTCCACTTGACATGAACATTAGGCTTTAATGTTACATACAGCTCTGGAAAAAATAAGAGACCACTGGATTTTTTTTCTGAAATCAGCATATCTACATGTATTACAGCCATTCCATTCCAGCGTCTGTTGAATTCCAACACAAACACAAAGCTGAGCTACTTCAGTTCTTGCACCAGGAGTGGAATAAAGTCGCCCAAGAACAATGTGAAAGACTTGTGGAGAGCATGCCAAGACACATGAAAGCTGTGGTTAAAAATAAGAGTCATTGCACCAAATATTGATTTCTGAACTCTTCTTTAGTGTAAACATTAGTATTATGTTGTTTTAAAATGAATTTGATCTTGTTTCTTTGCATTGTTTGAGGTCTGAAAATATGTATCTTTTTTGTTATTTTAACCATTTGTCATTTTCTGCAAATAAATGCTCTAAACGATAATATTTTTATTTGGAATTTGGGGGAAATGTCAGTAGTTTATTGACTCAAACAAAAATGTTCCTTTTGCCCAAACACATACCTATAAATAGTAAAATCAGACAAACTGATAATTTTGCAGTGGTCTCTTATTTTTTTCCAGCTGTATGTATCTCAAAACCCTCTGCTATGTATTCTGTCATAAACTCATGATCAGGAGCACTAACAGTAGCAGTAGCTTTGAACCAAGTTTCATTCTCACATTTGGAGAGTCTTCTTTCATTATGTGAGTGACCAAGAGATTGAAATGCAGGTGAGTGTGTTTGTGTGTTTGTGTTTTAGCATTTGGGCAGTTCCATAGAGGAACATGTGTGACTGTCATGAGAAGTGCAAAGATAATCACTGAGCAACAATAAGGGCCAAAAGGCAGCCCTTAATACACTTTTACAGTGAGGAAAGTTCACACATTCACACATACGACTCCTCTAAACGTCTTTTCTCTTTTCAAACATTCCAGTGTCATTCTATTTTAAAAAAACATTTTTGTGTCATTCAATTGTTTTAAAATTATCCATTTCTACATTGACTAAAATGAATGCTGTTCTGTTTTGGTTCTTTGAAGGTTTATGACATCGCACAATTGTCCTACTTTAGATTTAAGCAGTGTATTAAAGATGCATTTGGATTTAATGTTGAACTGACAGATGTGCCAGTCGATATAAACCAATAGTTGGGTAGTAAAAATGGATTATATATATTTTGCCAAGGCTGTGAATATTTTTGACCATTACAAAAAGCCGGTATTGATGTATGATAATCCGTGTGGCAGTAAACGGGCCTCTGCTTATGCTTTTATGCTTGTTGGGGGATGCTAAGGGTCCTGCTGAGTCCTTTGTCACCCCTGCTAATTGAGTGATCCTGGTGACCTTGTCTTTCAGCCTAAAAACATGAGTGAGAGTGAGTGTCATAAGCAAACGTCTGGGTGGGTGCCTGGTGCTGCGGAGGCGATGAACTGGTTTACTTCTGTGGAGAGGGTTTGTCTGAAATACAGTTGACTGAGTCAATGTATTCAGTAATCTGGCACTGGCATCATACACCATACATAATATAAATAAAAGTACAATACACAGCTTTGTGTTTTTCAATGCAGAAATGGAGAATTCACAAAAAGAACCAAGGCATGGGAGAACTGTTATATAGGATCAAAATGTGCATACTCCAAACATATTAGAATAACGCATGGCAGATGCTTGCAGGGCAATATCATGGCTCATCTTCTGATTTTTCATTAAGTATGCTTTAACAGCTGCACTCGTACATCTCACTCACTTGTGACAGGCATCACATGCCAAGTGGAATTACTCATATTTTTATGCATGCCTTTGGAACATCTTTCAATGAACATGTGACACTCTAGAAATAAGTGTTTTTGTGTTAACAAAATGGAAATCTTAATTTTGCTAAGCTAATTATAGCTTGTAGCTCGTTGCTAAGCAACCTAATGACAGGAGACAGCGGGGAGCCAAGAATCTAACCTTTGGCTGGATAAAGCCAAGAGGTGACATTTGGATTTCCTTCATATCAATGTCTTTGATGCAGCAGCGACTTTACAGTACCAATGCTGTTCACAGCATTTGTGTTTTAAAAGAAAAAGCAGAAAAACATAATAGAAATATTCTAAATATAATCTATTGAGGGCTTTACCGCACTGAAATGTCAGATTCATGGACCTGTGAGTCACTCTGCTCTACATAAGTGCACTTATTGCAGTCTTAGTGACTTCATGTTTCTCTGTGTGAATGCACAGTGTCTGAATGTAGACAGTACTGACTGATGGCTCAACACAAAGAAAAATGAGAGGTTGACATGTTGATGGCAAGCACTGAATCATATTGTTAAGGTGTTTAATAAACATACACTCTCTCTGGTTGTTTTTGAGTGAAGGTCTGTTGTGTTACTGGAGTTCACACACATCTGTATGAAAATGTTTTTGAGGTGCAGGTTTCTTTTCTTCTTTTGAGGGGGAGCGGTGGGGGATCCATGGCTGAGCGCCAAAATTGTTTTGAAGTATTTGTGAAAAGCCTCGTCTTAATCCGTTTTATTTGCTCTGCTACCTCTGAACCATTTGTCCATGGAGCTCTCCCAAACCCACAGCCATCCTGAGGATTTAGTGTGGAGCAGAGGTGCAAGGCCTACAGACAGTTAAAAAAAAGCCATCTGGCCGGGGGGATGCATGAGGTGGGGGTTTGGGAGAAGTCGTGCTGGGCAATCAAAATGACGGACAGCAGTGAGAAGTGTTTTGCGGGCTCCCACATACATGCAAAGTAGGCCGACCTGTGCGCTTTCACAGCTCCCTCTGGTCTGCAGGTAAACAGTGAGGCTGGAGGTATGTGGCCCTCCCCTTCTAAGTGTGAGTGTGCTAGTGTTTGTGTATGCTAATAGTGTGTGTGTTGGCCTGTTTGGGGAAGGGGAGAGTGTGTGTCCATGTCAGTGCCTCACATATCTGTGTTCAACAAGTGAGCCTGCCAAGTTGACTTGTGTAGTCATGTTGTATTTTTCTGTTGATGTTGTTACTGGAGATGCAGGGCTTAGCAGGTGAAATAAACAGCATCCATATTACATGAATCATCAAAGAGGTCTTCTTGGATTCGACACAGGCTCCATTCTAAGGACACTGTGAAATGGACGCACTATTGTCCCTCTCTGCTCTGAGCAAATATTATAATCCTATTCTCTTATGCTTTCCATCTTGCCCTCTCTGCCTAATGTTCACCCCAATGGCGGCCCCTTTCCCTCAGTGAAAACCCCTGTGTAGAGGCTTCATTTTTCACTCTCCTTTGGGCCTCTGTTGTCAGAGAGCAGCCCTTAGGAAGTCTTTATTTCTGCCAGGCTGGGCCTCTTGCGTTCCTCCACCCTCTCCCTCCGTTCTCATGGCTGTCCCCCCCACCTGCTGGGATCCTGATCCCAGTCGGGGCAGGGCTTCAGCGGGGGACAATTACTGCTGCTCCCTGGCTTTGATCATCTGACCACATGGAAGCATAACAGCTGACCACATGTTTCAACAGACAAGAAGAAGAGTTGGAATTGGGCAGAAGGAGAAGAAAAGAGAGATCCTTTATTTTGCTTGAGCCCACAGTTGCATTTGATATTAGAAGCTTACAAAGAGCTTTACGAAGGTCTGATATGCACTAAGACAGCTTCCTTTGAGGGCATTTATTTATTTAGATCCTGACAAACATGCTTATTATGCACTATGTCTGGATACTGCCACCAATAAAGTTCGTTTCAATTTGCTTGTCCTTTGTGTGCGCTGCAGTGAGAGAAAGGAGAGGCAATTTGAGGCGGCACTTGTAAAAGTGAGTGCTAAGTCTGTGGGTAGTGTGGGCCAAATTGTCACTGAGCCAACTGGGCTGCTGTCTTGTTCTGGGCACTATTTGGCTTTTTCTCAACCTCAGCCTCTGTTTCATTCACACTGCTTCTCCATAAAGTCAGAGGGCTTTCATGTGGCCAACAGGGGCTGGCCCACTAAACTGGCCTGAAAACAAAGTCACAGTTTTATCAACATTTCTCCCATTAAACCACAAAAGGTGGGAAATAACGTTTATTTTAATTTAGAGAACTGTAAATGTAAGAGCAGTCCATTTTGTGAGCAGTAAAATGCTAATGAAAATGGCCCATTAAGACAACACCCCGGTTGGTTAGAAAAATACACGCAAAGAGTTAGATGAAGAGTGACAAGCCTGAGGAGGCAGAGAGGAAGTTTGCTTTGGTCTGTTGAGGATGGCCTCTTGAAGTGTCCCAATTGTAAAGGAGATCACTTCACCACGTTAAGGGTGCCACAAAGAGCCTCTTGAACAGCACTTAGTCCGAGCTGGGAAGAACAGACCTTGTTTTGACTGCTCTGCCATCTTTTATTGTCAGTGCCTCAGCAAACAGCAGACTGCTCCTGATTTAGGTATACAGCTCTTCTAGTACTTGTTAAAGCTCTTCATAGACACTGTACAAAGCAAAAGATTAAGGATATACGTAGACTGGAGTACATACAGTGAGTGACTTGAATGGCGGTTCTTTGGAGGTGAGATGAGCAAAGCAAAATTCCCTCATGTGGTTTAAGTGTCTGCAGCTCATTCATCTTCCATTTTCTAAATTTCCCCTGATGGGAATCTGATTAATAATGGCTGTCAGTGAGGTTCATTTGACGTTATGCATACACCTAGAATTGGATCAGCAAAGAAATGGCCCACGCATTTAATGTATTGGGGTTAAGGTTATTAAAACCACAGTATGTAACTATTTAGCCAAAAATAGACCAAAATGAAACCATGCCTTTTCATTATGGGTGTGTTCATTGCACTGAAAAACATGTGTTCTTAGTGTGAATGGGCTTGCATCTCCACAAACCTGACTTTTTGAACTGGAGGAGGGCCTCCTCCTGCTTGTTTCTATGGAAATGCTGTTCCTTTGGCTGTACAGTTCCACAGTATGACATAAAACTTATCTGTCTCCATGGAGAATGTGTAGTTTTAAATTTCTATTTCATGGAATCATGCAGGTGATGTGCCATCTCCAGAAAGTACCTTTAAGTGAACAAAAATATAAATATTTCTAAATAAATTAACACTCAAAGAACAACATGCATCTTGTTGCATTTTGGTATTTTTTATTTGTCATTTCAAAATAATGAATTAAAGGTCCCGTAGACTTTATTCATCTCACATAGGAGAAATTCACTTTAGCTCCAGGCAGTTCTAGTGAGAGATTTCAACCCAATCTCTAATGAACTAACTTGTAAAAGGAGCTGTTTACTTGAAAACGACAGGTCATAACACATAGGTGGAACTGAGCATTTTGAGCTTTGGAGATGTAGACAGACTAATAATGCAGGATTATTCAAACACATGAGAATGAAACAAAACACAACTCCAGGTATGTTTTTTTTATGAGTTAACGACATAACGTGGCTAAAAGCTCACAAGAAACATTTTTGTTGTAATATAGGACCTTTAAGTCATGCTGTGTTGTCATCCTGTTGTATACTTTTTTTTCCAGCCATGGAAGCCTTCCCTTCTCATGCCCTGTTCCTCATGTCAGCAGTGACAGTAAAGCACAGTAAGTCATCCTCATAAACCGCAGACATGGCCCTATAATGAAAAGCATGAATGGAAACTTGGCCTCTACATGACTTGGGTATGGCCAGTCTGTATGGAAGCAGGAAAAACTACTCAGCCTATATATACAGTATAATATATTTGTGAAAGCTACTACTGTTATGATGTATTTGTTGATCTATTTCTCATTTTGTATTTTATTTGAGGTCTTAAGGCCAAATATAGCATAAGCTTGATTTTGTGGTTTGGTTAGAAGTAGTACTTTTAGTATTACAGTACTCGTATTTGCTGTTGTCAAAAATAGATCACAGAAGAAATGAAAAAACAGTAAATGCAAGTGAAAAACCAAACCAATAATTTTGACTTATTTTTCCCTTCCTGATTTTGGAGTGATTGTGAGCATGTAAGGAAGAATGAAAAGTATGGCATAGTTACATGGGTTGCAATAGCATATATATGAATTGTTGTCATGGAGTACACATTTATAAAAAATCTATTAAAAAAATGGTATAAGGACCTTTGCCTTAGTGATTCCATATGTCCTTTGTAAACAACAAAATATCCCGTCTCTATGAGGTTTTCTTATACAAATATACAAACACCTATGCTACCTCTATGAAGGAAATATAAATAAAGAAATATTTATTTAGCCTGATACTAAAAGTGGTTTGGACGTGATTTGGAGTTGGTTGTTTCAGAATAACTTATGAGACCGCAGTGGCGTGGAGGTGGTAGCACTGACTCAGAAAGCAGTCTGCCTGACTTCACACTGGTATCTGTTCAGACAGCAGGTAGTAGCACAAAATCGTCCCTTTGCAACACGCCCTTAACCTCTATTCTGGAGCCTGCATTACAGTACAAGTCTGTTTGTACAAATATAAAGAAGAACTGGAAGAACTGGTCCATAAAACTGATTTTCTGCAAGCGGAATATTGCCATTTATGCAGTGGTGAAAGTAAAGCGGTGCGCACCGGAACGCAGCACCGGTATAAAATTCACATCCGGTACGCAGCACCGCTAAGAGAATATGTATATATGAATATATACTCACATTTGGAAAAAAAAAAAGTAAGGTGCGCTATTTAAGTAGAAAACACAAACAACCACACTATGCCATTGGAGAATAACTGAAAGCTCCCCGAAACTCTGGTGCAGAGATATCTGCAGTCTGTTAAGCAAGGACTGTCAAAACTTATCTGACTGTCTGACTGACTGAAAGTGCCTAAACCATCGCGAGCCGGTGCTGCACTGGTAGAAGATTTAAGGCCGGCGCGCTGCCTGCACCTGTAAGAGAGGGTTTATGCTGACTAAAAAAAATATGAAATAATTAAGTATATCAAAAAAGTTATTTATCTATGAATAAGGTGTAAAACGTAAAAAAAAAAAAAAACCCGGGTAAAACGAACTTTTTTTTAACGGTAAAGTGATGCACTGGACATTATAGCACCTGTAAGAAATGAAAACTACTTTCACCACTGCATTTATGTTGTTTTAATGTATTTTTTTTTAAATGGCTATACAACATTTACATGGCCCCAAAGTCAACACAAGTACAGATTTGTAATAAGTGGCAGATGAAAATAGAAATTTTCTATGCACTCAAGTCTCATAAGTATTCAAGGATTACTCAGACATGCATGAATCACTCAAAATACAACTCAGAATAAGCTAATGATGTGGTGATATTAAAAGCTTGCAAAGGTCAATTTCACATTATATTATATCTTTTAAGCGAAGAGGCATTCTGCCAAAAGTTAGTCCAGTGTTGCTTTAGGATCAAATCAATTCCAGCAATCAATCAGCCAAATCAATACACAGGTCACTGTGCATTGAGCAACAGGTGATTTCCTTTGATGATCCCTTAATGGAAAAAGTCTGAAGAAAAAGACATTCAAGACATTCAGAGATGTGTACGAGTATACAAGCATTGTTACCAAGTAAAGCCAAGGGTTATTAGCATTTAGTGCTACTGGTAAAAAACAGTATGGACCACAAATTATTAGATGGTGCAATCAGTGAAAGTGGATGTTACTTGTGATTTCAGATAGGAATGTACTGGTATCGGATATCGGCACTGATACTCAAAATTTAGCTGGATCAGATATTGGCTTCTAGATACTGTTTCAGTTATACTGGTAGGACATATAAATTGATGTACTTTAATATAACTATTTTCTGATCACAATTTCCCCAAGAAGTCTCAAACGACCGGAAACGACAGAACAGCTTTATTTAAATAAAGGTTTTAAACCTTTATTTAAATAAAGCTGTTCTGTAGTTTCCTCAGAAATAAATAACAGTTACATAACACATTTGGATCTGTGTGCTGGTATCGGTTGATATCAGGGATCAGCAGATACTGAAAGCTATAGTATCAGAATTGGTATTGGAACTGAAAAGGCTGGATCAGTTCATCCCTAATCTCAGATGAGATGCATATTATGAATGCAATCTGACTTGGTGCATAGCCTGAAATTCTAAGCATTTAGGTGTTTGGTTGAAATTGGTGCCGGTCAAGCCAGAGCAGCCCTCTGATTTGTCAAATCTCTGATGGTTACTTGTAGATACAGGTGTAAGTCTACTAGCTCGCCATGTACAAACTGCCACAAGATCCATTTTTCATCCTTCTTGTTTTCTGTTAGCGCTAACAAGACTGACTTATTGCAGATTTGCACTTCTAAGCATGTTGCAGGCCGTTATTCATGACCGCAGCATTAAAGCGCAGGGAGACGAGTGTGGACGTCTGATTTACTCTAACAGTTCAGCAGTCACATCTGTGTTTAGTGAAGGAACAGCTTGTGGCAGCCAATCAAAACGATCTGTCCTCTAATATCTTGTATTGCTATAGGTGCAGCGTAAATCAGTATCTTTGTACAGGAGGCAGTTGCTGGGGCCGCTGCCAATGAGTGTGTGAATTACACTCATGCATAAAGCTGTCCTTGTGTCCTTCTGGCCAAGAGCTACAGGGAAGCGGGAAATGATTAAACAGCACATGGGTGAGCAAATCATCCCAAAATCTGGGATGGAAGGGAACATTTGACAAGATTAGCTGAGAATATAAAAGGAGATCCCGTAAAAAGTGTGGGAGGTAGACTAAGTGGTAAATATCAAGAGTTGTACTTACATGGAACGACCACTTCTCCTGATGGATTCAAAGGCCAGGTAGAATGATATAAAATGTTCTGAGAAAGATTACACATTACACATTTTGATGCTTACACTCATCTTTAATACAAGATATATTAATCAATCAATCAATCAATCAAACAATATTTATAAGGCGCTTTTCATACAAAATTGTAACACAAAGCGCCTTACAGTGGTCAAGGATTAGAAGATTGACCTTTATTGATCTCGCACAGGAGAAGTTGTTTCTATATTTGACCCGGGGACCATCCCCATGATTTTGTTTTGTTATTTAGGCTTGGTCAGGCCCTAAGCTGGAGGATTTTACCTATGGCGCATGTGTAGGTTGATGGGGGAAACCGGAGTGCCCTGAGGAAATCCACCCAGACAGGGGGAGAACATATTATAGATATCTATAAATTTTAAAGTTTCTTCTCACAGTATACCAAGTATTAGATATAGGTGTCATGTTGAGTGTTAAGTTTGAAAATTGTCAAGCCTATCTGACAATTTAACAAATATCTCCTTGATTCACTAAACAAAATCAAACTGCTTTGAAAGGTATAGGCAGAAATAAGTATTTCCAATGCCAAACTTTGAGTCTACCTCAAAATTATTTAAGGTCAACAACATCACAACCGCATATTATCTAGCTTTAAATTTGGGTAGTAACATCAGTGGTCCCTAAAAGGTTGTCCCAGCTGATGCCTGCCAATAGAAATAAATTATTCACTCACTTGTCAAATCAATAATGACCGGGTGTTTAGTGGCCCACTCTCCCTGTGCCCTACTTATCACTTTTGGGGATGGGGGTGTGGGTGTGCTAAGGTGCAGAAACAATATTATAATTGCAGTTTACATTCACTGTGGCCCGGCAGCCCCTCGCTGAGGTAAGTGGTTACCATTTGTTGTCATTTTATTTTACGAATTGTTTTTTGAAAATTTTGAAAGGAGCATCACTGAAAACACAGAAGCTGGGATGCTGAGGGGGGTTGTGGTGAATGAGGTGTTGTTGCCATGGTGTTAAGGGCATGGGCATGTTTGGATGGCATGACCCGCCCCCCTCCCCTCTCCACCACTGTTCATGTGTCACTCACTGTCTTCCAGCCTGTAATTTTCCATCTACTGTAACGGCCTGGACACATCGCCACACATCACAAACTTTTAAAATAAATAAAGAATTCATTAAATAATTAGTATCTCCACAACAATCTCTTTTGTTCTGTCAATCTCAGCAAGTCCAAATGTCACCATGAGATGGAGGGAGAAAGAGCCATGTGAGACAGAGCCAAAGAAAGAGAGAAAATTCTGCTTTATAAAAATCTATTTAGAAATTAAAAGCATTGGCAATTTTCTGATGCGTTCTACTTATGTGCCGTTGATTACATATAATTGGAGTCCATTTCTTAAATAAAAGTTGTGTGCGTGCGTGCATTCACTTTGACAATTCCTAATGACAGTGTGTACAAGACGAGCACTTGGCTGTAGACACACGGATATGAGAAGCTGTCACTTTGAGCTCGCTTTAATGGTGAGGTTGGCCCCATGTATGCTGATGAGCTCTGCACTTAATCAATACGATACGTTTGGGACTGGCCACTGATGAAAATATTGGCACAGTAGCTGAGGCGCTGGATCATGCATGTTAATGTATACTGTAAACTGGGCTACCTCTACAGAAAATAAGTTTTGCTCAGATTCATACTTTAGACCTGTCTTACATCACTTTCTGTCATACTTTTTTTTTGTCATACTAAGATACTGTTTTCTACTCTGGCAACACCTTGCATACATTTCACAAAACTTGAAATATGATAAACTTTTATATAACATAGTGCACTTTAACCCTCCGGTCGTGTTCGCCTCCAGCCCCCTACTTTAGTGTTCCCGGTCAAAATTGACCGGTCTGTTTTAACTGCTCTTAAATTAGCACAAACATTTTTTTTTCCACACCAATTTTTTTTATCAAGCATTCTTTAGTTGAGAACAATGTTTCAAAGTAGTGTCTAACAACAATTTATAGAAGTAAACATTAAATAACATCAGTTAAAATACAATTAGGCACTGAAAATGAACTACAAAATGAACATATAATACAAAAAATAAATGGAAAACCAAACACCAAACTCAACAGGGTGTGTGTGTGTGTGTGTGTGTGTGTGTGTGTGTGTGTGTGTGTGTGTGTGTGTGTATTCATGCACATGAGTGGCATGTGACACTCAGGTCAGAGTGGGCCTTGCAAACATAAGCATGACATTTGCAGCATGTCAGGCTCGTTTTGATGTCTCTAGGGGCACAGAGGCCACAACGCTTCCTTTTCTGCCCATGTCCTTGTTGGGGGAGAGCCAGGGCAGCGGCTGGGGCTGGAGTTTGCATGCTCCTAACCAGACTGGCGGAGGCTGGTGTGCGGGGAATGTGCTGGCGTCGCTGTATAAGAGGAGTCACCAAAGCTTTCCCCAGCTCTGCGAGGAAAAGTCTCCTCTTGAAACTTTTCCCCTGATTCCAGGTTGGGTCGATTGCTGTCCACACCACATACGCGTTGAAAGCTAACACATCCAGGATGTTGTGGAACAGTGCCACAGGCCAGCGAGCCGTCATCCGCTTACAGGTGTATGTACCAGTAAGCTTCAATAAAGGAACAATAAATAATAAGAGACTAGGAACAATATTCAATCTGTCATACACAAAATGCTATGATTCACCTAGATAAAAATAAAATAAAATCCATGATGAGACTTTACATTACCTTATCAAGGCAGTCAACGCCTCCCTTGTTCTTGTTGTAGTCCTGGATCATCAGGGGCTTCCTGTCCTCTGTGGTGCTGACAGCGGCGTGTTTGTGTACTGTGCTCATCAGGATGACATTTTTGTTCTTCTTTGGAACGTATGACACAAGAGTGTGAGTGTCAGTGAATGCAAATTGTGATGAGAGTGCCTGTCTTCCTCTGGTCTTTACCAGCGCAGGGGGGAGTTCGGGCTTGTTCTTCCTCACTGTCCCTACCATGGTGAGCTTTCTTTTCAGTAGCTCCTGACCAAGAGCATGTGATGTGAAGAAGTTGTCACATGTGATATTATGCCCTTGGAGACCGGTTGTCATGTCCAGCACAACACACATACCCTGGTTTGTGTGTGTGTGTGTGTGTGTGTGTGTGTGTGAGTGTGTGAGTGTGTGTGTGAGAGAGAGTGAGTGAGCTGGGGCAGTGTGTATGGGGATGTTTTCTGTATGTTCTGTATGAATTTACTCTGGATACCCATTAATTTCCTATGGCGGTCACTTTTGACCGGGAACACCACAGGTGTAACAAGGTTGATTAAAACACTCAAAATTGAACGAAATAGGTGATCATCACTTTTATATGTTCAAGTCCACAGTGTGGAGGATATCATAAGGTCTTGAGGTAATCAGATAAAAAACATAATATTTATGAATATTATAAGTTGTAAAACGGTCAGATTTGACCCGAACACGACAGGAGGGTTAATATAGTGTTAAAAAAAAACTTTATCAAACTTTTTCACGAAGACAAACTGCTAGACAATACGTCCTATTCAGTTCTCTTTGGTGGCCCGAAAGCACTTGTCGCTCGCACCTTAGCTTGTTTGGTTTATTTTGTGTAAAACTCTACATCGACTTTTTTCCTCTAAAATTAATGGGGAATTAATGATTCCGTTATTCCCCTGCTGTGCGCTAAAGGGGGGTAAGGGATTCTTTTTTTAATCGCCCAATCTCGAGAAACTGATTGGAGCAGAAAAAGACGCCCAGTCCCCTTCTGCCAGGCCTCACAATGGAAGCTCTGATTTTTTTTGATAGGGTTCGATGCTGTCAGGGGGCCAGCTGGAATTAGAAGTGGATTAATAATTTTAAATAAGGCTAAACCGCTTGGACTGTGTCTGCTCTTTCTAATACTTTGCCAATGGTCCGTCTGCTGTGACCACATCAAAACAGTCTAAAAACACTAGATCTTCCTAATGAAGAGGCTTGGCTTTAGTATTTGGAAAGAAAACATGCTTATTTAGCTACACATGGGAGATTCACAGCAGAGAACAAGCCCGGACTGTTGTTACCACATACATCAAGTTTATCACTGAAATATGGATTAGTTCCTACTTAGCCCAAAGCCAGGTACACTTCAAGGACTTACTTGCCTGTATAAGTACTTGAGATAACAGTTACACTGGCTATTACTCAATGATGTCACATGGGCCTGTGTAGTAAGTTCTAATGGTGACCCCCAGAACAGTGACTGGGGCCACAGGGAAGATTAGGTTTAGCACCAGAGGGACTGTTTAAGGGTGACTTTGGGCGGTTTGGGTGTTTGTATGGAATGATCTAAAAGCAGAGGTATTACAAACCAAATGTGCTTATATAGTAAAGCTGAATCAAGACAGAATCAACGCGTCTCTTCATCGTCACATATAGAGAATCCACGAGTAATGACTGCAAGACATAGATTTATGTTCTCTTCCTATTCAGTAAAAAATAATGAAGAGTTTTTAACAACCTAATGCTTCACGGATTAAATGTGTCCAGTACTATTATAATATTAGATTCAAGATTCAAGATTGTTTATTTGTCATATGCAGGATCAACACAAGGTCAACAATGCAATGAAATACTTAGGATAAGAAGAACGGTGGACTCGCTAAGATAGTCGAGAAGTACTAATACCATGCAGTAATAGTACATGGTAAAAAGGTGTTGCAAAAAAAGTGCAGGGGAAAAAGTAAACAATATAATAAAATAAATGTAATAAAATATAATAAAATACAAAGGTACAGGTAGGATTAAATAAGGTGTAAGTAGAGTATAATATAGTGTAGTATAAGAATTGCACGTGGATTTCGTATTGCACATAGTATAAGTATTGCACAGGTTATTGTACAGGTAACAGTAGCATTTACAGTGAGGTAGTGACATACATGATACATTCATATAGAGCAGCAGCAGTAAACATATTATGCATTACGAAAAGTAGTTTAGTGCAGTATTATTGAGAGTTCAGTATTATTTAGAGTATTATCCGGGTGGAGGTTAAAAAGTATTTTGTTTTGTTAATTTTGCCATCACACTTGATAACAATTTTAACTTCTATTTTTTGTGCTGTTTTACATAGTATCTGGTTGAAATATCAATCGTGTACCTAATTTGAACAATGCTTTGCACTATTTTTACTCCTCTTGTTGACTTTACATCAGTCAAGCTTCATTTCAGACTCCAATGTGTTTATTTAGAACATCAAAACAGACAACAATCAACTAATCAAATAATAATATTGTAAAGTCCATATAAGCACTTCCTGTAGTGCCTCCAGAGTTCAGACATTATTAAAACATTTATCATTCATTTTGCACTTTCTACATTTATACAGTTCACTTGTCCATCAATGGTTTTTCAGTATTATGACTATTATTTTTTGGAGATCATTTCAATTCAGCAGCTTCCAAAATGTAAATATTAATTAATATTTTGGTTTTGTCACAAACTAATTTTGAAACAAGCTTGCATGTATGGGTTTATTTATGTATTTGTTTATAAATTTATTTTTTTACACAGTGTGAGTGTGATTGCACGATTAGCATAGATCTATATGTCTCCCCTTTAATTCAGTCATTATAAAAATGTTCTCTGAATGTAGCAAAGACATTAGCCCCCTTCTGAGCTATTATTCTGGCTGTCTGCTGTCGTAATTTCACACTCGACTGAATCAGACATGTACAAGAGCGTCTACATGCCCCAGATTTCACCTTATTTAGGTAATACAGACAAATCACTGCTAAGACAAAGCAACTGGCCTGCTACTTTTGAACTACAATCAAAAGAAAAGGGTGCTGGACCTAGACCTACACCACAGACACAGGATACACAGTTAGTAGTTCACAGTTGAATTCATGTGTCTTCATTTACATGCTTAACTCATTATCTGGCTTCAGTGTGTGAATGTGGTTATTACAGGCTGTTTCCAGTGTCACATTATATCATCTTTAATATTCTTTAGCTTCATACCTAATGCATGGAGCATGGCAGTGACAGACAGCAGACTAAAAATACATTATTTATATACCTCACAACCAAACACAGAGCCTATTCTCACTGTTAAACTGCCCTTCCGGCCGCAGCGTGAGCTCCTCTGCCCTTTTGTTTTATTTACACTAGACATTTATTCACACCACATAATTTCTGACCAGTATGCAAGTATTGCACTCTGTAGGATTGAATTCCTGTTGTTTGTCATAATGGTGCTATTCGGAGTCTTGTTTACATTTTTTTTTTTTTCCCCCTTTATACAACTTCATGTATTTCCTCATACTGGTTTTAGTTATACTTTTTTGTGTGCATGTGTGTTGGTGTTTTTAAAGTACTGTTTCTGAATGGACTGTGGTCATCAGGTATATCTTTATAGGAAAATGTTTGGGGAAATTAGTTTTAAACAAAAACATGGTTGCTGCTTTGCCTTGCAAATATTAAAGTCAGGAAAATAAAAAAAAAAACTAAACCCTTAAATACATAAAACAGTCTGAATTGGCCTATGTAACTTTAGTATGTCTATGGAGATAGACCTAAATACACGTTTAGGACGGGAAGTACAAAACAAATATTTGTTCCTGTCTTCAGAGCTGAATTGAAACAGGCAAAGCAATTACTGGAGAGATTGTCCCACAGACACTGAAAGGCTATCAGCATGAGAGTTGGGATTGGCTCAAGGGACACCAATGGCCCCATGCATTATCCTGGCATGAGGTCGCTTTGGCAATCGCCTCCCAATTTCCACCAGGCACCTGGCCGTACCATCCCCCTCACCAGGCCTGTACCTGTTTTCTTCCTCCCTCTTCACACCCATAGACTGCCCACTGGATCAAAGAGTATTCACTTTGCACATGTAAAAAAAACAGAATGTTTGTATTCACAGTTTCAGAGTCCTGATAATGATATAATTATAAAGTTATATCTACAGCCAGTCTGTCTACTGGACAGGTAGTCATAAATGTTTATCTTAAATGAGTGTCGTAATTAGTATAGTGAAATGTTGTCGATGTCAGTGAAGGAGGAGAATTCATGAATGGATGGATGCAGACTCAGGGTCAGGGTCGAGAGAGTGGAGTTGGTTGGAAATGAAATAATTGACAGTGTTGGGAAGTATTAAATGTGTAGCATGTATTTTCATCTAGGTTAAAACACATTTGTTCAGTTATATGCACTACATTTTAACTACACATTCATTTTTCTCAAAACAAAATTCACTATTTTAATCCAGTTTATGTTGTAAAGGGTAATCCAATCTACAGCCTTTGTCTTCAGTATTTACAGAAATATTTCATAAAATAAAAACATATATTTTTAATGTAACTATTTTGAAATTAGTATCAATAAAAGTGTAAAATCATGCTTTAATTTATCATCTATCTTTCAATTGGCCATTATGATAAATCCCATATGTTATGGTAAATAAGCCTTGTTACATCATAGCACACAGCATTTAATTTAAATGGGAAAATATAAAAGAGAGCTACAATAGGCCCTATGGAGCCTGGGATACGACCAACTCACTGGCATTTCTAGGCCACAAAATGCACTGTGCTTTTTTTCTTTCTTAATCAGAAGACTTGTCTTCTGTTTAGGAAGAAAGAATTGTTTCGACTTTTTTGCTTCTCTTAAGTGTCTGACTTGGCACAGGAAATTCACCATGAAGAAGCATGAATAACATGGGGCTACTTAAATAATAAAAAAGCCCATCACCTGTGCCATTTGATTGTGCAAAAGGACATTAAGTGACAATGAATATGAGAGTGTCTCTGAAGGAAGCCTCAGCATGCTGCTGGTGTTCTGGGGTCTTCTCAGGTGAACCTCCAGTTCAACCATTGGCGTCTAAAGCAACAATGCATATTCAATGCATATGGATATTTTATAAAAGGCCCATTAGTATTGAAATGTATAGGCCTAAAAGTGTTTTAAATAGATCCGTCAAAAGCCAAACGCAAAGTTCAATTGCTGAACATCTGCTTTGCTGAGTGAGCGTTTGCCAAAGGCCTCACTCAGGGGACCTATTAGCGTTTATTCCAGTGCATGCTCTGATAAGGAATTCATCAAGTGTCTGACACCCGGCCAGATGTTAGGGAATTAGCGCTGTCTCATGATGGACATCCCACTAAATAGGCTACGTCACTCTGCTATTAGACTGAAGCATCATAGAGTCTGAGGAGATCTATACAGTCAAGCACAGGCCTCACAAACTGACCATTTGGATTTTGCTGCATGGTGGAACATGAGTGGTGTTTAGGCGCAACAAATGGGGATACAGCTTCACCTCGTTTGTGTCACAAAAGCCACGAATTTAGGAAAAAAGGCAAAGATAAATGGCAATAATGGAAGCTCATTTCTGGCCAATATTCAGCCTTTTTTAGTAGGAAACTCTCATTAGTTCAACTCTCAGTGGATTTGAGAAGCCATACCATCACATTCTTTTATACACTGTAAAACAGCACTTGTGTAAGACATTGTTCAAATAATGTAGCAGATTATTGTTTGGTGATCAATTAGCGATTGGGCTTATAAAGATTGTTGCGTGACAGAAGGTGGTCGAGACTGGCTCCTGTGGCTTTATCCTCTTAGAGCGCGGTGTACTTAAACAGCAAATGCCATGACTGCATTGAGACGCGAGGTAAAGGGGTTTTGACTAACCAATCAATCGATTATCAAACTTCTTCGCCATGCCCAACACAGGCTGCACCCGCCCCCGAAACTGGTGCCCCGTTAGGCACACATGCAATCAGATTTGGCGGGTTGCACAGTTGCCCGGCGGCGCACAGCGATTATAAGCTTGCCTGCCAGCAGCGTGCAGCATCCAACTCTCAAGGCTCTGACGACGAGGACCGCTGCAGCAGAGCACTGTTGTGATTCTGCCTCTATTCTACATGCAATTGAATCCACGTGACCGTCACCGTTTTCTAATCCAGCAAGAATAGACGAGAAAAGCCTTTTATGTTTCCCTGTATGAGTTGCGTCTCTTAAAACGGCCCCTCCACCAAGAGCATCACACACTAATGCGCAGTGTAGGCCTATATCTGGCATTTTCAAACACACTTGGCTATTAGGCTAAAGGTTAGAATAGTTTGTCCAGTTGGAAACCCCGACCACAAACTATGAACAGTGACCGCGCTATGTAACATTCGCCTCATAGATTTGAATTGTAGCGATCTGAAGTGTGAGAGAGCGCGCAGCCTGCGTAGCACAACGTGAGCCCGCCGTGTTTGTGAGAAAACCGGGTCTCTAGTATTTTACGTCACAGTGTCTGAGAGGAGGAACATGAAATGTGCGCCTAGACAAGCTGAGCAGAGAGGAGGGGCTGTTGGAAGTGAGGGGAAGGGGGGAGAAATCAGATAAAGGGGTTGGGCATTTGCGCGTAAAACTTCTTTCTGTCACGATTTTACTATTTTTGATGTAGGCCTATTTATTTTACCATGCTACAGCATTTATTTAAGCATACCATTTATTTGAGCAAAACATCTTAGACTGAGTTGGAGGAGGGTGGGAGACGGTTTGGCTCCAGTTATCCATAGCCATTATCACGGTCACACGGTCTCCTCATCTGCCCGACTGTATGCTGTAAGTATTGTTCAAACAAATTATTATTATTATTATTATTATTATTATTATTATTATTATTATTATTATTATTATTATTATTATTATTATTATTTTAATTATTATTATTATTATTATTGTTGTTGTTGTTATTATTATTATTGTTGTTGTTGTTATTATTATTATTAATAACATTATTATTATTATTATAAACTGTGAATATATCATTTAAAAACGTGCACATTTTATTTTGTGTGATTAGACATGGTATGCCCTACAAATCAAAATGAGGAAATAATAAACTGCGCATAATAATAATAATAAAAAAAAAGATTTTCAAATTTTTTTTTATTTCAGTCAAAATTTCCGTTCACATTTCTTCATAAATAGTTGGTAAAACAAATTAACCAACATACAGTAGCCTAAAAAGCACAAGGAAGCTTTGCTTCTGGTAGCTATAGGCTGTTGTAACAGGTTTGCCTCATTGTGGCACAGTGACTCAGTTCATCATTAAAACATTTTGCTCTTCAGGAATAACTTGAGTGTGACCCATTTCTCCCAGAAAGCGTTACAACATCACATTCTAGCTGTGTTATTGGCTCTGACCTCTGACACGGGGCAGAAAGGTACGGGAATAAGAAATTAAGGTATAGAAAATAGCATATAAAACATATATTCCTTAAATTATTTAAATAAACTCATTTCATATATCACTGTCACGAGGTACCATTTTTACATTTTATTTTAAAAGTAATGCTGGTGGTCTGAATTGTTCTCTTATGAGCACAATATACTTTGTTTCTGCATATTATTCAATTCTTGAGAATAGGTTACAATGCAATGCTGTAACTCTTTTGACACTTGATGTGTTCTCCTCTGCCCACATCTAGAATACCTCTCCCTAGATTTAGTTAACACAAAATGCCATCTTGACAAGTTATTCACACAAAACAAGCAAATGTGAATCAAACTGCTCTATATGCAACATCACAACAAAGAACACGCTTTAGTTTTCACAGAAGAATTACATTTAAAACAATGCAAGCTGACAGACCAAAAAAAAAAAAAAATTTTTTTTTTTTTTTATTATTGAAAATACTGTGTTGTGACAGTTCCATTGTTGCCGATGCACACAAAACATACTTGCACAAAGACATTGCTGGAATTAAAAATCGCCTCAAAAATCGCCTTTCTGGCGCTTGAAATGGGCGTTGGCCGCAATTTTGTAATAATGAGATAAACTTCATTTCGACTTCAT
Source organism: Paratrypauchen microcephalus (assembly GCA_036785185.1). NCBI lineage: Eukaryota > Metazoa > Chordata > Actinopteri > Gobiiformes > Gobiidae > Paratrypauchen > Paratrypauchen microcephalus. The sequence continues at coordinate 3,806,575 of JAVJIX010000023.1, forward strand.
CGCACTCTTCTAAAATCAGTAGAGTGCAACAGGCTGCTGGGAGTGTTTTCAGTATGCTACAAATTGACATCTATCTGATCTATAAAGTAAATACACAAAAATCGTATTTGAACAAAGTATAAAGATATCAACATAACCGTTTTATAGCTTCTCAGCTCATCTGAACTTAGTTCTAACAAGCGTTACATGTCAATGGTCTCTTAAAGAAAAGTGACGGAAATATCTGCATTATATATAAACAAATCCATTATATTCATATATGCTTTCTTCAGTCCAAATAAGACACCTGGAGGCCTACTGGTTTAAAAGAAACAAAGCAGAATACAATCGCGAAGTGGGAAATGTATTAATCATTTGTTCAATGTTAAGTTGGTTATGACCAAAACTGTACAGTTCTTGTTAGAAAACATTTCCATAAATATTATTTATGTTTCAGAACTTATACCCATAATTAAATTACAAATTGATAAATATGGCATCATGGATATGTATTTACAACAGTATTAACAAAAGGCAACGTTTATATTTAACGGTAACAATCGTAACCAAATAACCACATGTGTCCACCTGAAAACGGACGCTGACAACAGATTCAACCCCATCAAACAAGGAAATACATTCACAAGTATACTATTAGTTTCTGCGTTTTTTCTTGTTCAAGTTAATGACAAAGACTTTGGCACGTTTCTTAAGACTGTTTAAAGTTCCAACAATCAAATTTGAAGAGGCGGCAGCGCGTCGCCACCGTAAAAAAGAGCGTAAAATAGTAGTACCCTTTCTTTATTTTTTAAATAGAAAAATGAGAAAATACATTAAATGAAACAAGAGTTATTTGCTGTAAAGAAAAATGATAAAAACATGTATTTATTTGAGAAGTATGTTCATTCTATTTATTCATTTGATTATGTTGTTTATTTACGCGTTTTATTTCCACCCAAGGTAGAATGAAAGTCAAATTCCATGATCCTGAGAATGGACGTGGCCTGCGTGCAGCTTGTCTCCTGTTGTAGTCCTAATCCCGCGTGTGTGTGTGTGTAGACGTGTGTGTTAGGGTAAAATCCGTGCGTCTCCAACGCCGTGGTACACGCTGGGAAAGTGTTTTCTTTGAGTCATTTCAAACGTACCACTCGTTAAAGTTTGGAGCCAGTCCTTCGCTGTGACCAGACGTGTTTTGTACCACGGCGGACGGTGGGGTTTTTGTGGGGTCCTCGGTGCTGCCTGAAACCAGCACTGGTGGTGTGGAGGATTCGTATCCAGAACTGGCAGCCGGAGATGATTCGGATCCTTGAGACTCGTGAACCTGAATACGCACATAAAATACGCATGAGCTTTTCATTCTAGCCTAATAAGCCTAACATAACTGACTTGATCTATGGCCTGCAAAACTGTTGCATATTCAGCATTGCAGACAAATAAAAAGCAACACTAAAGAAGGCATATTTGTCAAGTGATGATTATTTGTGTTTGGTGCATAGCTCTGCGTAAACATTCTCCATTTAGCGGAGTGACCAAAGAAAATAGTAAACACAAACAATGGTTCTAAATGCGTTCTGTAATAATGTGATGGTCTGTGTCAGCGGGAGGGGCAGGGTGGGGGAGGTGTGTTAATGTGTTTAATGCGTAATGAAGACGTTAATTACCTTCATGTGTTTCCTGAGAGAGCTGGGGTGCGTGTAGGACTTGTCGCACACTTTGCAAATGTACGGCTTGTCTGACGTGTGCACGTGCATGTGCTTTTTCCTGTCGCTGCTGTTGGCGAATCGTCTGTCACAGCCATCAAATTCACACTTAAACGGCTTCTCACCTGGGGGAATAAATGCATACACAACGTAAATAACTCCAATAGCTTTCACAAACAAAATGTTATAGTCGCGCCACCTCCAAAAGCTGCAGACCGGATATGTGAAGTGTCTGCAGGCCGTTATATAACAGTAACCTACATTTGGAGGGCGACGTGTATCGAGCTCCTCTACCAGGCTACTACACGGTGTCCTGTCAGGCGTTATTTATTCGCGAGGCCTCATACTACTCCCTGCACTGCTCCATAGTAAACAGTGAATCAACAGGGCATTTGACCGCGTACATCTAAAACTGTAGGCCCTGTTATAAATCCTGCATACAAACACTGCGGAGCCATTGTGCCTGACAGTGTGTGGGAGACATACAGCCGCATTCAGGAGAACGACACAGAAGAGCGTCCACTCAGGCAATCCAAACTTTTACAACTTTGTCATTACAAACTCCTCAACACCTAAACATTACAAATCACCAATTTTCCTTCGGGGTATTCTGTCAATAAACCCACTACTCAAGTAAGATGTAAACATGTTTGTTCAGATTATCTAAATGTAACTTTGGGAGGGAAGAATTAGCTATAACTCATGCATAAAGCAAAATCTGCCTCAGAGCCCATTGTAAATACACACATTCAAAGCATAAATACACTCTTGTGTAATAAATACACTCTTATATAATACATACACTCTTGTGTATTTATCAGTTCGCCACAGATAAACAATTAAAATCATAAAAATGTCGGTGCCTACCTGTGTGCGTTCTTTTGTGGATTTTCAGATTTTCTGACCTGGCAAATATTTTGCCACATCCAGGGAACGGGCATGGGAAAGGCTTCTCTCCTGTGTGCACTCGAATGTGGTTCACAAGTTTATACTTGGCCTTAAAAGATTTGCCTTCTCTCGGACAGTCTTCCCAAAAGCAGATATGGTTACTCTGCTCCGGGCCGCCCACATGCTCCATAGACACGTGTGTGACCATCTCATGCATGGTGCTGAAAGTCCTATCGCAAGTCTTTTTGGGTCTGTTCATCTGGTTCTCGTCTATCCACTTACAGGATAGCTCTTGTTTAATGGGCTGCCGCATGTATCTAAAAAAGGCCCCGGGGCCGTGGTGCGTGGGCACGTTCATGCCCATGTTCATGTTGATGGGATGGTTGTAATTGTGCAGCTGGGCTCCATAGGGGTCTGTCCGAGGACTGGCCACAGGACGGTACGGATCGGGTCTTCCGAAGATATCCCCGCGTAAGCCAAGATGCATTTGGCTGTTGACTACATGTCCGCTCGGTGACGTGTGGCTCACCCCCTGGTCGTGAAGTCCTGGAAACAACAGATGTCCGGGGTTATCGGGGATCCCCGGCGGCCCGTGAAGACTCCCTGCCGAAGCAGCAAAGATTCCGTGTTGTGCACTTGGAGCAGGAGGTTCTGCAACACCGCGGTTCCTAAACAGAAAGTCCCGCGTGGAATTAAACGCGCCCCCCCCGTACGAGCCCACCTGGCCGCCATGCGAGTGTCCCAGAGCGGCTGCGTACCCGGAGGCTTGCGGGGTGAACGCAGAAGTCTGACTGGAGGCGATGTCATGCGCCACTGGGCTGATTTTGAAAGCTGCGGAGTGAGAGGAGTCGGAGAAAGGATTCAGCCCTAAACTGGGGTCTCTGTTGCCGAGCTCGTGGTGGTGTCTTGGTGTCCCGAAGCCCCCCACTCCTAAAGATGCAAACTGCGGACCACTATCAAGAAGCATCATGAAGCAAACTTAGGGCGCAGGGAGAAAACTAAATATCAAATTTAAATCCAGTTTAGCGGAGCGCTCAGACCAGCTCACACAACGCCGGTATCTGTTTCGTTCAAGAAAAATCCTCAAATAAAAAAAGAAGCCAAGTCAAAACGGAGAAGAATCCTACGCGTAAAAGAGTTGGGAGAAAAAAAACTCCCGGAGAGTGCGGTCCGTGAGAAAGAGGATCAAACTTCCCCCCCTTTCCATGCGGATGATGTCCTTGGACTGATAAAGTCAATCACTCACTCCCAGAACATAAACGAACTCGGGAGGCAGAGCTACGTTAACCAATCCGTGACGAGCTATCCACAAACCACGTGACCACTGAGGCGACTGGTAATTGGCTAGATTTCTGGTGATTGGCAGTGTTTGCTATTGAAGATGGCAGCTCGTCTTAACTGGGTTCATTTGATTGGCTCGTACAGGCTTTACTGAGCAGGTATAGGAAAAGTCGACGCACTTTCTAGCCTCCTGTTTCACCCAACAGCCATGAACTAGTATTGCCTCAGTTCAAGAAGACAAAACCACCAACGTTTTGCTTATAGTTTATTTGTCTATCTTCCCTAAGCAACCGCTCAAATTTTCCTGGCAATGCTCCAAATTTCTCTTTCAAAAGTTACTTGAAGTGAGAGTGGGGTGGGGGGCCGGGGGGGCTCCATAGGGTGTAACATTGTGGAATAAAAGAGTGAAAAAAGATGGCAATAGCCTAATTGTAATATCTTGAGATTTTGCTTGGCCAAAATGCATTGATTGAGTTTCACAGGGCTGTCTCTGGTTCCCCGTGGGACACATAAAATCTGATCAAGTTCACAGGCGCGTTTAGTGAGTCGAGCGGCGCTTTTTAAACTCCGACTCGTTTGCATCTTTTCCCCTCTGAAAGAGCCCACAGCCTGTTTGGGATAAATCCGACCAAACTTTGAACGATCACGTTTCCCTTCGCCGTCCTCTCCCACTCACACAGTGCCCTTCCTCCAGACAGATAGATTGGAAAGGTGAGTTTGCTTGTCCATTTCTTAGAGTAAATCTATAGAGGTAATGATGGAAACAAGTCTCCTGTGTCTTGGCGCTGTAGCCCGTGCTACTCGGCGCTCTTTTGGTAGCCTAATTGAATCGAAAGTAGTTTGCGCGCTTTTGCGCAATGCTGCAACGCTTCTCCACATGTTGCACCATTAAAGAGCAAAAGTTTGGATGGATAGGCCTACCTGCTCCCTCCTCCTCCTCCATCTCTCTCACACTTAACTCCCTCCATTAGTTTTTTGTGCAGTCTGCGCGCGCACTAAAGGCATCGCACACATGGCGCTTGCGGGGCTCAGATTTATGGCGACCTTTCTGAACTTACAAGTGACGAGCAAGTGACGAGCAGCCCGTTAAGTTTGCTCTGTGCCCTTCATATTTTATTAGCTCGTTGATACAGCCTCTGTACACAGTATTTTCTATGTAGGCTAGCTGACGTGTGTATATATATATATATATATATATATATATATATATATATATATATATATATATATATATATATATATATATATATAAAATCAAGATTTCTTTAAAAATTTGGTCAAATGTGCCCATTTCTTTGCATGGCTCGTTGGCTGAAACAGAGACGCGTATCAATGGATGGCATTTTAAGCACACGTGAATAAATGACTCAAAATCTTTCTGTTTTCTTTTCTTTTGATAAAAATCCCTCTTCTCTCTGTTTTTAAAAAGATTTTTCACGTAAGAACCTTTATTTAAGAAATCAACATTGTGTGATTTTCTCTAGCCTTTAGAAATAAATAACCTAATGCCTATGGATTTATTTGTTTTTAATAGGCCTATTTGGCACATTTCAGGTAAAATATTCTTAGCAAGTATTCAAGTTTTAATTTAATTTAGGCTGTTTTGTGGGATGTAAATTAAAATAATTTCGTTATCTCAGTTGGGGTTGCCTCACTCACGTTGGGATAGCTCATTGGTTATAAAATAATCTGCCACCAACTGAGCATGCGCGATGCCTTGAAAAATAGTAATATAGTAATGTGACATCTAGGTGACATAGGCACATTTGGACAAGAGCTGAACAAAACCCCTTCTTATGGTAAACCACAAACATTTATATGTTTTTTTTACAGGTTTACATTCTGCATGTTTATTATAATTCTCATACGTAATTTTAAATAAATAAATATATATAAATAAGTGTTTGATATATAAAAAAAATAGAAGGCAATATTACACATTCTGATCTAGGTTGTAGTACTGGCCGCGCTCTTTAGGCCGATAGGAACGTTATCTTAACTTTTATAGACTATTGAATGTATTGATTGCTTATGGTCACATAGAGTGAGATGGTGTGATTTTTTCGTGCTTTGACAATTAGCAGTTGCTTTGATTGTTATGGATGATTTGGCTTATGTTTTTCTTTGTTTACTCACTTTTTCAAAATGGTCTCATCCCAGTATTCTTGTTGTATGACATGGTGACTGATATGCTTATTCATGGTTTGTGTTTGGAGGTAAGTGTGTAACCACAGTCTGGTCCATCACTTTGATTTATTGATTTATTTATTTATTTATAGACTTTTTCCTGCACAGCTCATAGATCGTTTGTGTTCAATATATTTCCAACAAATTTGTGTGTGTGTGTGTGTGTGTGCGTGAGTGTGTGAATGTGTGAGTGTGTGTTTGTGTGAGTGTGTGTGTGTGTGTGTGTGTGTTTGTGTGTGTGTTTGTGTGTCGTGTGTGTGTGTGTGTGTGTGTGTGTTTGTGTGTGTGTCACCCCGCTACTTCTCAAGTCTTTTATTATTATTATTATTATTATTATTATTATTATTATTATTATTATTATATTTCATGCATAATGTATTTATTTATACATATTTCAGTTTTCCATAAGTATAGACATATTTTATACTCATGTAAAACTGAAATATATTTACATGCTGTTCAAACTGTTGGCACATATTCAACAGTAGAGAAAATGCAAATTAAGCGAGAAAAGAATCCAAAATATATATTTAAGGTCATAAACAGAGAAGTAGGCTCAATTAGGCTACATTTCTGACGGTTTTAATATTAAAAATAAATGCACACATTAAAATAATGGCAAAAATGATTATGAGTTTCTGATCATTGTATTGTTATTATTTGTAGTTTTGTAGATTGCTGGTTATGGTCTAGGGGTTGAACTTCATTTGTGGCCTGAATAAGTGCGTAAATGTGCCTATATGTTTATTAGGATAATGGAAATGCACAAGTCTAAGGTGAGAATCCGACATACATAAGTATGCCAATAAATCTCTGTTGGCTGTGGGCTAAATCTTTAAAAATACACTTTGTTTCTCTTTGATTGATATCAATAACCTATTTGCATTGTCAAGGTGATTTTTCAAGTGCTGTATCTGTGTTACACTGGAGCTCACAGTTTTAGGTGCTGGTGTGGTGGAGCGATGTCCTCAGACAACTCTTCAAGTTAATATTAGTCTGATTCTGAAACCTTTTAACTATTTGCAACAAAAAAATGCATTATCTTCTATCTGTGAATTGATCTATTGATTACGATATATTCAGTCCGTGTTATGTTACAAAAGTGTGCTCTTAGAATTACAATCATCGGCCTGGACCCACCGTCTGTTATTGTGCACAACTGTGAGGGACATTGGGGACACAAATGTGCCTGTCCTAGTATAAAACCTGGTTATGGTGACTCGCCCTCTCAGCCTATGTCCCCGGAGCATTTGGAGAGACACTGGAGGGTCTGTGCAAAGGCTCCCAAAGTTAGCTTGCAATATTTTATCGCGGCACATTTCAAAGCATTTTCTCTGCATTATTTGAAAACGGAGTCGTGTGGTGAATGCCTGCGTGTCCCTTTTAAAACAAACCCAGCGCCTGTCAATCATGGCGCATTCCAACCAATCCCAAAGCTCCCCTTTTAAAAGCAGGTTTGCCTGCTGTGCTTTTATATTGCACCATGGCCTGTTTCGAAGCATTTTACTACCACGGTTATTGCCACAAATCAAGAGGGCAAAGTGAACGGCATGGGACTCACACCAACTTTAACGAAATTGAGTATGGTTACTTCTTCTGCGAAGTTCACGGCCAAGAATTTCACATGCAGATGATATACACCACGGAACATGGACAATGTGTCTGTAGGTGCATCTTCAGAGCTGTTGGTTGACTTTGGTAACTCATAGCCAAACTCACAACAAAACATGACAAGCCTTTCGAGGTTTAGTGGCTGCCCTCTCTCCTGCGTCAACCCCGGAGAGAGCAATACTGAACCCAGCGTGGTGCTGCCACCTTTGGCAGGGGAGCACATGGGACACCCCACTGGCACTTCTTTAAAACTCTGCCTCACGCGCAATTTGCGAGACTACCCCGAGACGAGGTCCAGTGCATATGTTGACCACTCGGTGGCTGCTTTTCCAGACCCTGGATACCCAAGCCACCGGCTCGAGCACAGCCCTCGGGGCATCCTCATTGGAGCCAGTCTCTCTGGAGCCGGCATGCCACCCGTCACTGATCAACTGGCACCACGAGCTAACCAACATGGCGGTGTTGAAAGGTACCGTGACTTTACCGGTGTCAGGGACAACCGGAGCCATGCTTTTTTCTCCAGCTACCAGGAACAGGCCCACGGCTCTACTGACGGGACCCAGATGATGCTTGGTCTACCTGGAGACATCCTTACGCGGACACACCCCTACGGTCAAAGCCTCAGCCCCAAGGGCAACAGTCAGCAGCTTGTCACCCAGTTTCTGGGGCTTTACAAGCCCTTAAACATGGCCATCCAGCGCGGGACAAGCGATGCTTTCTTCAGGTGCTCCAAGCAGAACGTCAAACACGAGTTGCTGTGCAAGTGGACAAACAGCCACGAAGGAGCTGGAAAAGTGCCATGCTCCAGAGCATTCGGCAGCATGTATGAGCTCGTGACCCATGTGACCGTGGAGCACGTCGGCGGACCTGAGCACTCTGAGTACGTGTGCTACTGGGTGGACTGCCCGAGAGACAGGAAGCCGTTCAAAGCCAAATACAAGCTCGTGAACCATGTCAGAGTTCACACTGGGGAGAAGCCCTTTCCGTGCCCGTTTCATGGCTGTGAGAAAGTGTTTGCTCGTTCAGAAAATCTGAAGATCCACAAAAGAACGCACACAGGTTAGTCAATAATAATAATAATAATAATAATAATAATAATAATAATAATAATAATAATAATAATAATAATAATAATAATAATAATAATAATAATAATAATAATAATAATAATAATAATACGTTATTTATGGGTACATTTTCGATGATGTAGCCTATTGTTGTGAAGTTTAGCAAAAGCATATCGCAGCCCACATGGTGAGCCTGGTGAGCGTAGTCAGGCCTGCTGCTGGTTTGAGTGTCTCTCCTTCTTCATTCATTTAAATTAATAAATAAATAGTGGGACACCGGAGAGCTGTGACGTAGCCGTTACGCGCATGTGCCTCGTAGGGACTCTCCTGGTAAGCGCTTGAACATTCCCTATAGTGATGAAGCAAGAAATGAAGAGAGTGAAAACTCAATTACCTCAGTCACTTGTATGAAAAAAAATTACATGATTGATCTTTTTGTTTTTTGGCTTATTGATTTGTCTCAAGGCCTATAAAGCCATCATAGTAACTATAAACAACTGCATTAATTATCCTATCATTTGGGAATGTTATCAGTGTTTACAGGAAAAACATAAATACAGCAATACAAGCATGTATGCTTGTAATTCAAATACGATTTTGATATAATTACACAAAATATAGGGCAGATTTTAAATTAAGAATACAGAGAGCCTAGTTCCGTTCTTGGAAGAGAGGGTTAATTGATTAGGGTTAATTGATTTTTTTCCCCCTTTTAGTTTATTAAAAGCTGAACCGCTACTATAGCACAACATAGGGCTACATAAAAAGCATTTTAATTTTTAAATTAAGTTATAGGCCTATTCACTTTGATTTTAGTTTGAGCACTAAGGCCACTTCACTTTTACGCACAGCGCTTTGCGCCTATTCATTGCCCTCAACAAAAATGCTACTGTATCTTTTCTGTATTTTATCATGTGGAAGTTGAAAGACTGTCTGAATGCTCATATTGTAGGAGGCCCATCACTGCTCACTGAACATGAGCTTGTGTGTCCGTATGCCTTAGACTGAATTAGAAAACAAAGGCGCGGTGCAGGCTTTTGTGAGCATCTGATAACGGGCGTCATCTCTCTTTCCACTCGTTTAGGTGAAAAGCCCTTTAAATGTGAGTTCGAGGGCTGCAGTCGGAGGTTTGCCAACAGCAGCGACCGAAAGAAACACTCTCACGTCCACTCCAGCGACAAGCCTTACGTGTGTAAGGTCAGAGGCTGTGACAAGTGCTACACACACCCCAGCTCTCTGCGGAAGCACATGAAGCTCCACTGCAACAAGCCGCCCCAAAAAGGCACCGAAGCGCGCTTAGAAGACGAGGGCCACATGCCAGAGACCAGGTCAAGCCGCGCACGGGAGGCAGCTCAGACCATCCCGCTGCACCCCCCCACCAGCCAGGATTTGCCCCTGTACACAGACAGCCGCGACGAGCACGGCCTGAGGTCACGGCTCCATCACTCATATGACAGTGGCGTAGACTACTCCGCGCACAGAGCGGGGCCTCTGCTGGAGCCACTGCTGCAGCGAGGCTCCTACAGGACACAACACGGACAGCCAAGTGGACAGGCCCCGCACGCGTTCACTCAGAGCTCGAGGACTTTCTCCACTTCTCCCTTTCAGAAGAGTCTAGTGAACGGCTGGTACACTTGCCACAGTGGCGTCGATTCCTTTCCATCAAAGCAATGTAACATTCCGTCAATGTGAGATTCTTCTGGGCCCTTGCAGCGCCAACTTCTGAATGTTCCATCTCTGTATGTTAATTGTCCATTTGTGACATGTGGTTCTCACTCGTGTTGTAAAAGACATCACTGTGCGCTTTATGGCTCCGAGACCTATTCAGACACTATTCATCCTAATACTACAGGACCTATTATACAGATATTATTGCCTATAGATATACATTTTTGTATTGTCGCATAAAAGTCAGGATAACCAGTGCGAAAAAGCAAACTTAATTAGGCTCAAAGAAACTGTGGTGTTAATTAAACTGTAGGCTTTTATCAAATGTGTTGAATGTACGTTGTGGAATGTAAACTAATGTATATGACAAATTCAGAAAACCGTTACCAATGTTTATTTTGTTTGTTTTTTAATGTTTGTAGCCTCTTTTCCTCCAAAGCTCTTTGTATGCGCTAATGTGATGGGCCTTCTTACTCTCTTGGCCAGCGGAACTCTTGGGGTAAAGGCCTCGCCCTTTTAATCCTCATGATTTTCCTCCATATAGTTCCTGCCAGTAGGGCCACAATTTCCAGCAATATTAGATTTTATGAGTTTGTGCTTTGTCTCTAAAAAAATAAACAATGGACCTTTATGTTGATTACGTGTTTTGTTTTATTACACTAATAATTTTTTCCCCACAATTTCATATTATGGATATTTAAGATCCACTATATTGGTTGTCATTATTACAGATTTTGTTCAGACCATATTTTGCTTATGAAAACATAAAAAATAAGCGACCATTTCATGCTCCTTTGGATGGTCACTGGAGTGAATGTTCAGGCGCATCTCTTGTGTCCTGTTACTAATCTTTAATAGGTTAAACTGCTCACAATTATGATTTTAAAAATACATTTAGGGGATTTAGGATGTAGGGGATTTTCTTTTACTTTATTCACATTCAAGCAACACTGAATTGTACTATTAATTTAATGTGGTATGCTTTTTGAGTCTCTGTAATATATGTTTTTTCAGATTTTGCCAGAACTTGATCGGAACAACATATGAGAATGTTCTGATGTGAGTTTGTGTTTGTCCACGTAAAAACACCCAAATCATTTCCTGGTAATTCTTCTGATAGATACCTGATAGATCAAAAGTAAAAATAATGGTACGTTTCTCATCACCGTCAGTGAAAGGGGAGCATGACAGTGGATGTCCAGGTGGCAGCGACCATAAGGTGAAACCCCAAACTATGGATTTTTGATGCATTGTAATACTTGTGCTGTATGTGTCTCAAGCTATGGTAATGTTCCGTAATTATTGAACTCTGACACACCCCCAGAAATCACAACCAATTGGACCTCTGCTTCCCCTTTGCCCCTTTTCCGCCGCCATTTTTACTCTGGTGTTCTCTGCCTAGCAACAAGCAGCAAGCGCCATTTTGGGTAGGGTACATGGGGCGTTGATCAGCTGAGTGTAAATAGATCCATTGCACCTTGGGTTTCATTGACTTGTCAGTGTGCACCCCTGGGTGGCTGTCATGCCATCATAGGGTTTGGCCCCAGCTGTGTACCAGGGGGTGGGCTGCTTCGTCACACTGGCTCTCTGGCTCTTTGACATATCATCATAACCATGTATGACACTTTGCGTAACTTACACTATGCAGGCTATCCTGCATGCAGAGGGCAAGTTGTGGTTAGTGTGTCAAACACGGTCCCAGCGGCAGTGAAGATTGTCAAGAATGTTTCGTTTTAGTTTTTAGTTTTTTCTAGAGCTGCTTGTCACAAGAGCAGTGCGAGAGTTCACTAATGTCCTGTTTTCTGCCACAGGTCTTGTATGTTTGTGCCTCTGTCTCTTCAGATCCCTCTGACCACATGATGCTTTTGTTTAGTTTCAAGGTAAGCGATTGTTGTACTGTAAGCACAAGATACAAAATAGTCCAAATGCTAGTGTGCCAATGCGAGTGTGTCATTTCCTCTTTTGGGTTGAATGATAGAAGATGCTCTGGAGCATTTGAACTTGACTGCTAACAATGCAAATGAGATAATTTGTTTCACTGAAGTAAGACATGATCCCAAGTATTGAGTTTCAAGTCCTTACCATTGCTAATTAAACACAGGAATAACATGATGTGTCGCTTATTCCTTTTGCAAACATTTATCAGCTAATCTGTCTCATGTCTAAGCTTGTGATAACTTGAGAATTTGAGTTTTAAAGCTCAGCCCTCAGAAGTGGGACTCATGTAAGACAATGCCATTGTCTAAATAACGTGTACAGTAGAAGCGCGCTTAAATCATACATCTGCCAGTGAAAATACAAAGGCCTTATTTATTATTTCATGTTGCCCTCATCTTTACCTGCACAGTGGTTTTCTGATTTCACTGGTGCCAGCCCCCCGCTAGGTCCAGTCAAAACCAGGGCTAAAGAAAGTAGGCCTCTATTCTCGCTCCTGCAGACTTCGCCCACTGTAGACATACGAGCAGTGAGTCAGTTTATTTATCCCGAAAGTAATTTTTTTAAAATTCAAATCAAGACACTTGATGAATAATAATAATAATAATCATAATACTTTTGGGGGGTGTACCCAGAAGCAATTGAGGAAGTTTTGGGAAAAAAACAAAACAAAACAAAACAAAACACATTTTGTTTGAGTGCCCAAGTTATATTTTAATGAATAGTGATCTCTAAATGTGCACTCATCTATGTTTCTACTTGAACATATTTAATTGTCATAGGTACACACTCAGTGCAGTACTTTGGTTGTACAAAGTAACACAAAGACATTATTGTTTTAAGCCATCACTTCTCATTATCAACTACATTACCTATGTACAGCTTTTGAATACTTGTTTGAAATGCACAGTGTTTGAGGTGTAACTCTAAATAAGAGGATCACAGTGACAGTGGTCCTGGCGCTTTCAAAGCCCTGTGTAATCGTGTGTGTTAATTTTATCTGTTGCAGTTATGCATCGCAGGGCTGCTGTGTAATCAAGCCAGTGAACAGCACATCTGAAGAACGCATTGGGTTTGTGATCACATCCCACTGAAGTCCGGCCATCTCGTTCCACACCACTGTTTTCATGTGTTTCTCTCTTGGTATGTGGCTGTCAAAATATTTTACAACTGATTACTATTTATTATTATTAGGTTACTATTATTTAAAAAGTACAACAATCAAAAAATTGGGTCAGTGCAAAAACTGCAAAAGTACATAAAAAAAATTCTATCAATTGTTTTATAATTTATTTGATCATTTATATTCAGTATAGTGCGTTCTGAATCATAGTTGATATTACTAATTGATAGTAGATTTCTAAAAATGTAACATTTCAACTAACTAAATACAAAATAAATTGAATTAACAATTGCATTAATTTGTTTTGGATGTTCTTATTTTTCTTATATATTTTTATTTTTATTATTTATTATTATTATTTTTATTAATAGGAACCTTTTGCTTATCCTACCAGCTTCCTTAGCATATAGGAGGACATGGGACCACCATTTGGGGATATTTTTGCACCTGCTCTGGGGCAAGTCACCCTTTTGTTGACATGAGCAAACACAACATTGACTTTGGCTTTAAGGGTATTATAAGTATTAGAGTACACTCAGTATAGAACTTCACTGTGTTTACTATGTGAACACAAGTGGGCTGGGGGCATTAGAGAGATTGGCTCTTGGCGCTGATGTTTTTGAAAAGTGTTTGTGGTGCTTCCAATTATTTTGTAAATAGTAAAAAAAAAAAATTTTATTGTACAAAATATAAAAAAAAAACCCACTTCTATGCAAGTTGATTTTTACTCAAATATTAAAACCCTTTCATAATTATGTATACATTAACTCCACACATTTTTGGATCTGCATTAGTTGGACACATTTAAGGAAATATTATACCAAGAGGGCGCGCGGTTAACCTCTGGTGTAGGAGAGCACCCTAGGGCCTAACTATACAGTGATGGATGTGGGGCGGTGGGGTGCAGCGGGCCTTACACACATCCAAGAATTCCCTTTGGGCCTTTTCAATTACAGTTAGGCCAAGCCAGACACTGCCATCATGTGTTGCTTAGGCTGTGACATTAATGGATTGGATAAATGTGATTTGGTGACAGCACTTCACTAGTTTATGTAGATAATAGGAGGCTTTATTTATTTAGTCTTTAAATCTTCAATCAAATCAACTCATTTAAGTGCCTGTGACGCTAAACCACTGTTGACTAAAGTCATTTACCTTTAACCAAAGGGTAAAGCTAGCATCAGGAGCACCAGATCATTATCCATGGTGCCTCTGAGGAGTCCAGGTAAGGGATTCTGAAAAGTTGTGGACTGTCTCTTTATCTTTTTGAAGATCAATAGAGCAGCCTAACCTCGAGTTGGGCCTATGCTAATGTATGATAATGCCTTAGCTTGTGTGTGTGTGTGTGTGTGTTATGCTTACAAAGATGTGCAGGTTTCAGTGTACCACTGATAACATAAATCCTCCACAGATGACCTTCAAATAGGGATTTACCTCTAATAAGGAGAATCTGAGGATCACCCTATATCACAACACATTTGTATTACAATAAGGTCTGCCAAATGCTTTTGTCCCTATGTCAACTGAGCCAATTGGGGAATCATATTATAGCAATGTCATCATATTAAATATATTTTCCTGTCATATATAGCGATCAAATGTACAATTTCAATGTAATTTTTATTCTATATTTTAGTTTAGACTTTGTAGTCAGCATAAATCATTTCTGCCCACAGCTCAATCGTTATGTGCATAAAATAGTTTGGCTGCAAGAGAAACATGCAAAAATATAATAGCAAAGATGTTGGCAGTATTTAGATAAAGAAAAGGTGGACTTGCATTATATTTGGTGGGTGAGATATAAAACAAACGTTGCACCGTGTTTCAGTTGATTTATGTAGACAGAACTCAGGAGCAGTGACAGTGCGCTTCTCAAACAATGATGTAGTAGTTGTAGCACCTGAGCAGTTTCTGCGTACACTCTAATTATCATGTTTTTAAAATATGTTTAAAAGTGTTTAAAGACGTAAGAAATGTTGATTGACTGTATTATTATGTTTTTAATCGACACCAAAGTCTGACTGTTCAGAATGTAAAAGCATAATATAACAGATGAGGTGGTTGACATTGCTTACACGTGTGCACTATGCCGGTGGCAAGCAGTCCCCGTGACATAATTACCTAAAACGCTCTTTATTAACCAACCTTAATATTGTGCCCTAGCGCAAAAACATCACTTGTTCCTCACACATTATATCAGAGCACTTCACATCCGCCATCTTTCATCACACTAATAAATGTCTTTAATTGTCCCCGGAGAGAGCCAGATGTTTGGGTGGAGAACTGTTAGTCTCCTCCAAAGTTGTTCATATGAATCCTAGGCCACCGCGTCCGTGTGTACTCCAGCTCACACAAGTTACAAAAAAAAAAGAAAGAAAAAAAAAAGCTCTTTGATCATTCTCCATTTCTAAAATAACTTCCTTTGAACTCTTCGAGTCACTTGTGCTTTTATTTATAAAGCCTATTTAGACAATCAAGGAGTTGAAAATAATTAGACGCTGCATGCATGCAAAAATGGACATGGATCCCTTTTCAATCAGGACACATCGACTCTGTTAATTAAACTTCTGAGCTGTTACTTTGCCCAAATCATTTTCTTATTAGCTTTTGCCTTTAGATCTGTTGTCAGCTGACATATTTTCCTCCCCTGTCTATTCTCCCACTGTAATCCCACTGACCCATTTAGTTGATCTCATTTTACAAGCCCATAATGTGGAGTTAAAAGAAGGCCTATTAATAGTCCTGTTTGTGGTTGCTTACAGGTGCCGCTGCGTATTGTTGTATTCCCTGAGTGATTCCATTATCATCTCATTTGGGTAAGGCTGAGATTACTTTATATTTCATCACAGAACGCAGAAAAGGGGAAGAGAAGGGTAGACTAAACTGTGTAAATGTGTTTGTGAGAGCAGGCATCCCCAAATACATCTCCCCTGACAACTTGTGATGCCACCTCTCGTCATGTTTTCTAGGAACGTCTTTCAGCAACAGCAGCCGACCATTGATCGTCAGCACCAGTGTAACAGCTCCTCTCGCACCTCGCACACCTGGATGGGTTCTGCTAACAGGTCCTTTAGCGCTACTGTCAATTAGAGCAGTCATCAGCGGCAGGAACGGCCCCCTTGGACGAGCCTCCGAAAACACCACAGTGCACCATGGGAGTGAGTAAATGACAGCTCAGTGTTAAGTGAATATGCAATGCTTAAGCTTTAGTGCATGTGATGAGCTATCAAAACAAGATATAAAATCTAAATTTAATTGAGGAGATGAAAGAGGCACTTAGTTGCTTTTGAATTACTCATCCACACTTAGAGTAGAACTAAGTAAATATATTGTGGATTTTCTCACTTAATTATTAAAGTCCTATATTTTATTAAGAGCAATTTGGCAATCTGTAATTTACCAGAGGGCTGGCAAAGTATGGCTTGATGGTTATAATACAACATGTTTACATAGTTTCATTAGTTTTCCCTTGACACAAGTATAATCATGCTAGAAGAATAAAAAACAATAAAATATCTGAAAAGAAAATGACATTCTTGAGGTGATATTTGACATTTTCAATGAATGAGTGAGTGGCAGCTAAACATTAAATCAGTGAAAACAATTGTGTCTGTATAACACGTCCCAAAAAAATGTGCCCAGTGTGCTTCACTAAGGTAATGAAAACAAACATAAAACACAGATAGAAATAGGGAAGTACTGCAAAAGTTTGAAAACTCAAAGATCTAAAGGAAGCTACAGTATTAAGTAGTCATCCTCATCTGATCCCACCTCCACTCTCAGGCCCATACTAAATCCTGGAGTTGACGATACAGTCTTAGTTCAGAGGAGATTCTTCTTGTTGTGGCGAGGGAGGGGAAGCCAGATGACCAGTGGCATCATTTTGTTATTGCACCAACCTTACTCATCAATCAGATATCAAAGTCGTGAAAGTTTCAACATTAAAGAGTGTGCTGCTGGTGAGTCCTCTGCCATGAGGCCCCTTTCTGCTGAGCTTATTAATATACTGTAGGTCATGAGTGATCATGAAGAGAGCAGCTCCACTTGTGCCACACCAGGCTCACATTCAGCAAATGTACCGCCTCCAATATGCGCTCATCAAAGACACATCCATAGTGGACCTCTGAAACCATTGAAGTACCACTCTTTATTATTTATTAGCCAAGGATTAGAGACCTAAAATTTCCATAAAAAGTCGAGGCGTCAGGAAGTTACAAGAGTTCAACTGGTGGATCCACATTGTTGCACATGGACATTTGTTTTTTGTTTAAAACATTTGTGTATTCTACCAGGCACTGTAATGACAAATTAAAACAAATACGTGAAATCATTACACGAGTATATTTATCATGTCAAGTACAAAACTATTATATTATTCTGAAAAATATTGTCATTACTGCAATTTATTTCTGCCACAACTCTGATAATTTCATGAGAATTTAGCTGAAGTAAATGACATCTCCACTGAGTGCCTATGAGAGCACAGTTAGGCAGATATCAGAACTAGACCTGTTCACCTGTTCCCCTAACATCATATGTCCCTCTAAACAGTGTTTAGACCCAGTCTCTATTAAATGGGCCACCCTTAAATAGCTGTGGGGTGGTCTGCTGACAGTTCAATTAAACAGTTAAACAGTGAAATGATGCAGTTCAGTGGGATATGAGCAAAATTTGAGTCACTGAAAATATTGCAGTTAAATAGTATTTTATATTTCTCTTGCGTTCAAAACAGTTTTTTTTTCTTATCTGCCAAGTATTTATACCTCACTCTCCACTGAGCTATTCTACTTGATCTCTTTTAGTCATAATAAACACAACAGTGCCTGAACCTGAAATTTCATTAGCATTTGCTGCACTGCAAATGTTATGATTTTTTTTTTTGTTTTTTTGTTTTTGTTTATCAGCATTAACAATTAAAAATGTGTCCAACATAGGAAAAAGTAACTGAAAGGAAAGGAAATTGTGAGAATTTTTATAGACTAGCAAAAGTAAGTCAAAAAAAGTTTACTATTTGACAGAAAATGTCTAGCAAAAAGATTCAACTTGTCACAGCTGCCAATGTCAGAAAAACCTCTTTTTATCCTAATCCCACTCATGTGCGTTTAGGTGTGTTCAACATGTTCCTCCGCCCCTCTTGGATGGAGCTCAGGCGAGATGTCTGTTTTTCCTGAACCAGTTCAATCTTAAGCATTGCTCCTCTGCATCCTGATTGTGTCCCCAAAAAACCCACTTTTAGGCCATGGAGGCATGTACCAGCCTTTGATGTGGGACCAAAACACCAGCAAACACTCTTGTTATTACTCTACAACAATCAATATTTTGGATCAGCAACAGCTAAGAGAAATATATAATACTGTTTTAACCCCTTCCACGCATCTGCATACATGCCATCTTATTTTACATAAGAAAGTTAACTAAACAAAACAAACAAAACATAAACAAATAGTCTTTATAACTGTACCATCCAAAAAACATATAATAAACATTTCTGATAACTTTTGCATTTAAGAATAGTGAAATGTTTAAGCACAGATATAAAGCAAATGGATTTTGTGATGAGTTAAACTACTGGTTGTTTTGCTAACGAGATTTTAGCAAAACACACTAAAGCGCCTTGGCTAAATAGAGTTTTGTATAGCAGTGCATGAGACAAGGGCCTATTTGCAGAAACATGAAGAAAACATGTGAAGTGAGGGGCGCATAGACCCTTTACAGGGATCTAAGGTGTCTTAATTCTCGTGCAGACTGTGATGTAGTCTTCTTGTGTGTAGCAGGACATGTTTATGAGCTAATAGGCCTTTGTTAGTGGCACTCTATTTATTTAATACAATTGTAGTGTGAACAGAAGGAATAATAAACAGGCTGACTAAACATACGATTCTTCTTTGGGGCTGAGAAAGCCCTGTGTAAGGACACAAAAGGGGGACGTTTCCACTGCGGAAAGTAAATTCTTTTGAAGTGGAACTAATCATCTGAGGGATGGTTCTCGTTGTCCTAACAACGCAGCTGAATTGGAATGAGCCTTCTTTTGGTTCAAGATATGTTTTCTTTTTTTCATTCAGAACTGATGATGATAGTAGTTTCACGGCCTGTCCACCCACATTGTGCGCTGGAACTTCTTTGCAGATAAGTCTTCAGTGAGAGACGCCAAACACACGGCGGGTGACTCCTGAACCGTGACGTCAGCTCTCTTCTGTGATGAGCGCCTTTACGCTTTGGGCTTAATACTTTTGTACAGAGAATGGGCCAAATCCTCTCCACTTACAATATGAAAAGATCAGAGCTGTTCAAACACCTATATAATAATGGATCAGTCAGCCATTGACCATACCTAAGCTTTTATGCATTATAAATCATACTCGACTGGAGTTACAATGTGTTTTATAGCAAATATTTTATTCTGTACAGGTGTCACTTCAACTTTACTTTTTAAATTTTTTTAAATAATATAGAAAATAGTCAACGGTCCAACAAATCTTCCTATACATTTTATATTATTCTATACTATACACTTGACTAATTGTTTTGTGTGTGTTTTTTTTAATTTTATGCCTGTTTTACTCTGGAAACTCGGGTCAATGACCTTCCAATCTCAATCTCAGGACTTCCTGACAAAGTAAACTAAAATAAATAATAATGTGTTACAGAGCTTCCTCTGCATTATTCACTTCAGTTTTATACATTTAAACCATAGATTTTCCACATTAGTATAGAGCAATTATGTTCTATTCAAGCTATTCAACATGATTCAGTCTTTTAAATACATGGCAGAAAATATTTGGTTCTCAAGTCTACAAACGTGAACACAGCAGATGCCTGCAAACAGATGATTCAATAAAGGGATAGTACTATAAGATTTTATTAGCTGGTAAAAACCTATTAAATTCCGATAGAAGCTGGCAGACATTTATGATCCCATATTATTTAAGCAGGCTAGTTCATGTCATTAACTGCCTAAGTAATCATTGGCCCAGTAGTTTAACACTATTATTCACTGTGACATCTCTATTGTTTTGAGCGGAGTGCTCCACTTGTATTTCCTCATTTGTCCTTAGGGGCATTTGCAAGTTACCCTGGCCGACTGACCCCAAACGGAGCATTCCAGCCCTGCACCATCACTAAATCTTTATTTTCGAACACTCTTTATAGTCTTACCTCTCAGAGTTATAAACCCGCTGCTCCTATAGTCAACCAGCCATTTTATTGTCTCAGTGGGGAACGGGTTCAAGCCACAGTCATGGACAGAGCAGAGGTGAACTGTGCACAGTAGTGGCTTCTTTGCTGTCCATAAAATTGTGTTTATTATGTATCTTTTCCTATTATAATGCATATGTAATCCCGCAAAGTTAGGACAAAGTCAAATCTAAAATGACCATAAGGACATGCTCTCACATTTTCCCATTTAACAAAAATGCTTTATTGGGCAATAGAAATCTGATAAGATGTAAAAGACTAGAAATAGCATAAGAAAGGTCTTCAATGTTTTTCACATTTTCAATTTGTTGTCAGCAATTTCTGTACATTTTTAGATTAAGCAACCACAAAAGAGAATTTTGTCTATTCACTGACCTGTTTATATCACTTTGAAGTGAACACTTGGTCTTGGTGTTTAATAACTTGAGTGTTTAGTTCAGTTAAATGGGCATAAACAGTAGGCTGTGGGTGGGTGCTGTGATGTCATATAAAAGGGCGGACCCCTGGGTGACAGCTCACTCAAGACAATGGCTGCTGTGGATGCGCCTTTTCATCTCAAATGTCTGTTCACACGTTGGGTTTTGGAGCAGTCTGCTGAAGCTTCACAGTATTAGTCTGGCTTCAGCAGGTTACTGCGGGTCTCCATCCAGAAACATATTTGTGTCCCTGAATAGATGCTGTAATTCTTCTGGATGAAGACAGATTTCCTAGAAACAGTTACCAACAGTGAGTGGTATTTAAACATGAACCTCAAACCCAAAATGAGACACATTATGCAAAAATCTGTTTTTCAGAGCCATATTATAACATTTGCAGCGAAATGTCATTACAGTTTCACTACAGTTTTGAATAGGGATAACTTGTTTTTATTATTAAGGCATTTTATATTGTGATGAACAATGAAGAAAATCTAAGATTATAATCTCTAAATGTAATAGTAATTCTAAATTGCTGACAAATAGAATATGTCATCTTTAATGTTCCACATGGATTATGTTTGCATTACGATTTTGTGCCGTGTTCATGTGTGTTTTTCATGGAGTATCCTGTTATCTTTGGGGCAGACTGGGGTGTTTGAGGAGAGTCAGTTGGCTGCTGCAATGAAAATACAAGACAGCCACAGCATAATCCTCATGGTTCAAAAACTGTCACTTTGTTACAATGTTATGAATCATGGAAAAG
Source organism: Paratrypauchen microcephalus (assembly GCA_036785185.1). Taxonomy (NCBI): domain Eukaryota; kingdom Metazoa; phylum Chordata; class Actinopteri; order Gobiiformes; family Gobiidae; genus Paratrypauchen; species Paratrypauchen microcephalus. The sequence continues at coordinate 3,828,390 of JAVJIX010000023.1, forward strand.
CCCTATAAATGACAACAAAAACACACCTGTAAAGCTTGTCACATCCATTACATTTTAGGCTATTGAGTCCCATATTACATGCACACACACGCGCACACACACACGCACGCACACACACACACACACACACACACACACACACACACACACACACACACACGCGCACACACACACGCACGCACACACACACACACCCACACACACACACACACACACACACACACACACACACACACACACACACACACTTTTCAGACTTCCGATTGGAAAAGGCCCCTTGATTTTGGGAATGATTTTAATTGTGCTGCACAATGAATTTGTACTTACATTACATTAATATTTGCTAGATTTCATTTTAATTTATAGTATACTAATTCATATATAACAATAAACCCTCCAGTAATAATAAAACTGTACACCATATTTATACTATGGAGCTACTACCCATGTGAGCTACTACTAATATTTATTAAGTTATGCCGTTGTCCAGTGCAGCCATTGTGTGTCCTATAGATTAAAGTGAGTTTTATTTGGACTTGGCTGTGGCGCACAGCCCTATCCTCCGGGTGGTGCTTCACTGTTAGACAATAGTCCTGCAAATACCAGGGGCCAAGTCATTATCTTGTGCTCAGCAGGTGTAGACATTATTGGAGTGTTGAACTAATGATATGTAATGAGCTCTGTGTGACACATGTCTAGCCACCCTTACTGTCATGGGGCCCATTAATAGATAACAGCATCATAATTAGCTTTGCAGGAAAGCACAACCATAGCTTACAAATATATCCAACTCTCTTTAAGTTGTTTTGGTGCACAGTGTGAAATTTCACATGCTGTAGCTCGCTGCATATTAGCGCACAAAGCGTTGTTTTGCTCAGATTTTTGATGGAAAAGCACTATCACTAATACTGTCTGTACTAGTTGTGCACTGACTAGCGCTGTACTTTATGTTTCTGTTTTGAACAAAGTGAAAGTAAATTATATTCTATGACTAAAGCACAAGTGTATTGTTGTTTTTTGTGTTTTCTGTGTTCTGGGTAAATTGAAAGCCCAGGACACAAATACATGTCTGTCCTCAAAATTTATTTTGGAAATGGTTTTTATGTTGTACCCCACTGCAAACACTTGCAGCCTTCTGCAGGTCTCCTAGCAACAACAAACAAAGACAGGAGCCATCTCAAGTTTCCCGTGGAGCGGCCAGTTTGGCGTGCCTTTGATCTTGACTGGGAAAATAGCTGAGTGGGCACTACTCGCATTTGTCTTTCATTTACTGCCCCCCTCCAACACACACATACACACGCACACACACACACACACACACACACACACACACACACACACACACACACACACACACACACACACACACACACACACACACACACACACACACACACACACACACACACACACACACACACACACACACACACACACACACACACACACACACACACAATGTTCCCTCAGACAGCTCAGTCTTCATCTGTCCCCAGCAACTTCATACCAACCAAGTCAAGAGTCCAAAGTTTACCAAAACATTTCCATCCAACGTTTCCTTGTGAATTCTTGTGAAGTGCAGTGCATAACAACGTATTTCTTTATCTCGTTCATCTTTCATGAACTGGTTTTCTTGTTATACTTATACACCATCTTTCTTTTAGATGATTTAAATTATATTAAAAAACAAAATGTCTTGAACTTTGTTTTTGCTTTGTGTGGACCCTGAGTAAGGAGATACTTGACTTACAGAGTATACAGTTGCAGTGTATCAATGTAAACATATTTGAAGAGTCACAGAGCTGTGTGACTCACATTTGTATTATTTGATGTATAATATTTTAACACTCACTGTTTGAACTCCCTATTCTTTACTGTTGCTTTTGAAGTGCATTCCATGAATGCAAACAAAAAGAAACTAGTCTTATTCTCTGCATAAACATGGACAAGCAAAGATAGGCCATAAGTCTCAGAGCTATTGAACTTTATCCTACTTCAGTTCTCTGCTTTTATCCAAAACTACTCCAACTGCTCAGAAGATTAAACAAATGGGAGTGTTACACACTGTTTTGGTGTAATTTACTGTAATTGATGTTTCGATGTGGTGCAAGGCCTGCCGAAGCAATTGCTTGTGTTTGTAAGAAGACATGCAGCGCAGTGGGGTGTATTGACTCAGGCTGTTGACTAATACTGCTCTATTGGAGGGCTTTAATGTGCACTATTGTTTGCATTACACACTTGTGAGGAAAGCTATACCTAGCACACTACTAAATGATATCTAACTTATACTGCGCCATCATAAATATGCAAGGTTTAAGGAGGGGTGGAGAGACAGCTTTTTACATAAAGTCTCAACAGCTATACAACTCTTCTAACATGTTAACAAAGGATATGGTCTTTATTAGTTGTGCAAGAACCATAATCCTAACCAACATATTTGCCTTCCACTCTAAAGTGTAGACTCAATCATCCCTGTGAGCTGGGTCGCACGTTGTCTGTGAGAAGCACATATTCGATGGATCCTCTTTTGGCTGTGTCAAAGCAGTGTTGCAGAAGGAAAAGGAACACATTGCTTCAGCGTCTTTTTATAGAAGCTGGGTTAACGTAGAGTTTGTGTTTTGTGTGAGGGAACGGTGCCTATCTGTTCCTCTGCTCATACAACACTGGGTTCATTACCTCATGTTCTTCAGTGACATGCCGTATGTAGTACCATGACACAGGAGGATGAAGAGGAACCGCACACAGAAGTCGTACCTGCTCAAGTGTGCCCTGAAAAAGTCCTATATTAGAGTAAGATTTCTATTTTTTGCTTAGCTTACCAAAGAAGAAAAAGAACCAAAGATGTGTGTGAAATGGAAAAAGGAGGTGTCCCAAAACACTGGAGCTGGTTTTAGCATATTTATTTATAGTCTGTTGGGTTCCAGCTGAAGAAACCCTTATAGGATCCGATATTATGACGGTAGTCCTGACACAAGCTCAAGCCTGTCTTCATGGCTGTCTGCTTGAAACCCACACAGACTTAACAATCTATTCAACTTTATGCACCCTGTGTTTAGTGTCACCTCTACTCCTTATATGTCGGGGCAAAACCTCACCCCAGATTTGACAGTGAAACTGCGTTATAAAGAGAATCAGTAGAATTTCTCCTCTGTCTAATGCTCTACTGTGAGCAGTGTGGTTTCTCCTCATAAACACTATTATGGGTCCTGCAGTCACGAGGCAGCCTTTGAAATCCTCTTTATGAGCTCGGGCAGAATCGCAGTGATAGTTCAGTTCTTGATGCTGCCACGGCTCTCTTTAAGTTCGTCTCTTGCATAACACTTGCCAATGATGTGGGTCATCTCTTACATAAGGCTGCACCATAAGCCCATATGCAAAGTGTGATGCGTATGTTTCAGGCACCAACACGTATTCTTGGTATAACACCTTTTTTACCTCTGTGATTTTTCAGGATATTTTACAGAAAAAATAGGTAAACATGAACAGACTTTCAACACAAATAAATTGAGTTTTGTCTTTTCAGTTTTCAAAAATAGGCCTGTCAAAAATAGAGCTAAAGAGCTGCTATGGTGGATTTTATTGACATGCACTACTGTATTCCTTTTGAAATGATATGAAAATTATTTAAATTATTATGAGCCTTAGAGTCCTGAGCATTATATAATTATCCGTGTTATGCGTACTCACAAAATATGCCCCCACAAATTATACACATATTTATTTATCAAACATTTACCCAGAATTTATCCAAAATACACTAAATACAATAACAAACACTAGACTATATTTAGAAATGTACCATCTCAAAATATATTTTAGATGGTGCACAGATGGTATTGCAACCTATAATTAAATAAGAACTAACTAAAAAATATCCTTAGTAATAAATATGAAAATACAATAGAAAAAGCTATTCAGAGCATTTCACAAACAAAATATTTATTGAAATAGCCCTCCTGTTCCAGATGCTTACGATATGAAGATTAGTTTATGGAGGAGCACTTATGTATTCTTTTACACACCCAGAACTGGGCCAGATAGAAAACTCACATTCATTTCTTTAAACATAATATCTATGCCTTAATTTGATTTAATTAACGAAGCAGTAAGAAAATGTATTTCATAATCCTGTCTGAAAACTCACCTGTTCCTACATTGCAGTTTATCAAGCACTGTTTTATTTTCTTTGAATGCATTTTATGATTTTGTTGAACTGTTTTTAATCTGTTCTGTAAAGGCATATGATTTATTTATGTATTTATGTATTTATGTATGTATTTATTTATTTATTGGATAGGCACAGTGCATGATAATGAACATCTGTAATGACAATTTACATTTTCAAGATTCAAGATTGTTTATTTGTCATATGCAGGATCAATACAAGGTCAACAATGCAATGAAATGCTTAGGATCAGAGGAACCGTTGACTCGCTCAGATAGTCGAGAAGTACTAATAGCATGCAATAAAAATATACGGGGGGAAGTAAACAATATAATAATAAAAAAATATGTAATAAAATGCAAGGGTACTGGTAGGATTAAATAAGGTGTAAGTAGAGTATTTCACAGATTGCACATAATATAGTATAAGTATTGCACGTGGGTTATTGCACAGGTAACAGTAACATTTACAGTGAGGTAGTGACATACATGATACATTCCTATATTATGCATTACGAAAAGTGCAGTATTATTGAGAAGTCAGTATTATTTAGAGTATATATATGACAGATTATAGCAAAAAGCTCATTTCCATCTGTTGTCTCTAGGCAGGTGACACAGAAAACAATGAATACAAAACAGTTACAAAGAGACACAATGAAGGAATCGTTTAATAATAGTTTATAACGTATGATACAGGCGATTTATATAAGAGGTTAGAATAAGGAGTGAGGGATTGGGATTGGGATAATTTCATTATGCTGCTTATTGATGACTGTATCAGTTTGACTGGGGAGGTAGACTAGACACAAATGTGGTAAGATTTTTCATGCATCACCTTGCAGTCTGTCAAGGCCAACTAATATGGATATACCTTCTTTTGCAACATGCAGCACCGTCTCAATCTGCGTCAGGCTATACTAGTATGTTGTGTGGACTTGGAAGGAGCCAGTGTGTTTGTGCCATATAGATTTGTCACCTCTTAACTATATGACATTTCTGGAGAACAACAACAATCATGGCACAGACGGAGAGGGGGTGGGGTGGCGCTCTCATTGGGGTTCAAAAGTAGATGGTAAAATGTCTGTCTTTGTCTAATCCAACACATTTTATTTTTATAACTGAGAAAAATCTGTTCAAGGACCCCGGTTATTTTTTTTTTTTCTCCAACTGTCAGGGTGTCATTTGTCAGAAAAAAGTGAAAGTGTATCTCCACCCCCAGTCCTTCTGTATCCTCTGTCAGGTTACAAACACAAGCCGATGTCCATACTGTACATGTGGATGTGCTTTTCTCCGCACACCTTGTAGTCCTCTTGGTTTGTTGGAATCCATTAATGAACTGATCTTTCAGCTTTCAGTAAATACAGGTTATAGAAAATTCCATATACTGTAGATTGTGGGTGCCCTTTTATTCTTGTATTTTTAGGCCTGTCAAAATAACAAATTTTGAAGTACGATATATTGCTGAAGAAAATATAGACAATAAACAATAATCTTGAATCAAATTTATGTCACTGACACAACAAACCTGAAGCAGAAGTATCCCCAAAAACTATTCTATATGTATAATATTTTTGAAAAATTGCAGATTTAAAGACTTAAAAATAAGAGTTATTACATCAAATACTGATTTCTGAACTCTTCTTAAGTGTAAACATTAGTATTATGTTGTTTTAAAATGAATTTGATCTTGTTTCTTTGCATTGTTTGAGGTCTGAAAACATGTATCTTTTTTTGTTATTTTGACCATTTGTCATTTTCTGCAAATAAATGCTCTAAAGGATAATATTTTTATTTGGAATTTGGGAAAATGTCAGTAGTTTATAGACTCAAACACATACCTATAAGTAGTAAAATCAGAAAAATTTATAATTTTGCAGTGGTCTCTTATTTTTAATTTTTTTCCAGAGCTGTATATTGCTGAAGAAAATATAGACAATAAACGATAATCTTGAAACAAATTTATGTCACTGACACAACAAACCTGAAGTAGAAGTAGATCCCCAAAAGTACCCAAAAGAAGTATCCCCAAAAACTATTCTATATGTATAATATAGTTGAAAAATTGCAGATTTAAAGATTAGATTATTAGTGATTTTGCATATATAATGAGATCCCTAAAATGTTGAAAAAAAAAACAAAAACAAGTTCCCCTCTAGTATGAAAAAGTAAACACAATAAATACTGACGCCCCAAAATGATGATTCCCTCCATCTTATATTGAACTATAACTCGATGTAGTATTTATCGTGACAGGCTTAGTACCTGGTCCTCTCCGCTATGAAAAGTTGTAGCTTCTTTGGGGTAGTAAAGTTAAAAATGTCAAATCTTCAGAGGGCAAGAACAAAGGGACTACAAACTCCTCTCAATTTTACAGATAACTAAATAATTTCATATGCTCTTTTCAGTGATCTTCTGTCTCTTCACTATTCCAAAAAAAAGACACAATGTCATTTTAACTTAACAGTGCAGTAGTTTTAAAGATGTGCAACTTTTCTGATAGGGGACCCTGACTGACTCCACAAAGTATGGCATCTATCTACAGCCCTGGAAAAAATAAGAGACCACTGCAAAATTATGAGCTTTTCAGATTAAAAAAAAAAACTTATAGGTATGTGTTTGGGCAAAAGGAACATTTTTGGTTGAGTTTATAAACTACTGACAACATTTCCCCCATATTCCAAATAAAAATATTATTGTTTAGAGCATTTATTTGCAGAAAATGACAAATGGTCAAAATAACAAAAAAGATACATGTTTTCAGACCTCAAACAATACAAAGAAACAAGATCAAATTCATTTTAAAACAACATAATACTAATGTTTACACTTAAGAAGAGTTCAGAAATCAATATTTGGTGCAATAACTGTTATTTTTAATCACAGCTTTCATGCGTCTTGGCATGCAAGTCTTTCACATTGTTCTTGGGTGACTTTATTCCACTCCTGGTGCAAGAACTGAAGTAGCTCAGCTTTGTGTTTGTGTTGGAATTCAACAGACGCTGGAATGGAATGGCTGTAATACATGTAGAGATGCTGATTTCAGAAAAAAAATGCAGTGGTTTCTTTTCTTTTCTTTTTTTTCCCCCCAGAGCTGTATCAGAGCTGTACAATTACAGGTGCTTTTATTGCTCGGAAAGGTTTAATGCCATACTGTGGGATATTCAAGGCAATGCAATATCTGCATATAGACAAGCAGAGGACAAACCCTACACCAAAAAAAAAAGTGCATCTTTAATGTGTTTAAGTAATTTCCCTTGTGGCTCAATAAAGTCTGTCTAAACAAGCCCCAGCATCAAGACTCAATGCATGCAGATACAACTATTTTGGTTATATTTTTAATAATGTAATTTTATTGAATGTAATTGTCGTTCCTTTCAAAATACAATACCAAGCCACACAGCTCCCTATTTGTCCTGCAGGCCTTGACTGTGACACTGATGCCTCATGGCCTTCTTCCTCATCATTAGGGGCTGACTTTTAAAGCGCCAAAGCTGAGGGACTGAGCACATTGTCCCACATTATTGAGTCTTTACCCTGAAGGGCAGCCCCTCTCTCTCTCCTCCTTCAGTAGACTTCCACTGAGAGGACGTCAAGCCATTAGTGACTCCAGCTCCGATAATGAAGGCACTGAGGTGGTCTGAGCCATGTGCCACAAGAGCTGCTGCGCACAGAGAAGGTAGATTAGGATAATTACCTGGCCATGGGGGTACGAGGAAAGACGAGGCTTACTTCCTGTGGGCCTAGATTGACAATTGGGGATTTCTGTGCTAATCATTCTAATAAAGACTCCATTGTGTGTGTGATTGTCTGCTCTGTTTCCACACCTGGCTCTACAAACACGCACTTAAAGTTGAAGAAGCAGGTAGAAAACTGACTTTGAAGATCATGCGAGGTCACGTTTCTTGAAATGACGACCGGCTGCACCCATACTACAAGTTTTTTTTTTTTCACCCTTCTCTCCTCCGCTCCTGTAAATCCATTCTCCACACAATGCATTTCAAATCAAAGCAGCAGCGTCACCATAACACGCCTTAGGAAACATTAAGCCATAGTGCGTTACTTTCATGTATGATGGCATAGCCCCCTGTACGCTTTGATGTGCGCACTTTTTAATGCTTTATTAATAATAACAGCCTGGCTCAAGCTCACACTACTGTCAGCTTCTGGTGCTTCTTTTCTCTCCTTCCAAAAGTACATCTTCCATGCCTCACATACACACACACCTTCATCCCTCCCCAGCAGCCCGGTTCCTGCGTCCTGATTGGTCGATGTGTTTTGGGAGGAGGATCACAGGCACTTAAATAAAAAAAAAAAGAAGAAGAAAAAGAAGGAGAAGATGCCAAGATGAAGAGGAGCGACACGGACCTATCAGAGGCCGGAGTGTAGTGAAGGCTGCGACGCCATTGGCTGAGGTGGATATCACACATGTCTTCATTTCTAAGTGCGCTTTCATTTCAATGCCTAGAGGAGGTGGGAGGAGGGGTGACGGAGAGGGTGTGCAGGGCATGATCCATTTTAATCTGTGTGTGTGCATGCGGGAATTGGCTTGGATGTTAGCAGAAGTAAACATACAGAGATGAGCACATAGACGCTCCATTGCACCCAAGCTGTTTTCATACATAACAGCAACCTGTCGTTCTAGATAAAATTGTTCCTTGAGATCAGGAATATTTAAAAACCTACTCAATGTGCGCGGACCAAAAGAGTAATCCACTTAGTATGTGTGTATACTTGTAGATTGTGGTAGTTACCAAGTTCTGAAAGTGAATGTGCAACAATGGCTGAGAGGTAGAAAGACAGAAGAAGATGTGTGTAAAAAAAGAAGACACATCATGCTTTTTTAGGTATTTATTGTTAAATTATTACAGATTGATTGTATATTATTATTTATCATTTTTTTAATCCTACAGGCATGACACAGAGTTTGAATTCTTTGAAAACTTGCAACTAAAAACAATTGAATTAGATAATTATGTTAAACCTACATGTTAATCATAGGACACATGAACAAATTATGAACTAATTATCAATTAATACAGACATATTTTCATTTCAAGCCATGATTCATGTACCTCTGACACAAAATGAAAATATCAAATTAAAATGAATCCAACACATACAGTTTGAGTGCAAATCGAGAAGTGTATGATCGTCTGCTTAGTTACAATTATGAATTATTTTATAGAAAAGTAAATAGCACAGAAGTAGTAATGAAAAGTTTGAAATGAAAGCGGCTCGGCATGTTCACTGTGTATAGTGGGAACTGTCAGGCTCAGACCACAGCCTGAGTCACTCTTTAGTCCACAGGAGCCCACCTCCACAAGGATCGATACAGAACCCACCTGGACCAGGTCAGAAGCTCAAAGTCCATTTGGCTCCTGGACCCATGGGACAGAAATGTGTTAGGCTATGTACTCCGCTCTCCTCTCACAATGTGAAGATCTGCACAGGGTACAGTGTGTTCTCAGGAGCCTCTCTCTGTCAAACAGAAGCACATGGTCCAGTGGCCCGCTGTCACACATACACTTATATCATTTTCCAATTATTCATTACATTAATTCATTATAACTGTACCTAGTACACCTTTGTAAGTAGGATATAAATATGTAAAATTATGTTTATATATTCAGTCAATCTGCTTCTTCAGTTCTGACCTGAAGAAGCAGATTGGATGAGCTGCGAAATGTATTTGACCAAATAAACTTTTGTGCAGTTCACAAATTAAATTTCTCCTTTTTCCATTATGCTATTTTATGAAATAAATAAATATAATTTGTATGTTTAAACTAAGTTTACAGCTCTGTACATATATTTGTTTGAAAAACAGCATTTTCATTTATCCATCTAATGTTCACTAACTAAAATGACTTGATGCAAAGTTTTGACCTGGGGTGTGCTCATAAATGTGTATAAAATAGGAAGAAATTCATTGCATGTACATTTTTTGTGTCTTTTATATATCTTTATTTCTTCATGACAAGTTTGAGAACTTTTCCCTCAAACTTAAATTGAAATTCCCTCTGTGCAAGGGTTGTGTTTCCAAAATTAACTGAAGTGAACTTTTGGCTCTTCCTTCAAACATGTTTTAAGTTGAGCGGATGAGCAGATCTCTGTCTTTCCCCACTGGTCAGTCACAAATGGCAGGCCTACTGAACACACATTCTGTGTCCATGAGGACTCACAGGCAGTCGGCTCCAAGAATACATATTAATCATTGGAGATTTGTGAATGTGTTTATTAAGCCCAGTCATTTGTACCCTGGGCTGCACTGGCAGATCTCAGTATGGGCACTCCTCTTGTGAACAGGGATGAGAAGGAGACGCGAAGAGAGGAAATAAAGGTCTGAGTAGTTTGGCACAGGCACCATGAAGGCTGAGACAGATGGCATGAAGTCTGCAGCACTCTGGCGTGGCTCACATGGTGCTAAAATCCTCCTCTCTCACATTCCAACAAATCCAACCAGGAGGCTGGGGAGTCTGTCACACCATCCAAGGATGCACGCCGCTCCTCCACTGCCCTGCACACAGCCAAGCTCCTGACCACACACTGCCCTGTGAGTCTACTATCACATCCAACATCACGCACATCTTCTTCATCAGTGTTTTAACATGTTTTGTCTCATCTCAAAGAGGTTCATCTAATAAGAACAATCTAATCTATCTGACAGAGCCTCTCTCTCCTCCTCATCTCGTCTGTTTGTTCAAGTGGATGACTGAGGCGAGATGAGGTGCTGCTGTGCGGAGGTCACCCAGGCTTCACAGCCACATCTCTGATAACACTAATGAAAAGAACAATCTGTTATCTCCTGCTCTTCACATATGGAAGCAGTGTTTTACCAAGAAAATGCAATCTCTGAAAGTTGTGTAATTATAATGTGCACCAACATTTTTCTTAGTGTTTCTTGCTAGTATAAAAAGACTTGCTAATCAAAGATATACAGTGGTGGATCCAGATGGGTTATGGGTGAGGCTCCACTTCACACACATGAGAGCGGCATGGTGCTGCATACCATCTCAGTGGTGACTTTGAAAACCAGCTTTTTATCTGACAAACGTCCCATGTATATACAATTACTCAAAAGTTAGGATGCATCCAGAATGGAGAAAATATTTTGTAAGTAGACTTTGTCACTACCCTGAATATAACAAGAAACTTTTTAATTGTCTTTTTGTTCATCTTTCCACTCATACATGTCTGGAGTTGTCCGGGTGTTTGGGTCTGTTGACTTGTTTGAATAAATGAGAGTAATCCTCTCTACACACAGGCAGGGTTGGGGTATCTGAATGTCCTCTTCCCTCTGCAGGACACATGTCCACTATGGGTGCCTTGGTGGTGCAGCTGTCACTACACAGTCTGCAGGGTGACAAGGGCAGTGCCTGAGCTGCTCCCTGGCCACTCCGGTGAAAGAGCAGGGAGCAGGAGCCGGATCCCCTTCTCCATTGGCCACTGTGGGAACTGGAGGTCATCTGGGGCCAGAGAAGGGTCCTGTGGCTGGGTGCTGTGGGTGAGTCAGTTCTCGCCCATGGAGCATGTGGTGTGCCCACTCTGTACTTCATGATGCCGCCTGGTGCCAACAGAGAAAGGACAGGCCCAGAATAGATGCTTCCTGTGATGTGTCCTGCACACTCAACTTAATCTTTGTATTTGATGTGTGCCACATTATGCCTTATTGTTGCTTTTTGGAGTATAACCATCCAGCATCAAATTAAAATGCTCTTCCCTCTAATTTTCTACAACACAAATTGCTTAATAAATGAGTGCTCCCTGATACACTGATGATAATACAGACACTAAATTGCAGCATTAAATTGCTCATCCAGACATGGTTAGGCACATTGTAGTGGTGGCTAAGTGGCGGCTTCAGCCTGGTGTGGTTTACATTAATGTCGCATGCCTCTGAAAGGATAATTGCACTGTTAAATGCTGTGGAGGCTAACAGAATCCATTTTAGACTTGTGCAGGGCACTTGTGTTAGAGCAGAGCTGGACTAACCATGTGAACACCTATGACAGCTCTCGCTCTCTCATGGAGATGACTGCTCGTTCAGGTAGTGTCTCTGACCATGGTGATCTCATCCTGGAAAATTGAGCAATTTCTGATTGAAAACAGGGCTTGTAATTAGAGCAGTCACTATTTGTAACCATTTGGCATTGCATTAGTATGCAAAGCTGGCAGCCAGCTTATCTTGGGGAAAACGTTTGTTTCCTTAATTGCCCTCTTAGGACAAAAGTGAAGGGGGAGTGTGGGGCGAGAGAGTAAAATGTTAACGTGCTGCAAGAAGAATAGACCCAATGTGACTCTGAACACAGGGGTTAAAAATCACTAATAAGGCTGCACAACACGTATGAGAGAACTTCCACTTGTCTGTCACACATGAACCTAATCCAAGACTTATTATCAACTTCTCACAAACTCATCTCACATAGAAACATGTGTCCTACAGTCGTAATGTCATATCATAATGTAAAAATCTTAACATGAAAATGTGACTCCACCTTATACTCAATAAATATTTCCATAGTGCCACCAAACACCATGTCTGCATTTGTGAATGTAAAGAGCAAATATATATATATATATATATATATATATATATATATACAGTATATATATATATATATATATATATATATATATATATATATATATATTTTTTTTAAGTGGCGACTATTATTAACTAATTATGAACGAACATCGATGGACATATGTAGGCCTACCAGTGAGAGGAAAATTAAAAACAACTGTGGAAGAAAAATATATTAATCCCATCAGGTCATTATGTGACGCGGTTTGCAGTCCATTTTATTACGATCATTAGTGGGCTAAATGAAACCCCCGTAACACTGTATTAATTGGCTGTGTCTGATGTGCTCACATGAGAGAATATCGGTTGTTGTTGCTGCATAGTCCTCAATCTGCTTCTGCTACTCGCTCAACGCAAGAGCTACGTCCGACCGAACATTTCAGCATAATTAAAAACAAATAGCCTATATATATATATATATATATATATATATAAGCTAGACGTATTTAGCATATATATATATATATATATATATATATATATATATATATATATATATATATATATATATATATATATATATATATATTTATATATATATATATATGCTAAATACGTCTAGCTTATAGAATAAGATCAGACAGGACTCTGATTCATCCATCAGATAATCTATAGGCTAAATAAAACAATAAAAACACAAAATGTGTCTGAAGAGAGAAGACAGAGCCACAGGTGCACAAGAGGCCTCCAGAGGCCTGCGCCTCCACATCCGCTCCATATTCTATTCACCCTCTCAATACTAGAAAATAATATTCATTATAAACGGCATATTTGTTCAATGAAAAATACCCTGGAATCACCAGGAAATAAATGCAGGAATACAAACTCAAACAATATTAGTCTATATAGGCTACGAGATCAAATGAGGTTAATAAAAATAAAGGCGTATTGGTGGTAAAGGTATACGGCGTGTAGAATATTCAGACAGCCATTCAAACACACAGAGACATTAGACTGTGTATAACAAACGACTTAAATAACGCTCTATTTTAATCGGTACATATCTGCAAGACACGGATGTGCCGGTGGATAACCTCGCGTTTGATTTTTATTTTGGGATATAACAGCTTATTCATCCGTTTCAGCTTCACTCTATACGCAACTTTTTAAAGGGACTTTTTACCAACTGAAAATATTTAGGCCCAATATTTTTGTTTAAATTCGTTAATTGCTTTGGCAACGGTCCTAATAATGAATCATTCTGTGACAGATTTATTATCTTCTATTACTATTTATGTAGGCCTAATAGCTTATATAAATTGTATCTGTTGCCTGTAGCATATATTTGTGCACACAGCAGACTATAATACACCGGAAGTGTTGTATTGGCCTGTGTAAACTGTTATCGCAGTGACCATCACCTTTTGAGTGAATGGCTCTTTTTGGCGCACAAAGCTCAATGCGCTGCGTTCAATAGCAGGTCCTCTTGAGGCCATCTCGGCTGCGAGATAGAGAATAAGACTTCCCTCAAGTAGTGAGAGCTGCAGTGGCTTTAACAAACTGAATGTGCACCCAACAAAAGCACTGGTTAATCCAGCTCTCCCAGACAATGTGCAATGGCCTGTTTGCCCGAGACACGAGGAACACAAAACCGTGGACTCACCATCAGTCTATCTGTCTGTCTATCTGTCTGTCTATCTATCTATCTATCTATCTATCTATCTATCTATCTATCTGTCTATCAGTCTATCTGTCTATCTGTCTGTCTATCTATCTGTCTATCTGTCTGTCTGATGATGATCTCTAATTCCGACTAGGACCCTATAATAAAGCTGACATGGAAAATACACGATATTCTCTTCCAAAAATCACTGTGAACCGGAGGAAATCATAATTCATTTGGCTGCCAAAATATGCAAAATAAACAACAAGAAAATCACAATGTTTTACTTGGATAATAACACTAATCATACCGCACGCATGATCTCAAGAGTAATTCAGGTCTTGAACGAAATATTACGTACAAATTATACACAGTCGGCAGTTTTATGTTTTACTTTTTACAAAACATCAAAACAAATTGCCCAGGCCTAAAACCAAACCTTAGAAATGGGGATCGCCTCTTTCAAAAAATTAAAATAATAAACCTAAAAACCTAAAAATAATAATAACAAAAATATACATAAACATAATCTATTTGTATTTTTCTATATCACGAATGAGATTAATGGGCATATAGCCTTTTTATTATAGGTGATTCTGCAGTTTTTCTTCTATGGACTAATGAAATCAGCGTTATTTACCCTTCTCATCCATATTTGTTTTTTTATAAATATTAGACTGTTTTAAAATTTGTCATCTTTTTGTGTTACCTATGTTTAGAACTTGGCTTTTTTTTTTTTTTTTTTTAAATAAATCTCATATTTAACGCTCATACATAAACACCCTGTAATATCAGCCGTTCACAAACTTCTGTTCTTTCCTGGGCTGGTTTCACAGCAAATTAAAAATGCAGTAGGCCTATGTAATTTTTAATCAGTTCTATTAACTCTTTCGAATGTTTACCTGTCTTTGAGTCTCCCCAAATATTTTGTTTAGCCTACTGAATGACTCCTCCATAAATTAAAACAACAACAACAACAACTCTGAATTAAATATTTCGTCATGAAATGAAAATGTTGGTGCGCCTGTGTCATGCGTCTGTGTGGCCATTCCCGCTGCCACACTTTGCTGGGTTAAGGTCAGTATGCATATAGTGGGATAAACTAAAACGTAAAACGAGATCAACTAAAATAATGGGGATAAACTAAAATGTAAAACGAGATCAACCAAAAATAACGGGGATCCCGCGTTGCTTAGGTAAAGTTTGGCACTGGCGTCAAACGCACTTACGCTTTAGTCAATGAATCACTGCGTGTGTGAAGTGAAATGTTCCACGGACGTAAACAGCGGCAGAAGTTTGCTCTCTCCCCACTTTAACTTGCAGTTGCTGTGAATAAAAGGGCTATGTTATGGCAGCTCCCATGTCACTCCTGTGCGCCTGGGTAGGTGACAGGGAACGGCACAGGCACAGAGCATGCTAAAACCCCATCACTCGGGACCGGCACTTCAAAGTCCAACCCAAAAGCTCACGGTGAGTGAACTTTTAAAGCCAGAAAAGCTGTGTGCGTGACATCAGAACACTTAAAATGTGACTGTCATGTTAAAGAGATGGTGGCAAGTTCAAATACATTAAGATGAGCATGGTCTTTGTTTTACGTCCTCAAAGTGAAATTAGATTGAAAGATGGCTGTGAGGAATTTGTCAAAAATAAGATGATAGATAAATAGATCAGGCTTTGGCAGTGAGTAAAAACGTGCCAGACACTGACTTGGGATTTTCACTTCATCCCTGACAAGACACTGTCAGAAAAACATGTCATCTCCAGGAGACCTGCCACTTGACAAGAATCCAGCATGGGATTGGGACTGATCAATTCCCAAAATGACAACAAAACATTGCTCTGATAGTGGAACTTTATTTCAAGAAGTAAAAATACTGCAATTGTAAAGTAGGATTTAGCAACTTTTTACTTCCATCACAAGATAGAGAATACCGACAGATATCTTCAAAACTTTTCCCTGTTTAATCGAGTATAATGGAGTGTTACCTACATATTCCTCAATGTATAACTAAAATAGTAGAGCATGTCTTTGGCCAGTGTCCTTCTTATGTGAAATCCAATACTCAAAGCACTTTGCTCCTCAAAGTAGTCCCCTGTTGTGCGCTGTGACCACAATAGTGTCAATCTCAAACTTTCAAAGCCTCATCTCGGTGTCAGCTGTCTATACGTGTCTCCAAACAGACTCTGAGCTTTGATGGCCAACGTGAAAACACTCAGAAAGATTATGACAAATATCTGATGACTAAAAACATTTTTTATTGAATCAGCGCACATTAAAGTGTGACCTGTGACAAGAGGACACAGTTTTCATGAGCAAGACCTGCAGCTTATAGTCGACTGACAAGCTGTTGCTAATGTAGCTACTTTTAACATGCATATGTATGTATGTATGTATGTATGTATGTATGTATGTATGTATGTATGTATGTATGTATGTATGTATGTATGTGTGTGTGTGTGTGTGTATGTATGTATTTATGTATGTATGTATGTATGTATGTATGTATGTATGTATGTATGTATGTGTGTATGTATGTATGTATGTATGTATGTATGTATGTATGTGTCTATGCATGTATGTATGTATGTATGTGTGTATGTATGTATGTGTGTATGTATGTATGTGTGTATGTATGTATGTATGCATACATGTATGTATGTATGTATGTATGTATGTGTGTATGCATGCATGCATGTATGTATGTATGTATGTATGTATGTATGTATGCATGCATGTATGTATATATGTATGTATGCATGCATGCATGTATGTATGTATGTATGCATGCATGTATGTATATATGTATGTATGCATGTATGTATGTATGCATGCATGCATGTATGTATGTATGTATGTATGCATGCATGTATGTATGTATGTATATATGTATGTATGTATGCATGCATGTATGTATGTATGTATGTATGTATGCATGTATGTATATATGTATGTATGCATGCATGCATGTATGTATGTATGTATGCATGCATGTATGTATATATGTATGTATGCATGTATGTATGTATGCATGCATGCATGTATGTATGTATGTATGTTCACATACATGAAATATATTTAATTACTTACTTCTGCCACTGAAAGACTTTATTATGTTACTGAAAGGGAAATTGGACTGCTATGCTGAGAACAGTGACAACTCAGTCCTGTCTTACGTCATCAGAGATTTTAATTCTCTCTCAACAACAAAGGTCAGACAATACCACAAGAGAGTTCAAGTCTCTGGGGCCTGATGGAAAATAAAATACTCCTGTGTTCAAATATTTTTCAACAGTTAATTTTACTTATTTGATTACTTGCCGCAATAGTTGTAAACCTAATACAGTAATCTGAATTCTAACAGCGAAAGCAATAGCTGTAGTTGTAAATAATGTCTGTCAGAATTGTACCTGTAACACTTCTGTCAGGAAAACTATGGCAAAAACTACAATACAGAAAATGACAATACAAACCGTCAAAATGTAAAATATGTGACTGCAAAGTTTGCCCAAAAGACACATGGAATAATCAACAAAATATGTCATCATTATTTTAAAATGTCTATGAAGAAAATGTAAGTCATTACTGTAGTGAAAAAGAGGATTTGTGAATGAGCCTCCCAACACAAAGAGCGTAGACTTGTTTTCTCTGAGCTAATGGTGGTCACGTAAAAAGAAAAAATGCCCAGTGTTTCCCAGACAATGGCCAGCTGAAAAGCTGCGTTTGAAGCTAGGCCAAGTGATTGGGAATATTCAAATGACAATAATCAGATGAAAGAGAGGCAATCTCAATAAACTTTGTCATTCATCTATTCAAGTTTCACTCATATCAGCAGTGTTTAGCATAACTATGAGATCCCGGTTCTAATCCTCAGAGGGTTCTGGGGGCTACTTGGCTTTGCACTGTAGTCATTCAAGGTCGCAACCCGGTAGGAAATATGGGCTGCCATGGCAACACAAAGATGGCCTCCGAAGGCTTAGCATAATTCTTCCCTAATAGAAAAATAACAGCAGCAAATCCCATCCTTAGTGAACTGGTTTATTTGACAGAGGCAGACTCCCACCTGTGAAGCACATAGTCACCACACCAATGCGCTCAGTCTCCAAGAAGATGAATACAAGGCTCGGGGTTGTCTGGATGGGGATGGGCAGCCTGAGATTATGTCAAATTCTTTCTCTTCTGTGATGGTCCAGCAACCCACAGTGCGTCTTGCTATTGCGTTTTGATGCCGGACAATAAAATCTGCCACCTGATTCATGCTTTCTTTATGATAACTTTGAAGTGCCTCACTTCACTTTAAGAAGAAAATATCAAACTGAATTATACAGCTCTGGAAAAAAATTAAGAGACCACTGCATTTCTTTCTGAAATACATCTCTACATGTATTACAGCCATTGAACTCCAACACAAACACAAAGCTGAGCTACTTCAGTTCTTGCACCACTACCGACAGTTGCACATGAAACTAATGTATGTACACAGCACCTAGCCT
Source organism: Paratrypauchen microcephalus (assembly GCA_036785185.1). Taxonomy (NCBI): domain Eukaryota; kingdom Metazoa; phylum Chordata; class Actinopteri; order Gobiiformes; family Gobiidae; genus Paratrypauchen; species Paratrypauchen microcephalus. The sequence continues at coordinate 3,847,235 of JAVJIX010000023.1, forward strand.
ATATTTTTCATAGCGTATATTCTGTAAAGATTGTTTCTATTTGAGAGCATGCCAAAACGCATGAAAGCTGTGATTAAAAATAAGGGTTATTGCATCAAATATTGATTTCTGAACTCTTCTTAAGTGTAAACATTAGTATTATGTTGTTTTAAAATGAATTTGATCTTGTTTCTTTGCATTGTTTGAGGTCTGAAAACATGTATCTTTTTGGTTATTTTGACCATTTGTCATTTTCTACAAATAAATGCTCTAAATGATAATATTTTTATTTGGAATTTGGGGGAAATGTTGTCAGTAGTTTATAGATTCAAACAAAAATGTTCCCTTTGTCTAAACACATACTTATAATTAGTAACATCAGAAAAACTGTTAATTTTACAGTGGCCTCTTATTTTTTTTTCCAGAGCTGTATGTTTGGTAAATTAAAATCAGCCAGTGAAAGGCCTAGAACGCAGTATGGATTCAGTAACTCATGAAGCAAACGGTATTTTGACATTCCAAAACCTGCCTGGTAACCATTGTCTACCTCTTCCCCGTGTGTTGTGATCACAAAATATGCAGCTCCCCTCCTCCTAACCCTCCTCCACTTTGTTGCCATGTAGCACTAAGATGGATCCCTGTCACTGAGCGGGTTGCATCAAGATGACAAGCACAGAGATGCGAATAAATTACCGCTACACTTTGGGATGGAAGGCATGTAAGTACCAGCCACTACACCAGTGTTACCACGCTTATAGAATCACTAATGAACGCCAATACCCCACCATGTAGCAAGCCAGGCTAATATCAAAGACTTTATGAAATCATTACTGTCAAAACCTGGCAACAAAAATCCAATGATTGCTCAACATGGATTTCTGCAAGAGGTATGGGTGCTCTTTTGTTAGGTGGCAAAGCTTGAGATAGGGAGAGAGAAAGTGGGGACGACATGCAATATTTTCTCGACTGGGCACCTGAGTCAGCCATTTTGAATAGCACCAGCGGATTTGGAGTTTATTCACAGTTCTGGTCCTGTTTATTTTGACTGTCTGAGAGGCTGCATCTTACTGTCAAAGCCTGAAGCCGATTTGCATGTGCACCTTATTCAGGTCCACTGATGCTTTCAGCGTAATCTCCCGTGTGTCTGGGATGTGGATTTGATTGTGGAGCGTGTCATGACAAAGCAAAGAACTGAGTAAAATAGAATAATTATATTATATCTGTGTCACTAGGAGAAAAATACAGTGTGTTTAATGTTGCATCAAATTGAGTACAAAATGAAAGCGCAGGATAAGTGTTCTTTATCTCAATATCAGGGATTTTGATAAGCAGAGAGAGGTGAAATATTACTAGTCCAAAGGCACGTTTTGTCATGCTAATGAGCCTGCACTGTTTCCCTCCTTATCAATTCATCTTTTTGCTATTGGGCAAATATGCTAAATCCAAATATTAATATTCTATTTCTCTCATTATATGAAAAGATACCCATTGTAATGTATTTCTATTAAAACAATATATTTAGCTTTGCCGTCTCGTCCTTTTAAATCTCACTATTGTTACCTATGGCAGTAAAGGCTTCAGAGCAGAGGGTGCATTCCTGAGGCTTGGAGGAACAGTGGTACCTTCAAATTATCAGCTAAAGGAAATTCATAATGGCCATAAGAGGAATTGAATGATTTTAAAACACAGCTTTGTGGTGGTGAGAATACTTCTTCTTCTCTCATTCTATCAACAGAGTGTCTACTCTTGTCCTGAGGGGGAATGACTGAACTAGACACACTTTGAAACTGTCAATAAGCACCTTCTTAAACCAAAGGCTGCTTAAAAACCATATCGTGAAGTTTCAATGACCTCATGCTGTATAGACATTAAGTGTGCACTTCCTAGCCCCATTCCCCACTTAAATCTGTGGCTTGGGTGTCTATCTGTGGGGTTAAGTCTGATATGTGCTGGATCATAAAGGGACAGCATTATGTTCCATCCTATTTGGAGTCTCAAAAGACTTGTGTTAATATGCATTCAATATGCCGATCAGGGTTTTCAAAAGTGTGGTAGAGCCTCTAGCCTGGGCAAATTCAAAGGCCATCAGTGCACATTCAATAAAGGAAAATCTGCCCCCATTAATCTAATGAGTCCAGGGTATTAGTATGCCATAGCCAGCTGTGAAGTCTCCCTGTTTTCATCTTTAGTGGAGTTTTAAGGAAAGATTCAGCAAGCGACTTGGGAGTGACAAAGGCCAGTATGGCAGACACAGTGTGCCCATCTACTCTGAGATCAATTTCTGGCTGTTAGTCCTCTGAGGGCCATTTCCAGTGGTTAGGATGTCAAATTGCAAGCTCCAAGTAGAGATAAAGAATGCCGTGTGGCGTATTTATTAGTGCCAAGAGAACTTTGTCTCTTCATCACAACGCATCCTGAAGAAATAGATGCAAAACTTGTACAAATAATGGGCAGGGAATTGGCACTCGGAGGCATATTTGCATAACATATTTGGATTCATGCTGTGGTCATTACTGCCTTGTGAGTTATTTCTCTCATTCAGACTACAGTCACTTCATAGTTAATTAGCTCTGCAAACAGCAGCAATGCGCCTTGGCATCTATCACCTGAGTTAAGGAAGGAGCGGCTCTCCAAATGACAGTCACCTGTAAAAGATTATAGCCACACTGAGCTGGACTATGCCTGTCAACCGGGAAGTCCATACTGCTGGAGATAATTAAGGACATAGTAACAAAGTAACATAGCTCAACACTAGCTCACATCAAACACTTTCCCCATGCCAGTCTGGAGACTCATCTTTGGGATGCGGGGGCCTGCTCTGACCCCATTCCTGACCTATGAGCAGCAGGGTGAGCCAAAGCGGTCACTATCACTGTGGGGTGCACCTGGGCCGGCCTTACCTGTGTCTGTGCATCTGCATACCAAACCACAGCGAGAAGGCTCCGTGGGCGCGCCTGGACCAACTCTGACCTGACAACAAAGGCAAAGAGAGGGAGCTGGGTGAGAGGTCAGAAGCAAAGAGAAGGCTGTGCAAAAACACCACCAGGACACACTGACTAAATGTGATCAGAGACACATGGTGGAGCGAAGTGAGACTGCACTGCCACCACACATCAGTATTAAAAAATATAAGAAAATATTAGCACAATGCAGTGTATAGTTGGATCTGTAAAATCCATTTGATATGACCAGTGCATGACAAACTGTACCTGGTGGTAATGAACATTCTGACTGCACCTTTAGCCCAGTGATAAACATTGTTTCAGCCAATATTTACACACAAGAAAGAAAGAACCAAGATAAAAGAATCATATCTGACTCTTAAAATCAGGTAAAATCCTCCAGCTTAGGTCCTGACCAAACCGAAGCAAGAAGATCATGGAGATGGTCCCCGGGCGCAGTAATGTGCTGCCCACTGCTCCTAATAACAGGATGGGTTAAATGCAGAGAAGAAAAAAAAGTCACTTCACTTCTCTTCTGTCTGGCTGTAGTTTGCACCACCATCTTTAACCAAAAATGACCAATACTCCCTTTATTATATAAGAAACTGTCGCTTACCAGAAGCATTTATTGTTGAATGAAATATATTCATGTTGATATATTCACATAAATCCTGAAAAGTATTAAGGACACTGTTCATTAAGCTCATGAAAACACCAGATTATAACGACCCACAGTCACTGATTTATACGACTTATACCAAGTGTGCATTGCTACCCTGTTAGTTCGTGATTGAAATGATAATAGTATAATAATGTAGAAGTATAATAGAAAATATACTTACTCTGTACAGGGTTTAAACATCTTAAATCTAAACATGTCTAAATTTCAATTCTCAGCTTGCAGATGTTACTCTACTGACACAACTGAAAACACACAACACATGATCAAAGCTTGTGCTACAAGCTTCCACACGTGACTTTAAGTTAGATTAAAACAACAAGTCCTGAAGTGTTTGGAGAACAGTTAAAGCAATGCAGAAAAGCATCTCAAAGTACATATTGCGTTGATAGGCACTATCATAGCAGGGAGCAGTGTTGCAGAAGGCTGTGGGCGTTGCCTGTACAGCTCTGCCCTGTTAGGTAGAGGCTGTGGCTGGTTGCGTTGTGGCACTGGAGGCCAGTATCTGGGCAGAACAAGCATCTGTATATGAGACCTCCACAGGGAGCAGCACACTCCACCTCACTGCTCCACCTGCCACAGTAACACACTCATGTCAACTCTGTGCAAACAGCATGGAAAATCTGTTTTAACAGAGGATGCAGAATGTATCTTTTTCTCAAATATATACAGACCAGATTTTAGGCTTTCTATAAAAAGGTTCTTTCAGTTCTTCCCTTTATTACTATGAGTTGTTTCACTAGGACTGTCACTTCTAGGCCTCCTTAAACTGTGCAATCAGCAGATATCTTTATAGAGTAGTATACACACCCTGATTTTTCATTCTGGAAATATAGATTTTTTTCTTTAACATTATTATCATTCTTCTAAGCCCACAAGCTATTTTGATTTAGCTCTTGAAGTGGCCTGAGGTGGCAGATAGTACAGCACTCAGCGATTTAATTTTATAATGCCTGAATAGTATAGCCAAAGTGAAATGAGGTTAGTCTGTTCCATTCTGCTGTAGACCTGCTGATTTGAACAAAGTGAAAGGAAGTAATTGAATCTTTTGAGTTTCATAAGGAACAAGTCCACACAGATGAGCAGAATTGAGGAATTACAGCATTATATTTTGAAAAGAACACAATATAAATGCACTGCTGTGTATAAAACAATTCAGACCAAGAATAGTTCTGAAGACTTTATTAAATTGTAATAATCATCATCTGTAATCCCGGTTATGTATTCATTTTAGACATTTTTTAGGCTTGTTTACAATTTGTATTGTTGCTTGTGCTTTGCTGTTGTAACATTAGGGAAAAATACAGGTTTTTACTTGTACAATACAGATTTTGTTGTTGTTTTAACCCTCCTGTCGTGTTCGGGTCAAATCTGACCGTTTTACAACTTATAATATTCATAAATATTATGTTTTTCATCTGATTACCTCAAGACCTTATGATATCCTCCACACTGTGTACTTGAACATATAAAAGTGATGATCACCTATTTCATTCAATTTTGAGTGTTTTAATCAACCTTGTTACACCTGTGGTGTTCCCGGTCAAAAGTGACCGCCATAGGAAATTAATGGGTATCCAGAGTAAATTCATTCAACATACAGAAAACATCCCCATACACACTGCCCCAACTCTCTCTCTCACACACACATACACACACACACACACACACACACACACCTACACACACACACACACACACACACAAACCAGGGTATGTGTGTTATGCTGGACATGACAACCGGTCTCCAAGGGCATAATATCACATGTGACAACTTCCTCACATCACATGCTCTTGGTCAGGAGCTACTGAAAAGAAAGCTCACCATGGTAGGGACAGTGAGGAAGAACAAGAACAAGTCCCCCCCCCCTGCGCTGGTATCGACCAGAGGAAGACAGGCACTCTCATCACAATTTGCATTCACTGACACACACTCTTGTGTCATACGTTCCAAAGAAGAACAGAAATGTCATCCTGATGAACACAGTACACAAAGACGCCGCTGTCAGCACCACGGAGGACAGGAAGCCCCTCATGATCCAGGACTACAACAAGAACAAGGGAGGCATTGACTGCCTTGATAAGGTAATGTAAAGTCTCATCATGCATTTTATTTTATTTTTATCTAGGTGAATCATAGCATTTTGTGTATGACAGATTGAATATTGTTCCTAATCTCTTATTATTTATTGTTCCTTTATGAAGCTTACTGGTACGTACACCTGTAAGCGGATGACGGCTCGCTGGCCTGTGGCACTGTTCCACAACATCCTGGATGTGTCAGCTTTCAACACATATGTGGTGTGGACAGCAATCGACCCAACCTGGAATCAGGGGAAAAGTTTCAAGAGGAGACTTCGTCAGTCTGGTTAGGAGCATGCAAGCTCCAGCCCCAGCCGCTGCCCTGGCTGCTCTCCCCCAACAAGGACATGGGTAGAAAAGGAAGCGTTGTGGCCTCTGTGCCCGTAGAGACATCAAAACGAGCCTGACATGCTGCAAATGCCATGCTTATGTTTGCAAGGCCCACTCTGACCTGAGTGTCACATGCCACTCATGTGCATGAATACACACACACACACACACACACACACACACACACACACACACACACACACACACACACACGCACACACACACACGCACACACACACACACACACACACACACACACACACACACACACACACACACACACACACCCTGTTGAGTTTGGTGTTTGGTTTTCCATTTATTTTTTGTATTATATGTTCATTTTGTAGTTCATTTTCAGTGCCCAATTGTATTTTAACTGATGTTATTTAATGTTTACTTCTATAAATTGTTGTTAGACACTACTTAGAAACATTGTTCTCAACTAAAGAATGTTTAATAAAAAAATTGGTGTTGAAAAAAAAAAAAATTGTGCTAATTTAAGAGCAGTTAAAACAGACCGGTCAATTTTGACCGGGAACACTAAAGTAGGGGGCTGGAGGCGAACACGACCGGAGGGTTAAAATACCTAAAAAAAAAAAGAGAGGCTTGGTGGCTCAAAATACACATCCATAATCTCCAAAGTTTTTGAGACTGGTTTTATATTTGTTTATTTCTATTTGTAAATGTACTTTTGCACCATGCTTCTAAAATACCTATAATATATGTTTCTGCTTGAATTCATTTACTGCTTGTATTGCTCACTTGTCAGAGGCACTTTCTGCAGAAGTCAACCAAAGAAAGTTTTCATGTTGTCCCCATATGTGGCCCATCAGTTGTGAGCATGTTGCAGTGTGTATTATTGGAGCACAGATCACCACCTGGGCACCATGGGGGCAGCGCCAGGCCAGTACTGCTAGTCTGTCACCATGTTCAATATTTCTGCAGAGAGAGGCAGACTCTCTTAGGGTTAAGCACTCGTGAATGGAGCTGTCACAATTAGCAACTATGTTTAAAAGGCAAACTGGGTCACAGTGTAGAGCAGCAGCCTGCACCCAAGAGACATGAGAATTTATTCATTAATGTGTGCCATCACATAGAGAAAATCATTTAAAATGTTCCTTCTCAAAATGAACACCCTTGAGCTAATTATTTGAAAGAGTGATGTAATATAATTGTACTTCTGTCACTTAAGGTGTGCGCTAACCTTTCATTGCAATCTGCTCACTGCAACTCCTACTGAATTCACTTTTGATTAATTGGCGATTTAGCAAGTGTAATGACTTGGAGACAGGGCGGTGTGTGTGTGTGTTTGTGTGCGTGTGTGTGTGTGCTAGTGTGTGCATCGAGTGGTAATGTTAGACTTGTGCACTTGGCAAGCATTTTTTTTCACTCCATTTGGTGACAGATTGGGTTTTAATAACATTTTATCTTCACAGTTGTGACTCACAAGACTCGGCGTTACAAAGTCAGGGTAGCTTTAGCGCTTCACATGCAGACCAAAGAGGACCAGGTCGCCTCACTTCGTCTTTTAGTTTAGCACTTCCTGCACCCATCCATTTACCACTTCTCTCCATTGTAGTCTGCTTTCATCCGCACCTCTAAATCATACTATCATCTCAGGAGACCCTCAAAACTGTAAAAACTATGCACAACTTTACACAACTTTAGATGCAAAACAATATCAAATACACTGTAATAATGCGCTGAATGCTTCATCTAAAAAGAGAACTGACAACAATCAAACATCAGTGCTAGTGCTAAGGTCATAGCAGGGAGGCCCAAGCAGAAGCGAAAGTTAAAAAGGAGAGGAGATGCTCTAATGTTTGTTACTTTCGCCCTTTTCTGTGAGCTGCCATATTTGTTTTTGCTGCTGTTGTGCTATTAAAGCCTAACTGCTTTACAGCACCTCCTGGTGCTCCCAGCAAGGAAACCTTCCCATTTGAAATAAAGGCTTTATCTACACTAGGATAGCTCAGAAGTTATATTTATGTGTGTGTGTGTGCAACTGAACTGAGGCAAATGAAAGAAGCATTTTTTATGCTTATCCTTAGTTTTTAATTGATACTATTGACAAAGAAAAGAGTGTGCGAGAGAAGGCTAACATTGAGTACTGTGGCCAAAGTGATGCGGGAGCTTGTCACTCAAAATGTGCTTTGTTTTTTCCACATTTGGGAATAATGATGAAACTGGAAACAAACTATATTATATATACTATATATTTACATGCATTCTAAATTATTCTAAAGTATTCTAAATAATTACATTACTAATATGAATAGACGTTTGACAATGTAACATTTGGCCGGTATGTAGATGAATAGTGATGGTTAAAAGTACAGGGTGTTCTATACTTGTCCTCAAAAGTGCAGCCGGTGTTTCTTTAAAGTTAGATCCTCATTTGGCTCTCTGCTTGTGTCCTGAGCTGCCTCTGTCATCTCAGGCTTGCTGCTTTGAGGTGGGGCACACAGGAGGATCAGGGTTGTCATGGCGGCTCAAACTCACATATAAACTAATAGAGATGCCGCCACACACTGGTCCTGACTCTCATGTCACCGTCAACAAGCTGCAGGACGCTGGCAGACAACTTCATGCTTATATAACCCTGACCTATTTTTTATTAAAGACACGTTATTGGACCAACTCCAAAGGTTCCATTCACTTGAAATTCACGGCAGCGTTGGAGCACTTCTGAAACTGAGTATCTTACACTCCATCATATTTGAGAGCTCATGTTGCTGCCACCTGCGCTGAAGAATACTTAACCTCACTTTGTCAGCTCCTTGTTCAAACTTTGGGTCAGTCCTTCACATGAGAGTTCCATGTGCATAGGCCACAGATTATGTATGTCGTCAAAATGAGTGACACACAACAGATATCTTTGCAACAGAGCTGATCCACAACTCAAACAAGCTCAGTGAAGTCATGCCAGCATAGACATACTTTTATCTGAAGTATTACAGGAACATGAAAAAACAGGCACACGAAAAAACACGCACATCAAAAAAACACGCACATCAAAAAACCTGTATATGAATTGCATTTTTTGGAAACTCTATGATTCACTATTCTTCAATATATATATATATATATATATATATATATATATATATATATATATATATATATATATATATATATATATATATATATATATATATATATATATAAACTTTTGATTATTTTCATATTTAAACATCTTTGTGAAATTGTTTAATTAAAGGTAAATACATGTTTCATTCTTGTAGATTAAATCATGGTTTAAATGAATATATCTAAATGGGAAATATTGAATATTATAATAAAATAGGAGTTTTAATTTTTCAGTGCATCTTTTACAATAACTCCAGATTCAATTTAAAATTTGAAAAACCTGTAATAAACCAATGTATTTCATGTTAAATATTGATTTCTTAAATGTACACTTTCAAATAGCCTAAATTTTATGTAAAATACCCACCATAATAAACGTCAAATAACATATATTTCAATGTTTTGCGGTGCAGTGTACAATTTATTTTCCTCTAAAATCTGACTTTTTGTCATGTAATTTTGTGTTATTAAATCAATAATATTTTAAACATTATTTAATTGTTTAAAAACTATAATCAAAATAGTATGATAGTATATTTTTTAAAAATATATTTAAAAAATGTTTTTGTATAGTCAAATTTACACAAGATGACAAAATGTATTTTCCAATTTGTAAAATTACTTTGTATAGCCTAATATAATTTTTATGTATATTTTACATTTTAAAATTAATTACATTAATAGCACACTGAATAAACCCCCACATTTGTTTCACATTGTTGTTAAAAATGTTTTTTTTTTTTCAAATATGATAATTATCTGTAGACGGACCAGAGAATCATCATTTGCGCTAATGAAACGATTTCTTTTGTCTGGTTCAGGACAGTGTTTTCTATAACAATCAGAGGATAATTAAACATCATTAGCTGTTTGTGGCACCATCTGTTTTAAAGTATCTTTCATTTCCTCTACAATCATTTTCACATTTGTACAACTTCATCAAAAGACAAAGAAATGCACCAGCACTTGATTTCAAGGTGATCTAAGTGCCACAAGATTTCTTGTGTTTAATTCTTCTGAGGGCCGATGTGCTCAGTACAACTCTCATCAGCGTTTAATAGTATGCAACAATAAAGAAGATGCAGACTTTTGATCAAATGTGATGGAGATTGAAATGTTAAAGATTACACAATGAAAGGCCACCATCTGTTTTACTGTTCTTCTGTGGAATAGAGACTCCAGCGTCAGCAGTGTCCCTCTTACTTTACATTTGACACCCTTCAAGCTACAAACAGCCTCACACTTATTTCAAGTGGAGTCAACTTTACGGAATGCCACAACAACAAATCTCAAACTTGTAACTTTATTAAGTAAAAGTGGCAACTTGTCTTTTCTCCAAGTGTATATTGTAAAAAAAAAAAAAAAAGAACTCCCTAAAGTTTATTCACCTCTATAAAATCTGTGGCGGTGAAGTATACTGGGAAGGAAAAAAAGTTACAGATTTTTCCTTTATATCTCAATTACAAAGAAATCCAGCTCACATGATTTTCCCAAGTTAACCTAACGCACAGGGAGAAAAAAGAGCACAGAAAAAAGTGAAACCTATCCTATACTATGATGCCTTTCAACTGCACAGGCTCAAACAGACTATCATATGAAGCTGTCGCATTTTACTCATCTCATAACTCTCAGTATACAAGAAAATATTTACAATGTTGAGCAAGTACAGTGAGTTAATTTGTGTTGTGTGCTGTGTTTTAGTTTTGTTTGTGGCTGCCATAAAGCAAAGAACTGTCGACAAAGAACTGTCGAGATAACACAAAAATACTAGTAAAATATACACATAAACAAATCCAGGTCAACATCTGATATACTTTTATGCACCAAAGTAACTGCATGCAACACAAAAAATATATTTTTAGTTTCGACTCAGTTTCATCCTCTTCCACTTTCAGCTTGGCAACAGCCGCCATTTTGTCTCCATCGACATAGAACATCTTTGTGAGGTCATGCCAGGTTATGTAAAAGTTAGACTTTCACAACACTTTGAGTCTGCTTTTCAAATCGAATGTCACTGGATCTCTGAAATCCCAAAATCCCCCCAAAATACCATAAATACAATACCGTAAATAGAGTCCTGCATGCCTTCTGCTCTTTCATTTCCTGTTTCTAGAGCCTAACCCCCCCAATGCTTGTCTCAACCTCATGACGTATCACAAACGTGTTGGAGGTACTACGTGAGCTCACAAAAACTGGGATGCACCACCCGCTGATCCAGCCGTGGCTCCATAGACAGTGAGCAGCAGGATGTGCTACACCCAACGCTCCTGGGTCACCTTGATTTGTTTACTGCACAGGAGCTGCTACACCGAGGCCTGCTCATCCGCCACATATTCTGCTCTCCACTTCCACTGGAGCCCTTCATCACGCTGATGGGTGAGTACACAACCAGTACTTAACCCCCTAGTCAACAGTAAAGGGGGAACGGAATGTATAGATGATCAAGTCAAACTTGTCCAAATTTTTTTGCATTTTTATTACTAAATAGTAATAAGTTTTGCTTTGTTTATCTTTATTCCATTGTATTTTGTAAAAAAAAAAAAAAAAAAAGTACAGCTGTAAGCCTAGTCCTGGTGCTGTAGAAGAAAGTTTGTATGCACACAGGGCTTCTTAACCTAGTGCAAGCCACTCAAAACAAGCCCCTTTACTAGTACTATTTAAAAAAAAAAAATCAATACCAGGAAAAAATATGCAAACCATTTGAAAGAAACAAACCAAGTATTCCATAGCTTTATGAAGCAAAGATCCAGAACTCTCTTGAATCAGTGTGTCCCACCCAAAGCACTCACCTCTTGGCCTACGGCCATCAAGAGCTCCACTTCAGCACAGCCCCAAAGGTCCACGTCTGAGCTGCCACTGGGCCTGGGAGGCCTGCTTACTGGACTTGCTGTGCTTCCTGAGAGCTATTTGACCACCCCAGTAAATGCACGAGCACAAATCCCCTTTTCAGGTTGAGAGTATGACACAGGATGGCCACATAAATCAGAGCTGGCCTGGGTGCAGACTGCCAACGCCATGAGAGTGGTAGGCGGCTCTACCATGAGTTTTGGGGGGAAGGATTATGAATTGAGACATACAGCTGAGAGGCTAAAGTTACACTTTTCTTTACCACTTCAAGGGGGTCTGGCTGCCCGCTAGCCAGTCAAATTTGTGAAAACCTACTTCTAGTCATGGTAATTGTAGTGTTTCTGCAGGGACGGTTTTCACCTGAGGATAATTGTTTTTGATATGGCAAAAACAATTTGGTGAGACGCAAGGGGATTTTTTTTCTGCCTTTGAGGGGACATAGTAAAAAAAGGGGACATAGTAAAAAAAAGTCCTCATTCACCAAAAGACTAGAGTAAAGAGAGAGCAGTATGCCCCCTTCTGGTGCTTTTATTCTCTCCCTTTTTCTTCTTCTTTTTCCCCCAGCGTCTGGAGATGTGAAGAAATGTCTTTTGATCAGCTTTGACAGAGCCTGGGCCATGTGAAGAGGGTGGCTAGCGGGACTCTGCCAATCCATGCAAAGCAAAAAATGTTCTTAATAAGAGAGTAATAAGCTAACGAGTGCAGGCTTAAAAGCACAGGCTTCAGTTTGTGCAGTGCATCCACAGTCATGATGTTTATTATTTTTATTATAGCACTCTTTAGGTCAGGTCACAGGTGGTGTGGTTGCTCCAATGCTACTTTTCATTCATTTGCGCATTCAGAACATCTATTGCTTATTATTTGAAAAGTTTCAAAAAATTATGAGCAACAAATTATCATTATTTTACGTGTTTGCTTCACCATGGCCACACAACATTAGCGTGACTATTTCTACAACTGACTGCTCCCATTGTATTTGTGGTTTGAAGTGGTCACATATCAAAGGCCTGTTGCTCTGCAGGGAGGATTCTTTGGTAGTTTGTGAAGCTCAACACAGAGATAGTTACCTCTCACAGCTTCTCACTGCTGTTTGCAGCCCAAATAAACACATCAGCTCCACTGCAGGGGACAGCTCCCCATGCCTGCCTGGCCTGAGCAGACAGGGCCCAGAGCTCAGGGCTGGGGCCACAGGCCTGAGCAGGTGCAGCCGGCTATAGGCCTCGCTCTTAGGCCTTACATGTGCAGGGAGTGCCTGGCCACACTCTAATGACGTGTGGCTGTGTCCTGGACTCTGCTGGTAATTACGGTGGGGAGAAGGCGATTAAGCAGCGCTGAGCCGCCCAGTGAGGGGGCGGGCCCACACCCAGCGGGGAGGGGAGTCCTGCCACAGGAGGGACCAATCAAGAGCAAAGCACAGAGCAGACCCTGGGCCGAGGTTCAGTGGGAAAAGGCTTGGCTGCTGGTTCAGAGCGCTGCAACTTTCACGGATTAGTAGAGACACTATTCTGAAGGCTGAAAAGGAGAACACAGCACGGAGGCAGCATCAATGCAACCGTGCACGCCCAAACACACTCTGACACGAAATCCACCAACAGCTGGGAGGAGGGCCACCACTATTGCCATATTACCATAGCAACAGCATATCTCACATTTGAGCCCAAATAAAACACTTGGGCTGAAATTGGGATATTTCGTCTTGCAGTTAATGGAAATATCTTAATTGTTTGTCTGCTTGCTTATGGAGATCTTTCCTCTGACTGAATTAATGAGCAGCAATTGGAGGTACTTGGTGCAGCAAATAAGCAGCTTGTCATTTATAGAATTACTGGATTTCTACGCCGGGAATTTAATTTGTGCATTCATAAGCATAGGGTCTCCTAAATCTACTTTGAAGACTGTCACATTTGCAGTTAATCGTCATTACTTCCTCTGGTTGACTGAGAGATTCAGTTCAAACAAATGAGGAAGACAAGAACAGGGACGTTCATGTGAAGTGATGGCAATTTGTTTAAATGAAACTGTTTTTACTTTTCAGTGCTTTTGGCAGATTCAAAAACTTTGAAGAAGGCACTTAGGCAGTACTCTACATGCATTAGGTCTTTGATACATTTGCTTTCAAGAGCAATTTTCTAAAAGTAGATGAAAAAGAAAGAGAGTTCTTTTCTATTCAGGTAACGTGACCATTTGCATGACTGATATTTCTTATTGAACCATTTGTGAATTTGTAAATTATATCTATTTGCATGTTTATTACGCAATTTTTTGATTTTCTTTGTAGTTTTATTAATGTTGTTTCATTTATTCAAGAGACCCATTGCAACTTAACTAAAAAATATGATGCAAACTGTTACAGTTAAAAGTGTTGGGCAAAGTTTAGTCCCATTCACAATGTGACTCTTTTTTGGGATTGTGGTAAAATCTGTCTGGAGGAACATCTCCCTCAGACAACTTTCAGTTGATTTTGGATTATTTGAAATGAGAACTGAATGCTTGTATCCAGGGGCATCCCTGCCTTCAGTGTCTGAGGTACTATCTCTCTCTTTCACCTGACACACACACACTCAGTCTTCACTGGCTTCTCTATCTGTACATTGCTCATCATGCTTCCACTTTGAAGTCACAGCTTTCTCTTCCCCTTTTTTTGTCTCTCTTTTTTGTCTCTCTGTCTTTGATGAACTAACATTCTGTGAATAGTTCGTCTAATGCCTGGATCTTTGTGCCTCATTCTTCCTTCTCTGCCGAATGAGTAACTCTGGCTTTGAAACTGCGTCCATAAATTACAACATGTCAAGTGTCATTTTCCCTGTTTACAGCCATTTTGGGCTCCCATTCCTGCATGTTCTTCCTTTGTGTTTCACATTTAATTGCACCAATAACGCTGGTGGTGCTCACCAAGCTCTGCACATGCAGCTTGTTTCCACAAAGGGGTGCGGAAACTATTAAAATATTTTCCAGGGTTTATGAGTTTTATGTGTCTAATTTGTGTGGATATACCCCACTGTGTTGCCACCAACTAGGAGAACAGTGCAAGATTGTGTTATAACAGCAAAAGGAGGGAGGGAACACGGAAAGGGATGGAGAGGTGGAGTTAAGAAGAAAAGTAGCATCGGGTCTGTTCAGGAAATGTGAACTAAGTGATCCTAAAGAGTGTGTGTTTTTCCTCCCCTGCACACTTTAATTTACTGCTTGCCTGCTGAAGTCAACAGCCCTTTATAACCCCCAATCATTTCCCATATGTTCCATATATCAGCAGCAGGAGAGGGAGAGAGGAGAACAAGGGGTCTTAGGCAGCAAATATTTCAAGACACACACCAGAGATGTGGGCTATTGCCGCAGGACCCTGGCCTCGCCTTAATCAGATAGATGAGGTTGGTGTGGATCTATGCACTATTCCCTACACATACAGCACACACTAGTGGGCGGCCTACCTGATATTAAACATGTGTGTTCCTGTTGTTAACTTTCATTATTAAGGGTGAATCTAGTATAGTATAAGAGTTACACATTTCAGCACAACAAATCAGAAAAGGTTGGATGACTTAATCTCACTGTGGCGAGCTGTTTCCTCTTTTATTTTCTGTGTATGTAAAATTCATCCGAGACCTTTACCTCTTACGTGCGATTGACCACTGAGGAGTCAAGGAGTTGAGGAAAAGGAATTGACTCAATTGAACTTTACACTACTTAAAACAAACAACAGTCCACCTCTGTCTAATCACAGTCCTACCCTTTCCACACTCTTATTTGATATTATATCCTATTTGTGTGTGCCTTCTTGTTTGTATGTGTATTTTTATATTTGAGTGGTGTTTTGGAGAATTCATGTATGACTTATCCTGCAAGGTCGCCATAGTGCAGATACACATGTACGTTCAACATTTTGAATGAAAAGAATGAATATTGTCCGGGCAGCCAGATTGGTGCGCTCTGTCATTTCTATACAGTTCTCTGTATAGTATCCCTCCCACACAATCCATTTAGTTTATTTCACTGACACATGGGAATTTAACATGCTCATTGATCATGTATACCCATGTTTCAAAGGTTTGAATACCCCAATAGACATAACAAATATTTTCTTCATTTAAAAATATCTCAATTGAACCTGAATTATTCTTTTTAATCATAATTTCCAAAAAGACAATTCCCAGTTAGTGGTACTGTGAGTTGTGGCTAAAGCTATAGTAAATAGGAAACTCCTTTGAGCTTATTGTCATCTTTTGCTGCATTTATTTCACTTCTCTGGCGTCTGGTGTTATATGGTGTTATATATTTATATTCTGCCTTCAAAGAACAAAAGGAAACAGTTGATGTTAACGTGTGTATGTTCATAACCCTGAGTTAAAAGACATGGTGTAATCAATTAATAAGACACCGGACACTGTTTTTGAAACTGTAAACAGTGTGATTACTTCTGAAAACTTTTCTACATTGGACCACTCCTGGACAAATGAGAGATTACACCATCTTGTTTCTTTTTTTTTTCTCCATATGCCGTCATGTTCGTATTGAAATAGACAGATGATGCACATCTCTGTTCTGCTAATCTGCCTGTCAGTCACGCGTACTGGAATTCTGTCAGAAAATATGTAGTCGAAAGAGCGTACTCTGAGTCATCTGTACATGGAAATGTAGTGACAGAATCTGAAAAAGTTTTATTGCCTTTGTCAGTGAACAAAAGACCTACCCCTGACCTTCTAAAAAAAATCTCACCATGTTCAACGACTCATGCATGGGTTTCATTGAGCGGGGAACAGGAAAACTGAAACTACCTCGACTTTAGCAAGAAGTGGAACTGAAAAGTCATGTGGCGTCTGTGGAATTGGATCTGTGATACTCCAAACTGCAGCAAAGAAGGTGTTACAAACTTTAGGGTCACCAATGTAAAAGTTAGTAAAGGGATTTAATCTCTGATTTAATCATAACCTCCTGCTCAAAACAACCAAATGATTGAAATAGTTTGACTATAACTTGGCCTATCATGATAATTACAATCTCGACTTATCGTTGAGTATATGAAAGCTGGAGCAATATATTTTGGGGCTTAATATTTATTGTCTGCATATTTTTGTAGCAATAGTGGGGATGTTTCTGCTGTTAAAAAAAAAACCTTCCAGGACAAATTATTTGTTTCACCAGCTATTTATTTGTTGTAAAGATACTGTCTTTAAAAATGGTTCACTGGGATTATCTTGCTTAAATGTTATTGTGCCAGTGCCATAAAGTAGTTTCAATATTATCATTTATCGTGATATTCCTCTGTAACAATATATTGTGCTTCAAAACTATAACATCTACCTAAATGTTACATTTTGTCAAGGACCTACAATTTGAACAATGATGTTATCAGGATGAACTTTTTCAAAGTGTTTAGGTCAGTGTGAAGAGTTTTTTATTGTACGAATATGTGAAGCGCTAAACTATCAGGACATGTTTTTCAACGCCTCTGTGAATTTCACAGATTGTCTTATTTTGGATTTGGTTGCTGCTACTCAGATGTAATAATCTGCAGACTAAGTATTTTAAAATCATTTATGTAGAACACACACCAGACATCTACTAAATAAGTGTATCTAGTTATCAGGTTCACGCACCTGACAGTACGACCAACATAAACCCCTGTGTGACAATCAAAATGGGACAGTGACAGCGAGATGAATAGGGAGAGGGGAATTAATAATCCCTGTTATTTTATGTAATCAGACAAAAATATACTTTCTAGGACCAATCACAAAAACATGTTTACAGGCTAATCAGTGTATATGGGCTCATAAAGTAATTACAGTGGTCTATAGCGGCCAATTCAGCCCTTGATCCCCGTTTTTGTATCCCAGACAGTGTTAATACAATACCTCTGATGCTTCATCTTTTGCCCCTAATGACCACATGTGGAGCATATATGTCTGAAACATTTGTAAATCCAAATCAGACATGCAAACATCATTAACATCTGATCCAGCTAAACTTTTGATGACAAACGACTGACCAGGTAGGGACTTTCCAGTGGCCACAAGGGGCCACACATGTAACTTATGTAGAAAGGGTGTGGAGATGTTCCCAAAAATGTTGACAGGGAGTCGTCACCAAAAATAAATTAAGAGCGAGACTGGGAGCTGTTGACCCACACAAGGTAAAAACCTTTAGTGCATTGCAAGACTGTTAAAGAGGGGTATTTTACTTCTGTGGGGTTTTAACTGCTAACACATAACATATTTAGATCACCATGTAAACTTTTATTGAAAATTATATATTTAACAAAAACAATTAATATTTAATATTTAGGGGCCAAGCACTGAAGGTGCTAGGCACCCTATAGTGTTTGTACTGCATTGCCTAGCGACGTTGCCTAGCAACCCTTTGATCTTTCCTTTGATGTTCTGCTTTCCTGATTCTTATTAGCGGGCCAAGCACCGAAGGTGCTAGGCACCCTATACTGTGTGCGGGCGCGGTGGGAGAGCGGATGGACTTCTGCAGTGGCGATGTTGAAGCGGGCCTTGATGATGGCGCGTCTGATGGGTCCCCTGGACGATCCCAGCTTCATTCGGAAAATGGAGGGGTTATACGACTGTTTCGATACTGAAATTGAAGTGTATGATTCTCTGATAGACTGGTGGGACGGGGCGACAGCCCGATTAAAGAGACTGGCCATCCGATGGCAGAGGAAACACAAAAATGTGTTTGCACTGCATCCCCTTTGCTCTCCCCCAGGCCCCTTTCTTCATCCCTTTGGTCCTCTACATTCCCCCTGTTTCTCTTGGCCCTTGTGCCCAGTGGTGTTTATTTCCGTACCCGCATCCCCCGATGTGTCTTCTGAGTGCTTTGTGAATGTTATTGTGGTGATGAAATATGTACTATTATGTACCTGAAGTGTGTATTATTGTGTACCTTGTAATATTAAAAGATTAAAAAAAAAAAAAAAAAGTGATTGTTCTGCGTTGCCTGGCAAAGTTGCCTAGCAACCCTTTGATTTTTCCTTTGATGTTTTGGTCTCCTAATTCTTATTATTATTTTTCTTTATTCCTTTCACCATGGGAGTCTATGGCAACCCCTAGAACCGTCTGGGAAAAAGTTGTGAAATTTTGCATGCACATTCCAGCCAGTCTCCTCATTACCCACAGCGATTTATAGGCCCCCAGCCCCAACCGTCTAGTGGCACCAGCAGGTCAAAGTTGCAGAAATTTGTCAATTGCCTAACAACGCACCTAGCAACCTTTGATCTGTCTTTGATGTGTCTGTTCTGACAGGGTTAGACTCTGTCAGAACAGACACTGTCAGACCCGGTCAGACTCTGTTAGACCCTGTCAGACCCTGTTAGACCCTGTTAGACCCTGTTAGACCCTGTTAAACCCTGTTAGACCCTGTCAGACCCTGTTAGACCCTGTTAGACCCTGTTAAACCCTGTTAGATCCTGTCAGACCCTGTTAGACTCTGTTAGACCCTGTCAGACCCTGCATGCGGCCTACATGCTGAGGCCTACATGAACCTTCGGTGCTTGGCCCCACATTGCTGCTTGCAGCTATATTTATTAATATGTTTTGTTTTTAAGTTTGGTTTTTTTTTGTTTGTTTTTAACTTTCTGAGTCTCCCCTCCCTTTGCTCTCCATGTTCACTTCTCCTTCAGAGCACTATCACGGCAAGCATCCCCTTAATGAAACAATTTTGTATCAGGCTTTTGTATATTTATGGAGAATTGCCGTGTGGGAGCATGGGTGACGTAGGCTTGTGGGACGAGCATTGTGCAGAATCTTACAACTAACCATAAGGAGGGTTCAAATAAGGCCTGGGAGAGAACACTGAAATACTGAAACATACATATTTGGGAAAAAAGTTATAACTAATGTAAATAAATAATAATATAAATAATTGTAGAAAGCTAAAAAAAAAAAACATAATAACAATAATAATAATAAATATAATAATAAATATAATAATAATAATAATAATAATAATAATAATAATAATAATGATAATAATAATAATAATAATAATAATAATAATAATAATAATAATAATAATAATATTTATAATAATTATAATTATAATCATAAATATAGCTGCAAGCAGCAATGTGGGGACAAGCACCAAAGGTGCATGTAGGCCTTAGCATGTAGGCCGCATGCAAGGTTTGACAGGGTCTAACAGAGTCTGACAGGGTCTAACAGGGTAATTAGACCCTGTCAGACTCAGAAACAGGGTTTAACAGGGTCTAACAAGGTTTAACAGGGTCTGACAGGGTCTGACAGGGTCTAACAGAGTCTGACAGAGTCTAATAAGGTCTGACAGGGTCTAACAGCATCTGACAGGGTCTAACAGAGTCTGACAGGTTCTAACAAGGTCTGACAGGGTCTAACAGGGTCTGACAGGGTCTAACAGAGTCTGACAGGTTCTAACAAGGTCTGACAGGGTCTAACAGAGTCTGACAGGGTCTAACAGAGTCTGACAGGGTCTAACAGGGTCTGACAGGGTCTAACAGAATCTGACAGGTTGCAGGTGCTGGGGTTTAGATAGACAGAGTCTGACAGGGTTTAACAGGGTGTAACAGGGTGTAACAGGGTTTAACAGGGTCTAACAGGGTTTAACAGGGTCTGACAGGGTCTAACAGAGTCTGACAGGGTCTAACAGAGTTTCTGAGTCTGACAGGGTCTAACTACCCTGTTAGACCCTGTCAGACTCAGAAACAAGGTTTAACAGGGTCTAACAAGGTTTGACAGGGTCTAACAAGGTCTGACAGGATCTAACAGAGTCTGACAGGGTCTAACAGAGTCTAACAGGGTTTAACAGGGTCTAACAAGGTTTAACAGATCAAAGACACATCAAAGACAGATCGGTTGCTAGGTGTGTTGCTAGGCAATTCTTGAAAATTCCTGCAAATTTGACCTGCTGGTGGCACTAGACGGTTGGGGCTGGGGGCCTATAAATCGCTGTGGGTAATGAGGAGACTGGCTGGAATGTGCATGCAAAATTTCACAACTTTTTACCAGACGGTTCTAGGGGTAGCCATAGACTTCCATGTTGAGAAGAATATAAAATACAGTGGTACCTCACCTTACGAAATTAATTCGTTCCAGAAGTGGTTTCGTAACGTGAAAAATTCGTAAGTTGAGTAGCTATTTCAATGGAAAAAGACTGATTCGTTCCAAGGCCCCGATCCAAGTTTTTTTTTTTTTTTATAGTGTAACTTTTTTATAGTGTATCATTGTGTTCTGCGTGTTTCTCACATTTGTCTCTCGTTTAAATACTCAAACTTTCATAGATTTTCAACAAAATGTATTAACAGTGAAGTGTGGGGGGGGAAGTGGGAGGGGGGAGAAAACTGCGCTCTGACACGTGTGTGATAAGATAAGATAAGATAAGATAAGATAAACTTTATTGTCCCCGAGCGGAAATTTGTCTTGGGCTCACTGCCCGCAGCTTAAAAACAGTTATACACACATACACACACATACAGTATACACACACATACAGACACATACAGTACAGACAGTACAGTACAGTACAGACAGATAACAGTCAGAACTCATCACAGGATACATGTAAAGTGCCAAAATATTGCACCAGCCCTAGACCACAATGGATAATGCACAAACCCTATTTCACAGAACAATTATTGCACAATTCCTATTGCACAGGTAATTATTGCACGAGCCCTATTGCACAAACAATTATTGCAACATATAATATAAAGTGACTTAAGTGCGCTTTTGTTGTGCAGACCTGCTAGTGCAACAGAAGTGGGCACAAATGAAAGTTTATATCTGTTACTCTTAAAGTTATGCGCTCGATAGCGTGTGCCTGATGGAAGCAGTTCGTATTCCCCATGTAACAGGTGAGAAGGGTTCCCCACAATCCTTCTGGCCTGAGCGAGCACAGAGTCCTGAAAAATGTCCTGCAGAGAAGGGAACTCTCTCCTACCAATCACCTTCATGGCCTTATTTACAAGTTTTCCAAGTTTGGTTTTACACTGGACAGTAAAAGAACCAAACCAGGCGACCATACAGTAGCGTAACAGACTCTCCAACACAGCATTATTAAAACAAGTCATAATTTTTGTGCCCACACCAAACAGTCTCAGTCTCCTTAAAAAGTGGAGCCTCTGGGACAGTTTGGAGCAAAGAAAATCAACATGTGCATTCCATTTAAACAAACAGTCAACGTACACGCCCAAATATTTGAAGGATGCAACCTGCTCTATTTGTCTGCCCTCAATGACGACAGGATCATGGGTTTGCAGAGCTCGAGGATCAAACACCATCTCTTTGGTTTTGTTCACATTAAGGCTTAAGTGATGCTCATTGCACCAAGACAGGAACACACTTATCTCTTGATGGTAGGTGGAGATACAGTCACCTTTTTTAAGAAGACTCACAATTATCATGTCGTCTGAGAATTTTATGATTTTGTTTCCTGGCTGACTGTTTCGGCAATCATTTGTATACAGGGTGAACAAAATAGGTGAACTTACTGCACCTTGTGGGACACCTGTACTGCAAGTTTTTGCTTTAGATAAAGTGCTGTTCACCCTCACCTGTTGTGATCTGTTTGTTAAAAGAGAATAAAACCATTTCACAAGTGCAGGGCTTACATTCAAGTTAAATAATTTCTGAACAAGAAGATTGGGACGTACAGTGTACGTACTTGCATAAGACCCAGGAGAGCGCACATGACCCGGCGCGGAGCTGACAGCAGGTCTAGACCAAGGTCTAAACCTGGACTGGACCAGGACTAAACCTGGACTAAACCAGGACTAAACCTGGACTAAACCAGGACTAAACCAGGACTAGACCAGGTGGATTAAAGCAGCGAGGAGGGGACTGCACGCAGTCTGAGCGCATGAACGAGACCCATGCAAGAGCCGCGGGCTCCTCCTGGTTTAGTCCAGGTTTAGTCCTGGTTTAGTCCAGACCACCGCGGCTCCTCCTGGTTTAGTCCAGGTTTAGTCTTGGTTTAGTCCAGACCACCGCGGCTCCTCTAGACCTCCTCTAGACCTGGTCAGGTCTAGAGGAGGTCTAGACCTGAACCCACCTGGGTCTCGTTCATGCATTCATGCGCTCAGACTGCGTGCAGTCCCCTCCTTGCTGCTTTAATCCACCTGGTCTAGTCCTGGTTTAGTCCTGGTTTAGTCCTGGTCCAGTCCAGGTTTAGACCTTGGTCTAGACCTGCTGTCAGCTCCGCGCCGGGTCATGTGCGCTATCACACACGTGTCAGAGTCCTCCCTCCCCGTCCCCCCCCACTTCACTATTAATAATTTTGTTGAAAATCTATGAAAGTTTGAGTGTTTAAATGAGAGACAAATGTGAGAAAAGTTTAAATCCAGTCTGAGAAAAGCGTATAATGTGTGTGGCTGAGCGCGCATTATTTGAATTTTTGAGATTTCGCGTTTCGTAACTTGAATTTTCTTTCGTATCTAGAGACCAAAATTTACCGTGAAGGTGTTTCGTAACTTGAAATTTTCATTTGTTGGGTCATTCGTAAGGTGAGGTACCACTGTAATAATAATAAATATAGCTACAAGCAGCAATGTGGGGCCAAGCACCGAAGGTTCACGTAGGCCTTAGCATAGAGGCCACATGCAAGGTCTGACAGGGTCTAACAGAGTCTGACAGGGTCTGACAGGGTCTTTTATGACAGGGTTAGACCCTGTCAGAACAGACACATCAAAGACAGATCAAAGGTTGCTAGGTGCGTTGCTAGGCAATTGACAAATTCCTGCAACTTTGACCTGCTGGTGGCACTAGACGGTTGGGGCTGGGGGCCTA
The DNA here is from genome assembly GCA_036785185.1 of Paratrypauchen microcephalus. NCBI lineage: Eukaryota > Metazoa > Chordata > Actinopteri > Gobiiformes > Gobiidae > Paratrypauchen > Paratrypauchen microcephalus. The sequence goes on from JAVJIX010000023.1 coordinate 3,870,940, forward strand.
TAAATCGCTGTAGGTAATGAGGAGACTGGCTGGAATGTGCATGCAAAATTTCACAACTTTTTACCAGACAGTTCTAGGGGTTGCCATAGACTCCCATGGTGAAAAGAATAAATAATAAGAATTAGGAGACCAGACACATCAAAGGAAAGATCAAAGGGATGCTAGGCAACGCCGCTAGGCAACGCAGTACAAACACTATTTTTTTTATCTTTTAATATTACAAGGTACACAATAATACACACTTCAGGTACATAATAGTACATATTTCATCACCACAATAACATTCACAAAGCACTCAGAAGACACATCGGGGGATGCGGGTACGGGAATAAACACCACTGGGCACAAGGGCCAAGAGAAACAGGGGGAATGTAGAGGACCAAAGGATGAAGAAAGGGGCCTGGGGGAGAGCAAAGGTGATGCAGTGCAAACACATTTTTGTGTTTCCTCTGCCATCGGATGGCCAGTCTCTTTATCCGGGCTTTCGCCCCGTCCCACCAGTCTATCAGAGAATCATACACTTCAATTTCAGTACAAACACTTTTTTTTTTTTATCTTTTAATATTACAAGATACACAATAATACACACTTCAGGTACATAATAGTACAAACACTATAGGGTGCCTAGCACCTATGGTGCTTGGCCCCTAATAATTCTATTTTGCCTAATACCCCCTTCTTTAATGAAATATGAAAAGATGAAGACTGATAAGTGCAGTTGAGATTAAATAAGTAGTTATTTCTGGATATGGGCATATATGCTGCTTGACTGTCTTTACACTGTATGATTTATTCTTAATTTGATATACATCGTGGTTATTAAGTGATCTTGAGTCAGTGTGTATAACTTATTTACATAACTGGACAGAAATTACAGTAAACTATGCTTTGAATTATACCTGACAAGTAACCATCCTAACTTGGGGAGGTCCAACCACAGCAGCTAATTTGTATCATGTGTCTCTCAAATGAGGAAGACATCTCCTCTCTAAACTTTTCTTATCATGCAAACCAAATATCTAACTTTGTTTACATGAGTGAAGAATCCCTCAGTCGTCCAAGTAGAATCCATTGCAAAAGGAGAAAGGAGTTCTGAACTGAAGAACTGAAGAAGTAGCTTCGATGAGTAGCGAAACGGATTCGGCCAAATAAACTTTGTCCAGTTGACAAATGGAATTTCTCCTTTTGCCTTCCTTTATATGAGATAAATACTAGTTTGGTTCTTTCTTTGTTTTTCAGTTCTCTGTGTTGATAAAAGGAGAAGTTCAATTTGTCAACTGGACAAAGTATGTTTGGTTGAAAACGTTTCGCCACTCATCCGAGAGGCTTCGTCAGCTCTAATAAGAATACTGGTAAGACACTTGCTTATATCTTGCTGCAGGGAGGAGCTAACTAGCTAACTACTTTCCGAAACTATCTCATTGGTTTCCGTCTTTTGTTTCTCTGGCGTCTAGATAACGATCCCTATTCATCCCTACACGCCTGTTTTTCACACCTCTGGCCCTGACCTGGCTAACCCTATTGTTCCCCTGTTTGCTTGATCTAGGTTTAAGAATGTAATTATAGATGGGAGACAAATTATGTCTGACTCCACCATTTCTGTTCAGAGAAGGATTCTCTTTTTTGACAAAAATAGCCTCTTTAACTCCCCTCTCAAACCAGTTCTTTTCCCTGGCTAAGATCTGAACCTCACTGTCCTCAAAAGAATGGCCCGTGGCTTCTAGGTGAAGATATACGGCAGATGATGGTCCACTCTGGCACGCCCGTCTGTGTTGGTACATCCTCTTGTGAAGTGGCTGCTTGGTTTCTCCAATATAGCGCTCACTGCAGTCTTCACTACACTGAATGGAGTAGACCATATTGCTTTGTTTGTGGCTCGGTGTTTTGTCCTTTGGGTGGACGAGTTTTTGTCTTAAAGTGTTTGTGGGTTTGAAATAAACTGGGATTTCATATTGTCAGAAAATCCTCTGTAGTTTTTCCGACACGCCGGCCAGGTACGGAATCGCTACCCCTTTCCTCCTGGGTTCGGATTCTCTATTATCTTGTTTCTTGCCCTTGTCTCTCATGGTTTTGTTAACAGCCCATTTGGGATAACCACAAACAGAGAGGGCTTCCTGCACATGTTGCTCTTCTTTCTCCTTGCCCTCTGTGCTTGTGGGAACCACTTGGGCCCTGTGTTGTAATGTCCGAATAACACCCAGTTTGTGCTGCAGTGGGTGGTGTGAATCAAAAAGCAGGTATTGGTCTGTGTGTGTGGGCTTCCTGAAGACTTCTACTTGGAGTCCCCGGTCTCCTCCTATCGTTACTGCACAATCTAAGAACGCCAATGTGTTATCCTTGGCATCTTCACGGGTGAATTTGATATTAGGATCTACAGAATTTATATGTGCAGTAAAAGGTTCCAAATCTTGAATTTAGATTTTTGTAAAATTATCATCAACATAACGAAACCAGTGTGTGGGAGGAGTGCCTGGATATGAAGCTAAGGCACTCTGTTCAAATTGTTCCATGTATAAATTAGCCATGATAGGGGAGACCGGTGAGCCCATCGCACAGCCATGGATCTGCCTGTAAAAGTTCCCTCTGAACTGGAAATAGGTGGTATTTAGACAAATTTCCAGCAGTTGGCAGATTTGGTCAGGAGAAAGTTTGGTTCTCTCTTCTAGCTTGGAATCCTGCAGTAATCTCCTTCTCGCTGGTTCGACCGCTACAGCTGTGGGTATACAAGTGAAAAGAGAGGTTACATCAAAGGAAACCATTGTCTCATCCTGACCAAACTGGAGAAACTTAACTTTGTTTACAAATTTGTCTGTGTTCTCAATGTGGGGCTCCGTGTTGCCCACCAATGGAGCCAAGATGGTTTTTAGGTGTTTGGCCAAATTATATGTGATGGAGTCAACACTACACACAATGGGTCTGAGTGGTACTCCTTGTTTGTGAATCTTAGGGAGGCCATATATGCACGGGATAGCATCACCAGGGTACAATCTGTAATACAGCTGTCGATCAATGACTTCTTCTTTCCTCAACTTCTGTAAGCAATCAATGATCTTCTTTTTGTACCCATTGGTGGGGTCCCGTTTCAGTACTTCGTATGTTGTCGTGTCAATGAGTAGGCTGTTCACCTTAGCCTCATAATCAGCTGCGTCCAAGATCACTGTGCATCTCCCTTTGTCCGCAGGCAGGATGTGGATGCTCTGGTCCCTATCTAGAGCAATGATGGCCTTCCTCTCCTCTGGTGTTACGTTTGAGGGTGGAAGTTTAGCATTGCTCAATGCAGCTGTTAATTTCAGTCTAAGGTCTCCAGCTTCTGTCTCTGTGAGCTTGTTGTTCCTAATGGCCGTTTCTGCTGCCGTGATGTAGTCTACCGTGGGGATGTGGTTAGGAGTCACAGAGAAATTCAGTCCTTTGCACAGGACTTCTTTCTCTGTCTGAGTGAGTACCCGGTTGGAAAGATTTTTCACCCAGCGTTCTTTGTGCACCGATTGGCTCGGTCTGTCCTCCTTCCTACTGTCACTCTGATCCTTGGGGTTATTTCTATGTTGATTCTGGAGTTGTGCAAACTTCCTAATGTGTCGCTCTTTGGTTTTGTTGTGCTGCCTCAACTGACCCGTAGCTATGAAGTCGTTAATCCTGTGAAACATTTCTTTTGGCACTAGACCCGTTATTTTGTTTAGTAAGCTGTCTATTTCAAATTTTAAGTTATCAATTTCATAATTGAGACGGCTAATTCTAAGGCTAAGTATACCTCTCAGGTAACGCTGGGTTAACCTGTCTGCCCTAAGTCCTGGTTCCGGTGCTTTCTTTTGTAGAACCTTGGGAATAAGTTGCTCCTGTCGACATCTAAGATTAAAGCGTAGATGATTCCTCTTCTCAGCTAGATTTCTTGTGCCCTTTTCCAGCTTTCTTACCAGTCCAATGATGTTGGGCTCGTAGTTTTTCTTAAGATGCGTGAAAAGTCCCTCAGTCGTCCAGGTAGAATCCATGATAAAAGGAGAAGTTCAATTTGTCAACTGGACAAAGTATGTTTGGTTGAAAACGTTTCGCCACTCATCCGAGAGGCTTCGTCAGCTCTAATTAGAATACTGGTAAGACACTTGCTTATATCTTGCTGCAGGGAGGAGCTAACTAGCTAACTACTTTCCGAAACTATCTCATTGGTTTCCGTCTTTTGTTTCTCTGGCGTCTAGATAACGATCCCTATTCATCCCTACATGCCTGTTTTTCATACCTCTGGCCCTGACCTGGCTAGCCCTATTGTTCCTCTGTTTGCTTGATCTAGGCTTAAGAATGGAATTATAGATGGGAGACAAATTATATCTGACTCCACCATTTCTGTTCAGAGAAGGATTCTCTTTTTTGACAAAAATAGCCTCTTTAACTCCCCTCTCAAACCAATTCTTTTCCCTGGCTAAGATCTGAACCTCACTGTCCTCAAAAGAATGGCCCATGGCTTCTAGGTGAAGATATACGGCAGATGACGGTCCACTCTGGCACGCCCGCCTGTGTTGGTACATCCTCTTGTGAAGTGGCTGCTTGGTTTCTCCAATATAGCGCTCACTGCAGTCTTCACTACACTGAATGGAGTAGAGTTCTCTGTGTTGTTTTATTTTCAGTTTTTACTTGTAGGCCATCATGTTTGTTTTGATCTGAAGGGAGGTATGTTTCTCTGATTGGTTAATCAGGCCTATCTGAAATCAGGGCACAGGATATGGAAACCCACACATCTTGTAAAGTTTTGTCAAAGTGTGTGGGTAGTAGGTAAGGGTTTATGTGGACTCACTCTACACATGTGAGTACCTGGCTTGTCCTTGTGTTGGTCGGATCCTCTACTCCCTTGAATGCACTTCACTAAGCCTTGTAGATTTTACTGACCAAACAAGATGTTTTGTCTTTTTTATTTTCAAGACTTGTGACCTAATCACCACTGTCCTGAAAGGTCTGCCAACTTGACTTGAAGTTGAAGACTATCAACTGCTCAGTAAGTCATATTTTGAAATATGTTATATATGAGTTTATTTCAAACATATTTTTATTTGTATTATTTATTTATTTATTTATTTATTTATTTATTTATTTATTTATGCTGGTTACAGTGTACTCCACTTGTTTTTGTGTCCTCACCTGTCAGAGTGTAGCCAGGAGACAATGATAAATTAAACCAACAGATGCTGGCTGGCACAGTGGCAAAGTGGTTAGTGATCTTTGTTCAATTTTGGGGCAGTATCCTGGGTTCAATTCTGTGTGGAGTCTGCATGTTCTCCCCATGCCTGCGTAGGTTTCCTGTGGGTGCTCTGGTTTCTCCTACCACTAAAAACATGTATAATAAGGTCCCCTGTGAGGCCAGGACTCCCCTGAAAAGAGTTTCTTAATTTCAGCGGGACTATCCTAGTTAAATAAAGGTCAAATAAAATAAAAACATGTCTGATCACCAATAGAATTGTCTAGTGTCCATTGTTTACTTAAATGTCCTGTTTTATTTCTCGTTATTTGAGCAATATGTATAGGTAGGTATAGGTGTTAAAATGTGTGTAGAATCCCTCAGTCGTCCAGGTAGAATCCATGACAAAAGGAGAAATTCAGTTTGTCAAGTGGACAAATTTTATTTGGTTGAATACGTTTCGTAGCTCAGCCAAGCTGGTTCTTCAGTTCTGGATAGACGCTGGTGGACACTGCCTTATATCTGCCTGAAGGAAGGAGCTAACTACAATCCTAACTGTAGTTAGCTCTTGAAAGGAGGAGCACTCTGACCAGAACTGAAGAAGCAGCTTGTATGAGCTGTGAAACCTATTCAACCAAATTAACTTTTGTCCAGTTGACACATTGAATTTCTCCTTTTGCCATAGGTGTTAAAGATATTAAGAGTGCATTCACACTTGCACACACATTCCATGAAGATTTTGACTAAATCCGGACCTAAAACTGGACTAGGCTCTGTATCCAACAAGTGTAAGTGTGAATGTAAGTGTGTTCCCTGTGGATCCTGGGCACAGTGTGAAACTCAAAAGTGCATCAATATCTCTGCAATGTCTACAAGACGAGTGGTTTCTCTTCATGGACAAACATGAAATAAAACTTTTATTTGAAGTTTTTCTACAGACAGGTGATGGAAGACTGCCTTAGGCTAAAGGTGATTAGGAAGGAAACTGTACAACCAGAGTCTAATGTCCCATAGGTGGGTTCAGTTCATATCGACAGAATCCCATATGTCTGGTTCTACACAAAAGCTTGAGTCAAGTAAGAGGTAGTGAAAGGGGTTCATACAGCTCTATTGTGGAAAGAATTCCTTCTAATTTTTCTTTAGAAATGAAATTAAGCCCTGACAAAAACTAATGCAAATGTTTTAGTGTTTATCAGCCCATTGTTTCAATCCAATGTAGATCTATATAACTTTGATGAGGGTAAATAAGTGAAATGTCAAGCACTCTCTTCATCAACCCCTGTCCCCGATCCTGTTCCAATATGCACCAGAATAGGCCACTGGATTCCCTCTTGTGTCTTATGCAAACAAGTGGTCCAATAGGCCATTGTTTCAAAAGACCTGGTGACACACAGAGGAGCAGGCAATGTCTTTGACACAGATGCTCTTGCCAACTCTTTCACACCCAGGCTAAACGTTTAGCCACCCAGGCTAATTAACTACTATGAAAGCGCATGCATCAATAGGAGGGCGGGATCTAGACTCTCTATGAACAACCCTTGAGTCTAGAGGTCAGCCATCTCCACAGCACAAGTTAGGATGCTAGCCCTCTGGACGCTAACCTTTCACCTCTACCGAAACAAATCAAAGCCTCAGCAGCAGACATCCCCCAACAATAACAGGGGCACATCAAAGAAGTGTTTGTAAAGAGACAAAAGGACAAAAATAAAACCCGGCCAATATCAAAATTATTCTCTTATTCAGCAGATATTCCAAAAGATTCATATAATTAATCTGTTCAAACTGTTGTGGGCCCGTGCCGGGTTGTACCTTCTTGGCGCACTTGAGGAAAATTATGTGATTCAATAAACCTGTGAATTCTGGACACAGGCAGGGAAGAAAGTGTGGGTTCTCTTCATATTGCCCCTAATGAAGTGGCTGGTTGCTTCGTCATCCCTGGCTGGGCCCTGTGCAGCCTGTTCACAATCTGTCTAATGACGGGACGGGGGCCGCCGAGCGCACCAGTGCTTCCCAATGAGCCACAAAGGAAGATCACAGGCTCCATTGTGGCTAGGCTCAGGAGCTTAGCACTCATCAGGCCCAATAAACCTGTCTATGGTTCAGCAAGAACACATCCCTCTGCTGCCAGCCAAAACTCTGTCAGCCTCTCACTCTGTCTTTATGACATCAGGTTGCATGGCCTTATAACCTAGTGAAGTGCAACTAAAAGTGCCTTTCTACTGTTTATCCGGAGGTGTTGACAGAGGAATAACAATCTTTTCTCTCACTTGGCCAGTGCAGTTTGTGTGCTGTAGTGGACATAATGTATGGCTATGTATCTGCCTTCTCTGGGTGTTTACTTACCCGCCCTTTTGCATCCTTTTTCAAACAGAGCCGCTCCTCTTGGCCTGATCGCCTCCCGCAGCTCCTGCCAAACGCATGCAAATGAGCCGGCCCACAATAGTGCCCACAGCTGCACGCAGACAGCCAAAGACAGAGGACAAGGCGGCGGAGCCTTTCATCCATAACCCCTGATCCCTGCTCAGTGACAGGTCATGTTCAGTAGCACTGGTCTCTGCCAAACAACCACTGTCCCAGTCATCGGAATCAGAAACGAGAATATGCTCCCACTGCTTGTTGTCATAGGACAGTCAAACTTTAAATGTGTGGAACATTTAGCACCCTTTGTTATTTTTAGAGTATCTCTCCTCCATGGTCATTATTGGGGCTGAACTGACTGTTCTGGTCAGAAAACAGGGCAGGGAGGGGGAGAGGGCTTTTACCAAAAGAGTGGGGGTAAAGAACCTGATTGCTTTAATCTCAGTGCTTGCGGCGTACCCCTTTATATAAAGCTTCTTTGCGGTGTGATTCAGGCCCAGGCTCCAATGTTCTGTGGCCCACTATTGTTCTCACATGAAAATCAATTCCCTTGAAGACCCTCCTTAATCCCGTTTTTGGCGTAAACAATGGCCACTTGTGCACGCCTCTGATAGACTAAGAGCTGGGATGATGCGCTTGTCTGCTCTGATTCCAGCCCATTCAGGTAATGGCGGCTCGCATCACTTTGTAGTTTCAAGTGCGAAACTCGACAGGAAGACATTTGCGATCATAATTTCCTGCCGAGTGGAGGCCCGGGTAGCCTACGTACCCACAAGACTTTTAATTAGGCCAGACAACCACAGAGATTAGAGATGGGCCTGTAACAATAACTGCCCTTTGAACGGGCCTCAGCCTCTGTCTCCACTGAACCCATATGGAGAGCACTGTGAACCAACCGTGCTAATAACCAGCACCTCAGCAAAAATCGCCGCATGGGCCTGCTCTGTACTAAAGTGTGAAGAAATGTGGACGAGAATCAACAAGACTCCCAACACCATTTTGTAAAATGAAAGTAAAACCAACAAAGACCAAATATGTATGTGGTAAGAAGATAACGAAAGTCCCACAGTGATTACACAATGTATTTTTTTTTTAATATTGATGCTGAGTCTTAGACAAGAAAATATGAAACATATTCATCTATTGCACACTATTCTTTTTATACCGTATTAACACCTTAATCTTTATTTATTTGTGTACATAGCATTTGGGATACAATGCCATATGATCACCAAATCTTCGTCTTAAAATCCAGGCTAAAAAACATTGCCAACTTGGAAATTGTACTTAGTTGCTAATATGAAAAAATACAAAGATTTGAAGCTTTGATGCTGCTTTTTCCTTCGGCCCATCAAGCCAAGGCAGAAACACACATTGCTCCTACAATCCTCCTTAATTACAGTCAGGACTATATCTAAAAAATCCTGATGAGGGTTACAAAGACCCTACAGTCTACTGAAGAGATTTCATTATCCATTCTTACTCCTCACCTTTTCTCTGCATTCGCTAAAGGAAAGGAACAAAGGCGGAACCCTACTGACTGAAAACTAGCAGAACAGTGAAACAACAGGACATAACTGATCGCTCATGCATGGCTGGGATTAGGATAAAAGTATAAAGAGCATGAAGAAGAAAGCACACAACAAAAGAAACAAGGGACTAACAAACTTTTTTCTCTTTCTTTTTTGTGTTTAGGAAAGGGTGTGATGAAGGTGGCGTCCATATGAAGAAATTACCCAATGTAGGCGGTACTCTTAGCCCCTGTACGCCTCCGATCTGGATCCCTTTTAACCGGCTACATGAAAGATAACTCTCGCTGTCTCTAGTGGCCAGTGTGCGTCAAGCATAACAGATAAAAATGAATTGTTTATCATCATATTAGTTTTAATCCATTATTTGTTTAAAGGCAGTGAGCAGGGAGTTCTGTGGCCACCTTCATCAATGTGAATTTGTAAGAGGAACATTGTGATGCCCATTGACCAAATGGCTTGTGAAAGTTGTTCATTACAAACACAACTAACAAGACAGCGGTCTTTTCAGCCCCTGCCTTCCTCTAAGTAGAGATCATCCAACAATACTCAACAGAGGCTCCTTTGCTTTGGCCTTGCTTCAAATGCTCTGTCCTTTATAGCAGTGTGAAAAAAGAGGAGGAGAGTGATTAGAATTTCTCCTCTTTGACTTGTCCTCATTTAAGGGCGTTTTGGTGAATGCAGGGAGGTGATGGCTACGCCTCTCATGCGTCGGGATCGTTTTAAGTGTCTGGTCTGAGCACGGACATGGGCTGAGTGGAGGACATAGTTAACTTGTCTGGGGGTGACAAGGTCAGCCAATCAAAGTGAACTGGAGTGCAAAAGCTTCCTAAAGGGGATCAGGAATTTACTGCCATTGTAAGAGCCGTTCAGACGCTCATTGTGGGGCAACCTCAGAGTGTTTGTACTGCTTTATGGATTGTTTACGCTCAAAATAAATGGACAAAGTTTAGCCTTCAACATCTTTTCTTTTAAAGCTGCGGCGCATTAATGTGCTAAGCTACAGCAATAACTAACAACAATATTGACCACAATAAAAAGGTTCTACACAAAAGCATCCAAGGGTGTACTTCAGAACAGGAACAATATGTATATATAACTGAAATATTGTTGTAGCGTATATAGATAGAAATTGCAGTGTCATCACCTGTTGTATTACTGAACTCAACTCAACTCAAGAAAATATGTGGAAGCATTAATTATACTAATGGTAATAACAGTAACCTTTGCCATAGAGTAGCTCGGGCTGTGATTTAGTATGGTTCTTAAACTATTTCACACACTTAATTAACATAATTATGTTCTTTGCATGCAAATCTATGACATATGATTCTCAAGTGGGCTATGCCTTTAATAATTAAGTCATTAGAGTTGTTAATTGTGAACATGACTGCAAATGTCTATTTCATGATACATGAATCAAGGTGAACTGGTGCTACTTTTTTTGTTATAGAAAGTTTTTAAAGCTGTACGTTATCTAATACACACCATTATTTGAAAATGTAATATAAAAGTACAGTGATTTATTTTCAGCCATAATAAAAATACCTTACTAGCTGTGTCAAGCATAGAGAATCTTTAAGGATTATACACAGATTGTAAGACTGCACAAAGCTTTTGGGAACAGTTTCATCATTCCCACAATCAGGTAATTCAATAACAACACAATGTCTAAATCGGTACCACATCGGAAACCCTCACTGTTTGATTCAACCACACAATAATGGAGCGCTCAGGCTGTAAATATTTTCTTGTCTTGTAATGTCTTGGAGACTATTTTCAGTGCCCAGAAGAACCTGTCACTTGAACATATGTTACAGACGGGACAGAGCCACTCGCTGTCATTCTAGATCAGTACCTTTGAGGGCTTTGTGTAATGTGTTTAGACTGAAAATGTCAAACACGATCTGACAGTCCTGCTTGAGTAAACACTTGGATCTGATTTGGCAATTGCTCCATGTAAATATGTTGTGTGTATGTTGTATTCGTTGACTGACATCTCATTATCTCACTAGCATTTAAAGCACCTCTCCTTGGAAAACAATAGAGTCTGTTCTTAAGACTCCAATGGGTACTACATTGTCTGCCACCCCCAATTCTCTCGCCACTTGTAGATGCTCTAATCGCCACGACTGGATGACCTCCGGGCCGGTCCCCATGTGGGATTTACAGCTTTCTGGGGCTTGAACTTTGACCCCCAACACTCCTACATGACCACTCTGCTCACTGACACAGGCCATGCTAAGCCAGTGCAGAACGTTAAGGCTACTGGCGCTATACCTCAGCATGTCAAAACCTCTCTAGGTGGTATGATTCAAACAGTGGTTCATTAACCCCCACCTCCCACTATCCGGGGACCCCCTCCGTGTCCTACCGCCTTCATAAAGAAAGTTCCCCTTTGGCCTGGAGCAAGGTAGACCTGCTTAAAGTGCGCCCTTAATGACGTGTACCACATGTGGGGATGATTACAGGAAGTGCCCAGAGTTCCAGGGGACTGTGGAGGCTGCTGCTGTAGAATTCCCAGAGGCCAGTGAACGGGGCAAACTCAGCGAAAGCCCCCGTCCCGAAACTGGTCACGCAAATTTACCCAGCAATGAAATGTAGGTCGGAATGGGAGGTTCCACTCGGATTTAAGCTTTAATTGAAAAAGGTTTGTCCCAGCAATTGAAGTACAAAAAATAACAGCTCTATTGAAATGTAAAAGTATAAGCAGGTGTGAAAGAGTCCTGAAATCTAAGTTTTAATAAATGGAATTATTGAAGATTTTGGTGTTGATTCTGATTACCGATGACTGTTCTATATCATGTTGAAAGACAAATCAATCAAAACAAATGAAACGGATGTCACGCTACTAATAAATAAACTGACCCATGCGCTGCAGAGTTTTGTACCTAAATGAAAATAGTTTTAGCCTTCTAAATGTGTGGGAAATACGTATCTACCAGAAATAAGTATTTCTGAAAAAGACCAGATCAGAATGAATTTTACATGAAAAACACTTTGATACACATGGCTTCAAAGGTCATAAGTTATTATTTATTGCCTTGTTTGACTTGCTTAATGAAACCCCCAGTGCCTTAAACAGAAGCACGTTAGTATCCTCCTACCCAATGAAGTGCTCTTTTCTGCCCTTCTTCTCATAGACAAACAAAAACAAAACAACAAAGAGAAGGCGGGCCCATAAAGGGCCTTTTGGTCAGCTGGGTCAGATGCTGTCCATTAAGTGTGTGCTTCATCAACACCATTCAACTGCCTGTATAAACCTTCTGCTTAAACGCCCCACAATGAGGAAAAGAAACAAAAACAAAAGAGACAGAGGAAGGCGGACAACAGCAAAAATAAATAGGACAGCGCTGTGACGGATGTGCAGGGACGGAGCAGAGGAGTCACTGACAATTCAAGAAATGTGGTGGCGCTCACAAAGGACACAGGGAGCTGGCTGGCCACATTTTTGTGCTTTTCCCACTTGGACCCCCTTTTGAGCTTTTGTCCCAACCCTGGCTCCGTAAGAAAAGTCAATCACCCACACGTCCTGCCTCTGCTTGATTAGTCTTCACTTCTGTTTTCAGCAGCAGCAAGAAACTCAGTGTTTACTTAGAGAAACCAGCAGAGGAAATACTTGAGAGAGAAATTATTATATACTGAAAATCGTTGGTATTGTAAAAAAAAAAAAAAAAATATATATATATATATATATATATATATATATATATATATATATATATATATATATATATATATATATATCCATTGGATTTAATGATGTCTATAGTACAAATGAAAAAATATTGTAAAAACAGATCTTCATAATAAAAATGTGATTATTTGTAGTCCAGTAGGGCGATTCTGATTGACTATTGAAAAAAAGTTTTACAGTGGGAAGTTGGACGAAAGTACTGGTTTAGTCAGAGAAACAGAGAAAAAATGAGAAAAGAGAATTATTCAATAACAAAGTAAAACACAGTTAAAATAGAGTAAGTAAGAGTTGGGTTTATGTATTGCTGAACAAACTGATGATCTGCTTTAGGAAAGCGATGACAGATTTGATCTTGATCACATTATGAACTTTAAGAAAATGCATTACAATAAACAAACCGCCTACAAAACGTCTTAAGAGATGTATAATTCAAAAATGAGAATCACCATTCACAATGGCATCAAAATAATTCATTCATTTAATTTGAATTAATTTTCATCGTACAATAATCAGTGCATAATGCCAACAAGTTAGTTTTATATGAAAGTATTTCATATTTTAGAACAATAAAATCCCAGAGAAAAATAGACTTTTTTCCATTTGCAGATCTGTGTGTTATTGTTTCCTCATGAAAGGACAATTACATAAAACAGTCACATGCCACCGTCCCCCTTGTCATAGCATGATTAAGATGTTACTCATATTTTCAGCTGGAAAATACGGTGACATCAAAAGCTGGAGTGGCGAAAAAAGATAAATAGTGGGCAGTGATTAAAATCTATATTTATGCAGTCCCAATTTTCCTCCTGCGTAGGGGAACTCAATGTGTTGGTTAACTGGCTCTATTTGATGTGTTGTGAAAGAAAGAGATGTCTGAACCTCAGGGGCCTGTGATCCCGGGCTAATACACGGGCAAAAACACTCAATTATATTGTAAATTATGGCACCAAGGGAGTCAGAGATGTTTGATGCGTGCACTTTTTTACAGATTAAAAAGGCTCTGAAACATTAAAATGTCAAAATAAACAGGTTGGATTCTGGTATGCAGAAATACATCAACAAATAGGACATAATTAAAGCATATTAAAGTACATTATGTATGCTGTTCATATTGCCCACTAGTCTTAGAAATTCAACGCCTATGCAGTGTGAAGTCTAGCAGTCAGCATTATGTTACTACTACATTCAAACATACACTTTTAAATATATTCTGAGTTTAAAAGTTCACATACAACTTGTGGCTTTTAGCTAAACAAATGTGTACACATGGATCTGCCTTGTATGAATGCAGCACCTGTGGATGTGGAAATAGTGTCTGGATGTGGGTGACTCAGCTTCTTGGGACTGTTTTTTCTTACTGACCAGATGAGTGAATATACTTGTAAACTATATTTTTTGGCGTATATGTCCAGGGTCTGCAGGTGAAAATGAGCCATTTCGCTACAATCTGTGACAAATATATTACTATTTTTTTATGTGCATTGTCTCTGATAATTAAACTAACTAAACAACTTCATATATTTACTACATGAAAAGTTCTAAACATAATTTTCCTAATTGTTTTAGGTTTTCCATATGTTTGGAGGCAATCTGGCTCATCGTTTCCACCACCAGCCTATCCTCAGATGTGCTTTTTGTTTTCTAAAGTTTTACAGGATAAATTAAAGAATCCAAATGCTCAGTGTAATTACGTTTTCTATAAATATAAATGTAGATAATGTAATTGTTTTTTTATGCCTGAAATAGCATATTATTACACCAAATCATTACAATATAAGATTACTAATAAGAAGAAAAAAAAAAGACTTTAAAAATGTTTTATGCTACATTTATATCAAAGCATCCGGAGCAGCTTGTCCACCGCCCACCCCAGGGGCCACTCTGGGCTCCAGGTCAGGTTTTATGTGGCCCTCAGCTAGTGTCTTAAAATGCATAATTTACAACCTGTCGTCACTGTCAAGCGAAGCAATGAAACAGATGTACTGAAAATACCACACCTCTCAAAGTGCAGTGTTTACTCAGCCAGATCAGATTTTCATATTCTTCAGATTTCACATTTATTGTGTTCACAGAAAACAAATACTGTGAAATGTAAAAAAAAAAAAAAAAAAGACAAAACACCATAATAATAAGTGTTAATATAATTGTATTTTATTTATTTTTGTCAGAGAGAATATGTAACTGTAATTGTATTGTGTTTTTAGAATGAGGATCAGAAATAGCTGCTGTTGTCAATATTGTAAAACATCAATGACTAAAAGTAAAAAAAAAAAAAAAAGTAAAATATAAAATCAAATAAAATGCATATAATGAGGTATTAAAAACATTTTTAAAAATCTTTGACTTAAGGTTTATTGTATTGTCGTCTAAGATAAGATAAGAGAAGACTTTATTGATCTCACATAGAAGAAATTTACTTGCCACAGTAGCTCCAGGACAGTTTGAACAAGAAAGAAAAGTGCATGGAGGCAAGAATGGAATAAAGTAAGTAATAATAAAAACAAGTAATAGGCTAATAATAATACAAACAGTAACTGGGAGAGTATGGGGGAAAAAAAAGATATTGCACGTTTGGAATATATAGTGGAGTTATACAGTCTGATTAAATAAGTAATAATAATAATAACGAACATTAACAAGGAGAGCACTGAAAAAGGATATTGCACATCTGGCCTATTGCACGTCTGGTCTATTGTTATTTTGTTTAATTTAGGCTTAATCCAGGTTATAAGCATTACTCATTTAAGGGTTTTTGATGCTAATTTCTTTCTTTCTTTTTTCCTTTTAACATTGCCCTTTGTGAATGTTGCAAATTTGTGTGCAGTCTATTTGTAATAAATAGTGTCACACAAAAGTCACATGTGTGGTTGTGGACATTTCTTACAATGTCATTTTGTGGTGACTTTAATAAAGCAATATTCCAGCATCTGTACATGAAACTTTCATGACCTAAAATCTGGGCTATGCTGTAAGATCTTCTGCACTTTTTAGACAACACAAAGAGCCGGTGTAATCCATATCTCCTTTTCACTTAGACCTGACAGTTCAATAGACCTCAGGAGCATTTATGCAGCGTCACATTCAGATCCTGCTCACTGCCAGCTCGTAGTATCCTCATTCTCATTCTCATCGTGCGTCCATCAATCCTATAAATCACTGTTGAGATTAAGTTGCCAGAAGGCCTGCACTCACTTTTCATGTGTGTGACCTTGTAATCCAGGATGGGGCTGCATTGTACAACTGAATTCTACACTTAAATATATATATATATTTGTGTGTTTTAAACTATCACACCACAAAAAAAAAGCCTTCTTGTAATAATCTACAGGCCTATATGTAGCTTCAATATTAAAATTTCACACGCTCCACTGACCACTGGTGAAAACTAAACATCAGTTAATTATCCGCTTGATAAAGCATCTAGAGAAGAGCACATTCTGTTGTAATCTGGCTAATGTTTCCCAGTAATGGAGCAGATATTAGGTGATGTCTGGCGTGATGAGATGTGGTCTGCTTTGATCTGGTGCACTCGCCAGGAAAAAGTACATTAAAAAGGTTCACCAAATCAAAATAAATCTTGAGTTGAAATTGAAATTAGCTCCATGCAAAATAAGGGTGAAGATATTAAGAGCATGTTCTGACTTCTAAACGTGGAGCATCCAGCCTGGCCATGTTACTTGCGCCATAATATGTAACTTGCAGTGCCTCACTTTCAGGTTGACCCTGCGCTTTTGCATGTGTCGGGAGATCACAGTCTATAAAATAATAAGCATTTCTTTGGTCGTGTTGCGCTGTGGTCAGAGGGAAGATGAGGGCTCCTTTTAGTGGCAGTGCTGGAGTCAGAGGGATGGCTATTTGAAGTGCGCACAGAGAGTCTGCTTGATTGGATAAATCTAGGCCTTCGCACAGATGCTGCTGCCCGCGCAATAAAAAAGAAGACAAGATATACGGGGTTTTCCTCTCTCTCTCTCTCTCTCTCCTCTCTCTCTCTCTCTCTCTCTGCAAACAAGGAAAAAAAACGGTGGGCAAGTTTCGCTTTGGGCTGGAACGTGATCATAGTCCAGGCGCGGACCAGAGAGATCCCTATTAAGGTCTGGAGTTATAAACAGCATAGAAGAGGAGGCTCAGAACCCTTGCCTGATTTGCCATAGATCTGGCACGAACTGTCCGCCTGCTTGCACTCATCTTGATTCCCCCATCCCATCTCCTCGCCACGTCTCTATTCTCTGTCCTTTTTAGAGTTTTATAGGCCTGACGCTCATTACGCCTCTGTTAAAAAAGGGATTTATTTAGCGCAAAAGAAAAGCTCCCGCACACACACACATTTGGGGTTGGGAGCTGAGTGCAATAGCAGTCACATCCAAACGCTATCAGAGAGGCGCAGAGCTGTAAATGTGACAACATAATCCACCAAATCACCACTTTTGGTTGGGTTTGGTTTGCATCACATTGTCTCTTAGCACAGAAAAGAGCCGAGTGTCTGAGTCACAGCGTACACAACGCACCAAACTCAAAGTCCACAGTAAACAGCTTGAGAACATAATACACAGAACTGAGAATTGGACTGGAGTAAAGAGGGACTGCCAGTTGAGGACAGGGCTCTTTAAACGCACTCAAAAACAAGCTCCACATCGCCCTCTACTGGTTAAGAAACTGCAAAGAAATCTGCAATTCCTGCAAACAAAACAAAATGTTTTTTATTATGATTACAGCAAAGGTGTGGCAGTTAGTTATTTCCTGTCAACATAAGAAAAAAATTGCTTCATTATAGATGTTGTTGTTGTTGTTTGTTTGTTTCTGTGTTTATAGTTCTTGGGGGAAAACGTAGCCTATTCTACGACTGCAGCACATTTTAGTTCCATATGTGGCTTTATTTGCAAACACAGATGAAAACATTTTTATTGTATTCACCATGAATGTGTTCGTTGTTTGAATAGTATAGTAATAGTATGTAATGATAGTAAACAATGTGGGAGAGAAGGGATTTTACTTGAATAATATATGAAAATGAACAGAATAAATTAAAATGATGAAAATATATGTAATCCTTGAACTCTACCTATTCAAAATATTCAAAAGCTTAAGTGACTTTCTTTCTTTAAACGTCACACTGGCTCAAGTAAAGCAACACAACTTGTAGTGGCCCAGTGTAATGAACAGCAACCCCATCAGATTTTATAATCTCATGAAACTTGGCAACCCGCATAATGCTTGATGACTTCATTTGCTAACTATCTAAATATATAAATAGCCATTGCATATAAAATTAAATTCAAAGATACAGGCCTTATTTTCTCACATTACTCCTACTAGCCCATTCAAAAGCCTGATTTTCTGGCTTTAATGTCAGATCCATAACATGCTGTGACTCCATCATCCCCGTGACACTCTTGTGCAGTGAATAAACACAAAGTGCGTTATATTTACACCCAAATCCCACTAATCCTTCCTCTGTGCACTGCTATCATTAGGACACACAGCAGAGTCGGCCTGGCACACAGCCGCACCAAATAACTGCTATTAGAGCCAGTGCAGCTCGTGTTCAACCATGTGAATCACTACACTATTCTACACTCATGGACTGATCCTGTTTCAGTGTGTTGGATACTAAAGCTCTGAAAATGAAGGTTTAGGGTATGTAAGATTAGGTTCATATGTAACTCACTCATTGGCAGAGTTCAGGTTCAAGTTTTCAAGAATTCTTATTTTCTTATTTTTACATATCAGGTACTGTATATTATTTTGTTTAGAAAGCAGTCAGACCTAACACAGAGAAATAAGGCTGGACTGGAATGGGCCCAGCCAAGAAAGGGTCACCTGGATTAACAGAATCCATTAATTCATCCCATTATGTAATTAAGGTTGAGTCTAGTGAGCATCTACGATAACATTGTCATAGATGGCTGCAGAAAGCAAGTTGGATCAGAGGTTATGAATTCATCTGAAAGTAAACACATGCACTAACCTAAATTATGTTTACTGCAATGACTAGCCTATAAACATCAGTATAAGTTAAATTAATTATACGTTTGGTATTTTCAATGAGCCACTGTATCATCACAAATAGAATGACATCATTATTTTTGAATGTCCCTTTCTAGGTTCTAGATGTTTTCACCGTGATGTTGTAAAAAAATCACAAGCGCTTGTCCGTTTTCAGTCACTAGAGGGCGCTCCAGTCCGGTCCCGTGCTCCAGTCGAACCCAGTTGCTGTGAGTGTTGAGTGCACAGCTGATGAAACGCGGGGTCACAGACGCAGACGCACTGACACATGAAAGTGCTCGTGCTGTGCTCCTTCCTCCAAACGCGCTGTGCACTTCCACCACATCTGGACAAAAACGACATAGAATAATCTTTATAATGTGCTTCCTTTGTAAGTGCAGTGGCTTTTCAAGTCGGAACAAGTGGGATTCCGTTTTCATTATTCTATAATGCATGTTCATCAGGAATTCACTGTGAGTGTATCAGCAGGACTCAACATGTTTCTTCTTGGAGCAATCCATTTGATCTGCGCAGTTCCTTTATGTTTATTAACCCAACTTTGGAACATCTGTCAGGATTGACTGCTTAAGTTTACTTTTGTTAATTTTTACTCAACTAAGTAAAATTATTTAAAATGTGTCTATTTTAAACCTATACTTTTACTATTGTTCAGCTTGTGACAGAATAGGTCATGTGTAGCTGCAAAAACAAGAAAAACTGACTCAGCAAAGACATTTCATGTAAAGGTTTTAGGATCTACAGAAAGATTCAGGATCACCACATGGAATAAATATGATGTCCAAACATCAGGGCTTAGTAAAGGATAAAGCATTTATTATCTCTTTAAAGTGACCTTCTGTAATTAGATTGGCTGACCTGCGGTGTTGTATTCTCATAATTGTATGCTTTCTACATTGCTTCTATCTGACAGTGTGCCAGGTTTGACCTGACAGAAGACTAGAGAGCAGGTGAGCCTGAGCAAAGGCCGGGTGAGGGGAGGGGGGCAGGTTTCACATATCTACTGATAGAAAAAAATCTAATAAACCTACATATGGTAGCTTTAAAAGGTTATGTCGCATTTTTATTTCAAATTTCATAAACATGGCATATCTGTGTCCAACATAAACATTTTCAAATCAGATATTGCTCTTACAGACAACGATGCTGATTTATCTTCTACATGACAGCCAAGTTGCTGATGCTTTCCTTTGATGAAGACGATTATCATCATATTCACGAATCGCTCATTTGGGTTGCTATTTCCAATCTGTATAACTACCCCGTGTTCCTGTTCCTGCTACAGCTTACACTTTCAACTTTTTGACAAGTTTAGGCTGTGTGTCATACATAGTGAGTTTGATGTCGAGTGCCAATTTTTCATAATTAAAAACATGGTAAAGGATGATCAATGAAGAGGTGGGGCCAGCAGAGAATGAGATTTGGACCTGTGTCTATTATAGTGAAATCAATATTGTCATTTACAAGAAACTAAATGCAAACACAGTATGCACACAGAGTTTAACACCACTTTAACAAGTTTAACAACGGTTTGCTTTCTGCTGGGTAATGTGAAGGTATAAATATTGATTTACCCAAAGAGGCGCAGATCGGAGCAAACCTCTTAAATGTGGACAGTGGGGAGACATCTCTCAGTGGGGGGCTCTTGGTCAGTGGGAGTTAAGTGTCTGAGTGCTGGATGTCACACACACACACACACACACAATTTGGTAAGAAGAGCTACTCTTATTAATTGTTTGCGTGTGATCGTCTGAGTGGCTGTTGTGTGGGGATGCAGGAGTGAATTAAAGTTAGAAAAAAATTGAGAAATGTTTATTTTGCAACACAAAGTTCAAACACATAAAAGTTTTATAGTAACTATCGGTGTTAATGTATTGTCTGGAAAAGGGAAGAGGGCAGAAAACATAAGATGACTCTTCTTTCTACTGCCTTTCATTCATTTCTTGTATGTTTAATGCTATGACACTGTTAATGTCGTTTTACACTATATGAATGAAATAAACAAACAAACAAAATGCAATCAGAAATAAAGATGAACAAATATTGAAGATAGGCTTAAATCTAACCAATCAAACTCAAACATTATACATACTTCATACAGAAAAATAGAAAAAGCCATAAATATGATAATTACAACACAATGTATGTATACAATAAGTGGCTATTATACAGTATGCAACATATGGCCATGAATAAACAGTAAGTAAAGTGACTTCATTGTAGTATACCTGGGATGATACACATTATATTACAGTATTGTAGATGTTTACTACATGCTTTATAATTCGAGTATATGAATGTGTTGAACCATAGCAGTAGTGTGTTCTTTTACCCAGCATGTCTTTAGTCACTTATAAACTGCAGGATTGTTCCTTCGTTTGCTTGTTATTTCATCATTTGTCCTGCAGGTGGCCTCATTGTACACGAAATACAAACTTAACATCTCGAGACGCGGGGTAGGCTGTCAGAGCGTGCGATATTACTTCGTTTAGTCCCTTGAAGTATTTATATCTGGGTTTTTTTTTTTAGTTGCTCTTAGATGAAGGTGCAGAGGTGCCTTTTGTATTTTGTTGAGAGTGGACGTGTTTGACGCCAGCCCCTAGAGACAAGAACAAAGCCAGATTATTGTTACTGTATAGTTATTATTAGTAGCCTATAGTTATGATTGCACAGTAACAGTTGCATTTGCATGAAAATAAACATTTTTAAAATCACATTTCATTGTGTTTGATTAGGATATCGTCACATGATACTGTAGTTTCAAATTGAACAGCAGGGCAGGTCAGTGTCTTTACTCATAAGGTCCTTTCTGGTCTCCACTGGGAATAGCCTTAGTTGTGGGTTAACCTCCAACCACTTTGTAAAAGCACTAATCTCAGCTGTGGCCATGTCTATGAGGTCTTAATACAGGAAGTATGGTGGAGGAATACACTGAAGTGATGAGGCTAACTGTGGAGGAGGTGAGCAGAGCAGAGCCACAGCACCCTAAGGCGTTTTACTATTGCACACACTGGAGTAAAGTAAGATTAGCTGCTCCACCGAGGACTGAAGCGTTGTTTTACTGACATAGGAGCTGACTGAGCACTGAGCAGAGCCAGCACAAGACAAGGCAAGTGAGGACAGCCCACATCCCTTGCATACAATGATTTTGTGTCATTGCAAGATAGGTCCAACAAATAGTTACATAACATGACAATGGGACAAGTAGGCAGAAACTCAACAAATATGTAGTCCTATCTATTTAAAATATGCTACCAATCAACATAAGGCTATAAGGGCTGAATTCTCAACTACAAACAACTGATTTTTGAATATTTTAGCTGTGGCCATGATGACAGCTTTTATACTGTGACTCTGCTAGACATCCATATGTGCTACCTAAATATATAAGGCTGAATGCATCATTTAATAATTGCAGAAAATGGTTGATCACATTTCTTTTATTTTTATTGGAAAAATTTTGTGAGTAAAAAAAAAAATCCTGGGAATTGATTTGTCTTGCAGCACATATATGTCGTTAAAAAAAATACTCAAATGGCTATATGTAAAAGTATAATTTACTTAGATTTTAAAATATAGTCAGAAAATCAATTTGAAAACATGTCTATTTGGTCTACTTAGATTTGAAAACGTGTCTATAAGTGGAAGTACACATTTGGTTTGATTCCACATTTCCACACTGTACTACACAAAGTTTTTGTACTTCTAAATAAGACGCATATCAGGAGAGAGCCATCCAACGCTGCAGCCTCCACAGACCTGGCTCTCACTCTTACATAAGTGTAGTGAGTCTGAGAGAGGAGACAGGAGTGTGCTACTGGTAAGAACTGTCCTGTACACTGAATCGTTCAGCCTCAACAATGCCCCACGTAGACTTGACATGACACTCTTATATTCAGAGATCATCAGTTATATAAGAAAGTAATAAGTATGGTAATATCAGGAATACTGACGATTGTTGGGACTATTTTTACGACTTATAACACATGCACCTCTGCTGAGTCGTCTTGGGAGAGAGAGGGGAGGGGTTAAGTGCAGGCAAAGGTTAGCCGAGGGAGGGGGGAGGTTAAGAAGCATGACTGTTTTAAATCACACTCAGGAAGCACGCAGACATGGAGTCAAAAGTGTCTCTTTGAGAAAGTCATGCATATTATTCTTCCTATGTTCAACCAAAGACTACACCCTGGACTTTTTAATGGCCTTGATTTACTGTTTGGCTGCATATCACAGAACGTCAGATTTAGCAGCTCCCTTTTTTCAGCTCTGTGAATCACTGAAGCATATGCACCATTTTTGCAACACAAATACACACACAGGGTGGCAAAATGTAGGGGGAAAAAACTGAATTGCGATTTTCAGAGTACTGCCCGGCGTTGTGTTTTGTTTCATTCACACATGTTTAACACACAAACACTGCAGATTTAGGCAGAGTTCTTTTCACAAACTGAAAACACTCTGTTCCACCATGTGATGTCATACAGAGCATCACATGGTGTGTTTTAAACTCCATATGCAGCTCTGGAAAAAAATAAGAGACCACTGCATTTTTATTTTTTTTTTGAAATCAGCATCTCTACATGTATTACAGCCATTCCATTCCAGCGTCTGTTAAATTCCAACACAAACACAAAGCTGAGCTACTTCAGTTCTTGCACCAGGAGTGGAATAAAGTCACCCAAGAACAATGTGAAAGACTTGTGGAGAGCATGCCAAGACGCATGAAAGCTGTGATTAAAAATAAGGGTTATTGCACCAAATATTGATTTCTGAACTCTTCTTAAGTGAAAACATTAGTATTATGTGGTTTTAAAATGAATTTGATCTTGTTTCTTTGCAATGTTTGAGGTCTGAAAACATGTATCTTTTTTGTTATTTTGACCATTTGTCATTTTCTGCAAATAAATGCTCTAAACGATAATATTTTTATTTGGAATTTGGGGAAATGTTGTCAGGAGTTTATAGAGTCAAACAAAAATGTCCCTTTTGCCCAAACACATACCTATAAGTAGTAAAATCAGAAAAACTGATAATTTTGCAGTGGTCTCTTATTTTTTTCCAGAGCTGTACCTTCACTTGAATCATTTGGATAATTTCAACCCTGGAATTTCCAAGCTCTGCTATATTAAAGGTAAAAGGTAGCTGTTAAAGGAAAAGTAACGTTATTTTACAATCTGAGCCTTCTTTCGGTAATAAAACAAGTCGTTTGACTCACCCATATCACGATCGTGTCATTTGGAGCTGTTTGAAGAAAGTTATGTTGTAGCGTATCCGTTAGCATTTGTATTCGGGGCATTACTTTGCGGTCTCCAAATAACACAAACTTCAGCACTTTTCAAATCATAGAAGCCCGATGTCTTAATGTAAGATTTCGTTTGAAGCAAAAGTGGCCTGTAATCCGAGATTTATCCATAGTTTTCAGCTTTGCGTTTCATGTTTGGGTCCCGGGAGCAGTCCGCGCATGCGCACTGGCGTCCTCATCTACTCGAAACTATGGCTAAATCTCGGATTACAGGCCACTTTTCCTTCAAACGAAATCTTACATTAAGACATCGGGCTTCTATGATTTGAAAAGTGCTAAAGTTTGTGTTATTTGGACACCGCAAAGTAATGCCCCGAGCAAATGATACAGCACCATGTTAAAAGATACGGGATCATTACTAGAACAGAACGGCTCAACATAAGTTCTGCGATACTGCTCCAATTGACAGAAAAATGCTATGGGTGAGTAAAACTACTTGTTTTATTGCCGAAAGAAGGCTCAGATTGTAAAAAAACGTTAATTTGCCTTTAACTTGTAAACTACCACTTCATGACATCCCAAGGTGGAACAGAGCATTTTGAGCATTGGAAATGTAGACAGACTAATAATAATGATAATGTGTGAATGAAATGAAATGAAATGAAGCAAAACTCCAACATTATAACACGGCTTAAAGCTGAAAAGAGTTGCTTTGTGTGCACACTGTATTGCATTGAATTTGAAAAAAGACCCTATGAGAACCCTATGAGTTTCAGAAGTTTTTTTTTTTCTATTCCATTATCTAAATGGTTGCAGCCTTTGTGATATGATGATTTTGCCAACTCAGTTTGTGATTTGTACAGTGTGCCCCTAACACATGCCCCTGTTTGCTGTTGAAGGTCTGTCTTCCTCGATGACAGCTCCTGTACATGAATTAATGATAACAGTTTTTCTTTACAACTTATATTCACTCACATGGACACTATATTTTATGATTTAATAAGCTAACTTACTTCAACCTAATTCACACATAGCAGTAATATACTCAACTGTCTGGTCTAGACGTTGCCATGAACAGGAAGAAGTAGAAGCCCAATTTACCCATGTATCTTATAGTTCTGTGGCTGTGGTGGTTGGAGTAATGGCAAGAAGGACCTATAAAGTGTTTTGATACTTTCTGACTTTGACGGTGCAGAGTGTAAGAGGACAAGACTAAACTTTTGCGTCCAGTTGAAGCTTGTACGTTCTAACCATTAGAGAGGCGGCTCACAACCAATTATAGCAGTGACAGTGCAGTAAGTCCCCTGTGCCATTAGCAGCAGAGGTGTCTGACTGTGATCATTAATAGAAACTCATGTGTGTCTCCAGAGAGAGCTCCCCTCTGCACCTGGATACACTTCATTACCCTGTACACACAACTATCCCGTCACCTGTACTTAAAAAGCCATTTTGAAAAGCAAAACATATGATGATGCTCCGGCCCTCAAGCTTCAGAATAACTAGGTAATATTTTCAATCAAATAATAGTTTTCAATAAGTTTACTGGGTCATTCTGGCATTGATTTGATATCCTCTTCTTAACTTCCAGCAATCCTTTTAAATGATTGTCATTTCCAAGGTCAAAACATCTCCATACTGACTTGTGAATTACTGAGAAAGCAAATTGGTGTGTAATATAGATAAATAATCATAATCTTTGTACCAGATGCCCTGGAGTTAGAAAAATCTTCAGGTCAAACATGCATTAAACATATAGTTCAGTTTTGGGCTTTACATACAGTTTAGAAATCCTGTTATATTCAAAGAAGAAATTCTTCTTGCATCATATAAACAGACATAGCCTACGCAAATTTTCTAGTCACTGTAAAGACAAATCTCTTTATTCTCTTGATCTGATATTACTAATACTATTTGCTATATGCTTGTTTGAAACATGTACAACCTCGATTTGATACAGTTATGTTTTTCTGGGTATACAAAAACATAATATAAGACAGTGTGTATATTTGTCTCCAGGCTTAAAGACAGAAACAGAATTGCTGCAGTCGCCATGACAGCAGCAGACCTTAGTGGGCGTAGCTCTGTTGAGGAGGCTCTGGTCTGCCACACTGACCCTGATCAGAACCAATCAGTATGCCTCATGACTGCCAGCAGACCCCTGTGCCAGTGTGCCACCAGCTCATGGACACTTCAGCTTCACCATCACACACACATGGGCGCTCACTCTGGACTCACTCACTCTGCTGCATGAATTGAGTTAAGCTCTGGCTGTAGGATGAGTGTGTGGGACTGGATATGCATACTGTACTCACATCCCTCTCTTCAAAAGGCTCAACATATTGTTCAAAATATCCATATGTTTGTTTGTAGGTCAACTGGAGAGAGAAAGCATCTTTGTTAATATGTGGTGTACGCTCTGCAGTTAGAGGCTTAACAGCTGCTATCAACAGAGACGAGTACAATTACACACAAAGCATTGTTTTTGTGCATAGAATGGGGAATGGTGACGATAGAACAGAGCCTGTGCTGTAGAAAAGAAACAAACTGATAGGTTAATAAGAGGTTTGCACTTACGCACAGCAGGTATTGACACACTTTATGAATGATAGGGAAATGCTGAATAAACCTGTAACTTATCCCAATGAAAAGCCAGTGAAGGCCTCTTCTGCACTGATTCAGACTGCTCCACTCCGCAACATTGATGGACATTGGTGTGCTGGGACCCCCCGGCGCGGCGCTCCAGGAGGGGATGTAAAGGTGAATTTGTGGGTCTCTGGGCCCACAATGTGGACCCCCTGGGGAGGTAATCACCATGAGGCCAACAGCCGTCAGCTCAGCAGTGGCCCGTGTGTGCGCAGAGACAGGCCTGTGCCTTTGTGCTCCCTGACTCAGAGTGTGCCCCTCTACAGGGGGCTGCAAGGGCTCCCCAGGGGGGCGTTTAAACCATTAGTGCAGTAGGACTGCCCTGACAGACACATGCACACAAACACACGTGTATTCTACAGATACCACCTACTGTAAGTACAGAGCATTATGGGACATACAAGGGCTGTTCACTTAACACTATTGCCTGTAGAATGAATGGAGGAGGGGTTTCCTCCCTCTAATTCAATCATATTGTGCACGGTGCTGACACAGGTCATATGTTAAGAGAGAGGAGTGTTTGTCCACAGATAACACTCTGTTAAAGAAAAAAAGAACTCATGCTGACTATGATTATTACCCAGTACATGTGTGAGATGCCCTCATTGTATCATTGTATCATTTGTAGGTTGTAAGTCAGAGTTTCCATTGTGCTGTGTTGTAAGCCAGCGTCAGCATTATCAATACTTATATTAGTTGTACTCTGACTGCAGTGCAGTATAATTATCATTTGCAAAATCCCTCATCTTTTATATCTTTAACACAGAAGCAAATCTCTTCTGTGCTTTCACCCCTGCATGGCAAAGTTTATTCTGTTCTTCTTTTCAACCACTGCTACATATGGCAAATCAAATTCCAGACATACAAAACTACTTAATTTATAGTTTCATAATTGTCAATCGGTTGTCATTTAAATGTTTATCAATACAAAATCCAGTTATCTGGTGAAGTACTGATTACATTATTGATTGTGTTACATGATTGGATCGGCTGTATTCTAGTTGGTGCTAAATTATTCCTGCAGTGGGCAATTACAGCCTGTGATTTATGAGAGTATGGAAACACAGGGCAAAGCACAGAGATGATGAATTGTGTGTTAAACTCGGGGTGAGAATCAATACATGGACACACACACTCATTTTGCTCTGTACACATATCCAGTTTAGGGAAACAGCTTTTGCATGTACCAATTCATCTTGCACATAGCACAATATAAACAGCACTAGAGGAATACACTTGAGTACAGCCTGGGGATTGTAGAGTAATTCTCAGCCTAATACATCCAGCCTACTCCATCTCTGTCACCAGGCTGCCGTTTTTGGAGCCGGCAAGCACATTATTAATAACGGCAATACATTTTCATTTGACCTGCCACAGGAAATGAAATATTCTAATGGACCTAATACGGCTGTTGCTCCTGTTCCCCCTGATTTACATGCGGGTCATGATGGATGAGATGCATGATGGGAAGAAACAGTGGCACGGATGCACTGCTTGAACTGTCTGTAAGATTGTGGGCAGAGTTTGAGTTTTAGTTATTGTACATATGTATGATTTCACACACAAAATATTTAAAGGGCATGTCAGAATTACATGACAAATCTTTTATTCATTAGGTGTAATTTCCAGTTGTACAAGACTGTATAGTAGTGTTTCTCAAACTATGGTACATGTATCACTGATGGTGCACAGGCTGCCTCTGGCGGTATGTGCCTTATGCAGTTTGAGTTTTTTGTCAATCACTATTTAGAACTACCTTATCCATGGTTTGGTCCCATTTTAGACATCTAATTTTAGACCTGGTTTAGCCCTAATTTAAGCCTGATAAAGTTAATAATAGAGAGTTAATAATAATAATAATAATAATTCATAGCATTTATATAGCGCCTTTCATGACACCCAAAGCGGTTTACAGTTCATTCACTCCACACTTGGTGGTGGTAAGCTACTTTCTGTAGCCACAGCTGCAGGGCAGACTGACAGAAGCAAGGCTGCCATTCTGCGCCATCGGCCCCTCCAACACTCATGCACACTCCACTTTCATACTAGGCAATGTGGGTGAAGTGTCTTGCCTAAGGACACAACAACAGTTTTTGTGCCCCACTGTGACACCTGGAATTCCCAGCGGTCTCCCATCCAAGTACTAACCAGGCACGGCCTGTTAGCATCTGAGATCTGATGGGCTCAGGCTTTGACAAGACAGTATGGACACAAGTTGGAAAGATAATTGTTTTAATAAGTAGTAATCTTTGCTAGTGGTGGTAGTAGTATCCTCCATCCTTTTCAGTTGTGGCAGTAAAATTAACAGCCAATCAATTCATACATACGAAGGCATGGGGCAACCCTGATTAAGCTCTGATTATTGTTCTATTTTTTAAACCCGAAAGAACACATCCTTTTTAACTGATAACCACATTCTCTGACATCCGTATAGTCAACTGTTGGCGATGCTTCAAGTGATCCCGTCCAAACAGAGCCTACTTATCATGGAGGCTATCCCATTTCCACAGTAACACTCCCGGGACACCTCCACGGTCCTCCTCTGTATCAGCAGACAGGTTCTCTCTCAGAATGACCTTGCATCTCTGGGTTGCTGGAAACAGCTCTTCTGTCTATCATATACAGTATAATAGACTCAGATACCAGTTGGCATTACTGCACTTGGTTGTGGGCCAAGCTCTAATTGGAAACAGTGCAGTGGTGGTGGACTTTAATTATAGCCGCCTCAGTAAAAGACACCTGGAGAAAATATGGAATGAAAATAACAAAATGGCAATGGTTATTTTAAATGAAGCATTATAAATAACATGTTAATTTTATCATGGTTAATTGTTTTTATTACACACATTCATATGCATACATAGAATTTATTTTACACACATACTTCTCCTGATTATCCTGATGAAAGCATGATTTTGTAGTGTGGTCTTTGTCACATATTTCTCGTTAAAATGGTTGAGAGGAGTATTCAAGGGAGTATGTGGTGAAGATCAGATGAAGCACCAGCTAATAGCCTGATACAGAGCCAATCACAACCACCACAGAAGATGTGTTATAAAATGTGCTGGTCTTGGCACACCAAAATCACCCAGTCATGAGAGAACTGCCTCACCAGTCACCACTATGCAAAACAACAGAATTAGACACAAAAATTAGCAAGGTTTTTCCCCCACAAATTCTGGTTGATGTGTTTGATTTGAGTTGATACAAATGATGTAAAAGATGTAAAATGATCAGAGAGCTTTAATGTGTCGTTAATGCTGTGTGCATTACCTTTCATGTGTCTTGTCATTTGGTCCTTTATCTCCTATATCAAAACACTCCTGTCTCTAATATCCATCATCACATAATTGCTTAAATCTGCTCTGGCCTTTTTGCTCTGTGCTGTCTGCTAACACTGCCACATAAAAGGCTAAAATCTTGTTAGACCCCATGGAAACCCCCTACGCCGGGTGTCTGCTGGTGTGTGTAATGATGATGGGACGATATCACACATGTTGGCAGGATGCTCCGTTTGCCTAACTGTTCTTGGAAACCTGCATTGACCCATCTGCTGCTGTTTAACCAACCAGCTGCCTGCCTCCCATCGCCACAGACAGACACCCCAAAGCCACAACTCCCCCGTCTCCATGGCAACCAGCTGCCTACCTCCCACCCCCCACCCCCCCAAAGCCGTAACTCCTCCGTAACCATAGAAACCAGCATATTGTGTAGACGTCCTGTACCACAAACCCCCACCCCTTGAAATTCACCCATTTTCAGTTGTTCAGCCTTGTCAGAAGATACTGCTGTGGCTGGTGTCACTGCGGGGCTATGGTGCCTTTGCATGAATCGTTTCGTTGAACCTGCATAACTCAATGTGAATCATCACTTATCATCATCACTTGAAGCTTAATTTAATGAAGGCTTCTCTTGTTTTGATGTGGCTAACTCCACATTGATTCTTTCTGTGCAGTTCAGGGACCTAATTCTCCCAAATCTTGTAGATATTACAGCTCTCATTGTTAAAGACCCTCACCATGTCCAGACATGATACAGTACTTGTATAGGGAATATCACTATGTTACACATGTTTTTCTTTTGTTTATTATATGATGACACAAAAGCAGTATTTAAAATACAGTCACTCATGGTCCAATAAACAGCAGCGTCACAGTCCTCCAGGATGCATTCAGGGCTGGCTCAGTTCTACTGGTTCAACTGGCTTTTCAGTGTCAGCCTTGTTATTCACTGGTAACTGTGTGTTTTGTGTTCCACATGTATTAATGGGTTTTAGCATCTACTACAGTTTCAATGAAGAACTATCAGAATACTACACTGTCTATCTGCCATGTATATTTTGTGTAAATATACTGGTAATTCTGATGAACAGTGGGTGGTGAAAGTGTCTTCCTGTCGCCAACCCCTGCTGAGACTGGCAGACAGTACAACAAACTTTGGGCTTGTAAATGCAAATACTGAGTAACATGCTAATAAGAAGTCACAGATTTCAAGCAATATGTCATGTTGTGGTTGGATTTCCTCCACCCACAATATTGCATCACAGATAAATTAACACAGAGCATTTGAATCATGTTTAAACATGCAGATATTTGTTATTACATGATATCTTTGTATTTTTTGCATTACAAATACAAAATGTTGAATCACCTCAAGCCTAAAGGCACACTCTTAGTGAATGTTTGATTGAGCACAGTTGGACACAGCACATAATGGGCCTTGAGTCGATAACAGTGTCTGTAGATATTGGCATGCAGGTTCATGTGAG
Source organism: Paratrypauchen microcephalus (assembly GCA_036785185.1). Classification (NCBI taxonomy): domain Eukaryota; kingdom Metazoa; phylum Chordata; class Actinopteri; order Gobiiformes; family Gobiidae; genus Paratrypauchen; species Paratrypauchen microcephalus. The sequence goes on from JAVJIX010000023.1 coordinate 3,902,335, forward strand.
CCTCAGGCTAAGCTTTTAAATGAAGCTTAATCCACACTTCTCCAAACATCTGCATTATTACTTCCAACCACAAGTTCTACTATTGACAAGTACACTCAATGCTACTCTATAACAAGAAGCAAAGCTAAGTATTTTTTTCCCCCACATAAATGACTACATAAAGGAAAATAGGCTTCTTCTGAGAAGTGTTTGAGGCAAAAGCAGCAACTATAAAGAAAAGATGTGGCTCTTATGCACAATAACATACACCAGCATTTGGATTCTAATGGTTTGGAGTCTTCACACAAACTTTGCAGTTAAGCTCTTTATTGTGAGATGGGCTTGGTTCATTTTGTGGGTTGCCTAAACATGAATTGTTAGAGTGGCCTTTGTAGCACGCACACTGACTAAATGTCAAGTCTGTGTGTGAAGTCAATGAACTATTGTTTTATGACCTACTTTTATAGTTTGCATATATAAAGTGACATTTTATTGGCTTTTATTGCCATGCATATGCTTACTGTAATGTCAAGGTAATTCACAAATGTGTGAGTGTTATGTTATGTTATGTTATGTTATGTGTGCAAATAAATCACCAATGAATTTAATAACTGAGTGAATCCAGATTTGGAGTATGACAATATAACAGTAGGTAAATAAATGCTAAAAATCAGAAAGAAATGAGACTTCAAGAAGGATTGACAAATTAAAGGCAAAGTAACGTTATTTTACAATCTGAGCCTTCTTTCGGTAATAAAACAAGTCGTTTTACTCACCCATATCATTTTTCTGTCAATTGGAGCAGTATCACAGAACTTATGTTGAGCTGTTCTGTTCTAGTAATGATCCCGTATTCTTAACATGGTGCTGTATCATTTGCTCGGGGCATTACTTTGCGGTCTCCAAATAACACAAACTTTAGCACTTTTCAAATCATAGAAGCCCGATGTCTTAATGAAAAATTTCGTTTGAAGCAAAAGTGGCCTGTAATCCGAGATTTAGCCATAGTTTCGAGTAGATGAGGACGCCAGTGCGCATGCGCGGACTGCTCCCGGGACCCAAACATGAAACGCAAAGCTGAAAACTATGGATAAACCTCGGATTACAGGCCACTTTTGCTTCAAACGAAATTTTTCATTAAGACATCGGGCTTCTATGATTTGAAAAGTGCTAAAGTTTGTGTTATTTGGAGACCGCAAAGTAATGCCCCGAATACAAATGCTAACAAATGCTAACAGAAACGCCAAAACATAACTTTCTTCAAACAGCTCCAAATGACACGAACGTGATATGGGTGAGTCAAACGACTTTTTATTACCGAAAGAAGGCTCAGATTGTAAAATAACGTTACTTTTCCTTTAAGCTTTGCACTTTATGAATGCTATAGTGTGTGATCTTAACCTAATTTGGGCCAAGGTGGAAATAGGGGCTTGGTGGGCACATAAACTTTAATGCAGCATGGGGAGACAAACTGATGCTGCAGACTTATAAATATTAAACATGCCTTGCCTGGCTTATTGCTTGACCACATAAAAACAGAGGCAAGAGCAGCTTGGCTGGCTCTCTCTCCTTTATTTAACACCTGACCCCATCCACTGCAGTAAAACATCACTGGGATTCCCTCAAAATTAACCCCAAATTAGCAGTGATGAGAAGATGAAAGGAAGGAGATACTAAAATACATCAAAACACATGGAATAGGATCCCTCTACTCTCTACTCACAGACACAATAACGAATGGCATAGCATTGCCAAATGCCAAATGTGCTGTCACAAGCACTACCCCAAACGCTCTGCTGTGGTCTGGAGGGAACTCTTGGCATAGTTTCTGAGGATAAGGCACTTAACAGCTACAGCCAGTACTATTTTCATTGCTGTTTTGTATGAGTGCCCCTTTATGCTTTGTCTTACCAAGACAACTACAGACTGAAGACAACATCACCCCCATCTCCCTAGACCAGGGGTGGGCAATTATTTTTCCCCAGGGGCCAAATAAGAAGCAGAAAATATTGTGGAGGGCTGGGCCAAAATTTTGAAGTCTACTGTGGTAATTAATTTTATTCCTGTTGAAATCAGTAAATGGCATTGTTTACAGAAGCTGTGTTATTAGTAAGTAATGAGAGAGTGAATGAGAGAGTTTTCCAAAAACTGAATTTATTCAGTAAAATAATTGAAAACGATGGTAAACGTGAAACATTTGTAACTCTTTTTCAGTCACATTAACCCCACAATGCTTTCTGAGTTTAACTTTCTTAACTTTGTATTAAGACACCACAATGTCTTTGTTTGCCAAATAATATAATACAAGATATGTCACATTTTTTTTGTCCAACTGCCAAACTGTGTAGAAAAAAAGTCAAAGTTAGCATGTTTAGTGTTTTTTGTTTTTGTTTTTTATTTTCTTGATCAGTGAGAGAAATCTATCCTCTGTTGAGCTTTAACAAGTGCATCAAAGTCAGGTTGCATGTTTGAGGTGGAGATGTGAAGCACATCTGACAGATGATCATCAGTACAAATGCATTATGTACAAATTTGAAAGTAGGTTTTATTTTCTTAATTCCAAGCAACCTTCCGGGGGCGGGTCAGAGTCGGGCCGTTTTTGGCCCCCGGACCTTGAAATGCCTGGGTCTGCCCTAGACCCTTTGTAATTATAAACACTTCTCAGTTTTCTTCAACTTGTTCCTATAAGTGTAACAATTAAAATTTGGTTATTTTGCTAAAGAAAATGAAATGTGGACTTTGCCCTCTGCACTTTCAATTCAGATGTTTGTTCTTTGTTGTTGACATGTGTGTTTTGTTGTGGAAGTAGTGGTCTGCTTAGTGATTATAGTTTAACATATACATAATGAGCTGTGGGACACTGTGAGGAGACCTGGGGCACATGGAGAGAGCTGGTGGAGGAACCGATGATTCTAACTCAGTGACTTGGCAGAAATTGTAATGATATATTTCCGTCAATTCCATCAGTGTGTCGACCTGGGAGCACCCCTGCAGCGCATCAGTCAGTTTGTGTTACACTATTGTCACCTGTTACAGCACTTAAAAATGGGATGTTTTTTGTACTGTCACAATGCTTGGCGTGGGAGAAGCAATGCATTTTGTGTTATCCTTTTTTATATTTATGTAGCGATATAAGCATACATTACCGTGTACTAAAATAAGAGTTTTTTCTTGTACAGGAAATGTGTGATGAAACAATCTTATTTTGATGTTTGCTAAGTACTATGTTTTGTTTTTCTAGCTCCTCCAAAGCATAACTTCATGTTGGACCTATACATAAACAGTGTATGTCATTTTGTCTCTCTAAACACCATTGTTAGGCTGATGAGAACAACAGAACAGAATGGAGCTGTGGAAAAATATGTACATGAAAGATTTACAAAGCTCAGATGTGTCATAGATAATTGCCAGTGACGCTTTCAGACACACGGGTCTATGGTATGCAATGCTGCAGGAATCAAAAGCATTCAAGATTTCAAGATTCAAGATTGTTTATTTGTCATATGCAGAATCAACACAAGGTCAACAATGCAATGAAATGGATCAGTAGGATCAGTAGAACCGTTGACTCGCTAAGATAGTCAAGAAGTACTAATAACATGCAATAATAGTACATGGTTAAAAAAAGTGTTGCAAAAGTGCAGGGGAAGAAGTAAACAATATAATAAACAATATAATAAACAATATAATAAAATATGTAATAAAATGTAATAAAAAAATACAAGGTACAATGTACAAGGTGCAGGTAGGATTAAATCAAAGATCAAATAAGGTGTAAGTATTTCACAGATTGCACATAATATGGTGTGGTGTAGGTGTTGCATGAGGATTTCGTATTGCACATAGTATGGTATAAATATTGCACATAGGTTATTGCACTGATTATTGCTCAGGTAACAGTAATTTACAGTGAGGTAGTGACAAACATGATGCATTCGTACAGAGCAGCAGCAGTAAACATAATTATGCATAATGAAAGGTAGTTTAGTGCAGTATTGAGAGTTCAGTATTATTTAGAGTATTATCCAGAGTTCAGTAGTCTGACAGCTTGGGGGTAATAGCTGTCTTTGAGTCTTTTTGTGCGTGCTGGCAGGCTCCTGTATCGTCTACCAGAGGGTAGCAGACGGAAGAGTCCTTGTGCCGGATGAGTATGGTCCTTAGTGATGCTGCGTGCCTTACGCAGACCCCTGCTGTGGTAAATGTCCTGGATGGAGGGGAGACTGCTGCCAGTGATGTCCTCTGCCGCTCGCACCACCCTCTGTAGTGCTTTGCAGCTCTGAGAGGTGCAGTTCCCATACCACACTGTGGTGCAGTCCGTCAGCAGGCTCTCGATGGTGCACCTGTAGAAGTTTGTGAGGATGCTGGTGTTCATACCAAACTTCCTCAACTTCCTCAGGAAGTAGAGTCTTTGTCGGGCTTTCTTAACCACAGTGTCTGTATGTAGTGTCCAGGACAGATCCTCCATGATGTGTACCCCAAGGAACTTAAAACTGCTGACCTGCTCCACCTCAGCGTTGTTAATGGAGATGGGGGGATGCTGGTCTACACGCTGTCTCCTGAAGTCCACGATCATTTCCTTAGTTTTGCTGACATTCAGAGAGAGGTTATTTTCCTGACACCAGCTGGTCAGTGATTTCACCTCGTCTCTGTAGGCGCTCTCATCGTTGTTGGTGATGAGGCCTAGGATGGTGGTGTTGTCAGCAAACTTGAGGATGGTGTTGGAGCTGTGCCTGGCGGTACAGTTGTAGGTGAACAGGGAGTACAGGAGAGGGCTGAGAACACAGCCCTGGGGTGCCCCAGTGCTGAGGACACATGTGGAGGAGACGTGGCTGCCGATCCTCACCGCCTGTGGCCTGTTGGTGAGGAAGTCCCATATCCAGCAGCAGATGGACGTCCCCAGGCCCAGGGCGGTGAGCTTAGAGACCAGTTTGGAGGGGATTATGGTGTTGAATGCCGAGCTGTAGTCGATGAAGAGCATTCTCACATATGTGTTTCCTCTCTCCAGGTGACTGAGAGAGGTGTGGACTGCTAGAGCAATAGCGTCGTCTGTAGACCTCTTTGCTCTATATGCAAACTGCAGGGGGTCCAGGGTGTCGGGGAGGGAGTCACAGATGTGTCTCTTCATGATTCGTTCAAAGCACTTCATGATGACAGATGTGAGTGCTATGGGCCGATAGTCATTAGGACAGGATGCTGTGGGGGTCTTTGGGATGGGGACTACAGTGGAGGTCTTGAAGATGGTGGGCACGATAGACTGGCTCAGAGACAGGTTGAAGATGTTGGTGAACACCTCGGCGAGTTGGTCAGCACAAGCCCTCAGCACCCGTCCGGGGATGCCGTCGGGTCCTGGTGCTTTGCGGGGATTCACTCTCTTGAACGCCCGTCTCACTGTAGCAGTGTCTATACAAAGTACAGCGTCCTCACTGTCCACATGGGGTCTGGTGACAGGCGTGGTGTTATCTGCATCAAACCGGGCGTAGAAGGTGTTGAGTTCGTCCGGAAATGATGCGCTGGACAGTTCCACGGGCCCGCTCCTCCCCTTGTAGTCAGTGATGCAGCGTAGCCCATGCCACACCCGTCTCGGGTCATTGCTCTGCTGGGCAGGCTCCACTCTCTCCCTGTAGTCCCTCTGGGAAGTCCTGATGGTCTTTCTGAGGTCGTACTTGGCTGCTTTGTAGGCTTCGGGGTCTCCTGAGTTGAAGGCGGCGGTGCGAGCTTTCAGTTTAGCACGCACCTCCGGTCCCGCCCAGGGTTTCTGATTAGGGTAAGTGCAGATGGAGATTTTGGGCACCGTGTCCTCAATGCACTTCCCTATGTAGCCTACGACACAGGGGCGTTCTTTGACGGGGGCCACCTGGGCAATTGCCCAGGGCGGCATCGCGGGAGGGGCGCCGCGGTGGCGCGAAGGGGAAAAAAACAAAAAACAAAAACAAAAACGGTGCGGCGCGCGGCCACGCGGAGGCGGGGGCGCGCGGGCGCGCGGAGGCGGGGCCGCGCGGAGCAAAGATCCGCGCGGATCCTTGTGCAGGGGCCGGGGTGGGGGGCTGGTGCTGTGCTGGCTCGTGGTTACATGAAGGCAAGAGTGGCTTTCGCCCAGGGCGCAAATCACTCTAGGAACGCCACTGCTACGACAGAGTGTGTACGCATTCATTCAAATGAATGTAAAAATGGGTGTTTATACCACATTTGTTCAGCTGTCTTTCTGGTAATACGCTTGACAGAATAGAATCTGATCCATGAAGTTCCTTCGTGTGACACTTAGCCTGAGGCAGTGTGAATAGTCTGCGCTGTCGCTGGTGAAGACTAATGAGTGAGCGCGTTCACAGGTACAACGCTGTTACAGACAGCTCTGATTCAAACGCGCACAGCATGACAGACCACATTCACATGTCTTTTCCACACTCACCAAGAGGCCGTCACTGCTCTATGATGCGCGGCTCTGCGCCTACACCGTCTCCTGAAAGTGCGCAAACCTGGCGGGTCAGTGGGCGAAGGACCACGGTGCAGAGGAGGACGTGTGTGGCCGCGGGTGCGAGACTCATCTGACGCCGTAGGCCTAAGGAATGCAGTCCCAGGGATGAGCATGAGGAAATGAGAGGAATAGGGGGATGTCGGAGTCCATGACCGATGAAGTAGTGCATATTACAGAGACCTATTACCGGTAGTTTACTTGCCGCTGTCAGCCCACAGCATAATGAGGAAGTCTGCAGACGCGTCTGGAGCTGCTGTAGACGCCGGATAGTCCTGTTCAAATGTTTTTAATGTGTACGTCCAGTATGACTGGCTTGGTAATAAACATGATATTGCTATCACTAAACTCTTACACTCTTTGAAGATTGTAAAGCTCTTAGAATATGTTATTGGATTTAAGAAATGCAAGTATATTGCATACACACAATAATGTTTTTCAAAAATATTTGAATGCTTGAATGTATTTGAATGAAGAATATAAGCAACATATGGTATGTTTCAGTGGCTTGAGTGCCACGTATAAATTCAGCATGCAGTTGATAATGGGGGCCACAGTAGAGAAACATCATGCAACTTGTCAACAAATGTCAAATTGGCCGTCACACTCAGCTTCATTAAAGGCAGTCCTTGTTAGTGTGACGCTGTACTTACTTAGACCTGATATAGTCAGTCAACATGGTTCATACCATGCATCATTTAGACACTTCTGAATATTGTTACAGACACATCCTGGCCAATTTGTACAATGTATTGTATGTTTTGGTAATAAGGGAGCCCAATAAGGGAGGTGGTATACTGTTGAGAAGAAAGAAAAACAGGACACATTTTAAAAGTATATCTTAATATAAACATTTTATTCAGTGCATTTTTGTGTATACAACAAATAATAAACAACTGGAAGTCTCCAAGCAGCCACAGTGTCTGCCTGACAATGTTGTTTTCTCCAATGTGGCCAGGTTTATTTGGAACACATAATCCAACATGGGTTAATACACACAGCCTACATCATGCAGCTCTAGACCATAATTCCCTGCTCTCTCCCATGCAACAGATAGGTTTGCCCAAAACAGAGTAAACCATCTCTGGAGGTGCAGCCCAGTAAAGAAGGCTTCCCAAAAGCAAGTACCAGAAATGTATGAAGCTGGAGGAAAAGGGCCCACAAAAGGGGACTGCTTTGTACACAATTGTATTTGTACATGCCCTGTGCAAGGAGAGGGAAGTTTTCATTTATTTTATTTTTTTTTACTTTTCCACTTTACAAATATGACATGTCCTATAAAATGTTAAGCCACCTAAAAGTCCACAGTATTCTTTTGAATATAGAAAATATTGTCACCACAATAAATTACTCAAATACATAGAACAAGCATCCTGGGAAGGGAGTTGCCGTGCCATACTTCTTATGGCAATGGTATGGTTCAATAAAGAGGACAGATGCTATAAGAAGAGGGCCAAAGGATGACATGACACAGAGCACAGAGACGGAGACATCGTAACACAGTCTAAACAGAAGGGAATGGGGTCACACACAGATAATTCCATACCTCAGTAGTCAAGCATATCAGATATAAGAAAAAGATCCAGCACACTGCCAAGTCCAAAGTATGTCACATCACTGCCTTCTCCAATTGTGTACGGCCAAAACGGCTCACTTCCATCAAAAGGATTCCAGCTTTGCCTTTAGACTGGCTCCATTCTCAGTGGCTTAAAGGGACACTCTTCATTCTGTCTTTGGTTTGCTGGAACCTCTTTCAGTGATGTTAAAAAATCCATAAGAAATACTGAACAATGTCAAAGGGACAGAACACGAGGGATAGAAAACAGCCAAGAAAGAAAGAAAGAAGGAAAGAAAGGCTCAAGGCTAATTTAGAAAATTAGCAGGATCAAGGCGCAGCTGTGGCATCTTTACAAAAAAATAATAATAAAAAAAAAAAAGCCACACTGTCCTATATAATTGGGATCAACAGAGGAGGCATCTTCTCCCATGCTCTGTGCCCAGCTTGTGCATGAGGACACAGAGGAGCTACCATCTGGCCGGTCACAGTCTCAGCAGCACTGCGCCGCGCCAGGGACATCATAGAGGCTTTGTATTCACAGAAGCAAGGAGCCCACCGCCACGGCACCACTATGGGCCGTCAACAGCGCCTCTCTCCTCGCACTGTTGCAATAATGCATGAGCGCTTAAAGTAAAAGAAATCATTTTAACATGAGCAAATAGCAGCCCATTAGTGATGCAAGAAAGAAAACTCAAGCTAAAACAATATTTGAACTTTTTCATCCATGTGTTAAATGTGCTATTATCTGTTTGTAGTACTACAGTTGTTGTAACCGAAAAAGTGAAATACCAAAATGGAAGTGTCCTTTAATAATAATAATAATAATGATGTTTTTCTTTCAGTCCTGAAATGGTGAGAAAGTTGTGGATCACGCTCTGCTGGAGGTAAGGTTCGGAGGTTTCTGTCCCAGAGAAGGTCCCTCGCTACGTGGACTCGTGCTGGCTCACGGTCTTGCCTCCGTTCAGCACCGCAGACGCACTCCGGCTCTTGGTGGGGGTGCCTGTGCCCGAGCGTGAGAACTCTGTCAGCTCGTGGAGGGATGGCTCTCTGTACATTGCAACTGGAGGAACAAGAACGGCAGATTAAAATTAGGAATGTCTAGATTAAAGAACACTGGACTTGGAGACTAGTAATTGAGATAATGCATGTGTGCAGAAGCAAATTATTCATACTACATGTAATCTTGAGCTGGAGCAATATGAGACAATTTAGAGAATAGTTTTTTGTTTTATTTTTATTTATTTTTTTACCAAACTATCCTCTACTCAAGCTTTAGTGCTGGGGACTGCTCATAGTAGAAGTTGCTGAAGTTGGAGATGGCACATGAGGCTATTGTGTATTTCATTATAAATTCAGGAGTCACTGGGGCTTTGGCTCTGCTGTGTTTGCAGCAACGGTCAGTTTGCATCCACAGCTTTTCTCCAGAATTACCAGTAATCTGAGCACAGCCTTGGACATCAACATTCTAGAATTTCAAAGAGACTTGCGTTAAATAGTTGAAAGTGCATATTACACATTTTCATGTATGGTTCAGGTTTTATTTATTTATTTATTTATTTATTTATTTATTTATTTATTTATTTATTTATTTATTTATTTATTTATTTATAACTTCATCAAAATGGTCAGAGTAGGGAAATGTAGATCTTTAGCCACATCTTTAAAATAAGAATTAGGGGTGGGATTTTGTGAAATAAACATTTGGATCCCCTCATAGAGCCTCTTCAACCTCCTGCCCTCGGGGAGAAGGTACTGGAGTCTCCGGGCCCACTCCACCAGACTGTCAAACAGCTTCATCCACCAGGCTGTCAGGAAGCTGAACTCTCACTTTACCCGTCTCCCACTCCCCCCCATAAAAAAAACACATCACTCTAGACACTTTAAAAACTGCTGCTAAGAACTGCTGTTGCACATTATGTTTACCTTATTTTCAATGCACATTTTATTAAATCTGTAGATAGGTATTTATTCTTTGCACTACTTTTTACTTTTTGTCTTAGATAGTTTTTGTATTGTCCTTATATTGTATTTTGTACACTGTCTTTTTTGCACCGCTTGGCCATGGAGAAATGGAATTTCGATTCACTGTATGTCACACATATGGCAGAATTGACAAAGCTCACTTTGAACTTGAACTTTGAACAAAAATAGGATTTCATGCTGGTCACACCATTTGAGAACTTGTATTTCCAAAAAGCAGTGCCATAGTGACATCAAAAATTAGAAATTAAATTAATAAAAAATTTACTATATTGCACAATTTATGTATGTCCCCCTTACACGGACTGTCTATTGTCCCACTGCTAATAACAATGTTAACTATGTAATGGGTAGTCTGACCTGTCATACGCTCTGTAGATTGTAGACCACTCCTGTCTGCACATAAGTGAATTATCACAGCCTGTTTGGGTCCAAACATTGAGTTTCACAGATACAAATAGGGACATTGTCTGAAGGTCAAAATCTGCCAAAACACCATCAGGTTCCAATTCAATTGGACAAAAAAATAGACAAGTCCGGTGTTGATGTCATTACGTAACGCCCCATAGGCAGCAAACTGATGCTTTTTTTGTTGGTTATAAAAGACATCTAGTTTATGTCTTCAACTTAACATTTTCTACCATCTTTTAAATATTTAGATCAGAGACCATCTGACCACTTTCACCTTCAGCAGCAATCTTCTATACTGCAGTGACACTGGGTTGGTGTGAAAGGGTCACATACTAGAATCAAAGGAGGGAGACATGGCTGCTGGGCACACAGCTCAGCCTAATTGAGATCTGTAACAGTCTATTCTCTCTGAGCTCTGTTCATTTTTGTCTCCAGGAAATGCTTTTCTTTTTATATGTTATAAACTAAAGATTTGAAGATGACTCTTTATGAACTGAAATACTGTTTGTGCTCTTTAGTTATTACATAGCTTAAAAAAAACACAAGATGTGAGAAATATGGAGTGGAATTATTCTCTTAAACTGTAAGTGATGAAATAAAAGATGGAGTTTAGTTCAATGTAGTACAGTGGAACATTCTAAGCAAAGCAAAAACTTGTCTATGGGGTCAGGCATGTGGCAGACTCAGACCAGAAAAAGTTGCATAGTATATCTATAAATATGTAATGCTATGAGCTTCACCTTTTAGTGGTTTGGGAAGAAAGTGTGCTGCTGGCTTGTTCTTCTTGACGTGGTTGCCCTTCATGATCTCACCCTCTTTGTTGAGGCCCAGGTACCAGCCCCGGCCTGACTGCTGCTGCCGGTAGATCATGGAGGAATACGTCACATAGTAGTTCTCAAACACTGACTCTTTGAATTTACACTCCGATGTGAAGTGTTCCTGAAGAGACAAACCACAAGAAACACACTGAGAGCTTAGTGGACATTATTTTACTCAGGTCAGTGGTTTTCAAACTGGGGATGGGAAAAACTAGCAGTACTTTGGATTTTGGTAGTATTTTCATGTAAGAAATAAATAAATCAGAGATTCAGATTTAAACATTTTGTAATTCTTGATTTTCAATGGTCCTGTCATGATATTAATTATATATATTTTATATTTTTATAACTGGTAAGTCTTCCCCTCCGGGCGCCGAAGGATGGCTGCTCACTGCTCCTGAAAAGGATGGGTCAAATGCAGAAGTCAAATTTCTCCCATGTGTCACTTTGTGTGAGACCAATAAAGTCCTAATCTAAAGTATATCGTTCAACATATGAAAGCTGGAACAATATATTTTTGGGGTCAGCATTTATTGTGTGTACAATTTCTGTTATTTCAATTATCTATTGTAGCTCATGATTTTATAACAATATTTTATGTTTAGAATACTTTTTGTGGTTTAAATCTGCTCTCGATCTCTACTTCATCAGTATATTTCACTTCAAAATTTGTTATCGTGAGAAGTCTATGTTTACTACCAAAATATTTTTATATGATAAAATTACCCACTATGTAACACAACATTTTTTTTTAAATATAAAATTCTCTTTTTACTCTTATCTCCAGAGAGTGATCAGACTCCATTTACTGTATTTAATAATGCATGACTTTGTGACATAGATAACAGTGATATGACCGATAGTGAGAATTATAAATAAAGCATATGGCTAGATAAAGTCCTGACTCTTAATTATGTATGCCTTGTTCATTATATCCTAGAATATTGTCCACTGTATTCGAAACATAGTTATAAAATTCCTGACGTCTTTGTATTTGGTTCAATATTGACTTTATGTTATAAAGCTAAGGCAGCTCTAATTGGTCTATATATGCGTTCGGTGTAATGCCTGCAAGGTGTGACTGCCTGCTTATTTTTAATGGTATTGAGGTACTTTCACTAATGAACACTCTGTGGGGTGCCTCCTTGGAGACGTGTGGGTTTGCAGTTCATTTTGCCGACTCCATACTGCACCACGGTTCTCTCCAGCACTTTGTTTGGTTTAGGATCAGGAGCCTATATAGGATTTGCCCATTAATACTACAAGAGTGTGGCGGTGGTTTATTTCCCTCAGGTGAGAATCTGTGTGTGTGTGTGTGTGTGTGTGTGTGTGTGTGTGCTAGTGAGTGGTTAGGTGGCTATTGTGGGCATGTGTGTGTGCCCAATTTGTGGAGCTGCTAGTGCAGAGTGTAAAAACCCACTCTAATCAGGAGACAATTCCCCCTGAGCCAGGCTGAGGGACAGTGATGGTGCCTGCATTCCTCACTGTAACTTTTATTATGAAAAGCCAAACACACTTAGAAAATACAGGAATATGATTGAAAAATGGATGCTCAGTATGACGTATAGATGGCCAAAACACATAAGCCATGTGGGTCGGTGTGATGTGATGATGTGTCCTTAAGGCTGTGGTGTCATGACAGAACAAGAGCTATGTGGGTCCAATTATTTTTCTCTACCTCATGTGCTTTTTCATTGCTTTTGTGATTATAGTTATTCCCTATGTAAAAGCCACTGTCACACTAATACATAAACATATTCATGTTCACAACTTTGAGGGGTGATGTTTTGCCCAAGAGCACAACACACTGTGTGGCAGGGATCTCTCGACTAGAAGAAGACAACATCTCTACAAATATTGCTCTGAGGTTAGGAACATTGGGGTTATTCTGTCTACAGTCAAACCTTCTTCTGGGCAGACACTAGGTAAAGAACACATGTGGATGTATAAGTAGTCTTGTACAATGTGTTAAAGAAGACATAATATTCTTATATGGTATTTAGTGATAAACTACAATGTAATTATACATAAATCACAAATGTACATATTGTTCACTGTAAACCAGAACATTAACCAAACTGCAGAAATGACTCTGCTGCTTGCCCTGCCTTTACAAAGAGGCATTTCACCATTGAAAGCAAGAGATTCTAAGTTATAATCTTTGAAAAATTGTAAGTAAACATTTTGTAAGTATGACCCATTGTTCTAAGAATCACACATAAGTACACAAGGCTGTGGGTGGGGTACTTTTCTGACCAATGTAGTCTCAGATGCAGTCATTAGGATTGCAAACACTGCATGAATCACTTTCGCAAATGTGACTACAAGCTTGAGTAGGCTAATGAGGGAAAACTATTGTAGCATGGTTGACAGCTTCTAAAAGTCATTTTTAATCATATGTGAATAATATAAAAATATTCTGCTGAGAAAGACGTATTCCAGTTTGAACACGAAGATTGTCCAGCACATTCTTCACAAAACCTGAATATGCGCCGTACTTTGTTTTCAGTTTAGTGCTCCAAAGCAGATCCTGCCCCACACAAGTGTTTTTGATCATTCACTCCAGCCCCAGCAGACGTGCTACAATCACAGCTACACTGCTACCACCCTGGCAACATCCTGCCACAGAAAAAGAAGGTGGCTAAGGGTTTATGAAAAGCACTATTCTCACTGTTTTATGTACACACCAACTTCACAGGGAAAACAGCAAGTTCACACCAGCTTAGACGCAGAGCCAAATCATATCTTCTGATTAATAGTAACAAGTCACTTGTTTTGGTTAGAATGATAGTCCTGACTACAGTCTTTTTATGCAGTTTAATAAAATAAAAAATAATGGACAGATAGACTGACAAACTACAGTATGTTCGACATAAGGTGAAGAGTGTGATAAACAGGCCTTAAAAAACTAAACAAGAACTTTTCTATTCTGAACCAAAACTGAAAAAATATAAAACTGTTCTATGGCCATTTTAATGCAAATTGGTCAAATGATAACAGGAATTCAAGTTCCTTCTTTGGAAGCTCTGACTGTAACTTTCAAACCCAAAACATTGTACATGGCCTAGATTCTTAAAAACAATAAAAGCATTATAAATTAAGACAGTGCACAGCTCTGGGAGCATATGTCTTTGATGTGGAGCTGGTGTGAAGTCATGTCTGTCTGTGTCTTGCCTATGTTTATTTTTGTAGCTCCTAGAATTTGTCGTGACAGTTTGGTGCTGGAAGCTCTACAAAGCCATTGTTAATATTACAAAGAAATTGAATATTATTTTGGATAGTACATATCAAAGTGTTGTTTTTTTTCCTTATCAAAGGCACGTGTAAGACAGATAAGTAACAAAATGTTTTATATATCATACAAAATATGCACTATTATTAAGTTTAATTTATTCAAAATTACAACACAGCTGTAAAACTGGTATTTGATATAATATTAGTAAAAATTTAGTAGTAATAGTATTAGCAATAGTATTAGTATTGTATAGTGCCAAAATGTAGGCAAACATATCACTTCTATTTGCACTGAGGTGCTACACCTCACCATCTTTTAATCGTGGACCTTCTTTGTTAATGTGATGCTGATCTAGAAAAGAGAGAGAAGGCATCTTTGTTAAACAAGAGAAAACCTCAGCTGCCCCACCTCTTTATACAGTACTATGAACACTATAATTATACAAACAATAGTTAATGTCTACAAATGTAATGTATTTACTGTCTGCCAGCATCAATAATAGTGAATAAATGATCCATGTCAAACCACAATCAATTATGGTGCTTTTGTGCTGCTTCCTGGGGAGTAATTACTGATCAGGTTTACCATTCAGTAGTAGGAGTAGAGACATGTAATGGATCTAGCATCCTCTGTAAAATATATTGGCTGCATTTGCCCAGATGAGTCCAGTCAATGCTAAAGGGAAGTGGAAACGACAGCAATTATGACAATGAAATCAGCACTTGGCTACTTTCTTCAATAGCCCACAAGACTCATGATGCTTAAACGAGGCCAGTACTTCAACTCTTCCTAAACTTGATTTGCTCTGTGCTATTCGGGGTGGCTTTTGTTCACTTGTTTGGGGCTATACTGCTTTTGAACAGCCTTACAAATCGCAAACACAAATAGACACACCCACATTGTGTTGACAATGAAGCACCCATGCATGTTGGACTAGTTAATGATACAGCCCAGTGGAGGGAGACGCCGCAGCAGCAGCAGTTATTTACCAAAGGCATTGTGAGCGCTAAATGGATAAAAGTGCTGGGAGTGTGACTGGTGCGTCTCTAGCAGGAGTGGAGTCAAAGGGCCCAAGACGAGGACGCACACTCGTTTGTTGCAGTTTGAAACAACATTTTGGTTCTACAATGTTTTTGCAAAGAGCTTTAGGCAGCATCCAATTACGCCTGGCACAAAAACTGCAATGTGAAGAAGAATTTAGTACTTAAGTGATGATGGGTTCAAGTAGTTTCATAAAGTCCTGTCTGGAACAGATTTTTTTCATATAATGGGCAATCTTGCAGCTTCAGGAAAGACCCACATTTCATTTTACTTGAGTTGAATTTACACCAAAATTCTCAACTCCATTTCTCATCCATTTACAGAATTGTTACTGCTGAATAGGCAGACCTTACTGTAATGAGCTTTTTGCATTGTATATCATCAGCTCGTAGTTGAAAAAAACTTTATAAAAATGAAATAAATTATGAAAAACTGTGAAATATTGTTAAAGGTGCACTGTGTAACTTTTCTGGTGTCTCCATGGATGTCATTGCTTTCCCTATAATGTTCCACAGTATGAAATGTATAGTAAAGAACATGCTGTAATTCGAGTGTTTTTACCATCTAAGTGACGCTGAATATATTCACAGCTAAGTTCTGCCTCAGTCACAGCTTTTCTCGTTTTATATCGCCTCCTGCTCCTCAAATCGCAGAACATACAGTACATGTAACACCATGTAGTCTGTGTTACCTAACGATATTATGTAACTCATATAAAATACGTATTAAGACAATGACAACTATATTAGCCATGCTAGAATGTTGTTACCTCATCACAAACATAGTACGTGAAGTTGTGTTTTGTTTCATCCACGCTTTTTTGAGTAATTCTGAATTATTAGGTTGTCTACATCTCCAAAGCTCAAAATGCTCTATTCCACCTTGTGATGTAATGGAGGGGTAGTTTTTATGTTAACAACTGCCTTTCACTTTTTGTTCAGTAGAGATCAGCGTGTATGTACAGCTCTGGAAAAAAATAAGAGACCACTGCATTTGTTTTTCTGAAATCAGCATCTCTACATGTATTACAGCCATTCCATTCCAGCGTCTGTTGAATTCCAACACAAACACAAAGCTGAGCTACTTCAGTTCTTGCACCAGGAGTGGAATAAAGTCACCCAAGAACAATGTTAAAGACTTGTGGAGAGCATGCCAAGACGCATGAAAGCTGTGATTAAAAATAAGGGTTATTGCACCAATTATTTAATAAACAGGAGGGAAATGATGGAATAATTATATATTATTAACTTTTGTGATTCCTTAATCTTTAGAAATGAAGTTTCAAATGTGTGCGTGACTTGTGATCATATGTTTTGAGTTGCAGAAAGGCCAGATATCTGAGGGGAGACGTAAGCAGACAGCTCGGCTCCTCCAGTATCTAAGTCCCAGGGACATTGTCCCTGTGAAAGATGTCATATCTGGGAATTATCTTATAAGTGTGTTGGGTTTTATGATTATGTTTTGGTTTTAATGATTATGTTTTGTCGGCTGTCCTGCCACATGTTCCCCCACCCCTTATGGGCAGGACAGACCACGTGTAACTAGGGATGTGAAAAACTGAATAAATAGCAAGCTGGGGGCACAGAGAACCAGGACGCTCAGAGCAGAGTGGGCCAAGAGCATTTTTGTAACCTGGGCATTCTCTCTGACTGTTCTCCACTTGCAAGTGAAAAAACCTAATCTCTCTTGTCTTCCTTTCCTGTGTACAGAATATGTTGGGTTTTTACCAGCACCCATCAGATTTCTTAAATATTCTTCTTAAGTGTAAACATTAGTATTATGCTGTTTTAAAATGAATTTGATCTTGTTTCTTTGCATTGTTTGAGGTCTGAAAACATGTTTCCTTTTTGTTATTTTGTCCATTTGTCATTTTCTGCAAATAAATGCTCTAAACGATAATATTCTTATTTGGAATTTGGGAGAAATGTTGTCAGTAGTTTATAGACTCAAACAAAAATGTTCCTTTTGCCCAAACACATATCTGTAAGTAGAGTAGTAAAATCAGGAAAAAAACTGATGATTTTGCAGTGGTTTTCCAGAGCTGCATGTTTTTGATGAGGGAACTACATTATAACACTGATCCGAAAATAGTAATATGGGCCCTTTAAGCCTGGGATACACACTAGGGGCCAGTGGTTCTCAAAATTTTGACACCAAGTACCACCTTGGCTTTTAAATACTACTTTGCCATGGCATGTATGCAAATTTATAAGTTTGAAAACTGAAATGAGTATGAATTCCTCCTCATCTCTTCACGTCACATTTCAAAGTTGTCTTTTGAAATGTGACACCACTCATCTCAAATTAGCGAATACTCAACACTTTCTGAAATTCTAACACATCAACTTTGAGGACAAAATGTTCACTTGCTGCCTAAGTGAATCACAACAGTGGACTTTGTGGATAATGCCAAACTGTAGAAAAGTTTACTGCTTAAATGTGTGTAAAAAGTTTTAAACTGTACAAATATTATCCTGTTTTATTGTCTTACATAACACAATTCCCCCTAATCCTGATAATCTGTGCAAAAGCAGACACCTTCCTACTAATACCAGTCTCTTAAGTTAAGCTCTGTTCATGGCTTGGTACAAGGCTCTTTTGTCTTTCCATTTGAACAGCTGTTAGTGGCTTGTTGACATTGAACTTTATTGAATTAATCTTGAGGCTTATTTAATATGCTTAATTACAGTGAGCCGAGTAAACTTCATTAGGATCAGTGAGAGCGACAGACTGCTGGGGAGCTATGTTACATTACTGTGTATGTAACGTGCATTGATGGAGTGTTGTATTTCAATTATATGTGCACAGTCCCCTCAGGCGAGCTTAGCCTTAGGAACCCCCATGGACATGTTGTCAAACAGTGACAAGTGCTATGAAAATATAATTATATGCAGAACATATACTCAGTTAGCTGGGGCCATTATACTGTCAGTCTTTGTTCTAGTGAATTATTTGTACTCATATTGTTAAATTATATATAGCAATATTAGATTTTTCTTTTTAAATTAATTTCCTTCAGGCATTTACATGTCCAGGACACAGTGCAGATTACAGAGGATCAATAGCAGACAGGTTCATATCTGGTGCTTACTTTACGAAGGGAATATGGCGCAAAACTACCACTATATGCATGCTCTGCTGTGACCTTTGTTAACTTCCGCAAGGTACCAAGTCAAACAGCTATAAACGTGACTTTTGTCATAAAACACAGGTGACCAAATGGATTATATGAGTAAATATGAACTTAAGGCAACAAAAAACGACATGACTTTGAATATTGACAGCGGCTCAGTGGTTAGAGCAGTGGTGCCCCAACTCGAAGGTTGGAGGAAGTTCTGTTGTTGTGTCCTTAGACAAGACACTTCACCCACATTGCCTTTTTATTTTTTTTATTTATTTATTTATTTTTTCTCCCTGGCGGCACGGTGGCTGAGTGGCTAGCACTCATGCTTCACAGCAAGAAGGTTCGGGTTGCCCGGGCCTTTCTGTGTGGAGACTGCATGTTCTCCCCGTGTCTGGGTGGGTTTCCTCCGGGTACTCCGGTTTCCCCCACCAACCTAAACATGCGCCATAGGTAAATCCTCCAGCTTAGGGCCTGACCAAAGCCTAAATAACAAAACAAAATCATGGGGATGGTCCCCAGGTCAAATATAGAAACAACTTCTCCTGTGCGAGATCAATAAAGGTCAATCTTCTAATCCTTGACCACTGTAAGGCGCTTTGTGTTACAATTTTGTATGAAAAGCGCCTTATAAATATTTGATTGATTGATTGATTGATTGCCTAGTATGAAAGTGTGTGCGCGTGCTGGTAGTCGGAGGGGCTGATGGAGCAGACTGATAGCCTCACTTCTGTGAGTCTGCCCCAGGGGAGCGGGGGCTGCAGCGGCAGCTTACCATAACAGTGTAGTACTTTGAAAGGCTTTGACAAGCCTGTAAAGTGCATTACAAGTGTAAGACAAGATTATTATTAATATGTGTAGTTCTCACTAAAAAGAGCACTATTTGTTTTTGTATAGTTTCTGTATCTATACATTCAGAGTATAATGTGACAAAAGAGAGTGAAGCCTAGGGGTGGGCGAAATGCGAAAAAATATAAAGATTTTCTTGGAGCCAAATCATGATTTTGATTTGATCATGATTCATGTTCATTTTGTGTCTTTATATTGCCCTGTACCCTGTTATTATTATTACTTGTATTACACTGTATGGTCCTATCATGCAATATCGTTTTTCCAACGTGCAATATTGTTTTTTCAATACTCTCCCTGTCACTGTTTTATTATTATTATTACTTATTTTTATGCCATTCTTGCCTGCATGCACTTTTCTCTCTTGTTCAAACTGTCCCTACCTGGAGCTACTGTGACAAGTAAATTTCTCCTGCGTGAGATCAATAAAGTCTTATCTTATCTTATCTCACAGGTAACTTAAGTCACCTGCTTCTTCTGAAAGTGCACACTTCGTTGCAGTTGGTTAAATCCAAATGTCACTCAGAGCATTGCTGAAGCTAACCAATAAGAGGTGAGGGTGGGGTAAAGTGTCTTTGTTTGAGCATAGAGTGGCATTCAAAAGGAAATGTGTGAATTATTACGTGATGATTTTACCAAAAAAGCACCTCATCACAGCTCACAATCTGCCCTGCCCTCATCCATTCAGATTACTGTCACTACCATAGACAGACTAATAATAAAGGGTTACTCAAATGTATACATGAAAACACAATCGCATGTATGTTTTTAATGAGGTTAAGAACATTCTAACATGACTTAAAGCTCACAAGAGTCAACTTTACATAGTATAACAAACATTAACAAAAAAGAAGTGCAGAAATAAAATGAAGCAGATGTAAAAGGCTCAATTATTAGGATGTTGTTTTTTTTAGAATCAGAGGTATGGTCAGCCAGTACTATACAAAAAGCAGATACTTACTGATGTGTACAAGTATCCTTCACTGTTCATGGCCAAGTAGAGTTTCGTCTGCACTCCCTGAATGGCAACCACCCGCAGCCCCACAGGAATAAGGTTGAACATGGCTGAGGAAAGAAAGAATAAGAATACAGCATCAAAATGAAGTTCAGTCATTCAGTATATAAACATTTGATGGCCTATTTCATGCTCAGACACTTACACAGTTAACAGTCTCATAAGATCTACCGACCAACAGATACTGTACACATATGCACACACACACTGCTTCTTAAAGCTTTACTATTTATGAGAGATTTTTGGACAACATTGATATTGTATAATGTGTAAAGAAGAAAATATGCATGTTGGTTAAAGCCAGCCAGATTCACAAGTGTATTGAAGAGTGAAGCTGTTCAAATAAAGCAAAAAACCAAAAGCAGAAATGATGAGCAAGTCGAAACAAATGTGAAATCACTTTAAAAAACGAAAGAAGTCTGATAGTGAAGCAGCTTCAGCAGGCAGGGTTACTCAAATATGTGTGAATGAAACTAAAATGAATTATATTATACAGCTCTGGAAAAAAATAAGAGACCACTGCAAAATTATCATTTTTTTCTGATTTTACTACTTATAGGTATGTCTTTGGGCAAAAGGAACATTTTTGTTTGAGTCTATAAACTACTGACAACATCTCCCCCAAATTTCAAATAAAAATATTATCGTTTAGAGCAGAGGTCTTCAACAGGGGGGTCGTGACCCCTAGGGGGGTCGCGGAGGTACTGCAGGGGGGGTTGCAAAATCTTTTGATTTCACTTTAAAATAATATAATTTTATATTTTATAGTGTAAAATACAGTATTAACCTGTGTATTATTTCCTTGTATTGGATGTACCATAACAGAGTAGCAATGTTTATACATGACACTAAGCTCAATTTAATATAAACATAATTCTATGCCGTATATATAGTAGGGGGTCCCTGGCCCAGTTCGCCATCTGTTTGGGGGTCCCTGTCCTGAAAAACGTTGAAGACCCCTGGTTTAGAGCATTTATTTGCAGAAAATGACAAATGGTTAAATCAAAATTCATTTTAAAACAACATAATACTAATGTTTACACTTAAGAAGAGTTCAGAAATCAATATTTGGTGCAATAACCCATATCACATCTTTCATGTGTCTTGGCATGCTCTCCAGAAGTCTTTCACATTGTTCTTGGGTGACTTTATTCCACTCCTGGTGCAAGAACTGAAGTAGCTCAGCTTTGTGTTTGTGTTGGACTTTAACGCTGGAATGGAATGGCTGTAATACATGTAGAGATGCTGATTTCAGAAAAAAAATGCAGTGGTGTCTTATTTTTTATTTTTTATTATTAGCTAACTAATGCTTAAATACTGTCTAAGATAAATCATGTTAGATACAATTTCACCCCAGACAGGAAACATCAGAATGGAAATGCAACAATACCTCCCAGGGGAATGTCAAGCTAGTAGCACAGGAGCATACAAGTAAACTAGCTAGAGTATTTTGTGATTAATAACTTAAAATTCATAGTATTATTAATTGTTAAAGAAACTCTCTGGTCTCATCATTTGGAGGGGGTGCCAAGGGACAATGCTTGTACTTTTTTGTGTGTACAGCAAAGTTTTGAAACTTTTTGGAACACTGCTCAGTGCTGCAATGCAGAGGTTTTATGGTCCAGTGCCAAGATGTTATGAATGTGACTTATCGCACAACTTTTACACAGCTTCTTTACACAGCTAGGGACACTCTACCGCTATTTATCCACTGGGTATCTTGTCTTTCTGACTTTTTCTTTCTCTCTATCTCCATGATGCTCCCTACACACCTCACATCCGCATCTGTAGTTCTGTTGTTCATTTGAGCAGGATTACAGAGCTTTGTGGGGATGGCACTTGTGCACAGGGGAAACTCAATTACAATGAGGCTGCTGGGAGCAGCTGAGCACCACAGTGGAGTGGATGACAGGGCAGCCACCCACACCATTCAGGTGCAAGGTGAGGAGGCCCCGGGGACAGCTGCCATGATTGGTCCTCCCACCAGTGTGCAGAGCCAATTTAAAGTGACAAGGAAACACAGGCTTTTCTGTTTTTCATTTTAAACATTTAGTTCAGTTCTTTAACCATTTGTAGGAAAGAAACAATGCAATAGAGTATGTAAGAGGGGATGTATAAAAGTTTGACAATACTGTGATTTTTTGTATAGCTATATTGACAATAACTGTATTTAAACGTAATTGTACAAAAATAATTTGGGATATTAAAGCCTAATGTGTGTGTTTCCTGTTTTGGTACCTATCTCCTTTCACAGAACATGACACACTGTGGCTCTCTTCTTTTCACTGACACTTTCTCCTCCTGATACTGCAGCCATTAAAGGGGTCAGGGGTCACGAGACAGGCAAGAGGCTGCATTCAAAGTACCTACTGTCTCAACAAGTGTTCACAAGTGATGACTACTGCATATTTTTAAATAGATCGACCTTTGAACTGTCACTAAAGTGAATGGCCATTTGAAAAGGGACAAATGCACAGAACCCAGAAGCCCTGATCAACCCAAACATGAATGAAAATATTATAGACTTATTTGTATCATCAGCCCTTTAATAAGGATATGAAGTATTGGTTTACTCATAATGTTATTGCAAAGGACTAGAACCCCTTTCAGTTCTACAATATGTTTGGTTATATGATAGACTTTTAGTTTAAGAGAAAATGAGAACAATCTGATTCAAGCTTTTCCTCTTTTAAATACACCACAGTAACTAAGATCAAATCCTTCTCCACCCCATGTGCTTGTGTACGTCTTTGAGTAGGTCCTCTCCTACCATCATAAGATACCAGTATCTCCAAGAGGAGCACTCCGTCACCATGGAGACAAGCGCACCCTAACAACGCTATTTTTGGAGCAGTGCAACAAGATTCACTCTCCCTTCTTTTTCCTGGTTAAACATGGTCTTTAATTTTCTTCATGAAATGTATTGAGTGATGCAGGCCAGCAGTTATATAAGAGGTGTCATAGATACAGGGAACAAAGACTTCTGATCCTTATTGCATTTCCTCAGGAGACTGAGGGAAAACAGAGGCTCTAAATCTGCTTAGTGTCATAAACATAGACCATCAAAGTTCTTTAATGAGCTTTGCAAGACCATTACCTGTTTAAGTGGAGACTGTTTCTGTCTCTCACATCTGCTGCAACCATATCGCTTTAGTCACACTTAATCTTGCTTGAAGCCGGTATTTGAATCACACTGAACCCCTTGTTTACATAACTCTGAACGTTGTCTTATTTTAATGTTCTGTTATAAATGGGATCGAGAAATAGGCCAACAGGAAATGTAGATTTTACCTGAATATCTACTTCAACTTAGTCAAGAGTAAGGATCATTGACACTTGTCCACTTCTCATAGTCAGTAAAGCATTGGGCTTTTTGAGACTTTATCTCAGCCTAAAAATATAATATTGTTCAATATTCTAATAATCTAAGGCATAAACACTGTGAATTTTTCAACTGTAATTGCTTGGTGGGTGAAGGTAAATCTTGCAGTTGTCATGTAAAGTACTGTCTAACTACACTAGAGCCTGCCTGAGTGCAGAGAAGTACTCAGTACTCACTGTAACCATTATCCTCCTCCTTGGTTCCATCGATGGTGCCGTCAGCCTGCAGCTGGAGGTGGAAGCCCTGTCGGCTGTACAGCTTTGTCACGATCCCTTTCAGCTGGGGCTCTGTGAAACACACACAAATCAACACTGCATAAGATCTTCATGTAGGATTTAACATTTTATAGAGATGGCATCAAGCTCCCAGGACACACTTTTACCCTTTAAAATCACAATCAAGATCAAAGTTGTCACTGCAACCAAAAAGTTTCAGGTAGTACTTTCATGGAAGACAAAACCTGTGATTAGAAAGGACAAAAACATGGATAACTTTACTTTAGTTTTTCACATTTTCCATGGTATCACCACAGCCTGTACTGGTTTCACTGAATGCATAATTAAGGCTCTACTCGAGAAGTCAATATTTTCAATAAAAGTGTTCTGTCTCGTCTGTCAGTCTGTGTCTGTGTGGTTCTGTGCACTGGAGATAAGTGCTCTCTATTCCCCAGTTATTGTCCCAAGTGGCGTGTCCTTTACTGTGGTTTACCACACCTTTCATCTATCCTTTCATCTCACTTACCTTTCAATACGGCCCTTTCTGCTCTGGCTAAGGTTACTTGTGTGCACTGAATTTGTACGCACAGGGAGGATCACTAAACTCAAAGTTGGTCAACTCAAATAACTATACTAATTAAAAATGAGTCAATACAACTAAAGCTCAAGTCAGAAAAGTTTAGATACCATGGCTTTGATCACAAGTGTGAAAAATTAATGAAAATTAAGTAATAGCTAATTTAAAAACAAATTCACTCGTGGGAACTGATAATTACATACATTTTTAACTTTAAAATTGAAGCAAGAACATCAGAAGCTCAGTGTATTGCATGACTTTGCCTATATGACTTTTACAGTATGTCTTGCAAAACAGTCAGTCATGCCTCATAATCAAATACGCATAGTTACAGATCAAATATGGTGGAAATGTCCAAACACTGGCTAAGATTGTGATTACGACACATTATTCTAGTATTTAAGTGTAAGTGGTGCTGTCAGCAGAGCCCGCAGCGCTACAGACCTGGGCGTCTTCTGCGTCTCTTCTTGGAGCTGAAGAGTTTGACTCGGGAGAAGACGCTGAGTCTGTTGGGTTTTTCGCAGCTCCCTTTGGTTTTACTGGGGCTACTCACGCAGCGGCAGGCGTTCGACTTTTCCCGCTCCCTCGCCTGCCTCTTCTGCCGGATGAGGGAGCTGGCGATTGCCGCTGCCATGGCCAGCTTGGCGGCAGCGCGCAAACTTGTACCGCGAGTCTCCCCCCGTCAGAACCCAGAGAATTCAGGAGCGAAATGTGCAGCAAAAAAAAAAGGAAGGGTCACCAACTTTCCCCGTTCGCCTTCTGTAGCTTTAAAAACAGTCGGTGAGCCTAGAAAAATCGCGCAAAATCTTAATTGGTTTCTGTCCTAAAACCCATCCGAGAAAGAAAAGAGGTCCATTCGTAAAGACGCTCAGGACGCGCAACATGTCCCCATCCTTTTGTCCATGAACGTCAAAATAAGCAGAGGTGGTGGCCCCTACATCGCAGCGCACATGGCTCAAACTGAGAGGAGTTGAGCGCGGCCCCTGGTTGTAAACACCTGTTTGCTGCGCCTCCTTTATGTCTTTACTGCGCACGCATCAGTGCCATTCTGGCCCAATTTGAAACACAGCCAGTCTAGATAATGGTCCAAGTGCTCCATCGCGTAAAGAGTAGTCTACATTAAACTATTCCCCGGGCAATCCTCCTCCACCAAGCCGCGAGTAGTGAGAGGAGGGGTGCAGATACACTAAAGAAGTCACTGGGCACACCCCCTACACAACTTCTACACACTGGGGACATGTGTGCAGAACTACTGTGCAATTTAGGCTGCTGTAGCCCAGACTTATCCATTAATCATTCTAAATTAACATGTGCAGATATTGCTCACATTTCCCGATGAGATGCATGTCTCCTAGTTTCATATGTTATGTACAATCACTAAACACTTATATTATTATATATTTTCAAATCGTTAATATTGAGCAGTAACAGTCACTCCCTGAAAAGACAGACCGATAATCATTGTTTGAGCTGTCAACTGCCTGTAGTAGGAAACCTTTATCATGGTAAAGCCAATGCTGCCATCTAGAGTCAACATCATAAAATACAGCATCAAACCAACTGCACTTGTGCTGCCATATCTTCTTCAATAAATTTGCCATAAGTAATGCATGTATAAGTAAGCAAGCGATTTAAGCTACATCTGTTTACTACCAAGAAAATACAAACAAAACACAGATGGGATGACCAAAAACATAATAACCAATAAATCACATATCAATATAAATATATGAGCATTTTGATACAGGAGAATGAGACATAACTTAACTTAGGCTAGGTCCAAAAAAGCATAGAGCAATAATATGAAAAAATAAAAGGCAGACAAGGCATTATGTCGCACATTTGTGTTTCAGCACCATGGACAGCTCCATCGCGTTTTCGACGAAAAAGCCCAAAAATAACGAATAAAAACAATGTTCTCTACACAAACAACAGCCTTAAATCAAAAATGAATTAAGTCAATGTAATTTCTTTTAAAAAAATTGTACAAATTAGTCCTTTCCACATGCATTAAAGTAGGCATACCTGACACCGCTTTTCTTAGTGGAAAACTCATATTTGCTCTGATGAGATAGTCCAGGAATACAGGCGTTCTTCAAACTGAGCAGTGAGTCGACTTGTCTTACATTTAGACAAAACTTCAAACCGTCCCCAGAACAATACAACTGTCAGTGGTGTAGTGATGGGGCAGACTGCATCGAGGCGTGGTCATCAACAGGAAGATCGTTACGGGACATTAGCGACATGCCATTATGACTTCTAAAATGCTCATTAAACATTCATTTAGAGGTCTTGTTGATCCGGAAAACAAAGCACATGCATTGTGGTCACCCGAAGAAAATGGATGGAAATACACTGAAAAGATCTAACTTCCTTTCCAGGACCAGCTTTGACTTGGCTATCATGTTACAAAAATGATGTAAATTGATCCGATAATGCGTGGACTAAACTGGTTACGCAGGACCCTACTTTCAACTGAAATATATTGGTATGACATTAGCACTGAGGGAAAGAATTTGTATTGAGCAGACAGTACAATGAAAGTCTAAGGGAACATATTCAACAATGTTTTAATATATGACAAAAATCTTGATGGAATATTAGCGATATTAGCGATATCTTGCGGGGTTTTTTAAAATTATATTTGTAATTACATGACAAGTTTGGCCACACATTACCAAAGTAGTCAACAATCACCCTTCCTGGAAAATAGGTTACTTTTAAGAATTTATGTTTTAATAGTAGGCTACAGTACAGGAGTTCAGTACTTCACGGTCTGCTCACTAGAGGGCGCTCAGAGGTAAAAATAAAAATAAAGAAATAAAAAATTAGACGGCCGTCGCCTTGAATGAACCTCTGTTTGGCCCTAAATGCAACACAGATTGTGAATTTAAAAATAATATCTTGTATAATGTCTTATCTTGAGTATCGTATCTTGAGTATATTTAAAAATATATATACATACATACATCAAACTGTGTAGGCACTTTATTGTTCTTTTCACTGTACCTATGGCAATATACAGAGAGATGCAACAAATTGTAAATCTACTGGATTTATATAATGCAATTGTATTTTTGATAATATAGCTCAATATATGAAACATGGAACCACAACAGATTTAAGTTTATAGATGCATCCAGTGTATGATATTGTGCCATTTCAATAGTCCTTAATTTAATGTCATAACACAAGACACTTTCTATATTTCTGTATCTCTATGGGGTAAGGGTTTTGTTTCCCTTTGAAAAAAAGTCAAAAGGATGCTGTTTTCAAGAACTCAAGCACCCATAAGTAATTATTATAAGGTCCACTCTGCTGTGTCATACCAATCTTCACCACTAGAGGGAGCCACACTATGAAGTTAAGAATAAAAATCAAGGTTACACGTCACTTTGACCTTACGTTTGTAAATATTTTCAAACTATTAAATTAATCATTTCATATTAATAATCTAAAACAGCAGTACCTGGGGTTTGATGAATTTCTAAACCCGGAGCGCAAAGTGGGCCCTTAGGCTGGATAGAGTAAATGAGTAGATAACCTTGCTCTGGGTGTGAGATAGAGGGCAAAGAATCACACTGTAGGCCCATGCACTTTGGTTTTCTATACAGAGAACAGTGATCACATCACGCTGCAAAGAGAGTATTTGGAGGTGAACTTCTGCTGTAGAATGGGGAGATAGGGTGAAACCATTGATCTCTCATAAGCTCAAGGGAAGCTCAAAGATCCTAAGCCTGGAGGCAGTGTCGTGCTTGTTCATTCAGTCAACGCTGGTACAGTAAATCCATTACACCAGCAGCTTGCAGCATGCTAGGCCACCAGTGCCACAGTGATACCACGCGTTACCATGGAGACTGCACATACGTAAGCATGTGTGTGTGAGGGAGATAGAAACCAAGGGAGAGGGGGGTGGTCATATGAGTGTGGAGAATGGGGGTTGGGTAATACAGAAGAAGAAATCATCAGTCAGTTATGGTTCCAGCAGCGGAGGGGACAGGCGCAGGCCAATGGCAGTGATAGTGCGATGTCCCACCCCTCACAGGCTTTGCCATGACACATAGAGACAATGGGATGCTCAATCTGTGGCATGCCAGTAACCGGTCATCAGCAAATGTGTGAGGAATGCAGACAATGGTTTATGCATCTCAATATTTGTGTTAAAAAAGGTGTTTATGTTTTAGTTACAATATTGGTAAGATGAGGACCCCAAAGGAGGACATTTATTTGTTACCTACATCACATTTATAAGTTACCTACATCATCAAAAAACACCAAAAGCTGAAATATGAATCAATAATGATAATAATGGACGGTTTTTGGAAGTAAAATGGGCGAAATGCTGTCAGAAGAGCACAAGCATACAAGTGGTAAATCAACATTGCAAGGCTATTCAGTTACATAGGGCCATTAAAGTTGTACCTCCAACCAGTGTTTACTCAGTTCAGATTGCATCCAGGGTAAGGGACTTCCTGGTAATAAGTTGTGACTGGAAGGGCATCTGGCATAATGTGGATGCCATAATGTTTAATGTGGAAACCTTACAAAAAGCAGAGCAGCCAACAAATCAGTACATCAGTGCATAAACTACTGTATATTCAAGAGGCTATTTTACCTACAGCTATTTTTAATATCTTACAGAAACATGTTGTTATCAGGCTTCTGTTTGTTTTGTGTTTTTGTAATTATTTTAACACCTTCGAAGTTTTGGGAATCTTGGCAGTAAACATGCAAAAACAAATGTTGGGAATATCACAGAGGCTTTTTAGCTGCCAGATACCTTTTTGGTCTAAAACATGTCCAGTTCTACCCAGAGCAGCATAAAATGAATAATATCAATATAAAACAGACTTTATCTCTTGTCTCTATGAAGTTATTTCTGCTCCATTAAGTAGAACATATTCTGGAAATGGACATGCATTACACCATAAGGACATCTGCTGTTAAAGTCCTCCAGTCCTCTGCTTCTAAAATACACTTGTTCAGACTCAACATTTCTTTTAATTCCTTTGTGCTAATTTTAGCACAAAGGTATTAAAAATCCAGAAATACTGAGCTTTGGTGAAGATGTCCTAGATTATACTCCCAGAATGACACATCAAATATGGACTTGGACAGACTGAGATTCAACAGCAGGCAGCAGCCATATTTACTGTTAACCTAATGTGGTCACACTGAGACTATGAGACATGATCTATTCTTTTAAATCTGGATAGAAGCTCTAATCTATTTTATTTACTGTGTCCTGAAAATAGTAGTCAATACATTTTAATCAGCACATGCACTGATAAAGATTGTGGCCTGGACTGAAAAGATCAAATTAGATTTAATAAGAATGAAAGATTATGGCAATTTTACAATTAGTGAAACTGAACTTGGCATTATGGGTGCACCACCCTGGGCAATTTAGATTCACTAGTTCTTCAAACACATCCTTCACCAATGGATAAAGCTGTAGAAAATGCACTATGTCAGAAACATCAGCCTCCAGTACCAATAACTTACATTGCCTTTACTAACTAAACCTGGTTAGTGAAAATCCTGTCTGAATATATGCAGGAAGCAGAATAAACTATTTTCAAAATACAATTAAGTGCCTTCTATACTGTGGTTGTCATAAATTGGATGAATTCATGGATTATGGAAAAGCCAAAGACAGGAGAAATAATGGAAACATAATGACAATGGATGTTAGAGCACAGATGGGACAGGTGGGAGGAGCTCTGATAGAGAACAGTGTAGTAAAAAATGTAGGCCAACTCACAGTAGCAACAGAACGCATCAAAACTCTACTGAGCACAATACATCAACAGCAATAAGATAAGATAAGCCTTTTATTGTCTCCTTAGAGAAATATAAATATAAAATGTATTTACAATACTTATTTATACATCCAAATATATGTTGACCAAATGGATTGATTGGACATGTATTACTTTCTTTGCCTGTATTCATAGTCCTTCTTAACAACTCTAAAAGACAGACCTTTGTTTCTGCAGCTTCAGCTGTGCTTTACACCGTCGCAGTTGTCAGCTGGTAATCCTGAACTTTCATGAGTCCAGTATGTCGCCCAAAGGCCTTGACCTCGAAACGCGCAGTAATTGAACATTACAGAGTTTCAATGACAGTACTAACTCCACTGGAACTCACAGCTAAGGTAATACTCATGCCAATAAAGACAAACAACAAAATGTAATTTCACACAGCTACTTAGCTAATAATAATAATAATAATAATAATAATAATAATAATAATAATAATAATAATAATAATTATTATTATTATTATTATTATTATTATTATCATCATCATTATTATTAATATTATTATTATTATTATTATTATTATTATTATTATTATTATTATTATTATTATTATTATTATTATTATTATTATTATTATTATTATGCCTTACACTTGTAATGCACTTTAAAGGTGCCTCTCAAAGCACTACACAGTAGTCAGTATTCATTCATACTATACTCTATACTGGTAAGTTATTATAGTATCAGCTGCCCTGGGGCAGACTGACAGAAGCGAGGCTGCCCCGTTGACCACCACCACTCATTCACAGACCATTTTCTTACTAGGCAATGCAGGTGAAGTGTCTTGGCTAAGGACACAACAACAAAACCTGGTCTGACTTGGTCACAACTCAATGAAGAAGTGACCACCTCCTGCACCACTTCAGGGTTTACAATGGATGAAAATGCTTTCTAAAAGATGCAGATGGTGCCTTTAAGAGAGGATTTCATGCGCTTAGGCTGTAATACATGCTCAGTGGGAACTGTAGATTAGAACTAGTCTGACGAATGGCACGTACTGCTGTTGTGGACAGCAGTAAAAAGTATGACGGTACATCTGAAGGACTGCTAGCCTCTCACTGCTGACCATTCCATCACTCTGAGGCCATTGCTAACAGCACATGTAAACACCATGTTAACCTTACACCCAAACTGATTTATTATTCTACTGCTGGGTTTCAGATGACATTACAACATTCTATAGACCCATAATATTTAATACAGATGGAGGGCAGATAAAATGAATAATGTTAAAATGTTTGTAGAAATATAGTGAGTTCTTGGGTCTAGTCATTAACAGATAAAGTTTAATACTGCATTTATTGTTTAGATATTTCATGACAATTACAGCGTGATGTAGTCCCGCCTGGGACTCTGACATCATTGCATTCCAGAATGTGAAACCCACCAATACATCCAGTTTAAATGGAGACGTTACTTAATGGACCCTGGGAGAGCTGTCAGTGCATATGCAGTGTGCCCTGATGAGATGTGTGAATCTAATTGTCTCTGCAGTGACTGGATTAGCAGTAAAGGCTGCTTTAAGGAACATGCAGTTCTCACCATATGTTCAATGTACATTCGTTGCAGCAAGGCTCAGATGTAGGGTTTTGTACAACTTAGTCTTTATTATTATCATTATTTGTTCATTTGGTGCATGTTAATGAACATACATGATATATTTGCTGTAAAAAAAACCATGGGCCTATTATCTGTTGTCCCACATAGGTTCACAAACACACTCATTTATAAAGCCGCATACATGGACACTGGTTTATTTCCTGGTATTCAGAAAACTCTCATTTGTGCTGGTGTATAACATAAAATAAAACATATAGTATATTGTTTGGTGCTTTAGTGCAAGGCTAATGGAGAGCAGTCGAGTGCAGTACATCAAACCCAGGGTGATGAAGCTTGTGGGGGTGTGGGCCATAACACATAGAGCTGCCTTGACTGTGCAGAGGGTAATGAGGCCGGACCACTGACTTTAGTGCACAATCACCATGACAGGGCCAGGGGTTAAGGAAACATCAAGTACTAAGAGATGTTGAAGTATTGTTGTTTTATGAACAACAGCATCAGAAGACATCCATTGTCTTGACACATGCATTATACCGTCCTTCACATCTGACCCTGGGAACTGCTGATGAGGACAATGATGTACCATCTATCCAACTCCACACATACAGCAGCAGTACTGCATGAGAAATCATACAATGTATAAACTTTTCCATTTCCAGATCTACTATGATCTATTTTAAAAATACAGTGTTAACATGATTCATAACCTAAATTGAATTATTTGCTCCCTGTACATTTACATGTTTCACTTTTATGCAGTCTCCAAGAATCCCTATACTGACACACAAAACACACATATACAAAAATGACCCTGGATAGTGGATGCATTTGGTTTGAACTATTTTTGTGATTATAATGTTTTCATACGTTGTTACAAGAATAACCAACATCAAAACATTAAATCTCGTACATTTAGTTTTAACAAATTATCCATGGCTGTCCACATTTGCCCATAAACTGTTTGAAAATTCTTGAAAAGCCAGTGATAAAACATGTTGTTCATTGTTCTGACTCTAAGGTGCTATAATTGTCACCCTGGAAATGTGAGATAGAAAAATAGCCTTATTACTATTTTCAGAAGAAAGCAGCACTAAAAGTAACCCTATTATGAATAACGCTTCATCCACTCTGTCAGATGAAAAGAACACTTCTGACTCACTCAGAAGCTTTTGTGACAAGGCTCGGGTTCGCAGAAATACACAGAAACTACCCTTGTGGGGAACTAGTGTGAAATGTCTATATGGAGGCATAAAATTAAGAAAACAAGCTCAAACACACTGTAGGTCTGTTTAGCTTCCTCATATCACCCCCTTTTCCAGACAAAAAGGAATTTAAAGGTGCACTGTGTAACTTTTTTGGTGGTGGGTGTGCCACCTGCTTGTCTAGAGGGAACTGTTATTGTTTTTTTACTGGAATGTTTCACAGCAGGGCATTAACCTCATCATTCGCCATGGTCAGAAGCAGGTCAACAGGTCAGTCAGATCTGTGGAGAGTGGAGCCAGTGGAGTGGAGCACAGAAATAATGTATGTTTCAAGAGATTTTTGTTATTGTTCTATAAGTAATAAATGAGAGAAAGACATGTTTAATATATGGACAATTCTTTTTATGTGTGTATTCTTATCTCTGCTTTTTACTAAGTTTGTAGTGTTCAGTGTTGGGCTTAACTGATTTACTAATACTTAGTAACCATAATTGGATTGTAATTTTAAGTAAATTTAGTAGTGTAACAGATTACTGTGAAAACACTTGTAATTAAATTACATTTACTAACAAAATAGTCAGTTACCTACTTAGCCATTGGCATGATAACCACCTCAGAGGCAGAGAGAAGCAGCTTGTAGCAGTGTCATGGAGATGCTACACATTTCTACAGTTGGTATGAGACCATTTGAGACAGCTTAAAGATCCCATGACATGGTACTTCTTGATGCTTTTATATGGCTCCTTAATGGTTCCCTAATACTGTAAATGAATCCTTCTTCAAAATCAACACTTAGTGCATGGGAAAGACACATGTACAGAGTCAGAGGCAAAAAATAACTCTCTGAACGACTCATTCTGGGCCTTGTTGCTTGAATGCAAATGAGAAGGATACAGATTGGTAAGAGGAAGGGGGGGGTGGGCGGGCAAATGCGCCGCTGGTTCCTTGTTTTAGCGGTGCGCTGTGTGCTGGCCCCACTTCCGCGTGTGTAAGCACGAAGGAGGAGAGGACAGCCTTTTCAATGAAAAAAAACACATTTGGACAGAAAATAAAATTAAACCACTGCTGTTTCAGAGGTCCAGAGGGTCGGGTAAAGGACTTCCAAGACTAGAAACACTCGCATGTGCCTCCAGGCAAATAAAAAAACGCATTTCGCATTGCGTAGCTCCTTCGCAGTCCAAACTCTCTGGGCGTGATTTCCAGAGACAGGGGGTGGAGATCCAGACGATGGTGGAACTGCATTTGCATTTCTTTTTTCGATCTGACGTCAGTAAGGTGCCTTGTCCAGAATCGCCCATTTGAGCTGTGTTTTTTTCAAACGCAGAAAAGGATCGCAAATGCTCAGTTTAGACATTACGCAACTTTTAGCCATTGGGGGGGCCTAAACAGGGTAGGGGAGCTCACATTAACCTCAGAAAGTGAAAATTTCATGCCATGGGACCTTTAAACAACTCATTTGTTGTTTACCTCTGTTTAAATGTCTTTAGCACATATTTGATTCATTTATACAATATATGTACAAATATGTGATCACAAAGTAAAGTAACTAATTTACAACACTGGGGACATTGGGGAAGTTGCCTTTTAAAAGCCTAACGAGGGACAGGGCTGCAATCGGCTGACATAGGTTACCTATTTGGTGTCAGTATTTAATGGTGCTGTGCCTGTGATTATTAAAAATAATGCTAATATCAGTTCTGTTAACTATACAGTTTTTCCATTTCTCCATAGTTACAAAATGAAAAAAGAAGCTATGTTGGCATGATAGCGGCATCCTGTCTGTGTTGCTGAGTGAGCAGTTGGCCCCAGTGTAGCACATAATTAGCTCATCCCTGTGAAAATTCACTCTTGTATGTTCTGCACTTTTCCCATTTAGCCCAGATTAAGCCCCAGCCCTCATTATGCTGTCATTAGTAAATAAAAGAATAACAGGGCCAGTCCATTAGCAACATTAGCCTGGAGCTATATATTGACAGGGGATTTTCCAGACTATGTGAACTCGAGGTTAAATGCATAGGATGCATTTAGGTGAGCAAGGGGTAATATGTTTTGTATGCAAGATACGCTACATTAACTTTCATTTCCAGTCCATTTCGAGGTTGAGCGCTAACATGTGTCCCACATAAAATTTTATCTTTTACATTATAACTCGTAGGCTCTGTCTTCCAACATAACTCAAATATCCCAGATAATTACACACCTCTGATTCAATATTGACACTTAGGGCTGCCTCTCTCCTAGCGCCACATTACATTACTACAGGTATTACTTATTCATGCAGTCTATTTCTGCATCTTATTGACAAACACAGACGCTTGTTGAAGATGTAAATATAGAAAATACATGAATGAAACATTAAATAGTGTTGAAGTAGTTAACAGTGGTGCAGTGAAAAACCCAAGCTAATGCGTGAATGGTGTGTGGTCCATTCTGCTCGTGCTTCTGCCTACACAGCTATGAATGAGTGGGCAACAGAGGATTTATCTTATCAATAAAGCTGCAACACAAATGCAACAGGCCTTAATGTTTGGTCATTGAGGTGCATCAAAATAAGAGACACACATCACATGTTAATATGTTGTTTTCAGTGAACGTAGCATTTTATTTTATAATAAAAAGTATGATGGTGATTTAAATATGTTATGTATTAGCAATCAAAATACCCCCACTTTAAACATTTTACCCAACATTTCAATATCATCATTAGATAAAGTCTGATGGATGTGCTTTTCTACCTTCTAGAGGTGGCGAGGTGGGTTATGTGTCTTTCCCAAAGACACAACAACAGCATTCATCTGTTTATGTCAAGAGTGAGAATCAAACCGTCAACCTTCTGAACAGTGAATGAACACTCAAGTCACCCTCTTATCTCCATGGTGATGTTATGTATGTCTGAGGATGTTCCACAGTTTGGCATTAACTTATCTATCTTCAATAAGCAGGTAACACCACCAGGTCAAGTTACTAAGAGGTGACCCAACTCATGTTTATCAAGGTACTTCTGAGCAATAAAAACGTAAACTGTAAATTAATAAATGTAAGTTTAATGCCATACTGTGGAAAATTTTAGACAATGCAATAACATTGTAAACACAAGCAAGCGGCAGACCTTTAAGCTATGTGTAAATATTTGATGTGGACTCCATATGTACACTAAGCTACACCTAAATTTACATCTTAAAAAGTATGCTCAATTTTGAATATGCAGCTGCCGGTCTCCCTTTGTTTATACAGACGTGCATGTATGGCATTGTGAGGATAGGCACAGAGGTGTAGATACATTATGGATGGAATGTTTACACCTGGCTCTCTAAGGCTTACTGTACAGTCTTGTGAGCAGGGAGCAGAGTGCAGTAACGTAACAGGTGAGTTCTATGGAGGATACAAGAGCTGACTACTGGTGCAGAACAAGACACTGAGCTAAGGATAAGGGGACGGAGGAGGTCTGACTCATTCTATCATGGGATGTCATTCTGTTGGTTGGGGCATGCAAAAGAGGATTTGATTGCCCCCTCACCTCAGCTTTAGTATGTCGGATGGTTTTATGTTTAAAAATAGATTTTAAACTTAAACTTTAAATCTTGATGTTTTAGAGATTCCCATACCCCTGTTTGTGACAAGCTTTATGAAAACCTTCTGAAAATAAATTAGACTTCTTTAGACTTAAACTTAGACTTAAACTTAGACTTAGACTTAGACAAACTGTATTGATTCACAAGGGAAATTGTTTTGGGTACAGTAGCTCACTCATCAAATATAATATATAACAGAGGGTAACAAAAAATAGATGGAATAGCAACCAAAGAGCAATAGACCAGTGTCAGATGAGACATAATTATAAAAATTAAAAAAAATGATAATAAATGTATATGTCCAAATCGGAATTAAATAGAAAATAATAAGTATAAAATACAATATCACATAAGATGTACAATCTCAGCTATATACAGTTGTAGGGAGTATTGTCTACCCGGTAAAAAAACAAAGTTCGAAAAAAGTTGCCTTAACTTGAATAGCTAATTAAGAAAGAGACTTACATGACATGGGAGTTGGCTTGACTTGTACGTCTGTTTTTTATAAATGTTGGTAAAACTTGAGCTTCAGAGTTGGGAGAAATAAAATATGTAAGTAATCTCCTCTTAATCAGCTGAACTTAGAGCGCTGCTGTTGTGTCCTTGGGCAAGACACTTAACCCCACTTTGCCCCCAGGTGTCTGCGGACACTGGTAGCCCCCATGGCAGAAGATACATCAAGGCCCGTTGTGACATGAGCCGTCCTCCTGTGGACCCACCACCTGCGGGAGGATTCATGGGGGCTGGTGCATTGTGTTCTGAGCAGCAGAATATTAATATTAATATTATTATTATGATTATTAATATTACATTGACTCAAATTATTGAGTACTGGCAACAATAAAATCTGTTGTAGTTGGTGGGTTTCATGTGTTGGTACACTTATAGTTTCCCTTGGTTTGAACTCAATAATCTGAGTTTCAGATGAAAAGTTCAGTTTACTCAAAATTTTGTATGCATAATGTTGACTAATTTTTTTTAAGTTGAAGTCACTGCAGATTTTTAACAGTGTAGGGAGTATTATCTATTGCACAAGGGTGAGTAAATGTTCAAAATGTCTTCAAAAGCAACATATACTTTTTGTTTTTCTTTAGAAATACATACATATATTATGATGACTAAAATCCTGATTGCTGATTAATATATGAATGAATCTCAAAATCTCTGGTGTGAATGTCATATTGAATATTTGTCTTTGGTGGTGATCGTACATTGATTAGCTTACCCAGAAGAAAAAAATAAATAAATAAAAAAAGAGGCTAGCGCAATTACAGATTTATATATGTGCATATCAAGTTTTTAACATGTTCTATAATGTTCTATTGGCCTTCACATGCCAGCAATATACAACACAGTACCTGATTAAACTGCAACCATTAACGAGCATTACTCATTTAGAGATGCTGTTGCTATGGTAACAGCTCCTGACACTTCTTTAACAGCCTGTTTATCTTCATGTGTTGGGCTGACATCTTAATGACATATAGCTCAGTAGTTAGTATGCACTGATAGATGTACAGCTCAGACTCGAAGCAGACTGATTCTTCTTACAGCTTTATGTATTCAACGAGTGTCTGGCTGGGATGTTTAACAGTTTAACGCAACCTAAAATGATGTCCTCCTGAACATCTTATGTAAGTGTTGTGGTCTCCTTCCTTTGTAAATTCAGTCACGTCCAAGTAAAGCTGCAGTCAAGCTGAATAATACATCTGTACTTCGCTATACAGACCTCCACCGGCAATGTTTTTTTTTATTTTTTTATTGCTATCTCACACTCTTCACCGAAGCCCTGTGTTTATGCGGGTATACAAACAGCAACATCCATCAACAGGTCAAGTAATATGAAGAACAACAGAAAAGGTTGAACTAGGAAGGAGCGGTGTATCTGAAGAGAGCTTAGCAGACAAAAACGCAATTTCGACATTAGTTCTCTATTGAGGACTGGGTGATGAATGTTGTGGGGACAGAGGGGCTAAGTGCTACTCACTGCTGTAGGGGCTTTGTCATTTCATTTTATCCTGACTGTACATAGATTGATAAACCCGCAGAGCGCATGTGGCTGCAAACTGTGCAGTGAAAGAAAATAGGATTGGGAGGAGTGGAAGTGGAGCAAAGAAGAAATAAGTATAGAAGCATTGAAGGGGACAGTTGGAGCAAATGACAAAGCTACAGGGAGATGCTATGGGAAACAAGGGAGACTCTCGGACATGCTCCCTGAAGAAACATTGGCGTTTATATTGATCACACTTTTATTTATGGTGCAGTAAAATTGCCAAGTAACTGACCTCAATGACCAGGCTAATCATGACCAAGGTAACCTATGTACTGGTGGTTAACAGCTATCAGATCAAAGTGCAACTGATTTGTTGTGAAAAACCCAACAAGAGAGAAGTCAGATATAATAAAATACAGGCAAAATGGGCGAGAGACATTTGAGTGAGTTTGTCAGGGACCAAATCAGGGGACCTTTGACAAGAGTCCAAAAAAATTGTAGATGTTTTGAAGATGCTGTAGCAGAGATCTCACCCATTTTCCATTTATACCACATGCACATTAAAGGGATATGCCACCCCCAGGTCAAATTTGGGCATCTCCCCACAGTCCAGAGACTAAAATAAGTGGTGGAAAGCGTTTTCCTGCTCACCCAGCCATTGTCCGAGTCTGTCGCCACTGACCGCCGCGGTATCTGCAGCTCCTCCGCCTTAGACTGGAGTCTAACGTCGCCAGAGAAAGATTTCGGCCAAAAGGAATTAATTTGCTCGATGCGTTTCCCAATTACTTTCTGTGTAGTGCGCATTCATATCGAGTGCAAATAAATGTGCAAATCAACACGGAGAGCTTGCCTTGGTCATTTTGGGTGGGAAATATTTTCCAGTGCGGAAGAATAAAGCCGAATCACGCACCACGTTGTGCAACAGGGGAACTCCCTTCCCGGTGCGTAACTGGGATTCCCCTGGCAGCGTGCTGCGTGATTCGCCTTTATTCTTCCGCACTGGAAAATAGTTCCCACCCAAAATGACCAAGGCAAGCTCTCCGTGTTGATTTGCACATTTATTTGCACTCGATATGAATGCGCACTACACAGAAAGTAATTGGGAAACGCATCGAGCAAATTAATTCCTTTTGGCCGAAATCTTTCTCTGGCGACGTTAGACTCCAGTCTAAGGCGGAGTAGCGGCAGATACCGCGGCGGTCAGTGACGACAGACTCGGACAATGGCTGGGTGAGCAGGAAAACACTTTCCACCACTTATTTTAGTCTCTGGACTGTGGGGAGATGCCCAAATTTGACCTGGGGGTGGCATATCCCTTTAAGGGCAGAATATGTAACAAATAACTATACAAGGGTCAAGGAGGAGTGCTGGATTTCTTTGTAACATACCACAATAAATTAAGGAGTTAGTTAAGGTTTTATTATAGGGGTGGGGAGGTGGGGGGTATCGTGCAGCTAGGGTGACCACCTCTAGTAGTAAAAATGGGACAAGTTGGGCAATGTGGTGGGACATGATACATTTAAGGTTATAGAAAAGGCTGCTATAAAATTGTGGTTTCTAATCTTTATCCTTTAAAATACAGAGAGTTTAAAAAGTAAAGTAGTAGTAATAGTGGTTTAGTAATAGATCACATTGTATTACCTAGAAAGGCAACATACCCAAAAAGTAATCTTTTTGCCAGAATTTTTATGCTGCCCTTTTAGTACTGTTTTAAACCATTCACGTGGCACCAGTGAAAAGGTCCTCTAAGTGGGGCAAGATGCCTAAATGACAAAGGAGAAGCAAAAGAGGGACAGGTGGTCAGCCTAAGTGTGAGTATAGGGCTTGCAGCGAGCACAGAAAAGAAGGAGGGGTAAAAGACAAACCTTCTGGCGCTGCGCTCTCTTTGAGGACGACTTGCTTCAGTGGACAGCAGAAGATTTCATGACACTTTGCACGAAACGGGGAGCCTTTACTCCTTATATCCGCTGAGTGGATGGAGTCCTGCCGTAACATAATGTACTCCTGGGTACCTGGTGCAGCGTCATCCTGGACTGCAGCGATGCCACAACAGAATGAACGTGAGGTTAGAAGGCTCACCACAAAAACAAATGAAAGAAAACAACAACCACCACAAGAATGCACAGCACAGAGCAAATAAAAAGAACAGTTTACAATTACTAATATAGCTGCAGGCTTCCGCATATGGAGGAGAGAAAAAGAACTACACAAGCACACTATAAACTTCAGCTGCTGTCACCACTGCAAAGGAAAAGTTAGCACACAAAGGGGAAAGAAGCTTCAAGTATTACGTATGTAGCAGCTAGCAGGTCTTTGGGTGACTATGAAATGACTGCTGAGGTTCAGACTGTGAGGGGAAGCAGGCAGGAAGTTATGCGTAAGCGAAAGGTGCATCATCTTAATACATTCATATCACTTTTAAAACCTTGTAGCTCATAAGGCAAGCAGATGTAAAAACATGCACATGCCTCTTCTCAGAATCTGTTTGATTCTGTTATCAACAAGTGTACACTATTCTGAGAGTTGGGACTATATTTGTCCTCTGCCTCAGGCACAGGACTCATTTGGCTGCCATAATAAAGCTTTTTTTCCCACATGATGGATTAGCTGTCAATCAGATCCAAATGTGTTATAATGCCCTCATAATTAAAGTGTGCAGTGCCTCTCAATGAGCTGAGATGTTTGTTTATTGAACAGAAAGAGTATTTTGTGCTAGTAATCAAAAAATAAATACAATATTTAGTCACATACTACAGTTAACCCTTTAGGATGTATTAAAAAAGGTATAATGAATGATTGCATTTAATAATATCTATACAGTACATGACCAGATGACAAAATATCCTATGTACACATAATAAACTTTTCTGGTTATCAGGTCTGTGACTATAGCAAAGTTTGAAGTACAATATTGATGATAAATGATAAACTAATTTATGCCCCTGACACAATAATCCAAGAGCAAATTTAAACCACAAAAAATCTACAATATTGTTGAAAATCATGAGCTACAATAAATAAACATCACCATTGTACTTGCAAAGAAAAACTACACATGATAAATACTGACTCCAAAAATATTGTTCCAGTTTTCATATATTGAATGATAAGTTCTATAGTAAGAATGGTTATGTGACTAAGTAAGAAAGCTGTCATGTCTTTAGCTACCAGTCTCCCAGCATCTTCTTGTTTGCATACCCCTCCGAACCTGGGCCCTCATATTCAGTAATCGCTGGCCACTATCCATTGTGTGGTGGCATTTAGCTGACAGTAGCCTCCCTAGCGCCTTTGGCCCATAAAACACAGCAACAGCCTGGTGAGCAGCAGAAGATAATCAGGGCTCCACACCCGGTGCAATTAATCACTACATGCCTGTGCTCCTGTGGGACTTATCAGTATCTGCTCCCCCTGTGCGTCTATGTGTCTGGACGGGTTTGTATCACATTGTGGGGACCAAAAACTGTATACACACTCACATCACAGGGACATGCCTCTCTTATGGGGACAAAAATCAGGTCCTCGTGACGCAAATCCTCTATTATTACATCGACAACATCATTCAAAGTTTAAAAATAGGTTAAGGGTTATAAGGATAGTTAAGTAGTGAGTATGGCTAACTTTACCTGAGTTAGGTTAAGAATAGGAAATAGTTTAGAGGAAATAGTCCCTACAAAGAATGGAAATATGACGTGTGTGAGATGGACATGCTCCTTTCTCCTCTCCCCAAACCTCACAGACACTGTCCATGTTGAACCAGCCCTGCTCAAAGTTTAAAGAGATGCGTTTATGTTATGTTATGTATGGGTTTCCTTCTAAAAGTTACATGTGTTGACACTGGCTCTCTCTCAACTCGTATCACTACGCCCATGTTAACTCTATCAGCCTGTTCACCTTTAGCGG
The DNA here is from genome assembly GCA_036785185.1 of Paratrypauchen microcephalus. NCBI lineage: Eukaryota > Metazoa > Chordata > Actinopteri > Gobiiformes > Gobiidae > Paratrypauchen > Paratrypauchen microcephalus. The sequence continues at coordinate 3,945,037 of JAVJIX010000023.1, forward strand.
ATGTCTAAGCCGAAGTTTACAAGTGAACAGGCTAATGAGTTAACATGGGTGTAGTGATATGCAGTGGTGAAAGTAGTTTTCATTTCTTACAGGTGCTATAATGTCCAGTGCATCACTTTACCATTAAAAAAAAAAACCCACTCGTTTTACCCGTTTTTTGTTTTTTTGTTTTTTTTAAAGTTTCACACCTTTTTCATAGATAAATAACTTTTTTAATATACTTAATTATTTCATATTTTGTGGGCCTACGTAACTGGTGCCTACCTAGGCAAAAAAAAAAGGTATGTGGGAAAAAAGCAGCATAAAGATGCGAACTCCATTCAGAAATGACTGGGCGACCCAGGTATCGAACCCAAAACCTTCTTGCTATAAAGCGTGAGCGCTAGTGACTCAGCCACCGCATCACCTAGGCCACTTTTATGGCTAGTCAGATAAGTTTTGACAATCCTTGCTTAACAGACTGCAGATATCGTTGCACGAGAGTTTCGGGTAGCTTTCAGTTATTCTCGAATGGCATAGTGTGGTTGTTTGTGTTTTCTACTTAAATAGCGAACCTTACTTTTTTTTCAAAATGTGGGTTTTGGCCACCATTAACCACATTCTCTTAGCAGTGCTGCGTACCGGCTGTGAATTTTATACCGGTGCTGCGTTCCGGTGCGCACCGCTTTACTTTCACCACTGGTGATATGAGTGGAGAGAGACAATACGTAAATGCGAAATACGTTGCTGGATGTTTCGTTGACAACTGTTTGAGATGCAAATATATCACCTTTCGGACAAATGTCTTGTTTTGAGAAGAAAAACAAGCTTTATTTCATATCCCCGCGAAGTTACCGGACCTACTTACGTGGGCTCCAGAACGCGAGCCGAACCGGGCTGAGGGGAGAGTGTCAGAGGTAAGCCAGCGTCAACACACGTAATTTTTAGAAGGAAACCCATACAGATTAACATTTAAAAAAAAAAAAAATACGCACTATCCCTTTAATGCTCTACTAAAATGATACAGAGAATCCAAATTTCCTCTCCACAACACAACCTCATTCTGAGTTCACAAGCACAGAGGTAGTCACTGGATCCAGCTCTAGACAATTACAGCATGGATAAGCTTCACTGGTGTAATATATTCAGTCAGTGATATCATATCTAGTCTATAATGAAGAATTAGCTGCTCCTTTACTGTATTACTCTTATTAAGCAAAAATGAATCCAAAAATACATACAGGTATCACAGTAAATCAACAATCAATTCATAATAAAGTTAGCACAGCCTGGCCATGCAAGCCTTTCATAATAAACACAGTAACAGTATTTAAATTTAAATCTGATTTGTACATATACATTTATTATCATTATTTTATGTATATAATTATGTCTCATCTGACACTGGTCTATTGCTCTTTGGTTGCTATTCCATCTATATTTTTTTTCCTCATTTCCATCTACTTCTTTTTCCTTCTTTCCTTTTTTACCCTCTGTTATATATTATATATTATATTTGATGAGTGAGCTACCGTACCCAAAACAATTTCCCTTGTGGATCAATAAACTTTGTCTTAGTCTAAGTCTAACTGTATGCAGTATTTTCATCTCTTGTAGTACTAGTATCCCAGCATTTCATTACTGCCCTATAGTTTACAGCGATTGAAATTCAAAACAAGATGACTTGCAGAGCAGCAACTTAATTAATTAATCACAACTTATTGATTATTGAAATTGTTGTCACAGGCACCAAAACATGTCATGCATGTGAGAAGAGGTCTTGTAACAGATCAGGAATTACATAAAATCATAATGGAAATGTGTAAATGTGTGTTTTCGTCTGTAAAGGAAAGTCTTTAAGCGGCATCACTTCAGCTTTATCTGAGTACAAAAATCTCATATTCACTGCCTTTTGCTATCTAAACAACTAATCGATTTGCAAAATAATCTTTAGTTGCAGCCCTAACTGTTTGTATAAAACATTATCTGTTCAAGGAAAATATATGAACTAAAAAACAACACTAAGAATAAAATCCACACAATCAGTTAATTTTAAAAAACAAAATGCATTTGTCTATAGAAATAGATAATAAGATGTAGCATTTTGCAAATTTTGTTCATTAAGACATCCACAGAGTCAGTGTAATGGAGCTTGATAAAAGGCCTGTGTGTCACCCAGTAAGACTAAGCACCCTCTGGAGAACTTCCACAAACGTCCAATTCGGGCCCCTGCTTTATTAATGCTCCCGCTAACTGCCGCCTCATCAGGGGCAATAAAAGTGAGTGACGGCTCGGGGAGAATTGCTAAAGGAAGAGGAGGAGGAAGAGGAGGAGGCATCGGGAGCCATCTTTTACTGCCTGTCTCCTTGATTCTCTCTGTGGCCCTGATGAAGAGCGGAGAAGATGAGTGACGGATGTGACGATGGATGACACAGCACTAGCGGGGTCTTAGTGCTCACTCCACATCAGAGTGAGCTGTCATTGGGGTTCATAATAGCCTGTGATCTACACTTCTCACACCGGACCTTCAGTGCACCGCAATGGATGTCCTTGCCCCTCTGCCTGCCATAAATCTCACCACTAAGGAGGCAAGGAGGCTGGAGGAGTGTGGCAGGAGGGAGTCTTGCTTTGTGTCTTCTATTTAAGGTGCCATGCCCGCTCTGGTTTTACAGTAACAACATGACCTTTACGTGTAAAATTTACAGCTACTTCTTCAAAACATCCAATTAACTGGCACGGTATCCTTCAATCCAAGGCCAAGAATATGTATGTGATGTAACAGGAAGCTTTTATGTGACAAAGCATCTTCGCGCTCTTAAACGCCATGTCGGAATAAGGTTCAAGGACGGGAGTAATCAACTGAAACGCTGTCACGGCCTCCCCAAGATTAACGGCATCCGCAATGTACGAAGATACAATCGGCACAAGTTATACAGGCTAAGGGCTCTGATCCATCAGGAAGGTGGGCCGCATTCATCATGGACGGACAAAGAGTGTACTCATAGAATTAGGCTCAGAATTAGGCACATAGTGGAGTGGGCTGGGAGTCCAAAATAGCATGGCCTCGATGTAGTTTTTACCACAAGCAGAAACTAGCACATAGTCTTCTAAGGATGTCTTTGGAGCAGTGTGGAAGTCATTCTGTGGAGCCATAGAAAGACTTCTGTTTACGCTTAATAACAAAACAAAACATCCCTGATACTGATACTTTGCTGCTGATGTCATCATAATTCGCTGGGGGTGTGAAGCTAACTGAAAGCACTACTCTGGTAGAAGTTATGTTACTCAGAGCTGACTTAGTTGGAACTACAACAGGTGAGATGATTTGTGCTTTTAAACAAGTCTCTCGCACATAAAATTACAGTCACAAGCTAGCTAGCATTAGCCAATAATTTAGTCAATCTCATATTTCTGGCTGAATATCAAAGACTTAAACAGGACCATGATTGCTTGTATTGATCACACACCCCTGAAAATATGTTGTTTAAATCCATTTGGTATTTTTGCTTAGCATATTTTGTTACCAGACAATTTTAAAACTTTTTTTAACAGTGCTTGCTAATTTCTGCATTTTTTTCACCTGCTGAACATTTGTCCAATAGAGATGCATATACAGCTCTGGAAAAAAATAAGAAACCACTGCATTTTTTTATGAAAACAGCATCTCTACATGTATTACAGCCATTCCATTCCAGCGTCTGTTGAATTCCAACACAAACACAAAGCTGAGCTACTTCAGTTCTTGCACCAGGAGTGGAATAAAGTCACCCAAGAACAATGTGAAAGACTTGTGGAGAGCATGCCAAGACGCATGAAAGCTGTGATTAAAAATAAGGGTTATTGCACCAAATATTGATTTCTGAACTCTTCTTAAGTGTAAACATTAGTATTATGTTGTTTTAAAATGATTTTGATCTTGTTTCTTTGCATTGTTTGAGCTCTGAAAACATGTATCTTTTTTGTTATTTTGACCATTTGTCATTTTCTGCAAATAAATGCTCTAAATTACCATATTTTTATTTGGAAATTGGGGGAAATGTTGTCAGTAGGAGTAGACTCAAACAAAAATGTTCGTTTTGCCCAAACACATACCTCTAAGTCGTAAAATCAGAAAAAACGATAATTTTGCACTGGTCTCTTATTTTTTTTCCAGAGCTGTAGAACACCCCCAGTGTGATTACATTAATATTGCCACTGAAAACCTATGCAGCCATGTTGTGCACATTTAAAAATAAAAGAGTCAGAGTTCATTACAGTGAACCAGTTGCACAGTGATTTTCTTGTATGTATATGCCCTTAAAGCTGCATTACTTCATTTTGTAGTAGGTACTTAAATCTTACTCATTCCCATTCTCACAGTATTTTTATGGGTTTCAATCGAGAAAATACTTGATTCTTAAAAGTAGTCAGTAACTATCTTATCACCATTATTGTCAACAGAGAGACTGCTCTTGATTATTGCTCAGAAGCCCTTTCATAAAGCCATCACGAGCTGACAGGAGTAAATAGGATTGTATGTTGTTGGCAGTAGTTCATGTGTAACAGGATCAATGGTCTTTGGGGATACAGAAGATCTTTACAGGGTCATACAACAAATCTTGTACAAGCAGCTGATTGGTACATCAATAAATACAGTAAACAATATGTGGACATGTGTTTTGTCCTATACAAATCAGAGCAATGTTAGGGGTAAAAAAAAATCATTACTGCTATCAAAATAGACTTTTCTGTGACTGCCAAGTCACTAATGCACCACTGAAGGACAACCCATATCAAACCATATCAAACTTCAAAGTGAATTATGTAACGTATATTTAGTAATTAGGCTAGATAAATATTCTCCTTACTTGGCTCACAGCAGTCACAAACGTTCTGTATCTTTAGTCAGTGTATGCAGGAAAATATAATCTGCTTGAGAAAACAGCCTGGCTAAAAACCTTAAAGGTCCTATATTACGCAAAACTGAATCTTGTGAGCTTTAAGTCATGTTAGAATGTTGTAACCTCATCAAAAACATACCTGTTCCATTCACGCGTGTTTGAATAACCTTTTATTATTAGCCCGTGTAGCATTTCTTATATTGACTCTCACCTCAACTTCCACCTTCTTATCAAAATAGGGTGACTATTTTGATACGAAGGTGGAAGTTGAGGTCCTGTTTTCTCCACCTTGGCACAATTAATAAACTCAAACATATCCTCTTCCTCCCTGATCTTGAAAAACTCATCCACATGCTCATCTTCTCCCGTTGAGACTACTTCATCTCCCTCCTTTCCGGCCTCAACACCAAATCCATCTTCCGCTTCCAACTGGTTCAGAATGCAGCTGCTCGGCTTCTCACTGGTTTTAACAGACATCAACATATTAGCCCTGTTTCACTGGCTGCCTGTGTGTTTTAGAATTGATTTTAAGATTTTACTGATCACTTTTAAAGCTCATTAAGTCTTGCACTAATATTATTATTATTATTATTATTATTATTATTGTTATTGTTATTGTTATTGTTATTGTTATTATTATTATTATTATTATTATTATTATTAATAATAATAATAATAATAATAATAATAATAATAACAAAAGCCGCAAGCGGCGTTGTCGGGCCCTCGCACCTGCGGCCTACGGGGGTGGGGGGGTGGGGGGGTGGGGGCATGCTCCATGCCAGCAATACAAAGTATTTTCAGCCGCACAAGATGTCATGTCAATCTAAAGCACAGCAGCAGCTTCAGTGCATTTTTTTTTATAGTTCCCTTGTCTACCACATGGTGGCGCTATGACATACGGGCAGTTCATTTGCATAAAAATGTTTCTCTTCATCATATACACGGCTTTGCCAAATTTTGTGTGGTTGCGTTTAGGGGGCTAAGCTACTGTATTTTCTTGCAGTTCACTTGCCTACCATATGGTGGCGCTATGCCAAACTACCATTTAATTTGCTTGAAAATGTTCATAGTCACAATATACATAAGCCTATAGGGTTCCAGGCTTTTAAACCCTTGCTAAATGAAGTGGTGACACACCTCCTATTGAATTTGGCACTTTCAAATGGTAGCAAAATTCATCAGGCCGCAATTTTGTCATCTTACAAGATATCAAAAATCCCTTCACAATTTAACATCTCCATGGTCTTGAGCTCATGTACACCAAAAATTACGCCCATCTAAGTTACGGTTCAGGAGGAGTTTTTAAAATTCCATTGTGTGTCAAATCACACAAAAGCCCAATTATCTCACTTTCTGTTGGGCGTGGCCCTACCTTTGTATGGACTTTTTTGTTCGTCTTACTGAGATACACATCCATACCAAATTTCATGCGGCTATCTTAAACGGTATGCCAGCCCCCGGCTTAAATTGCCCGCTAGCGAGCTCCTGGGCCCCATCAGGGGCCGGGTCTTTTTGTAGTCGTACTGGCCGCACTTTGCGATGCCCGTGCAAAGTTACATTCGTTTTGAAGCATGGGAACATGCTCAAAATTGCCCCAGCGTGTGTGAACAAGAAAAATAATAATAATATGGAAACGAAGCAACAACAATAGGGTCCTACGCACCTTCAGTGCTCGGGCCCTATATAATATATATAATATATATAATATATATAATATATATAATAATAATAATGCATACATTTTATATAGAGCTTTTTGGACACTCAAAGGTGCTTTACAGAGCATTATTCATTCACTCCACACTCAGTGGCAGTAAGCTTCTATTGTAGCCACCGCTGCCCTGGGCCAGACTGACAGAACTAAGTTACATTTCAGAACTTTTAACTGTGTAAGAGCCTGCAACCCTAGATCCTCAGGCAGGTCTCTGTTAGCTGTTCCAAAGTCCAGGCTCCGAACGAAGGGTGATTGAGCCTATTCAGTCCGGACACCTCGGAATGACCTGCCTGAGGAAATAAGCCCAGCACCATCAGTATCAGCTTTTAAATCACTTCTTAAAACTAATTTTTATCGGTTAGCCTTCCTTTAGCTGGTTTTAGCTAGATTTGATTCCTTATTTATTTTGATTCTATTTGTTCTTATTTATTATAATTAATTGAATTGATTGCTTAATTGTCTGATTTTATTTCCTTTCTGAATGCTATTTTTATTATTCTTTGCTGCTTGTACAGCACTTTGTATACCTTGTTTTTAAAAGTGCTTTATAAATAAAGATGTATTATTATTATTATTATTATTATTATTATTATTATTATTATTATTATTATTATTATTATTATTATCACAAGGTGGTGTTTGAGAAAACTCCACCTAAATATGCAGGGTTTGTGTGTTAAATGTGTCAATGAACCAAAACACAGATGAAGGAGGCAGTCTCTACCCACGGTCAACAGTTACTTACTAGGATGCTGCAATACCTAAAAACCATAACTGGAATCATGTAGCATGAATAATACAAGCTCACAAAACCCATTCATCCAACTGCGATCCCTACACTTGCTCTAAACCTATATATTACTAAAATGCTGCACTTCAGTCCATCATGTCATCATCTTATTTCTGCCGTTTAAGCAATGTTTGGAGCAAAGCGAGGCAAATGTGTACCTCATTTTCCTTTAAAAGCCTCAATTGCAGCATTATGTAAGTCACTTTGAAGTTTGCTGTAGTTTGTCCTTCAGTGGTGCAGCAGTGGCTTAAAGCACTTGGCACTCACAGAAAAGGCTATGTGCAGCAGAACAGTCGTCTGGTGCTTACATAACAGCAGGTAATCTCCCAATATACGGCTCTGTACTGAGACCTGGAGACTGCACCATCATTAACCTATCACAGATCCATCATTCAAGTCTGCAGAGCGAGAGGAGAGACTTTTGCTAAGAATCTGATAGTATGGTAGTAGCTTGTACAACATTCTTGTAAAGGTTAATCCCCTTGTACTTATATGATACTTTTCCTTGTGAAAGTAGACCAAGGATACACAAGAGGGACTTTGTCCATCAGCTGGCTTGGGATTGCCTTGGAGTCCTCCTGGAAAAGCTGCTGTGCTGTTTAGACTGCCCAGCCCTAATATAAACTATTAAAATATATATTGATATCTTTTCCCTTATTGTAGACTAATGAAACACGACAACAGAGACTAGAGCGAATAACAGATGTGCCAGAAGTCAGAAGATTGCCCAGTATTCAAAGGGAGAAGATACACACACTATACGCCTGTAGTCGACTAATGAAATTCTTGGTCGACTAAAGACATGTCCTGCTAATCAATTACTTGACTAAAACAGGGCGTGGCAAAAGCTCTCAAAAGTGTAACTGATCCAAACTGCACTCACAGGACTACAGCTACATAGGAGATTATGCAAAAAGTATATGTTTTATATATTTATAGTATTTTTAGAAAAGTATTAGGAAAAACATGTATACAGATTACAGACTAAATTTATAAATCATAATCATATAATTTCTCCTTTCTGCTGTTGTCATATATCCTTATAATATAAATTAGTCGAATATTACAATTTTTGGTTGTAAATTACAGTATTTTAAACATAATCTGACGTAGTTTTGGTTTGATCTGTGCAGTGACTGTCCAGTTCATTGTGCTTAGCTGCGTGCGGAGGTCTGTTGTGAATATGAAGTCAGACGCTTGGAGCACAGCCCTCAACACCTCAGCTGGCTCACAATGAACACCTGATTCATGTGTCTGCACGGGCCCACCGTCTAGTCTATTCACACTGTGGTGCCCATGGAACACATTTAACACATGAATGAGTCATGAGACCTCAGCAAGCATCACATCTACACAAAATAGGGACAAGCACTTATAAACCAACTAAATTTGCTACTTTAGACCAGTGTTTCCCAACCAGGGGTACAAGTACCCATAGGGGTACACGAGCACATTGCAGGGGGTACACGGCAGTGTCGCTGCCAGGTGCAGGGGGAGATTTTTTGGAATTTTTAAATTCTAATTTGAGTAAATTTGAGTTAAAGAAAAGAGAGAAAATGCCTGAGAATTAAATTTTCAAATTAAGGAGATGAAATAAAATGATTTTCATTTAATAATCTGTTGTGTCACGTTCTTCTTTTGGAGAATTATCAACACGTATGAGTGAGGGGGTACTCGAGGTATGACAAAAGGCTCAGGGGGTACACAAGACAAAAAAGGTTGAGAAACACTGCTTTAGACCAAAAAGTGAAGTCAAATATTATGTTCTAGAGTTGTTCTAAAAGGCAAAAACTATGCCTAACTAAAGAATTTTGTTATGATTTGACCTTACACAGAATGCATGCATTTTTTTTAAATACCAAATGTCCTTCCTACAAAAGAAAACACAGATTATTCTCATTGATTTTCCACACACCCCAGACCCAGTCTGTCAATGTTAATCAGCTCCACACAAAAAAAGTAACTATTATCTGACTGATTATCTGAATACATTGTGATTGAGGCTATGAGGCTACAGGACAGCTACCGCTATTGTTTTGTTGTGAAAAGCAAAATATGAAGTTATGTTTACATATCTGTTATTTAATAGGAATAAAATAGGTATTTAACTAGAAATAAAACCATCCTAAAAATGCACCAGCACTTTCATATTTTATTCAGAAGTTCATAGTAGTGGAATTATGTAATAGAGGGATTTTAAAGACAGAAAAAGTAAAGAACCAAAAAGTGTAGGTTTTTCTCTTTCCACACAAAAAGTGTTCTGACAGGAAAATGTCAACATGCATCAAAACACTCTTCTTTTCTTCTTTGTGCATCAATGGGATTCCTGAAAATAGTTGTCATATGGTAATGCAAGACGTGCTCCACTGTGCTCCATACACCTTCACTAGAATCATTTGGATCGTGTCAGCTCTGGAATAGCCAATCTCTACTGAACAAAAGGTAAAAGATAACTGTTACTTGAGATCTACCACTACATGACATCACAAGGTGAAGCAGAGCATTTTCAGCTTTGGAGATGTAGACAGACTAATAATAAAGGATTACTGAAACATGTGAGAATAAAACAAAACACAGCTCCAGGTATGTTTTTGATGAGGTAACAACAGTTTAACATGGCTTAAAGCTCACAAGGGTCAGTTTTGTGCAATATAAGACCTTTAAAACTTAAAATAATTTGGATAATAATATATAGACTATATCCTTATCCACTTCATATGTAAAGTCATGAAGCCCTGAGTCTGAGTTGGCTGCTCAGTCTTTTGGATCCATTTGACCCGCAGCTGTTCCTTAGTTAGAACATTTCCCAAACCAGATGCCAACACCCCTCATGTGCTCATTGGACAATGATGGCATACACCACAGTAGACATAGTGCACAGAAGACATCATAGGCTGTTTCTCGCCCAGAGGGTCACTGTGGAACATTTCAAACAGACGATCAGATTTTAAAACAACAAGGAGAACTGGCACTCACTTACAATTGATATGGGTACATTACATTATTGTGTATTAAGGTTTCCAAATAGTTACAAATATGTTTTAGTAGAGTGCCCAGCCAAAAACTGTCTTACTGTCTTACTGTTCAAACAATGCGCAACTTCACAGGACAAAATATTGTATTGATCAGTGTATGTCAGTTACCTTGTAAGTTATACTGATATTGCTGACCTATGTAATACATCATCACTTTGAAACCCATGTGACAGTCCATATAATTATTCATTTAACAGATATGAAGAATGATATAAGACAATAGAGTTTTCTAACATAAAGAATCATAATGTCGGTCGTGCAGATGCAGCAGTCCACTCATTTGTGCGCTGACCCCTGCGTGACCTCAGCCCTCTGTAGTTGTGTAAACTTGAGTGGCCTTTATTCAGAGTGGCAGTGCTCCTGACGTGACACTCACTGACCACAGCAAACCCTGTCCAAACACCAGAGGCACGGACAGGACTATTTTAGGCTTGGCTTCATAGATCTACATGGTAATTAATAGTATCTAGGATAGATTGTATAAAAATATGAGTTAAACACAAAATAAATATTAAAATGTGCAGTATTGATTTTACATCTTTTTAATTACCCTACACTAACTAGCCGCACTTTGGCTTACCTTTAGAGAGTCATGAGCAGTGTTGGGCACGTTACTTTGAAAAAGTAATTCGTTACAGTTACTAGTTACTAACCCAAAAAAGTAACTGAGTTAGTAACTGAGTTACTACACTATAAAAGTAACTAGTTACCTAGGAAAGTAACTAATGCGTCACTTTTTTTTTTTTAGTTAAAAAATGTCAAATAATTTGGATTTTTTTTACAGTGCATTATACAGCTTTTGCTGCTTGGCTGGCGTGGCTCCGTCACCGTGGCCTTCATTGTTAATAACGGCACCGAGCATGCAATTATCATCATGGGGCCTGCTTCTTCTGCCCCTTCCTCTCCTCCTCCTCTCCTCTTCCTCCTCCTTTCCTCTTCCTCCTCCTTTCCTCTTCCTCCTCCTTTCCTCTTCCTCCTCTCCTCCTACTCCTCTCTCCTTCATAGCATGCGATTATCATCATGGGGCCTGCTGGGGGCCACTAGTTTAACAGAAGCGTGCGCCGTCCAGAGATGCTTCATTAAATTCGAGTTGCTTACATTGGACGTGGACAAAGTCTTTGGTCTTTGACACAATATGCGCGTAACATGTACGTTTTTACCTTTTACCTCGATGAGGTTAAAATACTGCCTATACTTCTGTCTTCGACTCGGGACTCGCCATCTGACACGGGGTGTGTATTGTGTGTGCGCGCTACTACTGTGTGCTGGGATTGTGTGTACATACCCGCCCACCCCCCACTGGGTGTCTCTGGTTGGCTCAACATGAAATCTTACTCTGCTTTAGCCAATCATCATTACTTATCCCGCCCTTACCAAAGGGAGAAAAAAATTCCCCTGTGCCTATGCGAGTTGCGCACATGATGCCAGTTTCAAAATGAGTAGGCTCAGTAACGCGGTAACGTGCCGTTTAGTAACGGTAATTGAGTTCCTTTATTTTAAAAGTAACGCATTACAGTATTAGTTACTGTCAACAGTAACGGCGTTACAGTAACGCGTTATTAGTAACGCGTTATTAGTAATGTGTTACTGCACAACACTGGTCATGAGTGATGATTATTCTTACACACATTAAAAATACATATCAAAAAATAAATATCTTGTTCATAATTGGCAAAAAAAACAGAATTTTTTGAAGCAACTAGTCTTATTCACATGATGCCTGCAGTGTTTTAGGACTAAACATGGGCAGAGGACTGGTGTACAGCAGGGACAGGATTTAACTCAACACTGACACATGAATTATGCAGCCTGTGCTGAGTTTAAGTGTAAATGTCTACTAGACCAAAAGCAACTTTACTTTAGATCACATGTTTGTTACCTTTAATGGTAAATTAACAGACTGGTTTCACTGGCTATCTATATTCATTCCACAGTGGTTGGTCTCTCTCACTCTCATCCAGCTCAGGCCCTCTATACCAGAGGTCTGGGAGCTATCTTTGCTGTTCCCAGTACTGCACTTTCCTTGACTGAGATGTCTGATGTTTTTTCCTGGGATCTGTAACCACTCCTCCAGTTATAGCCCCGAGTGCTCCGTTCACCACGGGCACCACTGATGCCTTCACCTTCCAGGCCTTCTCCAGCTCTTCCTTGAGCCCCTGGTATTTCTCTAGTTTCTTGTGTTCCTTTTTCCTGATATTACCATTGCTTGGTATTGCAATGTCCACCACCACGGCTTTGTTCTGTTGCTTATCCAACACCACTATGTCTGGTTGGTTCACCATCACCATTCTGTTCCAAAGGACCTTGGTTTGGTCATTCTCCACAACCTTTGCACAAATGTTTCTCACAAATGTTTCTGCACACTATGCCCGCCTCTTGGTTGTGTCGCTTCATGTATGCATGTATGCTTTCCTTGCTTCTGTCTGGGCCTGTATTGGTAGGATTTCTTGATATCAGCCTTCAGTTATGTTTTGGTGGTACGCCCCCTGTAGGTGCTTGTCCTGTCATGATGGTCCCTCTGGCACTTCTTCCTCTGAGCTCATTCCAAATCCAGCTGGAAGGAAGGAGGTCGAGGACTCAAGAAACTAATATATATATATATATATATATATATATATATATATATATATATATATAGAGAGAGAGAGAGAGAGAGAGAGAGAGAGAGAGAGAGAGAGAGAGAGAGAGAGAGAGAGAGAGAGAGAGCCTACTCAAGATTCAGAACCTTTAAAGATGAAATATTATATTTTGTTATAAAGTTATAATGTATGACACATGTGGATCACTATTTAAAACTTCAGACATTTTGACAGTATAAATAAAGTTTAAAGTATAAAGTGAGTTGATAAAAGCTGCTGACTTCTGGTTGAAAAATGCAGTGCTCCTTTACTGTACGTCACTGTAGACATCATTACAACACTTCCAATGCTGCTGGACAATTATTGCTCCGACAACAAAAGTGACCACAAAAGAATAAAGTTTGACAAGTGTGCATGTGGAGGCTTTAGCCAGAACCTCTCAAACTGGAGTTTCCTGATGTGGAGCTGTACTGACTGAAGCTTATGCTGAGTGTATATGAAGCACAAACATGTGTGGTAGATCTTCATGTTATGGCAGCAGTGACTCAGAACAGAAAATGTGTGAAGTGGGCTCTTACTCAAATGTTGCAGTGGATGAATAGATTAAATGCACATAAAAGCAAAAAAGAATTGGATTCTACTCTCAGTGACATGTATGGAGAATAATTTATATTCTGACAGCATTTAGTAATGTTGGAATAACATCATTATAATGTATAACTCAGATATTGTCAGTGGTTTCCTGTTAGAAGAATAGCATCAAATGTTGCAAATATTATTCTGCTATATTTTATTTTATCTTATCTTATATACAACTGCTACTCTGTTCCTCATTATCATTGGAACTTACAGTATGCCTCACAACAAGAGCTTTACATGTTGTATGTATTCACTCTGGGTTCCCCCAACAAGCATATCCACCAACAGCTAGGTACTCCTTAGTGGGATTATGGCCCAGGAGATGGGTACCCACAATGTATTTAGTATGTGTGAAACTTGCCAGCACTTCATAAATTGCCTTTAAAATACATTTAAACTTTATCACAAAATCTATAACAAAATCTATCCAGGCATAGACCCAAGAGTCTGGGAGTGAGTAGCTCACAGAGTGGGCCGGCATGTGAGAGCGTAGGCTTGGTTTACTATGAGCAATTTACAGAGTGCCTGATCAGAGGGATCACAATTACACAAGGACTGCTTAACACCTGTTTCTCCCAGTCTAATCAAACCGAGTCAGCCTGACTCACTCTGACATTAGACAACATGCAACAAGTGGCTACTGAAAAAATACACTGGCCCTCACGCAGCAACAGGTGACTGGCTCTAACAGTCCCCGCAGGCCCACTCTTTAAAATGTTTCGTGAATGCATGTTTGTGTGTCAGACTCTCTTGTCATTACTCTGCCCACATGTATATACAATCATAAGAACTTACTGACAGAGGCGGAGGAGGTACTTCTTGATAACTGCTTCATAAAAGTCCTGCTTATGACAATATTAACTACTACCACTGCTACTAATAACAAGCCACAATTTAATAACATTATAGGTCCTATATTACACAAAACTGACTCTTTTGAGCTCTAAGCCATGTTAGAATGTTATCAAAACATAACATTGAGAAATCCTTTATTATTAGTCTGTCTACATTTCCAAAGCTCAAATGCTCTGTTCCACCTTGTGATGTCATGAAGCAGTAGTTTTCAAGTTAACAGCTACCTTTTACATTATATTCAGCAGTGATGGGCAATTCCAGGGCTGAAATTATCCAAATGATTCACGTGAAGGTGAGTTTAAAAACACAGTGGAATACTTCCTGTTTTGCCACATGACATCACAAGGTGGAACAGAGTGTTTTCTGTTCTGAGAAAAGAACACTGACTAAATATGCATGATTTCTTCTCTCTGTCTCTCGCTGAGGTCGGACATATTTTCCTCCTCTCCCTTACCTCTATCTGCTCTGCTCTACAGTATGTCTGCATGCCTCTCTTGTCTTTGAGTAGATTTTCGAAATCCTAAATTATGGAATTGATTAGCTGGTCTCTCAACACAAATTGGCATGCACGAAGAAATGTGGGTTTGGGAGAGCCGACTTTTTCGACTTTTCTGGACAGAACCTTTTACTTATTGGATTTTTGATGGCTGGACATCTGATTGGCAAATAAGAATCCCCCAAATAAGTATCCCCCAAAGCTGTAAATTTACACCACAGCTGAGGCGTTGCGGGCCTAGGGAAGGTACTACATCAGAAGGTGATACAGATTGAGGAACTGTACCATCTCCAATCTGTGGGTACCCCCCTGACACTCGGATACCACACAAATAATGTTTGTGGAACTGTGCGAAACAAGCGGCTCAGTCCACAATCACGTGCCAGGAGGGAGGACTGGAGAGTCTCAACAGCCTGGCTTGGTGACATGAAGTTGGGGACTTTGCAGTACCAGGCTTCGAACCAATTCTCTCTCCCAGAAAATCTGCAATACGCAGGACTGCTGTTTTGACTATCTTCTGCTGACTGTCTGCTGCATTTGGACACTCCCAAGGACACTCACCATAATCAAGGGACATGTTTATCAATTTGCTAACACGTATTTATAAAAACACCCTTCTTCATAGCTGTCTGCCTCAGCTGTCACATATTTCCTGTATTTTCATTCTTGTACTCTGTATTGCAGTTCCTATCCTGTTTATGTTCTTCTATCACTGAAGAGAGAGGGGGAGGTTAGTGTCCCATGTCGGCTGCTTTAAGGTCCATGGAAGTCTTTTTGGTGTTTACAATGACAAATAAAGCTTCCATTCCATTTCATTTGCAGGTTAAGCATGTTTGAATGAAATGAAACACATCTCCTGCTAACATTATAACATAGATCAGAAAAGAGCATAATATGGGCCTACTCGTTACATCAAAATCACGTGTTAGTTGATATACAAACTAGAGTAAATGACTTGAGTATCGTGTTCCTTTTTAACACTATTTTTACTGCGCTGGAGCCAATTCCCAAACACATTCTCAACATTTCACATACAGGAATCAGAGGCATAAGCAGACAGATGGACGATCTAAAAGCATGCTCATACCTCATTACCACTATGTACGTTTGTGTAGGCTAATATGACAACAGTATGACTATTTCTAACGTTTTTGGATTAGCACCCCAGCACTTCATTTCTACCATTAGGGGGGGGGCTGAAATAAAGAACTTTCAAACAAATATGTCATTACATAATTTCCTAGCAACTGCCTCTTAACAACCTGATACAGACATATTCACACATTGGCTGGCCAGAGCGCTCAGAGTATACAGTTGATATGATCAGAGAACATGGGGCGCTGACAGAGGCCAGGGAGAGAGGGAGAGGGTCAGTTGTTGATGATCTGCGTGTGAAATGAACGTGTAACTGAAAACCACTTGTTACGATGCAGCCACGCCATTCTAGAACAGTCTGCACCCAAAGAGACCCACTAGACGCATAATAATTATCATTACATTACAATAAAATAGGATGTTTTTAGAAGTATAAAAAAAAAAACGTGAAAGAAACATCTTCACCACTCAATTTCACAAGAAAGTAAATTAAAAACAAAAGTTGGGATGGTCGATATTGATTTTTTTTTTTCATCCAGTACCATTATTCTTTTTCACTTGTGCTTGACAACTAATACTGTTAATGTCAATATCAATATTTCAGCATTGATGGAAAGGCAAATTAAGGTTACTGTTTAGCTCCAATTCATAAAAATAATAATAAAAACAGTTAAAATATAATATATTTTTATGATAAGTGTGTAAACATGCATCCACCTAATTGGTTTCATTGCTCTGCTATTTTAGAAACTGATTTTATTTTTTTCTGATATGGGTACATGAAAACATCACACAATACAACCCATTCCGATCTCACCTATTCCTATTAAAAAGACTGGTTCCCTAAAGTGTAAACTATGGTGTGCCACGCATTATATCTGTATAACCTACAGTCCAACATAGGACTTTTAATTTTTAAAAAGATCAGCAACAGAAAAGTCAATCAGCTCCATGACAAAACCATGACATTTGGTATTATTAGTGAAGATTCCTTGAGCCGCCATTTTGAGATAAGAGCTAGTATATTGAGGTCTATGGGGCTAACGCATCATTTAGCTTGATAAAATGGTTGATGCTGGCTACTTTTTCATTGTCCAGCCCAGCTGCTCTCAAAGATTACTGTGTTGTTTCTCATTAGCACATCCACAGCTGTTTGTGCCTGTGTTTGTGTTTGAACAGACAACACTGTCGAGCCTGAGCCAAGGCCACAAAACTCCACTGCTGGACAATGATAATTACCATGACAACAGATGACAACACAAAACAGGCAGAGTGAGGTGTAGAGCGGCGTAAAGGTCTAAATTGTTTCATATTAGGCACTGTTCTCTGGGGACATGGGCCTTTAGTGCGGTCCATACAGGACTAATGAGGAGCAATTAGACATTAATGGATCTGTGACATCCTGGGTAATTGTTTAAGGTGCATAAGGCAGGTTAGACTACTCATTTCACTTGATTATATCATGAGTATAGTTAAGATTTAACTTTTTTTTTTTTTTACATTTTTTAACTGCACATCAAGATCCCTATTCTAAAGCAGGTGATCAGTGCGATTTTGGTCATCTGTGACAAAAGACTTCTGATCGAGACAAAGATCGGGACAAAGATCAAACTTCTTCGTACAACCAAAGACAAGCAGTGATTGATATTTTGGAATGGCATCCTGGTGAGTAGCTCCTCTCGCTGTATCTGCGATCAATCTTGGTTGCAGTAAACATAAACACGTGAATTGGACCATCTCTCCCTAACTGCCTTTCATTTTCTAACTTTTACAAATGTAGAAACATCTCTAGCATGTAGTGCTAACCCAGGGCTCTCAAGTTTTGAAGATTGGTAGGAGTGAGGTTTCACCCTTTGTGGTGTAGTGAATCTTTTTGGCCCTTTTTTTGTATGTGTGAAGCGATTTTTTTAAACTATTTGACTCAAACCTGAATTGAATTAGATGCATATTTGAGTGATATGAACACAGGGAAAATAAATAATTATCAGCAATTTATTTTTAATACAAAATAACAAAATTAACAGAATAAAAGAAATATCTGTCCTGCTTAACTTAACGCTGTATAAATTAATATAAACAGGGATGAAAGTGTAAATAAAAATAAATAAATTAAAACAGGGATGAAAGTGACCAGTAATGGAAAACTGTAGATGCTCTGAGATGCAATCTGGGGTCATTCCAGCCAATAAAAACTAAGATGTCAACCACCCATTTTGGGGGGGAAAATTCCCTTTCCCTCTTGATGATCCCACTTTGCGTGACCTTCTCACAAAATGTGACTTGCACTGGGTGGAATCAGCTCAGGATGTGTAGTCTGGACAGGAGCTGCTGACAGCCTCAAGCACACTTCTAAATGATCATCAGTCATGGTGGAACAGTACTTAATGATCTTCATGTGGGAAAAGGCTGACTCACATAAATAAGTTTTTATAAATCTATCTCCATTTTATCTGATGAATGTTAATTTTAATCTTAAAATAAGCCAAGCAAACTGTACTGCACTTAAACACTCTGTGCCCCGTTTTTGGACCCTCACCCACAGTTTGAGGACCCCTTCTTAGATTTTTTTGATTTTTTTTTTTTTTTTTACCTGTTTTTTCAACTTCCTACCTGGAGTCACATTCTCTTACTGGTTTTGTATTGGTATTTACCAGCCTCTGCACATTTACCAAATGGATGTGACAAACATTTGTGCATTTGTGCTTACCTGGCCAGCCAAATGATATCTCTCTGTATTTCCTATACACCGCGATACCATTTGGACACTCTCCATCCACTCTCGCTCCTCCGGTTCCAAACCGACTCCGCGATTCTGATTCGTTCAAAGATGGTGACGTCAGTGCACCCGCCTTTGCCCGCAAAGTCACTCTTAGGCAGCGGAAGTTCCGCCTCAGTTTTGAATCAAGATGGCGCAATCTCTGATTGGTTCACTTAGCTGTCTACGCGCAACCGCAGCGCATTCTGTGGATCAAGCGTTACCAGACTCACTCGCTGGTACAGCGATGAGTCATGGATTCTTCCAGGCAACATTTGTGCACTTTTATTAGGCAAAATTCAACCACATGTTACAGTAGGCCTGCTCTGTGCGGACACTGTAACATAAATTTAGATTAGTTTTTGCTTTGCATTTCGTCTTGCTCTTCTAATCAAAGGCATTGAGGAGGAGCCTGTGTGCGCTATACGCGGGGAAGAGTGAGTGTAAAAAGGAGGACGTGAGGCGAAGGTACACGCTGTAGCAACAAGCTGCGTGCGCTGGCTGCTCCAGCCGAGCACGCAGGCTGCAGCGAGAAGGCTGCAGTGAGAAGGCTGCAGTGAGAAGGCTGCAGTGAGAAGCGCCGCGTGGTCCCGCACACCGGTAAAAGTGTATTGCTAACGGCAGCGGCTGTAATGATTGCACTCATCTCGAGACCAAGACCGGTGTCGTAGTATTCGCCACCAGTCGACTGGTAGATCGAAGTATTGGGCACTCCTGTTTTAGACACTATTTTTGATTCACATGGAAATACGGGACAAAGCGCGTCCCTTTTTAGCTCAATACGGGACGCGCAGTTTTGTTTCTGAATACGGGACGATTCCGTTTTTCAAGGAACGGTTGGCAACCCTAGCTGTGAACAGTGGCTACAGTTTTGAATTGCTTAAAAAAATTCAGCGTGAGAAATACCATGTGTGGTGTGTGGACACGTCGAATTGCGTGTGTAACTCTCAAAGCGTGAGACTTGACTTGGCTAACCTCAGCTAACCTGTACAATTACAGGGAAGGTACCACACTTAGAGGCTGAAATTCACTCTGAAAATCTTTCGACATAGTCATGACTGACATGTGCACTATGGAACAGTGTTCCTGTGTACATGTAGTGCATGTAGTGTAGCCTGGGAATTCCCAGGCCGCTTCCGTTCGTTTCGAACTGGAAGGCGGCCTGGAAACTCGTCCAAGCGAGAGTCCCAGATTTAGGGCCCCAATCAGAGAGCGGGGAGGTGTGGCAAGACAGTGACGCGTACTACATGACAAACGGAAGCTTGTAGTTTGAACTGACAACTGACATGATTGGCTATGGACTTACGTATACGCCCAATGATAGACATTCATAACGCCCAATAAACGGCCGTTGGCAATCGCTAACCACACCTCCGCTACGGGATTTTTCGAAGCGAGTTTCCAGACCCATATCTCACTTGTGATATGGTCAGGTGTTAACCAGACTACATGTAGTGGTCACCAGGCACAATATGATCAGCAGTGTGCCATGTGTAAAATGTTCATTTGAGCTAACCCTTTTATTGCAGCGCTCTATGTGCATATACTATGGCCTGCTGAATATTTGATGACTAGACATGTACAACTGAGGCATAGCTTTGACTCAATCACTGCAAAGCCTTTATACTGCGTGCATGTGTGCTGAAGACAGTATCACTTACAGGAGCAAATGCTGTCTGTCCAAAGTGCTGCTTGTACCTACAAACCCTGAGTATGCACTGTTGTATGCAGGAGATTGCGATGGAATAGAGATCACTTTAAAGGAGTAATATACTGCAAAATTTACTTTTTCTAGCTTTAAATCATTATGGTATTCCTTGCGTGAAAAGTCCCTCAGTCGTCCAGGTAGAATCCATCATCAAAGGAGAAGTTCAATTTGTCAACTGGACAAAGTTTGTTTGGTTGAAAACGTTTCGCCGCTCATCCGAGAGGCTTCGTCAGCTCTGGCCCTCATGCTGGTTAGACCCTGTTTATATCTAGCTGCAAGGGAGGAGCTAACTACGCTGAACAAAGCGCTGAACCTATCCCCGCTACTCTCTTTTGTTTTACGAATTCCTCTGGCATCTTGTATTAGCATATCTATCAGCCCTAGGCGGCGCTCACTACACTGAAATAGCTCTGAAACTATCACCTAATCTGTCTCTTTGTATTTCAAATTTGTATTTCCGAAACGCCGGCCAGGTACGGAAACGCTACCCCTTTCCTCCTGGATCCGAACCCAGGAGGAAAGGGGTAGCGATTCCGTACCTGGCCGGCGTTTCGGAAAAACTACAGAGGATTTTCAGACAATATGAAATTCCAGTTTATTTCAAACCCACAAACACTTTAAGACAAAAACTCTTCCACCCAAAGGACAAAACACCGAGCCACAAACAAAGCAATGTGGTCTACTCCGTTCAGTGTAGTGAAGACTGCAGTGAGCGCTACATTGGGGAAACCAAACAGCCACTTCACAAGAGGATGTACCAACACAGGCGGGCGTGCCAGAGTGGACCGTCATCTGCCGTTCATCTTCACCTAGAAGCCGCGGGCCATTCATTTGAGGACAGTGAGGTTCAGATCTTAGCCAGGGAAAAGAACTGGTTTGAGAGGGGAGTTAAAGAGGCTATTTTTGTCAAAAAAGAGAATCCGTCGTTAAACAGAAATGGGGGAGTTAGACACAACTTGTCTCCCATCTATAATTCGATTCTCAAACAAAGAATCATTAGGACAGACATAGGTTCAGAGCTTTGTTCAGGGTAGTTAGCTCCTCCCTTGCAGCTAGATATAAACAGGGTCTAACCAGCATGAGGGCCAGAGCTGACGAAGCCTCTCGGATGAGCGGCGAAACGTTTTCAACCAAACAAACTTTGTCCAGTTGACAAATTGAACTTCTCCTTTGATTATGGTATTCCTTCTTTATCAGCTTACTTCAGGTTGTAGTTGACTAACCCTGTATTGTCTTACATTTGAGGCTAAGTGCTTAGAAAAAAAACAAACTACCAGATATCCCTGCACACAGCCTTGTATACTAGTGATTTTAACTCTGGTTAATATATACAATACATTTTAAATGTTGCATAATCATTAAAAAATAAAGAAAAAGAAAAGAAAGAAATTAACTATAAATAAAAATCTGCTGCTTGTTACAGTGAAATGCCATTATGTCAGTCCAACAGTTTTAGAACAGGAACTATTAAATTAGATTGACATTGTGGTTTTCAGTGAAAAATATTGGAAATTAGCATTCTTGCTATAATCTGGCATATTTACACTGCAATGCTGCAGATGTTCATTAATATGCACTGTCCCTATTAAATAAAGAATAAATAAATATGTAAAATGTAAAATATGTATGTGATATTTAAATACCACAAAAAAGCAAATTTGCCTCATTTTTGGTGACTAAAATCTTTCATGAATTACAACAATGTTCTTTCTCCATACACATACACACATGACATGAAGGGGAAACATTATTATAGGTGCACTACGCAACTTTTCTGGTGGAGGATCTGTCACCTGCTTGTCTCCGTTATGTTATTGATTTGCCTGGAATGTTCCATGGTATGACAATAAACACATCTATCTAGCATTTATTCATTACGAGTGTTTTTATTGGTAAAAATACAATAATTCTCCACAGATCTGACCTGTAATACAGTCTATAATTGTCTCCATTGAGATAGATTGGTTTAATTTATGCCATGGAACATTCTAGATAAAGCTACAACATCTCCATGGAGACAAGCAACTGATAAACCCTGCAGCAGAAAAGTTGCACAGTGCACCTTTAACAACAACACCACATATAAACTGAAACAGAAGCCCATATTGTGCATTTCACTGACTGTAACAATAACAGGTCAAAAGGATGTGACATTTTGTAGTAATGTGAAACACATGTGTAAGTTTCATAGGTCAGCATGAACTAGCAGCTTTGCCCTTTCTTTTCCAACACTTAACAAATGTCACCCAGCTGCACTATATGAGAGAATGACACAGAGGCAGACTCTTCTTCAGCCCTGCTCTGAGAGCCTTTAGTGCCAGATGTCCCATTCAATGGCAAAGAGGCAGGAGAGGTTCTGAGAATAAATCCAATATCCTCTGCTCTCCATAGTGTTGCAGTTATTAAGTATGTTCCAGTTATTTAGTAAGTTAGAGTGGCTTGTGTCACCAGAATAATCAGTGTCTGTAAACGGTGCATTATGAGGAAATCACTGAGTACTGATGTTATGTTTCTGTGTGAGTGATAAGGATGCAAGTAATGTGTGTTTTTATACACTAAAGGTTTCCCTACAAAACTGCTTTAGCCTTTAGTCAGCAAGCCAATGCTGATCAGCAATATGCCTTATTTCAAGGTATAATTTCAAGGTATAAATATTTTTAATTTCTGGTTTTGCTCTTGAATCTGTCACAGACAATAGAGTGGAATACTTTATCTAAGTCTTATTGCTGTTTTACACATTTTCAGATCTTATTTAGTCTGATTTCTCTTATTTCAGCCCAGGAAAGGAAGAAGAAAGAAATGTAAAAACAAGAGTGACCCAGTAGGAATGGACTATGTATTTTCACATTGCATTAGTAGATGTTTTTATTGTGCTGTTGCGTTGTGCGTCAGATGGCTGTTCAGCTATTTCTCTGACAGCGTACAGTGCTTACATCCTGCTGGCAAACTCACAGCAGGCATTCTGACACAGTCTATCAGGTTTAAATCTAATGCACATGGATTAGCCTTTGTCCTTCATTTGACCCAGCCGCACATAAACACATACAGTCCATTAGGGCTTAAGGACATAAAACCTCTGGAGGATGCAGATGAGAGCTGAAAGCACCTCTGCTCCACTGATATTCCCAAAACTCAACTTTTCAGCATAACTCTGATTACCACATGTCAAAAAGCCATTAGGATCAAGTGGTCAGAGCTCACAAACCAGTCATGTACTTAAAAAAGACAACCTTCTCCAAAAGAATGAATAGTTCACAAAATATAAGTTATGCACAAATTGGCAATACAACCATAACTGTATCTTGGACCATACTGAGAAGTGAGGACACACTTCTCATTGAGGAGTTAGCTGTTCATGGCAAACTGGCTTAGTAAAAAGATATGACAGACAGAGTGAGGAGCTCATTGTGAATTGTGATTGGACAATCATCTTGAACCAAAATTCAAAAAGGAAAGGTAAAGGTCTCAAACATCCTGCCAAAAGCTTTTATGAAAAATATAAATATACATTACTAATGCTATCACTAAAATATACTGTAAGTAGACTTGAAATAAATGTCTGAGAAGAAATTTAAAAAAAAAACAACATACATACTTACACACACTACCTTTAACCACTCCCAGATGCCCATCCAAATGTTACTGAAAATACTCATTAAAAACAACAATAAGACATTTGTGTCTATTTGAACAACTATGATAGTAACTATTATACAGGCTGTTCTGTGACCTTTGCTGCACCTACACTCTCAACTCACCAGAGATTTTAGAGAGAAACATAATTGGATGTGTCTTGATCCACATCAGATCGATTTCAGGAGAACTGTAAAGGTTAACCCATAGACAAGACACACAATAATCACAATTCCCTTAAATGCCATGCTTATACACATAATTATACAGGCCCCAGACCTCACTACATAAACCTATTGGCCTGATTCATTTAACCAAAAAGACAACCTGCCAAGGACACTAGGGCTGCAACAATTCACTGGAATAAATTGTGAGTAATAATTGTGAGTAGTTGACTGCTAAAGCTATAATATTCGGTATCAACATGCATCCATGCAACGTGGACTAGTGTAATTTTATTTGAAATCTCCAAGCAACACATCAGAATAAATCATAATACTAGTCAGTCAATCAGAAAAATAATGGCTGACTAGTTTAGTACTAAAATAATCGTTAGTTGAAGCCCTAATGGACACTGGGTCCACATAATGACAACACAGAGCGCTAATGCAAACAATCAACTCTGGCTCACACCATCATCTTCATTCCTCTCATTCCAGACATGCTCCACAGCTTAAGAGCAGCCTGATCTTTGACCTCAGCTGTAAACAGGTATAATGTCACTGGAGCAAAACTGTGAACACACCATTTAAAGGCCAGCACTTTGATGACAGCTTTGCAACTGAACAGGGCCCTAAATGCAGACAGCAGGAGGTGGATAACCTTGGATTGGATAATGTAAAGATAGAGGATAGTAAAAGATAATGAAGGAAAACTTCTTGAAGCTAAAAATGTATATCTGTAACATTGTAGTGAGAAATATATTTTTAAAAAATGCAGCTGCTTTGGAGAATATCAAAAAGGCAAAAAAAAAAAAAAAACACAGTGCGATCTAACATTCCAATGAACTGTACAAAATCTCCAGCAGTGGCCAATTTTTTGTTTGCCCTGACCAGCTGCCTAAATATAAATACATAATATATGTTTAAAGCCTAAATTGAGCACTTTAGTCCAAAGATGGCACTGCAAAAGAGCTCTCTTATCCAATCTGAAGTAAAACAAGGTTGTGGATGAGTTTGTACTAAATTCAAAGTAGATAAGTTATCAAGTTATCTGCCTTACATATCGGCCAAAATATAGGATGATCTTATCAGCTATCGGTTCCTCTGGATTCTAACCAATTGGCATTGGCCATGAAAAAACCCATAGACATAATATTGTCTTCTGATAATTGTATTTTAGGTCAATATCAAACTCCTATCTGTATAGGCACTTGCTGTTTATTTATTATCACTTTGTGCCATCTTAACAAATGCATGCCTGAAAGATTTCAATTTCTTTGTAAATCAGTTCAAACAAGGCTCTCCAGAAATAGCTGTTTGTCATCTGTGTGCTGTGTAGCTCTGCCTCATGAATAAGTCCCATATCCTTTACAGGTGAGAATGAGCTCATCCACTACTCCTCCATTACTGCATCGGGGGGACAACATCACCAGGAGCCCACAGAGAAACATACAATAATCATATGCTGCTGGATACAGAATGTTCTCATATCCATAACGATACAAGCAGGAACAAAAGAGGTGGATACACAAGACTATCCCTGTGTACTAGTATGTTTCATTACCTTATAGAAATGAGAGGGAAGCCTATAGTAACCCACATAGTGACCTAGATGAGGAGAGGGAGAGAGAAACTTAACCCCTTCTCTGGTTCCTCTAAAGTCCTTTCTGAAACATTTTTAATCAGACCTAGTATGAGAGTTGATACAATGAAAAAACTCACTCCATTGTTTTATTAGAATTTCTCTACAATGCACTGCTACTCAGCAACTAGCCTTGATGATATTGTCTTACATGCTCAGAGAGTCAGCTCTGACACTTGAATAAGAATATGTGACACTTAAAATAGTGCAGGATTCTACGAGTAGACTGAGCCTGTGAATTGAGCCATTGGCGTTGTAATGTGGGCCGGTGTGTTCTGGCCTGTCTGATGCCCGTCCTCTGCACTGCTCTCCAGTCTGTGCCCATAGGGCCTGTTATTTTGGGAACTCAGCTGAGCAGAGATGACAACATCATGGGCTGCTTAAGCTGCTTACATCTCCTCTAGCTCCTCACCACATCCTCAGATCTATAGCCATGTGCCCATATTGTTGCTCCAATTTCACAGGAACACAGGAGTTCACATGCACAAGCAAAAATATGACTGAGCTGCTGGGGTGTGTCAGCTTGGGTTAATGTAGAACAGTTAAATAATAAAGCATACTGAAATGTATCTTTTAATAATAATGCCAGTGCATTTTAACAACCTCCTCAACAACACATCTACCTCTGGACTGCATGTGTGTGGAGCTGAGGATGCCCCTGGCCTGGTCCTGGTGCATCGCTCAGTCACTGGTCAGCAGGTATTACTCCACCTCTCACTCATTCACTCACTCATGGGCCTCTGCTGTAAAACTTTCGGGCAGGATATCACCGCTCATCACCTGTACTGCCACATAAAACTTGACAACATGAAATCTAAGTGTCACCTGGGGAGGATGTCAGAGATGGGAGTGGAGTTATTCTACGAGGAAGTTTGGGAGATGTGCAGCAGTCAAGGAAAAACTAGGCAGACACAAAACAAAGGTGGCTTCTCACAAACAATTTTGTCAGGAAAAAAAAGAAAAGCATGAAAATAGCAAGCATGGTATTTTTTTGTTTTCCTTGGGCAATAGTTTTTAATCTCAGGCCAGTTATTGCAATGTGTAGAAAGTTCTATCTTGAATTTAAAAAGAGTGACTCACAAGTGCTTGGAGGAGGCAGACAGTGAGATCAGGGGCAGAGTTTGTAAAAGACATTCATCATCAGCATTTACCAGGTAGCATCCTACAGCACTGTGTAAGTCCACACATAAGGACACATACACATAAAGAAAGTGAAGCAAAGTGTTTGCATAAAGCCTGCTTTCAACCATAATCCTGCAGCTGAGAGACATTACTTTGAATTAGGTTTCTGACACATTTGGTGATGCTTGTTCCGGAAACGTTTAACCTCTGGATGAATACTCAGCACAGTCGTTCTACAAATATATCTACAGATGAAGTATTTAAGTATTTTACACCATTAAATAAAGAGGAAATCCTTTAGGATATAAGATATGACATAGAAAATAATCACTGGCAATGATTAATGATTTTATTTTTATAGCGTCTAACTGTATTCAATGAATAACTTTTACTAAGGTGTAAGTAGCATATTGTATTTGATATATACACTCAACAAAAATATAAACGCAACACTTTTGTTTTTGCTCCCATTTTTCCTGAAATGGACCCAAAGATCCAAAATTCACTCCAGATACACAACACTACCATTTCTCTCAAACATTGTTCACAAATCTGTCCAAATGTGTGACAGCGAGCACCTCTGCCCCGCCGAGACAATCCACCCCACCTCACAGGTGCGCCACATCAAGATGCCGATCCGACATCATGACCAGTGCACAGGAGCGCCCCAGACTGCCCACAATAAAAGGCCACCCCGAAATGTGCTTTTTTTTTTTGCTTTATTGGGGGTCTGGGGACTCAGAACCAGTCAGTATCTGGTGTGACCACCATTTGCCTCATGCAGTGCAACACATCTTCTTCGCATAGAGTTTATCAGATTGTCAATTGTGGCCTGTGGAATGTTGGTCCACTCCTCTTCAAAGGCTGTTATGGACGAAGAACACAGGTGCATTTTATTGATGGCATTTTGAATGCACAGAGATACCGTGATGAGATCCTGAGGCCCATTGTTGTGCCATACATCCATGAACATCACCTCATGTTTCAGCAAGATAATGCACGGCCCCATGTTGCAAGGATCTGTACATAATTCTTGGAAGCTGAAAATGTCCCAGTTCTTGCATGACCAGCATACTCACCGGACATGTCACCCATTGAGCATGTTTGGGATGTGCTTGACCGGCGTATACGACAGCGTGTACCAGCTCCCACTAATATCCAGCAACTTCGCACAGCCATTGAAGAGGAGTGGACCAACATTCCACAGGCCACCATTGACAATCTGATAAACTCTATGCGAAGAAGATGTGTTGCACTGCATGAGGCAAATGGTGGTCACACCAGATACTGACTGGTTCTGATTCCCCAGACCCCCAATAAAGCAAAAAAAAATGCACATTTCGGGGTGGCCTTTTATTGTGGGCAGTCTGGGGCGCACCTGTGCACTGGTCATGATGTCGGATCGGCATCTTGATGTGGCGCACCTGTGAGGTGGGGTGGATTGTCTCGGCGGGGCAGAGGTGCTCGCTGTCACACATTTGGACAGATTTGTGAACAATGTTTGAGAGAAATGGTAGTGTTGTGTATCTGGAGTGAATTTTGGATCTTTGGGTCCATCTCAGGAAAAATGGGAGCAAAAACAAAAGTGTTGCATTTATATTTTTGTTGAGTATATATATATATATATATATATATATATATATATATATATATATAATAGGCGATTCCCCTCCTTGAACCGCCTTAACGTGGTGGAGAGGTCAGAGTGCCCGAATGATCCTGGGAGCTATGTTGTCGGGGGCTTCATCCCAAAACAGGTCCTGGGGAACAGGTCAGATTAAGAGCAATTCAGAAGCCCTTATGATAAGAAACACAGCAAGGCCAGTTATGTCGCCTGGATTGGCATCACGGGGGCCCCATCCTGGAGCCAGGCCTGGGATGGGTGCTCAACGGTGAGTGTCTGGTAGCCAGGCCTTCCCCCACAGGGCCCAGCCGGGCACAACCCAAAGGAGTAACATGGGGCCATCCTCCTATGAACCCACCACCCGGAGGAGGATCTTTAAGGGGCTGGTGCAGGGAGATCTGGGCAGCAGTCGAAGGAAGGGGCCTCAACTGCGGGGGAAGGAGCCAGAGCTTGTGCAGGAGGTTGAGCATTACTGACTAGATATAGTCAGCCTCACCTCCATGCACAGTTTGGGCTCTGGAACCCAACTCCTTGAGGACGGCTGGACTATTTCTCTAGCGTTGCCTGCGGGGAGTGGCGGCGGGTGGGTGTGGGCTTGCTCATTGCCCCACAGCTCAGCCGCCGTGTGTTGGAGTCCACCCCGGTGAACGAGAGGATCACGTCCCTGCACTTTCGGGTCGAAGACAGGTCTCTCTGTTGTGTCGGCCTACGGGCCGAACAGTCGGCCATTGGTTGATGATCAACTTTGTTGTTATGGCATCTGCCGCGTGTCTTGGACATTCAGGCAAAAAGAGGGGCAGAGCTGTCAACCGATCACCACCTGCTTGTGAGTTGGGTCCACTGGCGGAGGAGAGAGCTGGAAAAACCTGGCAGACCCAAGCATATAATGAAGGTCTGTTGGGAATGTCTGGTAGAGCCCTCTGTCAGGGGACCTTCAACTCACACCTCTGGGAGAGCTTCTCCCAGATTCCTGGGAAAGCTGGGGACATGGAGTCCGAGTGGGCTTTGTTCTCGGCCTCTATTGTTGATGCCGCTGCTCGTAGCTGTGGTTGTAAGGCTTGTGGTGCCTGTTGCGGCGGCAATCGCCGAACCCAAGTGTGGACACTGGAAGTAAGGGATGCTGTCGGGCTGAAGGAGTCCTATTGGGGCTTGTTGGCTCGTGGGAGTCCTGAGGCAGCTGACGGGTACCACCGGGCCAAGCATGCCAGGCGGTCGCAGAGGCAAAAACCCGGGGTTGGGGAAAGTTCGGAGAGGTAATGGGGGAGGATGGCCTTAAAAGAAATTCTGGCAAACCGTCCGATGCCTCAGGAGCGGGAAGCAGTGCTTCACCAACACTGTTTACAGTGCGGGTGGGGAGCTGCTGACCTCAACAAGGGACGTTGTCCAACGGTGGAAGGAATACTTTGAGGATCTCCTCAATCCCACCATCACGTCTTCTGAGCAGGAAGCAGAGGGTGGGGACACGGAGGCGGACTCATTCATCACCATGGCTGAAGTCACTGAGGTGGTAAGCAAGCTCCTCGGTGACAAGGCTCTGGGAGTGGATGAGAGCCGTCCTGAGTATCTTAAGTCTCTGGATGTTGTGGGGTTGTCTTGGCTGATACATCTCTGGAACATTGTGTGGTGGCTGGGGACAATACCTCTGGACTGACAGACCAGGGTGGTGGTCCCTCTGTTTAAGAAGGGACCACCGGAGGGTGTGTTCCAATTACAGGGAAATTACACTCTTCAGCTTCCCTAGTAAGGTATATTTCAGGGTATTGGAGAGGAGAATTTGACCGATAGTCAAACCTCAGATTCAGGAGGAGCAGTGTGGTTTTTGTCCCGGCTGCACTCTCCATCGGGTGCTCGAGGGTTCATGGGACTTTGCCCAACCAGTTCACATGTGTTTTATGGATTTGGAGAAGGCATTTGACCGTGTCCCTCAGGAGGTGTTCCAGGCATGTCCCACTATGTCTCTCAGCTGGCCTGAGAACACCTTGGGCCCCCAGAGGCAGAAGAAAATAAGCAAAAGTAAATGGATGGATGGATGGATGGATGGATAATAGGGGAAATGAGCATGGATATTAAGCAGGTCTGGCTCTTACTATCTTTTGTATTATATTAAACCAGTGGTGAAAAATGTCATGCTAGTGCATTTCTCTTAACTCTTTTTAAAGAAAGCAAAGAGCTGAACTCTGGGAGCATGCACTCAAATGCCTGTTAACAAGTACAAAGCTGTGGTGTTCAGGCCTTACACCACTGTAAAAAACACCAATGATAGGTCATTTTTCTTATTCTCTGCTTTCATCTCTTCCTCCATCAACCACAGCAGCCCTTCTCTGACACCATCTCTTATTAGTGGGCTGCATGGGGTAGCAAAGACAAACAACCTAATTACAGACAGCTTTAATAAACTAAGCTCAAAATAGTTTGGAAAAAAAAGAAAGAACAACACCCGCACTGTGCACTATAATTATGTCTGGGCCATGTTTGGCTTTTATTTATATAGGAGCAATGATTTTCAGGAATATAGACTTCACCGTACTGGTTGTATTCTGTGGATGGCTGCCTGCCAGCCGTCCAGTGAGTAATGCCCCCTGTTTATATTCAAATGAGACTGTTCTGTCAGAAAGGCAGTTTTTGTAAATACAAACCTCAACACTCTTGGACTGGACATCTGAGGATATATAACAACGATATAGACACTAGCAGAACAGAAGCCCATTTAGCAAGAAATTAAATATATGATGTGGGTAACCTTAAGAACAACAGTAGCATAAAACAGTGTGCAGAACTGTAAATACGAGTACAGTTCAGTTTAGTTCACATGAGTTTTCTTGGGTTGTTTGGCATCTATTACAATCTTTAGAGAGCTACTGTATGTTTTAGACACAGGTTTTTCAGTGGTTGAGATTATTCAAATGTATTCTTTCAATCTTAAATTTAAGGGCAGAGTTCTCTTAAGGCAAGCTAAATCACAGATAAAGGACATATAGCAGTCATTTGGATAAATAAAATGTATTTTTTCACAAGACAATAAGATAAGACAAACAACTGTGACAATGTCATAGCCTTCTGAGCTCAGTCATCTGTAAATAAAAACAAATGGAAATGTGTTCCTGCTGTGTCCACACATATCTGCGAAGGTGCTAGGGGAGCATAGATAGACAATCGATAGAAAAACACATGTCATGAATGCTCTTACAGAAACATTGAAAACTAACCTAACCAAAAAGATGGGCTCCTTGGAGAGAGCTCACACAGAAGAACAGCTGAAGTCAGTCATTAGTTTGATATTGTGGGGTGCTGGATCCACCTGCAATGCTAATGTGCTGTGTTCCATTCAGAGCAGCATGAGGCACTCGGAGCAGGAGCCATCAATCCACTCAGGCTGGGGATGTATTAACCTTTCCCTATCACTCCACTGTGCCCATCACTGCTCCCCTGAAGAGCACTGCCCTTAGATTTATGTCCTAAACTTTTCACTTATTTCTTCATTTACTGTAATTCGTGTTTGTAATTTGTGGCTAATTAGAGACTCTTATTAGGCTAACAGCTAATTACACAGGGGTACTAAAGGACAGGCTGCAAAGCATTGAGCTGTAAGAAAGTAGAGACAACAATGCTCCAAAAAGTGTTGTGTTCAATTAAAAAAACAACTGCTGAGATAACTGGTTGTCATCATCAATGTTTCATTTTGAACCTGTATGCACTGAATTCTTGTTATACCACTTTCTGTTTGGCCCATGGCATAATTAGTTTTAAATAAAGTTGTTATGGAGAGGAAGGGTAATAGATGCCAGTGCATGGTCAAGACTCTGGCAAAAGTGAGCTTATGGACTTAAAGAAGACTATTATTTAATTATTTTTTGGTTATAATTGGTTATAATTTGACCCACAATAGAAAAACACATAGCAACTTTTGTCACCATTATTAGACCGCTGCACACCGTCCCCATTCAAATTATATTATAACATTTTATCAACACAAACATGTAAGGAAGAGCGATGACAGGCGATGACAACAGTCCTTTGTCATACCATTTAAACAAATGAAAATATTATATCTTTTGAATGGGAAAAGGTTCACAATCAGATTAAACAGATGAACCAGGTCCATTTGTACAATAAGAGGTTTAGTGAAGCTTGTATGAGAGTCAACATACATGACATGTACACTGGCTGCTGCCGACATGGGGCTTTTATCATTCCGCTCTGAGAGAATCATGGCATTGTTCAAACGGCAGATCCAGCTTTATCTGCACCAAACTGGGATGAACTGCTGGGGGAGGTGTACAGCCTTCAAGTGTGTCCTTGCCTCGGAAATGGGTAAAAAGGAAGTAAGACCAGACTAATGGGTTTGAGAACACATTGTGTCATTTAGACAGTATGTGTATGAATACAGATGTACTGTTTAGTCAAGAGAAGTCAGAACATATGCTAACTTTCCTTATATAACACTGAACGCTTACATTGAAATAATGTTGAAATAATAAAAGTGCCTTAAAATATAGTTCAAGTGTAAAACAAAACACTTTCAGAAAATACAGTACAAATTATTATTTTGTCAGTTAGTCCATTTAATAATGCATTAGTTATGTACCGATATGTGCCTGTACATGTTGTGATTAAAGTTCATGGTTTTAAAAAACATTATTAATCCTTCCTTTATACACAATCACACAAAATGTATATTTTATTTATTTGTTTAGCCTTTATTTAACCAGGAGAATTAATCCCATTGAGATTAAAAACCTCTTTTTCAGGGACATCCTGGCCAAGAGACAGCAATTTAACACACAGTTAAAACATATATAAAAGTCAGTCAGTTTCCAGTCTTTCTGCTACATGTTCTGAGCAAAAGGAGCTGAGTGGACAAAGGCTTTCTTACCCAGCTCTGTGTGAGCATAAGGAACAGAAAGCAACATCTGATCATTAGATCGCAAGGAGTATGAGCCAACACTTCTCTGTGTGATTAAAGTACAAATAAGTAGTCCAAGCATAGCCTTGTAATTAAATATATACAAATGTCCCTGCCTCCTCTTGGCTGGAGAAATATATATGTATACATACTGTATGTGATATGTATATGACTATGAAAACAGTGACTTTATCCATTATGTCATAATGTACTGTATGTATTTGAAAACAGCACACGACGTATCCATACAGTATGTTTTTCTTTATTTAGTTTATATATAACCCTAAACAATTATTGTGATTTTTTGACTTTTATATGCAGTTCCCTGCCATTGCACTGAGAATACATTTACATAATATTGCATATAACCCTAAAGTTCTATGGGCTAAACTGAAATTAATAAAAATCTTGAATTTCCCTTAGGATCAATCTTTCTATCTCACTCACTCACTCACTCAGTATTACAACTGTAAACACATTCATCTTGCACATTAATAAACAATACATCACAGCTAAATAGTTTACTGTGATCACTTGTCAATTTATATGACCCCCATGTTATGTCTGTGACAATATAACACAAGCCCACACCTTGTTTATTGCTGTCCATTACTGTTCTGTGTGTGGCCCTTTGTCTATTCTTAGTACAGAGACCTTTGTGTGACAGCAACCTTTAGAGCACGGCTGACATGCAGTAAATATAATAAGGCCCACAACCAGTCCTGAGGTGGCTCATGTTTTATAACTTCTATATTAATGTCACCCATGCTGGGCCTCAGCTTGTTTGGTGCTTTGTAGGAGGAGGAACACCATTTGGTTTCCTCAACTTTTTACTGTTCTGAGATGGGCTGTGTCACTCAGTGAAATATACCTGACTGGATTAGTTGGTTAGAGGTCAAAGAAACTACTACCTGCATAGAGAACACAATACAGTTTTTTCTGAGTAGAGGCCATGGCACATGTTGATGAAAGCTCAGAATTCAGAAATTTGACATACCCTTAACATATTGTCTAAATATTGTATTCGAGATAATCCAAAACATATACATTAACATATATGTCAATACTGCCCACTCCTACTATAGCCCTTCCCTCTGTCCTACAGCCCTGTTCTCCCCTTGTGTGGAGCTGTTCTTATGCATTAACATGAGACCTCTGACTGGCCCCTTCCTCGCTCTTCTTATAGCTGCTCTGTGCCTCTTTATCTCACTCTCTTCTCAGCTGCGGAGGAGGGCACTTGTCTCTTCCAATTACGGACAAATTATGTGATCATTCCCCACTGAGAGCCGCTGACGACATTTGACAAAACAAAAGGAAACTTTGTCAGGTGGGAGGTTGATTCACACACACTGAAGAGCTCACTAGCTGTAGATTTGTATGGTTACTATACTAACAGTTGAGATATTCTATAATAATCCTGCTGTTATATTGAAATGTTCACTATGTCACTTTTCTAGTCTGCCATACACTTGTCTTCTTGCCGACATTATTGTTTTGTATGGAACCACAGTACCACAGTTCCACAGTAATACAGTATTGATCTCAAATTTATTTGTTACAGGAGAGTTTGCTGCTTTACTTTCTAGGCGATAATAGAACATCTCCATGGTTGACACGCAACAGAGACAGACTTTCTGCCATATAATTCATTCATTATAGTTGTAGTGGTAGAAAATGCAGGAACAGGCATGGAGTCACTACCCAGTGTCATCCCAAGTATTAAGATGGCTGCAACTGGCAAACCCTTCAAATCAATATGTAAGTCAAGACGAAAATGTAGTCTGACATCAAAGCAATCCCTAAATTCTTCTGGCTATAATGAACATATCAAAGTCTATCATTTAGCATCAAATAAATAAAGTTTTCTTCTTATCGTATGCTCTGTCTGTTTGATGGTGCCTCCATTACACAGACAGAAGTCGAGATACTCATTTCATGCTGACAGTTGCATCAATAAATCACAGCACTGCTACAACCCTTTGGTCCATCCTGTTCTCCACTCATGACACCACTCTATCTATGATGTCACTCCGATGACTTGTGTAGTCAGTTTATAAATACACTTGTACCTAATCAATCAATCAGCAACACCTACAGCATACTAAGCTTTAATGTGACAAAATAAAGTATTTTTGTATTCTGAAACACTTGGATCCTGCTGGGTATTTGGTTTAATGCCAAATTATGCAAATCATTGCTAATGTGGAGATAGATAACACCAGGGAAATCAAGAGCAAGATGTATGCTTGTCGACAAAGTTGTTTTCTGTCTCAATTCATCTCAAGAAAATCTTCCAACTATGGACCCCCTACGTGCCCAGCAAAGGCTTTCACATATAGTAGCTTTTCTTTCCCAGGCTATATTTTAATAATCAAATGTTTTATCCCACACAGGATCGTTCCCTTGGGCTGGAGCATATGTTCCTGTGTGAATGTGCTCCTGCTGCGCACCTCTCAGCACATCAAGAGTATGAACGCAGGACGCACCTCGCTCTCCTCGTCCCGTGACTCAAAGGCGCTCTGCTTATTGGGGCTTTGTTGCCGTGGCACCATCTCATTATGCAAATGATGTGTCCCTCATGAGCCACAGCAGAAGCAGCTATGATACTCACTGCTACAGTCTGTGTAAATGTGCCGTCAGGAAACAATGGAAGGCTGCAGCTATTTTTAGCATCTGTCTTTAACAATGTCTTGGCATGCCATTTGTTCTCACATCCA
This sequence comes from Paratrypauchen microcephalus, assembly GCA_036785185.1. Taxonomy (NCBI): domain Eukaryota; kingdom Metazoa; phylum Chordata; class Actinopteri; order Gobiiformes; family Gobiidae; genus Paratrypauchen; species Paratrypauchen microcephalus. Next base: position 3,981,367 of record JAVJIX010000023.1, read on the forward strand.
CTAAGCAGAGGGTCCATTCAAGTTTAACACTTTGTCGCTTTTACACAATGTGTACTAAAATATTGCAGGGATGCTCAATCTTTTTTGAGAGGAAGATAAAAGTTCTAGCTTCATTCTGCCCAAGGGGACACAAGTCAATGTTTTGAATGAGTTTTGACATGCATGCCTCAAACTCGGTCAGACCTTGCCCATGTCTACATTCCAAACACATGTCTGACTCTTTCTTAACCTGTGCATTCCTATGCTTGATCCTTGGGTGATCGGACTGTACTTTTACTTACAGCCGGGATCTGAATATAGGAGGTTCATTGCGCTTACACAATCTGGGAGATTTCAAATCGTCTTTAAATCAGGGTAGGCTTTTTTTTTTTTTGAGACTTTTTTCTGACGTACATGTAAACATAGTGAGTCCTAAGTTAGTCTGAATAAATGAAAAAAGCATGCTGAAAAAAAATAACAGTGTTTTATTTATTTAATTTGATTACATGGCCAATGTAATAACTAAACTTTCACTTGACACAATAATAGATCTAGAAGATACAGTTGCAGGTCCATGATAATTGCTTTAGTATAACTCATAACTCATGTCTGCTTCTTTCTGTTATTTCCCATGATGCTTTGCCCTTTCAGTCACTTTTCAAGTAAATCTCACTTATCCAAATTCCTTCACGCACTGGCATTTATCCACAGGCCCTGGTCATAGATTCATCCCAATAAGGGCTATTTTCAGTGAGTTTCTAAGTGATCAATAGGTCAGTAGTATTAACCTCAGGAGAGCGCTGCAGCTGCCTGAAGGTGCTGGGGTCAGTCCAGGTCTTAATTAATGAGATGAAACTGGAAAAGCTTACTCTGTCAAACACCTCAAAGTGCTAATATCAAGATATACACCCTTGTGTGAACACAGTCAATGCACCAACCTAAGATTTTATTCTTGACTGTTTTTCTGAAAATGTTTTCTTTAAGTTTTTGTGAATGTCTCATTGTTCAAACACTTACCACAACCATTTTCTCAAGTTGAGTGCAAGTTGAAAAACTGCATATGCCTATTAGAAACTGTTCCATAATTACCATTACCATAATTCTGATTCTGTAAATGAGAGTTTGAGCAAAATGACCATGATGAAATGCCTGTCATGACAGTTACTATACAGACTTATTGTTCAGTATATATGAAAGCTGGAAAATATATTTTGGGGTTCGATATTTATCGTGTCTATATATATACATATTTTTGCACAAGTGGGGAGAACTGGGGTATTTTTCTTGTTATACAATAAGATTTGAACTGTACAGGGTTGAGTAACTTCTATAGCTGATTATTGGTTTAATCTGTTATTTATTTGCTGCAATTTAGGCTTTTTAATTATACTGTTTAAAAATGGTTTACTGGGATTATTCTGCATTATTATTATTATCAGTAGCAAAAAGTAGTTTCAATATTATTGTTTATCGCAGTATATCTCTCTCTCTCAAGAAGAAGAAGAAGAAGAAGAATAAGAAGAAGAAGAAGAAGAAGAAGAAGAAGAAGAAGAAGAAGAAGAAGAAGAAGAAGAAGAAGAAGAAGAAGAAGAAGAAGAAGAAGAAGAAGAAGACATGCTTTATTCATCCCCGTAGGGAAATTATTCCTCTGCATTTGACCCATCCTTCAGGAGCAGTGGGCAGCTCATCTTTCAGGCGCCCGGGGACCCATCTCCATGATCTTATTGCTAGGCTTGGTCAGGACCTAAGCTGGAGGATTTTACCTGGAGCATGTTTTGGGTTATATATATCACATTTCAAAATTTGTTATCATGACAGACCTAATTGATGATGATTGCTCTTATAAAGCCATAATGCGCCCTTTACGGAAACACTTGGATGACTTTCACCTTATATATTTACTGTTAGATTTGTGTCAATAGCTTTTTCATCAAACATTTAAAATAATTAAAATAGCTACAGTTTCTCCATGCTGATTATGAATGTCTAAGTACATATCTAATAAACTCACACACATAATGTACATACCACTAACATTTACACAAATTCTAATGAAACTTCCCCTAAAATACAGTGAGGGAATGAGGTGAAAATAGTCTGACATTTAAGATCAACCCAAGAAGAAAATTATCTCAAAATTGCACATTAGTATCCATCAGAAATGCTTCAACTGTGGGTTTAGTAATCACTTGTACAATCTTTCTCAATGCCAAGTTCAGTGACTATGATTCTTGGGAATGATATCATATCAGTCACGCTGTTAAATCCTCTCTGCCCTACATGATTTGAAGAGCTCTACATATCACAGAAAGTGCCACTGAACACAGACCTGCCCCGGACCCCTAACACAAGGTCATTTTACACTACAGTCAGTGCCCTGAACTCACCACATCTGTGTAACTTGTCAGCAGTGATGAAATCTGTGGCGTTTGCTAAACCTTGAAAGTTGCAATTGCCTCTGTATGCTGTGTACTCTTTGCACTCAAAATCCTAGTAATTATTGTTAACGTTTTGCTTAATTGTCTGAAGCATTGTCAAGCAGTGAGGGTCGTGCTCAAGTACCGTACACACCAACAATGTTTACAGGTCAGAACTGGGAATAATCTTTCAGGTTTAGGGGCAAACTAGAGCAGTCTAACACACTTTCAACAATTATGGGGTATTATTTTAAGATGGATTAACTGGAGGGTTTCATCTGTGAGAGTAAAAATGCCATAAGCCACAATACACAGGTACCACATAATCCCACACCTACACTAACAGCCTTTTTCATATCTGAGCCATTATTCTGATGAGAAAATCCAGGCATGAAAATGTGATTATTTGATCACCATAGAGAACGTATTATTTTCAAATGTGCAACCGTGGAAAAACACTATAGAGAAAGAATTTCCCTTTGATTATTTACATATGGTAGACTTAAAGGTACACTGCGTAACTTCTAGTGTTGGGTCAGCCACCTGCTTGTCTCCATGGATATGTTATTGCTTTGTCTGGAATGTTCCATGGTATGACATTAAACACTCTGTTATTACTTTTATTAATTACAGGTCTTTCTACTACTCAAAAATACAATAATTCTCTCTGTGAATAGGGTTGCCTCTCCACAGATGTGACCTGTAATGTGGCCTGTAGTTGTCTCCATTGAGATAGATAGGTTCAATGTATGTGGAGCATTGTAGACGAGCAGGTGACGGACCCTCCACCAGAAAAGCTGAGCAATCCACCTTTAAATTAAAGTCTGAAACATGTCAGGACTACAGCTGATGATAATTTTCAATGCAGGGATCTTCAGTTATAGGAGAAATACAACAACAAGTGGATCAGACTAGCCCATTATTATTAACTCGATTTAATAGGCTATAATCAAGAGGAAACTGCAAAATAATGAGTTTACATCTATTCGTGTACAGTACATGGAATACAGATGATGGTCACAAACTGCAGATGGGGTATTCTTCTTCAGTGTTATGTGTGTTAGTAGTTCCTGACCACACAATGTCCAACGAGAGCAGAAGGGCAGCACTCAAAAAGGCTTTACCTCAAAAGACATGCTGCTGTGGGGATTACCGGCTCAGGCTGACTAATGTTGTCAGGTGTTTGGAGCTTTACTGGATAATATCTACCATTTCATCTGGAAGTCTTTTAACATTTTAGAGTGTCACTTAGGTAGGGTCATCTGAGGACGCCCATTAACCTTTTTAAAGCAGCGTGCCTTGACTAGCGGCAACATCAATTATCTCAAACTGAGCCCAACCCAAGAGCTGGCCCATCACCCCTGTGTGGTGTGGAAACACAAGCCGACAGCCAACCGAGAACCCTCCAAACATGAGCAGAGAGAGGGGCTGGGCAGACAGTGTGAAAGTGTACTCCAGTGCAGTGGTCCAAGAAGAGGGAGACGTCTCAAACATTTTGATGGCACACAGTGGAGCTTCAAGCAAAGCAGTGTTTGCAAAATGCACTTTTCTGCTTGCTTTTTCCATGAAGATTGAATTGTTTTGCCTAAAATGTTCCACAGTACGGCATTAATTATACAAATCTCTCCACATGAACTTAGCCTGGAAGTGGCAACTCCATGCTAAGTTAAAGGTCAGATCTGTAGAGAGGCAACATCACTCATAGTAAGAATGCAAGTTTTTCTAAATATTTCTGAGACTGTGACTAAATAAAAATCAATATTTAGATTTCAGGCATGTAAATGTATCATACAAAATAAACCTATTGAATTTACTTGTACTAATTGGCAGGTATGATTTGATTTTAAATGGAGAAACATTTTATATGCTGTTCAGTTCCATACACAAAGTGCAAATTGTGTGATTAAAGTCTGTGGCACTAGAAAGTGAAGACCCCGGTGGGATGACCTTGTAGCAGATGGTGTCCAGCATGTATTGGTGTAAAGTATCAGTGTTCACATGAGCTGAGCTGAAACTGAATGCCAATCATCGTCTCAGCACTATAAAAACACTCGCACACAAACACTGGGCATTTCATAACCACTGTATTAAGCAACATGCAATGCCTACTGCTATAACGATAACTATTTAACTTACTCCAGCATGTTTATTTACAAGCCAAATGCACATGACATAGTGATTATTAACTTATTTAAATAGAATGCACAGATATATTCAGATTTTCATGTGGTAACTGATGTGCAGCCTGTGTGGTCGACAGTGCAGGTGTCAGGGAGTGGTACAGATCTGTCTATAACGTGATTAATGACGCAGGCTAAACACCTTTTCTTGGTATGTATTGATTCAAATGCCGTGGCCTACCTCAGAACACTGATCTGTGCTGAATATTCAAGAGTTATGTGTTCTGGTGCACTCAGAGCTGCAATGTGAGACAGGCATGAATCCACAGACTGACACTAGGGAGGAGTATATCAAAGACACGCCATGCACACCAGCAGCGCCGGTTAAGAACTTGTTGACTGCAGAAATGCGCCATCACCAAAGTGCCATAATGCAGCAATAAAAAAGCCATATTCAGCAGTATAAAAATGTAAAACAGGTCTTAATTTTTCCAAATGGTAAAAAGGGAAGGTCTAATGTGAAGAAGGAAATAGAGACAAAAGGAAACTGATCAGTAAGTTAAAGTGAAAGGAACACCATAAGACTAACTGAGACAAAAGTTGAAATATGCAATAATGTTTGAGGTTATATTATTTGGGCTAACGTAAATGGGAATATACTAACAAAAAAGTAACACAGAAAACACAAAGATCTGGACTGCCTCATTTAGATACGTCAAAATCAATACATATAAATCTAAGAAATATCGCTGAACCAGGATTCAGGTAAATAATAAAATAGTGTGTTGCTGAAAATACTGTATTGGAGTTTTAGTTATAAACTGAAACAAAATCTATAACAAGAAACAACATATTACAAACACGAAACTTCTGCCTGATGCATCGCTGTGTGTGGTTCACAGTGTGCTGATACCACCTCGTCCCATATAAGCTATACAGCTACAGCTAAAATGTTTATAACAGCACCTACAGCCCAGTGCCCGACCTGTGCCCAACCTGTGCCCAACCTGTGCCCGCTCTGCACCATCTGTCCCACATGTGTGATAGGTTAGAATGGTACTATATGCCCTTAATACTTTGCTCTGTGCCTATTTACAGTAATGCAATTCATAATGTGATTTCATGCTAAGAGTTTAAAAACAGTAAAAGGTTTGCAATAAATATGAATTTAAATAAGCCTTAAAAACAAATACAGTTAAATACAGTTAAAAGTCCACTAAAATGTTTATTCTATTTTATTTTTCAGTAATATTCCTGTCATTTCGTAATCGACTACTAAATGGGATCCTTTGTTTTAGTGATTGGTAATGGCTTCACCCACCACTTGGGGGATTTTGCGCTATTTCTCCTCATTGCATTAAACTTCAGCATGGGAGAAACATCACACAAATCACTCTTGTGGTTCTTTTCCTTTGTTTTCAGAAGCGCAACATTCCCCATTTCCATGGGTACAACACATGCACACTACAGGAAGGAGCATCCTGAGTAAGCAAAAGCAAGTCCAATCTGTCTCTGGACTCAGGCTCCCCAAGAACAAGGAAACACCCACCTATTTTAGTCTTCTGCTTGCATAAGGAGAACTTTTGGGGCTGATTTGCTTTGTTTTAAAACAAACACACAATATAATTGCATAGAGACTGGATAACTCAATATAATTCTACTTGTATATGTGCGTAACATAAGTGTAGATTTTAACAAATTAGGTGTGTGGCGAGAGCTTTGGTTGGCCCAGAGCCCGCAGAAAAAAGACACAGGAGTGAACAGATGGCTGTGTCTTTAATAGGCAGTTCATGTGTTCACCAGCATTGGCACACCCGCTCCAAGTTTAACCTGGTGCCATCCAGGTCTGCCACAGGGGCAGCTGCCCCCTGCTGACCCTCACTGCAGGATGCCCCATCAAGGGCCTTGTTTCTGGCATTCATTTAAAGTATTTGATTGTTATTGAGACTGTGCTGTCTAAAGGCTTAAAAGAGTCATCTTTCAACAAATGCCATTGATTTGTAGAGTGTAGATAGAGATAAGCAGAGGTTAATGCTCACATCGCTTCCCCTGGGTATTCTTATGTCAGCACCACTGCACACATGCCATCTTTATCTGAGAACACACATTCTGTGTGGATACTTTGTCTTTCCGATCGAAGAGTATTCATTAAGAAAATACCTAATCATAAGCAGGCAAGTAATAAATTATGCATTTTCACATCAATCTCCTATATAAATGAATTTCCTTATGGTGATATTGAAGCTCTAGTGATGAATATAACAGATGGAATGACAGGCCCTGGTTTATTTTACAGCGTACACTGTATTTAACACACATTATTAAATCAGTTGTAGCAATGCTGTCATAATAAACCACTGAAAGTGTTTAGGGATTTCTCTTGAGCTCCTTTTACAAAGACGTAACAGTGAGAAGAGCTAATGGAGAAAATGACCAGACAAATATTAAGTTTTTAACAGCATAATAAAATGTGTTTATGATTTACTTGACTTAAACTAGAATACTAACAATAAACAGAAGATTAATGCTGTAATTAATGCAAATTAATTTAGGGCTACATTTTTCCTCCTTGTTTTTCTTTTTGTTAAAAGGAAAAAGCAGAGCGAGACCAAAAGTGCAGTAACGTGTGTGGCAGTGCGTAAAGTGTCGTGCTCGTCCCTGGACTGATTAGTCCCGCCACGTTTCTCTGGCAACCCCGTCTCCGCTCTGTCTCCATGGCAATGCAAAGGCAGTTTACTTCCTTGACTTACCTGTTCGGAGGCTAAAGCTTCTGTCGCCATGAGCCATAAACGGGGGCTTCGACAACGAGCGAGGCTTTTTTGTTTTCGCTGAATGCGCAAAAGAAACACAAAGAAACGATTCAAAAATGTTCACTAGCGTCGTTTGGCTCTGAATACAAATGTTCCCTATTCTTTTGTTTGGTTTGTGTGGCTGTTTATGTATGTGATCTAAGGCAACACATGGTGCAGCGCATAGGCCTTACAACAGCACCTGCTCATGTCTCAAACAGCAGCAGTTCTCATGCATCGTGCTGGGGATGCTCTCTCTGGTGCTGCTTGGTTATTTCAGTCGTCTCTCCGGTGCCATGCAAAATGAATGATGGAGATATGGTAAATAAAACCTAATACAGTCCTACTTCTACTGATGCAGAAGGAAGGATTTTCCTCTTACCCTTGGAAGCATCCTTGTCTTCTTTAGGTTTCGCCACTTTGCCGCTCATAGATCCCAGTTTGGATGTGTAAGTCCCGGTTTAGACAAGAATCGATATCCTTTTAAGAGCCCACCGTCCTCAATGAAATCCTTCCCAGAGATTCCTGGTGCTGAGATAAGGTTTCTGAAAGGAAAAGCGCGGCGTTACTATCATATTCTGCTCTGTAGTGGGATCACTGGGAGACAATAGCGCATGAGGACCTCTGGTCACAAGTTGCGTCTAATTGCCCAGCAGTGATATGTGGTGATGTCGTCCGAAATCCCACACCACGCAACACAATAGTGAAAACACTGAAACGCACAGATCACCCCTGAATTCTATCTTCTTACCTTATCTCCTCCGCGGTTCCCGCTACATCAATGCACATTGATGAAAGGAGCTGTTCCCACCATTAATCTAGTTGTTATGAATAGAACAAAAATAACGGCCTTCTCCTTTACAAAGAAAACCAAGAGAACCTCAGCTAGGGCTCTTTGTTTTCAGGCATACGAGCTCGACACAAAATCAACAGCTAAAGTGCTATCTACAAACAAACCGTGCGTGAAATGCCATCCAGTGAATCCCCTCGTCTGAGTGAACCCTACAGGGGCTGCGCTTCTGCAAACGCACGCACGGGGAGCGGGATCAACAGGATACGACGTGAGAGCGCCCCCAGTCCCCGCGTCACATCCACACCGCCGCGCACCGGCCGCTTGTTGTTTCACTCAGTGTGATTCTACCGGGGACAGAAGCTCCGTCCGCGCTGCCAGAGGAGGATTTCAGTATCAGTATACGCACTACGTGTAGTTGAATATTCTCTATCGCCTTTGCAGAGATTTGGATTTTAGTGTTCATTGTCTGCATGATGATAATGATGGACGGACATGGGAACAATGACAAGCAAACAATTCTCAATAACTTAAAGATAACACTGTTATACGTTAGAAATGCAGATTATTTAAACAAATAATGTATTTTAAGTTCCAAACAATTTAGGAATTATTGCCTGAATAGTTGTACTGAAGTTTTCTGTGATTCACACACATATTTTTACCAATACAATTTTTAAATCAGTTTTTGAGCACAGAAAAGTCACTAAATCTGCTTTTTGAAGAGGAATATGACAATGACAGCTTTCAGAGATATAGATTCCAGATTGACTGACACCAGCTTTTATTAAATATAGATTTACTAGACCTTAACATTTTTTCATTAGACAAAAATAATATCTTTTTTACCTTTTAAAGTTGAAGCTTGCTCTTGAAAGTTGATAAGAAAACTTGTCTGAGCCAATTTGCAGTCTGCCTCTATAACTGCACAACTTCGATAGTCTTTCAATGAAATGTCCAGCCAGCGTGCTCTCCTTGGGGCTTATGTCACATCTCCCGCAGCTCTTGCTCTCTGTGGCACTGGGGGGAACAGACCTGGGGGCTGATGGTTACTGGATCTATAAGCTTTCTATTTTTAGCAGAAACAGGACCCCCTTTAAACTTTCTTGACATGCTCAGATCTTCCCTGAGATGTTTAAAGCACACTGTGTCTTCCTGAGCGTTGTTGCTTTGAAGAGTAAAAATACACTTGATTCCAGGAATAAATGAATCGATGACTCCTTATCTAAATTAATTCAACCCAAGTTATGTAAAGTCTTTTTAAATGGATCTTGGTGTATTATATTGTTAGTATCACTAGTTTATACTTACTACCTTTATATTAGGGCAACTCAATCTCACTGAAAAGCACAGAAAACTGTACCAAAATACATTTTTACTTCACTTAAATCATGAGATGCGGCTGCTCAATACAATATGCTGTGGAGTGGAAGGGTATTTTAAAGTCTGATATATTAACGTAAGTATAGACTAAATGACACAGAATCAATAGAACAGAAAGATGACCACTATGCTATGGGGTCAGAGGTCAGAGGGTAAAGGTGAAACATCTTTATGTAAAATATTGGGGCATAAAAGTGTCTTAAAGTATTAATTACTTCTACTGAAACTACCTGAAACACTTCCTATAAATGAGTAGTGCACATTTATTAAGACTTTATCATTCAAAGATAAGGACTGGACATTTCCAGTTAAAATCAGGTTGCAAGATATGACTGATGTATATGAAAATGTCTTCTATTTTCCCTTTATTATTGTATTTGATGTGTTGTGGTTGAATACTACATTGCATTCTTATATGACTGTTAAAGGCAAATTAACGTTTTTTTACAATCTGAGCCTTCTTTCGGCAATAAAACAAGTAGTTTTACTCACCCATAGCATTTTTCTGTCAATTGGAGCAGTATCGCAGAACTTATGTTGAGCCGTTCTGTTCTAGTAATGATCCCGTATCCGTTAACATGGTGCTGTATCATTTGCTCGGGGCATTACTTTGCGGTCTCCAAATAACACAAACTTTAGCACTTTTCAAATCATAGAAGCCCGATGTCTTAATGAAAGATTTAGTTTGAAGCAAAAGTGGCCTGTAATCCGAGATTTAGCCATAGTTTCGAGTAGATGAGGACGCCAGTGCGCATGCGCGGACTGCTCCCGGGACCCAAACATGAAACTCAAAGATGAAAACTATGGATAAATCTCGGATTACAGGCCACTTTTGCTTCAAACGAAATCTTTCATTAAGACATCGGGCTTCTATGATTTGAAAAGTGCTAAAGTTTGTGTTATTTGGAGACCGCAAAGTAATGCCCCGAATACAAATGCTAATGGTTACGCTACAACATAACTTTCTTCAAACAGCTCCAAATGACACGAACGTGATATGGGTGAGTCAAACGACTTGTTTTATTACCGAAAGAAGGCTCAGATTGTAAAATAACGTTACTTTTCCTTTAAGTAATTAGAAATATGATATGTGTTTTGGTAAACATTGGCGATTGTTTTTGAGTATGAGTGCTTGCAAGGGTTAGAGTGTCGAAAATGTCAGTGAGCTGTGTTCATGCTGCGCTTGTGGCCTGCGGTGCCCTTTGACCTTTGCAGCAGGACACTAGCCCACTCCATTCTGCCACATTTGCCCAACAATTGGTCTGGAGCTGCACAGACACAGTCACCTCCATGATATCTGCTGAACACAGGAGTTTTCAGCCCAAAAAGTGCACCATCACCTGAAGCACTGACCGGCCCCAACATGGAAAGACAATGGGGACTCACCACCCTTGACATTGAAAAGTTTGGAACTGTTTCCAAGCCACAAAACAAAGCCAATTACTACAGATTAACTTTTTGTCTTGATTTATGAATATATAAATCAAATACCCTATTTGCAATGAATACTCTCCAACCTCCAGCTCATATCCAGGGTCAAGGTTTGAGACTTGCTTCTAAAAATAGAAAATATAGAAGAAACATCCAGTCTAGTCCAGTTTGTGCTCATCCCAAGCCAAGAAAAAGAAAATTAGCAATTAGAAAAGTATCAAATTATGTGTATTTTAAATGGAAAAAGACACAACACAACACAAATAATAAGTGATTTAAAGGTCCTATATTACACAAAATCTTGTGAGCTTTAAGCCACGTGACATTTAACACTGCACAATTAGGCTTGAGTTCTTCTCTTAAACAGAAAACACTCTGTTCTACCTTGTGATGCCATGTGGTAATACAGGAAGTGCTCCACTGTGTTTTTAAACTCCACACCTCTTCACTAGAATCATTTGGATCATTTCAGCCCTGGAATTGCAGATCTCTACTGATCAAAATGTAAAATGTTTCTGTTATCTTTAAACTAAACTAACTCTTGATGACATCACAAAGTGGAACAGAGCATTTTGAGTTTGGGGTATGCAGACAGAGTAATAATCCAGGGTTATTCAAGCATGTAAATGAAACAAAACACAACTCTGGGTAGGGCTGGGTGGTATTCATACGGAATACAATATATCATATATCCCAATACCGGTGACTGTTTGCGTACAAAACATCTGGAACACAGAACACAGGAAAATGAAAATTAGCATTTAGAAAAGTATAAAATTATGTGTATTTTAAATGAAAAAGAATTACAATTAAAAATACACATTATTTTTTCACAACACAAATAATAAGTGATTTAAAGGTCCTATACTACACAACATCTTGTGAGCTTTAAGCCATGTTAGAATGTTGTTATCTCCTCAGAAACTTACCTGGAGTTGTGTTTTGTTTCATTCACACATGTTTGAGTTATCCTGTATTATTAGTCTGTCTACATCTCCAAAGCTCAAAATACTCTGTTCCACCTTGTGATGTCATGTAGTGCTAGTTTTCAAGCTACAGCTAGCTTTTACCTTTTGTTCTGTAGAGATGGTCAATTCTAGAGCGGAAATCATCCCATTGAAGGTGCACAACAGAGCACTTCTGTTTTATCATATGACATCCCAAGGTGGAAGTGTTTTTTGCTTGAGATAAGAAATCAGCCTAAATATGCGGGGGGGGGGGGGGGGTTAAATGTGTGTGAATGAAACAAAACACAACTCCAGCTATGTTTTTGATGAGGAAACAACATTATAACACATCAGAAAATGGCATAATATGGGCCCTTTATATGTTTTGTTGTGTCAAGAAAAGCACATGTACAACATTCATGACAAATGGACATACCATATAATGAAGTACTTGCATCATAGAATTGTGGTAAAAACCAAGGACTTCACATAAATGAAAGGCCATCGTGTTGTTGAGGCATGAGTTGTGTTTGGATGTGGTTCTAGCTTCAGTGGCTGCTCATAAAAGTGATGGATTCCACCAACACCAGCGCTTGGACTGTTAAACTTGGTCATTCATCTCATCACCTGAGAATGGAGCTCTGCACACTGACCTGGGAGGTAGAGGTCATCCTGGGGAGTCATGGTCCAGAGGTGTGGCTGTATTTCTGTCATGTGTGCTTGTAATACGGCTCCTAATCGACTTGGCCCTGCTCGACCTCACATTTTGAGATCTTTTACATCACAAAGTCAAGCTGTAGGATCTACGTGTCTATGTGTCACTGCAATTGACAGATCACATCTTCTGGTTATGAAGTCTTCATCAGGCATATTGAATACTATAAAGCTGCCTGAATTATAGTACAAAACCACAAATGATCAAAAAGAGACATGATTTCTGTATGAGCAGTGTTGTAGAAGGTCATGACATTCAGAGAAGCATCCTCTGACCAGGAGCCATACACTTACACTTGTCATGAAGGCTGGGCACACATCTCACAGCCAAAAGCACAACTGCAGGATCACGCTTCACAGAACCAGCCCGGGGGGGTAGCACAAAATTCTGGGCCCTGACTATAAACCGTCTCAGTGGGTTTGCGCATGTTTTCTGTATGAAAAATGCACATTACAGACAATAGGAAGGCCCCGCCCTACACTGGGCCCTTGCTAGAGAAGTACCCTTTACCCCCCAGGCTGACACTCTTGAAACTACAAATTACCAATGACATTAATTATAACAATGTGATACGGGAAAGAGAAATAAACCAACTTACTTGCACTTAGATATTAGTAAATGAGGCAACAATGTAGTAACAATGTAAAAACACTTTAATCTAGCTTTATAACTGGTCTAGTGGCCAGTGTAAGTATATGACTTGAACTGATCTTAATTTAAAGAGCACTTTTAAATATTAAAGGTTTAAAAAGTGCACCGTCAGCATCAAAGAACAATGATAGAAGCAGAATATGGTAGTGACAAAGAAACAATGCAAGCAGACAGAGAATAACCTGGGGGGCTAGGGGGGAAAAAAAGCCAAATAAACGATGCTCTGGTTTGTTTATTTAATTCTTCATTGCCTCCTTCTTGTGACTTAATTTACTTCCCATTTTCAAGTTCAAAAGTGCAAGACAGGTTACCTAAGAGTCACGATCAGTGAGGAAGTCTTCAGTGTCTTTCTGAATCCAACAGTGACAACTCTAATTGGATCTGACTGTGTCTCTGTGACTTTGTCTGTGCCAAAAAGCCGAGGAGACAGAGACATCAGGGAGGAGGCTGTAAATCAATAGACAAGTGTGCTTTATTGTACTGCCTTATAACTGTCTATCCAAGGCTTCATCACTCATGGCACAAATCCTTCTGTCAATGTGGGAAAAACTCCCACCGTCATTGTCCCTGTTTTAGTTTGTAGGTTGTTCTGTATGTTAATATCATTACAATCACATAGGTTTTGCTTTTGTGCTTATTATTATTATTATTTTATTCAGACAAAACATTAATAACACATTCATATTCACAAAGTTTTCCCTGGTATTAAATAAATAAAAATCAACACATTCAATTAATGATTTAGCCCAGACAAATGAAGGCTTTTTAAACAATCAACAATACTGTCTTACTACTACACAAATAAACTTCATGAGCATTTGGGATATTTTTCTTTTTCAGGTTTGAAAATAAAGATGCTGCTGTTTTGGAAATTTCAACTAAAGTCACCCCCTTTTTAATCCAGTCCTATAAGTGGGAATGATCTATAAAAGCCCTTACATCAAGCAGACAGTGTTATTTACGCCAGTATGAATAATTGAGGTCTTTAACGATTTGCTGAAATATAAATGGCTGGTTGTGATAGTCGCCAACACTGAAGACGAGTGCAGAGTCCCAGTGGGGGGTTTGTGCTGCAGCCCCTGGTGCTCCACGTTCAGCCTTCTGTTGTCCCTGAGTCAGCACTGCTACATCACAACTCCAACATCACATCAAGAGGATCTGTGTGGGACTGGAAAAAAGCATGCACAGATCCAAAGGCACTGTCAAAGGATAGCACCATGAGATCCTTCAGGCTACAGCCAGAATAAAATGTAGTAATTGCGCCATCTTGTGGTTTAAACTCAAGACTACAGCAAACGGAAAAGAATATGCATAACCAGGCATGTCCAAACTATGGCCTGTGGGCCAAATGTGGCCCTCAGACAAATTTTTCTTGGCCCTCAGGCTTCCAGGTGAATTGGCCCAAATTACCTTGAGCAGAACTTTTGACTGCAAGTTTTTTGAAAATCTACCTTGATACGAGGCAAAAGGAGAAATTTAATTTGTCAACTGGACAAAGTTTATTTGGTCGATATTGTTCTTCAGAACTGAAGACGTAGCTTGGATGAGCTGCGAAACGTATTCGACCAAATAAACTTTTGCCCAGTTGGCAAATTGAATTTCTCCTTTTGACGTGGATTCTACCTGGACGACTGAGGGATTCTACACATACCTTGATAAGACAATATTTCATATTTATTGTGTGGTTTTGAGGATCTTAGCATGAATAAAGGTCTGATAGCTCATTCTAACATGTTAAACATGTATATATTTCAGTTACTGACTGTCCTCGATTGGTCCTCTGTTTCGTCTGTGTTTAGATATGTGGCCCTTGATGAAAAAAGTTTGGACACCCCTGGCCTAAACAAATAAAGATTTGTACTTTGGAATTAGAGGTGAAAAGTAAATAACTGTTTGAAATGGCTAAATTTTTACTGCAACAATTATTTTTTGTGCTTGTGTGCCATTCACTGATCGCTGGAGGTAAATAAATTCATACCTTTCTGTTGAAAAAGACATCATTTTGAACAGTTTTGATGTGATTAAGCCTATTGGATAACATCGTTTTTATTGCCACAGCCCCGGTGGCGGATTCTGTGTTTTTGACAAGCCAGAGCGCACATGCCTTGCTCCAGCGTCACAAACGCTTCAATACCGGGTTGCTGGAGGAGATACTGCAGGGAAACCTGGAAAGAGAATGTCTAGAAGAGAAGTGTGATCTGGAGGAGGCCAGGGAGATCTTTGAGAACAACGAGAAAACGGTGGATATGAGCGTCTTGTCTGGATAAAATATTTGTCTTGTTTGAAGTGAATTAAATGTGTGTTTTTGCAGATGGAGTTCTGGTCTCTCTATCTAGGTAAGAAATCATCTTTCTGTGGGACCTGACACACTTTCAGGCAAATGTTTTGACAGAAATTCACCTCATAAGTGCGAGTTGTAGCAGTGGCAGTAGACTAAAAGTTGCAGTGGTGTCTGTCCAGGAGGGATCCATTTGCCTGGCCAGCCAAGAATACACTTGGCTGGCCAGGCAAATGACTTTATAAAATTATTATTTTATAAAGTGTAAATGAGTGTAAATTTGGATGAGGTCCGAGATGTAATCCGGGGCCAGTCCATTCAAAGCTTTAAAACAAACAATAACATTTTAAAATCAATTCTAAAATGAACAGGAAGCCAGTGCAAAGATGCAAGAATTGGGGTGATGTGCTCACGTTTTTTGGTTCCTGTTAAAAGTCGTGCCGCGGAGTTCTGGACTAACTGTAGGCGTGAAAGAGCATTATGTGATATGCCAGGATAAAGAGCATTACAGTAGTCCAGACGCGAAGAAATAAAAGCGTGAACGACTTGTTCAAAATGCTTAAAACTTAAAAACGGTTTAACTTTGGATAAAAGACGAAGATGATAAAAGCCTGATTTAACGACTGTGTTGATCTGCTTGCTGAGTTTAAAATCACTGTCCATGGTGACGCCAAGGTTGGTGGCGAAGGGATGAACATTATCTTTAAAGGGGCCCAAGTCCAATGAGGGATCAGTGGGCCCAAAGAGCAGAATTTCAGTTTTCCCTTCGTTCAAACAGAGAAAATTTTGGGCCAACCAAGCCTTGACGTCACCAAGGCAGTTCAACAAGGGTGTCAGGGGGCCTTTCGCGTGCTTAGAAATAGGCAGATAAATCTGGCAGTCATCAGCGTAAAAATGATATAAAATGCCATGCTTTTTAAAAATTGCACCGAGTGGGAGAAGGTAGAGGGTAAAAAGAATAGGGCCAAGAATTGACCCCTGGGGGACTCCACAGTGCAAAGGAGCAGCAGACGAGGTGGAGTCCCCCAGCCTGACAGTGCAGGATCTCCCAGACAGGTAAGACCTGAACCAATTTAAGGCAGTCCCCCTGACACCCACACAGTCTTCAAGGCGGTTTAAAAGAGTTGCATGGTCGACTGTGTCAAAAGCAGCAGTTAGGTCTAAAAGCACTAAAATGGCAGAGCTACCACCATCAGTCATTAAAAATAGGTTATTAAAAACCTTTAAAAGTGCTGACTCCGTGCTATGCAGGGCCTTGTATCCTGACTGAAAACGCTCTAAAATGCCATGTGCTTTTAAAAAAGGCTGCAACTGATAAAGAACACATTTTTCCAATACTTTAGCCAAGAAAGGAAGCTTAGAGATTGGACGAAAATTTGAAACATTTGATGCGTCCAAACTTGGTTTCTTAAGGAGAGGTTCGATTACAGCCTTTTTTAAAAATGAAGGTACAACACCAGAGACAAGACTGCTGTTCATGATAGCACATACACTTGAGCCAATTGTTGTCCACACCTCCTTAAACAACCTTGGAGGGACGGGGTCAATAGGACTGGACGAAGCTTTAAGCTCAGTTGCTATTATATAGCTGAGCAAGACATGCTTATTTGTGGAACAACAGAAGGACAGTTTAAGTTGGCTCTAATCAAAGCAACTTTCTCTGTGAAGTAAGATAAAAACTGTTCACATTTTTCAGAACAAGAATCTAAAATAGTGGATGTGGATGGGCTCAAAACAGACCCAATTGTTTGAAATAAAACACGAGGATTATTGACATTTGTTAAAACCAAATTTGAAAAATATTTCCTCTGTTCCTCTTTAACAGATTTCTGATGTTTTTAAACTGTCTCTTAAAATTTCATAAGACACTTGCAGATGATCATTTCCTTTCCGCCTGCCTACATCTGCACCTGGCACAGGTTTGACTCTGGGGCGCGCAGCTTTTTGTGGAGCTACAGAGTCCATGACTGTAGTGCACACAGCACTACAGGTGTAACTTTTCTGGTGAAGGGCCTGTCATCTATTTGGAGATGTTATTTTTTTGTCTGGAATGGTCCCCGGTGTGGCCTTATAATGGCTATATTAGGCTATAGGCAAAATAACAAATACATTTTAACCTGGCTCAAATATATACATGTGAAATATGTGCCATTTTGGTCATTTTTATACATACTCTTCTCTTTATCTTAGTTTCGATGTAGCTTGTTTTCAGAGCAGCAGTTTTTGTGATAATTTAGTAATTTGAATCACACAACAAAAATACAAGCTGAATTTATATTGTATTATCTTATGATAAAAAATCTTTTATTACTTTTTGCTTAAATGTTGGTACATTATCATGATGCTGGACTAGTTCTGTTTTTCTGTTGTCTCAGATGATAACCAGTGTGCATCTAGTCCATGTCTCAACCAGGGTACATGTAAAGACCACATCGGCTTCTACACCTGCCTGTGTGAGACTGGCTTTACTGGAAGGAATTGTGAGATAGGTAAGAGATCAGTAATCAAAATAAGAACATTTAAAATTCAAAGATGAAATGTTCTGATAAAATACATTAAAGTCAATAATAATGCAATTAAATTTAAAATCCATATACAGTATTACACTTACATTTTCATGAGTGCTGAAAACAACTGTCTGACTTGTGTGATGAAAGTATTTTTGTACATACATGCACCTTAGTGAATTTGTTCCATAAATTCCTTTGTTTTCTATAGTTGTAGCCAGAAGATGTGACGTAAATAATGGGCAGTGCATGCACTTCTGTGAGTCTACGGGTTCCTTTGGGGCCAGATGTTCCTGTGCACTGGGTTATACACTGCTGGAGAATGGGAAGGATTGTGGACCAGAAGGTAACATAAATGTTATTTATCACATTATTTTTCACAATATTTTTTACAAGTAATTTTGTTTCTAGATGAATTCCCATGTGGTAGAAGAGTTTTTCTAGATTTAATAAAGATTGTCAAAAAGTCCTTGTCCAAAGACAACATCACCACAATGACAGTAGCTCCTTCTGTGGAAACAAACACATCTACACACACTTATCCAGTTATGAAACTGCCCCAATGGGTGTTCAACAATACACTATCCCCAAAAGAAGGAAGGAAGGAACCAAGGAAACCTATCATACGCATTGTAGGAGGGCAACTGGCCTCTGAAGGGCAGATTCCTTGGCAGGTAAGAATCACATCATCACATGAAAAGCTTATGCTTACACATATGATGTGTATGAGTATTAATAAGTGACAGAATAATCAAAGGTAAAGTTGAACAAGCTAAGACAAAGTTCTAGGAGTGCAAAGATGAGTGAGACTGAGCATTAATCCTACAGTCTGAGATAAACAGCTCAGATGTTGTGTTTTAGCGGTCGCAAATGGCTGTGTCGCACAGCCGTTTACAACTCCATAAAAAGAGTCTCATTTGTTGATTTGTGCAGTAAATCTGAGGAATGTAAGGAAAACTAGGACAGACAGGCAGAGAGACAGACCAGAAGGTACTGCTTAAAGTGACACCAAACATGTTTTTGTGTCAGACCTCATGCAGAGGAAGATGAGGCAGGGTATGTTGCTGTTTCAAAGAGGCAATTTGATTCTGAATGCATATAGGAGGGTTCATTTTGTAATATCCCATATTCTTTTGTGATACAATAGTGAATATTGATACTTTGACATCACAGCCTCGTGATATCATCTATACAAATACATCAAAGCAATGAAAGCTGCTTTCACAGCCAACTGCGTTTCAGAATCCAGCCAAGACAGCAGAGGGCAGCACAGCATTATAAATGCTTGTATTTGTAATCAATCATTTAAATTAAATGATTACATATGTAATAGATTTAGAGGCAATGCCTTGAGGTCTGCAAGTTTGTCGTGTATACCAATTTATATAATTACAGTCATCTAGAATTGACATATACATTGAACCTGCACTTGAAATGCTGGGAAATGTTTCATCCAGTTTAGCAATACACATCAAAGTTTATTGGTTTAATTGTCCTTCCCTTGTATATCCAGGCTGCTCTGATAGCTCATCCAAGTGGCATCTTATTCTGTGGAGGGTCTATTCTAAGCAGACAGTGGATCATCACTGCTGCTCACTGCATAGTGGAGGCTCACGACTCCTTTATTATTCGAGTGGGTAAGAGAGAAAGTCTGCTGACTAAATTTGTGTTATTATATTATATCAATATTTTTTTTCTTCTCAGGGGAGTATGACCTCTCCATCAAAGAAGGCACAGAGCAGGAGCATGAAGTGTTGAAACACTACATACACCCACGCTACAATGCCAGTGTGAGCCTGTACGATCATGACATTGCCCTGTTATATCTAAAGACCCAAATCTCCTTCTCTTCCACTGTGAGGCCCATCTGTGTGGGGCCCCGCTCCTTCACAGAGGCTCTGGTGGAGAGGGCCTCACCAGCCACAGTCAGTGGCTGGGGCCGAACGCGCTTCCTGGGCTCTATGTCTAGAGTCCTGCAGCAAGTGGAGGTACCCTTCATTGACCGTATCCAATGCAAAGAGACGAGCAGTGCCAGGATCACGCCCTACATGTTCTGTGCGGGTTACTTCAGCGAGGCCAAAGATGCCTGTCAGGGAGACAGCGGGGGTCCCCATGCCAACCTGCACCGGGACACATGGTTCCTGACAGGCATCGTGAGCTGGGGGGAGGAGTGTGCCAAAAGGGGCAAGTATGGGGTTTACACCAGAGTGTCATTCTACTACAACTGGATCATGTATGTGATGGGAATCACCAGACACACACTGGAATCTGATGTGGACGACCACTTTCACAATGTTACTGAGACAGCGTAAATTGAATGCCAAACTATTTCATATTTTGTTAAAATAAACCCTTTAGTAATTTGAACAACAGCAATAAATGGTATGTTCAATATAATTAATTAAAAAAACATATTTATTTCATAATGCAGCACTTGTCCAGTACAAAAAAGGCAGATGAAATCTTTTACAATAAGACACTAACTGCATCAGTCAATTTACTGTGCAGGTTTTTTAACAATCAGCAGCAGGCATAGGCCTTTTGGCTCATCAGAATTCATAACCTTTCAAGCATTATTTTGTTTTCTAAAAATAAAAAAAAATGTGCAAAATCTGCAGCATTAGGATTTGAGAAATACAATGAAATATCAAAGTAAATTGCAGAAGCAAAAAGGAAGAAACAAACAAAGCAGTCCAACCATATTTGGGCTGCACATTTTCAATATAACATCAAGAAACAACATGACAGCAAAAATAATAAATAAGTTAGCAACATAGGAAAAGCATTGCGTGCACTTCCTGCAGCTTTAAAAACTCATTTCCATATCAAACGATGTGAATCAAAGGCATCCCTCCAACTGGGGTCTCGATTTGATGTGGCAAATTCATCTAAGACTGCTATCAATATTTCATTAAGTGTTCATCACGGAGGGGATATTTCATGTCAGCTGTATGATCCCTTTTAATTGAAGAGCTCAGACTAACAGTGCAGTAACGAGGAGTAAGAGGAG
Source organism: Paratrypauchen microcephalus (assembly GCA_036785185.1). Classification (NCBI taxonomy): domain Eukaryota; kingdom Metazoa; phylum Chordata; class Actinopteri; order Gobiiformes; family Gobiidae; genus Paratrypauchen; species Paratrypauchen microcephalus. The sequence continues at coordinate 4,002,384 of JAVJIX010000023.1, forward strand.
TCCACTGTAACAGTTAGCATCAGGACCAGAGTGAGGGCTGGAGGAATACCAGTCCAGACACTGCGGCGTCCATTTTTATCAGTCTAAAGCAACAGCGACACACTGACTGTTGGCCACAGGCAGGACAACACTCATGTACAGCAGTAAACACACTATGAGAGCTTTAAAACTGACAGACCTGTGCATAGAGTCAAGCTGAGAAGACATAGAAGATCTTTTATGCGTTTTATCTTAATAAAGTGCTTGGTAAATATATCTGAGTTCAGGATAAAGCTAATATTATTTTGCAAACTGTGAAGAGAAACAAATATATAAAATGCAGATATTAGTGATTTTGCATTTAAATTGATGAATGTATTTTCAAATAATTTACATAAAAAGAATATAAAACATGTAAAAAAAAATCTTAGATGTGCAAATACAAATTGATTTCTGAAGAATTAGCTACAGTGGAAAAATGGTCAGAAAATGAAAGTCTGGAGCAAATACATCCAGTGTGTTTCAGACGCAGCTTCGGCTGTTGATTTTCCAAGGATTGCCTTTACGTGTAAACTACAGCAAAAGCCCACTCAGCACCACAGTGAAAGAGCAGACAGCTCAAACTCAGCTCCTCAGACACTTCACAGTCAGATTGCACCCAGTCTACGGAGAGCTGAGTTTTCTCATCTTTAGTGTAGCAGGCTCTACAACAGCAAAAGTATAAATCAAACAGTTTAACCAATTTGTAAAAAAGCATTTAGGAGAGGAACTCACCTACTAGTCTACATGACTGCCCTCTGCCAAAAGGTACCAACACTGACTGCAGGCTGGCTGTTGACATGAAGCCCTCCTGTTGCTGACTTAGGTTTTTCACAAGCCTACAACAGTCAAATCAGCATGTCAGATTTATGAGAAGGAAACTCCAAAATTGTACTGAAATATTCAATCAACTCCATACTATGAAATGCTGGACTGATTACTCAAAACGTGACATTCAGAATCCACATGTTATAGTCCTGTTGGCCTCTGTTTTCAACTGGTTTAAAATGTAACATGACTATTAACAGGAATTACATGGAGTTAAAAATCCTTCTCCTGACATATTAGGATATGCATGTTGTGATCCCATCCAAATTCCAGATGTGAGCAAATAAGTGTTTTTGGTTTTTTTTTCTGTTTCTTTCATGACAAGAAGAGACTAAGCACAGGACTAGGACTAGAATCATTTAATTGTTTGTCAGATGAATTGAAAGTAAATCAGTTTGATTGCTAAAGACTGACTTTATATTCTGGATAGCCTGACAACAAGAGGATGATATCAACAGCATAATATTGGGGGAATATAAGATTGTGGATTGTGGTAGTCTCTTTTAAATGACTTGTGCAGTGTCAGGGTATGTTACAAACTCACCATAGACTGGGCTTGTCCTCTTGCTGCAGCTGAAGAATGTCTCCAGACTTGATCATGATGCTTTTAGTTTCATCCTGAGGGCAGTCTGCCAAAGCCGTATAACTGCCTGGGGTCTGAGACAGAAAATACAGTTCTCATTAATAAATGTAACTTAATGTAATTTTTTATCATTATTGTCTGGTAGAGTTTTACCAGTGTCAGCAGACTAGCTGCCTCTGAGTCCGACAGCTGGAAAGGATCACCATCTGCAGACCACTCGTCCACAGCGTCGTACATGTCTGTGGTTTGATGGGCTCCTGGCCAACCTGAAATATTTTTGACAAAAATATGTTTTTATTTTCGTTCTGAACAGACATTAATATAAATATTTTGTCTATTAGGTCCATAGCCACATCCCCTTACTGAGATTAATGTTAATTTTATTAATCTCATGAGGCAAATCCATTCTCTGCATTGGCCCAATTCTTCAATGCCAATGGGGCAACCTGTCAGAAGCCCACCCAGACATCCACCCAGACATTTTAAAAACTCACTCCTGCGGTTTTGTCGTTTCGGGGAACTACTCTGAGGGTCTGGACTGCTCCGGCCTGACTCGGTGTCCTCGGAGCTCACAGATGCCCTCTGCTGCTTGCTGTAGGAATAACACCAAAAGAGATCTGTTACTGCATCATAGGAATTCATGCATGTGACTCACAGAGACCATCCTTGGACACATGCCCAGTGTCGAGGATCAACCCTGTGATAGAGCCTTACCATCAGGCACCATTCAGGAGCAGAGCAGCACAGAGCAACAATTGGCAAGCCTCTCTTCTCTAGGAATGATGGGTTTGTGTTATGTCATGTGTCAATGCAACAAAAGATTTGATGTGCATAGACTGCAATTTAGATGCATTAAGAATGCAGTAGAAGAGTAAAACATCCTTGAGCCTGATACTGTATTACCATTTACCAGCAGCTAGAGAAAGTGATGAGTAATATAACACAGTTGTCCATTGTATTTATGAATGGTAACAGATGAAAAACAAAGTATGTTTATAGTATTAGGAAAAGCACACTGGTATGAACCAGGATGGAGGTTTAATAATGGGCAGGTGACACAATGCACAGTAGCTCTGGATTGGAACTAAGCAGGGTCTGATGTTCATGCCAGAGCAAGGAGAGCTAAACTAAGTTACCACTGAGCGATAGGGCAGGTCAGTGGCGGTGAGGGTGGGGGCGGGGCCGGGGGCTCCGGGAGCGAAGGCACAGAAACAGATCTGCAGACAGAGACACAGCCAGGCCCGGCACACAGCCCCTGGGGACCCCTCTGGATGGACACATGCCCCTGCAGGGGGGGAAGGGGAGCAGGAGGGAGAGGCAACGAAACAGCACTGGACACTGAGCTTTGTCATACACTGTCCCACACTATTCAAGAAGCTGTGTTGAAAATAAGTGCATGTACGCAAGCCTTTGAACAAACCCAATGTGAGAAGAGACTGACCTCTCTGACAGAGCTGGAGAGAGCTGCATGAGCCCACACATAGGACCATGTTGATAAGCCTCATCTGTAAAAATAAAGATGTTTACTTTATAGTTTTATCTATATTGATCATTCCATCATATATATTAATATACATATAGTGTGTTTATTATGTAATTGACAGAGACTGAGTGAAATATGCAAATGCAATTAGAAGCCCTGCACATGTACCTCTTAGGAGCTTCTGCTGGTTTGTTAGTATTCTGCGTAGCTCATTCAACCATGCTGCCTTTACCTCTGATGTCGGAGCCTGCCACATAAAAACAAAGAGCAGCAGATATTTAAGTCCAGTATTTTTTATTGAAGATGCAGGTGTATGCCTTCACCTGAATCACATAGACCTCCTCTCTGCCGCTGTACCAGATCTCAAACTTTTTGACATCTCCTTTAACATTCTCTGTGATTCCCACAGCAGTCATCTGTCAGGAGACATAGAGCCAATGCAACACAGAAGCATCATAAAGCAGTCTTACATCATGTAACATCTGTCAGCATATGTTCAGCCTCCGCAACACCTCCACCACTGTGTCACTGCTTCCTCCACCAGACTCAAGAAGAGATCAGGAGCTGCTGCTGTCACTCACATACTGAGTCCTCTTGAGTCTGATGTACAGTGAGTGCAATAGATCTCATCTATAGATCTGTAATTCATAATTTGATTTTAAAAACAAATTTGTTAGTCATTCATTTACTCTTTACTGTCAACAATATTCTTTGTGAACCAGATCAAACTATACTATATAATCAATTCATGTATACTGATAACTGATAACATTTAATGAGGTGTAGGTCCACATTTACTATGTAGTGTGTAGTTATCAGATAAAAATGATTTATTGTAGTATACATTTTTTTTCTGTGATGTCAGGTCTTCACACACTCACTCACAGCATTCTGAGAATGTGAGCACACCTTGAGACAGTGTTTAAAGCTGTATGAAGGCGTCTTATCACAGCCATCTCCATGTTCCTCACGGCGTTTACAGAAGAGCAGGGCCCTTTCATAGAGGAACAGGTGCCTCTGCATGGGTTTGAAGCGAGCAAACTCTTTCATACGAGTGGCACCTCTCTTATGGCTGATCCACACACTGAAGGAGCCCTGCATTAGCATTCTGCCCAGCTCACACAGGTCTCCCTGTATGCACCAACAAATATTATTTTGTCATTCATTCACCCATTAGCACAAGAGCTTTTTTTTTACCTCATATCCTGTGATGGCTGTTTGATGCATGGAGTCATTTACTGACTTGACTAAATTCAACATTGCATTTAAAGCTTCTTGCAGATCTGATGTTCCCTCGGAGTCTGTGCCGCAGTATTTCAGCAGCTCCTTAACAGTAAAGACAATTGTAAAAGCTATATCTTAAACAATAAAAACACACAATGGGGCTCACCTTGAGCAGCAGTTGGTATTTAGTCAGGCGCTGGACCGGTTTTAGCAAGTAAGAATCAAGGCCCAGTTTGTGCTCTAGTTTTTTCTGACATTCCTACATAATAATAAAAAGGATGAGTCACCATGTTGAGTACTAAACCAGGCAAACAGTTTGTGGTAAGTGCCAAACTCACTTGAAAGAATACACAGTCAGAAAACTGCCTCCACAGTGCATCTGAATGTGGTTTATTTTGACAGTAGCACTCATACATCTGAAAACAGTCTTTCTGAAATTGAATTGAAAGCAAACAAAGCCATACATCTCTTTGTCTTTAGTGTATCAAGGACAAAGTGTAAGTCTTACCCTCTCTAGGAAACAGGCTCCAACAGCTTCTGGGGTCTCAAGGCAAGCTTCAAGATCCTGTAGGAAAACTCTATAAACAGATAGTTCAAGAGTCAGGAAGCCAAACTCAAAATGTGGTCATGCCTGGAACAGTACAGGCCATTTATACACCAGTTCAGTTACAAATAGTGAGTGATGGAGCATTATTACATTTATCAGCAATAAAACATGTGAAGTCATTATTACAGATATACACCAAAATCCCAGTGGTTTTGATGATGTTTTTAAAAAAGCAAATTCTTATCGTTATTCACTTGCCTACTGTGAAAATTGTAGATCTCGGGCATATTTCCAAAAAGAATGTCTTTCTTGCTAATCAAATCCAGAGGCAGATGGCTAGACAGAGCTGGGCTTTCCATTTCAGCTCTATAACCCTATGATGTTTCAAAGCAGACAATAAAAATGATGCACCTGGCTTTAACAGAAACAGAAAGAATTATTTACCATGAGCACAGACAGAAGCTCCTCCACATAGATCCTCTCTGTCTCTATCAGTTCCCTCATTACACGTCTGCACAGACAAAGCAAACACAAGGGAGGCACAAACATAGCCACAAGGCAACATTATATATGAACAAAAAGAATCCAGAAGTAAATGATGTCGAGATGGTGAGGAACTCCTGCTCACCGCTTTATGACGTCTGGGCTGTCCTCCCCCTCCACACTGTACAACAAGCAACTGCGGCTCTCCTGGTAGTCGTGGATTACTTCAATCTAGGTACCACAAGAAGTGAAAATGTGTGTACAAATGAATATAAGAGAGTAGTAGGGTTACCTTTCTAGGGTTGATGCCCTTTTTGGATGTCCTTTTTCCAGGTAGTGAAAGGTCAAATGTGAACTTCAAACCATCACCTGTAAATGCCACATCAGGCCAAGCTCATTAAAACATAACCCCATACAGAGTACAGCATCTATTCTCAAAGGGAGGGGTCATTTAGGAGCTTACAGTGTTTCACATACAATTATTTTTCCTAACTGCTCCATTTGAAATAGCAAGTCATAAATTTCCATGTGCCCCCCTCATGACCTTTCTACATTGTTATGTGAGTTATAAAATATTAATCATTAATGACTGACAGTTGCTATCATCATGGATAATAGAGCGCTTCTCACAAGGCGAGGTATGTGCAGATTTAAAGGCAAGCATTAGATGAGTACTTTGGCACTGCTGGTTGTGTGCCTTTGATCTCAGCAGCAGAATCCTCCATCACAAGGCCAGCCCCACAGAGTCCACGCACATGTGAGGGTTAGACACTTCCATGTGCCACATTACATCTTCATCAGAGATCTTTATGCATGCGTGCATCCATGTACCAGATCAAGTCAATCAAAGCTAACCACTTTCCCCTTCATCTCCCATCTTAAGAGGCTGTTCACTGGAGTTTTGAAGCCAGCCTCAAAGGCCTTTCCAATCACCCTCATTGTCTTTCTTCTATTTAATCTATTTATCTAATTAATGTGAATAAAACCCTTACAGGCATGGATGCACAAATGTTAAAAGGATATTAATCCTTTTATAGACACAGTATTGTTGAATGGAAACTTATAAAATAAAAATAAACTATAAATAAAACATAGCACACAGTTCTAATTGGATATCACTGTATGGTGAGCTCTGAGTAACCTCCCTCAAAACACAAAGAGATGAAAGGTGCTTTAATGTATATGAAGCACATAGTATGTCTCTGCAGTAGCCTAACTAACACACGTGTCAGGTTTGTATCTGGGGACTGATTAGAGCTGCTCCCTTGTTCAGCTTGTTTGTTAAGGCTCCTGTTAACCCAGCAGCCTCCTCAGCACCGCCTAAAGCCAGCTCACTACACCCCTGTGATGTGCTAATTTAGGGCCTGAGCCTAAAGGAAAATATAGAACCAGAGGGAGCAGACAGGGCAGACCTCTGCTATATCAGACCATACAACAACATATCGGGGCATTGAGGAAAAAGTAGTGTTTGTGAGGTGTTTGTGTAAATCTGTTCCATTCCAGGTTCCAGGTTGTGTTGTTTTATAGCGGCCATTGCCTAACATGTACATACTGTTTTTAGGAGAGAAGAGAGGCGACTTGGAGCGTGGAGAGTTTTCAGCTCTTGGCGCCACAAGCTGCACCGGTCGTATGTGCTTGTCTGCCAGCTTCCTCAGACAATTCTGTCGATTCTGAATAATTTGCTGCACTGTTACATATTTTGCAAACGTTTTTTGTATTTGAGACTGAAAGAGCACAAAAGAGATATGTTCAGCTTGGTCATTCTGAAACTCAGTTAAAACAACCCAAACAAGGTCCAATAGTTTACCTGCAGATGTGGAGTAATAACAGGCTCATATTCAATAGTTACAATCTCAGGCCCCGAGCTCAGTACTGACGGCGCCCCCTGTAGGAAGTTCTCAATATCCTTTAGAGCAGACTGAGCTCCTTCTTTAGACTGGTACTTATTTCCAACTTGACTAGCCAACAGATAAGCTCCATCATCACACCATGTCTGGGCCTAAATACAGGGAGAGCCCAAAAGACACAGGCATAGACATGGTTCTTCTTCCTAATTGTGAGTGTTGCAGTCATAATACCTTTCCCAGACAGAGCAGCAGCTGGTGGGCTTGCAGTAGACGGGTGTGCTTGGTTTTGAGAGCAGCATTCAGAGTATCACAGTAGTGCCGCAGCTCGTTGCAGCGCTGCATAATGAGAGTCATGGCATAGTGGTGACTGGCAGACAGCTGGTGCCCATGAAGGATTATGATCTGGGCCCGAGACATCACATCCTGAAGGTGGTTCATATAATGTAAAAACAAAATAACTTACTTATTTACTTACATGTTAGCAACAAATAACATACTAGTGCACTTGACTGAAGTGTGTCTATCTTTTTAAGAGCCTGCTCTGCTTGAGGGAGATTGTCGACAGATGAAGGCAGATCCTTCTCCTGAGTCAAGAGGTGCTCCAAACACATCTCCATCTGAGGACAATAGTGGGGATAAAGTAAATACAATAAATAAGAAAATTTGATGACATGAGGAAACACACCGTTACCTCTTGGAAGCTCTGCTCATATCTTAGTAACTGTAGGTACTGATGTAGTTTCAGATGATGCTTTTCAAAGAAACCATCAAAAGCAGACTCCATGTCTCTGAGTTGAGCTAGAAGTCTAAAGAATAGCAATATATAGGAAAAACATTGTAACCATATGTTATTAAAATTGTTAAACAACAATGTGCTTATTTTGTATGTGGATATGTAGTGAACCCTGCAGTTTCGACTTCTAAAAACATGAAATGCATGTGATTTTTGTATTAGTTTAGCAGTTCATAGTGCCGTCTTCTCTTAAAATTGAAAATGTGAATCCTACTATTCAAATAAATAAAATAAATTGCAAATAGCTTCCCAATAGCAATGCTTTTCAAAGTCACAGGACACTGGAGAAGAGAATTGTGGGTTTAAAGCAAATTTGAGCTCAGCTGGGAGTTTAGTTTAGTATTTTATCTTAATCATTAATATTATAAAAGAGAAGCTGCTTTTCCCCAGGTTAAGTAAATAGCTATGGTATTTCATTGTTGCATCTCTTGAGGACCTGTCATATTTGTATGGTTTAATCAACACCATAACTAACTACCCGCTTGGCTAGTTTACTGACCAGACCAATATTCCACAAGTTTGTCTGACTTTTTAAGCAGTACTTTCTTTAGATGCGTGAAAAGTCCCTCAGTCGTCAAGGTAGAATCCATGATAAAAGGAGAAGTTCAATTTGTCAACTGGACAAAGTTTGTTTGGTTGAAAACGTTTCGCCGCTCATCCGAGAGGCTTCGTCAGCTCTAATAAGAATGCTGGTAAGACACTTGCTTATATCTTGCTGCAGGGAGGAGCTAACTAGCTAACTACTTTCCGAAACTATCTCATTGGTTTCCGTCTTTTGTTTCTCTGGCGTCTAGATAACGATCCCTATTCATCCCTACGACTGTTTTTCCCACCTCTGGCCCTGACCTGGCTAGCCCTATTGTTCCCCTGTTTGCCCGTGACGGGCCATTCTTTTGAGGACAGTGAGGTTCAGATCTTAGCCAGGGAAAAGAATTGGTTTGAGAGGGGAGTTAAAGAGGCTATTTTTGTCAAAAAAGAGAATCCTTCTCTGAACAGAAATGGTGGAGTCAGACATAATTTGTCTCCCATCTATAATTCCATTCTTAAGCCTAGATCAAGCAAACAGGGGAACAATAGGGCTAGCCAGGTCAGGGCCATAGGTGTGAAAAACAGTCGAAGGGATGAATAGGGATCGTTATCTAGACGCCAGAGAAACAAAAGACGGAAACCAATGAGATAGTTTCGGAAAGTAGTTAGCTAGTTAGCTCCTCCCTGCAGCAAGATATAAGCAAGTGTCTTACCAGTATTCTTATTAGAGCTGACGAAGCCTCTCGGATGAGTGGTGAAACGTTTTCAACCAAACATACTTTGTCCAGTTGACAAATTGAACTTCTCCTTTTATCAGTACTTTCTTTACCTCTGCACAGTTTCTGTGTCCAGCCGCACATCCCAATGAGAGTCTCCTTTCCCAGAAGTCTGTAGATTTGAGAGAAGATGGCAGCCCTCTTTTGAAACAGTTCTGATTGCATCCTGTCAAAGAAAAGCATAAATAACTGAGCATGATTCAACTCGATTATGGTTACAGATTATTCAGACCATAACATTATTATAACACATATATAGGCCTACCACTACTATCTGCCTGTAATATTATGTATTAACCCTTACCTTGAGATTCTTATATTTGTTAGTTTGGGATTCAAGAAGGCACTCAGTGTTTTTTGCTTCATTTGGTAGGTCAGTCTCAGCCACTTCAGTGCCAAAAGTCTGTAACATATGAGCTATGTCCTTGACTGTCACAGCAAAACTCTCAATCGCCTGTTTACCAAAGTATAGCACATTTTAATCACTGTATACAAATTAATGAATTGTGATGTTTGTGTGTTGCCTACTGTTCGTAAAACAATCCAGTCACTGTGGCAGTAGTCTAATGTGCCTCCAAATTCCGATGTGAGCTGGTTCTCCTCAATGTAGCGCAGTAGGTCTGTCACAGAGCTCAGCATAACCACCTAAAGAAACCAATGAAAAAAGTGTCAGCACAAACTTTTCCCTATGTTTGACAACCTATAACATTATTTGATACATATGGATCTCCTGTCTTGACACCGAGTTCCGTAAAATGAACTGAAAATATGATGTAGGCCTACCATGTGGTGGACATGTTTGGTAACTGAAGGAGATCTCCTTACTGGCATCTTAAGCATGAAGTCCTCTTGACTGAAGCGGAAACCAATATCAGTGACAGTGCGGTGGAAAAAGCTGGTGGGCCTCAGGACCAGGACCAGGTGAAGGTTGCCAGGAAATGATGCCTCAAAGACAGGAGAGAGTCAAAATAAGTTAATATGTGAATAATATGAACAATGTAATGAGCTTTTAAACATCAGTCTTTTAAAACAACACATTTTTTTTATCATCAGCCTTTGATTTTTAACCATATTTACACCACTCTACAACAATTGGTCCTTATGCAATAAATAATCCTATGTAGTGTAAAACTTACTGTGTCATCTTTGCATTGTTTTTCATTACTCCACCTCTTGTATAGAGCCTAGATATATTTTGTGTTTATTATATTACGAAATTAGCATTTATATTGTTCTTATTGTATATGAGACCACTGCATTTCTTTCTGAAATCAGCATCTCTACATGTATTACAGCCATTCCATTCCAGCATCTGTTGAATTCCAACACAAACACAAAGCTGAGCTACTTCAGTTCTTGCACCAGGAGTGGAATAAAGTCACCCAAGAACAATGTGAAAGACTTGTGGAGAGCATGCCAAGACGCATGAAAGCTGTGATTAAAAATAAGGGATATTGCACCAAATATTGATTTCTGAACTCTTCTTAAGTGTAAACATTAGTATTATGTTGTTTTAAAATGAATTTGATCTTGTTTCTTTGCATTAAGGTCCGAAAACATGTATCTTTTTTGTTATTTTGACCATTTGTCATTTTCTGCAAATAAATGCTCTAAACGATAATATTTTTATTTGGAATTTGGGGGAAATGTTGTCAGTAGTTTATAGACTCAAACAAAAATGTTCCTTTTACCCAAACACATACCTATAAGTAGTAAAATCAGGAAAAACTGATAATTTTGCAGTGGTCTCTTATTTTCTTCCAGAGCTGTACTGTATATTGCAATGTGTAAGCTATTGTGTCCAAGTCATTTCCCTTGTGAATCAATAACGTTTGTCTAAGTCTAAATTAGCAAAGAGTAGTTTATGTAGCTAAACATGCTTTTTTTTTACTGCTCATCTACAAAAAAAAAAAAAAAATGCTGCAAAATGACATGACCTTTTACACAGTCAGCTCCAAAAACATTGTGATGGATTTAAATTACTTAATTTAACTTAATTGCAGCTAAAATCGGGAAAGGAGGTGGTTACTTTTTAATGTTCTATAACAAATGAGAGTAAATTCCGCACATAACAAAGCCACCGCAGCACTCGTGACATTCATATGCCCTCCTGAGGCATCACAGGATCAATAACCATTTGTTTTATTTCGGAATAAACGTGCATGAACCGCTGGTTTAGATTTCAGACCGCAGACAATCGCATGACACAGCAGCGTGCACTGCAGAGCTACGGCAACAGCACCTCTGCCGCAGTCTGCACGCCTGCACCAAACTTCCCGCTAAACTCCGCCACTGCGTGATGTCAGATGTTACCGGACTTCTGTGGATCCTCGGCATTCGCGGTCGGTAAAAGCAGTCAGTCGTAGCGTTGCTGGCCATGTTCATGTTTCCGGTTGCCATGGGACGCCTCCCCTTTCTGCATCCCGCCGCTGCCATTTCCCTCTGCAAACTTTCCCTCTCCTCTACAGCTCTGCCCGCGTCATCGCCAGCCGCCCATGCTGACTCACGCACTTGCAGCAATAAACTTGGACAGAAGATGCCACTAAACATTGCGATGCGCTTCCACGTGTTTCAGCACCATAGACAGCGCACAACAAATACAATCCACTTACTGTATTGTGTATTAAGTATGGCATAGAGCCCACTAGGAGTATTCCTCTGCAGTTTAGATTGTAAAACATGTCAAACTCACTGATATTCTTGCAAGTGCAGATTTGATGGACGGCCAAGTGTCCAGTCTTCGATCTAAAATGATTATGAACTTGACTCCAGGTTGCCTTTTTCTATAGAGATAGCATGGAAAGATGTAATTATCCAGTGATATGCAGAAACAGTAATTGCTAGTTAAGTACAAACAATTGTTTCCACTGTTAGGCCACTAAATTCTTGACTCATATCCACTTTTTGTAAGATGTGAGAATGAGATTTGGGGTTGTAGATGGAGCATTGAGCTGAGTGAAGCTGGACAGGTGTTTGGTGCAGTGCAGAAGAGGGAGGTGAATACAGAAGAAAAACTACCGGGGAATGAGTGTGAGGTATGTAAAGACTTTGGCTAAAGCTTCTTCAGGAATGTCGCTGAACGCTGAGCATTCCGGGAGTGTGATTATGACACTGGAGTCTTCCCCACGGCCCCCTGCAAACAGCACAGGGACACAGAGCAAGGAGTTACCTAAAAAAACAATACTCCTGACAATGTTTTCAAGCAGAGTCTCACCTGACAAGTAGGCCACCTGCTTCTCTATGAAGCCTCCTACTTCCTTCATGCTGATAGGCACCGTCACCTCTGCATCAAGATACAGAGTAAAACCTGTTACAGCCGTTACTAATAACAACAATCATCAAATGATTTTCAGGCGAATTGACTAACATACCAATAAATACAACCAAGAACTAAATAGTGATCTGTCTCAATATCTCAAAAAGCAGTTTCTCTAAAAAAAAAAAAAAAAAAAATCATACTGTTTTAGAGAGGTAAATGCAGTTACAGTTAAATGCAGTTGGGAACCTTTTGTGCCAATATCAGAGCATGTTTCTGTTCCTCAGGCAGGTCATCTGCAGGCTGCTAAATACATCTGAGGATATTAAAGTGCATAGGCCTGTTTACACTAGAGCTTGTCTATAAGTTGCCTCAACACAGCTTTAAGTTACACCTCAGTATTACTGTATATATGTAGTGCATGTAGATGTGACTGCTGAACAATTTGCTCATTGACTTAGTAATAAAAAGTTCAGTTAAAGGCGGACTATGCAACTTTTCTAGTGGAGGAACTACTACCTGTTTGTCTCCATGGGAATATTACTGCATTGTCATTAAACATATCTGATATTACATGCATTCATTGACAGGTGCTTTTATTGGTGAAAAAAAAAAAATCTTGCCTTCTTTTTTTTCTGTTGATGTGGCGGGTGAAAACAAAAAACAAAAAACTGTCAAATCAAGCACAAGTGTTTTCCCAAGTTTAAATGCCAAAGTTCATTACAGGTGAATATGTGGGGGGATAGCTCATTAGGTAAAGCATTGGGTTAGAATGTGGGAGACTGGGGTTTGAGATGCATCTTCCCTAGTTGAGCCACTTAAGCTGAAAGCATCATTTTTTTCTTGAGTTTTTGTTTTTGTTTTCTCCTTATGAGGTATATGAGAAGTAAGATTGATGCAAGTTAAACAGGAGAACATCAACAAAGTAACAGCACAACTAAGGTACAATAGAAATACAATGTCTTATGCCTGTATTGTGATCGGTGATGCAACAATCTTACTTCTCATATACCTCATAAAGATAACACAAAACTAAAACTCATGAAGAAAATGGTGTTTTCAGCTAAAGTGAATATATTCACAACAATACAGTCTCCCATATTCTAACCCGATGCTCTACCTAATGAGCTATCCCCCCACATATTCACCTGGACTGAACTTTGGCATTTAAGCTAATATACTACGAAGGTCTGGAGTGTTAGATTTTTTTTTTTTTCATCAGCCACATTAGCACAGTAAACACACACACAAACACACACACAAACAAACACACACACACAAAATCACAGTAAAAATGGAGCCCAAATGATGTGCTTTTTTTTTCAGGGCTTCCGTACAGATCGGACCTGTAACTTACTCCATAAAGATAACATTCTCCAGGCAAAGTAATAACATCTCCATGGAAACAAGTAGGTGGTGGACCCTCCATCAGTGAAGTGCATAGTGCAGCATTAAGTCACAAGTTCTAATCAGTTAAAAGTCACACACATTGAATTTAAATGAACATAGAGCCCTATTAAACTGAAAAAATATATTATTTTATTTTATCTGACCATATTTTTTTTACTTAATTATATCAACTGGTGGTAAACATCTTTGGTGCTGCCTGCTGAATATTTCATGCTCGTAACAGAGATGGGGGGGGGGCAGCTCTCTCACACACACACACACACACACACACACACACCATTCATGTGACGTGACGTGAAGAGAAGGCTCAGTTTCAGTCACGCTTCTGCTGTTATATCAGTTATGCTGAGCCACTAGACGTTCAGGAGACAGACCCGAAATGAATGTAATGAATATGTCTTATATGCACAGTGCACGAGAGTGAGACACAATGGCTGCATGTATGTTTAATGAGCATAATGCGTCTCTGACCTTTTCTGCAGAAACTTAAGCCTATGAGCAGACATGCTAAGTTCTTTGATAAGATTCTTTAGTGGGGGTTCAATCACTACTCTTTCACTGTTGACCAAACCCTGACAATCATCTAGTTTTACTCAGCTTATGCCAAATATAGAAAGGGTCCTTTGACCTTATGTAACACAGTAGTTGTATCGTGTGAGTCACTAATTGTAGTAGTCTGTGTAGCAGACATGGTAAAACCATGTCTCTCAGAACTGGCCCACTCTGCCTTTTGAGTTTGAAGAGCTCCACATTCACAACCAGCACATTATTTTATGTCAAAGTGTATAACATGCTTATATAAAAGTCAGAGACACCATGCATTGTTCAGTATGATTATTCAATAGTGGTGATTACTTCTACCATCAATAAGATTTTCCCTTTAGTTTAGCATTTTCAGATAAATCATCTTAACACATCAATCAGACAGTTCAACTCTTGAGTGATTCCAAAACCAAACATATGTATACATCACAGCAATGCAAGTTCTTCATTTTTTTCCATATGTTCACTGCACAATGTGAATTCAGTGAATTGTGAATTTAGATTACACTGAAGTGCCTTAGAATGAGATTTCATATAATTTAAATAGATAATTGACAGTATGAATGGTTTAAGGTTATTTTAATCCCCGCATTGGACAGGACAGCAAATCTATCAATCACAATGATGTTGTTCTACCCCGTGTGCTCTGTATACATGGATTTGCACAAAGGCTGACTGCTGGGCTCACATTTCACAATGGACACACAACCTGAGCAGGTATTAGTACACATTTAGCTGCAGAGTCTGATAGCCACAAGCAGTGATGCTCAAACGGGAGAGAGGAATGCAGTGCTCCATCAATTCAACTATAATTCAGGCCGCCAAGTCCCTGTGGTAATCACATAAGGCCTGGAGGCAGCTAACCCTACAAGTTCCAGCCATTTAGGCCCATTTGAATTGTAGTGGAATTTGTACCAGAACCAAAGCTGCTTTGCACAACTGCTAAAAGGAACATAAACCAAACTTTTCTTACTCTGTAAGTACATTTCATGAGACAATGCTGCATAGATTAGAATTAGATTAGAAGGTAAGAAATATGCCTTTAATTCACTTGTCTACAGTCTGACGACTGTGACTGTTACTATGAGCAAATCATTACTATGAGCAAAAACATCCATCTGTGTTGTCTTAAAATAGCTGACTTAGTCCCTGCAATGGCCCACACTGCACGTAAAGCTGCAAGAATAAGCACATCAATAATTCTGATGAGCAACAATGTCCAGTGTGTACAGGCATAACATTAGTTAAACCATCAATTTGAAATTACATTGATTTCATATTAGATATTCTGTTGTGTTATGGCTTTACAGGAATATACTGTTAGAGCAGTTATCAGAGGTAAGATGAGGACTAGGGTGCAGTGTGTACTCACGCTGCAGAGTGCTCTGGAGCTGTGATGACGCTTGTAAAAGACTGTGATAACTGTCCATTTCTCCTTTAGGCTTCTCTTTCTCTGTGTGTCTCTCTTGGTGCAAGGACGCTGGGCCCATGTTCACGGGACAAGCCTGAGAAGTGAGAGTCTGAAGGCCTACATCCTCCTCAGAGTCCTGGCCGCCATAACAATAGTCCAGAGTGATGACAGCGGTAGAACGTGTGCTCACCTCATGTGGTTTGGAGCTATTCTGACCTTGAGCTGCATAGAGTGCCCACAGAAGCCCAAACAACAGCCTCTTCAGGACAGGGTCAGATGGAGCTTCACCTCTGCACATGCACTGAGTCAGGCAGCACAGTGTGCTCCCAGCAGCAGTCACCGAGTCGCACACAAACACAACTCCATCTGGACACTGCGCCCCTCCCCTTTCTCCTCTCTCTCCTCTCCCTCGCTCCTTGAACAAAGTGCTGCAGCTCTGCACTGTGCACAGCTCAGGAGGCGTCTCGTGACACACTGCCAAGTCTCTTCCAAGTTTTCATTCAGCCTGTTAACTTTGTTGTCCCTCTACAAATGCAGAAATACTTTCAGAATCTGACGTAACACATTTGTATACAAGCTCAAGTCAATCTTTGTTGCTCAAAATGAAATTCAAGCCCACCTACTAGCTGCATTTTAGAGCAGTGTGGAGTCCTGCCTTCAACACACACAGCAATCACATTCAAACAGCAGAACAAATATGAAAGGACATCATTGTGTACACAGCAGTACATGAGCAGGCTCTCACAGCTTAGCTCCCCACTGTCCGGCCCACTATTGCTATGAATGGATAAAATATGTATTTGACCAAGTGTGGAGACAGATTATACAGACATTCTCTTTGCTTTGGCCACACATACAGCAGGAGCAGAGCAAAGGCCAGCCTGATTTACAGCCACTCAGCTGATCCATCTTAGCCGGTCTACCCCCTCATTACTGCACAGCATCTGCTTAGTGTACACACAGTCAAACATACTTTCAGACACTGTTGGGTTGAATAAGCACCAGCACATGCACAACCTTCCAAATGTTTGACTTTATTACAGAAATTAGTTGAAAGTTTCACTGGAGGTACATTCAGTTCAGAGATTTTGAGTGTATCAGTTCAAACACAGGTGCAGCAGCACTGTCCCTCCACTCCAACCCAAAATATCATAGCAATTTTTTTTTTTTAAACAATTTTACTTAAAGGTACACTCTGAAAATAGCATCTCTGATGTCACTTAAAGGTTTGTCAATCTTTAAAAAGCAGGCAGTCCCTCTCCTCTGCATAGTGCTGTCTGAATTGACTGTAAGCAGCAGTTAATAATGGTCCTACTGATCTAGTCACTGGTGACATAATTCTCATGTGATCTGATGCCAAAATTTGAGAATGGAATCTGTGGAAAGGCAAAAACAAAAAAACAAAACAAAAACAAAAACAATAAAAAAGAATTATATAAACACGTTAAACAGGCACTGCCTGTTTCTTGTGAACGGTAGAACAATGACACAAGCTCAAACTACAGTGAACGAGTGAACTGGCATAAAGCAATTCAATAATAGACGCATGTATAATAGATGTAGCAACAAAAACATATTTAAGTAAAATCACTTCAGCAATAATGATGTTAAATAATAAAATGTTTATTACATAAACATCAGGAAATATTTTAAATGATGGCATTATGGAATGTTTAAAGCAGGACACATAATATAATGGATGACACACAGGCCTGATACTGGAGTAAAAGCCTCACAGTGGCTTCAACTACTGCAGGTCGCCCTGCCTAGGTGAACAATATGAACGAAATAATAATACCTCATTTGACTTAGTGCATTTGTTTAAATAGATTTGTGGTACTCACTGCAATGACACGTGTGAAGTGCTCAGGCCAACAACTTTGTGGCAAATCAAGCAATGAAGAAAACCATTTTCTTGAATAGTGCAGAAACCATTTTAGGTTCAAGTTATCCTGTTTTGTTTTGTTTTTTACTTCTAGTTAACCAGCAAATCTAAAACACACAGTTGAAATGACTGTCTGCACTGGTGCCTGGTGTAGTTATATTTGGCCTTGAGCTTATTAAATTAAACAATTTATAAATAAATATATGTTCTATGGCACATATAACTTAACATTAAATCCTCTGAGAATGACAATATAAAGCAAGCAAAGAAATGTAGTGCTGCCAAAAGAAATCAAATATCTTGCATTCAAACAAATTGTTGTAGATTAGGCAAATATAATCACATCTATAATTGAACAGTAACTTGGCAAACACATTTTTAATAGTCTTACTGATCCTACGCAGTAACATTTCACTTTGTACTATGTCTTTGAACTCTATTTTAAAAACTGAGCCATGATTAAAAGTGATTTGAAAAAAAAAAAAAAAAAGACACTAAAGCTAAAACAATTTGGCAATGGAACATCAGTGAGGTGTAGTTCTTTTGGGCCATCATCCATGCATGTGAACCATTCTGAAGGACATTTTACAACCACTTGTTAACTTAGAGCAGTTAAAACTATCAAGGCAGTCGTGTGTGCATTCAGAAAGTTGGTTGAATACAATTAAATAGAATAAAAAAAATGTCATGCCCATTCTCTCGTAGCCTTTTAGAAGTCCAGGGCATGCTTTAAAAAAGGAGGACGGACTAAAACAGTGGCAACAGGAACTTGTCAAAATGACCCCTGTTGTCATTTTCTTTTTTCCCCTGATGTGGTAAAGTCTTTCTTGTGTTTTTCTATTGGGGCTGTCTCTTCCTCCAGCAGGCCGTTGTGGCCAAGTGCTTAGAGGTTGCTGCCTTTCCTGATAAGTGTTCACTCGCCTTCTTTCAGACACTTGTAGGAGAGTGGCGTGACAGGTGCGATCTGCAAAACAAATGGATAAGTCTTACTACACTCAACTTAAGTGTAAGAGAAAGGAGAAAGATACAATAATCAACCCAGAATCAAGAAGCAATTGCCTGTAATCAACTAAAATGCACCCTTTAGCAAGTGCACACCCCTTCATCGGACAAAAGCAGTTATTAGAGTTCATTTCCCTTTGTGATCTGAAGAAGCGTAGGAACGGCAGTGAGCAGAGACACCATTAATTTTGTAAGAATAATAATGCATTGCACTGTTTCACATTGCATTATTTATTCTATCCACACTTGTAGCAACAGCTGCCCTGGGGCAGACTGATTGAAAGGAGGCTACCAATCAGCACCATAAGCCCCTGTGACCACCACCAATAACACACCACATTCATTCTTAGTCAAAGTGAGTGAAGTGAGTGTCTTTCTCAAAGGCACAGCAAACGTGCGCTAGTTGGAGTTGGCCTAGAACCACAAACCTTGGACATGTTAAAGATTTACCTGGATGTCTGTAGGAGGCCACTTTCTGAAGGCTAGAGAGAGAAATAGAAATGCAGGTTAAATAACACCAGATAGTTATGAAACTGGTAAACCTCACCGGTAAAGTCATATAGGAATTTGGATATACCTACAGGGGGTGGACAAATGCCATTACATTATTTAAACAACACTTGAACATCACATGATCACTTAAAATCAACTAGTTTATCGTAATATTGTGATAGGCTGTCAACCCCTTGAATGTAACATCCACACCTTAAAAGTGAAATCATGCGGTGAGCTTGGTGTCGCATGTGCTGTTATTTGCAAATAAAATAAGCACACAGGGACAGGCTTGCAGCATGGCACACATCAGAGCCAACAGGCCTCAAGGCTCAGGCCCCCAACCAGCTCAACTAACACAGACCAAAGTGTAGCACAAACACCTCACATGTACGACAGACACAATGAACATGACACTTGTGTTTGGGGTTTTGTAGAAGCACATGCAGCAGGACACGGGCTAAAGAAGGGTGGCTGCAGAGGAGCTTATTTGCATCTCTAGCTCTCTGAATGTACTGCATTAAGTGTGCCAATCAACAATGTGGATTTAAAGTACCATGAGGAAGCAGCACCTCTTCAGCCAGCCAACTTGCATACTTATATACTACAGTATGACACAACACATAGAGGTTACTATAACATGGTTTTGTAGCTTTTTAAAAATTGGGTTAGGCTAATCTTTGGACCAAAGGGGAGCAAATTTGCAGTGATCCATGTCAAACATGGGCTGATACCTGTTTAAATGACAGTACTGGACTCATCTGAAAAGGTTCTCATGAGCAGGGGCCGGGCCGAGGACCGGGGAGACTGCAGCCCCCCCACTCTGGAATCAACCAGTTCTTTCTAGAAGGGTAAGGCAAAGACACTAATGACACACTACACTGCCACACACCATTCACACTGGACAGTTACAGGGACATACAAGTGTGTGTAAACAGACAAGACACAGCTGGGAGGGTTGAATGAAAATATATTTTCCTTTTGCAAACAAATATCACAGTAACCTGCCATGATTTCAGACAATATATTATATTATTCTCTTATACTGTTCAAAACCCACACATCAAAAGCAGGTCCTGAAGGTTTTCTGAGGGTTCTCTGGGAGTTAGCTGACTTGAGCCTCATGCAAGTGCATTTGGTGCCTGGAGGTGCTACATTCATGAACAGGACATGCCAGGGCAGCAGGCATAAGAGCGTTTTGGCAGCTGCAGAGCACATAGACTGATACACTGCAAAGAAATATAGGCTAGCTGCATGTATTTAGCATCTGGACCTGCTCCACACTGATAGCTCAACCAAGCCACTCTAACCCTAACCCTAACCCTAACCCGAACAGTTTCTAAATTAAATGCTTGAGGATAGGGAAGTGAACTGTAACAGTGGGAGAGGAAGACCACAACACGTAGGACAAGCAGAGACTGTATGTGCTGACGCAGCAAGAAATAAGAGACCTCAATCAGTCCAAGAGAAGCTGTGAGAGCTAGCAGTCTGCGACAACATGAAGATAGTGGAGGTCCCAGAGGAAGGGAGGCGGTGTGTCATCTTTAGGGCAGCACATCCAAACACACACAGGAAATAGGACATTGAGAGAGCAAGGAAAAGGTATGAAGAAGCTAAAGTAAGAAAACTTTATTTGGCTTATAAGAAGAAAGAGTTGTTTTGGAATGGATTGGGAAAAAAAGCACAATACTTTAACCACAGTAGTTAACTATTGTGTATCTCTTCTTTCAGTCCAACAATAAATGTTTTGATCTACATAAACTAATAATACTTTTGATGTTATTACATACTACAGTCATTTAAAAATAGTACATATAGTACACATTTTTGCTCCTTAGTCCCACATATTAGTACATAAAAATACACTTTTTTAATCAATATTTGAGTAAATGCAAGTGTGAAAAACTAAACAACTGGAAAAATTAGAGATTTGATTGTGTTTGTAAATGATAGGTGACCAATGTTCTCCTTCATTTCACAAGTGTCACTGAAATAAACAGTTCTGATTGCATGAAAATGGTTCTGGATTGAGAGGCAAGTGAGTGAGAGAGTGGTGACCAGACTGTATAAAAATACACAGATATCGTTCTGGATTTACCAGGCAATACACCATCTGCTTGTCATCTTTTTGCCTAGAATGTTCCACATACTATAGCATTAACTTGAAGACAAGCAGGAGACATCATTTGTCCAGCTTACAGTAAAGATCTGTAAAGAGGCAACCCCACTCACAAAACATATGTTTTTCAAGGTGTTTTTGAGCAATAACACACCTGTAATGAAATAAATGCAAGATTGACTGAATATTTTATGTGATACTGTGGAACATTCCAGACAACGCACTAACCTCAACACTGAGAGAAGAGCAGGCGGTTGGTAGTTTGTTTGTTTTTTTAACACTAAAAAGAGTTTGGTGTTTGGTAACATCTTAGTGAGACTAATATACCAAAAATTAAGAATCAATATTTTTAATATACATAAATGCAAATTATATATCCAACTGAATTTCAAAATATTCACATCTTTAGACCTGCTAATACTGATTAATGCACACCATAGTGGTGTATGTACTGTACCTGTCGTGAGTGAGGTCCGCGGGGCTTCCGGAAAACAACCAGAAGGATCTCTGGGAGGAGGCTGAGTAGGATCAGCAGAATGATGACCAGCCAGGCCGAGACTGAACTTAACATGTTTGCAAACACAAAGTACAGGCGTTGCTGACTCAGGAAGGGCCTACAGACAAGGGAGGTGTTAGTTTACATGGAGAATGTTTAACTGATCAAATTGTGTTTTCTTTTCACCATATAATTCCGCCCCAGAAGAAGCTGAAAAACACATAGAACGCCAAGGACCCCCAAATGACAAAATGGTTGATCCATGTCCAATGTCGGGTGTCCAAAGCAAGCTGTGGGGTAAGGATATAATAAATACTCATGTACAATAATAAAATATTTAATTAATATATTTAATTATTTATTGCAGATTACCTTGAGTGTAACTGTGAAAACAAGCACAGTGAAAACAATAGTCCCATAGGACCAGTTCCCAAAAACCTACATAAAGTGCACATTGACTGTAAATACATGTACCTTATGATATGATTTAAACAATAAAGCCACAATACACACCTGCCCATTGTCCTGCAGTGCTGGGTTATAAAACAAATACCAAACACCAAAGAAGAAGAGAAGCCCGTGAAACAGTCCAAGAACTGTCCAGTATAAGAAGGGCCTCCAACGCAACATGGCATTTTTGGCAATCTCTCTATTAACAATTACAAGGAAGAAATGTGTTAGAATACATGAGGATAAAAACATTAGTTGTGGTTTTGTTATTTTACCTGTAGAGGGTAGCATTGTCCAAGAGAACCTCAATGCAGATGTGTTGCTCTAACAGGCTGTAGGCCAGGATGGGCATAGAAGTGAAGCATATGTTGTACATCGTCAAATAGGCTGCATCATACAAGGGCTGACAGGATTGGGGCAGGGGAAAGGAAAGATCATGGTAAGGATTTGTCCTAAAAACAGGATGGACCACTGTACATAGGACAACATTTTTTAATCTTTCATACAACAAATATATTATGAATCATTTTATGGAAATTGCTAAACCAAAAACAGGGACAGGGTTATGGAAAAGGATCATTAAAAAGGGACATTTTTCAAATTCAAAGCCATTGGGACAAACTCACCTGCTGTGAATAGCCACAGAAAAACTGGTACAAAAACTGAGGTAAGATGAAACAAAGGTTCTGTAAAGAAGAGAAGAGGGCAGGATTACAAAAAAAACACAACTTTTACTGTAAAAAATAAAATAACACAAAACCAACCTTGTAAAAAAAATATTGCACCAAATGAGCAATGCGAACATAATAAAGATGACCATGAGCAAGAAGAAGCTTTTTAAGGTGCTTTAATTTGGGAATGGCATAATCACTGTTTCTTACAGCCTGTCGACCTTCTTTCCCCTTAATGCCTGAAAAGAGAAAGATCAAGAGGCTTTCAGAGTTTCTGTTACTAATTGCGAGCTTTCATATAATAATAATAGGGTTAGGTTAATAATAATAATAATAATAATAATAATACTACATTAAACATTAAACAAAATACAATAATAAACATAACACAAATATAAATAAAATATAAAAACATAAAATACCTAAAACAAACAGAAACAACAAAGCTCTCCTCCCCTAACCCACCCCAAACACACAAATTTAAGTAAATACAGATAAAAGTAATGTGGTAGTGCTGCATAAATGTACTTCTAGGCCCCCTTTTATTTATAAATATTATATATTATATAGCACTACAACAAATATTAATAAACACTTTTAGTCACTATGCTTAATATTATTTCTTAATATTATTTCACCATCATAATTTCACCATCATCTTCCTTTCTTTCCTTTTTTTAATTATTTGTTTTATTATGAATTATGTTCTTTTTTTTAAAATATAAATAATAAATTGTCTTTAAATTTGTTTTAAGGATTAACTATATATTTTTTTTCATTATTAACTATATTTTAGGTCACTACTTTGCATAATTAATAACACTTTAAGTCACTACTTTAAACCCTTACATAAAGAATGTTAGATTTCTGACTTATTTGACTGTATTTATTCATATTTTATATAGATAAATACAAATATGTGTGAATACATCCATTTGGTTTTGGGCATAGATTTTTAAGTTATAAGTCATTAATTACTACTAAACTGGCATAAAACAGATTAGCATACAAATGTACAAAATTAATTTTCTCCCAAGTATTTAAGAACTTCCATCTCTTTTTATACTTTTTTTTTTCTCATTGCCCATTTCAATTGTATACCCTTAAATATTGGTAAATGTATATATATTTTTTAATAATTAATAAATTCTTGAGTGAGATTTTTTTTTTTTTACAAGCTTTCAGACTTTACTTCTCACCAATCCCGACATGGGCTTCCAAAATCATGCTGACATCATTTGCACCATCACCAATGGAGAGTGTAATTGGGCTCCCCTTGGAATTTTTCACCATCTTCACAATCTTAATAATAAAATGAACATTAAATAGTATTTCATGTAAATATTTTATGTAAATCTAATTAAATTTCCATTCATCTACTGACCTGTGCCTTCTGTAAAGGAGCCATACGGCAGCAAAGCACAGCTGTACAGTTTTGGCAAATTTGCAGAAACAGGTTCTTGTAGCGACTGCTGCTCGAGTCAGGGGAAGAGTTCAAAATCATTGATAAAGTTGCCCCATCAACAATAAAACCATAGTCTTGGCTAGCAGAAGACCAGCTCCTATGAATAAATTATAAAAGACATTGAATTAAAATTCAGAAATCCATACAGTATATACATCAAAATGATGTACTCTTATGGGATCTATTCCAAACCTGGTGACGCCTCCTTTGGCTGGTGGTGCATCTTGAACAGTTTTCTTATGGTATTCCAGCAGCAGCTCGTGAAGTTTTTCCTCACGCCTTCTGACTTCATCATCCAGCGTTCGCACTGTAAGCTCCAAGAGCTCTGTGTTCTTCTGAAACAGGCGGCATGCATAACAGGTGGACTTGGCCGTCTCCATTTTGTCCCCCGTTAAGACCCAAACTTTCATGCCCGCACCCTGCAGAGCCTCCATTGTTTCTGCTGCTTCCTCTTGTAGGCTGTAAGATATCACAAGTATATTTGCTTCATGTGACTATAATAGTCAATGAGTAAGGTTGACTGAGTTAAATCCCAATGTAACTAACCGATCTTCAACAGCAGTGGCTCCTATGAGACTCATCCCAGTCTCCACCTGGTTGTACACAGCCATGAGCTTCTCCTCTCTGTCCTGCAGGGCTAACCTGGCTTCTCTCAGTCTTGCATCTGCCTGAGCGTATTCTCCTTCACTCAGGAGCTTGTAGGCCACGCAAAGGGTGCGGTATCCCTCCTGTAGCGCAGTCATAATTATGTAAAAAAAAAAACTGAAAACTAGAATTCAAGTTACATTGTTACAATGACATTAGGTACCCACTGTAGCATTGCGCTCCACATGTAATCGTATCCTCTCAACTTCCTCCTGCCTGACACGAGGAAAAATGGAAGAGTCCGCTCCTTTGCAGAAAAGCAGCGTGTCACCTGCACAAAAACACACAGACTGGATGCAAAAATGTTTCAATTTCTCCAGCTATAAGTGAAATACAATGAATGTTCTATTAACCTGAAGATGATCGGACTATTACACTCATCCGTCTCCTCACTGGGTCAAAGTTCAACACATGAAGCAGTTCATACCTTTAGGGTGCAAACAAGTAAATTATTGTTTCTACTATGTAAACTGAGAAAATGTTGTATACTTAAGGCCTTACCTTTCTACATCATTGTTCCTATTTAGTATTTTCATTGTTTTGCTCTCTAGACCCAGAAATGTAAAGCCATATCTGCAAATAAAAGCAACACACTGCATGTTTCAAATACATTTTCTATACACAGTTGATCGTTCATAATCAAAATAACAAAGTACCTCATGGCCCCCTTCACCAATGCAATCTCATCAGGCGAGGAGGCGATAAAGCCTCTCTGCTCCTGTGGGTGCGACAGCTCTCCATCTATTCCCAAAGTGTCTCCATCTATTCCCAAACAGTCCACCTGGTTATTCAGACCATCCACCTGATCAGGACACGGCTCTGTGGACTCTTTCACCTGAACTGTGTGACACAAGCAGAGCGCACGCAGAAACAACTCCTCCTTCTCCTAAAATCAGAGCAAATTTTTTTTTTTAGGTATGAAAACAAGTGGCAAACATTAGAAGATATTCTACAGCAAAGTTAATTTAGTATATATTTAAACATTGTGAATTTAATTTGTTTTATAGTACATACAACATAGTCAGAAATAAGCCACATTTACTCTGTGTCAAGATACAGTGAAGTGGTTTAGGATTTGATGATATTATCAAGTGTTATGTCAAGAGCACTTTGCTTCTACTTCACGGTATGTGCATATGATGACATGTGCAGGAGACTGCATGAGTGACCTGAGAGGCGTCTGAGCACCGACTGTGTAATGGCCATATGTTGTCGCTTGTTTGACTTATCCAATAGGAGGAGGGGCACCACAGGACTCACCCTGCCAGCTTTCTGCTGTAGTTTGCTCACAGGTCCGTCTGTGACACAGAAGCCATCCAGCTCTGAACTTGCACCGCGATGCTTATACTGAAAGCCATCTATGCAGCACTCTATGAACTCCATATTATTCTGAGTAAGGGTACCAGTCTTGTCTGTGAAGACATACTCCACCTATAGAATGTTAAAAGGCAGTTAAGATGAGGCAATTAATCATCAGATCAATTCAAATTACGTGCCATTTTCAGTAATTATCTTGTAAGCCAAGTGTGACAGCTTGTACTTCAATATGATTTTGAAGACCGTGGCCGACTATAGACTATAGAACATTTTGAGCACATACGGCACATGTCAATCAAGTGAATCGTTTATTACCTGTCCAAGCTCCTCATTGAGGTCTGATGTATTAACCAGTGCTCCTTCTTTTATTTCATTGTCAAAGAAATCTTTGTCCCATGTAATGAAAAAAGATCCCAGAAACTTCTGCATCTCCACCGTCACATACATAGACACAGGGATAATGAAGTTGAAGAGCACCATGAAGGACAGGAAGTCGGTGAACATTTTCAGGTACTGCAGGGAAACATAGAATGTTAATATACAAATGAGTAATACACAAAAAAGACACAAAGTACATGTGTAATGGATGGAATGCGTATTAGTCATCATGGAGATAGATCAAGAGCTCACCAGATTGGTGTCCTTCTCTCTTTGGGTTTTCTCATTGTACCAGGGCTCATCCTGTCCAGGCTTGCCCTGCCACACATACTTGAGTGTTGTGCAGACAAGAGCCTTGCTCACCAATATGCAGAGGTAAACCAAAAGGAAGGCATTGATGGACCTGGCAGTAATAAATTCACAATTAATTGTCATTCTCACAATTGTCAAAAGTGCAACATTATTTTACTAATCTTACTTCTCCACAACAGAACGCTTTTGTGATTTTCCTTGATAGTTAAGAGCCATTTTTGTTTCCATACCTGTGTAAACCGCTACACCTTTAGGAAATGAACAAGGTAAGAGGAATAGTTTCTAGACAGTGCTCTACAATAATCATCAAACTTGATAGACTTACCACAGATTTTCTGAGTATTCTTTAAAGTTGCACCTTTCAGCAATAGATTTTCTGGACCCAGTGACCTACACAAACCACAACAGCACATCAAACTGTGCAGTGATGCCAAATTGATACAACCCCCTCCCCCTGTGTTTCCTAAATGGATGCCTGGAGTGGGACTGCCATCCACCCCAAAACTGCTGTGACGGTGTGATGTGGTCTGGGCTCACACCATGCTCAGAGTTTTTGAGGACGTTGGCATTTTTTGTATGGTAATTACAAAACAGTCATCAACAAATGCCCATGGGCGCACTTTAGAGGCTGTGGCTGAAGTTCTGCCAAGCTATTTTAATTTTAATGCTTGTATGCTATGATGGATGAATGGAATAATGATTTGTTGATGTAAACGAAAAACAAGTGAGTGATTAAGTAGAGTATTATGAATGTGCTTTCATACAAGAGTATGAACTGCCAAGAGTTTGAATGTCCTCACCTCACTATAGGCTCTTGATTGTTTTTATAAATATGCATGCGGCCAACAAATCTGAAACAAAAACAAAAGGATTTAAATAAAAATAATACAATACAATAAAATAATTACAGATGGCCAGTGGTACTTGTCAGCACAATTAAGGTAATTAAGGCATGTCAAATTAGTTAAATATCTATTGTTGACTAATTCACAAACAAGATACTTTTACAAAATTTCATGGAACAAAGTTCTTTGTATGTACACTGCAACATCATTAAACAACAAGGAGCAGTGCATTACAACATTTTAAGTCTAGAAGACCACAATATGCAGCTGTGTAATTGTCTATATTGTATCAACATTATAGTGGAACAATAACACAACACAACAATATCACAAACTGTTGTTGGGGTCATGTGATCAGCTCGTACTTGTAAAGGTCAGGCTGAGGCTGTTCACACTCAATTGTGGCACTGAGAGATTCCAGATCCTTCTCAGTGTCTGGCACTGTGTAGTGTGTCTGGAAAACAACAAGAGGAGAAAGTGACACTATGTCCATAGGTCAACCAGTTAGAGCCTCTTAAAAATGTTCTGATGAAGTCACTGCATCATTATACTGCATCATGCAAACATTAAAGACATTATTTTGCGGTTTGTTTCAGTAGAACTGTTGCATTGTCTAGGTAATCTGTGACAGCTGAGCCACAAGAAACTTTTATCAGTTTTATGGCTATTCATTTTAGCATTGTTTTCTTGGCTGGATAGCTAAATGCTTGTTTTCAGTAAATAACTGACACCACTCATTTCAGCATCTGATTCTGGAATATAGCTTTATTCACCAGGAGAGGGCATCCCATAGTCAGGCTCCAGTTTCATGGATTCATTGGTAAACATGACAAGAACACATCCAAGAGTGTTATTTTTACCAAATTAAATCTTTAGATTCTTGTGCTCATATGCCAAGCAGAGGTAGTCAGTAGGACGGAAGAGATCGCAGCGATTGGCTGAGCTGAAATGCCCCAGTCTCTGAAGAGCTTTGTTGTCTTTCCAAGACAAACACTCAGTCCTTTACACCATTACAGCAACTATTACTCCATCAGCATCATCCGTAATATAGGACACTGAGACGTCAATGTGTTGTGCATGGAGGTTGATTTGAAATGGTGCGTAATCTTACTTTATGATTGGACTCTCCATCCAGACTTGCAGTGGTAACAAAGCATGTGTCATCATCACGACTGGACTGCAGCAGAATCAGATCACAGGGAAAGGTCTCATCTTCCTCCACCTCTACCACATCTCCCACCTGTCAAACACACATAATATTCACCTTTCAGCATGTATGTTATGACTCCATCATAGCTAACACGATTATTATTTATCAAAATAGTACAGCATATAGTATATTTCATTAGAGTGAACATTTGACTACTTAATGAAGATGGTCGTGATCATACCTTGATCTTTTCACTCTCTGTCCGTATTCTTTGACCATCTTGTAGCACAGTTACAAGGTACTTATTAACTTCATTATCGGCCTTGTGTCGAAGCCAGTCTTCATACCCCTACAAAGAAATTAATGCAAATATAAATCCTATCTGAGCATGACTGTGTCATCACAATACTAAAATGTAGGTGTTTTCTTTCTTAGTATTGATTTCAGATAGAAGAAGTTTTAGTATTGACCAGTATCTGAGTATAGTATCTGTAATTGTATCTGCAAAAAAAAAAAACACACAGTAAGAGGATCTCTAGCCTATTTTGATTAATCACAATGTATAACAACTGCAGAGCACAAAAAAAAAGAGAATGTGTCACACATGAGCAATGTTCCCCCTAATTTTTAATGTGTCTGAGCAAACACACTAACTCCCTGAGCGTTCCTTGGACCTATGTGAGCAACATCCGACATGCACACTGTGGCCACACCAGTATCACACCTGAGATCATCACAAGTTACAGCTTATTCATCAAATTACTGCAGTTATTTGCGTTAGATTACTTTTAATTTAACTGATTTTTTTGGTCCACTTAGAATGACAAAGAGAAAAATCTGTTCATGAGCTTTGTATATGTTGCATGTCAGTGAAACATTAAACAGTACAATATTTTGAAAAATAACCTCAAATAATTAAAATACCTTCAAATAAAAAAAACTGTGGGCTACGGCCCATAAATGAGCAGTGTATAAATCTGTAAAATTACATTAAGAGATTTTTTTAGCTTGATAAATATAGCCTGCATATAGCTGCAGATTTTTTTTTATGGATTGTAGGACCTATAGGCCATAAGATGGGTAATCTTTCCCAAAATAATGATCACCAAAATAAGTATAAATTATTATCACTTTATATCTTGTTTTTTTAATTATTAGCCTATTTCAGTAATTTAGCATGAGTGACAGCGCTCTGTGGTATAATGCTCTGGGGAGAGGATTCACATGTTGAGAAAGTCCCATCTTTTTGGCTCCCAAAAAAACTATGAAAACAAAGTAAACAGGGGAAGATTACATTATGGCTCTACCTGTCTCCTCT
The DNA here is from genome assembly GCA_036785185.1 of Paratrypauchen microcephalus. Classification (NCBI taxonomy): domain Eukaryota; kingdom Metazoa; phylum Chordata; class Actinopteri; order Gobiiformes; family Gobiidae; genus Paratrypauchen; species Paratrypauchen microcephalus. The sequence continues at coordinate 4,032,659 of JAVJIX010000023.1, forward strand.
TCCTGTGTTCTTCCCTCCATGATCTGCCACTCTGACAGCGGAGATGTGCAACTACAACTACTGAAGGAAGCTAGAGAAACACTGTTGAAATGTGTCTGACAAATTGAACTTCTCCTTTTATCAAATGTGTCTGTAGTTGGCTTCTCCCTGACGCGTGTCACATTCACATGTGCATCTATCAGATTGGTCGTTCCGTGCGTCTAACCAGCGCTTTGTTTGTCAGTTGAGGTTAGATTTTATTTTATGCACTGCCCGCACGCACTTTAGAGGGAGCACTGGTTAGCATTAGCGTATCTTAACTCCACTGCACTGTTATTACTGTTATAGCGTGTATGTTCAGGGCACGTACACAAGTACTGTCAATGGCATGATTGGCTGCGTAGCGTAAGTGAATTGGCTGGGCACCTGTCACTCACTGAGTTACACAGTAAAATGATACAGAAAAAAATATAGATCTAATTAATTCACAGTGCGCTGCATAAGGTTTTCTTGTGCGCTGAGAATGTGCGAGCAGTGCGCAATTGCGCAGGCGCGCAGCTTAGAGGGAACACTGCACATGAGTGATGGGAAAAGTAACTGTTGTTGAAATGAGACATCAAGAACATTACAAAACAATGCACACAAATCAATCTTACCTGCTTTATAGCAGTAACTGTTATGACGAAAAATAAAGGTAGGCCACTGGTGACTGGGCTGGTGGGTGTGTCCACTATCACCTATGGGCAAAGCAAACAGAAAGATTAAACAGCATAGAGTTTTGTGGCAGAGATTTTATGTTTATAAAGGGCCTAGTCACTGAACACAGTACCCTGTAGCTCATTTCTTTATTAGCAGTTATTTCATCAATGAGAGACGTTAAACTTTCTGTGGATGGATGGGCTTCTAACCATCTTGGCGGAGGAAAGGAGTGCTTAATGCGAAGGCATTTCAAAGCCTGTTTTTTGCCAAGGCCTGGAGTGGGCCAAAACAAAAATGTGCTGCATTGAGCAGTCAGGTAATCCAAAAGAACCAGTAACCAGTCCAGCTTACCGTTCACAGCTAAACCCCAGTATACAAATGGTCCTCTGTGCCACTGAGTCCCTCTGCACCAGCATAAGATGGATTTACTCTGGTATTTGTGATCTTGCAGCATGAAGCATGGGTTCCATTTGAGCCAGACTGTGCTTCAAGCCGACACTAGAGTTGGGCGGTATCCAAATTTTGATACCGTTAAACCGTGTCCACATTTTCCCGGGGTATACGGTATTACCGTTGCTAAGGCTAAAAAAAAAAAAAAAAAACACTTGGTAGCACTACAGTGCACTTGGTAGCACTACAGCTGCAGAGTTTTCAGATGCTAGGCTAGCGCAAGTCAACGGTAAATGGTAGCCGGATTTAAATAAGGCTTACCCACTCCATAGTGCACCCAAAACAAGTCAATTATAACGGCAGACTGTCGATGTAAATGTATGTTGATTGAGTAATTTTTGAAATCAAACTGAGTGCGAATAGCATGAATCATTCCATATCTGAGGGACTAGCTTTGCAGCAGCAGCGGAATTTTACTTTACTCTAGTTGGTTGTGAAGTGACCAATCACGTAAACAGAGAAGCGAGAAAAGACGTAGTAGGGAAGACCACAGAGTGAAGAGGTGAATTTTAAAAGAACTACCGGGCAAAATGGTTTTTCAGTGTGCATTTTGAAAATTTACAAATAAAGCCCGCAGGTGGGCACCACAAAGTTTTCACAGCTTTCCCGTGCACGATCGAGAAATGACGCGACTGTGGCTTGTAGCTGCTGGCTTAGACATCAACACACCGGTGGAGACGCTACATAAACAGAAGATTTGCAGTCATTTCGGACCAGACTACTACACCAAATCCCTTGGAAAGCCTAGTCTGACAACCACTGCAGTACCATCTGTCTTTCCAAGCGCAAGATCCTGTGATGAACAGGTTTGTACCTTTTTTACCCAAGCTTGCTCCTGTCGTTACGTTAGCCTGCTGGTCAAAAGGCATGCACGCTCATAAAGTTGTTGCTAGCCCGTGAACATTCATGTTGAGCACGGAACTGAAAAGACAGCCCCGCATTGATCGTTCATTTCAACAAACAATGCAACAACCCGGTTTTCTGTAGCTGTAGCGGGGGCTAACTCACCGACACTCTCTCGCGTTCTGCCCTTTCAACATCCATCTCTCTCAACTCTTCATCTGTATATTCCAAGCATCGGGGAGACCTCCAAACGTGGCCATGTCTGGATTGTAGAACAGGGCAGGCTACTGCACTGCTACGGCTAACGATGACAGCTGAAGGTAAACAAAAAACAGCTGGAAACCTAACTGCAAGGTGATATCACTCCGCCCATGCCTAGGTAGATCGGGGGAAAAACGCGCTGTTGCATAAGGACATAAATCCTTTAAAGTACAAGGTTGATTATATTTCTAAAATTGTTCCATCAACACAGACATTTGCATTGACAGTCTGGCGTTATAGTTGACTTGTTTTGGGTGCACTATGGAGTGGGTAAGCATGATTAAAATCAGGCTAATCAGGCTTTACCATTGACTTGCGCTAGCCTAGCACCTGAAAACTCTGCAGCTGGAAGGACTGCATGAAATTCGCTAAAAAGTGTCTCCACATCTCTGCAGCACTCTGCCTAACTCGGAAATGAGCCCCCATGTCAAAAATCCTGGAATATCCCTTTAAATTAATTATAGTTAATATTATATTAGGGCAAGATTTTTTTTTTTTAATGACGGTAATGAATCTGATACCGTTGCTATTTTTAGATACCGCAGTATACCGTATTACCGTATTACCGCCCAACCCTAGCCGACACTCCAGTCGTTAGTATTCTGACCAGGAGCATTACACACTGTCAGATAGACATCAGCATGGTGTGTGTTATGACGCATTAGTTTTCCCTCACCTGTGCTTACACTGCTGTTGGATCTATTCTCCACAAACCAAACACCATAGATAACTATTTTCAGTGTCTGAATGTTTGTGTAGGATATTTGTAAAGGTTGGCTCCTTTGGTGAGACACAAGATAAAGTGAAATCATTGGAGGCAGAAGTAGACCTACATAAAGCAGAGGGTGACTATAAGGACAGTGTATAACGGTCTGAAGTCAGAGCCCTGCATGAGGCTTTGGAGATACTGGATTAAGACACTCCTCTAGAGAGGGCTCAGTGTAGTCTGGTCACGGGAGACCTGTAATCTGGGTGAGGCCATATTCTCTAAGGACCACATGTTGTAGAGCGCAGTGTTGTACGTAACACAGAAGATAGAAGCAAGACATTATGGCACCCTGTAGAAGGGACACAAATGCATGTCAAAAAGTGATCTTGTTTGAGGAAAAATCCTCAAGCACCAAAACCTCCAATGCCCCAGTGCCACATTTAGTGGTCAAGGAAATACTTGGAAATGTTTCAAATATCACGAACATGAATGTACAGTAAGATGTCTACACAAAAGTATAAAAATACTTAATACTTATTTCAAGATTGCATTGTAAATTTGTTTTCTTTTTTTTCTCAATTTTTTTAGATTTTCTGTATTTCACACTACTTGATTTTCTTTTTTATACTTTTCATCTCGAACGTCAATCACAGCACACACTGAATATTTATATGATCACCCACACTAAGCTTTCAGTTGGTAAATACCTTTCTCTGTTAAAAGGGCATTTCATTAAATCCCAGCGTTACACTGAACATGAGCAATCCTGATGTGTGAAAGCTGCACTGAGCCCCTCTGCTGCATGGGCAAGTGTGCCACAGAGTGTCAGACACTTCCCAGGAGTCCCCCTTCCAGTCAGTGCATCCTCCCACACTAAGAATCCCCCCTCCACTTTCCCCATTTAGACTCATTACGATCCCCTCTCTTTCTAAGCTCTGCATCATTCCCTTTTGGACAAATTCACAAATACACAGGTCTATTTTTAGGACAGAGTGGTGCTTTTTTATTTCGCTGTGTCTATTTGCGGCACACCAAAGTACAAGAGGGCTTCCTGGCTGCTGACGAAAGCAAGAACTGTGCTGCAGAGAGATGAGGGGCATGTGTGAGTGAAGCAGACAGAAGGGGAAGGAAAATAGACAGTATGACAACAGCCAAATGAAGGATGCGTGACATTTAGTTGTTGGTGAGAATTAGCATTGAGAGCTCTCGGGAATTCTGTGCTTTTCTAACAGAGTTTGAGCACCTGTTTTTCTCAAATTGTCAGTCTGTGATATAATAGTCAGCAGTATGTGGGAACTGAATGGTTAGACAAAAGCATTTTTCAAGAGAGATTGGATTAAAAAAATAAGAAAGATGCTTGGGTAAAATCCATCAAAAAGCCCAAGACACCCAATGAATCATACATGCCTAATATACTGGCAAAGTTTGGATTCAATAGTCAACCTAACTTCAGTGTGCTGCTTTGAGCACATAACATGGTCTATCAGATTAGGTCAGAATGGGTATTGTACAGTGACTAAACATAGACCAAGAGGCAAATACACACTACTCACAAAAAGTTAGGGATATTCAGCTTTTGGGTGAAATTTCACAACAAGCCTAAAATGCATTCAAACCTCTACAGGTGAACTTAATGTGAACTTCTCTAAGCTTTTGAATGCACATGTCCAACTGTTAAATGTTAAAGTCATTTTGCACAAAGTTGCTGTTCTCTAACAAGGAGCTTAACGGCAAAAATCACAGCGGGTGTGTGATCTTTGAATTGACCAATAAATGTCCTGGTTCAATTAGAGCTGGTGTTTAAACAGTCGTCCTCATCATGCTGTTCACATTGACATCATGAGACCAAGACGACACCTAACAATGGATGAACAGTCCCTTGCCATTGCGATGCTTCAAACAGGACGTTCTCAGACAGAAGTGGCCACTGAGCTTGGAGTGTCACAGAGTGTCATCGGCAGGTTGCAACAGAGATATCGAGAGACTGGAAGAGTCACAGAAAGGCGTAGAAGAGGACGTCCGTTGGCCACATCCCGTGCTGATGATCGCTACATTTTGAACACTGCCCTGAGAAACCGGATGATGAATGCCACTCAACTCCAGGCACGTTTAAGAGAGGTGAGAGGCACCCAAGTGTCACGTCAGACCATTTGAAACCGTTTACATCAGCGTGGTCTGCGTGCTAGGCGACCTGCATGGGTACCTGACCACACCACCAGCCACAGGCATCATCGTCTTGCATGGACCAGTGAGCATTTACGCTGGACGAAGGACCAGTGGGCCTCAGTGCTGTTCACTGATGAAAGTCGATTCACGCTGAGCAGAAATGATGGCCGGCAACGATGTTGGAGACGTCAGGGAGAGCGCTATGCATCAGCCACTGTTGTCACCAGGTGAGCTTTTGGTGGCGGCGGTGTTACAGTGTGGGCAGGGGTGTCCAGTTGGTACAGAACTGCCCTACACTTTGTGAATGGTACAGTGACAAGCTCATACTACCTAAATAACATCATTAATCCAGTGATTGTGCCCCTACATGAACAACACAGGCCTAATTTCATCTTCATGGACGACAATGCTCCTGCTCATCAAGGTCGCATCATCAGGGAACGGCTGTTGGAGACTGGTGTACCTCAAATGGAATGGCCTGCACTTTCTCCAGATCTGAATCCTATTGAAAACTTGTGGGATCAGCTGAGTCGCCGTGTAGAGGCCCGAAACTCTGCACCCCAGAACCTCAATGACCTGAGGGCTGCCCTTCAAGAAGAGTGGGATGCCATGCCTCAGCAGACAATAAGTTGCCTTGTGAACAGCATGAGACGTCGTTGTCAAGCTATAATTGATCCTCAAGGGCACATGACGCGATATTGAGACATTAAAATTTTTTGTTGTGGTGTAACTACCATTGTTGTTATCTTTTGTTTCAATAAATTTTTGGAGATGAGGAAACCACCAGTGCATCCTTCTACTTAAATGTCTTACTTTTCATGATATATCACTGTAGCATGAACTTGCGTTGCATTTTCCATAAATTTCACCTGAAAGCCAAATATCCCTAACTTTTTGTGAGTAGTGTATGTAACTGATTTAATATCCTAATTAGAATCACTTCACTTCACTACTATAGTGCTGAGGTCTTGGGTTTAAAAAGCAGTGTTGTCTTTTATTTGTTTTTGCTACCTGCATCATTAGCATTAAAATGTTTATATATATATATATATATATTCTTACATTAATTTATTTAAGCATATAGACTGAATAGGATTGGTCCAGTACTGAACCTTGTGGGACTCCAGCAAAGAAAGTTGGGTGAAAATTTATTTTGAAATTAGGATCCGTTTACACAAGAGGACTGTTAGACATCAGGGCAAAGCTTAGATTTTCTATATATGCACAATTATAAGTCATAAAATTATGGAGAAAATGCAGCAGGTGAAAGCAAAAAAGCACTAGGCTTGGGAGAAAAGATGGCACTAATTTTAAATTTTAAAATCCCTGTCCAGAGATGGTGACAGTCAACGCTACCTAAAACAACCCCTTTAAGCTTCAGGAAAAGCAGTTATATTTACCCGTTTGTACAAAAATCTTCTTACGTAAGGTACCGTTTAAAAAATCCACCTGTGACAACAAAATGAGCAATGGCCCACTTCTCTAATCATAACTTAGGAATGCAAACTACACTTTATATATCAATTTCAAACAAAACATTTAAGGCATTCATTTTCAATCAACTGAAACAGAACAAGTCATACTCCATGTCAAGGGTGACCAGAGCTTATCCCGCTCATTTTGAGGCTGGAGAGTGATAAGTAAGCCCCGGGGCTGTTTTTAGAAGCACATGTGCTTACAGAGATTCCAGAATACCAAAGGGAGGGAACTGACTGTACCACAAAAGGTGACCATTAACTTCTTCAGATTCATTGATTAAATTATTTAAAAGAAATCATGTTTTAAAATTCAGTTAATTATGTAGTTGGTAATTGGAGAATACAAAAAAGTAAAAGCAGAAATTATGTCTCAGTGTTTCTGGTGATGTCCAGGTGAGTAAAAATGGCCAAAGAGGTTTACGTCATGTGTAAACAAACATGTGTAACACCAAAACATGACGGTATTTGGTGTTTGATTGACTCTTATCAGAGGAGCACCCTCCTTTACATAAATATTCTACATATTTATTGCCAAATATGAAGTTACCTATGTTTTTTTGTTTCTTTTGTAATTCTGGGCTTTGGCTTAATCTCACTTGGAAGTGAGATTGTGTCTGTTATTGTTTTGTCTGTTTTGTGAAGAGATCCCTGTTCTTACCTGAACCAGAAAGATGATAAGAAAGTAGAAATTGGCGATCCTTCTGAATTGTTCAAAAAGATTCTTTGGTAGAAAGTTCCACACTGTATACTGTAGAGAGAAGAGTAGAAAGTAAGTCACACACAAATGATTCATTACAACTACAAGTAGTAAGTAAAAGGTTTTTATGTTTGTACATGTGAAGGACAAAACTATTTGTAGCCGTCTTCTTTGTAAATAGAAAATGATAATTCTAATAGGCTGTAGCATGACTTTTATCTGCACATATTCCTCAGAGTAGCCACAGCACACTGTAACCTGTTTGGGAGCTCTCACAAGTATTGTCAGGATCGGCACAAGCAGCACGTATTGTATTTAAAGATCCCATGACATGGTACTTCTTGATGCTTTTATATGGTGCCTTAATGGTTCCCCAATACTGTAAATGAATCCTTCTTCAAAATCAAGACTCAGTGCATGAGAAAGACACATGTACACAGACATGGTCAAAAAATATCTCTCTGAACACCTCATTCTGGGCGTTGTTGCTTGAATGCAAATGAGAAGGACAGAGATAGGTCAGAGCTGCGGGTGGGGGGGCAAATGCGCCACTGGTTCCTTGTTTTAGCGGTGCGCTGTCCCCACTTCCGTGTTTTAAGCGCGGAGGAAGAAAGGAGAGGCGTTTCAATGAAAAAAACAAATTTTCACAGAAAATAAATTTAAACCACTGCTGTTTCAGAGGTCCAGAGGGTCGGATAAAGGACTTCCGAACCTGGAAACACTTACACGTGCCTCCAGGCAAATAAAAAAACGCATTTCGCATTGCGTAGCTCATCCGCGGTCCAAACTCTCTGGGCGTGATTTACAGAGAGCGTGGGTAGAAAAACAGACGGGGGGTGGAACTGCATTTTCCGTGTGACGTCAGAAAGTTTCCTTGTTCAGAATCGCCTGTTTGAGCTGTGTTTTTTTCAAACGCAGAAAAGAACCGCAAATGCTCAGTTTACACATTTCGCAACTTTTAGCCATGGGGGGGGGGGGCCTAAACAGGGTAGGGGAGCTCACATTAACGTTCAAAAACCTCAGAAAGTGAAAATTTCATGCCATGGGACCTTTAAGCACAACACCCCGTTATAACCACAACACTATGAGATGCAGGGACCTGTTTGTGGAAGTAAATATAAAAAACATGGTGGTGAGATAAGATAGGGAGGCAAATTAACATTGCATCTGGGGTTATTGGGAGGACATTTAAATGAAATGGCTGATTTACCGGTTGTCTAAAATGTCACTAAATTCTTACTCTACTTATTCAACTTACAGATTTGCATTCATTACCACTTTAACCCCTCATATCCACACACCTCATCCTATAGCACCAACACTGGACTGAGGTGATTAATCTACCGGAACATTAAAAGCAGCCATGTATTTGAGCGCTACACCCAGTGATAGACAAATAATTACACCAGCAGGATGCCAAGACACACCTGGAGGCAGCAGGAGAAGATGACAGGGAAGACAGCAGTTTAGGGCAGTTTGTTAAAGCTGGAGAGTGACCAGTACGTGTTAGGGATGGTAAGTGTGACCACAGAAACACTAAAATACCTAACGGAGGTTGTGAGTAACCAAGTATTTTAGGGCTGCAATAACTCACTGGATTAATTGATCATAACGATTGTTGCTATTGAAATAATCATCACAGTATATTATAAAAGCATTTATAAAAACATTTACAAAATGTTTATCAACTGCAATCACTGGTGGTATTTGGTTACAGGATTACCAAAATATATAAATAGCAATTTAATCTCATCAAACTATGGCAATGGGTTAAAAGATATGAACAAAGTATGTTTCACCTACTGTCAGTAGGTTAAACATAGTATTATTGTGCTACTTACCTTGGATGACACAATTCTGTTATCACAGAACTTTGGCGGGATGAACCCCTCACTGTCTGGACTTGAGCGATGACCCACATAAACAGTCCTGCTGTCCACTCTTCTTTCATCTCCTCCAAGCTACAGAGAAAGCAGAGAAACACATGTTAGTAATGTTATTCGTGCTATAGTCATCAAAATGCAGTTAAAAAAAAGACAAGGGAATGCTTTGTTGTACGAGTTGGAAGGCTGCTCTTAGATGTGGCCCTAATTGCAGCTAGAGTTGCACCATTAAGAGATTAGTATTTCCATTGTGGAGCAGTAAATTAAAGGGGCAATCTTCTGGGAATGTTCACTACAAGTACATTCAGCACACAGTGGAAAGACCCAGGTCAAAGAGAAGAAACGGTTGAGCCAAAACTTCCATTTCCAGGTGGTCACTCATCTATAATACACATTCAGAGTAATAAAAGTGGCCCTGAGAAATCTGCTGCAGTCAGATTTATGGGGGTGTTTCCTGCTCGTGCAGATGGCACAGACACATACAAATGCTGACACACCACACACACAGTCACACACAGGACTGTAGACCTCAGGAGACCAACCAGCAGCCAGGCAAGAGCTGGACTGGCTTCAAAACAGCATGTACAGGGCATTCCTCAGCCTTAAAAGGCAGAATCACAAGACAAACAGAGACCTTTCATTATAGATACACTGCAGATATCATAGCACCTCTAAGAGAGAGAAGGGTTGTTTTATACTGAGAATAGGAATGTTACAGCATTTGTCACAGTTACTGATATGTTTCAAAAATGAAATATTTTGTTTTCTGTTCATACAGTCTAGTAAAAGACTAAATTGCAAAACAAAAACAAAAAACTAAAAATCGCAAAGACCATAATGTCCTCCAACATAACCCTGCAGTTTAGATATGTACAAATACTGTATGTTCTCAAATGTGATTCTTGTATTATTTTGTCTGTTCATACTTTTACTTTTGTTAGTTCTTCTAGATGCATTTAAAATGTGAACTTTGAACATAATTAAAATTTAAATGCAAAACTAATTGCTATCACAAAGCTTGTGTGAAACATTGTAATTAGATATTACGAATGAGATCGTTTGTCCGGGGAGCGAACTCTTCTGAGCCACACAGACCGATTTTCTGGGCACAGAAGCGCTGTGACCAGTGGCTAGAATTTTGAATTGCTAAACTAAATTTCAGTGTGAGAAATAACATGTGTGGCGTGTGTGCGTGTGAAAAGCCGATCAACGGAATTCGCGGAACAAACTTACCCGATGAAATATCAGACACAGCGCTGTGCTCAGTACTTTCCGAGTGTGGTCGTAAAACGTCCTGTAGCTCTTGTCAGATATGCTGCACCACGCAGTATTAGAGTCGGTCTTACGAAAGTATAACCACGCTTTCGACTTCGGCAATTTTGTAGGGTTTGACGACTCCGCACCCAAGCTAATTGATTATCTAACTTATTAGCACCCTACAAGTTAGGTGAATCTCGCCTTGCCTGTGAACGAGGGGCGTGACCACGCTGTGTTTCTCATACACACGGACGTTTCAGCCAATCTCAGGTGGCATTATCAGCAGGCACATATCTGAGCCACACGTGATTAACCTCTGGGTATCGAAACGTGGAACCGAAAGACGAGGCATATTTCGATACCCAGAAGAACCTAAGCATTTCGGTCGGTGCCATGAAGGAACCGAATTTCGATGCCCAGCCCTAAATCCAGCACAACCAATGGCCAATAAGCTTAGCTAATATGTTCGGCAGCTTTTGACATTTTTCTCCAAATTATCCAGTTTGAATTTAGTACAAGCTCATCTACAACCTTTTTACTACAAATTGGATAAGAGAGCTATTTTGCAATACCACCTTTGCACTGTGTGTTCAAATTAATTTTTATACATATTTATGCATATTCAGGCAGCTGGTTGAGCCAAACAAATATCGGCCACTGCTGGAGACTTAAGACCAATAGCCAATAAAAGTGCAAGAATCTACCTGATATATTAGCCAACCTATTTATCATTGTTCAGTATACAGAATGCTCAACAGCTCAAATCGGGGTCCACATCATGTGGACTTAGGGGACAGAGGATTATTATTCCCTCATATTGGACCAGAGCCACACAATATATGAATTTTGGCCACTTGGACCACAAGCCACTCAAACTATGAGGTGAGATCAAAGAAGCCTCTACAATCTGGAACCAAGATAACATGATTATAACAAGCAAATACACTGTATGCCCTGCAATTAAGAGCAAAGGAAACATTCTGAAGAGGATAGGAATTAAATGAGTTCTACCAGTCTTACATAATGGTGTCTTGTGTATGAGCAGCCACATTCACACCTCAATATGACTGTGAAAGCTTACATCCACTTCCCAATCAGGCGCTCTGACTCAAGTCCAGCAGGACTGGACAGAGCAGCTGCCATACAACGAATAGAGAGAGAGATGAGGAATGAGTGAGAGGAAGTACAAACACAGCCAAGGACACAAGTACATCCAGGTTTTCTATATCAAACAACAAGCAGCCCCAGGAGAGGCAGCCCGCCAAGAACACCCCCATTGACTTCTCTGAAGCTGGAACAGCATTTCTGCCAAATATACTCATTCTGTGTCATTTCTGTTGCAAAATAACCACACAATCTTTAGTATTCATGGAGTTGTTGCTCATATAGACTTGTGTCAGGTAATTGATTAAACTGCATGGTGGTCCAGTGGCTGTTGCCATAAAGCAAAAAAAAAGTCGAGTTGAGGGATCTGTAAGTTTGCATGTTCTCCAGGAGAATGTGCTCCAGTTTCAACCACAACTAAAAACATGATATTTGGAAAAGTAAAAGTAAAGTTAAAGTAAAGGTCTATAAAATAATAAATAAATCATTAGATATTATTTGATTAACTGCGCAGTCCGGCTTTACAGAAAACAAAGGAATAGAATTTGAAGTTAAAGTCAGCTAAATTCTATTAAGTACACAGTAAGAGCCAAGCTGTCTAAACATCACAAGCACACACCAAAGTCTCACTGAAGTTGTCCCAGACATCAGGATCTCCTTAATACCACTATTGCAGCCAAGACATGGTTTCATATATTAGACAGTGATGAGAAATAAAAAATATCAAAATATTATTTGCAACACCTAAAGCAGCTTTAACATTGACTGTGGAGACACTGCAGAGGCTAAAACTAATTCATACCATGCTAAATCATGCTACATCACTTTGCCCTGCCATAAAGTTCACACATATTTGGTTATTATTTGCCATTCATAGTTTTAAGATTATGTAAATTATAAGGAAATACCACAAGCAAAATTGTAATGTGACTTTAGTCACGTAAAATAAATCATATTAAAGACTTCATCCTATTTAACGCAATGGTGAATTAAGAAGCATGGTACTTAATAATAATTATGGCAGAGGGTCAAGGCAAGAGTTACTCGATTTGTGTGTTGATGTTTTTTCCAATAATTCTCAGTTGTGAGCAGAATGTGCATACCTAGTCAGTATTCACCCAAGTAATTACAGTATGCTACTTTCTAAATATAGAGAAAATCATTGACCGGTAGCTATTTTTTTCCTCCCCATTTGCTTTAAGTGTCTAATCTTAATGCGCTGAGTGCTCACTAACTTTAAGTTTGTTACTAAATATACCACAAGCAGGACTCTATAATGGATTCAGCAAGTTTGCCTTTAATTAACATCCTCTTGGTGGAGCGAGACGGAGTGCTGCATCAGGAACTCATGAAGCATTTCTGACAAAGCTCTGTGCTCTGTCTCTATCTGTATCAGACTCAAAACTTACAATGAAGTGAACCTCCACAGTTCAATGATGAGAGCAAAGAAAGAGTCTGGCAGCACAGGTGATTGCATTACTGATCTGATATGTGCTGCTGAACTAAACAAACTAATATTACTTGAGGAAAAAAAAAGAAATATATCTGAAAGAATACAGATGCAAATCATTGATTAAAAAACTCAAAATATTTGGTATTATGAAGATGTAGGGGAAGCTTTTAAAATGCAGGAAATAGATACTTTTTTGCATGCTTAAAATATCACAAACGACTACATCACAACAACCACAAACCATCTCAGCGTATGTGCTTCATAATGATGATTTGGGATTATTCTTTTACATCTCCTCTGTTTAATAATCTGGTTTATAATCTACCTGTTTATACTGGTCCCTGTTATAATCTGTTTTATCACAACTGTTGATATAGTTCCTGTCTTTGTGTAGCCAATGCAGTAAGCATTATCTAGCATACAGTCTAGAACCATTATCAGTTATTGCTCCACAGATAATAAAAAAGGGTGTTGTAAATGGCTAGGTATAAGATGTAATGTAAGAAAATTTAACTGGGGAAACAATAAAGCCCACAAGAGGTCAACGATTAAAATGATTACTAAAATACAACTCATAAATATCAGGTCAACCTTAGTAACTTTTCAAACCAAGTGACTATTGTGTCTCCTTGAACACATCTCAAAGTATAAGTTTTGTGATTGAAGAAAAATCTTTAAGTGACGTGAACATGAATGCCATACAACTGACAACAGTTCTCCTGATTTGTAAGTAAACTGAACTGATGTGTGTAGTAAAAAAGAGGAACTGTTTAGAAAATTGATCACGGAAAGTCCAAACTGACAAAAATAACACGCAACTACTGAAGCGTCCTCAGTAAGAAAATTAGTGGCTGCACTTACCACACACACATTCTGACACTCGTGACTGCAATGCAGGAACCAACCAATCACAGCCATAAAACAAAATGCCTCCACTTTCTAAAGCCATTTAAACTAATACGCAGTATCAGAAATCAATACTCAGAAATCAGAGTAAAGCTATAATAGGCGTTACCTCCATTATTTAAATAGAGATGCCATATCAGCTCAGTCCACTGTTTGCACTGTGATGAACAGCCTTATGCACAGATGAGAATGGAGCTGAGCCTGAGGAGCTCTTGTAGCTATAAGCAATGCCCCTTTGTTCTTGAGGCATCCCTGCAGCCGTACCAGACACTGCCTGGACTGCACTTTGGGCTGGCGCTGGTCTACAATTCATTTGTACTATTATTTATTAATTACAAGAAAACAGTCTAAAGATGGATTTAAAACAAGAAATGCTTCAAATCATAGGCTGAAACTTGCATCACAAGAGAAAGGAAATGTGTAAGCAGATGACACAATGCTGATACAAGTCTATAGCCGTCAGACCAAAATGAGTGCGTTTGTTAAACATTAGAGCCTGGAAAGATGTTTACGAAGCAGGAACTCTGGTCTGAATACACTTCTGCATTTACATGCTTTACAAGTTACTTGTTAACTGGTTTATGAGACTAAATCCTCAATAATGTGAGGCTTTGTTTTTGGCTTAGAGATTATGTTCCTCCAGAAGCCTAACCTTTGTCCCTATGGTTCTAGTGGTTAGGACACTTTCTGCTTCTCTGTCATTGTTCTTGAGGTGAAACCAAACACAGTTAATGTTTAAAACCTTTCAGCCTAGGAAAAGACTGCTGCCTTGTCACACATGAATGTATAATTAAAGACAATCGCAAGTACGGTGGCCATAAATGGAGGATGGTTTTTTCAGCCAAGCACTGCACTATTCTCTAGTTGTGAGAAAAATAGACACACTTGGCTTTTTTCCCCCTACTCTGAAAATTCTGAAGTTCATAATTTAATAATTTATATTTTGACTTCCTGGTTAGACATTGGCAACATTTGAGACATAAGTAGAATCAATACCTTAACTCTTACCTAGCAACAAAACTACAAACAATAGTCAAAGCTCTGCTCATTTACAGATTTTTTTATTTTTATTTGACAAATACAAATGAATCCTGTCACGCTTTTTCATTTAACAGTTCAATTTGAGCTTGGTGGATGGTCAAAGTAACAAAGCCACTTCCTGTCCTGATCCTGATGAGCTTCAGAAGTGTCCATGTCAGCTACAATCCACTGATGACATTATCATTAGTACAGCAGCAGGCTACACTCCATGTAATTGCTCTTTAATTAATCATACATAGACTGTGCGCAGTAAGGAAAAGAGACTAATGATGAAATGCATAGCTCGCCTCTTTCTACCAGTCCAAAGACCATGTCATAGGTCTCACCGAGATTATGCTGCTGCAGGAAACTGCTGATCACAATTCTTCATTCATACAGACAATAGGTGGGTATTTTAAGCTACCCATATTTAAAACTTTTACAAAAGGCAGATAAATATACCAGTTTCTAATTACTGGAACTATCCACATACAAAAACTACCAGAGTTCAAAACCTTCTGTCAGCATAAATAAGCAATTGCTTCCAAAAGGTAATGCCATTAAACCAGCCATATACGTAATATTTATCAGCAGAATGGACTTAAAGCTAAAAAGATTTATATAACAAGTAGCACTGTCACGATAACAAAATATAGACGATAACGGACTATAACACCCCCATACCTTACGCTTTAAAAATACAATATCACATTATATATCGTATAATATAGAAGTTATTTATTCAACCGTCCACAGCTCAAATCTTATGGTAGTACAGGAAAATTACAAATAGTTCCAAAGAAAAAGTACCTATGATAAATATTGACAAAAATTACTGTTCCATCTTATTTATTGAACGATAAGTTGATATAATTATAGTGACAGGCCGAATGACACACCTATAAAAACATTTCAGTTTTTCTTTCAAATATTTCAAAATGTTTCTTTTTTAATGTTTGTCTGATTGTTTGTTTTATTGCTTGTTTTATTACTGATTTTACCTTCTGTGCAGCGTCTTTGAGTGTCTTGAAAAGCGCTTTATAAATAACATTTATTATTATTATTATTATTATTATTATTATTATTATTATTATTATTATTATTATTATTATTATTAAAAAGCTCTTGCCCACCATTTGAAATTATGATATTATTTTCTAGAATGTCATGAACACCACCTAAAATGTTTCCATACTGTTTTCATTGTGGGTTGTTCAAGCTATAGTATATGGCATAAGTGTACGGATCTGAGCCCTTTTGGTGTTCTTCCATTTAGGGATCTCTCTTAATCAGGTAAAAGGCACTGGAAGAGAAGGACAGATTAAAAAGCTTTTATTAGATCATCCCTTTTTCTTGCCAACGCTTTTTGGCCTTGTTCTGTTGAAGGCTCAAATGGATGATTTACAAAAGCTTTTTCATCCATCTCTTGCCTTTCTGCCCAGAGATGAGAGTTTCAGCTACATGGACTTTTCAGACGGTTTTCAAAGTTGTGTTTTGTGAACTGAGGAACAACTGGACATGGTTGAGTCAGGGAAGGTATTTGGCATGATAATGATATAGTGCAGCAGTAGCTCAGTTGGTAGAGCATTTGTCCACTGATCCAAAGGTTGGCGGTTCAAATCCCGCTCTTGACATAAGAAACATCAGTGGTTGAGCGGTCAGATCCACTGACCCACAGGTTGGTTGGTACGATTCCACAGATGAATCTCCCACAGATGAATGCTGCCGTTGTGTCCTTGGGCAAGACACTTAACCCTCCTTGCCCCCAGTGTCTGCGTACACTGGTGTGTGTGAATGGGTGAGTGGTTCCTTGTTGTAAAGCGCTTTGGGTGCCTTCAAGGCTATATAAAGATGTGACCATTTAGTACTTACAAACATTTGAAAATTACAGCATATTAAAAAGTGTAAATAAGCACTGTATTTTCTATGTTGTCTTAAAGGGAACATGTTACACTATTTTCTGATCCGTTATAACATTTCCTCATCAAAAACATAACTGGAGTTGTGTTTTGTTTCATTCACAAACGTTTAATACACAAACCCTGCATATTTAGGTTCTTCTCTCAGGGCCCGTTTACACGAGAACGCTTATGGGTAAAAACGACAAAATATTTGATCGGAAGTGCCTTTCGTTTACACGGTGACAGCGTTTTTGGGGCCTAAAAACGCAAAAATCTGAAACCACCCTCCAGAGTGGAAAAGTTAAATACGTTCCCCTGTAGCATCTCTGTAAACTGCCCAAGACGCAAAACTGGTCAGATCTGCTCACGTCGGTACGCGTTTACGTCACATAGATGCGGCATACCTTGATGCCACGGATGTTCAAGCTGCGCTAACAGCTCTAGTCAACATACAAGAGTCATTTCAACAATTGTATAAATCGCACCCACACACGTCTACGGTGTACAAGTCTTTCCTCACACTCTCACAGCCACACAGACGCCAAGACAAGCGACTTCCGCATGAGGCACTTCAAATGTAAAACCCGATGTGATTTTATATTTTCTAATTCACTGTAATCCTCCTGTAATGTAACTATTTTCAGTACAATATTCAAAAACATGTAAACAATAGTACAAGTTACTGAAATGTTTGGAGCGGAACTTAACAACTCATTTAAAACGCAACTAGAACATTTTATTTTGAAGTTTTACCTTTCTCTCGGTACAGTCGTGGTTAGAAATGTAACTTGACGCTGTTGTGATGTTTTTTTTTGTTGTTTTTTTCAGTCCAGCGCCTCCCTTCGCTGGCTTTTGCGTCCACTTTTGCGTCTTCGTATAAACGCGGATAAAAGATTGAAGACGAGACGCCACTTTTGCGTCTTCTGTTTTGATTGTCGCCATATAAACGTAGCCTCAAGTAGAAAACACACTGTTGCACTTTGTGTTGTCATGTGGTAATACAGGAAGTGCTCAACTGTGTTTTTTAAACTCCATACACATGCACTAGAATGATTTTGGATGATTTCCGCCATGGAATTGCCAATCTACTGAACAAAAGATAAAAGGTAGCTGTAAAACTACCACTTCATGGCATCACAAAGTGGAACAGAGCATTTTGAGCTTTGAGGATAGATAGAATAATAAAGGATTATTCAAACATGTCTAAATGAAACAAAACACAACTCCAGGAATGTTTTTGAGGAGGTAACAACATTCTAACATGGGTTAAACTCACAAGACTCAATTTTGAACAATATAGGACCTTTAATATGTCATACTAGTGAGGAGTTGAGTATACATGGGGGACCTAAACATTAATTGGCTGGATAAAAAGTGCCCTTTAAAGAATCATCTTTCCAACATAACAAATGGTTGTTGCTTAAAGCAAATGGTTACGCAGCCCACACGTATAAGCACTAATGATAGAGGTGAGAGCACTACCACCTGTATTGATCACATATTTTTATCTGCACATGTCAATTATAGTCAAGCTCTGTCAATACCAGTTGGATGTTCTGATCATAATATGGTCATCATTGCAAGAAAAACTTAAGTTCATTCATTCATTTTCTTCCGCTTTTCCATTTTCTGGGTCGCGGGGGCAGCAGTCCAAGCAGTGTTCTGCTGCCCAGAACACAATGCACCAGCCCCCATGAATCCTTCCGCGGGTGGTGGGTCCACAGGAGGACGGCTCACGTCACAACAGGCCTTGATGTATCTTCTGCCATGGGGGCTACCAGTGTCCACAGACACTGGGGGCGAGGTGGGGTTAAGTGTCTTGCCCAAGGACACAACGGCAGCGCTCATCTGTGGGAGCTGGGATCATATGCGGTCAACCCGTCAAGAACGGGATTCGAACCGCTAACCCCTGGATCACGAGACATATGCTCTACCAACTGAGCTACTGCTGCCCCTAAAAACTACAGTTCCCAAAGCTAAACCAAAAATTGTATTTAAGCGATCCTATAGAACATTTTCACAGGATGCCTACTTGGTGGATATTAAAAAACTATGCTGGACAGATGTTTTTAAAGCCAAGGACACTGATATTGCTTTGGATACATTTCTAAATATTTTTCTCCCAGTTATAAATAAGCATGCACCAGTTAAGAAATTAACTGTGAGGAGGCATCAAGCACCATGGGTCGACCAGGAACTGAAGACCTCTATGTAACACAGAGATGAGGCCAAGCTCTTAGCACAAACAACAAAACTGGTAGTAGATGAGCAACACTATTGTAAGCTGAGAAATGCTGTAACTAAATTAAATCTAAAGAAGCGGCAATATTATGCACAGCAACTAGAAAGGACAAAAACTGATCAGAAGCTGTTATGGAAAACTCTAAACAGCATGATGGGCAGGACCATTTCTACACAGCCCACATTTATTGAAAATGGGGGTATTGTTATCACCAAACCAAAAGATGTAGCCAATCACCTAAATGTTTTTTTCAGAGATAAAGTGTCAAATTTGAGAAAAACTATGGGGAATGGAATAAATCGCTCATTTAAAGACAATCTAAAAGATTTTATGAGAAACAAGTCCTGTCAATTTAATTTTACTGATTTTACTACTGAAACTATTTTAAAGTTAATCAAAGCTGTCTGTAAATGTAAGCCTGCAGGCAGTGTTGATATTGATGAAAAACTAATCCATCTCGCAGCAGATTATATTGCTGATCCAATTTGTCATATTTTCAATAACAACCTAAAAACAGCCACTTTTCCAAAAGTCTGGAAAGAGGCCAAGATCATTCCATTATCTAAGGACAAGAACATGCCTTTTTCTGGCCCTAACAGTCGGCCTATTAGTTTGTTACTGGCTCTAAGCAAAATCTGAAAAAGCCATATTTAATCAAATACAGTCCTATTTCTGGAAACATGACCTCTTGACGAGTTTTCAACATGCTTATAAAAAGGGATACTCCACTTGTTCAGCATTGACACAAATGACTGATGAATGGTACAGAGAGCTGGACAAACAGATGATTTGTGGAGCTGTCCTTTTAGATTTTTCAGCTGCTTTTGATTTAATAGATTATAGTTTACTTTTAGAAAAATTAGAGTTGTACAGATTTCAACCACCAGCATTGACGTGGATGAGCAGCTATCTGTCTAACAGATCACACAGTGTATATTTTAATGGGAGTTTCTCACAAAGTGTGTCAGTGGACTGTGGTATTCCTCAAGGGAGCTGCCTTGGTCCACTCTTGTATGGCATTTTCACAAATGATCTACCATTAGTCCTGAAACAAGCAAAAACTACAATGTATGCTGACGATACAACAGTCTACGCATCTGCAAAATCCATATCTGAACTGTCATCAATTTTAAACAAAGAACTAAAGATGGTTGAGCAATGGGTCTCAAATAATAAACTCATGTTAAACACTTCAAAAACAAAAAGCATAGTGCTTGGCTCAAATAAATCTCTCAAGCACAACCCAAAGTTAAATGTATTAATTAATAACACTCCTATAGATCAGGTATCAGAGGCTAAGCTTTTAGGTGTCTACCTGGACAACAAGTTGTCTTGGACAAAACATACTGAGTTCATTACAAAGAAAATGGGAAGATCTTTAGCTGCTGTTAGAAGATGCCGTCAATACTTGTCAGCAGATATGGCAAAGCTTGTTGTGAGAACTCTAATAATTTCTCAACTCGACTACTGTCAGATCATTTGGTCCACGGCAAAAAGAAAAGATCTTGAGAGACTCCAATTATTGCAGAACAAAGCAGCTCGTGTCGCACTAAACTGCCCTTACAGAACCAGTATAATAACCCTGCATTCTAATCTAGGTTGGCTAAAGGTTCAGGATCAAGCACTGGCTTCTTTACTATTCTCCACATGGAAAGTATTAAAATCAAAAACTCCACTATTTTTGTCCGATCAGTTTGACAAAAATAGAGAACCACACAGTTACAGCACTAGACATGCGTCAGAAGGACGGTTTAGAATTCCAAAAGCAAATACAAATTTTCTCCAATGCACCTTCATCTATAGAGCAATAAAAGGATGGAACATTTTGCCACTGAGGCTCATTGAAACAGAACAGAAGTTGGACTTTGAAGGTCCCATGGCATGAAATTTTCACTTTCTGAGGTTTTTGAACGTTAATGTGAGCTCCCCTACCCTGTTTAGGCCCCCCCCCCCCCATGGTTAAAAGTTGCGAAATGTCTAAACTGAGCATTTGCGATCCTTTTCTGCGTTACAAAAAATAGGAGCTCAAACGGGCAAGTTTGAACAAGGCACCCTATTGACGTCAGATCGAAAAAAGAAATGCAAATGCAGTTCCACCCCCGTCTGTCTGTACTCAGCGTCTCTGTAAATCACACCCAGAGAGTTTGGACTGTGAATGCGCTAGGCAATGCGAAATGCGTTTTTTTATTTGCCTGGAGGCATGTCTGAGTGTTTCTAGGCTCGGAAGTCCTTTATCTGAGCCTCTGGACCTTTGAACAGCAGTGGTTTAATTTTATTTTATGTGGAAATGTGTTTATTTTTCAATGGAACTCTTCAACTCTCTCCCCCCGTGCAAAAACAAGGAAATGGATCAGAGAGGCTCAGAGCAAAGAGCGGAGCGTTTAGCCACGCCCCCACCTTCTACTATTGGCCAGCTTTTTTCCTCCTCATTTGCATTCAAGCAACAAGGCCCATTATAGAGTGTTCTGAGAGAGAAAAATTACTCTTTCTCAGCTTATCTCTGTTTCTCATGCACTTGATGATTTTGAAGAAGGATTCATTTACAGTATTAGGGAACCATTAAGGAGCCATATAAAAGCATCGAGAAGTACCATGTCATGGGATCTTTAAAAGAAAACTAAAAAATTACATTGGGATTGGCTACTTGTAACATGAATATAATATCAACAAATTGCAGACTTTAATTTTTGCTGTAGTTTTTTTTTAGAGATTTTTATAGAAATTAAATGTATTGATGTGTGACATTTCTTGAAATGTATTGATGTGTGTTATTTATTGAAATGTACTGATGTGTGTTTTGTACCTTTTTTACTTTGTGCTTTTAACAAGGACCCCAGGAAGACTAGCTGGCTGTAGAGCACAGCTAATGGCGATCCTAATAATAAACTAAACTAAACTAAACTAAACACAACTGTTTTGACTTATATTTTCAGGAGAATGATGCATCTCTCCAAGCAAGTATAAACTCCACATTTCTTTGAGAATACACCAAGAGCTAGGGCACATCTTTATACATATATAGATGACAAGCCAGCATTTGAACACAGCCACCCTCCCTGCTGCTGCATAGCCTATACGTGGAATGGGACAGGGAGGAGCGATGTGAGGAGAATTCAAAATAAATGAAGCAGTCTGAATTATTTAAAGATACAAACTGGGAATTGAACCGAGCTTTTAAAGGAAAATGGAAAGTAGCCACGAAAAGCCATCTTGCAGGATCTCCTTGAGAAAGCTTACTAAGATATTAAAGGTGCACTGTGTTACTTTTTTACTTTTTTAAAGGAGGCTATGCCAACTGCTTGTCTCTTTGGAGATATTACTGCTTTGCCTTGATTATTTCACAGGATGGAAATACACTTGGTAATCACGATGGAGACACGTTAATGGCCAGCTTATAGAGAAGCAAGCCTGCAGATATTAAGAGTTAATGTTTTTCAAGGCATTTTTTTTAGCTATAAAACACCTGTAATTGAATAAATGCAAGGCCAACGTCTAATGCCATACTGTGGAACAGTCCATGCAAAGAAATAACATCTCCATGGAGATAAGCAAGTAGCTCCTCCTCCTTAGAAGTTAGTGCCCCTGTAAAGGGATATGCCACCCCCAGGTCAAGCTTGGGCATCTCCCCACAGTCCAGAGACTAAAATAAGTGGTGGACAGCGTTTTTCTGGTGACCCAGCCATTGTCCAGGTCTGTCAGCACTGACCGCCGCGGTATCTGCAGCTAATTACTTTCTGTGTAGTGCGCATTCATATCGAGTGCAAATAAATGTGCAAATCAACACGGAGAGCTTGACTTGGTCATTTTGGGGTGGGAACACAGCCGAAGCACACACCACGCTGCGTAACAGGGGAACTGCCTTCCTGGTGCGTAACAGGGATTCCCCTGTCAGCGTGGTGTGTGCTTCGGCTGTCTTTTTCCGCACTGAAAAATAGTTCCCACCCAAAATGGCCAAGTCAAGCTCTCCGTGTTGATTTGCACATTTATTTGCACTCGATATCAATGCGCACTACACAGAAAGTAATTGGGAAAAGCATCGAGCAAATTAATTCCTTTCGGCCGAAATCTTTCTCTGGCGACTTTAGACTCCAGTCTAACGCGGAGTAGCTGCAGATACCGCGGCGGTCAGTGCTGACCGACTCGGACAATGGCTGGGTCACCAGAAAAACGCTTTCCACCACTTATTTCAGTCTCTGGACTGTGGGGAGATGCGAAGTTTGACCTGGGGGGTGGCATATCCCTTTAAGCCCATGGAAGAGGGATTATGTGAGTTTTGTATAAATGGATGATGTGGTGCTAAAAGTTTATGATTCAGGCTGTCTTATTCCGTTTTATTAGAACAAAGAACATTAGGGTACAAACAATATTTCTGACGCAACTTCATGTCTGGGCACTGTGATTAAAGTAGCTGTGGAACCAATGTGTACAAATCATCCTTTGAGTTTTAAAAAAGGTTACAGCGCATCACCCCTCGTCTTGTTAATTAATGGCTTACATTGACCTCACCATTGGTCCCTCTCACAGCTTTCTAGCACTCACTAAATGCATTTATTATGCTGTTGCAGATGAGCTTATTTAGCTGCTGTTCAATTAGAGCGCGGGAGACATAAGGAAAAAAGCAAGTGGGAGAAATCAGAGTAAGCACTTCTGATCATGGCGCAGTTCACAAGGCAAGACTAATGGCGGCAAAATTAAGCACCTGCTAATCAATAAGCATCTTTCTTCATCAAAGAGCACAGATAAATCAAATTGCCTTGTGTGGTCAGTGGCCTTCAGATGCACTCCCATTTACTTCTGCTCCCCCAAGAGAGAATGACAGTCTGAAAAGCCTTTAGCCAACAGGTGCTTCAGATAAATGTAAAATCAACAATGATTTAAAAGGGACTTGGGCATTCGCAGGAAAATGAAGCACAACACAGCTTACTCAAAATACAACAGTATACATCTGTAATTAAATGGGATACTGCTTAAAGTTGCAAGTTACAGCGCTACACAGCAGGATGTAAAAACACATTATTGTAAAAGAGCTCTCTTAGAGAAAGTTGACACTGGATAAATATTGAAAATTTAACCTAGTGTTTGTTGATGTTAACAGAAAACTGTGTACAACTGCAAGGAGACTCAGGCTGTGTCCATGTCAGTACTCGGTGGGTTGTTACAGTGCATATGGAAGGGAGCTGTGTGCTTCTCTCAAACCCGGGTGACCTCAGAAAACAGGTTTGCAGAGCCTCGGGCATCCAAACTTATCTGACATGCAATCTTTCAAACCAGCAGTATGCAGCATCTAGCCTCTCTTGTCAGGATCCAGTTGTGCACTCATGCCTGGGACATAGTCAAGTACAGACAGGAATAACATAGCACAGATGTGTGCAAAGAGCTGAAAATGTCAGAAGATGCACTTGTTGAAAGGTTTGAAACATTGCAGCTTTTACAAATATATTTTTAAATGATTTTAGGGCTGCACAATTTGGGAAAAATATCCAATTGTTGTTGTTTTTTTTTTCCTGACAAGCATTGCGATTATAATAAGCTTTGCGATTTTAGTTTAAATAAGTGGATTGTGTTCAAAGTTCATGGAAAATTGACAAAATGACAAGATGAACTGACAAATTAACACAAGAATCACATTTCAGAATTTGTTTTGTGCATATCTAAACTTCAGAGTTAAGCAAGGATATGCCTTTATCATCTGCTATCTGTGTCCATTCAATTTGATTACCGTATTTTCACGACCATAGGGCGCACCGTGTTATAGGGCGCAGCTTCAGTTACGGGTGTCTTTTTGGTATTTAACACATACAAAAGGCGCACCGGGCTATAGGGCGCGGGCGCGGGCACGATAAAACGTACCGGTAAAGTCCTGGTTCAGAGCGCACGTGCACTTCCTCATTGCGTGCGCTGACGGCTCGTGCTCTTCTTATGCGCTGATGCGCTGTGTTGAAGTTCAGAATGTGTTTAGTTGGTGGATTTAATTACATAAACTTTCCACACGAACAAAATCATATGTGTGTTATTAATAAGCCTAAGAAAATAGTGTGATTTGAATTGTGTTTTATTAAAAAAAGCAGCGGGAGCAAATATGAGTTCGGTTGTGTGTTTGAGTGCGTAATAAGTACCGTATTTAGCATAGTGCTCACATTATTTTTACAATCATTCTATCAAATCAAATCAATCATCAAATCCATCAAAGTCCTCATCTTCTGTATCTGATAAGAACAACTGGGCTAGAGTACAGTCAAACACGCCAGGTTCTCTCTCGTCACAGTCAGAGTCTGTCTCGTTGCCATCCGTCTCCTCGTGAAAGATGCCGGCTTTTGCAAAAGCCCGAACAACAGTACAAGTAGACACATTAGCCCAAGCATTTACAATCCATTCACAGATTGTGGCGTAACTCGCCCGGCGTTGCCTCCCAGTCTTCGTAAATGTGTGTTCGCCATCTGTCATCCATCGCTCCCACGCCGTTCGCAGCCTTACTTTGAACGCCCTGTTCACACCAATGTCCAGCGGTTGGAGTACCTTTGTCAAGCCTCCCGGAATGACAGCGAGCTCCGAGTTCATTTGCTTCACCTGTTTTTTGACACCGTCCGTGAGATGAGCGCGCATGGAGTCACAGATCAACAGGGACGGTGACGCGTGGAAAAAAACGCCTGGTCTCTTCACATACACCTCATTCAGCCACTCTTTCATTTTGTCCTCATCCATCCAGCCCTTTTCGTTAGCCTTAACGATTACTCCAGCTGGAAATTTCTCTTTAGGCAGAGTCTTCCTCTTAAAAATTACCATCTGTCTTCGCTCACGTCCGCACGTTCACGCCACGCCCCTTGTCTTCTATTACGCCCGCGTCTCACAACAACACAATAGGCGCACCGCACCATAGGGCGCGGCGTGCATTTTGAAGAAAATTTAAGACTTTTAGGTGCGCCTTATGGTCGTGAAAATACGGTATATCTAATCTTGAAGCCGTTACCTACACTCAGTTCTTGATAGGCCTGTCACAATAACCCATTTTGAAATATATGTTATTGCTACTGAAAGTATTTCCAACAAATAAGAGTACCCTGCACTCTTACCGATTCAACAAAAAGCACTACAATCACAACTGAACTAAGGTCGGCAGTGCCTTCACCTGGGTAGAGATACAACTTTAAGGACAGGCCATGCTTCATGTGAAAGAGCAAAGACCAAAACTCCAGAATTCACTCAGAGGCTGCACTAGCACTGATTAATGATTGGCTGCAAGTGCTGAGGTTCAGGAGGATCAGAGACTGTCCTTTTTAGGTTTAAGCAAGTTGTTTTAAGCATTAAAACTGCCAACCCAAATGAGCCTCATTCTGCTTTCTGACTGTAATCATCTTCAGAGCCAAATTAGAGTTATATCATTTCACTCTCCACCGCTCAAATTTTATGGTACTACAAAAAAAGTAGAAATATACACATGATAAATATTGAGCATGACAAATTGCTATCATCATTTAGCTGTAGAATACTGATGACAAAAAAGCTAGCCAACTGAGCTGATTCTCCAGAGAATAGGAAATCCGGCTGCATGCAAAACTCTATACTTGTTTAGCCCGCATGACAGACAGTATTACCTCATTTAAGACAGAAATCTAGATTATATCTCTGCAAAAAGGACATCAAAGTTGTTGCATTTGTTAAGCACCCAAGTATAGTGACAGTTCCTCTCATTGTTCTCATAACAATGGCATCTGTCAGATTTCCATCCGTTTGTGTTTGTAAGGCCTGTGTGATTACTTAACCACACTGCTACACATTGCTGTTTTTAGCCATAGGAAAATAAAAAGCCTAAACTTCACAGGAGCTGGAGCGTGCCGAGTGTGGGCGGCTGTAGTGTAGGCGACCTCCTGGCTGGTTACCATGGTGAAGTAAAATGAGGTGTTGCCTGGGCCGCGGTGTGTTCATGTGTCTGCGGTCATGGCAGGGGCTCCTCCAGTGAATACTATCACATTTCCTCCAGACTCCACCTCTCACTGATCACACAGCTGCCTTCAAGGGCTTCTCTTGCATCAAAGGCAGTGGTGAGATTTTGCATTCCTGTCAGAGCATTACAACCTCTGGAGCTTCCCCAAGATGAAAAACTCGACCCCACTCCTTCCCTCTGCCTTGTGTAGAGATAGAAGGGTTTAGCGAAGAAGGGTTTAGCAGCTCTAGACCATTATACAAGCAACACCAAGTGAGATGCAAGCTCCCTATGATTTGCTTTGTACTCCAAACACTATTTCCCATTGGTCTCTTCACCGATCATACAACTCCTAAGGCAAGTGGAGGGTGGTGAGGAATGGCCTGAGATAACACCATGAGTGCATCAATGAGTCTCCCTGCTTGGCACAAAATATTATTTACAGCTCAGTAAGAGAAGAAATTACAGCTGCAATCTTCTCCTGAAAGAGAAGCAGCTGACCTGGCAACGTTTAGTGTGGGGAAAGGAGGAGGGTCAGCCACCATAATTATTATATTGCCTCTCCTTATTCACTGTCGTATCTATACAGCTCACACAGCCTGTAGGGAATTCAAGCTGGAGACAACAGGTTAGTGGTGCATACAAGAAAGAGTAAGAGGTAATAACATCAGTTAGCTATTTAGAAATGTGGCTTTGCTGATAGGCTACTTGGGATCAGGAAACAAGAAGATCTTGGTTGAACTTTCAAATGGCTGAATTTAGCTGTATCAATTGGAAAATTATTTCAAAAGGTGCTGCAACAAAGCCGATTTAAATAATGTACAAACTCCACTACTGGGAGATAAAGGAAAACTGGAACAGTAAAATAGAACGCAATCAGCCAGACATTAGTCTCTAATGTAAAGCAGTAAAAAAAAACAAAAAAAAAAACAAGGGTCTTTTGATGAAAGTCTTTGCTCCTCATAATGGGAGGAGGGTATATTTTTAGCTTTGATGACCCAGGAGAGAACTTCATGCCTCTGGAGGCAAGTATGCTACTAGTACTCCTGCAATTGAGCCTTAGTTTCAAGGTCTCCACTCAACAAGCACCAACTTATTTGACAGCTATTCTATCATGGCATTAAAACAACATGATTCCAGCCACCCGTGTGTGTGTGTGTGTGTGTGTGTGTGTGTGTGTGTGTGTGTGTGTGTGTGTGTGTGTGTGTGTGTGTGTGTGTGTGTGTGTGTCCTTAAAAAGTGCAGGCCATTGAGTTGACTTCGTGGAGTTAATAATCCAAATGTTTTAGTGATCTAATGTATTAGATCAGACCCTCATTCAGCAGGTAACGTGGTGGACATTGAGATGTGCTGTGGACTGTAGTGGTGGACATTGAGATGTGCTGTGGACTGTAGTGGTGGAGACTGAGATGTGCTGTGGACTGTAGTGGTGGACAATGAGATGTGCTGTGGACTGTAGTGGTGGAGACTGAGATGTGCTGTGGACTGTAGTGGTGGACATTGAGATGTGCTGTGGACTGTAGTGGTGGAGACTGAGATGTGCTGTGGACTGTAGTGGTGGACACTGAGATGTGCTGTGGACTGTAGTAGTGGACATTGAGATGTGCTGTGGACTGTAGTAGTGGACACTGAGATGTGCTGTGGACTGTAGTGGTGGAGACTGAGATGCGCTGTGGACTGTAGTGGTGGACACTGAGATGTGCTATGGACTGTAGTGGTGGACGTTGAGATGTGCTGTGGACTGTAGTGGTGGACAATGAGATGTGCTGTGGACTGTAGTGGTGGACAATGAGATGTGCTGTGGACTGTAGTGGTGGACAATGAGATGTGCTGTGGACTGTAGTGGTGGACAATGAGATGTGCTGTGGACTGTAGTGGTGGACAATGAGATGTGCTGTGGACTGTAGTGGTGGACAATGAGATGTGCTGTGGACTGTAGTGGTGGACACTGAGATGCGCTGTGGACTGTAGTGGTGGACACTGAGATGTGCTGTGGACTGTAGTGGTGGAGACTGAGATGTGCTGTGGACTGTAGTGGTGGACATTGAGATGTGCTGTGGACTGTAGTGGTGGACACTGAGATGTGCTGTGGACTGTAGTGGTGGACGCTGAGATGTGCTGTGGACTGTAGTGGTGGAGACTGAGATGTGCTGTGGACTGTAGTGGTGGACGCTGAGATGTGCTGTGGACTGTAGTGGTGGAGACTGAGATGTGCTGTGGACTGTAGTGGTGGACGCTGAGATGTGCTGTGGACTGTAGTGGTGGACGCTGAGATGTGCTGTGGACTGTAGTGGTGGACGCTGAGATGTGCTGTGGACTGTAGTGGTGGACACTGAGATGTGCTGTGGACTGTAGTGGTGGACGTTAAGATGTGCTATGGACTGTAGTGGAGGTGGACATTGTTTGCTGGTAGAATCATAGCAGATGAACGCTAGCAGTAGTAGCAGTGCGTCTGAGCTAAGAGTGTGTGGTGTCAGGGAACATACCAGACGGTTCAGTCTTCTCCGGAGCATCTTTTCGACTATCTTCTTCGGATCGCTCTACAGATGAACTCTTCCGTGTTACAGACGCCCCGAGCCTCTGCTCCAGCCTGCCTAGGAAATAACTTTACATGTATGTTAGTTGCCGTGCTAGCGCCTTGGCTATCTCTTTTCTACTCTAGCGTTAGTTCTAGCTACACGAAGTCCCGCATCCGTGCTACATCGTTTCCATTTTTGTTGATTTCGGTATCTTCGCACCATTCGCATTCTCTTCCTCTGAAGATTTTCCGCGTTGCGGTGACTAGTCGCGCTTTCCTCTCCTCAGAGCTGAGACAGTCCCTGACATTTTCCTCTGCGCCCTGTTGCTGATTCTCGCACCGCGCTGATCATTTGTCGTGTAATGTTGTGCCTCTCCGCTGACACAGGATCTCCATAGGGGTAAACTAACTTCTCTATTCCCGTGCAGAGCTCGGCTCTCCACCCTGTCAAACCCTCTTCACTCCAGCCGCGGACACAGACCTTCCCACGCTCACAGGCTCCACCCGGCGAAGGTGCGGCGACTGGCGCTTACACTGGATTATGGGTAATGTGGTCGAAGTTTGAACTACAAGTAGTTCAACCCTCGCGCTTGAAATAATAGGGCCTCTGTGGAAGATGCTTATAATGAAAAACCCATTTTAATTGACACAAAGAGTAGGCTACTTGAAGTTTTCTTTAAATCCACCCATTAAAGGGCTGCAAAGACAATATAGGCCAGTGTAAGAATGCACCTTTAATGCAAACATTTTCAATGCCCTAGACCCGGGCACATCTGTGTTGGGGCAGAGGTTAGGTCCTAAACGCATTCTCTTGAGGTCAGAGAAATTTGGAATCAACCTAAAAGCATCTAAGATTACTTGTGACAGTTTACAAGACTGAATTGGCCTTGGTTGAAGCTAGATTCCAGTTGGTCGATAATTTGAATAGGCTGAGCCACATTTGCATGCGGTGGTCTCACGCTTTGAGAGTATGACACACGCAATTCGACATGTTCACACGCCACACATGGTATTTCTCACCCTGAAAATTTGTTAAGCAATTCAAAACTTTAGCCACTGTTCACAGCACTTCTGTGCCCAGAAAATCGGCTAGTTAATGCAGGCACCGCGTGTTTTCAGCGAAAAAAGTCACACGCATCACCCCGCTCCCCAATATAAATCTCACTCCTACCAAACTTCAAAACTTGGGTGGTTTGAATATAGGCCTACCTTCAGTCCTTCAGAGCGTTTGTTGAAACAGAGTAGGCCTAATTAGGCCTAAGGAAAATGCAACAAATGTCAACAAAATTCCTGTCACATGCTTTTTTATGCAGAATTATGTCTCATGATGAGCCCAAATGTAAACAGCGCTAAACAGTAGGCCTATATTAACGTTGTCTTGTGTCTCCATCGCGTGGTCATGTCGAGTATTACTAGGCCATTTAGCCCATGTCCATTCATTACCTGAAAAAAGTAGACTTTAGGCTCATATAGGTTACCTTTGAAATCCAAGTAACCTAATAATAGCCCTGTTTAATTTACTTTTGCCTTTATTTGGCCTACTCTCTTGCTTAATTGACCTATATTCGTTTATTTTAGTTAAGTATTCATATTAACATGTGTTTATAATAGGCACATAGTCATAGCTGCCCTGGGGCAGACAGATGGGCAGAAGGACGGCAAGGCTACCAATCTGCGCCATGTTGCAACCAGAATTCCCAGCGGTCTCCCATCCAAGTACTAACCAGGCTCAGCCTTGCTTAGCTTCTGATTTCTGACGAGATCCAGTATTCCACATTTTCCTTGTAATGCAGGAAGTTACCGCACGGTGGCAGTCTAATTACACTTATAAGAGGTCACACTTGTTGCTCTGTGGAACTGATCTGGCACCTTCTGTTAGGCGATTACTTTTTGATTTGTATGTAACTTTGCCACATAATATACCCTATTTGTCTGTTATATTATGCTAAAACACAGTTCAATCTCTTTTAGTCCATAATTTTTAAAATAATAATTGAGCATTTATAATGTTCAGTATGAATAGTTGATAACACCTCAATAAAGTATATTAAATTAAATTAATAAATTAAAGAATAATTCTTAATCATAACAATACTTAAAGGGGAAAAACTGTGTGCGTGCGTGTGCGTGTGTGTGTGTGTGTGTTTGGAATATGGATTTTTTTATTTTTTATTTTTTATGTTTCTTTTAATGACACTGTTGTTGTTTGTTTTGTTGTTTTCTTTTGTGTGTTGCTGGTATACAGTTGACTGTGTCAGTACACTAGCTTGTGTTTCTCCAGGGCATTCCTTCAGTGGCTCTTCGGTGTGTGTCTCACTCTTGCTTGTGAATTCAAAGTGACAGCCCCTGTGGAGGAGTTGGGAGACTTCCCTGGCCATCTGTCTTAGAGCAGCCCCTCAGGACACCCCTCCTCTGCCTCCACACATCCACACATCTCTCATTCCCACACTGGGCCTTTGTCAGCAGTTCCTGTCCCTGGACTAGGCGTGGCGTGCGCAGAGGCTGGGGCGACCGTGGGTGCTTTCAGAGGCACCTGCAGATGGGACAAAGGGCCAAGGGTGCTGGGACTGAAGACAGATTGATGCTTTGTGCACCCGAGCTGGAGAGAGCAGGGAGAGAGCTGGGCAGAGCGAGAGGGTGGTGAGGGTGGTGGGGGATAGTTAGCTGAGAAGTTTTAAAGCAGTGGATTTTCAGGGGGACAGGGGTGGGATGGGGTGACAGAGGAGGGGGGTCTGTCACTCCAGTCTGTGTGAGTCCAGGCTTTAGAGGACCCCAAGGAGATTGACAGCTTTTGTGGACAGCATCTCGGCACAATGGTGGTGCTTTAATGGGCGGTAAAACTAGAGCGGAGTTTGGGGAGGTTTTGGAGGGGAGGTGGTGCTCCTCGCTGGTTACGACGGTGGCAGTGCGGGGAGGCTAATGGATGGGGGGCCAGAGGCTTTACTGCTTCGCTTGGTGGGGACCAATTCATGGGCATTCAGTCTAGAGCTCGTTATTCACTGAATGCATCCAGTGGAGGTATGCAGCAGCATCAATTAGAATGTGTTAGCAGATAGCAACGGTGGAAGAAAAAGCTTTCTCTCCCTTTTGCTCACAGGACAACACAGTCCCACTATAGGAGGTGTCAGAGCCACAAAGCCTTTTTTGTGGGTCTCTCTCCATTACATTAGCAGTGCAATATGTAAGGTGGGGACTCTTTTGATTTAAATTAAGTGGAAAAAACACTAAATCCTATTTTTATTCAGCAGGGATAATGGTGTTATACTCTATAAAGGTCTTTAACTACTTATCTGTGGCTAAAAATCTTCCCCAGCTCCCCATTCACTCCACCTCAGTGTCTTTTGAGCATTATATTTATTCAACAGTGAAGGGTCAAAGACAGACTGTTAAAGAGAGTAGCTTGTAGCCTTAACTGCCGCATCACTTCTAATTGTGTATCAGTGGGTCAGTGGTTTGTTGTGTTGTCGCTGAATAAGAAAGGACAAGCGGATATGAATTAAAACAGTATCTTGTAAGGCATTGTCTGGAGAGGGCTCAGGCCACCACTTCACTCACTGCAAAGGGTTCCTCCTCTAACTCCAGACAGAGATATAAAGAAGAGGAACCTCTTTAGTGGTGATCGCATGTCAGGACAGACCAACACTGCATGGCCTTCCAGATAATTAGCCAGCACTTCAATGTGTTTTAGTTACACACAACTAGAGCATTGTGCTTCTGTAAACAACCCGAATCTTTTTCAGAATTAATTATCACTGTCCCCCTTTTCAATAATAATATTTCAGCATAATTTTTTAATTTATACTCCTTTAGAAAAATAAATGTAGAAAGCAGGTTTGCATTTTTAAATGACTATGCTCTGTTCACAAACATGAACAAACTGATTCAGGCTTCCATCCATGCACTCAGCATCCATTTTATCTCCAATTTCCTTGCTTTTACCACAAGATGATACAGATGTCATGTGTGCTGAAATGAAATTGTGAATTTTTGTTCCCCATAGGTTTAATGAGAACTAACTGGCAGGAACCTCTTGTAGAAAGGTGTGGATTTCAATGTGAGTAATTATGCTTCATTTCAAGCCAAATGAGACAAATTTGCATCAGCTGAAAAGGCGACCAGAGTTAAACTGTGTGAAAAGTGTAGTAAATTGGGGCAAACATCGCAAAATGCAGAAATGCATCTCCGCTCTAATTGTGTAATGGCAGAAGAGCTCTAAATGCACAGGCCAATTAAACAGGCTTCTTCTGTGGGGCAAAGAATCGTCAGGTTATTATGCTGCGAGTATCAGCACAGTTAAATAGCTGCCTCCGTCATGGGTGAGCCTGAAGGGGGCCATCATTTGCAGCAAAATGGAATATCTGATCAAATATGGACAGATGTCTTCATACATGTGAAACGGCTGTGAATTGGATTGGAAGTGGAGAGCGAGATGGATGGCCTGCTCTTAGAGACACAGCTTCCTGCCCTGAGTACTAAGGGGTACAAGAGGAAGAGGGCGAGGGGGAAGGTTGGCTCTCAGCGGGGGGAGACATTTCCCTCAAACACCAGTTGATGGGTTCTCCCACAAAGGCTGCTGTGACGCAGTCTGCGCTGCACAGAACAGCCTGGTTTCTGTCTGGATTAGGCCCTGTATCACACAAAGGGAGCTCAAATAAACGATTCATGAATGC
The DNA here is from genome assembly GCA_036785185.1 of Paratrypauchen microcephalus. NCBI lineage: Eukaryota > Metazoa > Chordata > Actinopteri > Gobiiformes > Gobiidae > Paratrypauchen > Paratrypauchen microcephalus. The sequence continues at coordinate 4,066,816 of JAVJIX010000023.1, forward strand.
TGATTAATTGATGCCATTTTTGCAGTGTGTTATGGAGATTTACATGGAGATACGGTGTATGGAAGAGGTTTGGTTATGAAATGTATTTGTAGATTTTACAGTGCTGTAGTAGCAAAGGTTTGATTGATAACTTCTACAAGGATTTCTTAGTGACCATGATTTCATGAGCCATTTGATGTTAAAATCTACATGTTGCTGTTGATCTGTGGTATGGCTGTGTACATTCCCAGTGCTGCTGTCAGATGTGCCCAGCTGGCAGGCTATGGAGCTCAGGTGGCAGCGGCAGTGGCCCACGTTGGTTCCCACGGTGGGCTTTGGGGTACAGGTGTCCAGAGAGAATGAGGGTGGCCCAGGGCGAGGAGGGGCGAAGCACTGGCCCATAGCCCACCTCAATGGAGGAGTCCCAGGGGCCAACTCAAAAGGCTGGGTTCCACTTGATGGAGAGAGAATGGAAGGTTTGAGCCGTAGCCCAGCAGGAAAGATCTGGTTGTGGGAGACCTCTTTCAGGACGTACTGTTTATGTGAAGGCTGTCACAGCAGATGAGTACTCAGCAAACAGCGTGAACAAGGATTTGAACCAGAAAACCAACAGAGCCCTGACAATATTGTGATTGGGCCTTGTCTCTTTAGAGCCGAATGAAAGCTGAATTGAGAGCAGTAACAAGTGCACATTCAGAGCAGGACAGGGATGCTTTTGGGTTGTGTTTTATGCATCTGAGGCCTGTATGCAGCTAAAGCAAAATCATGGTAATCTCGTCTTTGTCCAATACAATCTGTGGCACTTTAATGCTCTAACTAATGTCTTAAAAAGTCATTCTTGTGTCTTGTAATGTGGTTGTGGAAGACACTTCTATTGTCTCTTGACCCAAGATAGAAACATGAGCAAAGGGTCTAAAAGCATCATTGTAAAACCTGTATAAGTGTATTCTGTAAGTGTATTCTGATAGACTTCTCAATGACAAATAGATGGTTGGCCTGTTTTTAATTAACTATTTTAAAACAGAAACATCCCATAAACAGTGTGATACAAACACACATTTTAGTAAAGAATCTGAATCCATATCCATTGTCAACACAAAAAAAAATCACAATTGATTTTGGAATGCACTTTTGACATTCTGGTGCAAACAAGTAATAATAATATAAGATGATAAAAGGAGAAATTCAATTTGTCCAACTGGACAAAGTTTGTTTGGTTGAAAACGTTTCGCCACTCATCCGAGAGGCTTCTTCAGTTCTGGTTCTAGTGCTGGTTAGACCCTGTTTATATCTAGCTGCAGGGAGGAGCTCGCTACACTGAAATAGCTCTGAAACTATCTCCACTAATCTGTATCTTTTGTTTTTCGAATTTCTCTGGCGTCTCGTTTAGCATATCTATTCAGCCCTAGGAGGAGCTCACTGCACTGAAATAGCTCTGAAACTATCTCAACTCATTTGTTCCTGAAGAACTGAAGAACCAGAATTGAAGAAGCCTCGCGGATGAGCGGCGAAACGTTTTCAACCAAACAAACTTTGTCCAGTTGACAAATTGAATTTCTCCTTTTATCATGGATTCTACCTGGACGACTGACTGTTCACACATCTTAATAATAGATGATATAACTATATATAGATGATGATACATTCATAGTAAGCTAAAGGATGAAATATAATATTTAAAAAAACAGTTATTATAAGAAGAACCAAGCCTCTGTTTAAAGATGTTCCAAAATGGTATACTAAGAGGCATAAAACCCTCATTCTTGTATTTTGTCCTCAACTTGACTTGGTATACATTTATCGCCCTATTTATGCATTTGGATGTGGATTGAGAAAGGCCTTACAAAGAGCCATGTTGTCTTTTTGGGCTAGAATCGGGCAAACTTTGAAGGTTTGTTAAGAGAAAGGCGGTGATGATGGAATGGGCCGGGAAAGACTGTGACTTCTCCATTGAGGGAGCAGGGGCACGCTGGATTAGCTTGATTTGCCTGTGAATGGCCACCCTCCATTCTTCTTGTTAGAGAGCTGTCACAGCGAATTGAGAAAGTGAAAACCTCCTTTTATCAACCTTTTCCAAGTGAAAGTGAACAGGCAATCAATAACTGAATTGAGGCCCAGGGGAAAGTCAAGCAGAATGATATGGGACTGTTATAAAAGGAGTATTTGTCAAATTGGTAATGGGGGAGAAAGCTGATAACTGTTGTAATGTTGGTTAGAAAAACAGTAAAAAGTCAAAGTGACAATAAAATCAATGGTTAAGGGGTTAATAAATTAAATTGTAATGATTATATATCTTTAGTACAATTTTAAGTTGTTTAAAATGTTGTGGTATTTTTTAAATGGATGATGGCTAAAAGGAAGTATATATATAAAATCTGAGCAGTGGTTCAATTTAATTTAAGTCTTAAAAAGTATGGGAATATAGATTCAGTTTATTTTTGGCTAATGCAAATAAAAATAATTATTTGCATTGTCCAATCCAGCCCATAAACTGTTCAAAACAATAGGCATTGGTCCATTGCTATTCCCCGTGAATGACACCATATTGTTTTGTAGTTTCATTATATTGACCTTATTGTGCCATTGTGCATGTTCTGACACCATGATAATGCCTGAATACAGGGGGAATTATGCCCTGTATAAATAGATCCCATAGTGGAGGATTGCTTCAATTATCCCTCTACACATTGACAATACGCACAGAATAAAAAACTAAAGCTGCAGTCCAAGCTGGTCTCAAGGCGCTCTTCAAACATTGTTGTGACCATTGTTCGCCGGGCCACATGAACATCATCAGCATCAATGGTGACAATAGAAAGAAAAACACTCATCTGATACATTAACCTTTTTTAGTATAATACAAGTATTCATTGGGAACAAGTAGAAAAGACAGGATGATTTTAGTTAAAAGACTTTTAACATTATTGGGTTTGTTTGGGAATCTTGCAGTATATTCCTCAAAAACACATTTTCCAATATGGTGACTTCCAATTTTTCCCGCTAGTTGAATCAAATTTATCGGATCATTTACTCTCATCAATCAATTTGGTAATTAATGTTATACACAATTAAGCACCTTGATTTTCTATATCAAATTTAAAGCATATTTCCCCCTCAAATACACTGTTATTATTGCAAACACTGAAGTATACTAAACAATTAGGAATGTAGACTGAAGTGCTTAAAATAAGGCTCTTATGATACTGTTAAGTACTCTATTAGGTTATATGGGTTTTTCATGGCAGTAATTGTCATCCATCCATCTTCAGTGCACTGTGGTTGATAAGCGTTTATGAAAAATGACTCAGTACCGTAATGAGGCTCACGTCTCAGTGCTAACCAGGCTCACAGCTTGTGCAGGACACACCATTTATTCCACACCATGCTGCTGCAATCACTTCACACAATTCTTTACTGGGGTGTCCCAGGGGCCAGTGTGGGGCAGGTGAGGCTCAAACTGGCTTTCTATTTCAATTATGAAACGTATAAAGGCTACACCCTAATATTATATATAAATGATCTCCTCTCCTCCTCTACTAAAATAATGAGCTGTGTTAATTCAATCAAAAGAAACAACTTTCACCCTTTGGAAGCCACATAAATAATAAAAGTGGCATCCAGAAGTGAATCTTCAGTAAAATGCCCTGTACTACACAACTCTACAATTACTAACACAATGAATGAAATAATAAAAATAAATAATAATGCACCTTACAAGTTTAAAAAAAAGACATAATGATAAAAATACAAAGTAAAAAAATACATTTGAAATAGATTTAACAGTACATGAAAAATATTTCCCAGTGTGCTTATAGCTACAATATTATGCAATATGATCCTTAGTAATTAAGTATTTATAAAGTAAATTGGTTTTGTTTTAAGAAATGGCATACACTTAGTAAATATGTTGATTTGTATGTATTAAGAAATGGCATACACTTAGTATGTTGATTTCTTTCACTTCAAACATATGGGCAAGATTGAGGGACTGAACATTTTTACTGAAAAGGACACTAACATTCTGGCTTCATTCTTGGTTTCTTTACTGTACATACCACACCTTTTTTGAATTAAACATGACTTTAACCCTTTAAAGGACACAATATTTTTAAATGATGTTGAAGATATGCTAATGACTTCTGTTCCCACATTCCAGGGAGAAAAGCAGCTAGTTCCAGGGCTTTGGTGCAGCTGTGAGGAAGTGATGCTCAAGCAGAGCTGCATCTGTGTACAAACAATCCCCCAGCTGCTGGCATTGACACTGTACATGTACTGTGTACGTGCAGATGGAGCGGAGAAAGCTCAGGTTAACCTTACGGCTTCAGTGTCACCTTTAAAACCACCACTAATTCATTAAGAGGAGCGGGTCACACCTACTAACACTTACTCTGGCTACAGTTTCAAATGAGTTCTTAACTACACACTGGCCTTTGTCCATGCAGTGACAAGTGTAAAGGTTTGTGTCATTGGACGCAAAAGGAACAATTGAGCTCCCTCTCTTCATAATAATATTTTTTTAAGATAAGCTTGTTTTTTGTATATTATGACTTACAACATATAGTTTTTGATGTACAAAAGGAAAAAAATGTATGACTTACAACATACTTTTTTTTTAATTATAAGTAAGTTAAAATAATGGAGTTTTTTTTGTTTAATTAAAAAAAATGTGTTGTATTAAATATTACTTCATTATTTTATTATGAGATACTGGTATCTATCTTGTTATCCAGTTTACAAAACTCATAGCAAAAGTTTGATTTAAAAATGTCCTCCACATTAGTGACACTGATGTGGGTCTGTGTCTCCTAGAGTAGTGATGTGCGTGGTCAAAAATGTGAGTGGGTCTTTTTGTGAGAGGCCAGTGTGGGACAGAGGGGAGCAGAGCGATGACTTTGTGACACTGAGAGGACAGGCTGAGGAGAGGGTCTGCCCGCTGGAGGTTGTGGAGGTGGTTCTGGGGGACGGGGGCAGCCCGATCTGTCAGCTCTGAGCTCCATGTGAGCCTCTCAGCGGGAGCCCGGCTTGGCCCCAGGACGCCCTGTCACCATGGCGAGTCCCTGGAATGCACCCACACACAATGGGCTCCCGGGGCTCCTGCGCCACTCCGATTTGATAACCGCATTAAAGTCCTAGCAACATCTGTTGGTGCACAGAGAAAGGCCTACTGGCAGACTCTCACCCCTCCAAACTGGGATCATTAACCCGGAGCCCTGGGAGAGAAGGCGGACAACAGGCCTCTATTTGTCAGCCGCCCTGTGCAGGCCTGTGGGGGCTGAGATTTAGCACAAACAGCGTGAGAAGAGAAGCAGCTCGGCGGGCACCGCACTGTGCTGTTTCACACATTAGGTTCCGTTGGCTTTACCATGAATAAAATTTATACAGCTGCCAATGCACCTTTCTGGGTGTATATGCATTTATACTATAACCAACCTTAAAAACTGCACGTGCTGCTAGTGTAACTGTAATCCATGTAATCTGTCTGTTTTTTGTTTACATCATTAAGTTCCTTTAACTAATTGATGTGATTCATCTTTTTAGACAACTAAAAACGAACGTAACATCAACATGAGGTCACCGTATATTCTGTACATTATACAAGTTTTATTCAACAATAAAGCAATTCTTTGTTTAAGTATTTCCTTATTCCTCTACCCTATAGTGTGCATTTCTTTACATACTGATTTGTACCTAAATCAACACTCAACATCTGGCCTAGGCTTCTCTGGCTCCTGAAATTGGTTTAGAAGAAGTTGACTTTATTGATCTCACACAGGAGAAATTCTTCTCTGCATTTAACCCATCCTGTTATTAGGAGCAGTGGGCAGCACATTACTGCGCCCGGGGACCATCTCCATGATCTTCTTGCTTCGGTTTGGTCAGGATCTAAGCTGGAGGATTTTACCTGGTGCATGTTTTGGGTTGATGGAGGAAACCGGAATGCCTGGAGGAAACCCACCCAGACACAGGGAGAATATGCAAACTCCACATAGAAAGGCTCGGGCGACCCAGGGATCGAACCCAGACTATGCATGCAAACTCCACACAGAACACACACAGAAAGGCCTGGGCGACCCGGGGATCGAACCCGAAACCTTCTTGCTGTGAAGCATGAGTGCTAGCCACTCAGCCACTGTGCTGCCAAAAATTAAATTAAATTAAATTAAAATTAAAACCATGTTAACAAGTAAAAATAATTTCCAAAATAAATATTAAAACAATGTTCTAATGTTATGTTAACAGAGACTGCTACAATCTGCACATATATGGACATTCACTAATGAGATGTAAACAAAGCTGTGTGGCATTATTACCCCTGTGATCTGTTAATGAGTGCTCATAGTGCCGGGTGCAGCCATGACAGAGGCAGGAGAAGTAACAGGTGTCCCCTCACAAAGACACCTCTCTGCTCCAGGACGCTCCGGTGGTGTGGGTCAGCGCCAAGCCCCATCCACCTCTGCATGAATCAAAGGGAAGGCCACCTCTCTGTAATGAATAATTAAGGAAACAAAAGGCCCAGGAATAGTGGAGCTAGAAAGGGGGGGGTATCGAGGGTCTCATGCTGAACCAGATGCAGCAAAGGAGAGCTAAGGTTTTTTGCCCCTTGTGCTTCATAGAAAACATCATCCTAAATGTATTCCCTGGAGATATAAGGGTCTGCAGGAGGTGCCCCCAAAGCACTGGGGTCCTCTCAAGTGCCCCCACACAAGTAATCCCATTCAATGCAGCTCATTACATGGGCAATTAAGTGCTGGGTGGAGGAGAACGCTGGGCCAGGGCGGGATATTGAACAAGTGCATATGTAGTGTATCCTACCCAACTGATCCACCCCCCCTATTTGAGCCAAAGCACCCCCCACACCACAGCTCCTTCACCTGGGCTGGGTCTCTACAGACACCTGCCTCTCCCTAATGAAGATCCATAGCTTCATTTCCATTTCTGGAGTCATATCAGAGAGTGGCAAGCACAAAACAGGCCTGTTTCCTCCAAGCCCTGGAGAGCCTGATAGAATGACACAACTAAGTGCTATGGTAAAGCATGGCAGCTGCGGAGCCTCAAAAATAGGATTTAGGTTTTTTTTTTGGGGGGGGGGTAATAAGAAGTTCTGTCGATCTGGAGGAGTAGTGAGGATCTGGGAGAGAAGGGAAGGACCACTTAAATCTTCGCTCATAACTGCTCTGTGAAGATGCATCAAAGATGCAAGGAATGAAAGTGAGATTTTCTTAGCCATAACATTACCAAACAAAAATACATTATGCTACACGTTTGTTTTTGTCATTTGATGTTGAAAAAAATGACAGATTTGATGTTTGTGATGGTTTGTGTCTTTATGGAATAATGACAGTATATAATACATTTTTTCCTAATAATATAATACATTAAGCATTTAATGACACTGTAAAAGTTCAGATTCAAACCCAGGTCTATCCATTGGTGTACAACAAATGTACAACTAGTACTTTTTTTTGTTATTCCTTGGGTCCACAAATGAATCTTGTTTGCAACTGTAGTTTTTTGTTGAAGAAAACTAAAGAACTGTATTCTTCCTTACACTGTTCAAGTTCACAGCTTTTCAAAACAATTAGCAAGAACTTCCCACCTGTGTGCTCTCCACAGGGTGTGCATGTGTGTCTTTCAGTACGCTGGTTGACGCTGTGGTTGTTAACATGTTCTAGCTCAGTGACCCCTCTCAGAGGCTGCAGGGGAAAGGGCCTCCTGTGCACGTCCCGATACAGGTGAGGAAGACGAGGCTGCAGACACAAGCAAAACAAACACGTAACCCAACAAGGCGACACCTCCACACAGCAGCTGTCCTCTGCAGCACACACCTGAATCATGCCCTGCAGGTACCCCCCAGGAGTGGAGTAACCAGATACTTTTACTCCAGTACTTTACACAGGCAAACATTTTGACCAAAGACACCTTTACGATCAAACTAAATACTGAACCACATAAAGAAGAAATGTATTTGCTGTTGTCAATTACATATAAAAGCATATAATTATTGAACAATAAATAAATAAAATAAAAATACAGAGACAGACCATTCTGGTCAACAATCTGGAAAACCTGCTTTAATATCATGCAGAACTTTATGACCATTTGCAGTATTAGCTGTTATAACTAATATTTGTGCAGTAGTTTTTCTGTTAGTTCACACAGTATATATGAAAAATACTATAAACAAGTCTGTTTAAAACCTGAGAAATAGAGGTGAGCTGTTTATGTGTTCCGGGGTGGAGCCTGGAGTGAGGAGGGGGTGATGTGGTGTCATTTTGCGGGCCCCTCTGCACTCACCTGGAACAGAGCACTTCCCCTCCCTGAGCTTTATCAGTTCCCAGAGGAAATACCTGCCGCAGGTAAACATGACCCCACGAACCCTCGGCCAATCCACTCTGCCCCTCTTCAGCCGTCCCTGTCCTGGGATATGTCTCCAGGATTACAGGTAACACCCAGCACCCATAACCCACAGCCACTGCTCCGCATCTGCCCTGTGACTGCCGCCTGTCCCAGCAAGCTTAGTGTTGTTCGTCATGCACTGCTGAAGAAGCCTTTACCCCCTCTGTGCCCTCCGTCCTCTCATCCTTCTGTCTCAAATTTAATCTTATCTACATATCACCCCGCGAAACCAAATATGCCCCTTATCAACCCCAAAGTGTCGCCAGCTCTGTTTTTGCACTGTCATTCGTGATGTATTCTAGGCTATATAAATAATATGTCATGTGTAATCTTGAGGTATTTTCTGAAGTTCATTAAAATATGAGAAATTTGATGAATATTCAAAGTGATTGGGTTAAAGAATGATTGTAATTAAAAATGGAAATGTGGTGTACTTTTAATGACTCTGGAGTGTAATTAATTCTTCAACAGTATCTTTATACCACTTTATAATAAATGTTGGGGTAATGATTTATTTTTAATGACTTCCTTTACAACTTTGTAATAATACTTTTTCTTTGAATTATGACATACTCCCTGATCACTTTAAAACATATGCCACACCCTTCTCGTACTCTCTTACATATCACACTAAATACAGGTTTGGTGCCAGACAGGTCATAGAGTGTGTATATATGTTTCAACTCTATATGGTGCAGTGATCATATTTGTATGCATAGGTGAAATGATCTTTAAAAATGTGCTGTTTGACTTTAAATATTATACAAATGTATGGCTAAGTTAAACATAATATATTTACTACTGCTAATTACAACTGCTAATTTATATATATGTATAGATTTTATTATTATTATTATTATTATTATTATTAATTTATTTTGTATTATTGTTATTTTGTAAGAGATAAAATGTAATAGCACTGTTACAACACCTGTTTATTTGTAGAATATAAAATACAATTGACCAAATATAGACAGTATATTTAAAATAAGCCACATTGTGTTCATGTCCTGGGACAAGTGAACCAAAGCCCCCCCTCTCCTGTCCCTCCAGGGTCAGGGTTATCACCACCCCTCCCCCACAGTCACCTGAGCTGCCCAGGTAAATGCTTGACTTTCTGTGATCAATGCGTTTTCCCACGGCGACAGTGATGTACTAGGAGAGCCCCCCCTCTTCTTCCTGATGCAGTCTGGTGCTACAGTGGTGATCTGGAGTCGATAACCTCCTCCCTCCCTCTGAGGCTTGGGCCGAAGAAACTGGAGAGGGGAGAGAGAGACACCCTGTGTGACGTACCGGTGTACATGGCTCATCGGACTAATACAAGGGTGGTGCATTCACAAGCTTATCACTAGGGTTTGAATTTTGTGATGCATTCACCAGTTAAGACTATTACTGATATCACTACATTAATAAAAATAATAATAGAGAGTAGACCGTGTGCTCTGTCAGACCAGTTGTTGTCAGCACAAATTGAGCTTCAATCAGTGAGTGTTTTGGTATTATTATTATATATGTTATCTCAAAATTCTCACACTAGTTTATAAACCATGGTATTTCTTCTGCTATCTAATAATCATAGCGTTAAAGAGCTGAGCATTGTCAGTAATTGCTGTCGCCCCTAATAATTGTTTGATTTAAAAGCCATCAAAGTGCAGGTGAATATTTCTAATTGAGATATTTCTTTAAACTGCGCCAATAAATGCTCTTATCAGTGACAAACCATTCCTGAATCTCCTCCCCATAATTAGCAGAAAGTGCTACTTTCCAGATAAGAGGCACTGCAGTGGCTGGCTAAAAGCCTGGGCTGCACTGTTATCTCTGTCCTCATCTGCAGCCTGTGGTGTCTCTGTCAGAGGATGTTGTTAGACCAAGTCAAACACTCAAACATCCTGTGGCATCACTTCTGCACTAGCCCACACTGCTCTGAGCACACACACCATTCTCCACATTATACATGACCATCATTTTAAAGCACAGTCAAAATATTTCAAGAAATAAAGAGACAGAAAATAAAAAAAGAGACAGGAAAAAAATATATAAAATAATAAATAAATAAAAAGTTTAAACAGCATACAGACTCTCCAATGGTCCAGTCCCAGGAGAAAAAAAATGTTGCAAGAGATTTCTGGGCATAGACCAGACATTTAATTCATTTTTATTGAGGCATGGTTCTTAAATGTATTGTAGTTAGTCCCATGAATGATTAAAATGTTTATATTATTTTACTATATTAAACTAAGATGTTGTTTTGTAAATATGAATATTTATGAATTTCAGAGTGATGAATATCTAGCAGCATTGCCATAGCAATTAACAGTTAAAAACAAAATATTATTTTATTTTGAATCCAGTGCCAAATCAATATGCACACTAAATATTAGGTATCATGGCTCTGTAAATTGGTCTGACTGTCATTAAAACCACATTCAATGATGGTAAACAGATGCCAATCTGTGATCACAAACACATCACAGTGTTTTGCCTGAAGTCATAGCAATGCTCTCTGTCCCCCAAACATTTAACAAAATTTAAAATATTGCTTGATAATCTGTATTGTTTAGATTTTTTTTATTTAGTTTTGAACTTAAATCCAAGATAATCTTGAGAATGCTGACAGGATTGCCGAGTCACAGATGCGAGACACACGGCTGCTCAGTGTAGGGAGGAAGTCTGGGTGCAGGCAGGTTAATATCAGGAGCACTTGACAACAATGGTGTGTTATGAGGTCCTGCAGCAGTAATAAGGTCTTTGTTGGGACTTTAGAGCAGAGCCACATCACATCATTACTCATCCTGGGAGACCAGTTGCCAGTCGGCATGGCAACTGGGACTTGGCTGAAACCAGGAGCAAGACCAGAATCTCAATGCCTCATGAGGACCAACACACAAAGAGTGTTCTGGTGCATGGGGAAAAGTTTGCAAGTGGACACAGTGACCCCGGTATAGTGGTGCGCCGCTGAAAAGAAGAAGTTTAAATGTGTTCAAATAATAAAAATAGAGCACTGGTAACTTGAATGTGTGACTGATTGAAAAATATGTCATTTGGCTAAAACTCAAAGTTTGTATTATGTAGTTGTAATTTCTCTATAATTCTATGGTAGATTTTTTTGTAAATAGGATTTTTACATTTTTACATGTGAGCCTGTCCCTATGTGAACAAACTCCCTCTCTCATCAGGACAGTGCACCATAACTCAAAGCGGACAGTCATCAGTTGGACTTTAGTGTACATGGGTGGTTGTACAGCTCGTTTATGTGCTGGTCAGTCTGGAGCGGTCAGCAGCTGCTCTCTGGCCGAGGTCCCACCGTTCCCAGGCTGGGGGGATTGACTGGCCAGTAATAAAATCAGGCGCCCTGGTTGGGCTGTGTGCGGCCCATTGTTCCTCCAGCTAGGCCCGCGGCTGCTGTTTACTTTCTCCCATATGCATTATTCAACGGCACAGGAGCTCCCGGAGAAAGGGGCCCCATTCAGGGATCCTCTTGCCCTTGTTTTGTTTTGCTAATTTTCAATTAAAATAAACCATCTCTCGCCAGTGCCATGGCTAAGAGGGGTTAGAAGGAGAGAGAGGCACTGTCCTTGCCATTCGGCCTGTCTGAAAAGATTAGGCCCAATGTGTAAATTAAATAACGAGGCATGTATCATTTGTGATATGTTTTTCTAGAGGATTTAAATAAAGAGTTTCAGTTGAGCCAATATGCTGGACCCTTTTATTTATGCCATTGTGCTTGGGCATGTTGCTCAGCATGACATCATTTTTACAAAATCGGATTAGATATGTAGACAAAAATCAAACATCTTTTCTTAATTAATTAACAAGTGGTGTCTTTGTTTTGACATGGCAACATTACAAATTTCACCCTTGAGGTTGCAACAGGAGGATTCCCATATGGCGGGAGAGAGTGTGAAGTAATCGCAAAGACAATGACTTCTCAATAATGACTCCCGGAGGTCATTAAATGAAGCGGGCTGGGGCAGGCTGCTGGACTAATCAATAAGTCCAGTGATGGCTCTCTTTTAAGTCCCTTTCACAGAGGGAGGGAGGGGCGAAGGGGCACAGATGCGGTGACAGTGGGGAGCTGGGGCAGAGTTAAAGATTCACCACACATCTGTCACTTGAGCAGAGCCCACCATCTCTGAGCCTGCCCCTGCTGACAGCCGGTCTGCCTGGATGCCTCCCTGACACCATGCCTACCTGTGGCTGCCCTCTAAGCCTAACCATCTGCTTCTCTTCTGCCAGGCCATACCCCATACCCTGTTCTTGTCCTTGTCCCTTACACTTCCCTAATCTTCCACATTATCTCATTAAACCCAAAAACTCCTCAAAGCACCACCTCCGAACACCTGATATCCCACATCCTCTGAAATTACACAGGGAACATTTTCTGTAAAGTAGATTTAATAGTATTGACCCTATTGGCCTCTCTGTGCCTTCCTGTCAAATACTGATAATTACAGAGTTTAAGCAGCATCATGTGGTGACCTGCAATGGCTCTCACAGTAGTCAACTTAAGAGAATCATTTAGCACAGCACATAAGCGCCCCGTATCTGTCATCATGTGCGCTAACTGTTCAGCTGAGCTTTTAGTGTTGGCTGAGTGGGGAGCCGGAGCGTGGAGAGGCCTCTTGGCTTGGCTGGACACAGGCCGTACCCCCGCTGCGTGCAGGTGAGCTGACAAAGCAGCCCCCAGCACCTGCCCTCTTTGTTCCCCTTGTTGATGGCTTTATGGCGTGAAGGAGATCTGTCTGTCTGGCTCTCATAAAGCTAAGCGGCGCAAGGCCTAGTAAAAAGCTATAGGATGCTGCTGCCAGGGAGAGGGGCAAGCTCCCTCCCTCAAGCTTCCCGGAGTGACCTCACTACAATGTATTAGTACCCTCGACAACAAGCGCAAACAACAGGCTGCATGGGCACACGTACTGAGAAATAAAATTACTTTATATACATCACTTATAGAAAATGTACATTATTAACAATGAATACATCACCCTGGGGATAAACAATAAGGTATGACATTGTCATATTTTACCATGAGAAAAAGTCACTTTCAGATGGGGGCACTAGGTAGTTTTCAGGTCCATGCAGTCTCAACAAACCACATGAAACATATGCTCTACATGTTAACAGTAACAACTAACTGCCCACATCTCAGTTTAACATATAATAGTATTTTAAATGCTGTTATTTGAAATCCAGCAGATACATGTTAATTGTCATTCTGTCTCTACCACCATATTGTATTCTGATGATAATTAAACACAAGGCCAAATTTCTACTGCTTGACGGTTTGTTCACTAAAGTCCGCCTTAAGTAGGCTACTGTAAGTGGATTTGTAGAAGCCCTCCATCTGAGCGACAAACAGTGACTCTTGAAGCTGATAACTGGGCTCAATGGCAGCGGGAGGTCAATGATAGAACAGAAATAAGCCACACATTAATGTTTAATTTATATGATTTTCCTGGATATGAAATCTGACTGATAAGCTCAGTCAAATTAAGTGGCTGAAAAGAGGGCAATAAGCACTTTGCTATTTGAGATCAGGTCTTTGAGTGGGCGCATCTTAGAAACCAATTATCGGACAAGAAATAGATCATTATTTTTTCTTGGGGGATTCGGTTTGGGTGAGGGGGGCATAGGTACTCGCTAAAAGGAAGGGAGGGTTTGCTAGATTGAGGAGGTAGGGCACAATAAAGACATAATCATCTAGCCTCAACTTTTTCCTATCCAACTTTCAGATTTTAATTTGCCGTCTGTGAGTGGTACCTAATTTACTTTCGCCTCATCCCTTCAATGCGCCATTGTTGCCCGTGCTGAGATTCAGAGCTTCCTCTCTTAGCTCACCCCGGCGTGAAATTGGTTTAATGAAGCTGAAAGGTATGGGGCTCTCACAACACTGTGGATTCCAGTGACACTGCTTGATCCACCCACAGCCCCACACCTCCTCCCTCCTCCCCTATGGCCTCCCCACATCACCCCATCCCTGCATTACGGACGACAATCTATAACGCAGCCACAAAAGATCCCTATCTCACACATTACATCAGGGCATATTAATGTCCCTCGAAGTGCCAAGAGCTGTAAAGGAAAACAGCCAATCAGATGGAGGCTATGCCAATAGCCGTAATATTCAAATATGTTGGATAGAAGAAAATTATGCTGTGAAAAGGGTATTACTTAGTTGGGGAAAAAAAAGTTTTTTTTGTTTTGTTTTTATAAAATGAAGTATTTGTCATATTAAAAATCAAAAAGTCATAATAAGTAATGGACCAGTGACAAATTTAGAATTTGATATGAATCCTGAGACTAAAGGAATTTGTCAAAGATGAAAAATTAAAGGATATTAAATGAATTGTGTTCCATTTTGAAACATTAATCAGTAAAGAACCACTAAAAGAAAATGATTCAATGTAGTTAATTCTATATATTACTTAGGTCTGGGCACATATATCTTCATTGCTGGAATATGGTAGAGGTCTTAGCTCTCCAGGAGATTTTAGTTCTTCCACTTCGGGATGCTCATACCTTAATGCACATGTTTTTATCTAAAGCCACAGGTCCTCACTCTCTCAATCTGACCCTGTGAAAGGTGCTCTCCTGTTACCTGTCCTCTGGGTGTGGCTTCTAATGGAAATGGGAAGGAAGTCCTGTGGGATTATTGTGTGCACCTTACATTAATATGATCCCCTTAAGTCATATCACTTACTTCTTCTTGTCCCCCTTTAGGACAATCGAATGGAAATGCATCTGTAACCAAATCTACTGCTACCTGCACTACTGGTTTGTGGTTTGAGGCCCAGTTTGAGACTAACAGCAAAATGTTCGGAGTTAAGAAACAATACATCCAGTTAAATGTTTTTTTTTGTTTTTTACATTAGGAATAGATCCAGTTCCAGTTTAATTAGGTATTTAGCAGAAAGTAAGGCCTTATTAAAGTGAGTGATAAAGGATATTTTGAAGGATTAGTGGAATAGACGAAGACGTAAAGTAAAAGTTATACTAAAGACAGTCATAAAAATGGTTAACAAAATGGCAAAGTAACCCATCCAATTGTATTTTTAAAGCAGCACGTTGAAAAAATAATTAAACTTGACTGCTATTGAAAGAGAACGATAAAAAATAATACAAATAAAACAAAACAACAAATAAAAGTTAACAATTTATTCAGGGTAAAATAGTAGAAATGTGCTTTTGTGATTTAAAAACACTTGGCTTGAGTTGGCCTGTCTGACATACAAGGCTAAACTGCTCCACAGTGGAAGAGCAGCAACAGAACAAGCCTAGTCCCTTTTATTGGCAGAAAAGAAAGAAGGAAGAGTGAGTGAAAAGGAGTGACTGAAAAAGAAGGAATGAGTATGTTGTGAAGCAGGAAATAAGATATATTGATTGAGAAATTGAATATGAGCTAATGTAGGACATCCACACTAACTGGTAGTGAAAGCCCACTTTCCCTTCAGTGGGCTGTGGCTCACACTCCTAATGCTGTTTGTCTTTCAGATGCCATAGTGGGTGAGGCCAGTAGTGTTGCTCAAAGCGCCTGTGACAACTTTCCATTCACGGGTGGATTGTGAACTCACAAAGGAATGTCCGATTTCACATTGATTTTTTGCAATGAACATTCAGGCATCTTTATGTTCAATAATCAATATGGATTTACTCCTGTTTGCTGTGATTTACTTGCAGAAATAACCAAAACACTTTATTAAGCTTGACTAGTACAGTACAGTAATAATAGTGCCCGTAGCAGTGTTATAGCTTCCACCCAGAGAAGACTGAACATTGGCTGACAGATCCCTGGAGAGCTGTCTATTCAGGTAATTACTCAATTATCAGTAAACAGTGTCACAGGAGACACAGTGCCATTGAGGAGATCACACAAACTGGTGAATGATTTGCTTCAGCAGCACAACAACAAGTATTCACACAGATGAAAGTGTGGTGAAGAACGAGAAAAATGCATTGCACCTGTGCGTCAAGACATTTACTGCACACAATGATAAAGACTCCTGTTTTACTAGAGTCTCACATAGGCTACTATTATAAAAGACTTCAGGCTTCTACAAATAATCTAGTTATAAACCCTAATAGTTTAAAAATGGCTAAAACATGAATATAAAAAAATTCAATACATTATTTGTGTTACTTTTTCTTCACATTGAGGCATATTACTTCTGTACAATGCACTAACTACGCCACTAGTGGGAGCCAGTGAATGCACTACTGCTGTGGGTCTTGATATCAACTGCAGTCATGTGAACTAAGATTTTGTTAACACTACTTTTGTGAACAAAGATTATTAAACAAAAAATTTATATAAGCAATTGTGTAATTTGAGTAATTTAATTTGAGTTTGTTTATGCCTTTAGTCTACATAAACATGGAGATGCATGTTTAGGACTTTAGTCTGTACAATTTATGACATTCTAAATAAGAAAGAGATGAGAATGAGATTGGCAGTTACTAAAAGTCTTGTGCAGGAAATTAATTTTGAAATACACTTCTATCTGTTCACAAAAAGAAAAAATGAAATCATAATAATCAATTATGTTTTCTGTCATATTGCTCTTGTTTTTTTGTTTGTTTGTTTGTTTGTTTTTGTCATATTGCTCCTGTTCATGTTTATGTTCTTATTTTAGTCCGTTAGTCCGTTATAAGTTATTTGGAGGCAGTGTGGTTCCTTCTGCCACACTGTAAGCCATAGTTAAGTCTGTGGCGTTTGCCTGTGGTCATGGTCACCACACATGCCCTACAGTCACGACCTGCACTCTGCTTCCTGCTCCAAACACTCACAGCTCTGCAGGTTAACACTCAGTCTGTACTAAGCCCCCAAGGCTCATTAAATCTGTGCTGGGATGACATGCCGTGAGGTAATAAGGAATTAAGGAGAGGAAGGAGATCCCCCATACATTTACAGTACAGGTTCACACTCATGTTAACCTCAAACAGGAAGAAGAAGTACGTCTCTGTGTATCACTAACAACAACAACAAACTAACCATCACAGCTATTGGGGAGGGACTATTATACCAGCTCTGGTGAAGAGAAGAATTAAAGTGATTTGTAATGTTAAGTTGCATACTAACCTCTGAATGATCTCATTCTATTTTTAACTGCATGTGTACAAACATGGTGGCTATATTTTTTGTAGCACTAGTAAAAATAAAAATACAATAAGACAATTAGGACAGTAGCAGTAGTACAGTAATATATATATATTAGGAGCAGTTACAGTGATACTCTTTGTAGCTGAGGGAGCAAAATCTGATTCTGTAATATGACTAATCTTCTTTTAACTAACTAGGGTATACTTTTAACTAACTAGGGTATACTGGTTACTGTATAGTACAGGGGTCGGCAACCTGCGGCTCCGGAGCCGCATGCGGCTCTTTGATCCTTCTGATGCGGCTCAGTACAGTGGTCCCTCGTTTATCGTGGGGGTTACGTTGTAGAAATAACCCACGATAGGCAAAATCCGTGAAGTAGTCAGTTTTATATTGCGTGTATAAATATGCGTGTATTTCACAGTTCCTCTGACTGAGGCGCCTGGCGCCGCTGCGCTGTTGCGGGTTTTGTTGGGGAGAAAACTTGCAAACATACAGCACTTCAGAGCAGTGACGGACTGGGATCATCGGCCCTGGCAATTTACACCTACAAGCGGCCCCGTAGTCTGTGGAACGGGAGGGAGAGGTTCTACAGCTCTGCACCAAACACAAAACTGTAGTGAGAACGCATCCGTGCGCTCTCAGGACTGGTTCCGCCGCCTGGACTCCAGGTTCCACCATTTCATTATGCCCAAACATTGCCGCTACTTCATGATGCGCATTGACCACCCGGAGAAGTGTGCGCGCGGTCAAATCCGTAATAGAGCACGGCCTCGGCCCTTCTGGCATGTGCTCAAATGCCAGACCGCTCAGTCTTCAGAGTCACACTGCTCGTGATCAAACATTTAAATAAATTTGGCAAACTGAACGCATTCTGTACAGGAGACACGGAGGAGAATGACTGACAAAGACAAAGGTCTACAGTCCTTTAGCCAATCAGGATGCAGAACACAATACGTGTTGATACACTATATAAAAATCAGCGAAACAGCGAGGGACCACTGTATTTAATTAAAATGTATATTATTTTAGTTTGTTCATATTCAAAATGTAATTCTATGTCACAAAGGTAAAAAAAAAAAAAGCCATTATATGCAGTGTTATTTCATTTAAAATTTCAAAGGGTTTTGCAGCTCCCAGTTTCTTTACTGTGTGAAACGGGTCCAAATGGCTCTTTGAGCGGTTAAGGTTGCCGACCCCTGGTATAGTACATAGCTTGTTGTACCAAATACTAGTCATTTTAAAAGTCACAACTGTAATATTGATTCAACTGATTGATTAAACTGATTGAGTCAATGGTGTGGGAAAAGCAGTGGTGAGGGTAAGCATCTATGCAATGTTTTTGTGATTTAAGATAATAGTAAGCGTCATGTTGGCATGTTTTAGGTGTATTGTAGAGTATTCTAGTTCACCATGAGACAGCCTATAATTACACCTGGCTTAAATGATCAGTGTAATGCAGAGAACGTATTTTTACATTTCACGTGCAAGTATTTTCAAGCCACTCCTCATTCCTACCAGCTTTCAACACCTACAACCTCTTTAGAAATTAAAATATCTTCCTTTATTTTGTCCAACTGATTTCATAAGACATACCACAACATAGGGTTACGTTATTGGAGATGTGATTTGGCACAATATTCTTAAACAGGCAATGCACCTTTTGGACAAAGCAAATAAGCAAATGAAGTCATACCAGACATGGTTTTCACCTGATGTGACATGAAGATAACATGATAGATTCAAGTGAAGAAAGACACTGATATTCGGCAAACACAGAGCTTAAAATAACTTTAAAAGGATCCCCCACTGCATGGTTGCAATGCTTCGCCGCTTACATGCTGCATACTCTACTAACACATGCGTCACTATTACCCAAACACACTGACTCACTCCACTGTCATGAAAACAACTACAGTAAACCCAAAAGGACTAAATGCAGGTAAATATAATGGCTATATATAATGAGGAGCTTCAGATGCTGTAGCTTCAACACAAAATCAAAGATACTGTACACCATATAGACCCCTTTACAGTTAGTAAACAGACGTGACGTCACCGGCATGTGCGCGCACTGTTGACTCAGAATCAACTATGGCGGACCATAGCGGAGTATCTGAACGATAGGGAGAGCTACATTCAAAAGCTCACGTTGAGCAACGGGGTTCGACTACCAGATCCTTATGCGATCACGGAGTGGCAGTACGACCGCAGAAAGTGGCCAGATTTACAGTGGCCAGATATCCACTGTTATTTAGTCGAGAAGCCCAGCGTGTATACAAGAGAGAAAGTGCGCGCATATAAATCCATGGATGCCTACCAGTTTGCCGTATGTGGCCATGTACAGGAGGTAAAATACCACGATATCGATGGGGAGTTTTGCGTGTTGGCATCTGATGTTCTCCCCAGTCAAAGACAAGGCCACAAGACGAACATGTACAATGCTTGGGCTATCATCAACAAGCATGTTTTGACCGCCAACTGCATTTGCGTTGCGGGGTAAGTAACATACTACGACTTAATTCACGAGTCACAGATGTGATCTCAGTCATGTCTAATGCCATTTATGATGGTCATGCGAAAACTTATCATTCATTTTAACAAAGTTATTCGTGTTCGTTTACATGTGTCTGTGTCGTAGAGGTTACCCGGGTAATATGTCTGTGAGCTTTGCGGTGTCCTGTGCTGTGCTAGTTAATCAGCATGATTAAACACCATTGAACACCTGGGCAAATTACCCTAAACAAGCAGCAGGTGTTCACTTGTGTGTATGCCAGTTGAATGATATGAACTATCATTTATTCCATCTGTTTCTCTTCACGTCGAATTCTTCTCTTCTCTTCTATATCTTCGCTGGGGGTTTTATGGCAGCAGTGGCTTTGTTTTGAGTCAGCACTGCGTGCGCATTCAGTGATGACGTAGCTTTGAAACTGGTCTATAAATATCACATGTGCACCTATTGCACCTATTGTGGGCCAAATATCAATAAATATCAATAACTATCAGTAAATTAGTGCTGACAAAAATATTGCATTATTATCGAGTAAACGCAAAACAATTTTATCAGTGTTATTTTTTTTTTTTATCGCGATATTAACGCTCTTTGTAGTGAACTAGTTTTTTCATAAGCTGTGGCCACTGCTAGTAAGGTTAGGAAAAACTACAGGATCCAGCTGTAAACCGGAAGCAAAACAATTTGTACAAAACTGAGAAGTCCCGGTTGGAGGAGGTGGGCCAAAGCACGGCACGCTTATACACGTACATGAATAAAGTCCAGTCCAAAACACGCACTTACTACTGAATGCGCACTTACCTTCAATAAGGACTGTGACAGAGGCAGAAGTTTTGCAGCCTCATCCTCACTGCTCCGAGCTGTTGTTATATCCATAACCTCATGGAGGAGCACGTATCGCAGCAAGACTCATACCTGTCTCACAATTTAAGAGTATATTTTTTCCGCTGGACTTATTCTCTCCGCTAAAAGCACGACATGTAAACAAACAGCACCGTGTGATGACGTCATCGGGCCGTGCCCCGGTTCAGTTTTACCGGTGTGAGTGCAGGACATAGAACCACAGTGACTTTGTGGACTGGTGTGGGCGAAACTACCTGAGCCTCAACACCAGTAAGACAAAGGAGCTGGTAATCGACTTCAGGAGGAGACCAATACCTCACTCACCGGTGAACATCCAGGGGCAGGACATAGAGACTGTGGACAGTTTCAAGAACCTGGGTGTTCACCTCAACAATAAACTGGACTGGTCCCCCGACGCCCTGTACAAGAAGGGCCAAAGTCGCCTCCACCTCCTGAGGAGACTGAGGTCCTTTGGAGTGTGCAGGCCTCTGCTCAAGACTTTTTACGACTCTGTGGTGGCCTCTGCTCTCCTCTACGCTGTCGTCTGCTGGGCCCCGAGCAGCACAGAGTGGGACAGAAAAAGACAAAATAAGCTGATCAGGAGGGCCAGCTCTGTCCTGGGCTGTCCCCTGGACTCTGTAGAAGAGGTGACTGAGAGGAGGGTGCTGGCCAAATTCACGTCCATCATGGATGACACCTCTCACCCTCTGCACCGGACTGTTGAGGAGCTGAGCAGCTCCTTTAGCAGCCGACTGAGGCACCTCCAGTGCAAGAAGGAGCGCTACCGCAGATCCTTCATCCCCACCGCCATCAGTTTGTATAACTCCACTGTATAGTCTAGACGTGCAATATTTTCTATACTCTCCTAATTACTATTTTGTTACTGTTACTGTTTTGTTATTATCACTTATTTTATTATTACTTATTTTTATTTTATTCTTGCCTGCATGCACTTTTCTTTCTTGTTCAAACTGTCTCTGCCTGGAGCTACTGGGGCAAGTAAATTTCTCCTATGTGAGATCAATAAAGTCTTGTCTTGTCTTATCTTATGTTATCTCTTAACACTACACAGTCACTTTGACTGTTATGAGACAGAAGAGAAGCACTTCACAGTGTTGCAGAGCACTTCATGAAAGTGGAACATGAGAGTGTAACATTGAACACAGTGTCTCATTGACAATTTGTTATGGTTTGCAATTTAAAAAAAACTTTTCTGTTGATAAGAGTAATAAAATGACGATTCAAAGGACAAAAATGTGCAATTCATTTTGATTAATCGTGATTAAAATTTTTAAAAAATTGACAGCACTACCATAAATCTACATCAACGTATTAACGTAATATTTGCAATAAAGTATTCCCTAATTTATCGCGGGGGTTAGGTTCCAGAAGTAACCCGCAATAAGAGAAATCCGCGAAGTAGGACAACTTTATATTTTACAATGATTCTACATGTTTTAAGGCTGTAAATGCCTCACCACACACATTATACGCTACAAGGGCAAGAAACAAGACAACAGAGAATCCAAACCCAGGAGGAAAGGGGTAGCGATTCCGTACCTGGCCGGCGTTTCGGAAAAACTACAGAGGATTTTCAGACAATATGAAATTCCAGTTTATTTCAAACCCACAAACACTTTAAGACAAAAACTCGTCCACCCAAAGGACAGAACACCGAGCCACAAACAAAGCAATGTGGTCTACTCCATTCAGTGTAGTGAGGACTGCGGTGAGCGCACATTGGGGAAACCAAACAGCCACTTCACAAGAGGATGTACCAACACAGGCGGGCGTGCCAGAGTGGACCGTCATCTGCCGTACATCTTCACCTAGAAGCCACGGGCCATTCGTTTGAGGACAGTGAGGTTCAGATCTTAGCCAGGGAAAAGAACTGGTTTGAGAGGGGGGTTAAAGAGGCTATTTTTATCAAAAAAGAGAATCCGTCATTAAACAGAAATGGGGGAGTTAGACATAACTTGTCTCCCATTTATAATTCGATTCTTCGAATCAAAACAGACAAAGAAACATTAGGGCAGACGAGCCAGGGCAGAGGGGTGGAGAGGGTCGTTAAACGTTGAATAGGGGGTCGTAACTAGTCGCCAGAGTAATTTGAAAAACAAAGAGACAGATTAGGGGGGATCGTTTTCAGAGCTTTTTCAGTGTAGGACGTGCCTCCCGGCAGCTAGATATAAGCAGTGTCTAACCAGTACAATAACCAGAGCTGACGAAGCCTCTCGGATGAGCGGCGAAACGTTTTCAACCAAACAAACTTTGTCCAGTTGACAAATTGAACTTCTCCTTTGATCATGGATTCTACCTGGACGACTGAGGGACTTTTCACTCACTTTTCTCAGACTGGAATTAACCTTTTCTCACATTTCTCTCTCGTTTAAACACTCAAACTTTCATAGATTTTTAACAAAATGTATTAATAGTGAAGCATGGGGGGAGACACGGCTCCGGAAGCCCTGCCGGACACGCGAGGAGCGCGGAGACATGAGTCACTGGATCCGCAGGAAGCACCGCGCTCATCCAACGGCACCGCCACGTCCCGGGACGCGACGCACACCAACCCCTTGGAGAAGTGTGCGACGCGTGCACCCCTCATCGTGGTCAAATCCGTGACAGAGCAGCACAACCAGCACGAGGCCGTGCGTACACCAGGGCTGCAAGCACGAGATCGAACCGCGGCGCCCGGACCGCGACCTCTCAGCCTGAGCCACAAACCAGCCGCACAAAACCAGCAAAGAGCGGCACGTGGTGGTTTAATCTGATTTAGACCTGATTTAGTCCCGGTTTACTCCAGGTCTAGACCTGGTCCAGTCCTGGCTTAGTCCAGGTCCAGTCCAGGTTTAGACCTGGTCTAGACCTGGTTTAATTCTGGTCTAGACCTGGTTTAGTCCACATTTAGTCCTGGTTTAGTCCTGGTCTAGTCCCAGTCTAGTACCGGTCTGGTCCTGGTCTAGTCCCGGTCTAGTCCCGGTCTGGTCCTGGTCTAGTCCCGGTCTAGTCCCGGTCTGGTCCTGGTCTAGTTCCAGTCTGGTCCCGGTCCCCCCCGCGTCCCCCATCTATCAATTGGCAAAGGTCTACAGTCTCTTAGCCAATCAGGATGCAGAACACAATGTTACACTATAAAAAAATGTTACACTATAAAAAAAATTGAAAAAAAAAAGATTAAAATCTGCGAAACAGCGAGGCTGCGAACAGTGAACCGCGACAGAGGAAGGGACCACTGTATGTCAAAATAATAGCTGATTTTACAGTGCAATATATTCACTAATCGTTTTTAGTAGCTATATTACATGAATTTAATATATTTTTGTTCATTCATAAAATCTTGTGTAACACTTTGTGCAATAGCACTACAGATTTTGGAAATTACTCAATGAGTGACAAGCATTGGTCACTTGAGAAGAGCTGTTGAGTATTCTGAATGAAAGATTGGCGGCCTCCTCTCCCTGTTACAACAACCCTGAGCCATATATGAGAGGGCCTCATGTTCAGCGGATGGGCTTACACCCTCAACAGGTATGTACCATGCAATTACCAGCCTCGTTCTGAGCACACTGTAATCAGTGGGTGCTGTAGCATTAAGTATGGGGGCAGCCGTGCAGGCAACTTTAAAGAGGGCCCACTAGTGTCAAGTGTCAAGATTTACTTCACCTGACTAATTTTCGGTCTTTACTACAACTGTCTTGGACTTGTGGGTGTGTCCAAGTATGGGAGAATGTGTGTAGGTGTGCTCACAGTTTTAAAAATAGGAAAACTGACAAGCCAGATATGAGTTAGCATAGTGGCAGAGCGTGCGAGCCCTCCTCCATGTTGTGTAGGAGGTACACTTAAAGCACTACAGTGAGAGAGCACCAGACATAACAAGATGTTCAAATGGTATAAGCAGATCACACAATCAGATAGGGTATAAACATGCAATATACCAGAGTTTTTAGAAAGACGTCAAGAGCGTTTGCGTGCATGAGCTGCCGTGTCTGCAGGGTGAGGTGGAGGCTGATGCTTTGGCAGCAGGTCTGGCACGTCTTTCAGGCCCAAACCTGCAGCAGAGGAAGACACAAGGAACTGGTAAATACTGTGAGAGTCGACCTCCATAACAGTGGCCCCATCTCTATAATCCCAAACTAAACATCTGTCCCACAAAGTCCACACTTTTATTTCACTCATGCTCCTAATTCAACACTCTGATGTGAGATTTGTATTGAGAGCCAGAATGAGATTTAAGATTTACTCTTGTCTTATCAAGATCACAGTGGCAGGTGAGGTGTCTTTGTTCTGCCTCTGCACTTAACTCAAGCGCATCTCTGGGAAGAACACTTTGTATGTCAGCAGTCAGGTGTTTCAAACAGACACATAACTATTTGTACTGGCACAAGCTGAAATAGATGCAAATTATCATCATGTTTTTTGTTTATTTTTTATAACATAGTAACAGATGTCCTCCAGAATGATGTTGTGTCATGTACATTGTACTTTTTTTTTTTGACAAATGTTAGTAGTAAAATAGAGATGAGTGAGTTTTGCTTGTCTAACTAGATCCATACTATAAAACATAAAGAAAGTATGTACAACAACATTTATTCTCTTCATTTTGGTATTGTATTGTATAGTAGTAGTATTATCATTTATTTTAAAATAAAGACTTAGTAGTGGTAGTAAACAACTTTTCATTTAATGCTTATCCAGTAGTTGTTTTGTGATTGTAGATTTTGTGGGCTGAAAAAGACTTTCTTTTATACAAAATATGAATTGACACTGTTTACTCTAGTTGTGATCCGGTAGACTAAAGCTGGTCTCTCGTTGTTCCCCTGCTCATGAAGTCGACCTCAGTGCCCTGTCTCTGAGATAAAAGCTCACATTTCCAAATGATCGTCTACTGTACTACCAATATCACTAGATAAAAGGATTTCCTGAATAATATCCAGATAATGCCTACACCTACACAAGAACACATCTAACGCAAGTAAGTGTCCCCTAAGGCAGTAAATCACTCCACACTGTGACCACAGCACAAAAGTGATGCTGGCGAGTATATCAACTGTAAAACCTCAAAGGAAATCTCTATTCAGCACACCATAAAAGAGAGCCTTAGCCTAATGTCGTTTTGGGACCGCTTAGAGAAAGGAGGAGCGGATTAGGAGAGAAAACATGGTGTGCCCAGCGTACAGGTGAAGTCCTATGGCTATGTGGGTTTGCTCAGCTGTGTGGTATTCTGTTCTGAGCCCCACCCTGTAACCAAAGGTTGGGATATCTTTTCATTTTGCACCTTTTTCCCCCTTGTTGCTCACTCACTCTCTCTTTCCACGGGCTTGTATTTGCACAGGTGAGAGGACAGCGGCAGGCTGATGGGTGTGGGTGGGGGACCTGTAAGGCAGGTTGGCCCAGCTGGTGGCAGGAGTTCACCTGTGATGGGCGCTACAGAAGTCCTGATGCTGAGGCCCAGACTGGCTTTTGTCTGAGGGGAGACAGTAGGCAAATAGACAAACATGTCAAAAACAGCTATGAGCTATGACGCTGGTGAAAGATATATCTTCACAACATCATTACTCAAATCAGTTCAGAGAAGGGAGAAGTAAATGTACACACTGGTGCTTCTATAGTTAACTTTAACTTTGAACTAACTAAACTAAACTGATAATATTATTTACTGTTATAAATAACTAAACTTTGTGTAGATGCCTTATGATATGTGTGAGGTTTCCCAAAATCTAAAATCTTACTCAAGTAAAAGTAAAAATTATAAAAAAAAAAATAAATAAATAAATAATAATAATAACAATAATAATAATCATAATCATATAAAGAATGAAAGAAAGAAAGAAAGAAAGAAAGAAAGAAAGAAAGAAAGAAAGAAAGAAAGAAAGAAAGAAAGAAAGAAAAATTTGGTGTGATGTGTGCACTGAGGGCACCTTAAAAAAAAGATGAACTCATCAAACGATTTTTGTCAGATGTAAAAGTTACGAATCATTACATTAAAAAGTACTTACAATAACATGAAAAATAATATTGCAATGTTGTGTACTGTAAATTTAGAAGTTCATAGGTTAAAAACGCCTCATCATTGTGGAAATTTTACAAAGGAGAGGATATAAAAATTTAATTACATAAGTTTGTGGGAGGGAAGACTTGAGAAAGCGGCTGGGCAGGTGGAACAGCAGCGGAGTCATCAGGGTGGAGAGGTTTAGCTCCGAGGGCCAAAAGTTCACCGTGAGCAGGTAACCCTAGACTTCATGTGCCAAAGTCTCACGTGTTTTCCTCATTGTGTCGGCTGGATCGGGTTTCTGGATCTCCCTGTGTTTCCTGGGATTGGGTCGTCCTCCTCTTCCTCGCCCATCTTCTCTGGGGACCTAGCCCCACCCTGCCAAACCAAAGGTAAACAGGTATAAGCAAACACATACAAAACATGACCAAACATACATGACAACATTAGGCAAACACTGGCACTAAAGCCTGTACCTTTAGCATGCAAAGCTCCACGGCTGCAGGTAGTGAGACATGAATGTGTAGTTTGCTCATGCTATTTAAATACACAGTTATTACACACAATTAGGAGACATGTCGAGACTAATAAAATGAGCTGTAATAGCAGCAACGAGAGAAAGAAATCATAAATCAGTATCACTACGATAGCATTACGCCCATGTCAGGGACAGGCGGCACTTTAGACATCCACCACAGGCAATCTTTTCACCCCACACCCTCAGGAGAGAGTGTCCTAGGCTGATCCACATTACGGGTACATTAACATCATGTATCTACCAGTGTCTATAATGCTTAAACCTGTATGACAGATTATCATGTGCACTTAAAATAAATAAATGAATCTAACTAGATTTCCTTTGATGAGTTTACTTTTATAAGAGAATGACCACTGTCTTTTTGTTTTAAGAAAAATAAACCCTGGAACCACATTGGATTTTAAATTCATGACATTTACACAAAGAACATTTTAACCAGAATTTACAGGTCCTATGAAAAATCTATTGTCTGCCTTCAGTTAGTGTCATTTAAGATGCTCTCAAAATGTTTAGCTTGACATCCTTTTTTCTTGGTCTCCAAGTTAAGCCGAGGGTCCCATTCACTACTATAAGTAGGATCTTTAACTCTTTGAAATTCCCCTTGTATCCTCATGTGTCTCTAATCCATGACAAGAACCAAGCCTGAAGCTCTAGTGAAAAGAACAGACCATTTCACAGTGATGTCATAAGATTGTGTGGGGCCATCGTCATGCCAACGCACCTCCGACAGCTCTGTGTGTGTTCCTCAAGTCACACTCAAAAAAATTATTCTTGGTCCTAGTATACTGTATATAAAGAAATAGTTTTACATAAAATGTAAGTAAAATTTATTAAATTGAAGATGTATTAAATTCAATCACATAAACACAACTTGAACTCCTTGAACTAAAGGATGGCGTTTACTTAAAATTTATGCAATAAAATCACATGCAAAATTGTCATGTTATTAAATTACATAAAGTCCATGTTTAAGGGTCAATTATTTTTTTTGAGTGCATAGAGCTATTGGGCCACCAAACATTAAGTGGTATTTATCAGACATTTATGGCTGTCACTTAGGTCTCTTTTAACAGAGAGCTACAGCTCAATGGTGATTACTGATGACAAAGTCCTTGGTCTAATGCTCACGGTCCCATTTGGGCAGTAAAGATGGGATATATAAAAATGTGCTTCCACAAAGATTATGGCTAAGAGAGGATGTTCATAAGTAATCTGCTTCTATTAAAAGATTATGAAAAATTGACTCTTTTGAGCTTTAAGCCATGTATGTTGCTACACTGTCAAAAATATACCCGGTGTTGTGTTTTGTTTTTCTTTATTATTAATCTTTATTATTAATCTTTCTACAGCTCCAAAACTCAAAATGCTCTATTCCACCTTGTAATGTAGAGACTGGCAATTCCAGAACTAAAAAACACTGTTGAACATTTCCTATATTACCACACAAAATCGCAAGGTGGAACAGAGTGTTTTGTGTTTGAGAGAAGCACACAGCCTAAATATGCAGGGTGTGTGTGTTAAACATGTGTCAATGAAACAAAACACAACTCCAATATATGTTTTTGATCAGGTCAGAAAATAGCATAATATGGGCCATTTAAGAAAATTATATTCCTATTATTATAAGAAATTATTCAGGTTTTGCTATCCCAACCTATAAACATAAAGCTCTAGTTATAGAGATCAAAGGACAATTATGATATTAAAGGCCAAGATGAAGTAAGTACTAAGAAAAATACATTCTGTTGCCAATAAATGTACTGCTGTCTCTATCTTTCCTCTTACACACAATACAGATCAAACACATGTCTTTGGCTCTTCAAGCTACATTTTCCAGGTGCCCTTTGATTCATCACAGTTTATTTTGCATTATTGAAACATTTTATAAGTTATGAAAGAAGCTACAGGTCTAATTTCCATTTGCTTTTGAAAACCAGAAGTCTTTCCAATGGCCCAAGGCATGGTGGAGGTGTGAATGCTAACACGGGCCAATCTGTATGCCACAGCGAAAAAACAATCCATGCTAATCTGCCACCACAGACAGGAGTCCAGTTAGGCCAATCAGGACGGGAATCATCTGGAGTGGAGAGGGGAAGAGAGAAGCCTAGATCGGGGCCCTGATTGCAGCATGGTGATTTACAGCTCGAGAACAATGATGGCCGCCTGGGTCAGCAGCAGCCTTGATGGAGGGGCTGCCTCTGCATCACACCTGACACATTCAAACATGCATGAGGACATGCGCACACCACAAATCCCACTGTCAGGGTGAGTTAAAGAGCTCACAGGATCAACCAGGCCTGAGACGCAAGCATGGCCTGCAGGCACTCTGAATGTGACCTTTACCATTTCACTAACAACATAAACTAAAACAACTCAGCAAGAGACTTCCTATCAACTCACAAACATAGAATAGCAAAGTACTAGTGCCCCTGAGGAGAATATGTAAATACAGAAGGAAAGGACGCAGAGGTTTGCATGAAAGAAGGCAGGGGGCAGTCAGATGTCAACTGTGCATATGAGAGGAGAGGGACATCATCAAAGTTTCTGCCTTTGAAGTGATGACTTAAAAAGTCACCAGAGTTAGGACCCATGGGAGCATGGATCCCAAAAGCGATGTCCTAGGACATAAAGTACTTTATAAGAATATTGTAGTCTTGTATTAATGGTTTGATTATAATAAAATACAAGATACTATTTGTTGCATTACAAGATTGTAGTACAATCTTCCCTCCACCTCCTGTAGTAATGCAGCATTTGATCTGTGTAGTTTCAGACATTTCCAAGCCTTAGTACTATATAAAGACCTGGCAGAACTCCAGATTCCTTTGCTACTAATAATAAAATCACCTGCCTGCCAATAAGCACACAACAAAAACACAACAAAAAAAATTACTCTTTAATGTGATATGTGCTAATGTTAAATGGGAGCTGTATTCATGTTTAGTTGTCTTAGTCCAAACACAACAGCACTTCCTTGAATAATAAAAAGCATAATTGCCATTAATGACACAACCATGTGGAAGAAACGACTGTTTGAAATGGATGTGCTGCTACTTGCATGTGCACATAGTGCTGGTTAATTCAAGGTTTGTTTTGCGTGTTTTTAAGTGGCCGCACTCTCGCCCCAGGACCTATGTGGGAGTTAGGAGAGACTGGCTTGACGTGCCACATTACACAGATGAGGCTACTCCTAGCTTCTGGAACAGGCAGGTGACTACATGCAAACGCACCCCTAGTCTGTCCCCATAGAATACACAGCATCAGCAGTATAGAGGAAAAGAGAGTAATTGGCATAGGCTCATTGGCAGTACTATGAAGAAGAACATATTTCACCAAAAAGTATTAATTTATACTAATGTGAACTGCAATTATGTACCATATCAATGGTACAAGCAATTTCATTTTAACATTATTTTTATTTCCAAAGAGTAAATTATAAAGACTTAAATTTGACTGGCCTCTAGTACTGTACTTCTGTTCACACATATTCATTCTACACCTGGTTGGGTTAAGCTACTTCTACTTTCCAGGGCAATTGTGATAAATATATTTGGCCCAAGGACATAACAACATGCAAGCACTTGGTCCAAGCTGGAATCGATCCAATCAGCCTACGGGCTGGTGGCTATAAACACTGAGCCACTGCTGCCTTTTTGCTCACATGGTATATGTTTACATACTTTTGCATGTGTATTTTGATAGACAGGACAAGACTCACTATATTGTCAAAGTAATGGAAGAAACTGTATGGAAACCATGGTGACCATCTTGTTAACATCCGTTTGCTCCTCAAGGGAATGACTCATAACTTCTCACTCAGAAACCACAATGTGTCAGTAGAACAAGTTTTTCTCTGACTACTGTATGACATATGAACACGACCTATGAACTGAGAAGTCCTTTGTAGAGGGCATGGGGCAGAAAAGGGAGGGGCAGTAAGAGATTTTAGGGTGCCTAGAAGTTTTTGGGCCTGACTGGGTCTTCTATATAACCCCCGGTGGATTGCCCCATACAGCCCCTCCCTCCCCACTGCCTTCTCCTCCCTCTGGCTTTGTGTGCCCTGAGCCCCACTCCTCCCCCTTTTGTCACCCGGGCATTCCGCTTTGGTTAGCACGCACAATGGGCGCTCAGTGCTCACCCTCCTGACACTGCATTCTGCCTGTGCACCAAGGGAGGACTGGGCACAGGGAGGGGGAGGGCAACAGGGATGACAGCTACTCACCCCATGTGATCAAAATGCCATCAAGTATCAGCTCCCCCAACTATCCATACATGCAGATGGGCAGGAAAAGTAGTACCAGCCGGTTGGGTTGGCACAGTGCAGAACTAAGGGGCACTGGCCAAACAAACGAACAGGTGTCGTTCATGGCTCAGTGTACATAGGTCCCCAGGCCGTGTACCCTGCTAGATGTGCTCCTCAAGCTGATGGGCACACAAGAAATTAAAACAATGCCTGAAAAAAGATAATAACAAATTGAAAATTAATCCCTGACCAGAGCAAAACTGGCATCATTACAAGTGAAGGGTTTGACATGTTTATTAGAGTTTGGAGCTGAGCCTGGACTCCAGAAGAGAGGACATTATTTTATGCCCAAAAGATGATCTCTACTATTACAAAGCCACATTTGTGAATTTACTTGTTTACTTAATTTACTTATTTCACAATGAAGATATAACCAGACTACTTCTAAACTTGGTTGGTGAGAGTGAGAGAGAAACTGCATGTTGATAGTCGCTGATCCCAGGGACTGTATATGTGTATGTGGCAGTTGTTTCGAAGTTGCTGGGTGGGGGATTGTTGGAGTTTCAAAGAGCCTGCTTTGTGCCCATATTTCACACCACAGTGACATCTTAAAGCCTAGACAAGCCTGGTTGCTTCGCCTTCTTTCACTTTCTGAGAAAAAGGGGAATTGGGATGTGTGCGTGTGTGTGTGTGTGTGTGTGTGTGTGTGGGGGGGGGGGGGGGGGGGGGGGGGGGGGGGGGTCCTGAAATATATGCAAATGGTCCCCCAGAGGGGATACAAATTTTATGGGTTCAGAATTTAGTTCAGCCAACCTGAATAATCAAATGTGGGAACAAAAAAGTTGCACCCCATTATCCCAGCACCAGAACAGGGTACTGCAAGGTTCAACCCCCACCTCAGACCAGTCCCTCCTGCCAGGTCCTCACATAAGAAGAGCTCACTACGTCCAAACTCTTATTAGGATCTCCTTATGGGGCAGAGGGTGGGAGAGAGATGAGGGAGGAGGAGGAAGAGGGCTTGGTATACCTGATCAGGCAGAACTGCTGGCTCCTGATTACGACACCATTTTCTCAGCAGGGCTTTCCAGCCTCATCCTGTTTCTGTGAATATGGAGCATAGGGCCAGCCAATCCCCACCGCGCTGCTTCTCATCTAATGGCAGAATTAAGACCGTTTAGAGTGATTTCCCTTGCCTTCATGGTCGTACTCTGAAAGAGCTGAATCTTTTTCCCTTTGCACCGATTTACAATGTGGGGGGTCTGGCATGCAATGGGTGAGAGAAAAGTTCTACATGACTGAACATAACATTTCAACAGGTGGGGAATTTAACAGAGTCTGCAGAACATGGCCCAGAATCAGTTTATGTACCATAGGCATTCTTCTTATATTCTACCACTCTTTCAATTTGGGCAAGAATTTGTACTTTTGTTGCACACTTACCCAAACAGGGTAGATTGCTATACTGTCAGCCTCTCCTTAGTTAAACCAATGCATTTTTGTCTACAGTGTTATTTATAACTATAAATTGTTTACAGTTGAACAATTTGTTCAACACATTTTCTCAAAAAAGACTCACATGTGCTAGGAAAACAAGATTCTACAATAGCAGTATGTGTGTATATGTGTGTGTTTGGACATGCTTTAGATTTTTTATTTACTAACTTTTCCACAAGGCTTTTTTCTGTCAGTGTAAAAACTCAAAACAAATCATGAGCTGGAATTCATCAGGACACTTTAAAGTGCTGTTTAAAGTTTAAATTGTAGCAGTGGCAGTAGCATAAAGACAATCATGAATCATATTACAATGATTTGTAATGACACAAACCCAAACAGGGAGTAAATCTCTTTAAACTCACTCCTGCTCTGTCAAATTGCATTTGATCAGAGCCATCAGTGGGAAGACGCCGGAGCAGAAGCAGCATATCAAACAGTTGCAGCCTCAACCTGTTGCTTTTGTGTTCCCCATGTTGTCTAATGATTCCTCCCCCCGCTTGCCCAACTCCAACTTCCAGTAGACAAATCCTTCAGCTTTATTGCCCAGATTCAAGGACTGCAGGTGCACAGGCCACAAAAGGGAGAGCTGGGGGTTATGGAGGACATGGGTGGAGGAGGGGATGGGAAAGAGAACGGTCAGCAGGGAGATAAGAGACGAACACAACCCCCCTATCCTGGTTTTAACCTCTGCATGCATCCATCGTCGCCACAGCACTTCAGCTGCACACAGGGGTTCAGAGTAGTGCGGCCGGGTGCAAGAAGAAGCCTCCCCGGTGAGCAGGGGCAGAGGCACGGTGGTCATGTGAGGAGCCTGACTTTTCTTCAGAGCTAGTAGAGGAGCAGTAATGATGGGAATACTGCTGTGCCCACTCAGGCCTGGTCCACACTTTGTTCAGCATCCAGTCCCTCGGGCCACAGCTGCTGCTAGATCCACCTGCAGAGTACAACCATGCTTAGTTTCACACAAAGTTATAGAAAAACATGTTTGCAGTGATTTTACAAAAGAAACACAGCCAACAAACAAACAAACAAAAAAACTTACAAATAATAGATTTCAACTAGTCTATTCAAATAACAATGCAAAATATAGTTTTTCTTTTGCTCACACAGGTCTATTTATAATAGCATTTCCCTTTGCAGTTTTAATGTTTATAACAAATTCATATAAAATACTTTATACAGAACATAATAAAAAAGATGGAAACTAGCATTTTTTTTCTAAATAGAAATTGTGTTATTGCTTTAGGTTATATTATATTTCAGCTTTATTCTGAAATCTGCCTCTTCTAACCAATGTCATTTAGTTGTGCACAGTTAATATGACCACAAGTGAGAAGAAGTGAATGGTTTAGTGATTATAGCTCAAGTCAAACCATGTTGGGGCTAGAGATTATTTTAAATGCACTTTAACTCCCATTGATGTTTGCTTAATTATGACTCACTTTTGAGGAACAGGGCGAGTCACATACAGGTTAGTGATGTCGTATCAAGTGGGTGCACCTGCTTATATGGCTGAATGACCAATGCAAAGGCCCTAGCCTGTCAAGCACCAGGATCTACACAGCACAAACAGGTAAACAACCGCACAGCTTACTTTGGCGCTTATACATATATAATCAGAGACAACCCTATGTTACTGGAGCTGCTGCATTGGGAACACACCCTTTGGGACAGGAATAACAGGCCACTCCAGAGCACAGGGACATCTGAGACACAGTGGCACCATACAAGCGTGATGAGTCTCTCAGGCTCCTTATCTCTGGCCCTAATCCTGCAAAGCTTTACTTTACGCTACTGTTTACACCAAGCACAAGTCAAGAGTGGAGGCAGAAGACAGACTTTCTTCATCCTGAATGACTGAAGTCCACTAGAAATCCATTGAGGAAGGCCCTTAATGTTGAGGGAGCCTCATATTGAATACGGATTGAAATTTACATGACAACTTAGGAAAAATGCTTTTTTATTACTCATTCATCCTCTAAATCACTTGGCACCCCTTCTTCTTTCCTTTGCTTGAGCTATTAAATCACC
This sequence comes from Paratrypauchen microcephalus, assembly GCA_036785185.1. Lineage (NCBI taxonomy): Eukaryota > Metazoa > Chordata > Actinopteri > Gobiiformes > Gobiidae > Paratrypauchen > Paratrypauchen microcephalus. The sequence goes on from JAVJIX010000023.1 coordinate 4,101,933, forward strand.
ATCTTGACCCGATGACCTGGGGCCGCAGCCATAAAAAGCCCCCCGCGGGTCAGAGGCCTGATTGTAACATTTGAATATGAAATGAACTCGGTCGGGTCTGGAAACAGCCCGATGCGCTGACCCCCAGGAGAGAGGCCTGGGCCAGCTTTACTTGGACTTGAGGAGTTTGGGATAGGAGGCTGAGGAGCCGGGGGTAGGGGTAACAGTTTGGGGAGGGGTGAGCGAGAGTGAGGGGACTGAGAGAGGGCAGACATTTGAATAAGACAAGAAGCGATGGGTGTTTGCATGACAAAGGAGCCCGCCATCTCCTCTGATTGGTGTCACAGCGCAGCACTAAAGCCATGCAGGACCCCTAGGGAGGGGTGATGTGTGGAGCAAAGGCATGTTTATGCATTCAAGGTGTGATATTAGGTTGGGGGGGTACAAGCCCCTGTTGACAAGTTTCAGTTTATATTTTTGTGCAGTTTCTGAAACTGTACATAAGACCTCTCTCAATGGTCTAAAAAAGTCAATGCCATAACATTTACAATCTATAATAAAGTACTAAAATGCAATTTCCTTTTTTGTAACTTTGGTCTATTGTTCTGGCTAATGACAAAGCAATGGTAGCTACTAAATACTGTCACTGGTCAATTGTAAGATCTGTAAATAGCCCAACAGACAACAATTACAAAGAAAAGAGTTTTGACAGTTGCATAAACTGTGCAGATAATCTGTAATGTAACACCCGTTTAAAAAGGCAAATAAATAAATAAATAAAAACAAGAAAATTATTCATGCTTTCTATTTTTCAATTAGTTCAAATTCCAGTGATTTTTTTTTTCTTCAAAAGTGTGAAAAGCCCCCTGCTGGATAAACCAGTCAACTAAGTGGGCTGTCAGCTTCTGCAGGTGCTGCCTCTGCAGGGCCACAACTTACAGTCCCCATAACTTGAGTCTCTCTCTCATAACTAGAGAGAAGGTCTATAAGTATGCAGATGAGAGGGGATCAAATCCAGGGATTTCACAGTTCAATAAGTTTGCACAATTTATGTACAATCTCTATTATAACATGTCCCATGGGACAAGGTACATGCATAAACATTGATGCATTTAAGAAAAGATATAGGAGCTTAGCTATTCTTCGGAGGAGGATCGCCAAGAGGCAGGAGAGGCTGAAGTTGTAGAAAAGGTACCCCAGGGGGCCCTTGCAGGAGTGATGAGGAGAGAGGAAGCATGAGTGAGAGTTAGCGAGGTCACACACTTGTGCATAGGCACACACAGTGACCCCCTGCAGACAAAGCCTCCGCAGGCTCCTCTGGCCACTGCCGGCGGCCTGGGACACACACCTCCAAGAGAGATGGCCTAGCTAACTCTCCATGGCAACTAATCAATAAGTGACAGAGTCAGTCAGGACTGGCCCATAGAAGAACATGTACAACCTCCCCCCATGTTCCCAGGGTTACAGTCTCATAAAACCCACAGACAAAGCTACACAAAAAGATAAAGTGTCCCAAAGATGACCAATTCCCCCATGGGAATAAATCTGTGTCCCTGTTTGACAACATTCTTCTATCACATATGCACCACTTTTAATGTAAAAAATATCGAGTGTGAGTACACAATGGATATACGTGGGCGCACATTAAGTGATGAGTGCTGCACTTTGACAATAGCCATATGATCTGAGTGCAGTCACCACACAGCCATTGTGTGTCTGTCAATCTGCGTTCCTTCTCACTGTTCTCAGCAAACACTAATCAATATTTGTGGCCTAGATGAGCGTCCTAATCTCTTGCTTTTGGTCGCCCCCTCAGCTCCTTGCCCCTGACTATGTATTGTCCCAAACTGACTGTGCTCTCCCAGGGCATGGATACGTCACTGCACATAGACTTGGCCCAATTTTTCGGAGATACTTCCAAGACAGGTCAAAAGTGAGGTCAGAACTCTAGTGTGGAAAATTACAAGGAACGCTACATGGTCCAGTTTGCATAGACAAAGTGATGAGCATAAAAAAGAAGCATCTGCGAGAGGCTCTCTCTTCATTCACACACTTTGGGAGCAGCCGTTTGTACATAATTGCCCTTACAGGTTATTCAGGAAGACACCTCCTAATTCAGTTTCATTCCATGTTGCTGTAAGTATGGTTTTGCACGGCTTCCTTTATCCACAATTGCAAGCAAAAACAAGTTCAAGAAAACCTCTGCTAGGCTTAAGTGAACAAAACCTCAAAGACTTTGGCTTGAAGAAGTCTAAATATATAGGACGCAGGCAGAGGAGAATACACAGTGCTTCCATTTCAACTGTTTGTGTGTGATTTGTATTTGTTTTGTTAGGCACAAAGCGGCTATAATCCTGTCTCATATTTGAAAAGTCTCATATTCACACACACCTGCTGGTACAAAGTAAACACACCTTCACACAGACACCTAAATGGATGACCCTCACATTAGAGGCTAAGTCCACTATAATCCAAAAACAAGTGCACGGCAACAGAGGGCAACTTTCTATTTAGGAGATGATTCATGGGAAATTTATGAGCAAAACCAACAGGGCTGTGCTTTTTGACCTGACATACTCCTTACATGTACAAAAGCTGGTGTTGAAATTTAATAGAATTGTGTATTCAAAATTCTGAAAGACACACTTTCTTATTGTTTTGTGTGTAAAAAATATAGACAATTATAATCTAGTATCATGGATCTAGTTGTCTTTAACTGCTCCTTTAAGAGACAGTGGCAATAATCTCTTATTTAAAACATGCTAACAGTTAAATCAATAACATACATACTGTTAATGGGTAAATATTATCACATAAAATATTTTTTAAAATTAAATATGTATTATTAACCTTACTCCATAAATGCAGCTAAATCCAACTTTATTTAAAAACAGCCTCCTCTTTTCAGGTACTTAGGCTTTATAAACATTTTATAGTGTGTACAAAAATGAAGATCTTGGACACTGACATACAACAGTCTACTCTACAATAATTTACAGTAAAATTATAGACTTATTAAAGGAGACCTATCATTCTCTTTTTGTGGGTTTTTGATTATAGCATAACATATTTATATTTTGCATCATTGTTAACTGCAATATTGATTTGAAAAGTCTTAATAATAGAAACAGGCTCACTGATTTCAAACCTGAAGGACTGTGAGGCCTCGGCTCTTCACTGTAAAATTTCCTTTTAAAGATTTGTAAGATTTTCCTTTCTGTGTTTTTATTGAACTCTATTACTGAACCTGATATTTTTTTTTTTTTTTTGAATGAATGCAACAAGCACAGAGTTGTAGGCAGAGACAGGGGGTAGGCAAAAACAACTTTCTGACCATTCAAGCTTTCAATGCAGGACAATGCAGGATTACTCAAACATGCATGAATCAATCAAAATACAAGTTATAGTAAGCTAATGATGAGGGATCACTGTTACAGTAGCTCATAAAAGTTTATTTTACATGCCCCCTTTAAAGGCAAATTAACGTTTTTTTACAATCTGAGCCTTCTTTCGGCAATAAAACAAGTAGTTTTACTCACCCATAGCATTTTCTGTCAATTGGAGCAGTATCGCAGAACTTATGTTGAGCCGTTCTGTTCTACTAATGATCCCGTATCCGTTAACATGGTGCTGTATCATTTGCTCGGGGCATTACTTTGCGGTGTCCAAATAACAAACTTTAGCACTTTTCAAATCATAGAAGCCCGATGTCTTAATGAAAGATTTAGTTTGAAGCAAAAGTGGCCTGTAATCCGAGATTTAGCCATAGTTTCGAGTAGATGAGGACGCCAGTGCGCATGCGCGGACTGCTCCTGGACCCCAAACATGAAACGCAAAGCTGAAAACTATGGATAAATCTCGGATTACAGGCCACTTTTGCTTCAAACGAAATCTTAAATTAAGACATCGGGCTTCTATGATTTGAAAAGTGCTGAAGTTTGTGTTATTTGGAGACCGCAAAGTAATGCCCCGAATACAAATGCTAACGGATACGCTACAACATAACTTTCTTCAAACAGCTCCAAATGACACGAACGTGATATGGGTGAGTCAAACGACTTGTTTTATTACCGAAAGAAGGCTCAGATTGTAAAATAACGTTATTTTTCCTTTAAAGAAAAGCTACTGTTAATCATATAATTCAATTTTAAAACTCGATTTGATAAACAACTGTATATAGCTGAGACTAGAGATCTTATTTGATATTTGAATTACTTTTCTATTTAATTATGATTTGTACATATACATTTATTATCATTTTTTATTTTTATAATTATGTCTCATTTGACACTGGTCATTTGCTCTCTGGTTGCTATTCCATCTATTTTTTGTTACCCTCTGGTATATATTATATATTATATTTGATATGTGGGCTGCTGTACCCAAACAATTTCCCTTGTGGATCAATAAAGTTTGTCTAAGTCTAAGTCTAAGTCTAAGTCTAAATACATACTTAAAACTTACTTAAACACCACAATAAAAACACAAGGTCTACCCCTGTCCAATAGTCAAACTCATTCACTTTCACCTCTAAATTAACATCTAATTAGAAATCAAGTGTTGGACATCACACATTCTGAAAAGACTAACATGTTATCCAAGTACTGAGTAAGTTTCACACCATGTCATGATAAGTTGTTCTCATGTGTTGCTTAAAAACAATTGTTATTGTTAGTTTTGGTTAGTATAGCTTTCACCTTTGGTGCTATAGAATGAATCTACAGTAGTGAATGTGGTTGAAAGTCCATAAGGCTTTATTTGGCTCACAGACAAAAGTACCAGTAAGATTGAAGGGCGGATGCACTTTGCTGAAAGGCGGCATGTTTGTCTTTGAAGCATGTCCCACTTGGCATTCCTTGCGGTTGTGTAAGGCAATGGCAATACAACCACAGCTATCATTAATGAGCCATTTGCATCATGGAACAAGTCTGTCAGTGCTCATGTACGTTCAAGCAGGGGCCGTGAAGCGGGATGCACTCCACGAGTCCAGTGACAGAAGAGTAGTCAAATCCTCCAGGAGAGGAGAGAGGATGAAGGGAGACTGGAGAGGGATGGCTCTCAGTAGGTCAGCCCAAAAGCCCTGACCTCAGGAGGATTTGATGCCATTTTCCCACGCAGGGAGTCGACCTGAGAGGAGCTCGTTAACAACATCTGCCCTAGTTCAGGGAGATTAACCCCCACCCTGGTCCCCGCAACTCCACATACACACTGCTCTGCTGTCAATCTAAGCTTCTCTGCACTGGACAGGGCCGCTCAGGGCAGGCAGGCCACTATAGGCCCCTACAGCACTGAAGGCCTCATGGCAGAGACTCACCAGTATTGGTATGACGGGACAGTCTCACGGCTGACCATTTAGACAGATTCTGTGACAGGGCTGCTCAAATCTGAAGGCGTGTTCCTCACAGAGTCACCTGGCCGGTCTAACAGCCACATTAGTGATGTCACAAATGTCAGGCTGTCAGCCAGATTTGTGTAATGAGTTTCCACGCATCACGCAGTCGTCAAGAGAGAGCACTGGATTTTCTGAAGTCTTCCAGGACAATTACCACTGGCAGAAGATGTCGTGACAATACGACTGTAAATACTACCAACAATGACACCACAACTAAGGCTCAAGATTTTATATATTCAAGCACACAGGCAAAGTCCATTGGGAATTAGCTGAATCCATGTTCTACAAAGCTATAATTAGGTTAGTTTTTGGAGAGGGGGTTAAATAAACAGGGCTGTGAGGTCACAGGCAGATGGAAGTAGGATATGCCTGCACTTGCTGAGTGGGCACAGAGCTGCACATGACTGGAGAGAGGCCCCAGGCTCTCTGGGGGCGGGAGGGGGGGGGTGAGGGAGACCAGCCTGGGACAGCCTCACTGCCAGGACATTCAAACCAAATCAACAGTCAACACAGAGGCTGCGCACACACCTTGTCCCAAAGACACATTTCAAATTCAATCAGGATTAAAATGTCACTATGCAGGGAACTTTCTTTATTTCCTTGACAGAGTCTGAGAGATAGATGAGTTATGAGTTGTTGTTTTTTACAGATTAAAAAAGACCATAACATATACTCCCAATATGGAGAAGGAAAGAGAAGCGGTTTAATTACAAAAAGTTGGAGTGTGTGATTAGGTGATGGCTGGCTGCTGGCACGCTAGAGCGACTTAAGACCCTGTCAGTGAATGCAGGGAGGTCCAGATAATCTTTCCCTCCTCAAAAGTGTAGGGGCTAATCCAGGCTACAGCGCTCAACTATGGATCTGGACTGAGGGAGTGTGGGAAGGCCAGCGACTGACCACCATTATTTCTGTGGACAGAGCTGAAATTATATTACAGTTAAATCGTAAGAGTATAATGTTATAAGCATATCATATTGATGCTTTGTGGATTAATAAAGTTTGTCCGAGTCTAAAAGTTTTACTTGGTACTGTAAAAAAAAAAAACTGTGAGTTTTTTGTGAAAATAATAAATGTTTAAATTTAATAGGTAATTTAAACTGTATAAAGGCATTAACACTTAGTTAATCAGTGTAATGATAATTGTACAATCACTAGTTTATTTTTATTTTAAGTATTCTGAAATATTTTATTCTATTTCACACATACAAACTTAAAATGCTCATTTAACACAAAAATTGTTTACATTTCAATGGATAATAAATCTATCCAATTCTGATAACATTTTAATGCAACGTATTTTCAATTTGCCCATAAAGCAAAAGTTAAACTGTTGTTGACTGAACTTCAGAATTTTTTTTTTTTATTCATTGCAGTGAATATACTTTTAAAACAAATGCACATGCAACACAAAACACAGAATCATAAATTATGTTTTGTACAAATTTATTCAGCATTAAAGAATAGAGGATGGTCTTAAAATATGTAGAAACGTCAGTTTAAATAAACTTTTCGTTCAAGAAACTGAGTAAACATGACACTGTCAGAACCATCGGAGAACAAAACATTTTACAAAACAATGGGGTATTTTCACACGACATGGGGATCACAAGCTAATGAAAAACGTACTATAAATAAAACCTGGTTGCGACCTGCACAGTCTTAACATTTCATTTAAAACTATAAGGCGAGGACAAAAAAACTACAAAATTTGGACACAGTCAATACATCCGACATTCTACAATTTAAGTGTAAACATTTATGAATTTTCCATCCAGCTTTTCTGAAATACACAGCCTCCTCACGAGGCCACGATGCCTTTTCATTTACAGAAAATATGGCATTACTTAAAATATAGAAGTCCAGTTCTTCTACAAGTTGATTGCTTATACTTGTGATAAAAAGCCTTTTACGCGTCGGTTCAACGCTCACTGGGTCCATTTCAAAAGCGCAAAAGACAAGTCCAACTTTTTTGAAATAGATTTGAACGTTTTAGCAACCAAAATGTTCAAGTATCCAAGTACTTTATAAAAGTTCTAGTCTGTAGTGCGCTTCAGATGTGCGTCAGAGGCAGTGTGCCATTGACACCGGTGCCTGCGCTCTGGTAATGTGGGTGTACGCTATGTAACCGGGAGCTCTGCAGGGACGAGTGCTCCGCGCTGTCGCCTCCGGGGGGCAGATACATGCTGATCATGTCCCGCAGGTCCCCAAGGCACGCGCGCTGTGAGTGTGACGTGATGGCGGGCGGCGGAGAACTGGGTTCGCTCTTGCACACGGACCCCATGGAGCTCAGGCCCATGTTGGAACTTTGCTGCGTGTATGCCGGAGACATGCTGTACGTGGACGCGGCGTTCATGTAAGTCTGCGCAGAGGACATCATGGGATACTGCAGACCGGCCATCTCGTAGCGGTGCATTTGTTGGATCTGTGGGCTGTTCATGCTGTGGTGCTGCGGGTATGCAAGCTGGTCCTGCATCAGTGAATAAGCGCTGTTCGACCAGCCATTCATGTGCGCGTAACCATCCATGCGCTGTCCCACTGATACAGAGTTGTTGACGGGGTTGCTCCCTGGCGCCAGCAGCCCCCCTGGCAGCGAATACTTGTCTTTCTTGAGCAGGGTCTTGGTCTTCCTGCGTGGCCGGTATTTGTAATCCGGGTGTTCCTTCATGTGCATTGCGCGCAGTCGCTTGGCCTCATCGATAAACGGCCGCTTCTCAGCGTCAGTTAGAAGTTTCCAGTCCGCTCCGAGGCGTTTGCTGATTTCAGAGTTGTGCATTTTGGGGTTTTCCTGGGCCATCTTCCGGCGTTGCCCCCGAGACCACACCATGAAAGCGTTCATGGGACGTTTTACCCGCTCCGCGTCGCTCACGCTGTTGTTCTTGCTGCCCGGCGCCGAGCCCGAATTGGACTGGGGTAGCGGGGTCTTCAGCTCGGTCTCCATCATGTTATACATTCAGGCGGCTGGAGGGTGCACGCGGCACAACAAGTTAAGAGGCAAAGATAGAGGTAGCCTTAGGGAGTGAAGAGAAGTTCTCTGAGCACAGGTGACGGTTCAGTCCGTGATCTCCGCTCTCAAACTCAAGTCTGAAACTTCGGCCTGCCTCCACTGGTTAATAGGCCTAGCGGCCGTGTCATGTGACCTAGATTGACAGCCTAACAATGAGAAGAGAGCAGCCAATCAGCTTCCAGCCAATCAGAGCGCGCATCACTGTGTTTTGGTTAGTAAAGGAGGGAGACAGAAGTTTTACACATTTCCTATGGCTCATCTGATATACCAGGCTATTTTACAACCAAATAAAAGTAATTACTAAGGTAAACGTTTATCATGAAGTCAAGGTCCTTAAAATGAACGGTATGGTCTTAATTTAGACAGGCTAAGTCTTGACGATAAGTTCTGGTAGACAAGTCAAATGTAGGCTTAGGCTAAATGTTCACATGCAACAGCACATGTGTCACGTGGTGATATTGCACTATTGCAAGAGCCTATATCTTATAAATATTTTTTATCTTATCTTAATAATGTTTATAATGTGATACTGGAGCTTCTTAACTCGGAGGTTTTAGTGCAGGCCGTGGGCTCAGAAAATAACTCCAGGGGCAAATTTGAAGGGCCAGGGAAAACCGTCGTTAGGATGGATTTCTTCGTTGTTTTTAACACAAACACAGCTCTCACTTTGTAATGAACTTAAATCTAATCGCTTTAAGTTGCATTAATAATAATAATAATAATAATAATAATAATAATAATAATAACAATAATAATAATAATAATAATAATAATAATAATAATAATAATAATAATAATAATAATAATAATAATAATAATATCAAAATAAATAGACCTGCATTTGTTGTCTAATTCTTTTAAACATTTCACCACCAAAACATCACTTTGATTAGGCTAATAAGGTTTAAAACAAAAATTCGGTGCATAATTGGGTTCACTAAAAAGATTTCCCTTTACCATAGGCTTTGGCCAATTAAGGTTAAGTGGGGATAGGTAGGCTGCAGTAGGCAGGCACGCGTAAAGGTAGCGTGTACAGGCTTGATTCTGAGAGCCGTTCCCCAGGAAAGTACATGAACGACCTCTTGTGGAGGAGAGAGGCCTGGCCTGACCCTCTGTTCTATGGGGAAAAGTTAGTTTGAGACGCGCAAAGTTCTCGATCAGCGCCTGCTCCTCATTCGCAGCTCGTCCGAAAACCGACACCTCCTATTTGTTTACTTGTTAATAGTTTCGTATAAAAATATTCTCATTTGCAAGTGTCTCATGGTAAAACTCTGAAACCAGAGACAGAGCGCTCACACCTGCTAATGGCACGGAGCGCTGGACATCGAGAGCAGCCATTAACACCTCGTACGCACATTTACATCGCATTACTATGTAGCCTATGCGCATTTTAGATCTCACCACCCGCAGGTTTGTAAACCTCTTACCTCCAACTAAAGAGGATAGGCCTACAGATTTATGCACAACATAGTCTACCGCTGCGGTTTAACGCGCAAAAATGTACGCTACGTTTCAAGTGACAAGAGTTACATTTTAAAATAAATGGCAGGCTAAATGAATAAAACGTTAAATAACCTAAACAAATCCAGTAATTTCACTAAAACTGTAAATCGGGTTGGAGGAATAGGCTCATCGATCAAAAGCGCATTTTCCTTGTCAATTTTATATTAGGTTTTTATTGCAAATCTGACTGGGTTGCATGTCACTCATGCAAGAAACACACAGGCCCCGGCGATACGCAGGAGACGCAATCAGCCCGGATTGCCTCTCCTCTAATGGGGCGTTTCGGGAGCTATAAAAACGACGTCCAATTAGTTGCCGTGTCCTTCTCGGGGAGCGGTTATTTGTTTATCTGGCTACATCTCGGCACTGATCCTCTTGTAATCTGCTTATGGAAATTGACCGGTAGAAAAGGAGAAGAATAGAAGCTGCAGGAGTACCCTGGGTCCTGGTAATGAGGGCCTGCGTGCGGCTAATTTCCCATTAAGCAACGCGGGACCACCACTGCAGCCCGCTCTGTGCAGTGTGGCCTCAGTCCCAGGCAGGCCTACAGCCACAGGTCTAAGGGCTGTGCCTACGGGCCGCTTCTTGATGGACTTTACACGTCAGTGCTGAGGGTTAGAACATGCCTATAGTCTAGTTTTCTTACAACAAAGCGCATTTGCATTTTGAACGAATAAAACGGTTCTTATTGTGTTTATGGGTTCATTTAAATTTTAAATTGAATAGATCATAATGGTCAAGGCCAATATATATAACTCCCTTAATATGCAGTGTTTGTTTGGCCTCAGGGCACGGAGAGAAAATGTTAGTTCAGTTGGACCAAGGGACCGAGATTTAAGATATTTTAAAATCTTTTAGAATTTACACAAAAATGACACATTAATCCTACCTTTGTAAACAACCAATCCTAATTAGCCACATCCTGTGCAAGCTTGAGGCTTAAGAGCTATGGTTGAAAAAAATCGTATAACAAGATAGTTAAAAAGAAATGGAAGTACGTTTGAATCTATGTGTATCCATATCCAGCATCTAAATGCATGCAGTTGCCATACGCACCCACAGCATGGTGAACATTAAACCATGTAATTCCCGGAATCAAAACTTGTCTTTGCTTAGTGACACTGGACCGGGCCTTTAGGAAAGAGTACAGGCCTAATTGACAAAGAATGGATTATCAATTACGACCACAGTGAGAGTATCTCATTAAGATTGGCATGCTTTTTATTGGGAGGGGGTCAGGAATGCAAATGCAAATGAAGATACAATTTACGCACGGTCTGCTGTTCCTATTGTGTGGACGTGAATGGCGCGTCCTCCCAGTTCAACACAGGTAAAATAATATTCACGGATCTTTTAAGGGAGAAAAGTAGTGCCATTATCACCTATTTATTTCATAATTCCGTTTAAAGAAAAAAAGATATAATATAATTAATAATAAACCTGTTCACACACACACACATAAAAAGAAACCAAAATTATGTTGAATAACCACTACGTATACTAAAAAAAAAAAAATCAACCCTTATGGGATGTGTAATTTAGCAGTACTGTGAAGTTTCTTGCATTAGTTGCTTAAATTATGAGCCCAGAGACAGTAATAAAGTGTTACATTTGCCACATATGGGACATGAGTTTTCATTAAATCACAATAATATAGTTATTCTTCAATTCAACTGAAAAATAGATTTTAATAAAAGACATTTCACTCAGATGTAAGATCAATGAATCTGGAAGAAATCAGGAATTGCTGGTGTGCATCTTAGCCAAAACTGTTTCATTGCTTCACAAACATTTTTCTTGTTGGCAGACCAAGCATATCCCTCCTCATTATGTCCAACGCTAACACCATAATCTCCTTTATACCTAACAGTGGTGAACAGACAAGGCGTGACCACAGCGCACTCACAGCCACGGCAAGACTTCCTCACTCGGTTGTTAATGTCACTTATCACGTCAGGATTTCAGAATGCTGCTGGGTTAATCACTGTTACAAGCATCATCAAACGCAGCGGTCTGTGCGCCTCTAAATTAATATGCTCACTGACCCTTTCAGCTCCTGTAATTGACACGTACATTTACCAGTGCTTATTGACTAATGAGGCTAAAATCTAATAAAATTAACACCACACTAGGAGACATCAGTGAGTGCATTTTTAAATGAATATACAATCATTATTAGTCATCACTGAAAGAGGTTTTAACCAGCCGATTAGGAAACAGTCACATAAAGGCATTTGGGATATGGTGCGTTAAATAGAAAAAATAACAGTAAATGGTTGAGAGTGATGACCCCAGAGCCATTAGCAGCAAGTTTCCATTGAGATGAAATTGGGCAGAAAATGTTTATAAAATATGATTTTGTTTCTGAGTGGGTGCTTGTTGCTGCATTAGTAACTGTGTAAAAAGATAAGATTAGAATATGTTATTTTATCCATAAAACCCAACTCAGAATACATGCATATTGCTCCAGGAAAAAATATATTTTACATGTTCTAAATTGCAAAATGCAGATGAATTGCCTTTTATTGACAGCAGAAGAAAAGCTGCAGTCAGTCATTATCGAAGCACTAACTCCATACGATCCTCTCTTTAAATGTTGGTTTTGGCTCCTGGCTAATTACTGCGGTCATTATTTCTCATGTATCTTTTGAATCACTGCCATGTTCACTTTGGCACAAACAAAAGAAAGTTTTCAGTTTTTTTGCTGATTGGTCACTTTTTGGTTTGCACTGCGCCCAAGCAAGCAGCTCTCTTTTGTTTTAGGCTTAATTAAGATCCCACTAATCTAGCCTGTATAAAAATGAAACATTTCTTTTGTCAGGCCTTCATTAGCTTAAGATAATATTGTGAGAATACACAATTAATTTGCAGTGTAACTTTAATTAATTAAATACAGCAAATATTCTAATATGATTTATGTTGCCATATTGCTATCAGCACTTTCCAAAATTAACTTGTTACACCACTATGCATCACATTAATTGCAGAAATTGGAAGTTAAAGAACCCTAACTGTGCAAGGTAATTATCAGAGGTAATTTATTAAGCCTAATAAGGAAACAAACAAACTTAAATTGATATATAAATCACGAGTACCATTACACACAATCACCGTTATTTGAGAGAAAATGACAAATTTTTGTTGTGAGTCAGGCACTTGATAAAACTGATAGGACTCGTAAAATTTGTCACTGCCCAAGTCTCATTAATAAGGTATAGTTTAATTAAGAGTTAGCCATCGCCCTCCAAATATATTAATTACCTTGAGCATGACGAGATGAGTGCGGCGATTATTGCTGTTTCATTATGCTTCGTCTTGAGGGAGAAGAGCAAACGAAGGTGGGGTGCTCCTGCGTTGACATGATAATGGATGAGTGGGTCCCGGGTGAGAGTGGTCACCTTGCACTGGACAGAGCTCGAGGAGGTGACATGGAGGACAGCCCGGTTCTGCTACAGGACAGGACAGAGTTAACACAAGAAATTATACAGACACAAAGACACAATTATTTAGACAATTGCGTGAGAGTATACGCAACAGACAAAATAGAGAGACAATGGACGAAATTATTAAGTATTACTAGAAATATAAAACCAGGTAAAACATTTTAAAATAAAGGCAAAATATAGCAAATATTAGAGTGAATTTATTAAATGAAAAGATTTTATTTATTGACTACATTTTAATCTTAACCCTAAAAATATAATATAATAAAATGAGTAAAATGTATATATAAATTATGAGGTAAACTCGGCCCAAAAAAAAAAAAGACTTGATTTTTGTAGCTACACCACGCTTGATAATAATGTATAAAGTATAGATAACACAGAGCATGCAGCCAAAAGCATGCTGAGGTGACGGCTCATTGCCTCTCAGACAGATATGTCAATGTAACATACAAGACGTTAGCGCTGCTTTAGTGCGATTTCTGTACTTGCTCCTCTTGTGTCTGACAGCAGGACAAAGAGCTTAAGCTACGATTATCTGCTAGCTCTCTTTTTCTCTCTCTCTGTCCTTTCATCTATGTCGTACACAAACATAGATGTGTGCATTTGTGATCAGCATACATTCCCTGATGCTGTCCACAAGCAACTATAGGAATAAACCTGGAGAAAAAAATTCTGTCATTTAAAGATGTTAATGATTTTTGTGATTTGATTTAAGTGTGTATTTCAGTCTAAATGTCTAAAATTCCAATGCAACAGGTGAAATTCAAGGCCATCACAGTCCCCTTCGGAGGTTGTTTGTTAGTAGGGAGAGTACATCAATATACCACTGTGGTGCTCCATCTCTCAGAACATCCCCTCCCTCTTCTCCTCTACCTTTACTGCTAACCTCCTCCCACTCTGGCCAGTAAACTGAGGACACTCACCAAGCTGTGGCTTCTCCAAGGCGGCTGCTGCTTCCAGTTCTCGACAGACACACCTTCCAAACCAGTCTGCAGTCAACACTGTGCACCAACCACAGGGAGAGACCACCGAGGAACAAGCTCAACAGCCAGCAATTTCTGAGAAGAAGCCGCACCATGGCCGAGAAGCAGATAAAGAGTGGAAGTGGAAAAGCGTCCAGCCCTGGTGCACACTGCAGCTGAGCTCTCCCTGCTCTGGGACCCATCTCATTCAGCCAAGATTGCTTCATACAAAAGTTGACAATGCACCAGTGAAAGCCATTGTTGATATTCAACATTTTTTAAATAGCTGAGCAGAATAGACAACATGGCAGGCTGCAAAACTTGGCAGGGGAAACTGACCTGGAGCTTCCTGTTTAAAAGGCTTGCCATGCGGAGTGAGAGCAGCAAGGGCTATTGTGTTAAAAAAAATAGAGCTGGTGTGAAAGAGCCCAAAAACAAAACATGTCCCATCACACGGAGCGGAGAGCACAATGGTCTCTATGCAGCAGGAAGAGGACAATCACAGCACACGGACACAAGCGTATATGCATTACCAAAATGAGACAGGCTGACAATAAACCCAACGCAATCAGATTCAGTTTAGACAAGATTAGACCACTCTCTCCCTGATGTATGCTCATACGGGAAACAGAGCAGTTCACTACCATATCTGGGTTAAGTCCATGAGGAGGTTAAGAGTATATTTACTGTATTGTGCACAGCCGATCACATTAGACTAACGGCGTGCTGGCTGAACTCCAAGGGAATGTCTTCACAAAACCATCCATTCCTCTACTGTTGCACACACCAGGATCACACTTCTGTTGCTAATGGCGTTGTGTTTCCATCATTGTCAAGTTGACAGGCCCGCAGATTGATATGGACATTTAAGACGCCTTCAACCCTCCATATGTGTGAGCGTCACTGCAGCGCTCGTGTCCCAGATCCTATCAAAACATCTAGAGGTGTGTGTGTGGCCTCGGGCAGGTCCCAGTGTTGTATTTCACCCACCTCGTGTCTCACGGCAGGACCGGGTGGGAGGGGTGCCTTTTCAGACTGCCAGTGATTAATGTGGATTTTGAAACCCCTAAAGCAAAGAACGCTAAAGGGTTTTACTATCTATGGAATAATAAATTAATAAACTGATATCTCCGTGAATTTGTCAAAGCTCAGAAAAGGTCCTTGTACTGTTATAAAAAAAAAACATGTACAAAAATTTCATTTGTTTTACACATTCTCTTTACAGGGTGTTGAATATCACCAGCCACTCAGATCACATGTGCCTATTTCTCAAAGGCTTTATGACTTCCTTGCTGTCATTTGACTCATCATCTCATCGTATTTTGCACAGAGGATGTTAAGTGGAAGACTTTGGTAACAAAATCTGTGCATGCTCGCTTCTCACCTGTCCTTGGAATATGAGATAGTTGTTCGGCACAGTCTTTTCATCCCAGCAAGGTTGACGGCATGAGAAACAGGGAAACAGGGCCAGTCTGCTGCATGGTTTTAGCCTGAGTGAGAGAGAAGTGTAATTAGAGTGATCAGGGAGAAATTACAGTGTTGTGAATGGAGGCCGGGCCCGCATAATCTTAAAGGTGTGTCACTCGGCTGAGACAGAGAGAGATTTGGAGAACCTGTGGCGTCCTGACTGGAAATCCACATTGGTGCCACCCATCACACACATTAGCTGCCATCAAAGCTCTAATTTTACTCTAGCATTACAGCCCGCTCCCGGTGTGCCCCTCCCTCCCCTGCTGGTGTGGATGGTGCAGCCTGGTGGGAAAACGACATTCAATCTGCTGTCCAGCCCATTCAGTCCAAATTGGCAAATGACAGCCTCTCCGCCTCTCAGATTTCGGGAAGTGAAAGGTACCGGCGCAGCCACGATCCAGAGAAACAGGGGAGGTGATGTGGAGCAGTGGCTGGAGAGAGTGGACTGAGAGGTGGGTTAACAGCCTCCCTTGTCGGCCTCTGTGGTGACAACACTGGACTGAGAACAGAGAAAAGAGGAGAGAAGAATGCCCACTTGCAGATCAAAGAAACTTCCCCAAGTCCAAATGAGAGGAGGTTGACCCCAATTCCCTAATCACCCACTGTACCAATGCGGCCAGGCAGCATGGCAGGATGGCAGCAGCATTTGCCCTTGTTCAGGTCAACACCACTGAGAAAGCAGAACAAAGTTAAAATTTATAAAGATAACTTTAAAAGGTTTGGGATTTCTGGGCTGCGGCAAGTTTATTCTAGCTGAATCTAATATTTTAAATGTCAGACAAGGGTTTTCAACTAGTCCAGGCAGCTACCAACATCAGTAGTTTTCATTTAACAGCTAATTTCCTTAATAGAGATAAATCAAATTTTATTTAAAGCTTTTCTGAAGAATTTATTGTAGAAGTCAACCATTGCTTTGCCTGAGAACATCATGCATTGACATGTAGGAGTGGGACAGTAAACAGCAATATTGCTAAGGAAGAGAACAATGGTCCGTAGTACATTTAACAAAGATAATAGCCTTATATCATCAGATTGTACAGAAAAGGCTATAGTTATCAGCATCGTTCTCTAGATCAATGTTGTTTTCACTTATAACAATGTACAATCCTATAATAGTGATTAATAGTAGTTGTTAATCGCAATGATTTGGCCATGATCATTTCTATATCATCCTATGCCAATGATTAGGGAACACTATTTGGTCTATTTAGAATTGTGCTTGTGGTTAGAATATAATCACAATTGCAAAAATAAATTATTTAAATTCAATCTACAATTCCAAAAAGTGCTGCTGTGAATTTTCTAGACTGCAAACATCATTGTCTCCTTGTCTTGAATCAAGGAGTCTGATTTATTGAAGCAACTGTGCACACAATCACAAAACTACCTGTCCCTGACAGAGCGTCATCTGTCCCTAAACTGTGTCATAACAATGCAAACAGAGTTTTTATACCCAAAGGGGGGTATAAGGCACAGGGATGATACAGACACATAAGATAAGACCTAGTTTCATCTGAGAACAGGTCAACACAAGGCTGGATCAACAATCAGTAGAGTAACAAGCTAGGATCGATGTAAACAATAGGCTCATATGAGGAGCACAAGGCCAGAGTGTACATGAGATAACAGCTAGGATTACAGCAAGCCATCAAGAAAGTAGATATAAAAAACCAAGATGTAATAATGAAGAGGTTGTGATAATCTCGCTTAACAGTAGATCTATGGTGTACCATTTATGAACAGATCACTGATGTAAAGATTTCCATAAAATGAAGGCTTTTTATTTGTCCTTTTATATCATCAATCAAATTTATAATCAAGGTTTACTCTTGGTTAAGATGTTATCTTGAAACTAACATATTGTCAGGGTTTTTGAAATTTTCAGAATTTCAGAATCACAGACCTGAATCAAGAGAAAAAATTAAAAAAAAAAGAGAGAAAAAAAATCTACTAAATGAATGGATATATTGTACTTACATACTACCTAAATCTACACAACAGCAAATGCACAAACAGCTGTCATTTGTCCGTATTTGCCATGAGACACACATAGAAACATATTGTGTCAGACTCTAACAGTCCGCCTGGCTGAATAGTACTTGTTCTACTAATTAAGTGCTAATGGCAGTTCCCCCTGCAGAGAATACTAATTAATGTTCCATTCTTGTGCGGCCTGAGCGCGTACTCCACGGCAGCCTAATGAGCGGAGGCAGGTACGTCTTCTCCAAGGCTGCCTTAATAGGGACAACACAGTGAGAGGGCCATTCCAGGGGGCTGCTTCCTGTTCTCTTCAAGACCCCCCTCAGAATACTTACAATGAAATGAAAGGGTTTTGTCCCATAAACTCCAGAAATTAGGCAAGCCTATCTGACTGTATGGAGACCACTTCAAAGTTTCTGCATAGAGCTGTTAATATACCTGCAGTTATGAAAATTTGTTTGGGTTACAATAGTAAATCTGCTTAGCAACAAATAAAAAAATAAAAAGTTGTAAACTGTATCAGGTATGAATGTGATTGCACTGGAAAAGTAAACATAAAACTGTTCCATTTGAATAGTCTATATATTGAGTACTTTTTCCTATTTCTTGTGTGTCTTTCTACAGAATCATTTCCTCAAAACTGCTGATGCCTCTTAGAAAACAACTTCCATTTTATATAGTTTCCAGGGCTCGAGAATGTGCACTGCCAGGAAATAAATAAATACATAACCTGTTTGGATGCAGAAAGCCTGGGAATCAGATTCAAAGTGCTGAAGAATGAATGGATGTGCGAGTATGCGGGTGTGTGCAAGAGCGTAAACATAGATTGAGGCTGGTATTGGAATTACCTGAGTGAGATAATGGTGGTGCATTAGATTAACTTTCAGGCCCTAAATGCAACACATTTAGGCAATCTTGTCCCCCAAAAACATGTCAATGTCTGAAAGGCCTCCCTCTCGCTATCAGGAGCCTCTGGTCCCCCACACTGATGCAGCTGGCAAGGCGCTAACGGTGACTGTCAAAACGCAGCGCCAGATCTAGTTATAAAATAATTGAATTTTCATATCAGAGGGGACCAGAGTCCCAGCAGACAATAGGACTGCTGAGTCCTCTCTGATATTGGCTCAGGCCCTTTGCCATGCGCATGAAATCAGTATGTTAATGTTCCAGGGTTTTCTTTTTTTAAGGGCACTTGTGCTCTCGCAATGTACTACCGATGCGGTTTCAAAAAATTGCAACTATTGATAAGTAGGCAGCCAGCAACCCCCTCGACCCTCCTCCCATCCAACATGCCCACACCGCCTCCCCCCAACCCTGCTCAGCTCTAGATGTTCTCGCACCCCCATCCGCCCCCATTATTAAAATTGTAATTTATTTTTCTAAATCAGAATGACAGCTTGCTTTCTTTTCTGTGCAGCAGGCAGTGAATCACCAAGCTTTAATTACTTTCGTAACTTCGCTGACCCTGTGAGCGTGCTGCTCTGCCAGAGAAAATGGGACCTCCAACAAAGGACCTCCATAGCTGCAGCCGCCTCTGGTTCATTCAGAATGCGAAAATTTATCAAACTACATATTTTATAAGATTTTGTTAACATTTCACCTCCTATCTCTTTCACACTCTCCCAGTGCACCCCCGCTTGTAGCAGTTTCTCGTCTAGAAACTCGGGAACACCATAGCCTTAGTCCAAGTCTGCCTCTCTTTCATTGTGAGGCTGTTCATGTTGACTCAACAAGGACCTACCAGGTCAAAAAAGCCATAGGTCAAACCATTATCAGTAGCCCTCATATCCAGGCCGAGGCCCTAGCAGCAGGCAGACACACAGATCAGGTCCTGCAGCTACAAAGCACAGCTCAACAGGGATCAACGCCACATTTGATCATCGCACAGAGCCATAGCCTGGGGATGCCGGGGTCACACTTACTTCAGCCACTTATAGAGCCTTTGGCCTGGACCTGAGTATACAAATATATAACCTTTACACATAGATAATGACCATGATGTAAAGAAGTTAATGTGTGTTACTTTTAGTACTTTGAGGTCAAACTTAGAAAAATAGATTTAGTGGCTATGTCTGTTTCTTATAGCCAACAGATCCATATTTTCACCATGCATGGGTGGTACTGGCCGCCTTATTAAAGCAGCTAATATGTTGTAATCCCTGCTATCGCCCTCACCTTCTCATTGGCACACCTCTGTTTCGGGCTGTGCCACTGTGTGTGAACCAGAGCTGCACAGGCACAGTTGGTCTTTTGCTGACTGCCTGATAATTGAATGAGCGATTATCCCTCCCATTAATAGACAATGATACAGAAAGCAGTGCCATATGTAAGGAATATTAATGAGTGGCTGCAGAGGCCTAGATAAGAGAAGCGCCGTGTGGTTGCTGTAATAGGGGTTAAAACAATTTGCCCCCCACCACCACCCAATCCTCCATGAACACTGGATCTGCTCTATGCTAATCCTCCAACCAACCACACACCCAGCAACAAACTCACAGCACCCCCAACAGCGGGAGTGGTGTAGGGTGGTGACCTCGCGGCTGCCAAGGCCAATCTGCTTTTGTGTAAGAGCGCGAGCAGGGTCACTAGGCAACAAAATAACTATGAACAGCTAATAATGAAAAAACAGTATTAAAGCTATCAGGAATAAAGAGACAATAAGACCATGTACACGTCTTGTATAAAATGTTTTGCTGTATTGAAATGTAACATCAATATGGTACAATAATGCTTGTCTCTTGTGTCACGTTTTCTACACTTTATTCAATTTAAAGATCAAACTAACTTTTAACCTCACATGACAAAGGCCTATCCTTCTTCATCTAGAACAGATTTGATCAAACCTTGCCCCAGCAGGTGTAGCAGCTTGGGGCACCCATTCCCACAAATCTTCACGCCAATCAATATCTAACATCTATTAGCATTGGCAAGCAATATTTCCCCTTTTTTACCTTGCAATAATTGTGCTTAATGCTGTGAAGTACCTTATCATAGGTCTGACTGCCGAAGAAAGGCCGTCTCCATAGCAACGGTGAAAGCCATTGGTTTCCTTTTCAGCAGAATAATGAACTTCTCTCCTCTGTGTGTCACTCCACTCGCAGCCTCTTCGATTAAATTGAAGTCCGTGCGTCCTTGAAATCCCTCGTCTCTGCCTTATAATTTGGCAAACAAGAGAAACACAAAAATGTTCAAGTCTCAACAGATGCATCACTTTAAGGCGCTGCGTGGGCGTCTTTAACTGTAAATCAATATTTTCTGCAAAGTCCAGCATTTAGAAGTAAATCTGCTCTGTGGTTGAAAATATTTAAGTCTAGACAATTATTACATAAAATGATTAATTATTAC
The DNA here is from genome assembly GCA_036785185.1 of Paratrypauchen microcephalus. Classification (NCBI taxonomy): domain Eukaryota; kingdom Metazoa; phylum Chordata; class Actinopteri; order Gobiiformes; family Gobiidae; genus Paratrypauchen; species Paratrypauchen microcephalus. The sequence goes on from JAVJIX010000023.1 coordinate 4,123,014, forward strand.
GTAAAAGTCATCTGTGTTTTATTTGTTTCACAATAATTTATGTGTAAAAGTGTTTTTAAATTTTATGGGAAGCCTGTCAAAATTATTTTAGATGATATTTAAATGTCATTTTGTCATAGTATGTCTTTCTAGAGAATGGGAAAAAAAATTAGAGGAAAAAATATTTAGCATAAGCAATGAAAAATATGGCCTGTATATTACTTTTTTATTGCACCAGTCCATCAAGAATTTTATGTTCTTGTCTGTGTATGAATAGTTATTTACATGCGTCCCATTCAAGCTCATATGACATTAGTTTGTCTTGTTTTCTTCTTATTTGTTATTACATTTTACTACTGAAAAGTCAAATTTTACATTTTAAACACGGCAATTATTTCACTTCAAACTATTAAAGTAACTGATAGTGTTATCAGCACTCGCCATCATCTCCTTACTTCTCTGTCCTCTCCTCCAGTGTTTCTATCCATCTTTCTTCACCTTCTCCTCTGTTCCCCCATTTTACCTTTAAATGAGCCTTTACAGAGCCAGTGCCACAATAAGACCAGGCAACAAGCAGCAGTGGGGTCAAAATATCAGACATTACTACAGTTCATGTTATTTTTAATGTTTTCCCTGACACATTTTAAACTGACAAAAGTTCAGGGGTTACAAGTGGATTATTAGTGAATTCCACCATCACAAAATATCAACTCAGACATGAGGTAATGAATAAATGCAATAATGCGATATATGTCCATTAGCCTATATCATGTTTGCACTTTAAGATAACAGGTGAATTTATCTGCTCCATCATGTTCATGATAATGAGGTTTATGAAAATCTCTAGCAGACAGAAACGTAGGACACAACATGCATTATCAATTTATTAGCTAAAATTGTGGCTAATCGGTCATATTAGGCGCCTGCTCATCTGGAAAAAAAAAAAAAGCATGTTTATGTGCATGTTGTTGGCAGTGTCCTTGAGCAGTGTCACCTCATGAAGAATTCTTTGTCAGTATTGTCTGTGAAATGTCAATCAGAGAAGCACATATTATAGGTTTAAAAAAAAACAAATCATAATAAGATTGTGTTAATTTTACAATCGTGGGCCTACATTAAACATTTTAAGATTTTATTTACAATCTATGGTTCAGACAAGATTTTTTTTTTATTAGGCCTATTATTATTATTATTGTTATTCTGTAGGTCACACATTGAAGTGGTTGAGCATGTACACTATCATTATAAAATATATCTATATCAACATGCCATAAATCAAGGAAAAAAGAAGGACTTACAGAAGAGGCCTTTTGCACGGGTTGTTTTCTGCAGGACCCGCGAGTGCAACCACTTTGACTTCCGCCGGTGTTCCTCCACAAGGGGGCACCAGTGAGCTGTGAGCGCACTCAGAATGGGGTGTAAGGAGTGGGGATTTTGCAGTGGTATTTGTAAATTATAAATCACATCTTTTAATGCGACATTTGGCTTAATTTCACGATTAAGACTGTCAGCCATATAAGACAAGTGTATGCTATTATTTAATGATTAGATGGTTGATGGTCACAAATGAAGACAAAATACTTCCAAAGCCTATTTGATTAACACCTCATTCCTATTGCACAAGGCTAAAGGAAAAACACTCTTGGGAGAGTTTCCAAATCAGGTGTTTTTTCATGGACCAAGTTTATGATCTGGAAATGGTCTCTTTGTTACTTTGGTATAAATTAACAAAATATGCACTACCTGTCAAAAGTTTGGACACATCTCCACATCTCCTCATTTTTTTTAGTTCACTACTTTCTATATTTTATACAGGTATGAAAACACTGATATATGATCCCATATAAGTGGAATTATGTAGCAAAGAGAAAAAAGTTAAATAACACAACTCCTTTTTTTATTTTTATTTTTTTATTCTAATTCCTCAAAGTTAATTCCTTTGCTTTATCAACAGCATCGCAAACCCTTGGCTTTCTCCCAGTGAATTTCATGATGTACCCTGAAATGGTTTTCACTTCACAGGTGTGCCAGGGTCACGGTCAGGGTCAAGGAATGCCAAGAGTGCAAACAGTGATCAAAGCAATTGATTATTAGTGATCAAAGATTAGATTAGATAGATCAGATTTTTAAATAATCTAAAATAAATTATTTTGTTAGTGAATTATTTTAAGTTTATTTTTTGGTTATTACATTCCATATGTGTTCATTCATAGTTTTGATGCGTTCAGTGGGAATCTACAACTTAAACAGTTCATTATACATTTCCAAAACCAGTATTATGCAGATAGAGTCAGATAACAACAAATTACAAAAAATAGCTGGCCCCTCAGGCAAAAGAGAGAGGGAAAATCACTTGATCGAGAAAGAAAATGTGCTGAACTAATCAGCTGTCAGAGCTGAAGAACAAAAACAGCTGGGGCCTGGAGCTGAGGTTTCTGGGAAATACCAAAATCTTCGAAGAAGCAGGAATCATAATACAGTGTTTATATGTTTGCTTATAGACAGGATTTACACCAGCTCCTGTAAGAGTCTTTCTCATTAAAACGTAAAAGTATTAATATAATAAAGTAAAGTAAATAAAGAAATGTGTCTGAAATAAATGTTATAAATAAAATAAATGTTCCACAGTAGCTAAGTAGCAAAATGGCTATATGTGTTATAAAAATACATCATAAAAATAAGGTGTAATTTTGTCTAGTGCATTGTCGCCTCCTACTTGTCCATTGTATTTTGTGAGTTCATAGAAATTTGTGGTTGCATTTGATTCTGCTGTTGGACCTGGCTACTTAGTGTTCGTCTTTTTCCCGTCAGAACCGTCATCAGTTTGGACCGGTAGTGGTCACCTGCCAGAAAATATACAATTGGGTCTATGCAACTGTTAAGACTGGCTAGCGGTCTGGTGATCTTGTACGTGAAGTTGACAATATTGAGGAATTCACAGTTGGCATTCAGCACGCGGGAGGTGTAGTAGAGGGTCCTTGTTATGTGAAAGGGAACAAAGCTGACAGCAAAGACCACCAGCACAATTATAATCAGTTTAATAGACTTTTGACGAGAGACATTTCCTTGTTGGCTAGCAGATAATCCCACTCGGGGTCTGCAAAGTGACCTGGCCATGAGGCAGTAGCACACCACAATGACGGTGAAGGGGACCCCAAAGAGAAGCACCATGACGACAGAGCTGTAGTCTACATACTCATTGAAGGCATCCTGGCTGGTTGTGTCATGACAAAGTGTATCATTGCCCCGCCAGGAAGTAGTAACAAAAATCAGATTTGGCACTAGGCACACAGTGACTACTGCCCAGACCAGTCCACATACCAAATGGGCATGACGGGGCTTTATCAGAGTCAAAGACTTGATGGGGTGACAAATACCCAGGTAGCGGTGCACACTGATGCAAGTAAGGAAGAGGATGCTGCAGTACAAGTTTGCATAGAATAAGAATCTCACAATTTTGCAGGCGGCTACTCCAAATGGCCAGTGGTTGCGGTTGGCGTAGTAGTATATGAGTGTGGGCAGGGAGATGACATAGAGAAAGTCTGACAGAGCGAGGTGGAACATGTACACAGTACTGGGATTCCACGGTCGCATCTTTAGAAACATCCATAGAGCCATAGCATTAAGCACAAATCCGATCACAAATACCAGACTGTAGGAGACAGGAAGAAGAATGTATTTGAATTCCTCATCGAAGCGGCAGCTGGAGTTGAAAACAGGGCGAGAAGCAGCTGACAGGTTGTGGCCATGACTGCTTACTATCACCGGTTCCATTCTCACAGCTCTATAAATGTAAAAGAAAAGGCACAAACTCAGATACACATTCATACACATTTTATAAACATGCCAAAATCTAAAAAGCCTGTCATCACTGTTATGTCAGCAGTGTAGTAAGGGACATCTCTCTCTGCTGTGTGCAGCCTACTTTAACCTGCAGGTTTTGATCAGGCAGTAATGAAATCAAAGCACACAGACTACGGTGTAGCAGGTAAACACTCTCTGACTTGTAGCAACTTGTAGTACTGTAACTTATAATTATAATGGCAACACATTAAGGCAAAAGGGGTATTTTATGACACCCGGTAAGGCATCTGCTCTTAACACAGATTGTTGCTGGTAAAAAAAAATAATAAATAAATAAGTTAAATAATAAATAAATAAGTTAAATAATAAATAAATAAATAAACAATAATAATAATAATAATAATAATAATAATAATAATAATAATAATAATAATAATAATAATAATAATAATAATAATAATAATAATAATAATAATAACAGTGGGATATGCTAACTTACCACAGTGGAAAAAGTAGCGTAGAAAAAAAAAAAAAAAATTCCAAACTAAAGGGAATTTTCTCCGTTTGTCCGTCGAATTGCGTCGAATGCGCTCATGAAGTTCAGGAGATGCAATTAAGACGCAATAGTTTTCATCAACTCTGAATCCATGGCAATGTTAAAGCACCGTGACAGACAATGTTGCCCACGCCTAATAAAAATATACGATTGCAGCCTGTTGTGTAGGAGGGAGCCACATTGCTGAGTGGACGCTCTGCGCACTAAAACAGGCATCAGACGGAGTGAACCACGTGGAAGTCATCGAGCTCATTTTAGAAAGTCACCGGACAAAGCCCCTGTCGGTGTTTCACATCATGTTGGCAGGCTTTAACTATCGATCCTCTAGACACAACATGGCTTATCACTGGACACATGAGCAGTGAAACTTTGTTTTGGGTGTGTTCGGGTGAAGTCTATTAAACTTGATCATAAAAGTATCACGAGCTATCCAGTGAGATATTATGTATAGGCCTACTACCTGGACAACTGCAAATTTTATTATATTGTTTACCTTTCCCCCCGCACTTTTTTTTTTACCATGTTCTATTATTGCATGCTATTAGTACTTCTTGACTATCTTAGCGAGTCAATCAGTTCTTCTGATCCTAAGCATAACATTGCATTTTTCACCTTGTGTTGATCCTGCATATGACAAATAAACAATATTGAATCTTGAAACTGAGGCAGGGGCGGACTGGGCCCAAAAACGGGACTTTTCCCCTACAAATCGGCCCACGGTGGGAACTGAGGGATTACACCAACAATAGGATAAGATGATGATTTAGTCACCAAATAGTTTCTGGCTTATGATTGAGGTGTTCAAGAGTGTCCTTGTGTGCCCCTCTTCCTCTGGAGTCACTGCGATTATGTTAAAACAGAAAGTGCACCATGTGAGCAAAGTGGACTGGGAGGGGCTTTTGCGGTTTGTTAGGAATGTGTGTGGATCACTGCCAGCTTCTGAATCTAAGAGGGCCTCTGACTTTTACACATGTGGATATATGGAATGCATATGTTTGTCTAGTGTTATTATTGTAAATATCTGACATGGATTTACACCAGTTAACACAGAATTTCAAACAAAATGCAAGAAACATTCAGGCATTTTCTGGTCATCTCATTATTCATTAGAAATACAGTGTTGTAATGCATTAATCTAATCATAACTATTTTTGGTTGCAGGTAACAGTGAAATTTGCTGCTCCAGTATACTTGGCCTTAAGATTACAACCAGGAAGAAAAAAGTAAAACCCTCACAAAAATTCAAAAACTAGGCAAGTCCTATAGTAAAATATGTTAACTATGTTTTAGTGGAAGGAGTATTCTATCCTGTCATATGCACTTTAAGTGTTTTTACAGATCACAATAAGTACTGACACTGTCGTGACATCGTGGTCAGTGACACAAGAGTTTGGTCAAACAGAGGGAAGTGTTTGAACATTCAAATAATAAGTAACTAGAACTGAAAATGAAATAACTGAAACTGTGTCTAGTTTTATAGCTCAACAAATGACCTTAATAAACCTTAGTTGAATAGAGTAATTACATTAAAGACAGTTTAATTAACAATTGCCTACCATGGAAATGTGTGCAAAAGAAAACCCTGTAATGTCACAAATGACTACTACAGAATGGCCCTTCTCATTGGTCAAGTAATGCATTCCCATACAAAATGACTTGCATTGCTTAGAGAAGAGCTGCTTTATGCACTTAAGGCATAAACGGCATGGTAAACAAAATGAACTAAAGCAGCTCATATTACAATAGATTTACAGCTATAGACTTAATGGTCCACAGGAAAAACCAGGGGCTTTTAAAGAATACAGGCTCAATATAGCACAGTGAAGTGTACACAGTCAAAGCCTGTGTTGAAACACTAAAGCCATGGGTAAGGATGGAAAAGTGTATTTTAAAAATATATACAGACCTTATTAGGGGGAAAAAACAATGTTTACATGTTAGATTCACATCAAGTATAAAAGTATACAGTATATACATGAGTTGTCTAGATGATGGCTGAATTAAGCCGTTTTCTTTGAAGCTCTATGGATTTAGTATAAACAGCATAGTTAAACTTAAGGTCGGTATTTATTACCAGCGTTTCAAGCTCAACAAGTTCAAATAGATGTTCCAGTTTCATTTTTACATTTAAGTCCTTGTCATTTGTCAGTTCCAGTTTTTGGGAAGATTTTCAAGGATCATGCGTCGATGAGCAGGGTTTGTTACTCCAGCAGCACGGAGATCTTCCTCTGTGATGCCACTGTGGAAAACATCACTGTGTCACTGACGTTCATGTACAATACAGCAAATACAGGCAGAACCACAGAGCTACAGCTTAGGTATTAGAGCTGCCAATGTTAAACACCACTCTTAAAAATCTAAATCTGAGCGTTGCTATTTTATTAAAATAAAAAAAAAGGAAAAAAAAGCTATGCCTTTCCTTAAACTGCTGATTAATTAGTTATGAAAAAAGTTAATTGTGAAGAGAATGTGGTTTGTTGCATGCACTGACACACATGAGCCAATCTCTATACCAGAAGTAATCCAGGTCATCCCAGCCACAAAGACGAAGGCCATGGTGGTATTTCTGAAGACCCATTGTAGAGAGAAGTTCTTGCACAGTTTCGGGTGCACCTTGAAGCTCAAACACCTGTAATAAAGTAGACCTGTTTTACTATGTGCTTTAATGACGGGGAACTGTTACTACTGATGAGAGTTTCATACCTCTTTAACCCAGCCATATTCTCTGTCTGTTGTCATTTTACGACCATTTCTATACTTTGGCTTTGGCTGTACTGAAGGAGTTTTCTGTTCTGTGGGAAAGAAATCCACCTCACTGAGAGACTTGGCGATCTGTAAAGCAGTCAGAGAATGGTCTCCAGTCAGACCTGGGGCCTGGTTCTCCACTAGCCACGGAACAGACGCTTGAGAATGTAGCACTTTAGGTGGAACATGAGGGAAAGCGGCAGGAGGCTTGACTGAAGGGATGGGACTGGTTCTCTCTGGTCGGTTCACAACTTGGTCTTTAATAATCATCAAATGGTTCATATAAAGGTTTTTACGATTTTTGTCCGGCAGAATAGAGTCCTGGGCAGGATTCTGAATGAATTTCTCTTTGGATTGTGCAGTCTGTTCCTGGTATTTTGAAATACTTGAGGGTGGGGAAATAGAGGGTGGATTTTTGGCTGGGAAAAGCTGATAAGAGGAGATTGTTTGAGGTGTGTGAAGGTCATCTGCTTGTGCATATTGTGGCAACAAGGCTGGAATTTCAATCTCTGTAAAATCAGCTCTGCGGCTAGGCCTTCGGTCAAAGTCTGGACGTCCTGAGACTTTGGGGAGCTGTAGAGCCTCATTTCCAGACCAGATCACAGGAGGGTCTCTGCGCTGAGGTGAAGACTGCTTTTTGGGTACCACTGACACTCCTTCAAAGATGAAGTAGGCGGGATTGGTGTAGCTGCTTGGAGACAACAAATAGGGAGATCCCGAGGACCTGTATTCATCACATGCAGAAAAACATAATATTAAGCCAAGAAACTTTTACTAAGCAAAGGGTCTGCTCAGCAGTATTACCTGTTTATTGAAAATCGGGTTTGTGCAGGAGAAAGGTGTCCCCTAACTGAGGGTTTGTCATCTTTATCAAAGCAGAATTCTGAAAAAGCAATTTCAATTTAATTGGAGTTTCCTTGATGAAGAAAAGAGTAATTCTAGAATGAAATTATGCCCTGACCTGGTCACACATTATACATGGGCTTTGTGTCTCAGGATGCATCTGGACAGGGTGAGCCAATCAGGAGCCAAAAGAGGAAGTGGGAAAGAGAAAGCAGCAAGTGCAAAGCCATTGATCGTGAAGAAACCAAACAGAGGAAGATACTGAAGCAGAAGCATGGGTTGCAGTATTATTAAAAACTAAAGTTTAGTCAGAAATGCAAGAGTTGGGAGGAAAGAGGAAACAACACCTATGTATCACCAACCATAGATTTTAGTCCTGGTTCCCCTTCTGTCTTTAGGCACATGAACCCTGACTCGCCCTCGTATGGAGCCTATCTCTTCCCCGCGGTGGCTCAAAAATGTTTCAAACTGCTCTGAGGCTCCAATGACAGAGCGCAGAGCTACACAACATTCACCTGACACACAGAAACTGAGAGTTAACAAGGGCTGGGCTGAGCAAGGTATCAAACAATATACATGTTTTCATAATATTGACTGATTTGCTTATTAAAAACAAATAAAGATGGTTTGGGGTCCTTATAACACACACTATACAAACAGTTCAAATTAATACCAAAAACACTCTTTACAAATCACATACTTTTACTACCACATTTTCACATTTTAACACATTAGCCATGCTTTTAGCCATGTTAGAATATAGTTTCCTCTTCAGAATCAGACTTGGGAGTTGTGTTTTGTTACATTCACACCTGCTTGATTAAAATATTCTGGCTATATTTTCAAACACAAAATGCTCTGTTCCACTTTGCGATGTCATGAAGCAAGTTAAGCAAGTTATCAGCTACCTTTTACCTTTTGTTCAGTAGAGACAGGCAATTCAAGAGCTGAATTTATCCAAATAATTCTAGTGAGGGTGTATAGAGCTTACTGTCTATATTGTATATACTGTATATATCGCACTTGCTGCTCCTTGCACGTCTGATTAGATGCTAAACCACATTTCGTTAGATGTTTTTATACATGTTTAATGACAAAGTTGAATCTAATCTAATCTAATAGAGTTTAAAAACACATTAGGGCACTTCCTGTATTACCACATGACATCACAAGGTGGAACAGTGTGTTTCAGTTTGAGAGAAGAGCCTAAATATGTAGGGTTTGTGTGTGTGGATGAATGAATATGTTTTTGATGAAGAAACAACATTATAACATAGACTACAAGATAGCGTAATATGGGCTCTTTAACAAACAATAGTTTGTACTTTTAAAAGCATTGCGTGAAGAGTCCCTCAGTCATCCAGGTAGAATCCATGATAAAAGGAGAAATTCAATTTGTCAACTGGACAAAGTTTGTTTGGTCGAAAACGAATTGAATTTGAATTTCAAATTGAATTTCTCCTTTTATCATTTAAAAGCATTGTTTCAGTTCTTACCATATGATTCAAAGCCATCACATGACTTCACAGACAGCAGCAAGTGTTGATCTTGAAGATACTCCAGATCAGAGAAAATGGGAAAGAGCTGCCAGAGAGAAAAAAAACAAACAAACAATGAAATGAAAAGTTTTTTTGTTTTTTTTTCAAATATCCTTAAAGGATTTTGTACCTTTGGCAACTGTTTAAAAGACCAGCCAAGCTTCAGAAACCCAGGAACGTCACAGCTCTGAGAATCATTTTCACAAGAGCGGCGCGTTTCTGAACATTCAAAGATATACACTTTTATATGGTTTGCATTACACATATTATAAACTCTACTATTCAAGGATGCCATACCTTCAAGACAGGGTGAATAACATTCAATAAAAAATTTGGCTTTGCTTGATGTTTTTACAATGACTTCAACAATTTCGAGTTCAATCCATGCTTTCTCCACGCTTGTTTTTCTATCTGTTTAACACCACTGTAGTTAGTTGCTGGTTTTTTTTATGAGACAATTGTATTTTTTGCGTGTATGTCCAACAAAACTTTCACAGCACCTGTTCTGGAGACAAAATGAGGTGTCACTCCAACTTCAAAAGTGGCAAAAACAGGAGAGTGATCACTTGTAAAGATGTCATCAGTGCAACCTGTCATTAAAAAACATTAGTATTATATTTAGGGCAAAGACAGATGGGGTGAGTCAGCAACTCGTGTGAGAGTCCTATTGTATTTGTAACATTTTGAGTAAAATCACAAAAATCAAGCAGTAAAAAATAAGATCTTAGAATATATAGTAGAAAATTTGAGTTCGGTGAGTTCTAATTTTTCAGTGAAAACCCCAAGAAAAAGTACTGAAAGATGGCTCAGTAGTGTCACCTCAAAAATGTATAGTGCTGCAATGGGAGCCCAGCCTGATTTAAAAAAAAAAAAAATCAATGGAGCAAGATAAAAACTAGCATAAAAATGTCAAAACTTATATATATAATTGTCCCACACTAAACAGGAAATTGTCCATATTGGATCAAACATGGGACTGACAAAATCACTCCTCACAATCTTTTGACATCTCCAACAGTTTCATCTAAAATACTTCTGAAACAAAACCCATGTGTTGTAAAATACTATCAATTAGATTTCAAATACAAGGTTGGACATTGTCGTGGTACTTTTTTCAACAAAATGGCAATTTTTAGAAAAAACAATACATTCATATTATTTCATATTTATTATTGACTGTAATCTTACCATATGCAGTGCAACTAATGTATGTTTCTGGATAGGATTTCCACAAAATCCTGTCACACCACGAGGGCACATTTACTCGCACCTACAACAAAAATGTCATTGTTATTATTACGGTGTGAAAAACTGTAAGGTATGTCTCTTGTTGCCACTGTTGCACTGAGCTAGAATGAGAATAATGCTCCTATTTTTGGAAGCAACAACTGTTCTGGACGACAAGTATGCCGCAACCAGACCTCTCAGGCAGTATTAGGATTACTCACAAAATATAATTAGCCTGTGAACTGCATACTTGTGATATTTATAGAGAAGTTAGTCACATATTAGCTGTCAACAATTCACATAGACTAATGCCCTATTATGCGTATTTCATACATTTATTATCAATACATTTACCGTTTCTTAGCCATATGAGGTTAATTTCATTCATTTATATCACTAGTTAAAATACCAGTAGATTTAAGCCGTTTTTATCTAAAAACATGTAGCCCAGTATCTCTGAGATCTACTTGAGCTTCACGCTCACGCCAGACAACTGCCAAAGATCTTCTGACCATTCCTCACACTAAACTGCAGACCTCTGGAGTCCGAGCCCTCAGAGTAGCTGGCCCTACACTCTGAATCTCTCTTTCCCATTCAACATCCAACAGTACGGCACACTGTGACTTTCATTTATACAGATCTTTTCATCGAGGCTTTTAGAATCACGTATAGCGCGTTGGGTGCCTAGTACGGGAAAGTTAGTATTATCAACATTTTATGATTTTTATTGAACATTAATGCACATTAATTTATAATTTAATAATGACTTTAAATATATATGTCTTAATATGTGTCTGTACAACGTAGTGAAATATTTACCCCTGAAGTCTTGTATTTTTGCCACAAATAGCAGTTTCTGGAGCCTCTTTCATATCGATATGTCGGTGGAAATATGATCTTCTCTTCCTCTTAAACACATGAACAGAAATTTGAAGCAAACAATGTCACACAAAAGAAATATTGAGAAATACTCAAAAACTCACTAAAATTGAGGAAACACTTCCTCTTGTGTCTTTCTCTGGTCAGCTGGTCGGCACACATGAGCTCATCAAATTCTCTCTTGGAAACATGTTTTAAAATATCCTATAATATACATCCATGATCAACATCAGTTTTTGAGCATTTGTTCCACCACAGTTTAGATTCCGGATGAACCTGCACATCCAGGTCCAGTCGGTAGTTGAGGTCCCCACACCAGAACAGGTGAGTGAAGCGAAGACTGATGTCAAATGGGCCAATCTTGTCACCAAGGGAAAGCAGTCTCAGGATGTCCATAAAATTCTGGTTTCTCCTGAAATCAAACATAAGCGCTATAATATATGCCATAAATAGTGAACATCAAAGCAAAAACAGTTAAGTATTTACCTAAGGACTTTATCACTTCCAGAGGTCATGTGGCAGTTAACAAACCCAAATGATGTCCCGTTAAAGTAGAAAGAAACTCCAACAGCTCCTTTATTTCCTGGGAATAAAACGTGTAAAATTGCATTACTAAATTCTTGTTCACGATTGTCTGATGGGTCTTACCCAAAGTGTTGCCTAATCCGGTTTTGACGCTGGCTGTGCCCACCCGGCTGATGCGCCCCTCATGTTCAGACTTCACAAACACTGCCAGCCGCATATTCCAGAGGGACTGCACTGCCACCTACAGGACACACGGCTCCATTACGATGTGTAAACGACTTGCCATTTGTATCCATTTGACTGGCCTCTTCAGTAACTACCACTTATGGGAACAAGAGTATTGAATGCCTCCATTAAAATGCATTTTGTAACATATTATAATACATGGTCCAATCAGAGTATCAGAATGTTCTGAATATTTGGAATACTTTCATTGAGTTGTATTACATTATAACTTAAAAAGGCAAAAAGGTGTTAGAACAGCTTTATGCTTATTATCACTAATTAGAGATGGGGGGAAAATGCTAATATGCATTTTTTTTTCTCACTAATGCTGTGCAGTTTAAACTGTGTTTAGTACCTCAAAAAGTAACTCAAATGTATTATATGTATTTAGCTACTTTGCAGCATTGGTAACTAGTAGTATCAAAGACCATTAAAACGGAGGCAATGGGGGTAATGGGGCATTACCAGTTTAAAGTCAATGTGAGTGTAGCTGCGAAGAGTAGCTTTCACGTTCTCAGTCCACTCTCTCTCCCCCTGTGGATTTTCTTGAGTGCCAACAGCATATACGTCATGAGGGAGAAGGCCAATAGACTCATCTGGAGTGTGACCCAAACCGCAACAAGTTACCCATGACTGCAGGGTTCCTGGAGGCGGGGAACCACCTGTATAGCGAAATATTTTCTTTTTAAATACCGTACAGTCCTTGCTTTTACAAAGTGTATACGATTTCTATTACCCATATTCCATGTGCCAATAAACACAGAGAGTAGGTCTGGTTCAATCATCCCAGAGTGCCGCATCTTCATCAGCTGCAGGAGTTGACAGAAAGCATCACGTTTCTGAAAGAAATTAAGAAAAAGATATTTTAACATTTTAAGAAAATATGAATATGACATCTTAATCTTACCCTAGAACTTTCAAAAATCATCTCTCGTGGTGTGTTGTGAAGTTTGTCAACCACCATCTGAACCTTAGCTGAACTGCTTGGAAATTTGACAATCTGAAGAACTGATGGAGCAAAATTATTCTATCTATGCAGATATATGAGCATTGTGGTGGAAGAATAAAATGCACTTACTTCTATCATGGGAAACCTTTTCAACACTAAATGAGTCAGCTTTTCTGTCAAACAGGATCACACCAGAGTCCACATCTACGGAGACAATTTGTCTACCATAGCGTACCATCTTCACCTGAGTAGAAAACGATGGAAATATTCAGAAGAAATCAACAGTATGCATGATTTATAATTGATATTTTTGATGTTGGGTTTTTTACCCCCCTCCTTGAGCCGCCACCTTAACGTGGTGGAGGGGTTTGAGTGCCCGAATGATCCCGGGAGCTATGTTGTCGGGGGCTTTATGCCCCTGGTAGGGTCACCCAAGGCAAACAGGTCCTGGGGGACGGGTCAGACTAAGAGCGGTTCAGAAGCCCATTAGGATGAGAAATAGATCGAGGCCAGTTACGTCGCCCGGATAGGCGTCACCGGGGCCTCACCCTGGAGCCAGGCCTGGGGTGGGAGCTCGCCAACGAGCGCCTGGTGGCCGGGCCTTTCTCCATGGGGCCCGGCCGGGCTCAGCCCGAAGAAGCGACGTGGGGCCGTCCTCCCGTGGGCTCACCACCCGCAGGAGGATCCATAAGGGGCGGGTGCAGAGAGATCTGGGCGGCAGCCGAAAGCGGGGGCCTCGGCAACCAGATCTCCGGACATGGAGACTAGCTTTGGGGACATGGAATGTCACCTCGCTGGGGGGGAAGGAGCCTGAGCTTGTGCGGGAGGTTGAGCGCTATCGACTAGATATAGTCGGCCTGACCTCCACGCACAGCCTGGGCTCTGGAACCCAACTCCTTGAAGGGGGCTGGACTCTCCATTTCTCTGGCGTTGCCCGCGGGGAACGGCGGTGGGCTGGTGTGGGCCTGCTCATTGCCCCACAGCTTAGCCGCCGAATGTTGGAGTTCACCCCGGTGAACGAGAGGGTCGCGTCCCTGCGCCTTCGGGTCGGGGTCAGGTCTCTCACTGTTGTGTCGGCCTACGGGCCGAACAGCAGTGCAGAATACCCGGCCTTCTTGGAGTGCCTGGGAGGGGTACTGGACAGTGCACCGCCCGGGGACTCCGTTGTTCTCCTGGGGGACTTCAACGCCCACGTGGGCAACGACAGTGACACCTGGAGAGGGGTGATTGGGAGGAACGGCCTCCCTGATCTGAACCCGAGCGGTGTTCTGTTATTGGACTTCTGTGCTATGCGCAGTTTGTCCATAACGAACACCATGTTCGAGCACAAGGGTGTCCATCAGTGCACGTGGCACCAGGACACCCTAGGACACCCTAGGACACCCTAGGACGGAGGTCGATGATCGACTTTGTTGCCGTGTCATCTGACCTCCGGCCGCGTGTCTTGGACACTCGGGTGAAGAGAGGGGCAGAGCTGTCAACTGATCACCACCTGGTTGTGAGTTGGGTCCGCTGGCGGGGGAGGAAGCCAGAAAGACCTGGCAGGCCCAAGCGCGTAGTGAAGGTCTGTTGGGAACGTCTGGCAGATCCCTCTGTCAGGGGTACCTTCAACTCACACCTCCGGGAGAGCTTCTCCCGGATTCCGGGGGAGGCTGGGGACATAGAGTCCGAATGGGCTCTGTTCTCGGCCTCTATTGTCGATGTGGCCGCCCGTAGCTGTGGTCGTAAGGTCTGTGGTGCCTGTCGCGGCGGCAATCCGCGAACCCGGTGGTGGACACCGGAAGTAAGGGATGCCGTCATGCTGAAGAAGGAGTCTTATCGGGCCTTATTGGCTCGTGGGACTCCTGAGGCAGCCGACGGGTACTGGCGGGCCAAGCGTGCTGCAGCCCGGGCGGTCGCAGAGGCAAAAACTCGGGTTTGGGAGGAGTTCGGAGAGGCCATGGAGGAGGACTATTGGACGGCCTCAAAGAAATTCTGGCAAACGGTCCGGCGCCTCAGGAGGGGGAAGCAGTAATTCACCAACACTGTTTACAGTGCGGGTGGGGAGCTGTTGACCTCAACTGGGGACGTTATCGGACGGTGGAAGGAATACTTTGAGGATCTCCTCAATCCCACTGTCACGTCTTCCGAGGAGGAAGCAGAGGCTGGAGACTCGGAGGCGGACTCACTCATCACCCTGGCTGAAGTCACTGAGGTGGTTGGAAAGCTCCTCGGCGGCAAGGCAAGGTGGATGAGATCCGTCCTGAGTATCTCAGGTCTCTGGATGTTGTAGGGCTGTCTTGGCTGACACGTCTCTGCAACGTCGCGTGGCGGTCGGGGACAGTACCTCTGGACTGGCAGACCGGGGTGGTGGTCCCCCTGTTTAAGAAAGGGGACCGGAGGGTGTGTTCCAACTATCGGGGAATCACACTCCTCAGCCTTCCTGGTAAGGTCTATTCCAGGGTGCTGGAGAGGAGAATTCGACCGATAGTCGAACCTCGGATTCAGGAGGAGCAGTGTGGTTTTCGTCCCAGCCGGGAACACTGGACCAGCTCTATACTCTCCATCAGGTGCTCGAGGGTGCATGGGAGTTTGCCCAACCAGTCCACATGTGCTTTGTGGATCTGGAGAAGGCATTCGACCGTGTCCCTCGTGGGGTCCTGTGGAGAGTGCTCCACTTTGCTCCACTTGCGGGGCCCTTTGCTAAGGGCTGTTCGGTCCCTGTATGACCGGAGCAGGAGCTGTGTTCGCATTGCCGGTAGTAAGTCGGACCTGTTCCCGGTGCATGTTGGACTCCGCCAGGGCTGCCCTTTGTCACCGGTTCTGTTCATTATATTTATGGACAGAATTTCTAGGCGCAGTTAGGGGCTGGAGGGGATCCGGTTTGGGAACCACAGGATCTCATCTCTGCTGTTTGCAGATGATGTTGTCCTGATGGCTTCATCGAACCGGGACCTCCAATGTGCACTGGGGCGGTTTGCAGCCGAGTGTGAAGCGGCTGGGATGAGGATCAGCTCTTCCAAATCCGAGGCCATGGTTCTCGACCGGAAAAAGGTGGTTTGCCCTCTCCGGGTGGGTGGGGAGTCCCTGCCTCAAGTGGAGGAGTTCAAGTATCTCGGGGTCTTGTTCACGAGTGAGGGGAGGATGGAGCGTGAGATTGATAGGCGGATCGGTGCACCGTCGGCAGTGATACGGTCGTTGTACCGGACCGTTGTGGTGAAGAGGGAGCTAAGCCAAAAGGCGAAGCTCTCAATTTACCGGTCAATCTACGTTCCTACCCTCACCTATGGTCATGAGCTTTGGGTAATGACCGAAAGGACGAGATCGCGGATACAAGCGGCCGAAATGAGTTTCCTCCGCAGAGTGGCTGGGCACACCCTTAGAGATAGGGTGAGGAGCTCAGTGACACAGGAGGGGCTCGGAGTAGAGCCGCTGCTTCTCCACGTTGAGAAGAGCCAGCTGAGGTGGCTCGGGCATCTGTTCCGGATGCCTCCTGGTCGCCTCCCTCAGGAGGTGTTCCGGGCATGTCCCACCGGGAGGAGGCCCCGGGGAAGACCCAGGACACGCTGGAGGGACTATATGTCCTGGCTGGCCTGGGAACGCCTTGGGCTCCCCCCGAAGGAGCTGGAGGAAGTGTCCGGGGTGAAGGAAGTCTGGGAGTCCCTGCTTAGACTGTTGCCCCCGCGACCCGGCCCCGGATAAGCGGAAGAAAATGGATGGATGGATGGATGGGTTTTTTACCTGGAAGGAGTGGATAGTCATTTGCCTTGGATTCTTGACAGGTACAGTGCATGTCATATTGATGGTTGCAGATTCTGCTGGTGGGTCTGGCTGCACCGCTAAATTGTGATTAGCCACTGCCTCTTGTAGGGCTTGTAACACCTTGTAAACAGGAAATGTCAAAACCTCAGCACAACATCACAATTGTAGTAATTGTAGTTTTCTCTTGTAATTGCATGAATACCTTTTTCTCTAAAGATGAAAGAAGGCTCACTAAGGATGAAATCTTGCACAACAAAATGTCTATATCCATGTCTGGACCCTTTAACCAAAGTTGAATTCAAAATGAGCACCAACAGATTTTTCAACCTAAATGTTTCTGTGTCTTTGTTACCTGAACCTTGTGTGTCAAAGAACAGTTGGTATTGTCAAAGACTTTGACTAGGGTTTCCAAACTTGAGAGCGTAAGGTCAATCTCGCTGTCAATGAAATGCTGAATTTAGCATTATAGTTTCACTTTCACAAATTCTATACATTTATTATTCAAGTACAAACTTGTTCAGGCCCTGGCATGCAGTTCCCAGAGTACGTCGGAGGTGAAAAAGACTTGTGGACCCTTTGTGTACATTCTCAATGTCAAGGGACAGCTCACTGTAGAGGTAGTTATGAAGCAGAGAGATGATCTCACTCCCTGTACTGTAAAACACATAGAAATAAACAACACAACATTTGTAAAAGTGTAACCTGTGTATCCTCTTTCTTTGTACCTGGATGTGTTCAGCTCTAGTAATTTTTCCAGGAATAATGCTGAAGGACCTGGATTTACTTGTGGAGATACAGACACTGTAGTGGCTGGCACCACCACTGGAGGTGGAGGTCTCTCATCATCTGCACATCCCAAAAATAAATATACCATCAGTACATGTGCATGATATATTTATACGATTCTCATAAAAAATATAATGTATTTTTCATTATGGTGTTAGCTTTTACTGTAAAGTTATACCAGAACTCTCATCCCCAGAGTCGGCATCCCGTAAGACAGGGTACAAGAGCGGAGAAACCAAGCCTTTGTGTGGATACTGATACCCCATCACAAGGTCTTCCAAAGTCCGAAAGCAGTTCACCTGCACTCCCTGTGTTGTCTGTGAGCCAAAAACACAAAACAAAAGTTCACTCAATGTCCTGTGTCAACATGAAGTTCAACCTTTACCTGTGTGTCTATTATCTCTTCAAACACACTCAAAAGACACTATAAACAAATGCACTGTACACAAAAACATGGTTGTTGTAACTTACAGAGAATTGTTGCCTGGCAAGTACAAAATGATATTTCTCTGTATTTTTTACACAGAGGGATATCAGTGTGGTCACCAATCCATCTGCCGCACTTCCAACCAGGATCAAACATGACATTTCAGCAACACATGTTTAACCATGTTTTTACTGTAATTTTTAATGTAATAGGGACTGCAGATGGAAGCTAGCTATGTAGCTATAATCTGGTTCAGATCATCTTTGTTTTTTGAGCTTAATGTCTCTGTACATTGTCCCTTTTCAAATAAAGACTAAACTAAACTAAACTAAACTAAGGAGCGCCATGGTCATCTATCATTTTGCAACAAAATACAATTTGTCTCACCTTTAGTCCTTCACTCCCTGATTTTGCAGAAATTTGCAATGCTTTTTCAGTCCCCTGCCCAGTGACTTTTTTCTTCTTAATTAAGGAGCCTATTTGTTTTGATACAGATGGACCATGCATGTCCCTGATTGGCTAATCAGTGAGCAGACTCACACCTTAGTATAGGTAAAGTATTGGAAAAGTGTGTTTTCTGAATCTTAGGTAAAGAGAACTGAATAGATTAGATTGTAAAACTAAATATAAATGCTAAACTATCACTTGATTGAAGACCTTTGGAAGTTCTACTTAGTAGCTCTTGGACATTTCTAATTAGATTTATTTCCACACGTAGATCGTAAACTAGTTTTGTTTATGCACAAACAAACTATAGTCCTGTGTTAGTCGTCTTCTGTGTGGGTTAAAGAAATCTTTGAGACAAAACACTTATTCTCTGTTCTGCTGAGCTAATGCACCAAGCATGCAGTCACATGGCAAAGTTGTCATTCAAGCAACAAAGCCAAAGCCAATGTAACACACTCCGATTGAAGGGTAAAACAATGTGTTATTATAATGCACCGTAACCTACCATTGTTTCTCTCTAAATGTGTTTCCTTGTTAAATTTAAACTAATGATTTTGTATCTTGATTGCTAGTGTCTTGTCCCTCACCTGCACTGCCAGGAGGCCATCGGCATCTGGAAGAATGCGATACGTGTGCACGTGTCGCTGGAACCTATGAAACAAACATAACAAAATAGTTTTTAAAATGTACTGAAAATAACATAATGGCTATATTTTCATATAAAATGCAAACTAGTAAAACTGAAAAATCTGTATTATTGTGATTTGATTTAAGGATTTTATAGGTTCATCATCTAATCATCATTTATTTAGAGAGGCTAGTGTTAGATAAGCTTCTCCCAGCCAATAAAAACAAGAACAGAGAGAGGGAAAGATCTTTTGAAATGTACAAGCACTGAACTGGGAAAGTTGGGGAAGAAAGAGGAGAAAGGTTAAGCACATTCTGCTGGGCTCAGCTTTCAGGAATGTATCTGGCTCTGCTCGATGAGCAGGCAGCGTAGTGCATTTGTTGGGCTCCCACCCTCTTTCAGGGATCCCAGGAAAGACAGAGGGGTAAAGGGGAAACCAAGTCCTGAGCCGGGGTCAGGGTCAGAGCATGTCCTCTTCATTGGAAATGTATGCTGGTGTCTGAAAATGTCTCAGACAGCAATGGGCCATATTTAGGGGGGGAAAGGCTAGCTCTAGAAGTTATAAAACATTATAAAACATAGCCTATAGCCTAGAGTAGTCCTATTTAGTTTATAGGCTTACACAAGTAACACATTGCACATTTTCAATACTTTTAATACATAAAAATATACTAGTAACTTGATTGGTGAATTTGAAATCCTTTCCAGCTGAGACAATCATACTCACAGGAGGCACAGTGCGTAGGCCCCAGGCACAGACTCACTGTCTCTCACGAGGTAGCTGCCATCCCTCCCGGCTCGGGCCAGTAAATCCTCTGCATGCACACGACTGATGTCCCTGTGATACCAGGCCACTGTCGCCATGGTGATGTGTGCAGACTGGTGTTATGGCTATAAATGTACCCCAAAAGAGTTGAAGAGCTCCACATAACACATGTTGTTATGTTTACTGTCAAACTCAATCATTCTTCTGTCATTCATGATGCAAATAGAGCAAATAGAGTAAATGAGCGATGGTCCCTTCATGATCCTTTAGTTCTGATCCACGCAGTTCACAGCAGGACTTGCTCAGTCTCTATTAGTTCCTTCCAAGTCATGCATATTGAATTAAAGAGAGAAGACTCAGTCTGGCTCAGTTCACTTGTCCAGTCGTTGTTGAGGGAGGTCCACTCTGAATTTGTGATAATATCACTTTTTCCCTGTGAGCCTCTGTTGTCTGGTGAGTGTGTTGCTCCAACAAACCCACACCATCATAACTGAGTCCTGAAGGGAAGACAGCAACCCTGTAGCAGTGACGGCACAAGCCCTCCTCTCAGCCTGAAGCAAAGAAAGAAAAGAGTTACAAAAGAGAGGAAATAAAGCAGTTAAAGTACATGCTTGGTAAAGACATATTCACAAGTATCAGAGGGACCAACATACCTCAGATGGACCACAGTCAGGACTAAAACCAGACAGGCATGCACCAGAAACCAGACCAATTCAAATGATTTCCCAGCTCTGTTGCCTTATAAGGAAAAAGCAACACCCATGAAAGGTTCTTCTGATGACTACAGTAGTCCCAGCCTATAGATTTCTTAAACAGAGTGTCTGGTGGGATGTGGGTTACTCAGATCCAGTGGCTTGACTTACAGTGGAAGAGATCTGGCGTTCTATATTGGTGTCTTGTCAAAACGCGCCGTAGTGTCCAGCAGTCCTGCACATAGCTGTCAGAGCAGAGAAGAGGAGAGCCCCATTAGAGTGAAATGCAGACAAAGGAAGTGACTGCGCATTCCAGATGGCGGACTTAACCAGGGGAAGGATTCTTGCGAGGGGCTTAACTTTAGAACCACTGTGTGAAACTTCCCGTTTGTCCAACTCCCTCTCTCGCCTCCTCCTTTTCTTCCTTCCCCTTCTATTCATAGTCCCATACACAACATATACACACTCAGGTGACCTCATCCAAAAGTTTTCTCTCCTTTCTCCCACACATATGGTTACGATCAAGTCTCACTAACCAGAACATCACCCGTTTTCCCTCCCTGGTTCTATTAACTGTAATGCTGCTGAACACAGTAGGATGCACTCAGGGTATATATTTGCTGTAGTGCCTCTATCGACTCAGCAGAAATGAGCCAACCACTTTAACCACAATTATCATTTTAAAAAAATACATGCAAAACCCTCCCCATTTATCTGGTGACGTACAAGCTTGATCCTTAACCGTTACAATTGTGTCTCATGTTGTTCCATGCAATCTTTTTTCCTTTTTTCTTTTTAATGAAGATGCAATAAAACAAACAGGAAAAAGCCCAGACTAATTCCTACTAAATCTGTCTTTACTATAGGCTACATTTTGCATGTTAGGCTACTTGTATTGTACAATTATATTCTTTTAAATAATGATTTTTACCCCCATTCTAATGTTTCTACTTAGCAACCCACAGAAAGGAAGCCCCCACTTAAGTGCTAAAATTATTTCAAAATAAAGAAGCAAATATCATTCACTGTGCCAGGGCCTGAGTTCAACTGTAGCCTAGACCAGTGGTCCCCAACCTTTTTTGCGCCAGGGACCGGTTAATGTCACCCAAAATTTTCACGGACCGGTGGGGGGAGGAGGGGCGGGGCGCGTGGATATCTGTGGATAAATACCACAAAATAAAATTATACAAACAACACAAGAACTGTGGTATGTTGTAAAGATAATAATAAACGTGAATCCACTGTGTACTTGTATGTAACTTTAATAACAGTGTCCTCATGACATTCACCAACATCATAACAAGAGTCACATCATCCTCTCTGCCCCGACGCTCTCTGGTCGCTATGGTAATGCTTAAACATGCCTTCAAAATAAGATAGACCACAAAACAAATGTAAAGTACATGAAAAATACAACTCACCACAACGCTGAATCAATGAGAGCCCTGAGTTTGTTTCTCTGCTACGAGATGGTCGCATCTCGGCGTAATGGGAGACAATGACACCCAAAGTATGTCCAGTCTACTCTGTAACTTTTATCCAGAATACCGGCAGAGTTGATGTCTCAAACATACTTTTAAGGCCACCTCATTGGAGAGCTGGTCTGTTCTGCAGAGCAGGCTTGGTGCGTGGGAATCACCTGTTGCAATAAATCCATATTTTAAGTAGGTCTCCTGGTCAGTAAATATTTACAATAATAGCTCAACCAGGGACGGGGGTTGAAAATTAGCACTTGCTAAACTCTGTATGCATCACATCAGCTGCAAGCACTGTTCTAAATAAATAAATAAATTTGCATCCAGACGAAAACGGAGCGCTGAGTGAAAATGACGTAATACATACGCCACACCGATATGTGAAAACAGCCACAGCCACTGGAAACGCAATACTACAAAGAGCGCATGAGCATAAAGTCACATGGAAGTCGACGTGCTCTTTTCGGAACATGGACGGGCCACTCAAAATGAAGGGGGGGGGGGGGGTGTGGCCCGGTACCAGAGGGCTCATGGCCCGGTACCGGACCGGTGGTTGGGGACCACTGGCCTAGACCTATTCTAAGGGACTTCTGTTATAATCGTGCTAACTAGACATTATTTATAAAGAAGAACCTGCTTTAAATGGCAACAGCTTAAGTATAAGTGGCTTATGTCACTGCTTTAACTGCCAGCAAAAACAAAAAGCATCAGAAGGGAGGATCCCAAGAACAGATTTGGAGTACACTTACCATGCTTTCTTTTAGCATCTTTTTGTTGCAGCTGCTTTGATGTTTTGCTCAAACTACCTAAAATCACTGACAATCTGATTATGTTTTGACAGCCTTAACATTTAACCTTTGGTTCCTTGAAGCATAATGTAATGGATCTTGACTATGCTAAGACAACAGGTAGTCTTTTATGCATTACAAAGCTTAATTTCTTGGCTGTAAACAACCCAATTATGATCCGGGGTGGGAGAGGTCATCGTCACCTCTTAACAGTCTTAACCCTGTTCACACATAAACTGATCGAATTCATTATCTTTGTCTAGTAAGGTGTGGCAATCTCCCTCATCCACTACTTCTTTAATTAACCAATTAAACATGGTTGATAGAGAAAGACTGTGCTCTGTCCAGCAAGTGACTGGCGAAGATAAAAGATAAAAGATTTTCATTTTCAAGTCTGGCATATGTATTTATTGATTTCTCTAATTTCATACCCAGTTTTGAATGTGACAAGGCTTTAAATCACTAGAACTGTAGATTTCTGTAAAAGAGTCATTTGCACAGATTAGACCAGGCTTGGAAAAGCCATCTGTCACCACAGATACCATAACAACCAGCCTCCAACTAATTTAACCACCTCAGACTCCACTACAATAACTTCCTTAGACAGAATTTTGAATGTTTAAAATCTGATTCAGATCTACATATTTTATAATGCAATTCTTGGTTCATAGACATTAGTAAAAGTAATAGTAATAATAATAGTAACAATAAATATAAATAGTAATAATATAACAAAGAAAACTGTTAAAATAATTAAACCCATGTTTTAAAACAAAACCACAACAACAACCACTGTTTGTGGTTGTATGGTTCTGCATGTTTTATATATAGCCCTCATCCAGCCAGAATTATTTTTACTTGCACCAGTCCCAGTATAATGCATTAATAAGATTGTGTCTAAAAGAGACCTCTTTGGGGTCTAGAATTAGCTCAAGGGAGGACTTCAAGGTTGGGAGGTCAAAGTATAAAGCCATTCAAAGCAGTGATCGCCATTCATACCATTCGAGTCTGTGACAGGGCAACAGAGAGGACGCAGCTCATTGTAAGTTGGATATTTACTCTCTTATTATTTATATATAATATTATATATCATTTGCATTTGTAGAAAAGTTGTAATTTACAATGTATATTCATATTGTTGTAAATAAAAATGCTATATATAGATATATATATAGATATATAATTTCTCTTTCTATAGGCAGAATCATCAAAATGTCTAAGTGAGTATTTTTTTTATTATAATATTATATTATTCTATAATGCATGGATACAGTCTAATTATTTAAGTTTTAAATGCTAAGCGTAATACATTTTAACAAAAATAAAAAAATAAATAAAAAGTTAAAAACACTGGAACATTAGGCCTATTACATATAACTACATAAATCTTCAAAACAGCCTTCCAAACGTTAAAAAAAAACAAAAAACTTAAAGATCCATGAATGTATCTTCAGTTCAGATTATCCAGCAGATGTCTTTTCATCCTGATCCTGGTAATCCATGCTCTGGGGTAGTAAAGAAGAAACACTGGCTGGAATAAGGTTATCCTTGAACAAGTTGTGTATTGAACACCTCCAGCACTATAAATAATAATCTGCAGCTCACTATGACAAAATAAAGCAACATGAAAAACATACACTTACAGCCTCTCTTGATCCTTCTCTCCTTCAGGGTTTTCAAGAAGACCAGTGGCAATGGACAAGTAAGTGGTCTCTGTAATGTAGTCATTATAGAGCACAGGGAGGAGTAAGATTTGTATGTTGCTCTTCCAGCTCCCCGAAATAGCTCAAAACTCTTGTAACTTTGGCAAGCAATAACATTTTCCTGTGGTTTCACTCAGATTGCTCTGTACTTGGGGAAGAGAGACTTTGTGGATCACATTGATTCAGTGGAAGTTGTTGGTAAGTGGCACTCCGCTCACCTCTACAATCTCATACTAGTGAACTAATTCTATATCTAATTTCTAGATGGGGTTGTCAAAGTAGACCCGTCAGCACTTAATGGAAAAAAGGGTAATTGTTAAAACAATAATGATTACAGATTTGTCATGAATGAATATTAAACACATATTTCACAGTGTATGCGTACCTGGCATGTGCCTTCCGATATGGAAGTGAAGACCTGGATGTGATTGGACTGTCCTTCAGGAGAGACATTTGGATCCAGCGTGTTCAAGTGTATCCTCCTACAGGGGGATCTGCTCCCCAAACTCCAATGCAAGAGTCCCTTATGAAGAAAGTTGGAGAGCAAGGACATCCCTTTTCATTTCAGGTAATTGCTTATTTCACAGCATCTCAGTAACTTGGTTATTTAGTCTAGAATAACATTATGATCTGAATTTTTTACAGATGCCAACCAACCTTCCATGCTCAGTTTCCTTACAGCCTGGGCCAAATGATGCTGGCAAGGTAAACAACTTTTTTTTTTCTATTAAAGAAATCCTCAAATTAAACATTGATCTTATACAATTATAGGCATGTGGTGTGGATTTTGAGGTCAAAGCATACGTCGCCAATGCAGCAGACAATGCTGATGAAGTTATTGAAAAGAAGTACGTCCTGTGACAAATGTAATTAAAATATAAGGGTGCGTTCGCACTTGCACAATTAATACATCAAAAAACCAGGACCAAACCAAGACAAGTGAGAACGCACCCAGTTCATAGCAATCTTTGCTGATTTTATTCTTTCTGTTATACCCAGAGACACCTGCCGTCTGATGATTCGCAAAATACAGTATGCTCCTACTAACAACAAACCTGGAGCCAAGGCTGAGATCAGCAAAGGCTTCATGATGTCTGACAAACCAGTCCACCTGGAAGCATCTCTGGAAAAAGAGATCTATTATCATGGTGATCCAATCACTGTTAAAGTGAAAATCAATAATGAATCTTCAAAAGTGGTGAAGAAAATCAAAATTACAGGTACACAATCCAGATAAAATTACACTAATTGGAGAAAATTAAACTGGATTTTCTAACCTACTTTTTTTTTTTTTTTAGTCGAGCAGCTTACGAGCGTTGTACTGTACTCATCTGATACTTATACCAAAGCTGTCTGCTCTGAAGAGTTTGGGTAAGAACTTTGGAACCTTTATCATATTATGTAAATGGTTTATGATGTATACATTTTTCTCATTACAATGGGCTGTAATGGGGCTCCTCCACAGGGAGACAATAAACGCCAATGCCACACTTGAGAAGTCTTTCCAGTTGACGCCTCTGCTGTCCAACAACAAAGAGAAACGTGGTCTCTCAGTCGATGGCCGTCTCAAAGATGAGGACACTCACCTCGCCTCGACTACCTTGTAAGCATCTTCTACTAAACTCATGACGTAACCCAAGACGGTCATCCACTTATCGACCATATGTGGGGCAAATCCTAAAGCTTTGTAACTATTTCTGCACTTTCAGGAGTCAAGGAGATAAAGAGATGCAAGGAATCATTGTTTCCTACAAAGTAAAAGTCAATCTGATGGTGGCTGGGGGGTAAGTTCATTTTTTAAGTATTTCTTGAAAAGAAATGCAAGAACAAAACATAAATGGTCTATTTTCTGTTTCATTTTTTAAATAAAGTCTTCTTGGGGGCCTAACTGGAAGGTAATTTCCTTTTTGGGTTGATGTAACAAAAATGTCTGAATATACTGACTAATTTTATTTATTTTATTTTATTTTTAGTGATGTGACTGTTGAGCTTCCCCTATCCCTGATGTCCCCAAAGCCCGCAGGTAAGTGTTAAAAATCCTACAACTGCAATTTCAAATTTATAACATGATTTTAATTATAATTTCTTTTAAAACTACTTTCCTAACTTTAATGTGGACTAAACAGAAGTGTAAGTATTTTAAAATATGTTTTATAAAATTAGCTGTATATGGCCTATGTCTTTAAATCTAATATGGCCAAAACTAATGTTTTTTTTTTTTTATTGTTTTAATTGCTTGTCTATTTGACAAACAGCAAATTGGATTAAAGACCAGTTTCATACAGGTGAGGTCACCTGGGTTCATAGACCCCTTCAAGGTCAATTAAAAACCCCAAATTCCCCAAATAAAGCCTTTTTCCTAAGGAAAACATAGTGATGGTTTTAGAAATAACCACATGAAACACTTGTGACCACCCAGTAGTTTAGGATCTTCAATAAAATGATTCCTTACCTTGTAATTTTTTTTTTACATTACAGAGCCGATATCACACTGGAATCCAACGAGTCAAAGAGTCATGTCAACTGAAAACACAAAACAGAAACACTCCATTGAATATTATGTGCTATGTGTAACACTTCTTAACTTCTTAACAAGCTACAACAAAGGAATAACACTTAAGGAACTCTAAATATTCATAAAATATCTGCATTATTTTGAAATGACAAATAAACTGTAGAATGAAAAATATTCAAATGTTGTGTTATATTATGTTATGTTGTGTTATATTATGTTATGTTATATTATGTTCAGCCAATCAAAATACAATGTTTCACAAGATTGTTATAAGGTCCCTTTGCCAATGTCAATCATTATGAAGAAAGCTTTATAAATAAAGTTTTACTCGTCTGTATCATTGATAACAATCATTGAAGGCTGTCATACAAACTTTTGTACACTTTTATACATCTAGTGTTGGGGAAAATAGAAAGCTGCATGAACACATCTGTTGCCTCGTGGTGGCGCTATTTCTCCACAGCCCCTACAGAAAACACCGGCGCTGCTGGTCTGGATACTGTTTGCTCTTCTCTGGGCTAGACATCACATCATTAGCAAAGTCTACGAGCTTCATAGCTGATTCATTCAGACAAAATGTCAACTACGACTGGTGGTGGAGAGTTTGGCAACCCTCTCCGAAAGTTTAAGCTCGTTTTTTTGGGTGAACAAAGTGGTAAGTTTAAGATTTACAGTCAAGTTTGAGGGACGGGAGGACTATTTGACACTAGCTGCTAACTAGCATGATCTGTTAGCTTCCATGGCTGAAAGGTTATTAATATTATGTTCTTTGGTATAAGAGTACACAAAGAGAGGACGTGGGTCTTCAGACCCATTAATCAGGAATGTTTTTGCTGGGGCACTTCAATAAAATGACAAAAAAATGTAAGTTATAAGATGATGTCATTACCTTGCTGGGCAATGGCCTCTTCTTCCATGTATTGTTATTACCTGGTGTACAAGAATGTTTCTTAGAAATGTCTTAATTTATTTTAAAGCCTTATGATTCATATGATTCATAAAACTCCCCATTTAGAGCTGCTGTTGTAGCGAGTGTGGTTCAATTGTGCGTCTTCCTCTCACTAGCATTAGCATGGAAATTAGCTGGTGACTGCTTAACACTAGACCTAGAGTGCTTACAGTGATTTACCCTCGATAGTTTTTTTTTTTAATTTCAGTGAAACTGAACACTTAAATTACCCCTTCACACCAGCTGTGTTATGACTCTGAATACTGCGGGACATCGCGTTGAGCCACTGGACTTCGGGCGCTGTTTCTGTTTTCGCTTCTGCGGCAGCTTCGTGTTTGTACCACGTCGGCCTCTGGGTTCAGACCATTGACTATGTCCTTTTCGGGACGTTTTCTTACAAGTTCTGGGATTGTTCTCTGTTTTATTGGTGTTGATGTAAATCTGCATTTCCATAAAATTTTGAAGCTAATTATTTAGCAATGACATAAAATGTAACGTAATGTCATTAGAATTTAGTCATTGTTGGCTCCACCCATACTCTGCCAGCTCAGCAGCGGTCCATGTTGCATCAAATAGACTGTAATAACTACTTGAACACGTCGTGGTTTAGAAGGAGCTTATTAGGATACATCATTTATATGAGTGAGAAGTCCATAAGTTATGTTAATTCTGATATCACTATGTTTGTCCACACAGTTGGGAAGACCTCACTCATTACCAGGTTCATGTATGACAGTTTCGACAACACTTACCAGGTAATAACATGATAATATTTCCAATGTTCCAACTATAACATGTATAACATGAATACTGTAATCAAGTCAATAAACATTTTCAAACAGGCAACCATTGGAATTGACTTTTTGTCAAAAACTATGTATCTTGAAGACCGCACGGTATGTACTAGATTAGCTATTTTTCTTTCTTGGCTTAAAACTTGCATTAAACATGTTTTCAATCTGTTACCATCTTCCTTAGATTTTTTTTTACATCATTATGCAGTCATGATTTACTTCCCATTACTATTATTTTTTATGTTTGTTTTCATCATCTGGTTTCATGCCCATCCATTGCCACATATTTCATGATGGAAAAAGATTCGACTACAACTCTGGGACACAGCTGGGCAGGAGCGTTTTCGCAGCCTCATCCCAAGTTACATCCGAGACTCTGCTGCTGCTGTGGTGGTTTATGACATAGCTAGTAGGTATCATGGCCCTGCCTGAACATGGACCTTCACTCTTTGTCCACTAAAGGGCTTTAAATATTTGGACACCATGAAACAGCGTATATTTGTCAGTTTCGTTATTTTCACACATTCTTGGCTATTATGTAAAAAATGAGAACATTCCTCCATTTTAAGATTTTCTTTCTGTAGGTCATCATTCTATCTCACTGCTTGGCTTCCATTTTCTTTTATATTTTTCTTTTGATTTTTCATTTCCATAATGCTCTTTAATTTCTCTACTTTCTATCCTGGATCTCTTTGTTACTGTCCTTCATCCTGTCCTCAGGTCCGGCTCCAACTTTGGGATACTGCTGGACAGGAACGTTTCCGTAGCCTAATTCCCAGCTACATCCGTGACTCTACCATTGCTGTGGTTGTTTATGACATCACCAGTGAGTCAGGGCTGTTCTATGATGTCTAACAGAAATCTTGCATAGCTGCTTTTGCTCTTATTTTTCTGAACTATTTGTATTCTGTACTCCTTTATATGCCTTTAGGAGGTGCCTTTTTTGTGTTTGAGACATGTTTGTTTTATGCATTTTATTTACAGATCTGAATTCATTCCAACAAACCTCAAAGTGGATTGATGACGTGAGGACAGAAAGAGGAAGTGATGTCATCATAATGCTTGTTGGAAACAAAACAGACTTGGCAGATAAGAGGTACATGCCCAATGTGTGGTAATATACTAGAATTCTACAATTTGCCTATGCCTTGATTCGCACTATTCTTCCTTGAGTGCATATCATCCAGTTTTGAATGGAACCATCCCAGTTTATTACATTTATATGTATTGGTTTTCAATTTTTATAGTCTTATTTTTTTGTTTGATCATATTTGTGTTTGGCCTTATCACGGCTTTATTTTCTTTTCCTACCTATTACATGCATGTCATTTTCATTTTATTATATTTTGTGTGTTTTTGTGTGCGTGTTTCTATCAACTCCATGCCACCACACATCCCTCCCTCTTCTTCCCGGGGCCATGGCAGGCAAGTTTCTGTTGAGGCGGCAGAGAGGAAAGCTCGTGAGCTCAATGTGATGTACATAGAGACCAGTGCCAAGGCTGGCTATAACGTCAAGCAGGTTGGTGTATATGCAGGCACATATTAACATTAGTCTGCATTTTTGGTGGTGCATTAGGTTGTCAGATAAAGCCAGTGATGTTTACCAGTTATATATTTCATGGCTCCTAATATTTGTTTAAATGTTTTATGAAGCCATTTGCATCATCTTTATTCTGCACAATAGCTACTATCCTACCCGTCTTCCTCTCTGCCTGTGTCGTAACTGAACTAACATTTCTTTCTTCTTGATAAACATGCAACACTGAGCTGTATTTGTTTTCTTTTCCTCTCCTCCTCTCTTTTTGGCCTGTTCTCGTTTCAATGTTTCTGTCCACATTTCTGTCTGTCCCTCGACTGGCAATTTTGCCTTTGACCTGAGCAGACAGATCACCACGGAGGAGGGCGAGCAAAGAGCAAAGGAGCTCAATGTCATGTTCATTGAAACCAGCGCAAAGACTGGCTACAATGTCAAACAGGTACAGGAGCTGCTCTCAGGATAGACGATCTTGTTCAGGATTTGTTGTTTCTGCTGCATGTCTCTATTCTCCTACAGCTCTTTGCTGTAGCAGTCTCTCAAAGTAGCTTTCAGTGTCAGCAGTATCAGCAGTTGTCCACACCCTTTGCTTGTAAAGGTTTCAAGATTCTTTGCATTGCTATATGTACTTCATGCCTTTGTTGTTTTTGGTTCTTTACACTAAACAACCTTTGTGTCGATGTTCAGTGTGTCTAATTAGGAAGCATGACATTATCACATTTTTTCTTTTTTAGAATGTATTTGTGTTTGCATGTTTTTAGAAGCACAGCGTTTCATATGTGTGTTTATAGTGAATGTAGTTTCAGTGTGAAGTTGGAACGACAAGCTATAGTATTCCTTAATATCTCATGTAATATATTGCACACTAGTAGGATTGGTGTAAAAAAATAGCTCAGCATTATAAGCACAGCATCATATTACCTCTATGTTTGCTGCATCTGTTCCTTTTCAAATAAACAATTTATGAATAATAAAATTTGGTAATTACAGAGGGAATACAGTGGTACCTCACCTTACGAAAGACCCTACATACAAAAAATCCAAGTTACGAAATGCCTTCACGTTAAATTTTGGTCTCTAGATACGAAAGAAAATTCAAGTTACAAAACGCGAAATCTCCAAAATTTTAATAATGCGCGCTCAGATGCACGCCCCGCTGTTATCCCCGCTCAAAAAGCACCTTTCTCGGCCTCTTAGCTCTAACGCCGAACACGCAAGATTTTCAACAAAATGTATTAAATAATGAAGCGTGGGGAGAGACACTTTTGACCAAACGAAATCGTAGACTAAGACATCGAGCTTCTATGATTTGAAAAGTGCTAAAGTTTGTGTTATTTGGAGACCACAAACATGTGCCCCGAGAACTCACATTATGGAGATTACAAATCTAAAACATCTCCAGAAGTGCTCCATATGACACTAAAGTGCTATGGGTGAGTAAAACAACTTGTGTTATTACCGAAATATTACCGAAAATTGTAAAAAACTTTACTTTTCCTTTAACATAAGTTAGGTTATGATTGTGAAGGTCATTATTAAACTTGAGTGAAAAGTACTGACAATGGCAAGTTAGCAGGAAGCCTGATGGTCAACAAAGGTGGCTCTGAGGGTCACGTTTGGCATGTCTGGTCTACACATCAGTGTGTTTTTACTGTCCATACTCTTTCCTATTGTAATCTGAATCTTTATTTTACAGCTGTTTCGTCGTGTTGCTGCTGCACTACCTGGGATGGATAGTACACCAGAAAAAAGCAAAGAAGACAGTATCCTTTAAATAAACTACAACCCTCCAGTATTTGATAAAGGGCTAACAAAGCTATATTGGAGGAAGGGACATGGGCATAGCTTGGCAGCCACATATCAGCCAATCCAGGGGCAGCTGTGGCTACAGAAGTAGCTTACTAATGCTGCATGAGGAGAATGAAGGAATAATGCATGAAATTGTAAAATTACTTGATTTCAGGTAGCACTATTGACGTAAAGTTTAAATGGTCATGGTATTATTACTTAACCAACCCCTTTCAGTGATCGACATAAAATTGGAGAAACAGCCAGAGATGACTGTCACGGAGAGCAGTTGCTCATGCTAGTACGCCTACCCACACTCCACGTGTCCTTTTCCCACCAACAGCTTGTCTCTCAGTGGCCACTCTCTCCACCCTTTGGCACACTGCCTGTGGGATGGATCTGTCTTTCCCTTTTTAAACTCAGTGACTTTTCAGAGTTGCCATGTGGATGTGGATGTGTATTGAAATATCACATGGGTAAAACATTTAAACGGTTACATTTGTTCTGATTCATACAGTTGCATGGCATAATATAGGACGAACATTGCAAACTGCTTATGGGTTACTGCACAGTTGAAAATCCCAGTGCTGTTACACTTGCTATGTTGTCAAGTAAAATTGCTTGGAATTATTTAAGAATTTTAGAACGAAGCATATTTTTAAGCATTTAGTTGCAGATAAGTCATTTCTTATAGACCTTACTTTAAATGCAAATGGATTTTCATAAGGGACATTATATTAGGTTTAGCCTTTCCTTTCCAAATAAACATTGGTTTAAAGAATTTTCTTTTACATAAACTGCCCAACAATTTAATGCATCAATCTTTTATAGGGCAGAAGAGGATGACAAAATACGATAAAACTATACATTTGTTCAGCTCATGGTAAGGTGGCATATTAATTTGATTTCTGTCTGCATATAACTTCACAATTCACAATTGAACTTCTCTTTTTATCATGGATTCTACCTGGACGACTGAGGGACTTTTCACGCTTCACAATTCATCCTTAACTTGTAAAGATGGAGATAATTTATTTAAATCCCTACTTGGTCTTAACTAGTGGTTATGTTTACCTCCGTTTCATGCTAAAGCAGGAAAACTGTCACTTGGGTCACTGAGATGTACCCATCAACAATGATACTGTTTTTCACATTAGTAAAATGCAGCATGCTCACCATCCAGGATTCATAGGGATAGGAACACAGATGCCTTGCTTGTTGTTCACTGATGTTGTGCACTGAATCAAGCCACAATATTGTAAATGATAGAAGCCTGCTTTCTGTTCAATGGCTTCATTAGTAGTTTTGTAGAGCTGGTAGTGTGTTCTCCTACAGCTAATGCTTACTAACACCTTTGCTGTAAAAATGCTGAGGTATATTCCAGTACCCCTCTATGCTTTAGCTTGTGTTATACTGCTGGTTTGTGTTAATTTATTTTCATACATACTAATATTGTCTTCTGGACAATGTACATGTTACCAAACGTTACTTGCTGGCGTGCATGTTACATTTTTTCATATTTATTGTTTGCGTGTCTGCTAGGGGGCAATATGTAATCCTACACTGCAGGTTTAAGAAAAATTGGATCTGTGGTTTGGTTACAGTCACACATTTATGGCTGCGCCAAGGGCCTCAGGACAAGAAGTATGACACAGGCAGTTACATAGCCATAGCACCACAAAGACACTGGTCAATTGCTGTAGCTTGTTGGCAAACTTTTAAATGTACCCACAACATTTTAATATGGACAGTTTGGACACCTTTCTTTAACTTCTCAGTGACTAAAATTCTGCTTTGTGCTCTTCTTGTGTCTATTTGAAAAGAAATGCTGTCTTCTTGTGTTTAGCAACATTTGTGTGAATAATATACTATCTTGTGTATAAAAAATTAATGAATCACAAGTGTAGACTTATTACATGGTATCAAATAAAGTTATTTCACTTTATTTCATTCAATTATGACAGATTTTCATGTTTTTCTAAATGGCAGGATTGTACCTGTGGTAAACAGTATTTATCATAGTTAAGTTACAGTTTAGGGGGGGGGGGGTACAAAAAGGAAGTAGCAGCGAGTGCTAAAATGGAATCTCTCTACCTTTGGTATCAACAGCATCCACAGAAGAACAATGTATGGAAGAACATATACTTCAAACCTTAATTTGACAAAATAAAGATTTTTTTTATTGGTCTAATCAAAACAATTGTATTTTTAGACATCTTTGGACATCCTTGTTAACATTATGGTTGCTAGGTAAACTACCAGAATTTATAAACTAGACAAAACTATGACTTTATTGCTAAATCTCAAAGATAATTATTTTAACTGTTTTAGTGAAAAAGTATTCCAACATGTCATATGCATTTTAACCTTGAGAGTGTTTGGGTTATTTGGTTAATTTGAATGCTTTCAGATAATGGATCGATCCATGTGTTATACTCCAAGATGAGTTACAACACATTATTACAGAGTACTGAGCTGCTGGATGCCAGCATGTCACTATGCTCCATAATATGTGGACTGAAACCACATTGGGCAATAACAGGCCGCAACTATTACGAAAGAGGTGTGGCTAAGTGACATTGCATTGAGCATTGCATTGCACTGAGGCTATTTCTTTTAATGGTAGACCCATTCAATTTAATATGCGATAATTCCAAATGTTAATGTTTTGTCTTTGTGAATGAGTGAGTAGTTAATTTTAACACTGAAACCAGAAGCTCTTGGCTGTTCTTGTATATGCACATTTTGAGGGCACACCTGTCTTCCGGAAGTGTTGTGACGTCACAATTGCTCAGGTATTCCGTGCTGAAATCTTGCTCGACCGGACTGACGATCGACACTGATATAATCTGCGCCGCTGGAGATTTAAACCTCAGAGACCACCAGCACTGCAGACTAAGGCACACGAAGACTCCAGGATCTTATAGCCTACAAGATGTCAAGTATTTTACCAGACGAGACTGTATTTGCAGACTTTAAAAGACAGTGTTTATCCACAGAGTACTGGGTAAACAAATATGACAAAAACGGAATGCAGGTGTGGGTCGAGGTGCCCCCTCCAGCCATGACCAACAACAACGGGCCCAAAATCCACAAAATTAAGGTACGTTTGGAGAAACTTTCTTACTTGGAATTATCTAGTTTAGTCATCTCAGTTTGCAGTAACATCCCAACTATTTGTGTCTCTAGTGTAAAATGATTATCAAAGACGTATCTGCTGCCACTATGTATGACGTTATTCATGATGGAGAATACCGCAAAACATGGGACCCGACTATGAAGGAAAGTTTTGACATTGCGCGACTGTCTGCGAATGCTGATGTTGGCTATTTCTCATGTAAGAAAACCTGTAGACTCAAATACTTTCAAAATGTATCTCTTATTTATAGCCTACCATAGTGTTGTTAACATGTAGGCCTATGTTAAAGCAATACTTTTACTTCATCTACATGATCTAAGTAATCAGTTTAATCAGAAGTTATTTTTACCTTTCAAACGACAACAAACTTAAGCCCAATCTTGAAACTAATGTGATCCTTTAGAAATAATGTCCATCCCTTAATTTGTTGTTGTAACACCATAAAATAGCCTAGGAGTTACAAAGCAAAGTCTACAAATGGATTTATTTATTTATTTTTTATTTTTTTCCAGGGAAATGTCCAAAACCAATTAAAAACAGAGATGTGGTAACGCTGCGTTCCTGGCAGGTGAAGGATGACGAATACATAATTGTTAACTTCTCCATAAAACATCCTGTAAGTTAGATTACATTATCCATGTGCTACTTTTGACTTTTTCTACATTTCATATCATTCATTTTTTTATTGTAATTGCAGAAGTATCCTCCTCGCAGTGATCTTGTGAGAGCCGTTTCTGTCCTGACAGGCTATTACATTAAGCCCTTGGGACCAAACAGTTGTACATTTTACTATCTCTCTGAAGCGGACCCTAAAGGTAGGCTTTCATGCTGCTATTAGTAAAATAATAGATATTTAGTCCCCAGATATCTAGTATAACCAAGTATCAGATCTAACAGTATTGTATAATAAGTTTTTATTTTTTATTTCAGGCGCACTTCCAAAATGGGTGGTTAACAAGGCATCTCAAGTTCTAGCTCCCAACGTAAGTATCCTGTTTAGAATAGAATAGTCAGCATAGTGTCAGCATAGCATTGTCCAAAGCAGTTACTTAGAGTTCACACTTCAGTCTAAATGTAAGTGAGCTAAACTCAATCAGTGTGTCAGACTAGTGAGGGTGTGACACTAGTGTAATGAATAAATGTGTAATAGGTGTGTTCACTGAAAAAACGTAAGATCTATGTAACAGGACAATGGTAACTATAGAAACCAAGTAGGCCTGTCTTGGTAAGATTGCTGACAAAGGACTATCTCAGGTTCTGCGTTACTGTCTCCTGGTAAAACTTGTTCTCCAGGTTTCACACTCTCACTATGAAACTATTTTGAGTTATGTACAAGTCCCTGAAGATTGATAGAAACTTTAGAATTTTCCACAAATAGTTTTTAAGGTGTGCCTTAATCGCTCATGATGTGCAGTGTTGGGTGTAACTTTGTTACGATAGAAATACTGTAATTAAATTCCATTTTAAGTTACTTTGTAGTGTAATGTGATTAAATTACAGTTATTAGAAAAATACTTTACTAGTTAATAAATAGTAGTTATCCATAGATATGACTCCTGCTGTCAGGTAGGCAGATATAAGCATCTGGTAGCAATGTTGTGGAGATGTTGCTCTATTTTTTGTTCTGTGTGCGTGTGCGTGTGTGTGCGTGTGCGTGTGCATGTGTGTGTGCGCGTGCGCAATGCCATTTGGGCCAGTTTAAACCACTCATTTTTTGTTTACCTCTTTTTAAATATCTAAGTATTATAATGTATTACATTTTTACAAGTAACTAGTAATGAGTTATTAATTACTTCCCCAACACTGATGTGTTATCATCAGTGTTATCATCATTATTTTCTCTCATGTTATCTGTACCATTGTGATATGAAAATAGGTGTGGTAGGCTGTGACCCTCACAGTCAGATTACAGCTCTGATAACAATCTTCTTTCATTTTAGGTTATGAAGAATGTACATACTGCAGGACAGAAATATCCCGCGTGGAAAAACGAGAACTCTCCAGAAAGAAAACCCTGGCTCTATCCAGAACAGAACATTCTGCCCATGATGGACCCTACTGAGCTGTCCATTCAGAGAGGTGACTCACTAGAAAACATAGATGAGGCCTTCATAAAGGATGCACATGAGAGACAAGACAGTCCTGTCAGGCCAAGTGTAGCATAAATGGAAAAAAGCAAGGACAAAGACTAATTTTTATGGTTGGTCAGATATTAAAGAAGTATGCTTTAAAAGGTACAGTCGTTTACAATGCTTTTCACAAGTTGAAAACGCCAAACACCTCACTCCATATTGTTCCAAGCCAATGTGATTCATTTGTTTTCTATATTTATGTCGATTTTGACACTGAAATGTTTTACAACTGGTCTTACTTAAACCGTTTTAACAGTCTTGATATGAGCTTTTTTGACCATATTTATATGGTCACAAACTGTACTTAATGATTATGTGATGCTAACTTTCACCACTAAATATTAATGTTAAAATTACTAAACATTTGGTTTTTGCATGTCAGGTGAAAAATATGATGGCACATTGCTTGATTTTTTGTTGTGTCCACTTCTAAAATGGTCTTAGTTTCCTGTTGTAAAGTTACAGTCTTTATGTTTAAAGGTGTATTTATATTTTCAGAGTGGAAGTAATGCAATTTTTCAGGTTTAACTGGCAGCCTCAGATTTGCACTGACACTGAAGGAATGATCATATTGTGACCTACTGCATGTGGATGATTGCAATGATGTCTTGTGCAATGGACATACACAAAGATTATGTGTAACTGTTTGTACTATATTGTTATTTTCTGATATTCAGAAATCATAGTGCAAGACAGTAGTTCGAAGCCATGTTTGTGAACAGTGTTCTGTCTTTAAAATGACTTTGTTATATTTTGTTTGTTTTTGCTGGCCTTTGTCTTTTTCATTACTGAAATACAGCCTCAAAATAAATGTTTAAACAAAGGCAAATCTACAAGTATTATAGATTTGCTCATGTTGTTCAACCAGATTTTAGTAGAACTTTAAAACTGTAAAAAAGAACAGGTGAATGAGACAAAATAGCTTCATGGTGATGGTGCAATATAAAGCTGAAGCAGACAAATTAATGTTCACCAGTGCCAAAATGTTTTAATAATTGCAATTATTTTTCCCCTTAAGTTGTTAGGTTAACTTATTGGCCAATTCATTTTTTGGCTTTCTGTTGGTTAAAGGGATAGTGCGTTGTTGTTTTTTTAAATGTTAATCTGTATGGGTTTCCTTCTAAAAGTTATGTGTGTTGACACCGGCTTACCTCTGACAGTCTCAGCTGATCCCGGTTCAGCCCACTTTCTGGAGCCCACGTAAGTAGGTCCGGTAACTTCCCTGGAACATGAAATAAGGCTTGTTTTTCTTCTCAAAACAAAACATTTGTTAGAAAGGTGATATATTTCCGAAACAGTTGTCCACGAAACATCCAGCAGCGTATTTCGCATTTGCGTAGTCTCTCACCAGTCGTATCACTACGCCCATGTTAACTCTATCAGCCTGTTCACTTGTAAACTTCAGCGTAGACATCGGCTGAAGGTGAGAAAAACAAGCTTAATTTCATGTTCCAGGGAAGTTACCGGACCTACTTACGTGGGCTCCAGAAAGCGAGCTGAACCGGGATCAGCTGAGACTGTCAGAGGTAAGCCAGTGTCAACACACGAAACTTTTAGAAGGAAACCCATACAGATTAACATTTTTAAAAAACAACGCACAATCCCTTTAAGCCAGCAATTTTGTGAACTCTGGAGGGTGAGTGTGATTTGGGATAGGCAAAAGAAATTGCAAAAGATTGAACACATCTATATCACACTATCTGCATTAATCTGTATCAGTTGTCAGAAAAGTACATCCTTACCAATAAATGTGATCTAGACAAAATAGCACTTTATTTTATTATGAAAATGTAGTCATATGCAATACATACACTACACAATATATTACACAGCTCAACATAAAACCAATGTATTATTTGTAAAGAAATTAAATAAAACACTATCCCGACTTTTTTTTTTTACATAAAGAAATTCTATTTGTAAATATATGAACTATTGTTGTACCATATGTATTAATAATAGAATACTCATACACATAATAATAAATGTTCCTTGAAAAGTCAATAACCGTGTTGTGTTAACTGAAACTGAAATGCTCAAGAATTGGGTGCCATCTTTAACAACCGCTATGATGTCTCTAGTGCCACCTAGTGTACAGTCCTCTCTTTTTGTCTTTGGTAATCTGATAAAAATAAGAAAACAATTGTAGAATTAAAAATTAAGCTACACAATCTGGACAAATATTGGTTGTTTTAATGACACATAACTTGTTCCTAACCTCAAAAGGCACTTACTGTAAGGAAAGAAGCGAACCCTCATGATGATTTCCCTTGCCGTCTTCAAAATCTCTACAGCCTACAGGTTTGAATAACTTTATTAGCTACATTTTCCACTGGATACTGAAAAACTGGACTCAAGTGACTTACCCGCGAATGTTCTATATCTTGAAAATCTACATCATTCACAGAAAGAACCTGGTCCCCTTCTTGTAACCCTGCTCGGTGTGCATCAGAGTCAGGAACAACCTGTCAACAACATTATATTATAATATGTAAACCTACAAGAAAGAGAGGAATCCTTCAAAGCTACAGAGATTCAGCACTATATTTCACCTTAGAAATAAAGATCCCCAATTGTGACGCCTTGCCTCCACGAATATTGAAACCCAGTTGAGCTCCAGGGGGCTTCTTTAAGACAATTGTCCGAGGAAGAAACTGTGTGAGTTCATTGTTGTAGTCAGGATGATGGACCCTCTAAAAATAAAATTTATTAATAAAGTATTCCGTGAAACAGTCAGTCATGGTCTGATTTGGCATGAAACACAAGCTTAAAGTTATCAAACAAAGATGAGGTCATCCACAATTTATGCGTATGTAAAAACAGAAATCAGTAGGGCAAATGATAAAATGGCCTGAGACCTCGTGAGGTGGTATCCATGCTGGGGGGTTTTCATATGAAGGCAAAAACACCACTGGGAGCTGGTAGTCATCATAAGGAATCTTCTGATCCATTGTTGTATACCTTAAATATAAATTAAGTGAACAGTTGGGCAGCTTTATAATCAAAAGGTCTAATGGTTAAATCTACACCCACAGATAACTACTGACAGTACTACAGCTCTGGAAAAAAAATAAGAGACCACTGCAAAATTAGCAGTTTTTCTGATTTTACTACTTATAGGTATGTGTTTGGGCAAAAGGAACATTTTTGTTTGAGTCTATAAACTACTGACAACATTTCCCCCAAATTCCAAATAAAATATTATCGTTTAGAGCATTTATTTGTAGAAAATGACAAATGGTCAAAATAACAAAAAAGATACATGTTTTCAGACCTCAAACAATGCAAAGAAAAAAGATCAAATTCATTTTAAAACAACATAATACTAATGTTTACACTTAAGAAGAGTTTAGAAATCAATATTTTTAATATTTTTAATCACAGCTTTCATGCGTCTTGGCATGCTCTCCACAAGTCTTGGGTGACTTTATTCCACTCCTGGTGCAAGAATTGAAGTAGCTCAGCTTTGTGTTTGTGATGGAATTCAACAGACGCTGGAATGGAATGGCTGTAATACATGTAGAGATGCTGATTTCAGGGGGGGGAAAAATGCAGTGGTCTCTTATTTATGGTACTTACTAGTCTACTATGAGGAGAAACTGTTTCTAGATCGCTCAGCTCTACCTTATATTCATTATCAGCACCTTTGTCCACCTTTATGCATGATCTGCAGAGTGGCAAACCATCTGGCTATGTAATACATGTGACAGATATACAGGCAATGTTGTTTTTCCTTATTTTAGGCTTGGCTAACGAAAGAGGAGCTAGTGTTAGCTTCTTCCCATTTGATCGCATGAACCATATGGTGACTGCGATGTTTCACCAAAGGGCTCGCAATAACGTGTGTAACGCTAATATATTAAACAGGCTACTGTTTGTTATTAAAATGATTAAAAGAAGCTGCTTACTCTGTTTCGGCTGCCTTTGAGACGATGTCAACAAAACACCTCTCCACAGCCCAGAGCACAGGGCCGAGCTGAAGATCTAGTCTGCCCCCTAGTGTCTGGAGTGCGAATGACAAACATGCGGTGGATAGATCATGATGATTATTATTATTTCTATACAACAGCTCACCCTTATGTAATAGATAATACTCCCTACAACTGTACAAAAACTCACCCTTGTGCAATAGATAGGCTAATATAATACTCCCTAGACAATACTCCCTACAACTGTATATAGCTGGTATTGTACATCTTATTTGATATTGTATTTTATATTTTATTACTACTTTTCTATTTGAATCTGATTTGTACATATACATTTATTAGCATTATTAGCATTATTTTTGTAGGCCTATATTTATGTCTCATCTGACAGAGCTGATAGATGGAATAGCAACCAAAGAGCAATAGACCAGTACTGCTCTTTGGTTGCTATTCCATCTTTTTTTTTTTTTTTTTTTTTATTTTTTTACCCTCTGTTATATATTCTATATTATATTTGATGAGTGAGCTACTGTACCCAAAATAATTTCCC
The DNA here is from genome assembly GCA_036785185.1 of Paratrypauchen microcephalus. Classification (NCBI taxonomy): domain Eukaryota; kingdom Metazoa; phylum Chordata; class Actinopteri; order Gobiiformes; family Gobiidae; genus Paratrypauchen; species Paratrypauchen microcephalus. The sequence continues at coordinate 4,165,067 of JAVJIX010000023.1, forward strand.
TTGTGGATCAATAAAGTTTGTCTAAGTCTAAGTCTAAGTCATATCTTTAAACCGGGTCCTCACAAAGTCCCTCAAATCAGGAAGGAATAGTTTGTCTGAAAACTATGTAAAATAGGGAAAATAGCCAGTCTATTTGGACACATCCATCATCCTCTGTTATTAGAATATCTGTTAGCCCGTTTTAAATCTAATATAAACATAGGACAATACAGTTAACAATGGTGCCTTTATGGAGACAGCACAAACTGGTTTGTTCATCTTGGAGCCGAGTCAGTTAACTTTACTACAACTTGCACTGTGCTTACTATGTTATTTTGGCCCCTCCTCCTTTACTCAAGCAGCCATTCATGCGATCCATTCGCATTCAACCCACGAGCCCCAATAAACCACAGGGAGACGCGACAAGTGAGAGGAGCTGAGTGCCTCCTACGACACCGGGGTCCATTCCCACTACAAGCAGTCACGGGCTGATATAATGGTAGGTTACATTTTGACAGTTTCATTCATTACTGTTAGATGTAGTTAGTTCATATCTTTCATCAATTGTTAAAGTCCACATAATGGTATCATGTCAAAGAAAATATTTTAGCATCTTTTTTGGTGACTGGTCAAATAGGACCAAGTGTAAAAAAGAAAAAGTTTGTAATATTCATCTATCATCTTTTGTCCAACGAAGTAAGCTGTTATACATGACATGATAATTCATTCTACAGCTTTGGTGAAAACGTATTTGTCTGTTATAAGTCTGGCAAAAAGCTGTTTTCAATCAGTGGCAATCAGTGGTTTTTGCTTCAGATTACTTTTATGTTGACCTATGTTACCAGGTTATTATAGTCTTGGCTTGTACTAATTTGTTAACTGCCAGAATGTATCTTTATTTGTAATTTAAAAAGAAATAGGGTTAAAGACTTAGACTTAGACTTACAGCTCTGGAAAAAAAATAAGAGACCACTGCATTTTTTTCTGAAATCAGCATCTCTACATGTATTACAGCCATTCCATTCCAGCGTCTGTTGAATTCCAACACAAACACAAAGCTGAGCTACTTCAGTTCTTGCACCAGGAGTGGAATAAAGTCACCCAAGAACAATGTGAAAGACTGGGACTAAACCAGGTCTGAACCAAGACTAAACCAGGTTAAAAATGGGACTAATCCAGGACTAAACTAGGATTAAACCAGATCTGAACCAGGACTAAATCAGGGAAAACCAGGACTAAACTAGGTTGAAACAGGGACTAAACCAGGACTAAACTAGGACTAAACCCGGTCTGAACCAAGAATAAAGCAGGTCTAAACTAGGACTAAACCAGATCTGAACCAGGACTAAACCAGGTTTAAACAGGGACTAAATCAGGTCTAAACTAGGACCCAGGAACAATGTGAAAGACTTGTGGAGAGCACAGGCCTGGGACTAAAACCAGGTCTAAACCAAGACTAAACCAGGTTAAAAAGGGGACTAAACCAGGACTAAACTAGAATTAAACCAGATCTGAACCAGGACTAAACCAGGGATAAACCAGGACTAAACTAGGTTAAAACAGGGACTAAACCAGGACTAAACTAGGTCTAAACCCGGTCTGACCCAAGACTAAACCAGGGATAAACCAGGACTAAACCATGTTAAAACAGGGACTAAACCAGGACTAAACAAGGGCTAAACCCGGTCTGAACCAAGACTAAAGCAGGTCTAAACTTGGACTAAACCAGGTCTGAACCAAGACTAAACGAGGTCTAAACTAGGACTAAACCAGATCTGTACCAGGACTAAACCAGATCTGAACCGGGACTAAACCAGGGATGAACCAGGACTAAACCAGGTCTAAACTAGGACTAAACCCGGTCTGAACCAAGACTAAATCAGGTCTAAACTAGGACTAAACCTGGTCTGAACCAAGACTAAACCAGGCCTAAACTAGGACCCAAGAACAATGTGAAAGACTTGTGGAGAGCATGCCAAGACGCATGAAAGCTGTGATTAAAAATAAGGGTTATTGCACCAAATATTGATTTCTGAACTCTTCTTAAGTGTAAACCTTAATGTTGTAGTTTTAAAATGAATTTGATCTTGTTTCTTTGCATTGTTTGAGGTCTGAAAACATGTATCTTTTTTGTTATTTTGACCATTTGTCATTTTCTGCAAATAAATGCTCTAAACAATTATTTGAAATTGCGGGAAATGGTGTCAGTAGTTTATAGACTCAAACAAAAATGTTCCTTTTGCCCAAACACATACCTATAAGTAGTAAAATCAGAAAAACTGATAATTTTGCAGTGGTCTCTTTTTTTTTTCCAGAGCTGTAGACAAACATTATTGATCCACAAGGGAAATTATTTTAGATATACAATAGCTCACTTGTCACAATAGCATATAACAGAGTAACAAAAAAGTAGCCTCTAAAGAAACAAAAAGTAAAATCAAATAGTCAACCTCTGCCAATGGCCCAGGGGGAAATCAGGTTACGTTGGTTGTCTTTGCTCCAACAAAAAATTTTATTGCTCAATGTTTGGCATGTGGTCGGTGAGAAAAAAATGCTGGTAACAAACAACAACAAACAAATCTGGTGACAAACTCCAAACTCTCTGCCTCAGCTTGTTCAGATACATCATGCTGTGAGAAGACGTTACAGTTTTTTATCATCTTTATCATGTCTCAGTACAGTCTGTCAGTAAAAGTTGTAATGTTTTTTTTGGTTTTTTTTGTTTGTTTCCTCCCCCTGAATGAGGAGATGTGTCACTGGCTCTGTGAACAGCCAGTCCGTGCTCTGCTCTGTGTGCCCCATGCTTCAGACTCATTGTTTGTGTTACCAATGGCTATAGTCCCATGTCCACTCCCCCATCACACGCACAAGGCTCTATTGATAGGCCTATTATTGACCAGGGATTGCCTTAATACCCATACATTTTACTTACCAGATGCTAATTTCTTTCTTTTCATAGGTTTGGGGGACAATTTAAACCAATCAACTGTTACAACTACATGTGTTAAGTATCCAGTGTTCACTTTGCGGTCACAATCGGCCAGCCCACTTCCACTCATGAAGTGATGTCGAACTGCAAAAGATTTTGTGTAGTCTGCACCAGAACCCTGTACAGCTGCCATTGGGGAAAGCCACAAGAAACAACCAGAAGCAAACAAGTTAGTATCATTTATTATATTTTTCAAATTCCTGGGAATTTGTAGCTACTCACATACCAGCAGTCATTATCAGATTTGTTACGCAACTTCGGATTATTCTCTCAAAATAAGGTGTCAGTTCCTTCTATATAAAGTCATGACTGAAACACTGATATCTTTGTTTCTGGTTAAATAAACAAACTTACAAGCCCAGACAAATATTACAGGACTTCTCAGAGGGGGCTGGATTTTAGAATGGCCCTGATGAGTGAGTCGGTTATAACAGTTGTGTATGCCATAATGAAAATGCTAAATTAGTTTCCCATTGTCTAATTTATATTATGTTATTGTAGAAAGCATGTCTGTGGTTCACCATTGTCGCAGTGGTCACTTTATTAGCCCTCGCCTGGATGTACATCTGTCTGGTCAGCTATAATGATCAAGATGATGTCAACTGGTGAGTAAACACAGAAACTAAATTATACACTTTTTGGATATGATTTGGTGACCTCCATTGTTCTGGTAACAGGAAAGGTTTCACAGCTCTGAAGTTGTGGATTAACTGGTTTATGGTACTGATCATTCTTTCTGCATTGTTAAGTGCCTATTGTGTCTTCCTGCTGGTGAGAATTAATATTCGCGTTATAATACGAAATGCTAAATACATTTGTCATTGTTTATAAATGTTCTGTTGTTGCAGTGTTTTGCATTGATCCAAGTTGCCTTAAAAGAACCATTAGATCTTCACTGGAGCCACAAGGTTTGGATAAAGTGCATCATTTAATTTATTTTGTTTTCAATCAGTGTTGTTATATTTTGATTTTTGTTTTAAGATTTTGCTTTTCGGTGGGATTATATTCATTGCTGCTGGAGTTACAGGCATCAGTTTTATGTGGCAACAGGAATGGCTGACTGTTCGGCTCTCACTAGAGGTAGATCATATTATAGACTGTGAAGTTTGTAACTTCCTTTTAAATAAGTGTTTATTATTCTGTCAATGGTTTCCTTTTTGTGAAAGGCTACAGCTCCGTTTTTGCAGTTTGGTGCGGTTGGGGCTTTGACACTTATGAGTAAACTTGTTTTTCAAGCAATCTTCACCACTAGTAAAAAATGTAAGTCAACTCAGCTGTAGTTCTAAAGAGCTATAAGTGTTAATTATTGTATAGGTTCTTTTAGACATTTTTGAGAATAATATATATACATATATATATATATATTTTTTTTTAATTGATCAGAGATGTTAGTAAGATACATTAAGTTAGTTTGACCAAACAAACTGTGTCCAGTTGACAAATTGAATTTCTCCTTTTATCATTAAGTTAGTTGTTAATAAATAATCTTTTTTTCCCTTCAGTGTCTAGGTATGTCATTGGTACAACATTCGCTGTGGTGTGCATAGCGATCTTTCTATCACCCTTGTGTATCAGGTCTCCTTGTTTCATAGAGAAGCAACACTTACCTGCCAAACCAAAGCTGATAGGGCATCGAGGGGCGCCCATGGTGAGAAATACCTGCGTTGTCATGATAGGAATTCTCTATGGCAACATTTTAGAAATATGCTTATATCACTGGTCTACAAGCAAAATGCTTACAGAACAAATGTATTTAAATTTTTCTTGGTTTAGGTCACTAATAAAGAAAAAGTAAGTCAGAAGGGCTGATTGGCTATAGTTTCCAAGATAGGTCAAAATAGGAAATTTATGCAAAATAAGGCAAAAACGGTATCAGAAGGTACAGTGTGTCTACAAGCAACCAGCCTGTCTGCACATTCCAATACATTCATTTTAATGTCTAGAGTTTTAACATATATAAATATATATAATATATTGTTATTATATCATTACATATCTTGTATTAGCTAACCAGCACAGTTATCAATTGATTTTCAATTCATCTTATCAATATAAATGAGATTTAGCCAATTTTATCTCAGAAGCAGATCGAGTCCAAAAATTTGTAGACCAGTGTAACTGCTGCCACAATAATCTTTAAGCAACTGCTGAAACATATAACATTTAACATAGAACATAATTTTGTAGCCGACTTTTTAGAGGCTTTAACTTACTGTGCTGCTAAAAAAGGAATCAGGAATAGTAAGAAGTAGATAAAAACTTTTTGCTTAGGTCCTCATGCATCTCCAGCCTTCTTGTTAATATACAGCTCTGGAAAAAAATAAGAGACCACTGCAAAATCTGATTTTACTACTTAGGTATGTGTTTGGGCAAAGGGAACATTTTTGTTTGATTCTATTAGGGGTGTGCAAAATAATCGTCATGACAATGCATTGCGATACTAACTTTCACAATATACTGCATCGATTCTTGATGCCAAAAATCGATGTTTATTAATTAATAATTTAATATTTAATAATTTAATATTAATAAATAATTAGTTTATTTTTTGTATAAATCCTATGCACTTTTTTCTTTGTGAAAGGGTATTGTTTGTTATGATGGTAGCTACCTCCAAAATGGCAAATGTTTGAACATCATTTTTTGTTTTAGAAAAAATCCTATCCACTTTTTTGTTATTGGTTTGGTTTATTTGTTTTTGTTATTCAATAAATTCAGTTATGAATTGAGCTGCTCAGAGTTATGTATCAATTGAAGACACTACCCAGATACACAGCCACTGATATTTAAGTTATCCTCTTTTTTTGGTACATTTTCACTGAAGTATGTCGAATATATTGCAATCCATCGCAATAATTCAAGTATCGTGATGCATCGTGATAGTATCGCATCATCGTGGCATATGAATCGTGATTCGAATTGAATCGTGACTTCTTTGCCAATACCCACCCCTAGATTCTATAAACTACTGGTAACATTTCCCCCAAATTTCAAATAAAAATATTATCGTTTAGAGCATTTATTTGCAGAAAATGACAAATGGTCAAAATAACAAAAAAAGATAAATGTTTTCAGACCTCAAACAATGCAAAGAAATAAGATCAAATTCATTTAAAACAGCATAATACTAATGTTTACACTTAAGAAGAGTTCAGAAATCAGTATTTGGTGCAATAACCCTTATTTTTAATCACAGCTTTCATGCATCTTGGCATGCTCTCCACAAGTCTTGGGTGACTTTATTCCACTCCTGGTGCAAGAATTGAAGTAGCTCAGCTTTGTGTTTGTGTTGGAATTCAACAGACACTGGAATGGAATGGCTGTAATACATGTAGAGATGCTGATTTCAGAAAAAAATGCAGTGGTCTCTTATTTTTTTCCAGAGCTTATTATATGATTGACAACAGTGTATTATATTGCCTTAATGTTTTTTTTGTTTGTTTGTTTGTTTTTTAGCTGGCCCCAGAAAACACCATTATGTCATTTAATCGCAGCATATCATGTGGAGTAAAAGCCTTTGAGACAGATATACAGCTAAGGTACATTCACTTTTTTGTCTGTTACATTAGTATTTTTTTTATTTCTAAATAATTTTGCATGTAATATAAACACAGTAAGGATGATGTGCCCTTTCTGATGCATGACAACAACAACTCCAACTTTCTCCTGAGAACGACAGATGCTAAATACAAATTTCAAAACAAAAATTTGGAAAGGAGTACAAGTCTGACATGGGCTGAGTATCAGAGTCTAAACGCGGGCGAATGGTTTGTCCAGGTGAGAACCTTTGTTGCACACCACATAACTGTATCACATTTAAAATAACACTCCTATGTCTCTGATGCAGACAGACCCCTTTAGGACAGTTTCACAGCTCTCTGAGGATGAGAAGGTACTGGCCCGAAATCAGACAATCCCCTCTTTACTACAACTCCTCAACTTGGCTCAGCAGCACAACATCTCTGTAATGTTTGATTTGTATAGTCCCAACCAAGAAAATGACGCAGTGAAAACAGTGAAAACTATCGAGCTCTCTGGCATTGACCACAATCTCGTAAGTTGTGTTTAGATCAAAGTACAACACTAAACTAACTGATTATTGTTAACATATCAGAGTTATGTTTTTACAGATCCTCTGGCTTCCCCCAGCAGGAAGAGTCTATGTCCGAGCTAGAGCTAGATTCACCCAGGTCTATAACAATATAGATGACATGAAACGCAAAAAAGGAAACCATTTAAACCTAAAATACAGCAAGATTAGTACAACAGAAATCAGGTAACATAAACCATTAACAGCCTAATTTTCTGTACGCATTAATGCTACTGGGCAGACACCTTTGTTTTTTGACTGTCTGCATCATGTTGAGGCAGGCTGTCAGCACAGAGTTGCAGTTTCTGGAGCCTTGAATAATCATTTGCACATATTCAGCAAACCAGATTAAAAACACCAGAGTGGACATGTTTGAATGCACAAACTTAAAACGTGCAATGAAGAGCATTGTGGGAGCATGCAAGAGCTTAGTAGAATTTAGAACACTAACATTCTCACATTAAATTTGCTTGCACCATTGTGTCTGACAGGGAACTTCGAAAGAGCAAAATTGAAGTGAACTTATGGGTCGTCAATGAGAGGTGGCTCTTCTCGCTCCTGTGGTGTGCAGGAGTTAGCTCTGTTACCACCAATTCCTGCCACATACTGAAGGATATTGAGAGACCAGATTGGATTATAGTAAGAAAAGTTTGGTTTAAAAAAGCAGTGAAATCTGAGCATGAATGCAGACATGTATGTACAAGTTTTAATAGTACATAGGAAGTACCTGACCCTGTGGGCATGTGTTGCAGCCATATCGCTTGTACAAAACAATATGGCTTACTGTGGACATTGCATCAGTTCTGGTAATGGCGGGGCTCTTTGTCTATCAGTGGTAAGATCTTTACTTGACAATATGCTCTATTTGTTGGATTTAAAAAAACTATAAGATTAGAATATATTAGAATGATATGTATGCTTTTGCAACAGGAGAAAAAGAAAATTCTGTCATAGGCCAGGTATTGTATTGTAAGGAAAAATCCTAATAGGCTATAAAACTAAACTCTCATGCAACTCCAGCTAACAAAACAAAAAATAGCCCACATTGACTAGTTATAAGATAATAATATGTCTTCATTATTTGGGCTTAGATTATTTGTAAATTAACATTCTAACCAATTGAGATCATCAGCCTAAATTTCATTGCACTGAATTTTAGAGCATTTATTTGCAGAAAATGACAAATGGACAAAATAACAAAAAGATACAATGTTTTCAGGCCTCAAACAATGCAAAGAAACAAAGATCAAATTCATTTTAACTTAACATAATACTAATGTTTACACTTAAGAACAGTTCAGAAATCAATATTTGGTGCAATAACCCTTATTTTTAATCACAGCTTTCATGCGTCTTGGCATGCTTTCCACAAGTCTAACCTAATTTTTTGTGAATAATGAAACTAAAGGTGCTTAGTTACTCTAAAAGCTGTACACTAAACTTGACATCTAATTTTAAGGTATGAGAACCAGAAGAAGCTCATTGAACTGGAACGAGAAAGAACTGTTCCCCTTCTTACCAATAAGCAGGTAGTCTGATGATGATGACCCCCACTGACAACTGAAGATCACTAAACATTGGCACCACTTTTTCTGACAAAACAACTGACTGTGTAATTTATGTTGGTGCAGAGTGGTTGAGTGTGTATTTAGTAGTTTATGCCACTGGACAGCATATCTTTTGTTGCTGTAGCATTTTAGTACATACATGTGTGAATTTCCTGTTTACTGAGCCACAATAAAACATAACATTTCTGTTCACTGAGCCATAATAAATCTAAAAACTAAAACTGTGAATGTGTCCAGTTCTTGCACTCCTTTCATCCACCAGTAGATGGCGATATAGGCTAAACTTGGATGTAGAAAAATCGCGTAATAAACTTAATGTGCTGTTTTATTTATAAATTAGTGCGCTGATCTCATCCATGTGTAGCGGATATATAAAAGTAAAACAGTTCGCGATGTTTAGCACCGGTAGTGTTGTCATTGAGGGCTGTGCTGTTTGTGAAGGCGAGGCATGTGTAAAGGGAGGGGAGTTTTACGCGCACTCGCTGACAGCCTTTCCTAAACTTAGTGGTCATGAACTGTTCTTTCTCTTCTCACACTTGAACTTTGAGTCTGTTTTATACACTCAGCTGTAGACCTCGCTTTGCCGCATGCCCTGTGCAATATTTAGAGTTCATCTCAAAGATTTCCTGGACTGAACTTTACTACAGCATGGTTCATAAGTATGGTAAGTACCGTCTGCATCAGTGCTCACGTGTCAAGTTTGTTATTATCATCGACTGCATAGACACGTTGATATATTTCAGGTTTATGTCAAGTGATCATAAATGTATTTTGTAGCTGTTTGGGGGAGTGTGGGTCTATTTACTGTGCCTATAAATTGATATCATCCGTGTGTTATTCTGACAGACACGGACAGAGCAGTGGTTCTGCTCAGACAGTACCAGGCCAACCTGACCGATCCAGACGAGCACTTACTGAAGTCCAGCGTGGACAAAGTGTCTGCTGTTTTGGGCAGCCAACTTTTTAAGGCACTTCTAGGTAAGAAAACCGCTACATTTTTGTTAATGGATCCTATGATGTTATTACCAGTTTACACCCCATGATAGTGGGTTATTCTGTATTATGTTTCTGCCCCAACTTTCAGATTTCTTGTGATTCTTGGTTGTTAGTAAAGCCAGCAAAGTCATGCTATATTAATTTGATGGGAGGCAAACTCAGTCTAAATATTTCCCAATTAGTGTTATGAAAGAGGCCTTTCAGCAGGTCCCACAAAGGTTTGCTGTATACAGCCAGGCCAATGGCATGCTTTTATTGTAAGGAAAACCACATAAAGGAGAACACATGAAACAGCTTTTTAAGTATTGAGTTTCACTACATACATTATTACAGTTGAATAAAATATAAACATTTTTCATTGTCTAATAAGCTTTTCCAAACAAATACCTACATTTAGACACTGAACTCAGTTTCTGTTTCAGAGTTTACCCAATCCTTGAGTGGTCCCTCTAATTATCACATCATGTTGTGGAGCATGCCTGTGGCTCTGCTCTTACTCCTGGTGACCCACTGCTGATTCTGCTGGGAATCTGAGGAGGGGCTGCCCTGCTTCACATTCATTAAAACATGTCTTTATTTGGACATTTATATTGTCATTCTCAGCATTGTGTGCTTAGTCCTAATAATAATAGTTTGCATGTACACATTTAAGAGTATTGAATATACACTGTATGCGTATAATACCTTTTGCCTATGTTATTGCATAATATTCATTTTTGTAGACATGAAGGGATTCTGTAATTTGTTCATGTGGTTTCACAATGCAACTACAGTACATAGGGTTAGGTTGTGGTGCTTTTCTTCTCGTGCATAATAAGGGCACTTGAACTAAACAGATGGTTGTGATTATAATAATGAACACAGGCCTTTGGGATGTAGGTTTACTTTTTGCTGTTCTACTGTATTGTACAGCATAGTACAGTAGTCTTTTATTCTTCTTGTTTGTTGTCAAGCATTAATCTTGCTCAAAGATTCTTTACTGTGCGTAAATTATTTATTCTGCAACTGGTGATGGTTAGCTACTTCTGTAGCCACAGCTGCCCTTGAATAAACTGACAGCAGTGAGGCTGATGATTTGTACACAACGCCCTAATACAATTTGCTCCCTCAGACCACCAATCATGAACACACACTACATTCATACATAGTAAAATAGACCTAACGGTGGATTAGGTCTCCAACCCAGGATTCCATGCATTCCTTTTAAAGAATGTTCAATCATGGCCAGCTTGAGAAAATAAACTGTATTTGATTTTGGACTGTTTGCCATAGTCTGGAGTTGCAAAAGGGAAAACACAAACCCCTGCTCTATGTACATCTTGACCAAAAATTTACTTTTTCTACAAAGTTTTAGTTTCACAGTGCAGAAACTTATGAAATATGACTATCCTTTATGCATTGTAGATAGTAAAGGAGTGTAGTGTAGTACATTCCTGTTTGGGCCACTTGATTGGATGTGCACATGGTTGGACAGTCACAGACAATACTTCTATAAAACAGGGCATCCACCCTTTTATTCTGCCATACAGGCTTTGGCCTACACTGGGGGACCTATACAGGAAGACACATGATCACTGTTTTATTTGGTCTCCAAAGCCTTTACTCCTACAAATGGCCCTTTTCATAACTGTATGTTGGCTGTGTGTTATTGCTTATAATCATTCTGAGAGCCAGAGGGTACATATTCTTTGGATGATTCACCGATTCCTGTAATAACCTGAATACCTTATGAATGCACGTTGTATGGTGTCTCTTACAGTGCTTATTATTATTATCAAATTATCATTTGTGTGTATTTATTTATTTGTATTTCCTGTTTTGGTCCTGTTTGAGCCCAGTGTAGGCCTGATGTAGTCCTGTTTTGGTCCTGTTTTAGCCCAGTTTAGGCCTGATGTAGTCCTACACTAGTTCAGTCACAATTTGATGTGGTGTGTGTGCAAGCGTTAATGCACCTTAGTATAGTTCCACCTAGGAGTTCAACACAAGCACACATTGACACATAGCTTTCCCGATGCATAAAACCATGTGCTCTTATAACCAAAATGCTAAAACAGACTGTCAGATGATCAGACAGGTAGCCTCATAGAAAACATGTACATAAGAGTTTGTATAAGTGAGATTGCTCTTTAGTCAGCTGGGCAACCAACTCGTCTTCCCACACACAGCTTCACTCCTCCACATTCAGATCCAGGATGAGTCAAATGCTCCATTCTTACACTTTTGTTCTTGCTGTGTCGTGTTGGGACATACTGTCTCTTATTGCTAGTTGTCTAATAGCACACAGCAATGAAGAAATCTGTTGTCAGTGTTTAAAATGTATCAGGTATGTGCTAATGTTGGTATCACACCAAGGGTTGACTCCAGCGGCCTCAACATGTCAGTGTGTGGTAAATAAGTGGCTTTGTATTCAAATGTCTGAAAAATCAACTATTATGCTTTTATACTTACTTAAAATGTGACATGAACAATAAATTGTTATGGCCAAATTGTAAAACTTTGATAGTCTTTCATTTAAAGGTTCCCTTCTAAAAGATAGGACTTTAAAGAACACGAACGGAGCAGGTTTAACTTAAAGGTTTCCTTAGTAAGTTATATAATTTTTTATTTTTTTTTAATAGAAATGGCTGACAATTTGTTTCCAGAGCTGTATTCTTTTTTGAGTCTTTTAGTTTTAGTATGTGGGACTGACCTCGGATATACAGACAATCTCCACCTCTTCACCCTGGTAGAAGTCACTCTGGATATGCTCATGACTGCATTGATTATACTTTAGCAGTAAAAAAAAACTGCCAACATTTACCAACATTTATATATTGTTGCATTGGTGTAAGTAACATTGTTGTTTCTGTTCTTACAGATATTCAGGAGTGTTACGAGGTGACCTTGAAGCTGAATGCAGAACAAACTGTTGTGAAAGAGGCGAACCGGCAGCATGCGTGGGAGGTAATTCTACTTTAATATTATAAGTTAAGTACAAATGTGGTAAATATTTACATGAAGGTGATACAGCAAACCTAACTGATGACTTCTGGTGCTTTTATTACATCTTATATTGGACTCACTGGGTGCATAAGCTTCGATATACTGTCCATAGTAGTGGTCAACAAGTGGCAAAATGTGACTCCATTTGTTCCATCAATATAATTTCAAATTTTGATTTTGGGCTCATTCTATTTGTTAGAAAATTCAGGGCAAAGGGGATATCTGGTTTGTTTTAGGGAGCATTGCGTTGCAGTTTTACAACACATCTGATTTTTACACTGAAATTTTATGCTGTCTTTCAACTTTAACATTTGCCTGCTGCCTTTAAATTTATGTTGGTAAATAGCTGCTGCTCAATATAAGATCCAAGCAATGGTTTTGCATGAAAACTATGAACTATACAACTGCACTGAAGCATCTAAAAGTTTAGTTTTGAGAAGATTGTCCAGGAACAATAACTTGAATAATGTCCATGGAACCTTAAATGCCAAAAAATAGTTGTTGTTAAGTCACATGAAATTACTTATAGTTAGGACAGTTGACAAAGCAATTGACAAATTATACCAAATTAAATCAACCAAATGATATCTTGTGAAAAGTCCTCAAAATGTCATCTATACGCAGAAAGCAGAAATCCATGAATATAATGTTCACTCTGGTGGCAAAGTTGACCAAAACTGCAAGACAGACAATTCTTTGTTGAAAATGATTTGATCTACATTTTAAAGGTGATGGACTACTTTAATCTTATAATGCATGCTATCCCAACCCTCACTACATCCAACCACCCAATTGCCTAATGGAAACACCCATGTCCTAAGTTTGGACTGGATTATGCATGGCTTTTTGAACAGGGTCAAATATAAACTTCTACAGCAACAACCTCACAACGTTTCTGTGCACTGCTATGCCCATCTGGTTTCCAGCTGCACTAAGGACAGATGGACAGAGGTGCTTAATGGACACCCAGCGTTGTGCTCATCAGTATTCTGGCCATGCTGTCATCTTCATGGAGGATGGGAGGGAAACAAATGAGTCTGCACATTCCCCGATTTGGTGCAAAGTAACAGTTGAATGGTAGCAGCTCCAACTGAAAACACAGATTAAGCAAGGTCTTGTATGAGGGCAAGTAAGGATGAAGGACACACTCACTATGTCTTAGACTTATGTAAATACTGAAGGCCATCAGCAAAGCAATCTTCAAGTTCAGGGATAAATGGTAATGCACTGACCACAAACTAAAGAGCTCACTCGACATCTAAAAAAATCCATAAACAACTAACCTACAAAGCACCAAAATGACCTCTTTGACAGAGGGCTGTGCAATTAATTGTATGTTAATTAAGATCAAGATTTACTCATTTCCTATTATATATTATTTTCTGTGCTAAATGGCAATGAAGAAAAGTAAATAGATACATAGATAGGTAGACAATTTATCCCAAAGGAAATTCATTTTTCAACAACAACAATAGCAACAACAATAATAATAATAATAATAATAAGAAGAAGAAGAAGAAGAAGAAGAAGAAGAAGAAAAAACAGAACAATAACAATATAGTGCCACCTATGGTGGCACTATATAGCCACCATATCGCGGCCACGGGCGATGCCACCGTGCCATGTCAGCGGGCACCAGTCGTTGACATGAGTGCTAGGTGCTTAAAAAGGGGAGAGCGCTTCGCGCTCTGCTGCGTGCGCAAAACAAAGCACTTTGCGCTTCGCACTGCAGAATAGTTACAATAGGCCCTACGCTTTAGCGCTCGGGCCTAATAATAATAATAATGGTGCTAGTATGTATTGTTTATATTCAGGAAATTAATTTGGCCATTTATTTTTATTTATTTATTTTGCCATCTCTTTAAAAAGACAAAATAAAATAAATTGTGATGTCTATGTGAGGACAGAAATGAATGAATTATTTTTCGGCATACAGTGAACCCTCGCCGGTTCACTGTTCGCGGCCTCGCTGTTTCGCGGATTTTTTTTTCCAATTTTCTTTTTTTTTTTTTTTCGATTTTTTTTTATAGTGTAACTTTTTTTTACAGTGTAACATTCTGTCCTGTGCCCTGATTAGCTAAGAGACTAGACCAGGACTAAACCAGGTCTAAACCAGGTCTAAACCAGGACTAAACCAGGTCTAGACCAGGGATGGTGACGCAGGGTGGTAGGGACAGTCTCTGATGTCCTTCACGAGAGCGCCTGGGTGACAGGAGGTGTGGCCTTTGTTTACTTGCACGAGCCATGGAAGAGAGTGCGAGCCGGACCATGGAAGAGCCAAGAATCAACATGGACGGGCCGGGGGAGCCGCAGCGGGGAGAGCCGCATTCGAGGGAGCCCGCAGCGGGGGGAGGACACTCGCGCGCACAGAGGAGACAGTGGCTCTTCCCCGTCACGCCGAGAGGACGAACCCGACCCCGTCCTAGAGAGCTGTGGAGTATTGGGGACGCATTGATAGCGGTCTGATTTTGGAGCCGGGGTGAAATGCAACCAACTCTTGTGAGCGCAGGTTGGTCTTACCTGGTCTTGTGGTGAGGACTGGTGCTCAGAGGCGTCTGTTAGCGGTTTGGCACTGTTAGCATTGGCTTGAGTCTTGCCCAAAATGATATCCAGGTCGCTTTCCACTCGACTTTCGCACATGGCATGGATATGTGGTACCAAAACAAACACACGTGTCCGCGCGCACGTGTCCGCGCGCACGTGTCCGCGCGCACGTGTCACGTGCCCCCCCCCCCCCCACTATTAATATATTTTAATGAAAATCTACAAAAGTTTGAGTGTTTAAACAAGAGAAAAATGTGAGAAAATGTTAATACCAGTCTCAGAAAGGTGTATAATGTGTCTGGTGAAGCGTTTTCAGCCTTAAAACATGTAGAATAATTGTAAAATATAAAATTGTCCTACTTCGCGGATTTCACTGATTGCGGGCTATTTCTGGAACCTAACCCCCGCGATAAACGAGGGTTCACTGTATTGCCCAGCCCTATTTCGAGTAAGTTTGATTAGTAAATGTGCTCAAAAGTATTCTTATCATCTCCATGAATGTACAATGTACATATAAATATCAAATCTATCATTCCTTCTATTATGTTAAACATCCTTATGGTCTGATTTTGTTGAATTTTTTAAATTAAGTTTGTCAAGCCTTCTCTAAAGGCTGCCCTCTGTTGTCAGTCAAGTGTCTATGTATGTTCTGTAGTTTGCTCTGGAATGTGACATTCTTGGATTATCTTTTGTAATGTGGTTCATTACTATTACATTATTAGATCACTTACCTCTTTTCCATCTTCTTTGATGCGTTTTCCTTATCTCTTCTCTTTAAACTAATTTTGTACTCTTGGCATTTTGTTATCTTATCATTGCAAACAAGGGCCGTTATGGTTTTACCAAGGTAATGGACTGTTATGTGTTTTTGGCCTGCAGATTTTAGTGCAGCGTGAAAAAGCATGAAGAGCGGGACTCAAACTCATGACGCACAGGCAGAGTGTTACCAGGTCTTTCCATCTAAGGATGACCCTAGTTTGTGTGTACTCCACAGGACGGGGCAGAGGAAGAGGAGGGTGCATCTGTGGTGAGAGTGACCAGCAGGAGGAGTCCTCATAAAGTGGAGCGAGTGTCAGGCCTGGTGACCCTGTCCACGGTGGATATGCCAGAGGTATTGCACTCTTTGGTTTAAAAAAATAGTATACATTAATCTGTTATTTTACTACATTTGTCAATAATATACCATTGAAAATGTTCTCCCCCTTTTTGTCCAATATTTGCTTTGCTGTTTAATGTACTAGCATAAATACAGCTCTGGAAGAAAAATAAGAGATCACTGCAAAATTATCAGTTTTTCTGATTTTACTACTTATAGGTATGTGTTTGGGCAAAAACAACATTTTTGTTTGAGTCTATAAACTACTGACAACATTTCCCCCAAATTCCAAATTAAATATTATCATTTGAGCATTTATTTGCAGAAAATGACAAATGGCCAAAATAACAAAAAATATACAGGGGGTCCTCGGGTTACGACGGTCTCGGGTTACGACGTTTCGTGGTTACGAACGCGCCCCCATTAAAAAAAATATGTATATATTACGCGTCATTCCGTCTTACGCGGTTTAGCGTGGTAAGAGATGTAAACAAACGCGAACGGCGCGCGGCGCACGGCGGAAGAATACGCTCTGTTGTGGTTGTAGGGAGAAGAAGACAGCCTCGTGTGCGTGCCCAATGTGGGCGGAAGTACCTGATGTGGGCTCTGATCTGCTCCTATGATAGCGGCAGTGATAACCAAGCAGCGTAGTGGTCTAATTATTGAGATGGAAAGGTTATTGGTGCTTTGGTTGGAAGATCAAAGGCAAAATCCGGTTTACGACGAAATTCGGGTTACGACGCGTCTTAAGAACGGATCTACGTCGTAACCCGAGGACCCCCTGTACATGTTTTCAGACCTCAAAAAATGCAAAGAAACAAGATCAAATTCATTTTAAAACAACATAATACTAATGTTTACACTTAAGAAGAGTTCAGAAATCAATATTTGGTGCAATAACCCTTATTTTTAAACACAGCTTTCATGCGTCTTGGCATGCTCTCCACAAGTCTTTCACATTGTTCTTGGGTGACTTTATTCCACTCCTGGTGCAAGAACTGAAGTAGCTCAGCTTTGTGTTTGTGTTGGAATTCAACAGACGCTGGAATGGAATAGCTGTAATACATGTAGAGATGTTGATTTCAGAAAAAAATGCAGTGGTCTCTTATTTTTTTCCAGAGCTGTACATATCACAAGCCCCTTAAGTCATTATTAGGTACCAAATTGAGAGATCTTGTCTGAGTCCCATTCATTTTACATAGACACTTGTATTCTGTAAATTGTGAAAAGAGATCAGATTGAAATATGTAAAGTGAGGAGGAGGAGGTTGTGATAATAGACAAAGATGAGCTGACAAATATTGATTGGTGCCTCCAATCTAACAGAGGCAGATGAAAGTGTCTGTGTGTATACTTAAAAATCAAAATTAACCCAGTGGTGAACGCTATAGAATACTATCAATATTATCATGACTACTTTAATTGCTCACACGCAACTCATTACTGCCTACCACAGGCTTGGAAGAGGTATTGCTGGTCTAAACACCTCTATATTCTACTCTGAACATTAACCACCTCTAAAGGCTTTTGGTACAGTGAAATTCTAGATGGCATGTTAAGTATTCATTTTATAGTTTCATATGTGTATTATTTTCTCTTGTGTCATTGCATTAGTGTGATGCTTTGATTCAAAACACTGCTACAGAAGCAACAACGTGTGCCTCATGTTTGGACATAACTGTGTATTGTTGAAGGCCATGCTCTGACATCCATTTTCACACTGCCGACACATGGCAGCCCTTTGCCTGCAAGCGTTGGCTTTTCACACAAGATCCCCTGCTACTGAAGAGGGGTTTGGGAGGGGTTCAAAAGGAGACATAAAACCCTATGATAATGAGAGTGTGAGAATATGGTGAGGCTACATGGGAAGATAGCACGCTGCTGGTTTGTGTGTCTCTTTCACTTGAAGAAAGCTGGCATTATGACGAGGAGGACAGTGGGGGTGTGGAGTGGAGCATACAGTGGGGGAGGCTACAGAGAGGCGAGGGCCGGTGCAGTGCAGAGCTCGAGCGGACACACACAGCTCAGCCTTCCTGCAGGTTACCATGGAAACACATTCCTCCCCCGCCTGCATCCCTACAGACTATCTCTCTCTCTTTGGGCTCCCTTCTCAGTTTTTTATCCTGTCCTTTTCATTCCTCTTTTAATTTATGTTTTTTATGCCTTTCATTGCTAAATTAATCAAGCTGTTTGTGACAATGCACACTTGGTAATTTAGTATACTGTGCATACTCTTTGTAGCCAGGTGATGGGTAATTACATTGTTTGTTTTACATTCCCATACACCACAGACACAAGCACTCGCTCATTCTCTATTTTCTTCTCTCTATTTTTACTCCCCTTCTGTTCGGCACCATGCTTCAGTAATGTTCCTTCTAGTCATGCCCACACCAGGCATTTAGGTGCCTTTCCTTCCAAACCACATCCATATCCCAGATGTATATCATTATCAGGCACTAG
Source organism: Paratrypauchen microcephalus (assembly GCA_036785185.1). NCBI lineage: Eukaryota > Metazoa > Chordata > Actinopteri > Gobiiformes > Gobiidae > Paratrypauchen > Paratrypauchen microcephalus. Next base: position 4,183,770 of record JAVJIX010000023.1, read on the forward strand.
CACCAGCAAAAGCACAGATCATTAGAATAAAGTCACCACTGGACCATGGAGCCAACATCTCTCTTTGGTTCCCATGCTTCCCTCTCATTATTCCATCGGTTGGAGGTAGAGTGTTTGGTGTGTGACGCAGATGTTCACTGCCACTAAGGCCTATTAATAGGAGTCCTAGCCTTGTAGCTATGTTTTCTGCACCTATAACTCCTTGTTATTTAGATAGATATTTTGTAATAGTTTATTTATATAATTTAAAATTGCCATGCTTTACACAGTAGGCAAGCAACAGTAGTAAAAGCTATATATATTTCAGAAAACAGTTACAGTATGCATGAATTAGAGCAGTGATTGAGTGTCATTTCATCCTTATCTTAGTTAAGGCTACTCTGTGTGTTGATACTGCCACTTTAAGGGTGCCTCACTACCGACTGTCCTTATATGGTTCTGCATCCGGTCAGGTGACAAACACAGTAGTCATATATTCTCAGAGAAATGCCCAGAAATGACTGAAAAACGCAATTCATGCTGTGTGGTGTGCATGGGGGCTGCAGGGCTTGGTTAGTGACAGGTTGTCCAGGTGGGGTGTTATGACCGCAGTGTGAGCTGTGCAGTGATGAATGTGTACACTTTATACAAAGAACTCAATTAGGAAACACAGTTTTACTACAAACACTGTTCTTTAACCTTTAAGGTCAGATTTGATTTGCCACTATGTCGTTTCTGAAGTAATGTACTTTCATATCTCATATGACGATTACCTAATAAACTTTTTTTTAAAGATTCAAACCACGGCCTTTATATATTTATATGGATGACGAACCAGCTATTGCCTACTGGAACCACAAATACACAGTGGCATCTGATTCAGGTGCACCTTGCTACCATGCTTTTCATTTCAGTGTGTGTCAGCAAATAGTTACATTATTGCACTCCAATTTAAAATATTTTGACGACACTGAAAAGGCGTAATATTGGTGCTTGATGCTAGTTTCAGTACAAATTTGCTGCTTTTAAATTTAATTACATGATATAATTGAGAACAATAATAACTCTTGATCATGCTAAATGCGTGTGTGTGTTTGTTTGAGTGCGTGCATGTGTGTGCGTGTGTGCATGTGTGTGTGCGTGCGTGCGTGTGTGTGTGTATATGTGCGTGTATGTGTGTGTGTGTGTGTGTGTGTGTGTGTGCGTTCTTTAAGAGAACAGCCTACTCTGGGAAGGATGGTTGTAACATGTGCTTGGTCATGTGTTCTATGATCAATATGTTCATCTTGTCAGTCACTGCCTGTAAGCTCCTCCTTCCTGCTTTGCTGCTCGGCTTCAGATTTATTTGTGACTGCATCATATACACAGTGTAACATTAGGCACTGTCTTTCTTTTCTCAGCAAATGTAAAATGCCCCATATTATTACTGCATTTTTTATTTGTAGATAAAATCATCATTACAAATTCACAGTTTACTAATAAATAAAACATACTAAATACTTTGTTATTTGAAACATACTGCTCAAATACACCCAGTTGTTCTGTTGTTACATTTCATTAATAATGGCTGTTTACTGCTTTAATAGCAATACTTCAATACTACAATCTACAGACAGCCATGTGTTCAAAATGTAACTGCCACAAAAACATGAAAGCCATATAGTGCTTTGCCTCTCTCACTTTCACTCTTCCTCCACCCACTCTAAAGCCCAAGCGTGTAATTGTGTTGGTTTTATACACGTGTTGATGTCATCATTGTGAGCAGAAAAAATATTTCCATATGCTTCTTCACTGCAGCTTTACTTATGTCACTATCCGTGATTTTTTAGGCTTATTCTTTTAGGCTTAGTTAATGGATTTTCATTTGACTACTTTTTTCTTATTCCCCTGTCAGCTTATTTACCTATTAGCTGTTAGATGTTTGTGACTGATAATAGCGAGCCAGTTGCAAAATTCCTTTGGTAGCAAACATTAGCTTTTGTTTGTTGTTATTTTTCACATGAGAACTTTAGAACATATCAGGCTTGTATTAAGTGCTTGCAGAATTGTATTAGGAATGTGTTTTCTGTTTCTGTGTGAAGACGTGCAGGCAGCAGGTTATGGAGGTGGTGTGGCCCCTTTAAGAGTGGCTAGTGCAGTGCTCAGTACTGATGGTGCGGCTGCTGATGGCGGCGCAGCGCTCTGATTGGCTCGGCGAGATGCTGGAGGGATGCTGCTACTTACGCCCCCCCCTCCCTCCTGCCTCTCTGCCTCTTGCTCGCGAGCATCTCTCTGAATAATCCACATCTAGGGCGAGCGGCTGCAACGCGATCCAGTGCTCAGCTCCTCTCTGCAGCTGAGACAAGAGGCAGACATCCACGCAGGAGGAAAAACGTGAGCCTTTGAACTGGAACAATTAAGGGAAGATTTTCATCTGCGGATTTCATTTATTTATACATTTTGTTTATACCTCTCTCTCTCTCTATATATATATATATATATATATTTATACACACGACTAAAGATATTTATATATCTATATATACATTTATCTCTGTAAATATCAGTATTTGTGCTTGTCTGTTAATATTAATATTTTTATATATGTAATTGTGTGTGTAAATATATATATGATATATAAACACCAGAATATATATATGTATGCACATATATATAACTATATATACATTTATATGCGTATCACTGTGAACCAAGAGAAGCAAGAGGAGATTTTTATCATCGGGGCTGGTCTCTGATTGTGTGGTCGTATACAGTATTTTGAATATTTTCTTTGATCTTCTATGTCAAGAGGACAAAGACTACGTGCCCATTTTGTATTTTTGTTTCTCTGTTGCTGCTTCACATCCATCTTGATTTTTCCTTTTTCAACATCAGAGAGGAATAAAGCGAACACGCAGCGGATTTGCCAAAATAGAGAATCTGAAGACATTGCTGTGATTAGTGTTATTTCTGCGGGCATTAGTGCTGTGTGAGCTGATCACAACGCGTCTTCAAATCTGAGGAGCAACAGCGACAGAGTGCCACGCCGCTCAGCATAAACGCAGCCAGCATAGCCAGCATGCACAAACACCATCACTGCTGCAAGTGCCCAGAATGCTATGAAGTAACCCGAATGGCTGCTCTGCGGAGGATGGATGCCCCAGCCTATGGTGGAGACTGGCAGGCCGAACCCTATGGATACCCACCTGGCTACGGTGGAGGCCAGACCTTACCACCTCCGGCCTCAGGGGGAGGTGGGGGCATGGGAGGAGGAGGGGGCACTTTGGGTAGAAGTAAAGGCAAGATCATGTCTGGCGGGGGCCCAGGAGGCCCCAATCCTAAGGGCCAGTCGAAAGGTGCCCCTAAAGTAAATGGCAACAACTCCAGTGGGCAAGGAGGATGGTGGCCCGAGTGCACTTGCACCAACCGGGAGTGGTACGACCAGGTAACTCCTTTTTTCATTCTCTGTGGGCTGTTAGGGAGGGTGCTATCTGATGAAGCGCTGTAGAACACACACCATTATGCATCAGCTGCTTGGGCTGTCGACCATGGGAGAGAATTCTTATTTAGTATTCGTCTGGAGTCCTATGTATCCCATTTGTAGTCCCCTTCTATTGATGCAGCAGCAGAGCGAGAACAGAACAGGACTGAGTCATTTTAAATGCACATATGATCTTCAGGTGTGGATTGGATGTAGATGACAAATACTTATAGATTTAACACACCTTGTGTCGTCAAAGCCTCACGCTCATGTACTACTGCAGGCCAAACTGCTGCATTTTCATTCAAGCAGCAATTAAGTGCAGACAAATAAGCAGTATGACATCATGAGCACTCGGAAGCCAGAAATGTATATGGTGGATGTGTTTTTATTACCGAGGGGCAAATACTGTGATTATGAATACAGAGATATTTTTGTCGATGACCAGTATTTTTACCAAGCCTTACTAGATTGTACCATGGTGATTCTTTTTCTAATGGGGGGAGTATTATGCACCCTCTGGCACAGACTACCCAGTGTATGCAACAAGCCTTACCCTTTTGCCTCTACTGCAAATATAGAATATAGTTGCATTTCTGAAATGACACTTGTTAAGATTAAGTAAGGTACAGAGATGTAAGCGTAAGAGACAGCAGGGTGGGGGAAGGGGCACTTACTGAGTATGAGATTCAAGAAATGGGCATGTGCACAAGTGTGTATCTTTGTGGGCTTGCATTTGCGCTAATGAAAGATGAGGAGTCAGGCTTATTTTATTTAATGCTTGATTGTGTTAAAATTAGTAAACCAGTGCTGAAAAAGGCATGGAACTAAAATGAAGATTAGAATGTATTGGTGAGTGGAGAGGACCCCTTACATATGCAGCGCAGCACAGCTGATATTAGCAGATTACCTCTACTACAGCCATGAAGAGGCTTTTGCTTCAAGGAGGCAATGAGATTGACACTTTCGCCAAAATGATCAGCCAATCAAGCTTATTTGTTCACACATTTGTGAGTTCAAAGCAGATGTGATTATGTAAGTAAGTATTTCAGCAGCTATCAGTGTAGCTAGTTTATCCTCCCACTGCAAGTTCTAACCAATGCATCAATATCGTTTGTGTTATCAGACATAGAAATATAGCCTCCTCATCCTTACCCTCTCCTGTATTATCTGATCTATTCACCGCATACGGACACTTTCATCTTTTGACAGACATACACATATCAGAGTTGGATCTATTCAGAAGTATATAACATAGTGATCATTAGGCTCAAATTCTTCTGTGCTGTAAAAAAGACTAATCAGTCAGTTAAGTGAGCCTATGGGGTGGGGGTTATGTAAGAAGATGCAGTTGGTGGTTTTCTGTCTGTGAGCGAACAGAAGAGGCTGTGACACGACGGACACGCTTCTGTCCATGCGTCTATCCAAGGCTACATGTGAATGAGCTCTGGTGCTACATTCTGCGCTTCCTGTGAACAGGCTAGAGCCAGGCATGGACCGAGATGAGGGAAAAAACACGCCCACCCAAACCCCTCCCCTCCTTGGCTTCTCAGTCACCATTGCTCATCCTTGGGTGGGAAATGTGGATGCTGCCCTTCCCCCATTACCTACACAGAAGGAACCAACCCTTGTTTTAGTTTGAAATTTAGTAACGTGCGGTTGTGAAGTCTGAGCTGGCTTTGAACATGTGATATTTTAGTCATGAACTCATCAGGCCATGTTTGATTCATTAATCATGGCAAAACTATTTATTTTTTACTCTGCTACCTATACTCTGTTAATGATGCGATTGTTCTGCTTTCATTCAGATTTAGCTTGGTTAATTACTATTTAGCATTTTTTTGCATTTAAATCTGAGGAGTAGAATTCTTCCTTTTCTATGGGGAGTTGTAGAAATCTGCCGGTTTCTCTTCACCCCGCAGGCGCCAATCTGTGTTTGTTCCTTCTCCAGCTCTGTGCCTGTGATTAGTTTAAAATATTAATACATTTTTATTTTATTTATTATCAGCTACATTTGGCTTAACCTCATACGCTGGGGTTAACCATATTTATGATTTAGACACAATAATGTTTAATACTCCCAAGGGTGGCCACAAACCTCTTGTGTTATCTGTGTCTATGGTCCTATATCTATGTAAAGAGATTTAACTAACATAAATTGGATTCTGGATGAACAGTGGAGTTTCAACGATTGAGATTTAAATGTACTTCATGTCCAAATGTCTTGTGCTGGATCCCCTGCTGTGATGTTGAAAAGCTTGATCTAATACCTGGAATATTATCAAGAGCAAGATTATCAAAGCCTGTGCTGGTGCATTCTCTACAAATTCACTGTTGGTGTATAGTTACATATTTAGTTAATATAATGTATAGTTATTCTGTTATTTTGATGTAGCTCATTCTATTTAGCTAATATACTGTCGAAGCTTAGCAAAGCCTTTGTTTTTACCTTGTGTGAAGTGTAATAAGTAAGCATTTATATTTTGGGTGTAAAACTGAAACAATTGAAATTAGTTTAGAAGTGAATTGCACCTGCTTAGGAGATGGTGACACTGCTTGAAGCAAAGCCTATAAACTATTCTGAGAATGTTTAACCCAATCATGAGATTATGACCATATACTAGGGATGGGCAATGTGAACAAAAAATAATATATTTTGAGATTTTTTTGTAATAACAACGATATTCAGACAATATTATGTTTATTATAATATTAAGTATACATATTATGTGTTACTTTAAAATAAATTTACTAAAGCATGTCCTTATACAGTATATTTGTATTAATGTAGTCTTTTATTAATGTACATGATCAATATTTTGATCATCTGCTCACTTCTAATATATACAAGCAAAAAGGAAGAACTAAGGGATGTTAAATTAATTAACAATGCACAATAAAAAAATGGCTCAAAAGTTCAAATGAGTGGATAATGTAGAATAATGTGTTAGTGCTGCTAATTTTTTATTTCTACTAAATAAAAAATAGCAGCTGCTTTTACCATACCTTGTATGAAATACATGAGAAATGTGTCAATACATACCAGGAGCAGCTGTATGGCCCATTTATACATTAAACATTAAAAAAGGGCAGAAATTTTAAAATTAGAATGTTTAAAAAATGATCCGCTTCTGTTTTTATGTTGCCAAATGTATGTTTGTTTTTGAGGTAAAGTGGAGCACTATACCTCAGTGATAGAAAAGGAATATATAACAAAATGAGACAGAAGCGTGTGCAGTTTTCATTGCCACTGAGATGTTTTTTTGGAGGGAAAGGCTCCAATCACGATACAAGTCAGCTGGTCTGACTCATAGCCACCCAGCATGTGATAGTTCTTTTGATACTGTAAATCAGGTGTACTTTGACAGATTTTAACTTCTGTAGTTATTATTTTCAAATTGTTGCTTTATATAACTTAAAGATTTAGATTTGCAATTCTGCTTTGTCTGAAAGGGATTAGATGCAGGCGAAGAAAGGGAGGCAAAAAATAAAGGGAGGCAAAAATAGTCAAAATCATCCCTCTTCTAAAACGGGCATCCCTTCTTCCATCCCTTGGCATTTTATCAATCAGGCATGAAAATCCCTCACCTTTTGGCGAAATTCGCCGTTTTGAAGTCAAAATAGGTGACCTACATGAATCGTGGCCAGTTCCAAGAGCCAATCATAGGCCGAACTGCGCTCCGGCTTCCAATCATGTTGCAGCATACCCACCAATCGCGCTCCCGCCAATCATGACGATTAGTGTTGTTGTGTTTGCGCCTGTTCGCTGATCAGCTGTGAGCGAGCCCTGTTAATATGTACGCTACATTAATGCTAAGTAAGAAGGAACTCTCGCCTCGGGACTCGGTATAATTATGTCGGATTCCACGTGCATACACGTGGACACGCGAATTATCGGACAACACCGCAAACTACGGAGCTGACCGTGTTCTTATAGGGTGAGTTATATTATCATATTATTTCTGCATCAAAGGGACATATTAGCTGACAGCAGGGCCCTGGGACTAAACCGCGACTAAACCGGGACTAAACCGGGACTAAACCGGGACTAAACCAGGACTAAACCAGGTCTAAACCAGGACTAAACCAGGTCTAAATCAGGACTAAACCAGGTCTAAACCAGGACTAAACCAGGACTAAACCAGGTCTAAACCAGGACTAAACCAGGTCTAAATCAGGACTAAACCAGGTCTAAACCAGGACTAAACCAGGATTAAACCAGGTCTAAACCAGGTCTGAACCAGGACTAAGGTGTGTGTGTGTGTGTCCAGAGTGTGTGTGTGCGTGTGTGTACGTGTGTGATAACATATATCCTGTGTATTATTGAATTGTGTATTATTTCCCCCCCGGAAAATATGTCGCATAAATGAAAAATTTCACCATCCCCCCGGTTTCATTTTACAACTCGACTACTGGTTATATATATATATATATATATATATATACAGGGCTCTCAAGTTTTGAGCGGGGTCGTGCGTGTGACTGTAATTTCCGAGGACCGGGGGGCGCTTGAATTGCGTGAGAAATGCCGTGTGAGCGTGTGAACACGTCGAATTGCGTGCTGAGAGCCCTGTTTGTCTAAAGAGCAAACTTAAACTACAAAGCAACTAATGAGAGTTATATAAATGAAGTTATTACCTGATGGTTCTCAGTTTGTTTTATCATCACCGCACTTGTCAGTGCGCGCTGAGAGGGACGGGGAGGAGGGACCGGGGCGGGGGGATTCTTACATGAATCCGTTGCATTTTTAACGGATTCATGTAAGAGTCTGGTCAATGCACCGGGCCCGCGTCTCACCGCGTCTCACCGCGTCTCACCGCGTCTGACCACGGGCAGTTCGGCTCTGGGCCGCGCGTATTCCGCGCGTAAGCCGTCGGGAGGGACACGTTACGCACAGACGGAGACACGGGGACCGGAGTCGGTGCGTCTCAGAGGAGACGTGGCACCGGGACTGAGGCTCAGGACGTGCCCGGGGGACGGCGCGTCTACTCCGGCCTCCGCTCGGACCGCACGGACCGCACGCGCCGTCCCCGGCGCTGAAAACGCGCGGAGCCTGCATAAACTAAGCCACACAGACCGATTTTCTGGGCACAAGAAAAAAAAAACAAAAAAAAAAAAAACACAAATCAGCGTGAGAAATGCCATGTGTGGCGTGTGCGCGTGTGAATACGTCGAATTGCGTGTGTCACACTCTCAATGCGTGAGCCTTGAGAGCCCTGATATATATATACAGTACACACTGCCTGACAAAAGTATTAGGACAATTGTGTATTTCTGAACTTTCATAAATAATGATAACTAGACGTATTGTCTTGTTATCAATAAATTGATTTGTTGTCATTACGTAGTGGTAATGACAACAAATCAATTTATTGATATATTAAAGGTCCCATGGCATGAAATTTTCACTTTCTGAGGTTTTTGAACGTTAATGTGAGCTCCCCTACCCTGTTTAGCCCCCCCCACCCCCCATGGCTAAAAGATGCAAAATGTGTAAACTGAGCATTTGTGATCCTCCGCGTTTGAAAAAAAGACAGCCCAAACGGGTGATTCTGAACAAGGGAAATTTCTGACGTAACACTCGGGGAAAAATGCAAATGCAGTTCCACCCCCGGTCTGGATGTCTAACCACCGTCTCTGGAAATCATGCCCAGAGAGTTTGGACCGCAAACAAGCTACGCAATGCGAGATGCGTTTTTTTATTTGCCTGGAGGCACGTGAGAGTGTTTCCAGGCTCGGATGTCCTTTATCTGAGCCTCCGAACCTCTCAAACAGCAGTGGTTTAATTTTATTTTCTGTGGAAATGTGTTTATTTTTCAATGGAAATCATCTCATATCTTCCTCCGCACTTAAACGCGGAAGTGGGGCCAGCGCACAGCGCACCGCTAAAGAGGAAAGAGCGGAGAGTTTGGCTACACCCCACCCGCTGCACTGGCCTGTCTCTGTCCTCCTCATTTGCATTCAAGCAACAATGCCCAGAATAAAGTGTTTGAGAGAGAGATTTTTGACTCTGACTGTGTTCATGAGTCTTTCTCATGCACTGAGTCTTGATTTTGAAGAAGGATTCATTTACAGTATTAGGGAACCATTAAGGCGACATATAAAAGCATGAAGAAGTACCATGTCATAGGATCTTTAAAGCAAATTTCATCATGTGTAAAGGCATATTATTGCAAAAATGGGGACTCATCGCAGTGTAGGTCTAACTCAGGTCTAAACCAGGACTAGACTAGAACTATCGTCCTAATACTTTTGTCAGGCAGTGTGTGTGTGTGTGTGTGTGTGTGTGTGTATATATATATATATATATATATATATATATATATATATATTAGGGGTGTAAAGATTAACCGATTTGGATCGGTTATTGGTCTGTGACCTCTGCGATCTGAGTGTACCGATCAGCGGAGCCCGGATCGGTCCAAATTCACTACGAAAGGTCCGATGCACCGGATTTACTGCCAAGAATCGGTTCTCGGCTCCTGAGCGGTCTCTGTCATGGCGCAGAAGCCGCCTGTGTGTGTTTGCGTTCTTTAGCGAATGGTGGGTGGTTCACTTACCTGGGATTGAAGCTTATTGGCTGGTTAACTGCCAATCATGCGAGCGGCACGGGCTGTATGTGGAAGCGAGCAATGTTTTTTGTCTCGTCAGGACAGCGTAGGACAGATCGCCTTGTTTGACAAGGTAGGAAGATTCGACAGAACACCGGTAAGATACGCCGTTTCCATTTATTGAGCTGTTGTTTAAGTTAATTTGGTGCGCTACCGCTATTTATGAACATGGTTTGTATGCGTGGTTAACTTTTGTGCCAGTGTTGTGTCGCGTTGATATCAGTCTGATGTTTCACTGTCAGCTTGATAGTTTCCATGGCAGCTATAGACCATAACAATTGTATGATACTAGCGTTTTTATTGTCACGGTTAGTGGATTGGGTGATTTATTTAGACAACATTCATGTATTGGCAATGTATATTTGATTTGGGCTAAAATTGACTTGGCTAATTTACTTTTGTGTGGAAAATACAATGTATAATCAGAATTGGTGCATTTCTGTATTTAGATACTTATGATTTGTGTGTATAGAAATGTACTTCACACACACAGATGATTTTTGTCTCAAAGGAGACTAAGGAAATGTTATAAGACGGAGAGAAAGTATTAGTTATTCAGTGGATTTAACATGCTAGTGTTTTCTATAACTGCCTAGTAATATCTATCTTCTTGTCAGTGATATGTTGCACTTTTACAGTTACTGAAACTCATGAGTGACTGAAGCACTAATTACTAACTACGGTAATTCTGATTCATTCTGATTTTTGACTTTAATAGGCAACTTGCTTGTTTTATAACGTCTTTTTTATTTTTGATATCTAACATTATTGTTTTGTGTTGCTTGAGGGAAGGAATGTGTTGTATTTTAAGTATGAGCAGAGTTTTGCAAACCGGATTGCCAGTTTTTCAACAAAAGGATACTATTTTGAAATTTAATTTCTGTTTCTCTCTTTTTCTTCTCAATAACTTTAAAGCATTTGGGAGTAAAGTTGTCAATTTGTATTGAATCGAAATTAACCGAACCGGATCGGATCGAATCGAATCGTACCGGATCGTTTACTAATTTTATGAATCGTCCCTGAATCGAATCGTAGCCTGTGAATCGAGATTCGAATCGAACCGTTTTGTGAGTGAAAGATTCACACCCCTAATATATATATATACTATATATATATATATATATATATATATATATATATATACTATATATATATATATATATATATATATATATACACTCAACAAAAATATAACAACAAAATATAACAACAAAAATATAAATGCAACACTTTTGTTTTTGCTCCCATTTTTCCTGAGATGGACCCAAAGATCCAAAATTCACTCCAGATACACAACACTACCATTTCTCTCAAACATTGTTCACAAATCTGTCCAAATGTGTGATAGCGAGCACCTCTGCCCCGCCGAGACAATCCACCCCACCTCACAGGTGCGCCACATCAAGATGCCGATCTGACATCATGATTAGTGCACAGGTGCGCCCCAGACTGCCCACAATAAAAGGCCACCCCGAAATGTGCATTTTTTTTTGCTTTATTGGGGGTCTGGGGACTCAGAACCAGTCAGTATCTGGTGTGACCACCATTTGCCTCATGCAGTGCAACACATCTTCGCATAGAGTTTATAAGATTGTCAATTGTGGCCTGTGGAATGTTGGTCAACTCCTCTTCAAAGGCTGTTATGGACGAAGAACACAGGTGCATTTTATTGATGGCATTTTGAATGCACAGAGATGATGAGATCCTGAGGCCCATTGTTTTGCCATACATCCATGAACATCACCTCATGTTTCAGCAAGATAATGCACGGCCCCATGTTGCAAGGATCTGTACACAATTCTTGGAAGCTGAAAATGTCCCAGTTCTTGCATGGCCAGCATACTCACCGGACATGTCACCCATTGAGCATGCTTGGGATGTGCTTGACCGGCGTATACGACAGCGTGTACCAGCTCCCACTAATATCCAGCAACTTTGCACAGCCATTGAAGAGGAGTGGACCAACATTCCAACAGATTTGTGAACAATGTTTGAGAGAAATGGTAGTGTTGTGTATCTGGAGTGAATTTTGGATCTTTGGGTCCATCTCAGGAAAAATGGGAGCAAAAACAAAAGTGTTGCGTTTATATTTTTGTTGAGTATATATATATATATATATATATATATATATACACACACAGTGGTACCTCACCTTACGAAATTAATACGTTCCAGAAGTGGTTTCGTAACGTGAAAAATTCGTAAGTTGAGTAGCTATTTCAATAGAAAAAGCCTGATTCGTTCCAAGGCCCTGATCCAAGTTTTTTTTTATAGTGTAACTTTTTTTATAGTGTAACATTGTGTTCTGCGTCCTGATTGGTTTCTCAGACTGGATTTGTCTCTCGTTTAAACACTCAAACTTTCATAGATTTTCAACAAAACTTATCAATATTGAAGTGTGGGGGGAAGCGGGGAGGGGGGAGAAAACTGCGCGGACACGTGTGCGCAGCATGACCCGGCGCAGAGCTGACAGCAGGACTAGACCAAGATCTAAACCTGGACTGGACCAGGACTAAACCAGGACTAAACCTGGACTAAACCTGGACTAAACCAGGTGGATTAAAGCGCCGCGTGCGGGTCTATTTCCTGGTTTCTCACGAGTCACAGCAGAGGCGAGCAACGAGGAGGAGACCGCAGGGAGGAGGGGACCGCACGCAGTGTGAGCGCATGTGAGCGCGGCTTCTCCTGGTTTAGTCCAGTGTTAACCTTTCCTGTTCTCGTCGCCTAACTGTGGTTGGGGAGCACAGAGGAGATCGTCTTCTCCAGGGCCGGAGACAGCGTTCCCTCCGGGGTTAACTCCCTTGTGGACCTCGTGCGCTTGCAGTGGATGAGAATGCAAATAAAAGGGAGTGGTTTTGCTGCAGAGTGGGGCTTTATTAGCTCACTACACTGTAGGAGTAGCACCTTTTTACCCTCTACTTGCCCGATCGCCATCTCTGTCTCTCCCCTGAGAGAGCACACGCGGACACACACCCAGACCGACCCGGGTCCACTGCTCCGCGGAGCCATACATACAGCGCCCCCGGCGCGCGCACACACTCACTCACTCTCTCTCTTTCTTCTGCACTGAGCTATAGACACAATATAGACACATCTCACAACACCAGGTTTAGTCCTGGTTTAGTCCAGACCACCGCGGCTCCTCTAGACCACCGGCTCTTGCATGGCTCTCGCTCACATGTGCTCACACTGCGTGCGGTCCCCTCCTCGCTGCTCGCCTCAGCTGTGACTCGTGAGAAACCAGGAAATAGACCCGCACGCGGCGCTTTAATCCACCTGGTCTAGTCCTGGTTTAGTCCTGGTTTAGTCCTGGTTTAGTCCAGGTTTAGTTCTGATCCAGTCCAGGTTTAGACCTTGGTCTAGACCTGCTGTCAGCTCTGCGCCGGGTCATGCTGCGCACACGTGTCCGCGCAGTCTTCTCCCCCCTCCCTCTTCCCCCCACACTTCACTATTAATACGTTTTGTTGAAAATCTATGAAAGTTTGAGTGTTTAAACAGAGACAAATGTGAGAAAAGTTTAAATCCAGTCTGAGAAAAGCATATAATGTGTGTGGCTGAGCGCGCATTATTTGAATTTTTGAGATTTTGCGTTTCGTGACTTGAATTTTCTTTCGTATCTAGAGACAAAAATTTACCGTGAAGGCGTTTCGTAACTTGAAATTTTCATTTGTTGGGTCATTTGTAAGGTGAGGTACCACTGTATATATATATATATAACCTTACAGTGTTGTGTTTTTTAGTTGATTGTACATACTTATTATTATTTATCTTAATTTTTGATGCAAGCTCTTTTTTTCCAACTGTTTCTGAAACTTGCGTTGTGACACTGCAATTTCCCCATTGTGGGACAAATAAAGGATTATCTTATCTTATCTTGTATGTATATATATATATATATATATATATATATATATATATATATATATATATATATATATATATATATATATATGTATGTATCTATGTATATGTGTGTATGTATATATATATATATATATATATATATATATATATATATATATATATATATATATATAAATAAATAAACCATATATATTTCAGAGTTCAATTATTTTCTTGGCTAATTAAAAACTACACCTGGTGGGAATTAAGGATGTCCAAAGACATAAAGTTATACCTTACTATGAAAATCACATATACTGCTTTTTTTAAACCATTGCCCAGGGCTCTAAGTTGTTTCTAGCTCTCATAAACCCTGTGGCATATTGGTAGTATTCACATACAGTACATGGATCTTTCGGCCACATTCTTGGGCAGCTATGGAGCCTTTTTTTTCAGATGCGTGATCGATAAAATGCTTTATAATGAAAATCACAATGATCTGACTTTGCCACAAAACACTTTCTTTAAAATATCCTAAAATATAATATAAGGGAAATCAGTCTCCCCATCATCGTACCATAGGATGTGTGTGTGTGGTGTTTTAACTCCACACTGCTCCCTGTTTTGTGACAGGCTGGTGAACATTGCGTATTACAGACATGTTTTAGCAATGCTGTGCTATGGGCTGTGCAGCAGCCCATATGCTGCAGAGAAATATCTGTCTCACAATCGATTCTGTGAAGAGCCCCTAAGCCTCCCAACTCCTCTTCATTTCTGTGGGGGTGTGTGGGTGCTCTCAAATGCGCCTCATCTTGATTTGTTTCTATTTTGCAAACAGATACAAACAGATATTTTGGTTGTCCTAAATAATTTGCAAGAAGGTAGGCTTATTGCAAATTATTTAGTGCATGTAGGCAGAAAAAGAGGCCCGTGGTGTAAATGCTGAGTAATGGCTATGATTTATACAGTTATCGGGAAAACAACAGCTGGCCAGACACTATAGTTCCACACATGCATCAGTCATGTTGTAATCTGACAATTAATCTGTGCTTTTTGAAACTTCCAGATACTCTAGATACAAAATTCTGTGTTTTGGCCTGTAAGTATAATTTACATGGCCATTACTTGCATACAACAAATCTTTGCAAGACAAATCAAATCATACAACAAATCATACAACAAATCAATGCAAGAGAAATTACATTTGGAATGCTTGATAATTTTTGAGTTTCAGTTTCCTATATAATGTAGTCTATATTTTTATTATACAGGATGCTTAACTATACCCCAGACAAACCTGCCTGACACAATTTAGACCAGGGAAGGGTTCATTATGTTTTTAGTGTTTTTGTTCAACCACTGAACATGATTTCTTTCAGACTGGAGCAAATGTGGGTTACATTTGTACTATGTAACTACTTCGAGAGCCATCTCTGACTAATGCATTATCCAAGCAGCCCTTCAGCCATTTGGTCTGGCCCCTGTTTTTTCTGTATGTGTGTTCATTTTGTTCATATCCCTGCTGTCTTCCTCTGCTCTTTTCCTCCTCCGCTCCTGTTTTCATACGTAAGAATCAAGAATCACTTCCTGGTACAGAGCCGAGTATTCAGAGACAGTGCTGCAGTGAAAGGCCTGGACTTGCCTCTGTTATTAGGGCATGTCGCTACCAGAAATATTTTATTTTATTTTTTATCAACTAATCATGACTAGTAAGCATCTTATTTTGATCTTTGTTATCTGGACTACACAAACTATAAAACATACATACAAAAAGGCAGTGTTAAATGAGTGTGCTTAATGAATACGTAAAAAAAAATATTTTCATCAGTAAATATCCTTTTTAGATTCTATATTTTGACCTTAAATGTGATGTTTTTACAATAGAAATAATCTTTTGGCTAGTTGACTATTTGAAAAAAATAATTGCTGGCTAGTTGACTACTAAAATAATCCTTAAAGGTCCCATGACATGGTACTTCTTGGTGCTTTTATATGGTGCCTTAATGGATCCCTAATACTGTAAATGAATCCTTCTTCAAAATCAAGACTCGGTGCATGAGAAAGACACATGTACACAGTCAGAGTCAGAAAATATCGTTCTGGGCCTTGTTGCTTGAATGCAAATGAGAAGGACAGAGATAGGTTAGAGGAGCGGGTGGGGGGGGGCCAAATGCGCCGCTGGTTCCTTGTTACTGTGCGCTGTCTCCCACTTCCGCGTTTTAAGCGCGGAGGAAGAAATGAGAGGCATTTCAATGAAAAAAACACATTTTCACAGAAAATAAAATTAAACCACTGCTGTTTCAGAGGTCCAGAGGGTCGGGTAAAGGACTTCCGAGCCTAGAAACACTCGCACGTGCCTCCAGGCAAATTAAAAAACGCATTTCGCATTGCGTAGCTCCTTAGCGGTCCAAACTCTCTGGGCGTGATTTACAGAGACGGTGGGTAGACATCCACCGTGGGGTGGAGCTGCATTTTTCGATGTGACGTCACATAGTTGCCTTGTTCAGAATCGCCCGTTTGAGCTGCAAAAAGGACCGCAAATGCTCAGTTTAGACATTTCGCAACTTTTAGCCATGGGGGGGGGCTAAACAGGGTAGGGGAGCTCACATTAACGTTCAAAAACCTCAGAAAGTGAAAATTTCATGCCATGGGACCTTTAATTTTGTTCATCAACTTACTGCATTGTAAGTGAAAAATTAGACCTGTGATTGGACATACCTTGTGCAATTTATGTGTTTATTGGCATTGTATGAATTTATTTATATGAACAATGGGTAGTATAGGTTAGTCTTTCCAAAACTCTGCATTCTGAAATTCTCATGTCATTTTATTTGTGGATACTGTTTTGCATAAATATACAGAAGCGTGTGAAAAACAACACATTTTTTTTCTATAAGTCTTTTTGTATAACCAGCATAATGCATGAATATAGCCTATGCCTTTTTTTTAATTAAATGCTGACACAGGCCTTTTGCTGCTATCAAATTCAAAAGGATATTAGTTATTTTTATGGGTCACGGTTTGGTATAAAGGTGTTTGGCTGCTGCAGTTTAATGGAACTAGTAAGTTTAGAGGTTATAGGTTTAAGGTTAGGATTAGGAAATTGTTAAGATTAGTAATAGGTTTAGATTTCTTCTACCCTTCAAATATTTAGCACTATCCTCATGTAAGTGTGTATATGACAGTTTCACTACTAAATGTAATGCATAATTATGTTAACGCTTCAAATATTGAACAAATTATGACCAGCTTGCTTTGATAGGCATACCAACTTGACGTAACCCTAGCTCCATGGCTGCACTTAGGCTAAGGAGGAGCTAGAGTGAGATTATTGTTTAAGAGAGAGCACAGACAGGCAGTTCGAAATATAAAAGTATAACCAGAAAATAATAATTTCTCACCAAAAGCTCACCTCCATATTTAGAGTGATGGCAGCCAGCGTGTATGCTGAACCAACATGCTTAGCAAAACAAAAATAGTGCACATTAGCAATGGTTCTTTTCTGTTTATCGATGCACAGCCCTTGTGTTAATATAGAAAATATTATGTTTCCATTTCATAATGCATCTAACATTAGCCCTACCCTATGAATTATAGAAAGAGATGCTAAATGCAGAAAAATCTGAAGTAGTACATGTATTTTTGTGAATGCAGAGATTGGATTTATGATTAGGATAATTTAGGTATAATTTCTTGCTGGACCTGACTATTATAGTAAAAATGCAATGCCCAGGTCCCAGCTTTCCATGCCTAAAAATGAGACAAGGGGGCTGGGACACTTTGGGAACCATTGTTGTAGATTATAATAATTATATATTTGTTTGATATTTGTGAAATATCAAAGATTCTCTTCAGTGTATGTTTCCTCTTCTATCTGCAGATTGAGACTTTCAACAATGAAATGAGAAAATGCATTTGGCTCATACTATTAAGTAGGGCTACAACTAAGGTTTATTTTAGTAGTAGTCGAATAGTAATGATGAATTGTTGCAGTTCTACTATCAGGATTTACTTGCTTCAACAGGTGACATTTTGTCATAATATGATCTGTGTATCTGTGTAACTGACATTTCAAAGGATATAGTGGTGCTCAGGGCTGCTTATACTATAGATATTTGATGTAACCCACTTACTCAATGAATCAGAGGCTTTAGTCATAGAAAATAGTCAGTGATGAGGCAAAAATGTTGTAGCTTCACCAGACTGGTTTGAAAGTAACATGTAGGTGAGGATAGAGAGGAGCAGTTCTGTACTATAGAGAGAAGCAGAGAGGGGAGGGGTGCATAGACCACTGCGTTGCCATGGAGACGCTCAGTCAGATCCGTGCATTAGCTCTGCTGCTCAGTTAATTACCCACTGACTGCAGTGCCGATACACACAGGCTGCTGAAGGCCTCCACGGTGACATCACAGCCACGCTAGTTACATGTATTTACATCTAGAGAAATGTTTTTCATGGATATCATTGTAAGTCTCCATGACAATTCAGAAATGTACTATGTGCATAGCTGTTTGCACTGTTTTTTTTTATCATCCTCTCAGTGCTTTGTTTTATTTACACTGTGTTCCTGCCCATCATCATTAGCCTGCTTATAAAACTTAATATAGGTCATTGTGATATGCTATTCAAATGTCCAATTATGTAATCAGCCAAATCCAGGCACCACATATGCCCATTAGTATATCTGGACAGGCACAGATCAAGCAGATGGGAGGGGTTTGAGAGATGATGCAATGAGCCATGCACCATTCAGCCAAACCATTGTTCCTATTTTAAAAGAGATCTGAGGGCATAGTCATATGTCAGTGTATCTGCCACTGCAGTTTGGTGAAAGATGTTTTGAAAAGGCTAATGATTGTCTTATGACCAAGACTCGGTGTACAGTATAGATCATAATACTTCAGAAATTGTGATTTCTATAATAAAAAGTGATGTGCTACCTGAAGAAACCTAAATGTATTTGTTATTTGCAAGGACAGTGGCAATGATCAGCCCTGTGTCATTGCTGTGTCCCAATAGCAGTTGTTAGCAAGCACGTTAGAAGATTATGGCCATACCTGCCTGTCAAAGCCTGATCCCGTCAGATCTCAGAAGCTAAGCAAGGCAGGGCCTGGTTAGTACTTGGATGGGAGACCGCTGGGAATTCCAGGTGCCACAGTGGGGCGCCAGTTGCAAAAAACTGTCGCTGTGTCCTTAGGCAAGACACTTCACCCACATTGCCTAGTATGAAAGTGGAGTGTGCGTGAGTGTTGGTGGTGGTCGGAGGGGCCGATGGCGCAGATTGGCAGCCTCGCTTCCGTCAGTCTGCCCCAGGGCAGCTGTGGCTACAGAAGGTAGCTTACCACCACCAAGTGTGGAGTGAATGAACGGTGAACTATGGAGCGCTTTGGGATGACAAGGCATGTCATGAAAGGCGCTATATAAATGCAATGGAAAAAAAAAATAAAAAATTATGGTGTACAGTATATGTATGATTTATAGTATTTATGATCTGTGATCTGCTTGAGAAATGTTCTTTAGGCCAAAACATGCCATGTCTCCACATGTCCTGAGGAAAAAAGACAAACCAGCACCCTCAATAGGAGGTTGATGGATTTAGCAATTGCTGTCATGCTTTAAAACAATGATTAAAAGAAAGTCCTGTGCTTAGTGCGAATGCATTAGCTCATAGGCACTTTGTATTCCGCTGAAGTAACAGACAAATGAAGGCATGGCTTGTGTTTCTGTTGCCTCTTCCATACTATATCTTTATCACTTTAACACCTCTAGCTCCTGTGTGCCAGAAGTGTAGGGGGGAGCTTATGAATGGAGATATGTTCACATGTGGGTGTTCCCAAGTGGAGCTACAGAACTGTGTGAAGCCCTGACAGTGATAGGGGTGTGGAAAGTGTGTGAGTTTCACAGGGCCAAACCAAAGTTAGCCTTGTTCATTTCATTGTAAATTTCATAGAATCTGGACCATATGAAAATGTGAGATGTATGATGCTTTTGATTAAGATTAAGCCTTTATTGGTCTCACACACAATGACACACGGGAGAAATTTGACTTCTGCATTTGACCCATCCTTTTCAGGAGCAGTGAGCAGCCATCTTTTTCGGCGCCCGGGGGGGCAGTACCATGAAGGGTCTTGCCCAAGGACCCACACTGGTTAGCTCATTGCCGGGGGGGGGATTTGAACCCACAACCCCCGGGGGGAAAGTCGTTGACTTACCAGTTGAGCTAACCAGCCATGTGAAGCAAAGGCTTTATGTTGATAGGACAGTGTTGCATAAAATCGAGGTGATAAATGGGGAGGACATTCACTAAATTGTTGGAGCTGGGTATTGATCTCATGGTGACAGAGTCTGGCATATGTGCTGCTGCTTATTCTCCACAGCAAGGTCATCATCTCCAATTTCAACTGGTTGGGCAAGTTTTTTCAATTGGAGGCATATGTTTTTATTAGTGTGAATATCACCATCCGACTTTGGAGGAGAGTGTTGAAGCTAGCAGAAGCTAGTTTTGGGACTGGCCTTATGATCCATTCACAGACTCTTTTGTCTCGCATTTAGCTCTAATTGACATCAAATAACTGAATGTATCTTACATGTGATGATATGCATGCCATCTAGCTTGTAAGCAACCCTATACATACATTGGGGTTGCGAGTGAACAATTTTTTGCAGGGGGGATGAGTGCGTGAGAAATGCCATGTGTGGCGTGTGAGCCTGTGTGAATGTGAGACTTGAGAGCCCTGCTTCTATTATATAAAAAAATATTAGTAATGACCTTATAGTAATCTTTGATTAGTTAACATGTTAGAAAGAATCAAAATGGCAGCTGTTGCTTGTGTGAGCCTCAGCCACAGCTTGGCTTAGTATTCAAAACATCAGAGAGCACAAACAGACATAGTAGCTCCCTCAGCTTAGCAACAAGGAGCAGCAACTAGTCTAGAGCTGTGAGGTAACATACTGCAGTGACCTCTGCTGTGCATATAGTGGGGTGAGGGGGATGAGAGGGATGAGAGGGATGAGGGGGGTGGAGATGTGAAGAAGGCAGAGATGACACTCCACATCATTACAGCCTTACTTCTTTACAAAGCGCCACATGTGCTAGGCTAGTAGCTTCCACTGGAGGCCCTACTTATTTGAATGGAACATTCTGACAAGAAAGTCAGTGCTGTGCATTTGCTGTCCAGTTGCAACAGAATGGTGATTTACAAGCACAACTTTTATACAAAAGAGCTTGTAATTTGCTTTTATTACAACAAATCCAGCTCTGAAGTCACAAGGTACCTGATGTAAATATAGTCAACTCATTAGGAGCCTTATCTAGAGGGTCATGGTGCTGGCAGTGACAGATACAGGGGGCATAAAAAGTAGCAAACTACCACTGCCCTGCCAGGGACATGCAGCAGAATAGGCCACAAGGAGGTGACAGGAATGCTGTGTAGTTCTGCATTAAGTTTTTATATAATTATTGCATATAGGTCTGTCATGATAATTACTATATCAACTTTTCCCTCAATATATTATCAGTGGAACTTGGGGGTCATTATTTAATATGGGTACTTTTTCTTTGTACTAGAGTGAAGTCTTTGGTTATTTTATTCTGCAATATGATATGCAATATTTGAGCTGTAGAAGGCTGAATTATGAAAAAAATTACATAAACTAATTAGTTAAGTGTTGCCTTCTGCTATTTATACAGCTCAAAAATATTTAACAATATTGCACAAATACTTTTTTGCGAATAATTCTGCTTTATGGTTTGATTTCTATATCGCAAATATCACACTTCAGAATGTATTATCGGGACAGGCCTAATTTGATACACCATACACTTCTTTGAGAGATTTATCTAATGAGTAATAATTGTTCAGTAGAAAAGCAAAGCGATCAGCAGACCATTTAAATTTTACCGTAGTTTTTACCGTTTAATTTTACCGATTTACCGTAGTTTATATATTATTTATACAGATTTTTCTTTGAGGCCCAATTAAATGTGAACTGTGTCACACATAAAACAATGTCATTATTAATCCCGCTCCTCTGAGTCCTTGAGGTCCCTCTTGAGTGTCTCGGCTCTGAAAGCGTGTTACATTAAGTACTTTTCCCCGGTGCCATTGCACTAGTGAAGGTCAGACTCGCCAGCTCTCATTTGGAGCTGCACAGCATGACAGAGAGGTAAGCTGGTGCTTTTGTGATATTAAACACAGATGAAGAGGGAAGCTGCTCACAGCTGTGATGGGCTATTAATTATACGCCATGAGTTCAAAGTTCAAAGTCAGCTTTATTGTCAAAAACTATATGTACAGGTTGCACACACAGGATTTGAAATTGCAGCGCCCCCTAGGCCCACAGTGAACATAAAACATCTGATAAACAAGACAATAAACGCAATGACTAAAGCATCACATATACCTGTAAAACATCACAAAAGTGATTGTGTGTACGCATGTGTCAGGAGGCTTTAGTTGGGTAACAGTGTCACAGAGATCAGTTGGGCACAGAAAGTCAAAAACTCACATTATACCACTATATTGGTATAACTGTAATATTCTTCCTCGGTGCAGTAGATGTTTGGATTCTTCTGCTGTTGTAATAGTTCAGAAAGAGCTGTTGACCTTTAGCATTATGGGATTTTCTTTATTACATCTCATTATTCTGCTTTTGTCTGGGACTAAGAGTGCATCATTGAGTTTGGAGTCAGAAGCAGAGCACAGTGTCTTTGCTTCATGATCAGCCTCCTACATTATTTTGTCACCTCCACTCTTTCCTTTTCCATTTTGTAAAAAGGCCACAGTGTGAATGAGATGTTGGGTGCATGGTAATTGAGTAGGTATTGATTAGACTGCAGCGTGGCAAACACGAGGCCAATGAGAGCCCAAGGAGGCCAATGAGAGTCTGCATTCCACATTCTGCAGGAAAACAGAGAAAATGAAAGAAAGCTGTTTAGATAAGAGGAGACCATCATGCCGTCATATGAGTCCCTGTCTGATGGATGTGCAGGACCCTGTTGTGTGCATCATGTGACTGTCACATTTCACTACCGTGTCACCAGGGGATACAGAGCTGCTATGGCGAGGCACCTGGCATGAGAAACACTGATGTGTAAATGTAGCTCAGGAGGAAGGAGTTACCAATGTGCAGTATCTGTAGTGAAAGATGACTGATGGGAAAGATTACGTCATTTACTTTTATTTTCCTAAAGAACATTGAGATTTCAGGAGTAGGCCTATTTAAATAGGGAAATGTTTTGGTCAGTGCATTTCTGTGATTTCGCTAACTTAACTTGTCATAACTAAATTATTCAACAGGAGAAAAGCCTAAATGTAGTAAAGCACAGGTTTCTTGCCAGAAGCAAACATCAAACATCAGGGACTATGCAGTACTTATTTGAAGCTTTTCCATTATGTAAAGCCAAGCATCTGTGTGATGTGCTAAAGTGGCACATATAAGAACCAGCTAATCTAAGCGTGTACAACAACACAGCAGCAAGAACTGCAGTAAAAGCCTAGGAGGTGAAGGAATGGGTTAGTCAGTGAGCCTGCTGGCCACTGCAGTGCTTCCATTGTTGCCATAGGAGAGCATTGATTATTTAACAATTTGGACAAGGCCTGTGCCCTGCATTTGCCAAGGGTCTACAGCCAAGTGTTGCGGAGTATAATGCCAGTGGGACCCTGTGAGATAAGATACAGTCAGTGTCCATATTATGACAAAGACAAAGCATTAGAATAAGAACAGATGAGAGAAGAGACTTTTCATCACTCCTCATGGTCATTAGCACTTATAATGTTCATTTGGTTGAGCACTGAGCAGTCGGG
This sequence comes from Paratrypauchen microcephalus, assembly GCA_036785185.1. Classification (NCBI taxonomy): domain Eukaryota; kingdom Metazoa; phylum Chordata; class Actinopteri; order Gobiiformes; family Gobiidae; genus Paratrypauchen; species Paratrypauchen microcephalus. Next base: position 4,207,469 of record JAVJIX010000023.1, read on the forward strand.
CTCACTGACATAGATTGTAAAATGGTATTGTGTCAACTTTCATTAATTTGCATTTGTTTGCTTATATTTTTAGACTTGTGTGTTTTAACTTGCGCATACTGTATACATAGGCAAAAAATATACACTAAAATCCTGGATGAAGGCAGAACATGAAAATAAAACATGCACTGTTGCAATTGAATTATTGTTTTAATTGGATGTGATACACATATTTTATGACCACAGAGTAATGACTGTATACTATGCTTTATCTTAATCTCTCCCTCATTGACAAAGGTCCTGTCTTTAGAACACTGAAGATTAGGCATGGAGCTTGCTTCCTGTTTCCACTCTCAGTTCATTGCTTTAATTGTCGTGTAGCCTAGTCGTGTAGCTTGTATTATTGTATATTATTGACTTGTGTTGCTTTACTAGGGCCATGTACATCTGGTAAGATTGGTTTAGAAGAATTAAATAGAACTATTAAATAGAAGAATTTAATAGTCTATAGACAGGTGCAAATTAGCCTTCAAATACATTTTAGCTTCCAATAATGTAAGGCCATAGTTATTTGTAGTCATTTTTGTGCATAGTGTGCAGGATATATTTACCTCACCTCTTGAATTTTTTGTAGTCCACTAACCTACATTCACCTCACACTGAAAGTAGCTTCACAACTTCTTGTTGTTTCTATCTTGTCAGGTGATACCTGCTTCTATTGAAATCCACCTTTTGAACAATTGAATATCATAATGGGTCAAATTGGGAAACCATCAAAGGGAACTTAATCCAAACTAATCCAAGTTACCTGAGTCAATTGCTAAACTCATGTTGAGATTACCAGAGCCTGTGAGATTATTATCCATTTTTGCTTGTTATGTGAGATTCTGATAGAGGGATTACACACAAATCCCTTTCTGGGATAATATTGCTGTTTTCTCCATGTCATGGGTTTTTGCTTGTAGATTGGCTGATCCTATGAAAGCATTAAGATTACAATGATGAGCAGACATCAGACTGTGACATGCGTATTTTGGTTATTTCAAGAGGTGTTTATGGCCAAACATTTCTCTGAAATGTTTTCATGTGAATAACTATACAAACATACATTTTTACCATCTGTTGTTGCTTTACCATTACAGATGTTTTTGGTGAGAATTTTGGGCAGGGGCTGGGTGAATATATATACACCTAGAATGGGAAAACTCTAACTGGACCTCTGTCAGTAGATGTAATTAAACAGAAAGGCTGATTGTGCTGACTGTTAAGGTGTAATAACATCTGCCAGCAGTCATAACACATCAGTACAGGTTGAAGCAGGTCAGCTATAAGAATACAGCATCCCTCAGTGTTACAAATGACTGTTTCCTGCAATGAGCCATGCACCACCACAACACAAAATAATAATCTTTAAGTAGTACTGCCACGTTTGCTGTGTCTGCTGTGAAAGAAAATGTGTATTGGCTTCGTGGACACAGATTGTATCCATCTACATTGATGCAGGGGTGAGAAGGTGAGGACATGAGCAGCAGTTAGTGATTTTTTTCTCCATTCTTGGACATAAGGAAATGTTAGGGCCCAGAGCAGCACTGTCAGCATCCCCTCACCCAAGCTGTTCAATCAAATCAATAATAAGTACATTATCAGTGCACATGACAAGACCAAAGCCATCAAAAACATACTCTATGCTTTTATACTATCAAACTATTGTTTGTGTATAGTAGTACTCAAAACATGTAATAAAATTAATCAGTGATACATAAAAAGATGATCATTGATCATTTGATCAAGTGTTTTACTCTATAATTGCCAGTGCATAATACATATCCCCCTAATTTATATCACCTGCAGTATTATGTACATTAGAAATTTTTTTACAGAACAACTGTGAGGTTATAGGACTACCTTTTTGTATTCATGATTATAGGCTATGGTTAGCTTACACATAATGACGGTTGTAGTGCGTTGAAAGTGAGCAGAGAGACGCTCTGAAACATGTGTTGTTTGTTTTATGAGGTGACCACAGGGCGCCTCTTAATAAACTGTGGTCTCTGCGCCCCAGTCCTCATTCGCGCCTGTCACACTTTCATTCCGCCTCAGCCTTGTTCCCATGGCGTCCCCAGCGATAGGATGTGTGCCGCTAGCCTCACACTCACATAATATGTATCTCTTCATATTCACAGGCTAACCCTCCCCCCATCATCGTCAACGCAGACTCACTAGATGCAGGCCCTTATGTAAGTATCTGTTCTCGCTGTCTCTGTACAGTATACGTCTCTCCCGCTCACAGTCCCTCAGCGGCCGTGCATTTGTGTGTGCTCTACATGTTTGTGTGTAACATGCTGTGTGACACACAACTTCTTATGCATTTACAAAACTATGGCCCAGCTTTTTATAAAGCTGTTTTTATGTGGGGGAAATTGACTCAACACTGTTAAATGATGCAACATATTTAGCAGTTTTGTGTGAAAAAGAAAAAAAATGCTTCAAAATTCTGTTTTAATGAAAGCAATTTTTTGCTTTTTTTTACAGGTGAATGGGAGTGATGGGATGTATAAATATGAAGAAATTATTCTTGAAAGGGTGAGCACTGCCTTCTCTATATTCTTTAGTTTGTATTGGCTTAATTTCTGCCATAGGATTTAGTTTTCTCTCCACTAGGGGGTAGTAAGTATGTGTTTTCTTTAGGCAAACAGAAGTCTCCAAATCATATATGAACTTAAAGTGCAGCTGTTATATGTAGTTTTGAGTGTGCTGTGTCTCATGGGAATGACCAGAATAACAGCACTATCATCCTCATGCTCATGTCAGCTGACACCAAATGCAAAGTGCTCTTCTCTACAATAGTTCAGCAGGCAGCTCTGCTCTTGTCAGCTGTGGTTCAGCAAAACTATACTGTGCACACTCATTATTCCTCCCACACAAAATTCCCTACAAATCTGTATTAGATGTGCAGCATAATTATGTCCTTGCTTATAAGTGGCATGTAGTGAAATAAACTATGCTTAAGTCACACAAGCAAAGGGTCTGCAGTACTTGGCGGCGGGTACTTCCCAGCCACTCACTAGGAGCCCTCAGTCTCTCTGTGACTTAATTTGCTTGGACTGTTTCTCATTAATTATAGAAAATAATAAAGTGAACTCTTTTCTCAGCTGTCTTGTTTGTGGCCTGTCTCTTTGACCATGACAGTCGCCATGCATCCTGTTTACATTAGATCTGGTTCCACATGATGGTGTATATTCAGGGACAGGGAGGATAGGAACATCTGCCTCCTCAGAATGATAACTTTTGTACCGTCCTTCATTTGTTTTACACCAGAAATTCACTATAGAAGAGTACATATAGTCACACATCTGGATAGAAATAAATGTGACATAATGGCACAGAGTGGTCTTTACTATTGGATAATTCAGTAGGTTATGTGTGTTGGTTTCAATCATTTATGGAATAACTGAAGATCTGTAAAGCCTAGAGACATTTTTGTTTTTAAAGCAGACCTATTACGCAAAATCATCTTTCTAGAGCTTTTAAACATATTATAGTTATTCAGCTGAAGTTGTATTTGGAGTGATTTATGTAATCTTTAATCTCTTACTTTTAAGACGCCAATCAGTACCCATTTCCCCCACCATCGGTATACGTTCACTGCTCTGTACTTCTTCAATTTTATTTTCTTCAATCATTGATGCTCATAGGATTGGCAGTGTTATCAAAACCAGTTTTCTAACACAGAAGTTAACAGACTTCTTTTATTAAGTAATTTTAGATCAATATTGCGATTTTAAAATATAAATTATAACACATTGATCCATGGCAGGTAGCAGATACAAGCATAATAGGTCTTCTTTAACATTTTATGATATTTAACAAAATTTGTGAATGTTGTAAAATGTTCAATTTAATATGTTTGCAGGGAAATTCTGGTTTGGGATTTAGCATTGCAGGAGGAATAGATAATCCCCATATCCCAGATGACCCGGGAATTTTTATTACAAAGATCATACCTGGAGGAGCTGCTGCCATGGATGGGAGACTTGGGTGAGCCCTTTATTATATATCTTTTCATTTGTTATGTCCTTCACAAGCCTATTTGGATTTGAGTAACATACTTTTCTTTACAGAGTGAATGACTGTGTGCTGCGTGTGAACGAGGTGGATGTCTCTGAGGTGGTGCACAGTCGGGCTGTGGAGGCACTGAAAGAGGCCGGGCCTGTAGTGAGACTGCTCGTGCGTCGAAGACAAGCTCCCCCTGAGACTATCCTGGAAGTCAACCTGCTCAAAGGGCCCAAAGGTTTTTATAAAGCAAACCTAAGAAAATACTTTAGGTATTATTACTAAAAACATTTATTTGTTCCTTTACATAAGGATTAGGATTTAGCATTGCTGGAGGAATCGGTAACCAACACATTCCTGGAGATAACAGCATCTATATTACAAAGATTATAGAAGGAGGAGCTGCCCAGAAGGATGGACGCTTGCAAACTGGAGACCGTCTGTTGGCTGTATGAATAATTATATTTATAAAATCATGTAACTGTAATACATTATTATTGATGTTATAGTATTTGAAATTAGAATTGCTATCACCTTTACAACATGTCTAAATAAACCCTTATGTACATGTGTACAAAGCACACACTAATAATCAAAACTAGCTTCATATCAAATAGTAGATATGAAATGCCTGCCTACTGTGTCATTTGCATTTTAGTTGTGTTACTTTGCCTCTGATGATCATTCAAAATATCTCTTTCATTTCTTTTGTGCGGTCATGGCAGGTTATTACCATATACCAGAGGTGCAAAATCACACTTGACTGACATTTTCGGGTGTACTGTTGCATTAATCATTTAGAGAAACAGCAAAAATACTGACAAACCTCAACCCACTGACAGTGACATATTAATGCACAATATACAATGCATTCTTTTTGCTGTAGAAATCAAATAGCTTCACATATTATTCATGGTTATGTCGGCTGGTGTGATGGTCAGTGTTGTACAAAATCAATTTTTTCTTCCTCTTGCTAATCAGGTGAACAACATTGTACTGCAAGATGTGCGTCATGAGGAGGCAGTAGCAGCGCTCAAAAACACCTCTGATATGGTTTATCTCAAGGTGGCCAAGCCGGGACCTGTGCATCTTAATGACATGTATGCGCCTCCAGATTACTCAAGCAGTACGTATCTATATCTTCCTGTAATTTCTATTTTCCTTGTACCATTTGCATGTGAAACTTAGCATCCAAGGACTTGTTTTTGTTAAAGCCTTCAAAATCAGAAACATGGTGTGTTCTCTCCCAAAATGTCTCCCAAAATGTACACATAGTGTATATGGGTGTGTGTCTGGGCACACATTCCTCTCAACAACTTTCTCATCCTCCCACTGCGAGCTCACACTTTCTCACATCCCACCTGCTTCTGGGAGCCATACAGTGAAGTTGCAGCATGTCAAACATCCACAGAACTGCAACCATTACTGCTGCTAGTCATGATTTTGTGCAGTTGTTGCATTGGTTTAGGTAAATTTATGTAGGGATATAGGGGACTATTCAATATAACATATTATTCAAATAACAAAAGATTTGTCTTTTGCAGAGTATTTGTGAACCCTTTTCTGTTGTTCAGAGTTGTAATCATTCTTTTTTTTTCCCTACTGGTCTGGCCCTCCCTCCAGCCTTCCCCCCTATGGTAGACAACCACGTCAGTCACAACTACATGGGTGCTATGGAGCCCAAGCCAGTCTACCCACCATCCCAGGTCACCCCATCTAGGTACTCACCGGTCCCTCGGCACATGATAGGAGAGGAGGACTTCACTAGGTAGGTGTTTGAGTTGCGTGATTATGAACGATGGGTAAACAGTTGAATAATACATAACCCAGTTATCTGTAATTTACAGGTTATACTTGAATTTCTACTGGAAGTGCTGATTTAGAGTCCTTGAGTCCTTAGGCTATTTGTTTTAGTCTCTGTTTAGGTTAAAATGTAAATGCATTTGGCATGTTGGACATTTGACAGTGTGAAAACATTTTTTTGCAAAGTAAATGTGTTGGTTAGTTGAACATGTTTTGTCTGGTAGTAGTAACTGATCGCTGTGTGTCGACCAAAAGCTTTGCAGAGTGTCCTCATGTCACTCCTTGTGCTTGTTAGGACTTTGCTGTAACCTTTGATCTTCTAAATAAGTACTGGATCTGAAGTGGCATTCATAGAGACTTGACTGGAATATCCCATGAGCTCTAGGGAGGAGAATCTTTTCCCTGTTTATTTTATGTATGTGTGAGTGTGTGTCTGTGTGTGCGCGTGTGTGTGTGCCTGCGTGCGTGTGTGTGCCTGCGTGCGTGTGTGTGCGCGCATGCATGCTTTGTGTACTCTGTCCCTCTAATGTCTTGTGCTAGCTGTCCTTGTCATGTATGTACATTATGTCAATTGTTTGTTAGTATATGTGCCTTCTTTCTGTCCAACACTGTCCAGTTTACTGTGATTCCTGTACCCACAGCAGTGCTGAGCCTATTTACAGTGTCATCCACAAACCTGGGGACAGCAAGGTGCCCCAGGCCCTCTACAGAAGCTTGTGTTCCTCCCCTGCTCCTTTGTGCCAAGGTCCTCTCCCCTTCTCTGGCAGGTACTAACCTAGACCCTCATATCGTGCTCAGCTAACCCTCCTATGGTATTTTCCCATCTGCAGTCTTAGTCTCCCCCTTTTGATTATTATATAGTTGAAATTAAAGATGGGCTTGTAAATTACAATGCTGTAGAAAAACAAAAACAAAAATCAGAGATGAGGGAAGGAGGGCTGGCAAGGTGCTGTTTGCTTTTTATTTTCTGGCATAGTTTTTGTTCCCTGATATGTGTCTGCATGTTCATGTTTGCCTGTTTCATAGCATATGCCCTGCCTTTGTGTGCTAATAGCTTGCTGCTGCTTTCTTTAGACCAATATGTTTGGTCTATGTTATGTTGAGTGGTAACAAGATTTTGATGGTTTCAATTACTTTACACATATTTCTTCTGTCTTCATGGGGGCAGAAAATGAATTCTTACCTGCTCTTTGTAGCATATTGGCAGCACAGCTCAACAGGGGAGCAGCCCAAACTGCTCCATACTCTCACAAGCTGCTCCCTCCCATCTGTCAAGAGGCACTGAGAATGTTCATGGTTACAATGAGAAAATGTTACCAGCAGTGACTCTTAAAGGGCCCAATATATGTTGTCTTTATTCTTTTGTCCCCAGTTTAATTTAGTACACTGACCTTTTTCATCAAATCCACTGTGTCTCCCTTGCATAATCCCAGACATGTTTATGTGCTTAAACGCCTGCTTTTATGTGACTCCTTGTGTTATCCCAGCATGTGTGTTGTCAGTGTGGATGAGGGCGAAGCATAATTTCTGAATGTATAGCGCTTGTGTGGAGACAGATTTGTCTGTGACATAAATATACTATAGCACTGATTACAAGACAAATCCAAGCAAACTAAAGAAAGAGAGAGTCATCTGTACCCCTCATGCGGTAATAGTAAAATACCGAACCAGACTGGGACATTTACACGGTCGGTAAAAATGAGAAACAAATTATTAGATTTTTAGTGTGTTTACATGCACAAAATAAATCTGATCATCAAAAACACCTTGTTACATGTGTCATTATATTTTTAAATATCTGTTGTATTTGGAAGACTAAGTAGTAGAACAACATTAACATTTCCGTTGTCTTTGCCATGTTGATTTTCCAACCTGCTCAGGTGTGAACAATAAAAAAATCAGATTACTCTCATCAGATGTTTCTCTTTACATGACGTTTGAATGATCTGATCAATATGTAAACATAGCCAGTGTTGTATTGTACGGGCTCTTAGAACCTTTGGCTGTTAAAGTATTACTGACTTCACCTGTTTTGTGTCTAACATCACAACAGACGGCCATTCTCTCAGGGGAGACTGTGGCTGACAACTGGCCTGATCCCAGTAACAACATTTGAGCCTCCAGCTCTCTCCATCTAATAGGCAGATAGCCTCATTGGCTCCTTGAGGGGTCACCTCCGTTGGATGCCATTAGTAATAAGAGACCTCCGCAGGAGCTGCCTTGTTGCGAGGAATGAGTCAGAGTATCATCCTATGTACACACCCCTTGGTGGGGTCACAAAAAACAAAAACACACCCCCTCCTCATGTTACAGCAGATTTAATGTCCCTTTTCTGTTTGGGTTGTGATTGATGTGTCCTGATGTGCCCTGGCTTGAATCCAATTAGTCCTCATGTAGACTTAATTCGGTCCTAGTCCTGGTTTTAGCCATGCCAGGTTTTGTTCCAGGTTGAATTCCTATAAATTGGGGGAGTAAAGGTGAACAGTCCTTAATATAATGGGCTTTCATTGCTCTGTGGAGTAATCTATTATATGGGTTTTCATTGCCCTCTTGAATAATCTATTATATTTATTGTAATTTTTAACAGTAACATTTCATTTCCTCTCTTGTGCCTAATAATAAAATGTAGGAGTAAGAAGGCACTAGTAGGAATATTATATTCAGTGAGTTACATGGTTTTCAGTTAAAGTGCATCTTACTACCCTGTCCACCATTATTCAGTCAAGCAGAGCTAAATACTAAACTAAATCTGAACCTCACCTGAGCATCCATTCACAGCAAAGTAGCAAGCAAAACACAACAGCAGGCAAGAGTAGTTACAGGAGAACTGGTAATCACTATATAACTTTATCAGGGGCATTAAATGAATGTTCATATTTAACACACTTGATAACATTCTTTGACCTTGCTTGGATGAAAAGAACAGCAAAGATGAAGGTCTCATGTTCACTCATGCTTAGGTTGTGTTATGATTCATTGACTGCAGCCTTCTGATCAACTACATGTACAGTGCCGTGAAAAAGTATTTGCCCCCTTCCTGATTTCTGTGTTTTTTGCATATTTATCACTCAAAACATTGTCAGATCATCAAACCAATTTTAATATCACACAGAAACAACCCAAGGAAAGACAAAATTCAGTTTTTGAATGATGATTCCATTTATTAGTGCACAAAAAAAATCTAAACCTATCTGGCCCTATGTGAAAAAGTAATTGCCCCCCCTTGTTAAATCACAAACTAACTGTGACTAACCACAGTTTTGAGAAAACTTAGTTCAGTTCTACATGCCACACCCACACCTGATTGTCACCACCTGTGTTGAATCAAGAAATCACTTAAATAGTTCCTGTCAAACAAAGTGAAGTTGGCTACAACATCTCAAGAACAAACACATCATGCCACGATCCAAAGAAATTCAAGAACAAATGAGAAAAAAAGTGATAGAAGTCTATAATTCAGGAAAAGGTTACAAAGCCATTCCCAAAGCTCTGGGGCTCCAGCGAACCACTGTCAGAGCCATTATTCAAAAATGGAGGAAACTGGGAACAGTTGCAACCCTTCCCAGGAGTGGTCGACCAACTAAGATTACTCCAAGAGTGCGACGACGGCTCATTCAGGAAGTCACAAAAGAACCTAGACGCACATCGAAAGAACTACAGGCCTCGTTGGCCTCAGTTAAGGTCAGTGTTCATGACTCCACCATTAGAAAAACACTGGCCAAAAATGGCATCCATGGAAGAGTTCCCAGGAGAAAACCACTGCTTTCACAAAAGAACACAAAGGCTCGTCTCACCTTTGCCAAAAAGCACCTTGATGACCCTCAAGACTTTTGGAGAAACATTTTGTGGACCGATGAGTCTAAAATTGAACTTTTTGGAAGGTCTGCAGCCCGTTTCATCTGGCGTAAAAATGGCACAGCATTTGATAAAAAGAACATGGTGCCCACAGTAAAGCATGGTGGTGGCAGTGTGATGGTCTGGGCCTGCTTTGCTGCCTCAGGACCAGGACAACTTGCTGTGATTGACGGAAAAATGAATTCTGCTGTTTACCAGAAGATCCTGAAGGAGAATGTCCGGCCATCAGTTCGTGCCCTCAAACTCAAGCGCTCTTGGATCATGCAACAGGACAATGATCCAAAACACACCAGCAAGTCCACCTCTGAATGGCTCAAAGAAAACAAAATTAAGGTTTTGGAGTGGCCAAGTCAAAGTCCGGATTTAAATCCGATTGAGATGCTGTGGTGTGACCTTAAACGGGCAGTTCATACAAGAAAACCCTCCAATATGGCAGAATTGAAACAATTCTGCATAGAAGAGTGGGCCAAAATCCCTCCCCAGCGGTGTGAAAGACTCATCACCAATTATCGCAAACGTTTGGTTACAGTTATTGCTGTCAAAGGAGGCTCAACTGGCTATTAGATTAAGGGGGCAATTACTTTTTCACATAGGGCCAGATAGGTTTAGATTTTTTTTGTGCACTAATAAATGGAATCATCATTCAAAAACTGAATTTTGTCTTTCCTTGGGTTGTTTCTGTGTGATATTAAAATTGGTTTGATGATCTGACAATGTTTTGAGTGATAAATATGCAAAAAACACAGAAATCAGGAAGGGGGCAAATACTTTTTCACGGCACTGTACTTGAACAAAAGTGCTGCACCTGAGGATGGCTGAAAAAGCTTGGCTCCAAACTAGTTCAGTCAGTGTTGGAGAGGGAAACAATGCTAATCTAGAGTTTAAAAAAAGCAAACATAGAAGCATAAAAATATTTTACTAGAAAGTCAAGCTGACAGAGCAGATGGTGTTGTGCACTATTGGAAAGGGACAGAGACTTGGATAAACTTGAGTTAGCATTCTAGTCATTCCAGCTGTGTGTCAGAGTAGGACGGCTCTGCCTTCATTGTATAATGTGGACCTAGATAATTTCATGGACATGTTAGGGTTAAGTATCAAGCTTGTGATGGGGAGAGAGGGGTTTTGACAGCTAAGGAGCTGCTTCCCATCACAGCACACAAAGATGTGATAGGCCTTGAACACAAGAGCTTCTAAATGTGGAGCAGCTATAGGTGTAAGGCCAGGGAACAAGAGGAGCAGAGCGTATATGTACTTTGGACAATGCGCCGCTGACACCATGTTCACGGTCAATATCTCATCATCCATGCCGAGGGTGTGGACGCAGTCTGAGCGTGCAGTTAGAAAATGCTCTTTTGGAAAAAAGTATGGGATCCATATGCAAAGGTAACTTGTTCAAGAGGTCTGACTTGCTTGTTTTAACTTTATATTTCTATAGCATGTTGCATTTCATTTGTTTTGCCATAGAATAATGAAAATTGTGTAATGAACTTGTTTTAGTGTGATTTGTGTGGTTTGAGGCCATGTGTGCGCTGTCTGTATGGATCATATGGCTAAACATAATCATACAAACTTCTTTGGGCACATCATGAAATACTGTATGACTATCCATGGCATTGGCTCTTCATCTCCATAACTGAGCGTTAACATTTTCCAGGCAGTCCTTGGTATGAGACTAGGAGTGGAATACTGCCTATGATCGTTTTAACAGCAAGTAAAAGAGAAGCCATTAGTGAGTTTGAATTGCTCCTATGAACCACAAGTGTAGACCACTAATCTGAACCATGCAGTTTGTTTGCTTAGAGTAAAGAATATGTTTTTGTGTGTCTAGTTCAGGAATGTACGTATGCTGTGTGCATTATTGCAAAATGATGATGGACTTCTTACGATGTGTTGTCAGAGCACTTTTGCTAAACCAGTAGTGATTTAGACTGTGTATCTTAAAACTGTGGCTGCCTAATCTGCTAGCTGTAGGATGAGTCATAGTCGCCAAAGCAGAGCTCCATGGCTTTGTTGAGCACTGTGTCTGTGAGTGTTAATAAGAGGGGGTGTTTTAGTATGTGTTTATTTCCATGAGATGGCAAACATAATGTACTTTAGCAAATAACTGGGACTGTGATTCAGTGTGCTTTCCTTATTGTGTTATTAAATATGAAGGAAATGTATTTTTGTCTCAGTTTATATATTGCATATAGATGTTTTCTATATTCTTTCACTGATTTCTACAGGTCTCCCCCAAGAATAATAGTATAATGTTATTTATTTTTTGTGTGTAGGGGAGCTCAATAGTCCCACATTTACACTATTACTTAAAAAAACTGAGATGTAAATCCATGCATTTTCAGATCGCATTAAGCAAAGACTCTAGCAGCTTTGATATGTTCCATATTATACTAACTTTGTTTAGGCCTTTATGCCTTCACATTTGCTTACATGTATCCATTGTTTTTCTTCTCCTGTCCCTCTAATCTACAGGGAGCCCAGGAAGGTGCTGCTCCACAAAGGCTCCACAGGCCTAGGCTTCAACATCGTTGGTGGGGAGGATGGCGAAGGCATCTTCGTCTCCTTTATCCTGGCAGGAGGACCTGCTGACCTGAGTGGAGAGCTGAGGAGGGGCGACAGAATTCTTTCTGTTAGTACCCCAAAGTGCAAATTTGAACGCAACAATAGAGCCATCCTTTGTACCAAACATACATTCTTCTGCTCTAACTCTAAACATGGGGTGTTGCAGGTGAATGGTGTCAACCTAAGGAATGCCACCCATGAACAGGCAGCTGCTGCACTAAAGAGGGCTGGACAGACGGTCACTATAATTGCTCAGTACAGACCAGAAGGTGAGTTTGTTCAATAACATGTCGTGCAAACTGAATGCTCATGGATTACTAGTAGCTCCATATTTTATTGACATTTTTTATGTATAAAATGTCTATTACTTACACAAAATACACTTGTGGAGTAGAAATATTGCCTATATTATAAAGGGAATTGAAACACTCTGATAATAATTTTTAGAAGATCAGTATTATGACATGTACTGTGTAGATGGGATTTTGTTATTTTTGGCTGCATAAAATAGGTTGCTGCTAGATTCTTTAATTTTAGTATGCAATGTTTCCAAAAACCTCCTTACTGCTGGGAGTTACAGGAGGTTAATCACTGTATAAGGTGGACTGTGTGTCTGTTGTACATGGAAGTAAAGGAGATCTTATTATAGAGCCATGCCGTTGTCCAGTAAATGAGTCCAGTCCCTGATAGGTCCACAGCAGTCCTGTTGTGCAGTATTCACGTTCAGGGGCCTTGTGTTTGCAGCAGTAATAAAGTGAACAGAGGCGGGCAAACGAACCGCTGCGGTCCTTCCCTGTTCAGACCACACTGCCGCCGCTGGGGTGCACGCTGGACCCGGAGCACCATGTTTACCGGACAATAAAGGATTGCGCCGGTCCATCACGGCAGTCTCGGACATTTTTAATGAGAGAAACGCGCTTTAAAACGTGTTTAAAACTTTTATCCGCCTCTCAGCTTGAGTGTGGATGGGGGATGGGCTCCGTACAACTACAGCAAAGAAGCCGCATGAACTCCCTTATGGCTGGATAAAGAAACTAGCAACCACGACAAGCAAATTAAAAAAAAAAGGCAGACGTGAGTAAACAAAAGGTGAGACTTTATGGAAACGTGCAAATCTGCGTCAAACGGAGTTGCTGGTTGCGGGTATTTGGTAGCGGCTTCTGTATCGGGGGTAGTTTTCTTTTCAAGTTAACCTGGTTGTAACCTGTTGTGCACTGCTGGGATTGAACCATTTAAGGCCTATCTTGTTTTCTCTATGTTGTTGTACGATCAGAACGGTAGCTTAACGGTAGCTAATATACTTCTACAATACACGCAAATACATGGCCATTCATTTGTTTCATTTAGTTGTAGCTTGGCTTTTCTCTCCACACCTTTACGGTAAACAAGGCGTTAGCTTTTCATAGGTTGCCAGGTTGTGGGTCCTTCTCCTACCTGCTGTTCGTAAAAGTGCATTAAAGTAGCTAAAATAATCACCAGATCGATGTTTTGCAATGAAAAGCACGTTAAAGTGTGGCCAAACCGGTGTGTGACTTTTCCATGTGACATCTCTGATCACTGCCCCTTATTTCATTTTTTTTTTGGCTCAAAGTGTGTGGGAGTAAGCAGGTTAGACCAGGACCTGTAATATAAGCCTATCACAGCAGGTTGTACTAATGTGTTTCCGTATAGGCCTGAAACTATGAAGTTGGTGCTTCCATTATTAATGAGTTGCATTATAACATTATATTTAGTTGTTGTTGGTTGGCTGAAACTTAAATTGTAACTTCTCTCTAGGGTTGGTCTTTGGGCAATTCATTTTAATCGAGATTGAGATTAAGTCATTTGTAATGGTCAATGATTAGTTTTTGGTGTATTTTTAATCGAGAGGTCTTTAGCCAGTCCTCTGTCAGTAGAAGCATGTGATTTAGAGAGGATTTATACTTTTGAGGAAGGCTTTTTTTTAAATGGCAGTGAATTAAAGTGTGTCATGTTTCCACTCATAAAATCAATTGAAAGATTTATTTTGAAAAGAAAAAAAAAATGATATTGACTACTCTGTTCTTTTGATAGGGAAAGCTTGATCAACACAATACTGATTGATTGCTAATGAAAAGTGCAAATCCATGTGTCCATAGTATGTTGTCTCACATGTGACACATAATGTAATGGTGGAGGACTTTCGTTTATTAAACCAAATCATGTATTAACACTCTTTGTAAAGCATTTATCTGTTGGTTTACAATGTTTAACTACTCTGAACACAGAAACCCATGGCTTGGAAATGATTAACTTTGTGAATCAGACAGTTGCCTGAGATCTGTTCAGTGGGCTACTGTAATGAGCTGAAAGTACTAGACTGGAGAAACCCCAGTGTGTACTATGCGGACGGGCAGTGGGGCGGAGGAAGTGGCGAGTGAAAGCTGTTAGAAGCTGGGCACGCTGCCTGCAGTGTATTCTCAGGGGCCACAGCTCGGACGTCCACAGACCCCTGATGGAAGGCCAGCAATGAGAACAACTACAGGCCGCAATAGAGGGACTGCAGAGGGAAGCCCACTGTGTCTCTGTCTCTGAGTCTAATGCACATTTAGCTGGAAGGATTTCAAGTGAGGGATGCCCTGTATGTCCACAATCCTGGCTCTTATAAAGGATATAATTACACTTGTGCCTTAGCTTGTCGGAAATGGGAGTGGAGCTGCAGAGGAAATGTTTAACCCCTGTAGCCACTGTCAAACAGTGATCACTGTTTTGAGTGACTGAAGTGTATTTTTGTTTGTCATTGTGTGTTCACAGCTTAAACTATTATTGAGTTTATAACTAATAATCACATTACAAATTCATGCTTGCCTTGTTGCATAACTGAATGAAAAGCGAAGCTGTCCACCCCCAAAATAAAAGAAGCTGTTTGACTAATGAGGACACAGTAGGAGCAGTAGGTCCAGAATAGTCCCAGCTTCTATTACCCATCTTCTCTTCATGTGTCATGGTGAAAAAAATAAAGACAACCCCCGACATTTGTTTAAAGCTTAAATCATACTTTATTGAGGCTTATTCTATGTAGTTTAAAGAGAAATACTTACTTGTAAGGACCCATTGTAACCATTTAATAGTATATCTAAGTACAATTATATAGATTGTGTTGACCATTTCCTGAGTTTCCACAGGTCTGGTGCACTACAGGGATTCTAGGAATGTGAATGAGTGTAGTATTTAGCTCTAATTCCAAAGCTTGTCACATCACTCTGGGCGTCAGAACGACAAGGTTGACTTTCAGGTTGTAAACCTGGGCATTAGTTTGCTCTTTCTGTTTAGTTACTTTTTGTATTGTCTCTTAGCTCCTCCCTCTCGGCGCCACTCTTGTTGCTGCCGCCTCCTGTGCCTCAGAGCCAAGTGGACTCGTCTGAATGGCTGTTTCAGTGCGCTGTCACTGCTCGAGGAGTGCTGTGATGTTGCTCTTGGTTACCGGCAGTCAGGCGGTGTCTTGTTACCTCACCTTGCAGTGTCACTCTGTTGTACAGCTAACTGGCTGAGTAGAAACCAGGGAGGAGCCTGCCCAGGGCCACTGTTTGGTCAGTCCTGCCAGGTTTCAGTTGGACTAGAGCTCAATGACCTTAAGCATGTTTTCACACATGCCCTTTGTCTTTCTTCTGGAAGCTTAAACTAAATTGGCTGAATCATTTCTGAAGGCATGAATTCATTCATTGATTTACACAGTACAGTAGTGGACTTTGATCGCTTGTTTGCTACGTTGCGGAAATGACTACCAGCTGTAGATGAGTAAGCTGTGGTAGGTGTCTGATGTATAGCAAGGCATGATAACCTTTTTATGGGGATGGGATAATTCTTGATGAATTTTATTGGCTCATTATGATTGAGCATGTGAAATGTTTGACCATTGGGAATATGTGTATTCTATCACATACTCATGAACAAAAAAGAACCTGAGCATACAAACAATGGGAATGACTCCTTTTATATGTAGTTTCTATACCTAGCTTTGTGTCCGCACATGAGCCAACCTTCATACTTGTTTTTTCCAGCAGCATCAGTGTTTATCCAGCCATATGCCTGGCTGGTTCCAGTTGCCTGGCCACCAAACCCTCTGTGAGACAGGTTAATGAGAGCATACTAAATGAGTGACTTCAGGAGCATGCATACATCATCCTGCTGCGCTTGAGCACAAACTGGATTTACACTTGTATGACTGATGGTCATGCTGGTGAAATAGTTGGAGGCCACTTTTTATGCACACTAAAGACCTTAAGTTAATTAATCAGTGCAGTTAATTTCCTGACACAAGACATTACTGGATATGTAAGGCGGATCTACGATAAACCATCTGTTCCTATGGTCATTAATCAGCTTAAAGATTTGCTCAACAACTCCCTGGTTAATGCTTATGTTTGAGAAAGAGTTGAAAGCCAGTGTTTTAAGACATGGCATATATAAGTATAACCATGCCCTGTTTAAGATGTGTATTCATGAAGCTGTTTTGCATGAGTAATGGACATATTTCCTCTTCTTTCTTTAGAGTATAGTCGCTTTGAGTCCAAAATCCACGACCTGAGGGAGCAGATGATGAACAGCAGCATGAGCTCAGGGTCAGGATCTCTGCGCACCAGTGAGAAACGCTCCCTCTATGTCAGGTAACTCATTTGGTTCATAGTATTGTTTAAAAATAAAATAAATGAAGAGGTTATTAAACCATATGGACACTTCCACTGCACTGCACAGCACAGGTCAAACCATCTCACATTGGTTGGATACAGGTTACCCCCATGCATCTTAGCAGTACTGATCACTCAGAATCTTCAGGGATGAAATCATTTTATAATGTTAATCTATGTAGACTAATATTCAGTTAAAAACATGCATCTCAAGAAATCTTGAGACATTCTAATAATTTGTGTGAATTAAATATCATTGGATTTATCTCGATATTGCATTAAAGAGTCCTCCTGTGGACCCACCACCCGCGAGAGGATTCATGGGGGCTGGTGCATTGTGTTCTGGGCAGCAGATCTGCTTGGACTGCTGCCCCCGCGACCCAGAAAATGGAAAAGTGGAAGAAGATGAATGACTGATGAATGAATGCATTAAAGAGGTTCATGGAGAATGTACCTTTTTTTTTCTTTTTGTTTGTTCTCTCCTCAAAAGCATACCTAACTTGTGCTGTATTTTATTTAAGTATAAAATATTTCAGAACTCTTGTGCCCTAGGTCCTCTCCTGCTGAGCAGTCTGAATTACAACTTAATTCACAGATAATTATGTAACAGATCAGAAGCCAGAAAGTCTCTAGTGAAACCCATCACTGCACTTGTTGTGACCATTTTGGCACTTCAGTTTCATTCACTCTTGAATGCATGGCACTGTTGGCATAAGTGGCTCTGCTGACAGCAGATTGTGCTAATGCCGAAAC
This sequence comes from Paratrypauchen microcephalus, assembly GCA_036785185.1. NCBI lineage: Eukaryota > Metazoa > Chordata > Actinopteri > Gobiiformes > Gobiidae > Paratrypauchen > Paratrypauchen microcephalus. The sequence goes on from JAVJIX010000023.1 coordinate 4,225,120, forward strand.
AGCGACTTGAAAATAATGTTATGTTTTTAGTGCTATATACTGTTCCTAGTTCCTAGTTCCTATATTAAAGGATGTATAGAGAATTTTCCAAGAAACAAGAAATCCAGCGACTGTATGTCCTTTTTCAAAGGTTGCAAATGCGTGAAGCTACTGTCCCCTCCCCTACAGCTCCCTAAATAGAAATGCCTCCTCTTGCCTTCTACTTGCGTTAGAAAATGTTTGTTTACAGCCGATGCGCGTTCAGAATTGCTGTTGTTGCTATAACAATACTATACGTTTTCAAATGAAAAGTAGAAGTTTCCTGTCCAGAAGTAATTTAGCGACCAACAGGTCAGTCTTCAGACCCTCTGCTTCAGTACACGCCATCGCTGGAAGGAATCTCCGAGAATCACCTAGTTTCCACTTCTTATCCCCTTGTCGTCTTCTTTCAGCGACCTCAAAAACAGACTTTCTTTTGCGGCTAACTGGTAGTGGATTCTTGTCTGCATTGCAACAAACTTTGTGCGAGGAAGCTACAGTTGGAAAAAGCCACTAAGAACCGCTGCACTGGTTGAGTAAACAGCATTTTGCGTTAAAAAAAAAAAAAAAAATCCTCCATACAACCTTTAACATCAAAATGTGAAATACAAATGCCAGGCTGCCAAAAACCTTGCTTAAAAGCAAATTAAAACCACTATAATGCATGATATGTCCAATATGTAAAAATGTAGAAGACAGAGACCAGTGCGGTGTAAATACTGTAAAATATTCATTTCATTAAATCGAGCCTTGTACATTTATCCACTGTATCTCATTTGTGACTTTTATTCAGTGAAATCCCTGTCCCTATTTTTAAAAGACAGTCACTCAATTTACCATGGCAGCAGTTGCCATGGCATCTCTTATAAATCTCTCTGATATCTTGCTGCTTGCTTCTTGTTTTTTTGTGAATCAGAATTAGCAATTGTCCTATTGACACACAACAGTATAACTCGTTCTTTGAAGGGCTCTTAACCGTAGCAGGCTACAGTGAGCATTCTGGGGAAGGGTGGCAGAGCTCAGGGATGAGGAAAGACCAAGCCAGCCTGAACCGGTGGAACATCTATAGCCCTGTCTAAGAATGTGTATTCACTCATATCAACTATACATTATGCGTTTCGGCTCTACCACATCGTTACTACATTCCTAGATCCTTTACTCAGATCAAGGAGTTAATAATTTGTTATTTTAGTTTATTTGCTCATCTTGCTAAAGGTATTACATACTAAAGTGGTCTAGGATACACTTGAGGGTGTTGTTGAAAAAGCTGTTGTATTTGTCCTCTCACCCCATGTCAGGAATGCAGAGGTGTGGAGCCTCTAAGGTTCAGCCATGTTTAACACTCCCTTTGAAACTCTGACTTTAAACTAGCTGTGGCTTCACAAAAGGATCTTGCTCTATAAGTCAAATAGCTGGCTATTGTCGTTGTGTAGTAGTACTTTTAATCCTGTTATTACGCAGCTTGTGAAGTCTTTGTGTTTTGTGTTCATTTCTCTATAAACCATGTTGTACAGTTGTTCGCTGCTAGGTCAGCTGACTGTAATCCTGCCAAGCAAGTCATTGTGCCTTTTGAACATTACTCTGGATTGACCTGTCTGGCAAGGTGGTGTCAAATTCAAAGAGTGTGCCGCAAGTTTGTAATGATGACAATCGGAATTGCCATATTCGTTTAAATATGTTGAATAATTGCTAGCAAACATTTTGGCTGTTCTTTGGTACTGATTATGGAAATGTGTTTCTAGGGCTCTGTTTGACTATGACCGGACGCGGGACAGCTGCTTGCCGAGCCAGGGCTTGAGCTTCTCATACGGTGATATTCTCCACGTCATAAATGCCTCTGATGATGAGTGGTGGCAAGCGAGGCTCGTCACGCCACATGGAGAAAGTGAACAGATTGGAGTCATTCCCAGTAAAAAAAGGTATTCACTTCTGTTGACATACATGATGATAATACATGTTTCCCATAGATTATTTTGAATCGTTTAATTGCATGCAATTTTCTGAAGTATTAATGCCCGTTACTGCCTATATTTAATGTTAAAGGAGTCATTTCTGACCAGTGTAGTCACTTTTATAAGTTAGTCTAATAGAGTGAACAACAATGTATAGTACTATTGGGGGCCAACATGGTCTCCTGTATTAATGGGAAGCACTTAGTTTAACAATTTGCTAAATGAACCGTTTTTCTTCCAGAGTGGAAAAGAAAGAGCGAGCTAGGTTAAAAACGGTTAAGTTCCACGCCAGGACGGGCATGATCGAATCGAACAGGGTAAGACCTGCGCCTGTGTTTCTGTGCTTCTTAAAGTGAGTCTGCAGCTGTACTGGGCTTCACTGAGCTGGCCTACTTCCTCTGTGGGAAAGGGGCCAGCACCTGCTCACTGAAGCCCAGAGCGTCATATTACTGTATAGATTACACACAAGGCCCATACAGTTCGGGCTCAGTAACCTATACATTAGCTTAATTGATAAGAAATTTCCATTTTCAAATACAGCAGTATTTTTAATTATATTTATGCAGTTGTATGGCAGGGTTATTGGAAGATGTTAATTTGTGAAACCTTCACATTTATATACCATTCATTTCACCCATGACCTGTCTCATTTCCATTTTTTGATGTGCATTGATTTTGCATGTGTGTCAAGTACCTTCATTGAAATTCATTTTTGTTTTCGCCCTGTTATTGCCCCCTACCTCAATCTCATCGCCACACCAACCACACTGTGACGAGCAGCCTGTCAAAGTAAAGCGCAAAAAAAGCTTCAACCTCTCACGCAAGTTCCCATTTTACAAGAGCAAGGAGAATATTGTGCAGGAGATGGTGGAGTCTGAACGTGAGTACCTGCTGTGTGACCAAGGCCATGTTCTTCCATCTTTTCCTTCATGCATCATGTCTGTCTCTGGGCTTCCGTCTTTGATCTTTTGGGGTAGTTTGTGTCATGCCGCCTATCTCACCCGTTCTTTACAGAGAGGATGCTCACATGCTGCAAGCTAGCTCCAGTATTCTGTCACTGTCTACCGGAGGAGTGGCTAGTTGCAGTTTGCTCTAATGTACTGGACTTTTTAACACATAATATTTGGTTAGGGCTGGGCGATATGGTGATTCATTTTTTATTTTTTTTTATTGTGATATCCACAATGGGACAATATGCTATCCAGTTCTTCTGTTTAATACAGCTCTATGATCAAACACACTTTCCTCACTCACTCCTTGGTCAGCCTCCCTAAGACTGAGTGAGTGACCAGTGGCAATCAGTTAAGTATAAACTCACTGACTGATGTTTTTATTATCGTTATAAACATACTGGTTGTACATGAATTGTGGTCAAATCATGATCTGGCTCCAAGAAAATATATTGCCCACCCCTAACCTGACCTGTGTAATTTTAAAAAATTATGGAATAACAGTACATGGCCTGCCTGGCAAGCTCCTCACACCACTCCTCTGCCTCTTCCCAGCTCTTGACTAACCTCTTCTTCTGTCTGCTTTCTTCTCTTGGTCTCTGCTCTGACCTGTCGGGGCACCTAGGACTTCCCTGGGTTAAGCGATGACTATTATGGATCAAAGAGTTTGAGTAAGTGTGCAGCTGTGCTGTGTCCAGCAGCTGTCCCCAGAATCTACAGATGAGAAAATGATTTGTCACTTTACACACTTGTAGTTTACAGAGGCTCCAAATAGAAAATACACAAATTTTGAACTCAAGATTTTTTGTTAAATTTAATTTCTTTATGATTAACACCACCACTTCTGCTGCTAGAGGGGAGAAAATGACAGTTAAACATTGTAACAGTTTTTGTCTCTTGTGTGAACAATCATAATAATAATGACAGATATTAACCGTAACTAGGGATGTCAACAATTAATCGATTAACGGTTAATTGTCGATTAAGACGTTGGTCGATCAAAATGCATTAATTGTAATTAACCGCGGACACGCGCACCCGCGTGGTCATGAAACAAGGCAACTGCGCTGCGCCAAGCTCGACTCACAGCCGACCGCAGGCGCCAACGGCACTGCTCAGCAGCCCCGGTGTAAGCGCGAGGCGAGATCGAACCCGGAATGTGTGCCGCTGCTGCTGGTTTCGCCACGGCCCGCGCCCCGAGCAGGCCAGCCGCGCGGGGCTCGCGGCGAAACCAGCAGCGATACGTGGTGGTTTAATCCCGGTCGAGTCCCGGTCGAGTCCCGGTCGAGTCCCGGTCGAGTCCCGGTCGAGTCCCGGTCGAGTCCCGGTCGAGTCCCGGTCCAGACCTGGTTCAGTCCAGGTCCAGACCTGGTTCAGTCCACGTTCAGTCCTGGTCTAGTCTCTTAGCCAATCAGGACAGAACACATGTTACACTATAAAAAAATGTTACACTATAAAAAAATAAAAAAATTGGATAGAGCGAGGGATTACTGTATTCTGTTATTCAGCATCAATACATCTGCTTTTTACTAAGGAATAATTAATTGAGGAATATACAATATAATAATACTATGATATATTTTTGACTCAGTGTTATGTATACTATAGCTTATATTCTTAAAGACCCTATTAAAACACTAAAATTCAGGTGAAAAACGCCGCTTATCAGTTAATCGTTAATCGACCGATAAGGTCAATCAACTATCAGTTAATGAATTAACCGATAATTTGCATCCCTAACCGTAACTAAAGCAAATATCAGCCATATGGCTGTTGTTAAAAGGACCATTTTGGTCTTGGTTCTGAGCTCTGTTTTAAAGAAGACGTATGCAAAATTTACTTCCCTTAGGCATTTAAGATAACACATTTTCAAGTACAATATATTGCTGAAGAAAATATAGATGATAAACCTTAGTATGGAAACTTAATTTATCCCGCTGACACCTGGTCACAATAATGCGTATTTCACTCTACACAAGCCTAAAAACTGCAGCTTTTGGACACGTAATTTCTAGAATGCATTAAGTGAATGAGGGTGGCCACAGTGCACACGCTAGGCACGCATATGGAGCAGCACGCCGTACGCACAGATTTCAGAAAATGGGATCCATCCTATTTTTTGGTGCTCTACGAGTATATCAATCAAACCAATCAAACATTATTTATAAAGCACTTTTCATACAAAAAATGTAGCACAAAGCACCTTACAGTGATTAAGCATTAGAAGATTGACTTTTTATTGATCTCACACAGGAGAAATCATTTTCTGCATTTGACCCGGGGATCATCCCCATGATTTTGTTGTATAGGTGCGTAACCCCATCAAAATGTATAGAGCACCCATCTATTGTTATATTTATGCATTTACCATGAACAACGTGTTCCTAGGGCAGTTATGTAATGTTTGAAAGAGCCCAGGTCCAGAAAGACTGTTAATTAGTGCTATGAAATTTACTTTTGAAGTCCTCGTGTTTGGCGTAGCCCATCTGTACACACGGTAAATACGAGGCCGTTCTGCTGATTAGTTTCACTGTAGACCTGTTACAAGTGGTTAAACACACCCAGTCAAATTTGATCAGCTTTCCCACTGAGAAACACAGAGCCAATGCCGTGCGCATTCATCCTGCTGGTGCTGCCGGTGTGGCCACCCTCACGTTGACACCCGGCTGTGGTTTTGCAGAATTGTCTTAAATCTATAATATGGTTAAATATTATATAGAAGAATGAAACCCTAATTATTTTTGAAATTTTCCATTTGCACTTACACCATATCCCTGCCCACTGTTCTGTGGTGCACTGTGATTTAAAAAAACAAAACAAAAAAGTGTGTTGCCCTTTTACCAAAATAAAAGCGGTGTAAATTTGAATCTGCTGCTTGCGTCAATAAAATGCAATTGTAGAGAATAGGTTTTGCACCATCTTCTATTAAAGGGATATGCCACCCCCAGGTCAAACTTGGGCATCTCCCCACAGTCCAGAGACTAAAATAAGTGATGGAAAGCGTTTTCCTGGTCACCCAGCCATTGTCCGAGTCTGTCAGCACTGACCGCCGCACGCAGCTGCAGCTACTCCGCGTTAGACTGGAGTCTAACGTCGCCAGAGAAAGATTTCGGCCAAAAGGAATTAATTTGCTCGATGCTTTTCCCAATTACTTTCTGTGTAGTGCGCATTCATATCGAGTGCAAATAAATGTGCAAATCAACACGGAGAGCTTGCCTTGGTCATTTTGGGTGGGAACTATTTTTCAGTGCGGAAAAACAGAGCCGAAGCACACCCCACGCTGCGTAACAGGGGAACTCCCAACGTTGTGCGTAACAGGGATTCCCATGTGCTTCGGCTGTGTTTTTCCGCACTGTAAAATAGTTCCCACCCCAAACCGAGCCACAAACCGAACACGCACAAACAAACGCAAGAGCCGCACGAAACCAGCAAAGAGCTGCACGGGGTGATTTAATCCTGGTTTAGACCTGGTCTCCGAGGCCGCGAACAGTGAACCGTGATAGAGCGAGGGACCACTGTATTGGTGTAGTGGATCAGAAAATATGTCTTCTTTAGAGAATATCAAGGTCAGAATCACATCTCAAGAACACTCTTCAGTGTAGTAGCCTCTAACCCCCACGATCTGCTGATGCATTTATTCAAAAATTAGTCATTTCCCACACAGGATGCACTTATTTTCTTATTGCCTATGCCTAAACCACTTCCCAAATATTGATGTTGCATGCCTCTTAATACTTTTTAGGCCTAGCTGAAAAAGGCCTTGTCCACTTTTCCTAACTTTAACATTTAGTAGAATTTTTAAAGTACTCATTGTTTAGACTAATGGCAATTTATTCTCTTAAATTTGCAGAATGCCTGACCTCAAACACAAGTGACAGTGAAAGCAGTTCGAGTAAGTCCTCATGTTTTTACTAATAGCCATATAGAATAAAACATACATTTGTCAACACGGTACTTCTTTCTATTACAGAGGGCCAGGAAGACACGATTCTTTCTTATGAACCAGTAATTCGGCAGGAAAGTGAGTACTGTGCTCAGTACTGTGAGGGATCATTGAATGTATTAACAACTTGAAAGAATGAAATTACATTGATTGCCCTTATTTCAGTTCACTACACGAGACCTGTGATCATATTGGGCCCAATGAAGGACAGAGTAAACGACGACCTTATCTCAGAGTTTCCTCACAAGTTCGGCTCATGTGTACCTCGTGAGTGGAGCTGTCATGAAGCACTGACAATTTCTGACTGCAGGTCTCTTTCTAATGCAATGCTTGTTTCCCTTCACAGACACAACTCGTCCTAGAAGGGAGAATGAGATGGATGGGCAGGACTATCACTTTGTGGCCTCAAGGGAGCAGATGGAGAAGGATATTCAGGACAATAAGTTTATTGAGGCGGGACAATTCAATGAGAACCTTTATGGAACAAGCATCCTGTCTGTGAGAACTGTGGCTGAAAGGGTAGGCATCAGTAATCTTATTTGTGCATGTGCTTCTTATATAACGTCAACACTAGTGAATTAAAATCTGTCATTACAATTGGTTCATGAATATTTGTGCTACTTCCTGTTTCATATTGTCATTTTTTTCTTTTAGGGGAAGCACTGCATTTTGGATGTGTCTGGAAACGCTATTAAACGGCTGCAGCAAGCACAACTCTATCCAATTGCCATCTTTATTAAACCAAAATCCATTGAAGCTCTAATGTAAGTTCATGGTATTTCATTTGTTCCACTTATAATGTACAAGAGCTGTGCCTGATGTGAATCTAATGCACAATTTCAGGGAAATGAATAAAAGGCAGACATATGAACAGGCCAATAAAGTCTTTGACAAGGCGGTGAAGCTAGAGCAAGACTTTGGAGAGTATTTCACAGGTTTGTTACACTTTCACACATTCACTATCACTTTTCTGTGTCCATGCTGCAAATAAGTGTGTGTCTTTGTTTCCTCAGCTATTGTACAGGGTGATTCACTAGAGGAGATCTACAACAAAATCAAGCTAATCATTGAGGAGCAGTCTGGCCCCTACATCTGGATTCCTTCCTCAGAAAAGCTCTGAGCTCCTTGTGGTCCCCTCTGCATCACCGCAGAGCCCCCTTCTTTTCAGAGACCCCATCCGAGCCCCCTCTCGCCTCCTTTTTGCAGATGTTTCATAACAAGTTTTAGTGTCATCATTATGTTAATCTCTAAATGAAAAGAAGTCTTATCACCATTACTGTGACTGTGCACACCCCTGCATGAGTTTCTCAACAAATCCATTCAAGACTGGAAACTCCATTCCAAAGGAATTTGTCAATGAAAACAAAGGGAAAAGGAATAATCCTTTTGTGAACTGGGACTGATTGAAGACCAGAACGCTTTACTTTGTGTGACATGAGGAATTCAAAAAAGCTGCAGGGTAAAGAAACAAATTATATTTAGACGGGACTTTGTAAATGTCCATGAAATTACACAAGACCAGAGTGAAACCCAATAAAGGTGTTTTCTAAAGACTGGATCAAATCAACCCCTGCTGATGGTACTGTGTCAGACGTCATCTTATTGTTTCTAATGAGGTGAACATTTGCAGAGAAACTGATGATCTACTTATACAAATCAGCTTGCTGTTTGGTCGTCTGCCGGTTGTCTGTTGATAGCTGAAAAGGACATCTCGGAAGGCGAATCAAAAGGAAGAAACGTGTTGTTAATCTACATTTATATTATAAAATCACAAGATTTAATGCTAAAATCCTAAAATTTTACTAAATATTAAAAACTACACATTTACACTTCACTAGAGTTGTCAATTTGGAGGGCTGTTAGATTTAATGTTTTTTTTTTCTTTTCTTTTTTTTTTTTTCTATGTGGGGTATTTTTCCTTGTGGTTTTTAGCTGCTCTGTGTAAAGGTGGGGGTAGAGAAGTGTAACCGGGCTCTCTGCAAAACACCAAACTGCCTTACATCAAATACAAATTCTGTTTTGTGACTACCTGTTGTCTGTAAAGGGGGCTGTTCACAATTCACAAGGATCTGAGAGGGAGAACTCGGCTGTCCTTGACTTTTATGTTTTTAAACTGCCAGTAGGGGCCTGACTTGAGTGCAATAGAATGTGTCTCATTTATGGACACATTTTCTTTCCTGTACCAGAATTGGCTTTTTGATTACAATTTCAACAGACTGAGTCTCCTATGTTATGCAGAAGATCACCCTTTTACACTCTCTGCCTTCCAATAGATTATCTGAATGGTCACATGGTACTGTCCAATCTGCCACAACTCGTGGCCTTAAAACGGGTAGAACAAGACAATAATTGTATTGGATGTTCTAACAATTAAAGTGTCAATATAACCAGTTTTTAATTGTCCCCTGTCCCCTACCAAAACACTAAAGATGGGTTTGATTCAACCACTATACTTTGTCTATCCTATATTTATCAAATGTTACTCTGCTGTTTGTGGGTGTGGGAACATTGTGTTGAGCTTAGTCCAGTTTGAAGAGATGAACAGGTATCAGTTGTAATTCTAAGGAAATGTGGAGCTGGACACAGAGGATTGAACAGGGGGTTCATATTTTTTATTTGGTTGTGTATACAGCTATGTTTATATTATGTCCTCTGTGAGTCTAATTTTAAGACCATAGGTGTCAGCAACAAATTACATATTTTTAGACATTTCCATCCTCCTGCAGACTATGGTACTGTATGTTGGTGTTTACATGTAGAACGGCGCATCTGAGCCACTGAAGGAGTGCTGTGGATGTTCACCAGAATGGCTTCTTCTTCAGATAAATGAAGAGTGCACTGGAGTTTTGTTATCCTCAGAGCCATCAGGAAGTAGACCTCTGGGGCCCTGCTTGCCCTTCCCCACATCTGTACCTGCAAGCATTTTCTGAACAGGTGGACCTACCTGCTAGACACCACTGCTTAACCAGCTGTCATTACTTGTGTCAAAACTAGAGTTCAGGGAATAATCGAAGGGAACAGAGCCATTATAAACTGCTTGCAGACTGTTTTCAAGGGTGTGGTTGTTGTACAATGTAAATAAGCCCCCAGCAGACCCCCAGCACCTGTGCTTCATGCATGTGTGATTCACACTGGGACAAACATTTATAGACCACAAACGTCAGGTAAGTTAAGTTGAGCTACTCTTGAGAAATAAATTGCATACAAATGTGCTGTATTGTGGCTATTTCTCTTTAAATGCCTTTTGGAAAACTAGTGTGGATCTGGTTCCCTCAAATAAGACCTGTCTACATGTGATTCATTGTGGAACATGTGTGGGTGTGTAGAATAAAAATATATTATAAAAACAAACGTCATGCAGGCACATTCCAGGAGCACTGATCAATACAACATTTAGAAGTTTAGCATTGGTTCTCCTTTGTGTTTAATTAAATACAGCTGACTGTTAATAAATGTGTGTGGTATTTATACCTCAGTCAGCCATGTCAGAGCCCAAAGAAATCTCATTTGACTCTTTGCATTAAAGGCGTGGTATACTTAAGAGATAGAATCTGAATGCATATGTGTGTATAACTGATGAAGGTCTATGTGAAGAGAAATGACACCTATACTTTTATTTTTGGGGTGGGGGGCCTTGTTTGTACTATGGGTTTTATGTTTCTGTTGAAGCACAGAGGTGCAGTAAGTGCTTGACAACATGAGCCCTTTGATTGTACAGTAGATTCCTTCCTGTCACCGCAGGTGGTACAGCCTATCGGGACACTCGGCCTCAAGGTCTTCCCTGTCCTACTTTTGAGGAAATACAGTCCTGCACATTTTGTTTGGGTTTTATTTTGGGACTTGACAAAAACTTATTTGTTTGAAAATAAAAATATGTGACTCAGTTATCAGAGCTTGATGTCCTTGTCATTCTACTCCTGTTGCTAACTGTAGCCTTTACATTTCGTATTAACTTCAAAACACAACAAAGTCATTGCAGTCACTGAACTGACAAAAACAATATTTAACCAAACAAGTGACACTATCAATATAATGAACTTAATCCATACTGACACGCTTCTTAGCTCTGTCCAGTCTGTCCAGGATTTCAGTGTAGAGACCAGACATCTGCAGGCACAAAGAGTCATTTCATTGTAAAGTACTGGTTGTTGTGCCCTATATGGTGTGTACCTGTGTCTGGTAGCTCTCCCTCAGTGAGCACAGGTGACACACAAATCTCATGGCAAGGCCGCACCACTTCTCAGCCTCTGGATACTGAGTCAGACTGAAGAGCAGGATCCCGGTGTTCCAAGCACGCGTTAGCAACCACAGGATCTCCATTTCGGGAAAGTCATCTGGCTGCACAGAAGAAAAGGAACACAGTCAAAGGAACATTGATTAAAATCATCTCGGGGAAACTGAGCCAACTTTCTGAAAGGGAACTCTACTGACTTAACACCCGCTACTACTTATAATGCCTTTATAGCACTGCAGTTATGAATCATGGTGCTTCTCAGTCTTTGGTTTGCTCATAACTTTTCACAACTGTTTAATCTCAGGCTTTTACTTTGATCCAAAAAATGACATGCTTTCACTTGTCAAAAGGAAATCTGAACTGTCTCTACTGCAGGGTAATGTCCCAATAATTTGAGGTCTTTTTCACAGCTGAAGCTCACCGGCAGTGTGACTTGTACAGCACATTAACATTCAAATTGGCAGGAAGGGGGTGGTGAATGGAAGCATCTGCTAATTGAAGTGGGGCTGAAAGCCCATTGATAAAAAAGAGCCTACAGAACAGCGGGCAGGAGTGGTGGAAGAGAGGGGGTTAATTATACAGTAGCAGCGGCTTGTGATTGGTGCTGACTCACTGCAGCTGCAATGATGGACAGAGCCTCCTCATAGTAGTCCCACACCTCATCCAGAACATGGGCCTCTACCTCTGATACACCGTTTGGTAGGGACAGCTTTATCAGACTGTGAAGACACTTACTGAGGAGATACATACAGAGACAACAGTATAATCACTATTCAACATGTGTGTGTGTGTGTATAAAGCAGTTTGACTGAATGAGGTCACTCACGAAAGAACATTACTTTATACAATGGGGATATATGAACAATTGAACTCTCAACCATCTGTACAATGTGAGCTACTGTCATATGTAGGTACCTGCATCGGGATATGTCCATGTGGGTTTGTTTCTTGTGCAGAGAAAGAGCAACTCTCAAGGCCTTCTTACACAGCAACGGAAAGTGGGCAGGAGACTCCATGGCTAAAGCTTTATGCAATAATATGTTAAATGCATTAACATAAAAATACAAAAGCCCTTTTTGGTTTACCTGCAACAGTTTCAAGGACTTTGGCTTCAACATTTTCCAACTCGAGCACTGACTCTAGGACTGTTTCAATTTTAGGGTCATTGAGCTTTGCACGGGCCTCAAACTCATATAACAGCAGCAACCTGTCTGTGGGGTCCATTGGAAAGCTTCCTTCAAACATAGACAATAAAAATGTATTTACATGTGCACTTAGCTAAATTTGATAAATATAGACATGTCATTCTTTACCAGATGCCTTCAGGGTTTTCCAGACCTCAGAGCAGACCTGAATTTGCTCTAAAGCCTGGGTAAGCTCTTCTGTCTGAAAATCAAAGAATAGTTGTGCTCATCATTGCCATCTAGTGTTCATGTTAGAATAACTTCATTTAAACAGCACTTGGTTGTCTCTTGTCCTCTACTGGTGATGGTGAATTGAATGTCTATTGAAAAACACAAACTAAATAATGACTGATTGACACACCTGGTCAAAATCGGGTGACTTTCTACAGATCTCTAAAGAGGCTGCAGCTGCCATGAGCAGACATGTCTTCTGACCCATGAGAACGGTGCGATCTGGAGGGCACAGCTGGGATAGCTGGTTATTCACGCATATTGGAGAAAAAACAAGTATCAAACAAAGATGGGCATTTGTGTAAAAACTTTCATTCAGAAAAAACATAATTTATAATAACTTATTTTCTGAAAAGTATCAAAGGAGACTAGCGAATACTAAAATGAAATGGTTTGATAATTTGTATGTTTCTACTTAATACAAAGCAGCATCTGGTCTAAATCATATTGATCCAGAGCCACCCATAAGGAGTTATTGATTAATGCAGCGACAACAGCTAATAAGAACACATACCTGGTAGGAGAGCACAAAGAAATCCCTCATCCGATCAGGGCTGGCCTCACACTGCAGCGCAGAGTTCCATGCTGCACCCAACACACAGGGACATCAGCATTTAAAATACTATAATGTTCCAAGTTAGTCTCATAAATAGTTAGTGTATACCAATCTTTCTGAACCAGTTTGCTTCTTCAATCTTCTCTGTGGTCATGTTTGACTGATGTGAAAGGTTCTGCAGAGCTACACAGACAATTGTGACACAGCCTCAGTGTTGTCTTAGGTAATTCGATGCATTTTCATGCACTTACCCATTCTTAAATACGGTAGCAGAATGTCGAGCTTGACCCCTCTGTGAAGAGTGTCAGTAGTCATATCATAATGAACGCCACATGATTCTGTTAGTGCCTTACCTCTGCTCGTCGCAGGACTTTCCTATTTTGGAAAGCACCAGTTGAATCAAACACCTATAAAAAGATGAATGGAAATAGTGAGGCTGACCTCCTTTCTTTCACCTACTAACTGTGTTATACAGAAACACACTTTCAGTGGAGAGGGGGAATATAGGTCAGTGGATCATGGAGGTGTTTGGGAAACTAAAACAGTGCCTTTGATTTATCAGCATTTTATCTTTTCCTCCTCACAAGACTCTAACAGGTGTATTATGTAAAAATACTTTAATAAGGTTTTAACTAAGTTATAACTGAGTTGTTAGCTTACTTGGAGTTGTATTTCAATTGATTCATACATGTCTGAGTAATCCCTTATTGTCCTGCTCCCTTTTTTTTTCTCCTACTTCTTATCCCTGAGCACAAATCTGTATTTGTGATTATTAAAAATAATTATATTTTAATATAATATTTTTCAAAAATAAAAAAAATGTAAATGAAAATCTGCTGCTTGGTAGAGAAAAAGCCCAGTATGAAGAGGAGGGGCCAAAAATCAATGGCCCTATTTATATTATTATTATTAGTAGTAGTAGTAGTAGTATTAGGAGTAGTAGTAGTAAGTCACTTTAGATCAATTTCCTGGTTTAAAATGTCAAATGAATATCTTCCTATGTATGTACCTATGATATGACATGTAATATCAATAATCAAATCATATCATTTTCGTACCTGAGAGCAACAAGAACCTGTGTATCATCTTTGGAGTTCTCACACAAACTCTCCAGAGCTTTCATTGCAATGTCCTGTTGTTCATTCTTCAAAAAAAAAGTAAATAAAAACATGTTAGCACAATGATCTTTACATTTTTTTTATTTGGTGGTAGAGCTTACCTCTAATGCGATCTGAGCCGCGAGACTGAGGAGAGAGGACAAGGCATTGTCTGACACTAGACGTTTGCCCTCATCTACTTGAATATTCTTAGACAGAAGTCCGATTGCATTTACAGCTTGAGAAGCTTTAATATATAATACATAAGTTTGCATAATGTAACAGTTTTAAAGATATACTTACACTGCGACTATAATGTGGCACATCCTACACATGAAGTACCTTTCTCAGCATTGTTTTCCTGCACAGCAATCTTGTAGACACTAAAGTGAGTAAAAATACTGTCTGGATCACACCTCTCTGCTTCTCCTACTGCCTTTTTAGCCTGAGAAAAATATAGTTTTAATTATGAAATCTAGAGCACATCAGAATATAATGAACACTACATTTTCTAGCTGCTTTAGGCCTAAGAAACAGGAAGCTCTGTTTCTTTGCAATTTAGCTAGGGTGGTGTCCATCTGCCCTGCTTTGAAGAAACTTAGGGAGTAGTTGTACCATTGCAAAGCTTCAGAAAAATTCTGGGCCTGAAAATTAGTAGAATTATAAGTATGCATAGGATTTACACATGATCACTATTGTTTATAGTAATAACACAGCGATGTATATATTACACATACCTCAAAATGCTTGGCTGCTTTATCCCATAGCAAAACATGTAGCGTAGAAAAAGCTTGTGGTGTCAGCTGGTTACTTTTATAGTGGCCTACGTGTGTACAACAGAAGTGATAAACATTTGACAAAGTTGCTGAACATGATCATATTTAAAGTAATAGTTACGATTGATGACATCCTCAATTTTCTGTTTGCCCAGAAGCTCTTTGCCTCTCTGCAGAAGCAACTCAATGTGGAAAACTAAAGCTGTGCCAAGGTCAGGAGAGGACTCAAAATGCTGACACACTCGCCTCAAAAACTCAAAGGCAAGGATCTCTCTGAAAAATATAGTTATTGACTAATATAGCTCATATTCGGAAAAAGAAAAGGAGTATTTTGTGTATTTGCCACTCATTACCTGTCATCTGATAAAAGTAATCTGACAGTGTTCAAACATACATCAAGGGAGACCTCCGATTGCAGCATCTCATCAAGTCCTGAAAGCAGCAGCTTGTCACTTAGTGCTACTTTGTGAGCAAATCATGGCCTATATATTTTTCTGATAAACTTGTAACAAGCAGTAAAAACAACCATACATTTGTAGTGAATATAGTCTTCAGAATATTAGGGAACTCCGCTTATAAGAAGGTGCATTGTGCAACTTTTCTGGTGGAGGGTCCCACAAATGCTTTTCTCCATGGATGATGTTATTGCTTTGTCTGGAATATTGGATAGTATTGTATTTAGCCTTTCAATCTTCATGGAGACCAAAACAGAACAAGTTACAGGTCTGATCTGAGGAGAGGCAAACTCGCTCACTGTCAGAAGGTTTTTCTAGGTATTTTAGAGCTATAAAACCCCTTGTAATTGAAAAAAATGTAAGGTAGAACTGTTTAATGTCATACTGTGCAGAGCAATGACATATTCAGTGAAACAAGCAGGTGACGGACCCTCAACAAAAAGTTACATAGTGGACCTTTAATACAGTTTATGCCTGTAATAACTGGATTAATACAGTTTAGTTATTTTCTCAAATCCCTTGTTATGATAATTTTAGTACAAATTAATTGACTTGTAAATGACTAACCAGCTCTGATGTGATCCTCGGAGGCAGCACATCTCTGGAGTATTCTGATTTTTAAGTACAGGCCGGACACACTGGCGCTTTCCTACCAAATCATATGCAAGGTACATTTCAGAAAAATGTCAGTAAGCAGGTTTAAATGCTGATACAATTGCAGAACACCTTATTGGCTAAAGAGACAGCATTAAGGGCTTTATCCTTAAATGTCTGACAGTCCCACTCCAGATAGACTGTAGCGAGAAGTCTCAAAATCTTAGCCTGTTGATAAAAATATTATAATATATTATAATATTCACACAAAAAAGGCATAAAAATAAAACTAACATGACTACCTTGACCTCTGGTCCAACAGAGTAAGCCTCGTTCGTTTTACTTATGTCATAGCTCTGGCTGTAAAGATGATTTAATTGTATAAAATACAATAACCCAGCAAACAAATACATTTAAAAAATTTATGAAATACCTTAACCAAAAAGAGCTTTCCTCATACTTTTTCAGATTATACATATCAACGCCAAAGTTATAGCACATCAGTGACAGGTATGCAGTCTGAATGGAAAACATCCACTTTTGAATTTAGTGCCATGTTTATCCATGAACCTAAAATCAATGTTTTTGTGTACCTCTTTATGAAGCCGCAAAAGCATCTCTTTGCATCGGTTCATGTACACCACAGCATCATAATTATTGCCCTGGCATATTGACTGCAAAGTAAATAAGATTCATTTAGTTATTCCCCAGTCATTGTTAACACTTTAATGAAACTCTTCAGCTGCCAAATATACATGTGCACAGCTCACCGACTCTGCCTGGTACGAGAGGATGCGGAACAATTCCTTCTCCACATCACCCTTGGATGAGTGAACATCACCATCTCCAACAACTCGAGATACAAGTTGACTATATAATATTTCCAGGCTCTAGATTGTAAAATTGCATTAAAATACATTAACTGTGTTTAATGTGCTGTTATACTTACCTTTACAGCCAATTTAAGAAAGGTGTTTGCCATCTGGGGATTTCTGCAGTCCAGCCAGCTCCTTCCTGTCTTACTAGCCATCTTATAATGGTACAATGGTACAAAAAACAGCTCAGAGTAATCAAAAACACATGCTCAGTTAGTGTTTTCACTTCAGTGGAGCCTACTGACCAGTATTTGTTTGCGCAGAGTGCCCTCTGTTGGTCTTTCTGCCTCACAGCAATACAGAAGAGTGCACGCAACATGACGCACTGTGAGAGGGTTTGACTTCTGTTAATAATCATAATAATCATACATTTCGTCACATGTACAATTTATCAAGGGCCTCAACAATTCTACCTTTGGCTTTTAGATGTTTGCTGATGTTGTTCCCCACATTTTTGGTAACTGCCCAGTTCCACAGCTGGACAGCGCACTCTTCCACCTTTAATGTAGGTCAATGTCACAACTAAAACTATGTATCAGGCTTGGAAAAACTGGAAAACAAACCGTATTAACGATAACATGTAGTGTACCCGTGGATCATTGATTTGAGGGAGGACTTGGAGGTTGGAAATTTCTGAAAACAGTCTGTCAATTGCTTCGCCATCAGACTGTTGCTTTAGCAGCAGTTTTTCTGCCACACCTGGACAGAATAACAACATATAACAACAATAAACAACATAAACAACAAACCCAACAGTTACTGAGTAGTTATTGTGGCATATTGGACGTTCAAGAAGATCCAACTTACACCAACAGACCATCATTAACAAAAGTATTTAAGACTTTTTGCCAGAGACAGAACGTGAAATCGTTAGCATAACAAAGCTAAAGAAAATTATACTTACATAATATCGAGGCAAATATCTCCATCCTCAGTCTCAGCCAAAGATGCTCTTTTGCTGGAGGGTGTTCAAATCTAGCTACATACTTAATATGCTGATAAATACATGTACTTTTATGAATGTATGTGTATTTTATATTTTATATATATTGCGAATCTAAAAAGACTAAAATAAGATGAGCAGGGAGCAAAGCGCGCGAAATTCTGCAAGGCCAGTCACGTGACACGCCATATTGGATCTGTCCTCATTGTAAATACAGTTCAAGCTCAGGTTTTGAGCGGGGTCGTGCGTGGGACTGTAATTTCCGAGGACGTGGGGTGCGAGTGAACAATTTTTCCCGAGGAGCGGGAGGGGGGCCCTTGAATTGCGTGAGAAATTCCGTGTGAGCGTGTGAACACGTGGAATTGCGTGTTGAGAGCCCTGTTTGTCTAAAGAGCAAACTTAAACTACAAAGCAACTAATGGGAGTTATATAAATGAAGTTATTACCTGATGGTTCTCAGTTTGTTTTATCTGAGAACCAGATAAAACAGAACCAGTGCGCGCTGAGAGGGGCGGGGAGGAGGGACCGGGGCGGGGCAGTGTTGCCAACTTAGCGACTTTGTCGCTATTTTTTAGCTACTTTCTGGACCCCCCTAGCGAGAAAATTAGACAAAAGCGACTAGCGACATATCTAGCGACTTTTTTGGTGATCAGAGGCTCCAAGATCGTGGGAGGGGAAAAAAAATAATTGCGCCGTTTTCTCTCTTTCCCCGTTCAGAGAAAGAGACAGAGGGACCAGGTGGGGCAGTGGAAGAGAGACACAGACAGAGAGGGGCGGGGGCGGAGTTGAGAACAGCGTGGACTGTCAGACAGACACGGCGCGCACACACACTCACCAGTCTCTCCTCTGCTCCCTCCCATCTCGTCAGATCGCCTCGGAGTCTGGTCATTCCTCTCTCTGTTTCTGTCATTCAGTTTCTCTCGTTATGTGCATATCCCTCTCATTCTTTAGAGCATTTCTTTTTTCTCCTTTTGTATTCTAGTTCTACAGCCCCCCCCCCAAAAAAAAAAAAGTAGGGGGGGGGGGATCACATATTTGTGTAAAGTGAGCAGTGAGAACGTTTTTTTCTGCACAAATGCAATGTAAAACGTGTACAATGCCGTGCGTAAGCCGTCGGGGGGGACACGTTACGCACAGACGGAGACACCGGGACCGGAGTCGGTGCGTCTCAGAGGAGATGTGGCACCGGGACTGAGGCTCAGGACGTGCCCGGGGGACGGCGCGTCTGCTCCGGCCTCCGCTCGGACCGTGCGCCGGGAGCAGGGGGAGTTTTTTTTCGCTGAAAACGCGCAGAGCCTGCATAAACTAAGCCACACAGACTGATTTTCTGGGCACAAAAAAAAAAAAAAAAAGAAAGAAAGAAATCAGCGTGAGAAATGCCATGTGTGGCGTGTGAACACGTCGAATTGCGTGTGTCACACTCTCAATGCGTGAGACTTGAGAGCCCTGTAAACATGAGCTCTAAACATTTGACAACCTCCAAAACAATTGTTTTTTTTTTTCCCGCTTACTGTCTCCCAGTCTTAATGTGAGTTTCAACGTTTAGCAATTCTGCAGCAGCACAGACTTTATCATGGCACAGGTCAGTAGCCTAGATGTGTTTGATAGCAGGCTAACTACATATTAATTAGCCTGCTATCAAACACATTTAGGCTACTGGTTTTGTTAGTTTAACACTGTTAAATTTTCACCCACATCTTTTTATCTTTTGATAAGGTTTTGAGCTGCTTAAAATAAAACAATCTTTATGGTGGTAACTTCCACTAATTGTTGTAATCTTCTGCCTTCCTTACCCCTGGGCGGTCTTCTTTACTAAGCAAACTGTTGTACACACAATAAACACAATGGACACACTAAAATGCGATTCCCAAAGGCTTACCGACTCCTCGTGATCTGGTGATTCTCACAAAAGTTTCAGTTTTTACTTGAAAACAACATACCTTAATTCAGATCTTTAGTCTAGGGCTGCAGTTGAGAAAAGGTCAGTGATCCAAAGTTTGTGAGGCTCCAGTAGACCAATGGGTGGTCAACACTAGGCTTTAAGGCTGCAAAATTGTGACTAAACCAGAAATCTAACCCTAACCCAGGCATGTCCAAACTGTGGCCCGTGGCCCAAATGCGGCCCTCAGACAAATTTTTCTAGGCCCCCAGGCTTCCAGATGAAATGGGCCAAATTGTGTGGTTTTGAGGATTTTGAATGAATAAAGGACTGATAGCTCATTTTAACATGTTAAACATGCAGATATTTCAATTATTGACTGTACTGAGCACCAGTTTATGCCCCTCGATCGGCCCTCTGCTTCGTCTGTGTTTAGACACGTGGCCCTTGATGAAAAAAGTTTGGACACCCCTTCCCTAACCAAACACTAAACCTGCAGACGAAACAAGTCCACACTAGCACTAAAATGCTCTCAATATAGGACCAAATAAAACTAGAAGTGAATTGTCAAAACAATCCTGTGTGTCAATGTTACTTTCTAGTATTATTATTTAGTTTAAGTCTAACAGTATGTTTTTATTATATTACAGGTCATGATAAAAGTGAATAATTTTATTTTGATAAAACATTGTTATTTTTGTGGTTTAAATTTAGGAGCAGTGTGCCTGTGTGAAATCTCCAATCAGGTCCATCAGTCCAGCCTGTTCCGCTGATGGAGGAAAGGTAAAGCAGGATGTTCCTATTTGGCATAGACTCTACCTCCAGCAGCTGCAGAGCACTTATGGACAAAAGATTATTTACTCTGATATAAAAAGCAGTGTATCCTGTCTCAGTACTAAATATAAAAGACAGTGTATAATCAAAACCTCTGTGTTGTGTGGATCAGAGGTAAAGCCCCAGTGCATATGAGGAGCAACATGGGTGCCCCTCCTTTGAGTACCATCAGTACAGTTTCTGCTATGGTATGGTATGGTATGGTATGGTATGGTATGGTATGGTATGGTATATTACTTTGCTACCTGTGTGTGTCACACCCAGTGACACACACACACACACACACATTTATATACCACACTTACTGGATACCACCCACCAAGATGGGTTATGTGTCTTGCCTAAGGACAGTATGGACTGGGTCTGGGATCAAACCATTGCACCAACCTTTGGATTATTATTATTGTGGTTTCTGTTGCATTTTTGTGTGAAAACTACTGTAACTTTGGAAAAGCTGAGGGCATATAAGAATATATATTTGCAATACCATATGAACTGTTTGTGAAGTGTGACTCCCCCTGGTCCAATGGTCTAATGATATACAGTAATTTAGTTTTGGCTCCCTTCATATTGGCTTACATGCGCCTAAAATAATTGCCCATAGGCCTATCAAAAAGTCAGATCTTTCTATTATACAAAGTCTCACTCATTTAGGTTCTGCAAGAGCTATGGACTCAAAGTTTATTCATACATAGCCTATTATTCAAAGTTCAAAGTGCACTTTATTGTCAATTCACTATGTAACAGGCATTACACAGAGGACTGAAATTGCGTTTGACCAGACATCAAATGTGCAATTTTAACTAAAAAAACACACACACGCACACGCATACACACACACACAGCTACACTCATGACATAAAGTGTACATAGGAATCAACAATAAATAGACAAAACATAGGCTACAGGCAAGCATATACTCTAACAAGAATGAACGTTTGAGATAGAATGAAATGTGCAATATGTAAGGTGCAAAAGTGAAGGTGCAATTTGTAAAGTGCAAGAGTGCTGAAAGCTGCATGGAGATCAATGTGTGTGAGATTGTATAATGGATGTCATTAACAACAACAAAAATGTTTATGAAATGTTCATGGAATTGGATGTGAATTATAACCGTAGTTAGGTTTATTATCTTAGCACATGATTTGTGTATAATGACTGTATCACATATTTGGCAGCTATATACAGAGTAATATTTCATGTCAGTGTTACACTCGTCATTCTTGCTGTTAGGGGTTTGCACATCTCCACAGACAGTGACGTCGCGCGCCCTGCCTCCGTGTCTCCATAAAACGTGCCTCGCGCTCGGACGGTGAAGTAGACTCCAGAGAGGGACGGGAATCGTCCTAAGAGCGCACTAAAGTGAGAGTGCGCACCTTACTTTTTAGTTTTTGTATAAGACCACACTACCTTGCTTTCGATTGCACATTAGGCTACTTGCAACTACGATTTTCTTTTGGATTTTCTTGTGTTGATTGTCCGTTTTACGTTATTAAACCGACTTGATTGCACGAGCACCTGACCTGCGCTGGGACACGTAGCTCGGCAGCTCGGCAGTCGGACTGGCTGAGCTGCTCTGAAGAGCCAAACCGAAACGCATCCCTGGGAATGGCAGAACGCGCATGATAAACATTATTTTCTTGAGTGAAAGGAGAAGTATATCGCACTCTATCTTTGTGAACTTGAAGGTTTACGCTCTCGCACATACCAGTTGGATATTTGCAGAAGGCTGACATGATGCGACTTCATGACATCTTGAAACTGACCATAGCCCTATTTTGGTGTACATCACACGCATACGGTGAGAATTATTTTCTTGTCTAATCCGCTGCTTAATTTTAGCACACTTCAATTTATACCACTTTGTACATTTGTCATGCATGCTTGTCTGCTACATTTGGATTTGTTTTTGTTAATCAATAGCCTGATCATATCTATAATGAAGGTCACATTTACCTGTGGCTCCTTGTTGTTGTTTGTTTGTTTTTGTTTGTTTGTTTGTGTTAATTTGTGTTACAATACGTCATCAGTTATGTTACAATAGACTACTTAATCTGCGCCTCATGGGGTCATGTGCGTGCACATTGGATGCAGTTTCTGGTGATTCCACTAGAGGTCATCTTGCATTGAAGTCAAACTTTTCTGAGGCACTGACAGATAATACTAAATGTGCTAGGAGTGTATGAAAAATCTAGCAGGTATATGTCAGAAATTCAATCCTTTGGACCCGCTGAAGCGATCGTTCTTTAATAATAGTGTAATAGTGTACACACACACACACACACTTTTAACACACTGCCTTTGACCACAATGTTTTTGAGTTTCCTACACTGTCCACAACCAAAGCGTGGGAAAGACACAAGGAGGAAACGGATGCTGGGCCTGGAATTGTTCTGGCGTTCAAGGGTCACGGAAATGTGACACGCTACCTGTGCAAAGGCTTCTTCCAGTGGCTTCTCGTCCATTTTGAGCTCTGTCCACTTCATACAAGACAATGGTCAGGAAAGGGCGGTCATTGTTGCCCACTGCTTCTGACTGACAGGAGATCAGGCTATCTCTATCTTAATATAGATGTAGAATTATTTCTCTCTCTCTCTCTCTCTATTAATTACTTCAATTAAATGGTAATTTGAAAGTGGCTCACAATGGCTCAGTGGTTAGAGTTTTTCCTTGAGCAAAACACTTCTTCTGCCTTGTAATTGTATGACTAGGTCGTATATGAGTGATGGATATGTGGCCGTCATAGGGGCCAATAACGTAGATCTATAGCCTTGCTTCTGTAGCTTACTACTACAGGGTGAAGTGAATGAATAGCAGCTCTTTGAGAGGCTAAAGTGGTAAAGTGCAAACATTGTTGTTATTATTAAAAGTGGCTCTTTTTTTGGTGAGAATTGGAAAATGATCTTGAGTTTAAAAAAAAAATGTCATAATAGGAAGTCAGCCAAACGTGTGACAGATCTATTTCTCTGGATCAGGTTTAATGATTGTATAAAACAACAATGTGCACACTATATATTAACTTGACCTGCAGTAATCATCTAAAGTGCTTGCCTTGTCCAGCTAAACCTCAGCTGTTTGTCTGTCATTACAACACACGGTTCACTTAAGACTGTGAGCCAACAATACATTTTGTTTGAGACTTGCATGGGATTTCAATTTCAAGGAACTTCACTCTTCAGCACAGTCTTAATCATATATTATGGAAGGGAATTCCCTGGTTTTACTTTTGAGGACTTTTCGTGCCAGAGATTCCTATTGCTGATGGGACTTAACTTTACATAACCTAGAGCAGCCCCCCGTCATGACCAGATGTTCTGTTATTTGGCTTTGTTGTGGAGTTCTGGGCATTTAGCCTCTAACTAATAAAGATTCCATACTGTAATGGGAGTCAAATTTCAGGACATGTGAATAGAAAAGAATAGAATAGAATAGAATAGAATAGAATACAATAGAATGCCTTTTATTGTCACTATTCATATGTACAATTTACATCATACATACTCACAATGAGATTGAAAGCATCTCACTTCAGTGCAGACATCTAAGTACGATATTTACAACACAGCAGGATATTTACAACACAGTATAGAAGAAAAAAAATAGTGCAAAAAATTATTGCAAAAAAAGTCTTGTACTATGCATTAGTTGCCAGGTTATTGCAAGTTTTGCTCATATATTGCAGTAGGGGTGACATATACAACCATATGCACCCACTAGAGAGTCTACATTGTAGAGGGAGATGTTACACAGAACACAGTTTAACATATTGTACTGTATTAAATGTTGTCTACAAGCTATAGCATTGTGTTAAGTATTGCACCACAGGATATTGTAATTAGGTATTGCACAACAACAGGGGGATATGCTACAAAAACTGTACTATTACACTGTAATAGATATTGTCCAACAAGAAACTGTCTTAAGCTCCCAAAATAATTTTTTTACCAAATGTATTATCCCATAGTATTGCGTAAAAGAAGAGGAATTTCCACACATTATAATTTGTATTACCATATTGGGAGGAAGTTTGGGATTTGGTTAGGCCATCATGGTACTCATTTCCTTTTCGTGTATTGTTACTCACTGTCATTTCCAGTCATGGCACTTAATCGCGTGACACATTTGAAACTATTTAAACAGATAAATTATAGGAATAACCAGTATTATTAAACATATTTCATAATATTGGTCACAGACAACAGTTATACATTCTTCTGGAAATATGCTTTTGTCAGTTGTAATTGCTTTGCATTGGAGATTTAGCATGACTTGACTGAGGGCAGAGACCCCCCCTTTCCTTCCCCAGAAACTGTTTGTTCCATGGCTGCCCTCTCCTTAATGGCTCCTAATGAGAACCAGTCCTGGGGTCTTTGAACTAACACAATAAGCACAATTTCTGGCATCTTTTAGAAGTTCATTGGGAGGAATGGGACACACAGCTGTTTCTTGGGGTTAGGGGTGCTGCAACGCTGGCTGGAATCAGGGCTGGTGAGAGCAGGTGGAAGTTTTGAGGGTGTGGGTGTAGGCAGACAACCACATAAATGCTTCTCCTATTGTACACAACTAGGAGCCTTGCTGCATTAGTCGTCTGTGTTATATTGTCATAAAGCAATGTTATAATAATGAAGAAATCAATATTGAGTGCTACTGCGAGGGTTGACATTGAGAGGGTTGACAATTCTTTCACTGAACAGCTGTTCTGAATCATAACATGCAAATGAGTGTTTTTCAACATGTTCAAGTTAGAAGGAAATGCTAAAGTTCAAAACTCCATGCACAGCTTCCAGGTGCTGGTAACAGCAAGAACATTGAATAATTCCAGAAAAAAAGAAGTTTACCGGACACTTGTTTGACTTTCCGATTATTCCTTTACTAGGTGAGAGCGAACAACGCGTTTCTTTTCTACAGCGCCATCAGGTTCCTTTGCTTGTTCGATAATCAGTAAAGTCAAGTCCATTGAGCACTTATTCCAAATCTGCTACCACTTACTTTTAAATTCAAGGACCTGGTTGCCCAGTGTCAGTTTTTTATTCATTCTCAGTCCTCTTAGGATTTGTTTATTCCCCCAATATTCGGATAATGTGATGGCGTGCCATTTCAGGCGTATTTCCTTCTTCTCCAAATACAACATCTTGGTCTTTTCATTTTCCAAACTTGCTGTTTCTTGTAATGGATAACCAAAGAGTGATTGTTGAGAAATTATCCTCTCTGCGTCGGAGTCTTCGAAGGAGAAGCAAGTCGCTTGATTTAAGTGCTGAGTTTGTGTATCCATGCCGAAAGCGTGCAAGAAGGAAATGCTGTTATACTCATACTAAATTTTTCCTCACAACATTTGGAAGTTTTTGCTGTAAACAGTGCATGTAGATATTAGTTTAATCATTTATATTACTTCTTCACCCATGCTTCAACAATTTGTGTAATCTACAGATCATCCAAAGGCAGCCCATATTACAAGGACATTGCCTGATGCAACCCCTTTGATTGTTAAAAAGGGAGATTCAGTGTCCCTGATTTGCAGGTATGTAACAACATCACACACTCAATGGACTATTTCTGTTGAAGTAAAAAGATACACTGTTAAATAAAACCGAACCAAAAGTGGTTATCCCTAGATATAATAAATAGTTGTAGTCATCTGTGGTCTCTTGGGAATAACAAGTTATTTGATAAGAATGTAAAGAATTTTGCCTAATTTTGTCAGCCTACTAGGAATGTCTTGCACGTTGCACCACTTATCGTTCAAATGCATTGCTTCCCTACAAGGCCATATAACCACATGTCTTGCTCATAGTGTCACTGGACAAACTGGATTGACCCTAAATTCTTTAGGCCTGTTAGAAATGTCATATGTTCCTCTGGGATTCCTTTATTTAAACTTTTAAAAGGGTTGTTGAATGGAAAGATTGTGTTGGTTGAGTACTGTGTTCAAAGGTTCCCATGTGAAATCTTAGCTGGTAAGTCAAAATTAAAGCATTACAGATTCCACCTATTCTGTTGTAGTTTGAAAAGACACATGTGAAAGTCATTGCAGTGCAGTGTAGAGTATGGATTAAATATGAATGTTGATATATTTCTCTCTCTTTTACCTGTTAGAGGGAACCGTCCACTGCATTGGGAACTTGGTTCTGAACTCCGAGCTTTACCATCAGATGGTGCAAAGGTGGGACACTGTGACTCAAGGCATCGTGCTGCTCGACACTGCAGCAAACTGACCATCACCAATCTGACAGCCAAAGATACTGGAGCATACAACTGCAGGCACTTCAATCACAGCTCAATTTATATCTATGTTACAGGTAAGATGGGACTGCTGAAAAATCTTTTACGTCTGCACGTCTACGTGCACAGATTTTACACATATTATACACATCCAGAAACAATATGCCTTTGTGAAATTATTAAAGGACAGCAGCAACATTGGGAATCTAAAGGTGATATGAGGTGTACACAATGAGTCAATGCATGTCTCATAACTGACTCCAAATCTTTTAGTTACGAACACTAAATATTTTTTTCAGCAGAGACATTAAGCATTGTCTGTTTGGAAATTAGTTCAATGTGGTTACCCTCCACATGTCTCTTTTTGTATCTCAGATTCACAGCAACCATTTGTGGCACCTCATCCTAATATACCTCTGCTTCTTTGGACTTTGAGAAATGAAACCAGCCTCATTATTCCATGTCGAACATCTTCTCCTGATGCTGTTGTGACACTCGCTGCGGTAAGCTAAAACAAAAAGCCCCCTACTCTTCGTATTTGTACTTCTTCTAATGTATGCTTGTCTTACGTACGTAGTGGTGGTTTGTAATTGAGATATTAGGCAGTGGATGTGCTTGTGGCGGGGCACAGAATTCTTACAGTGTATGCATTTTAAATCACTGTTACAGAAGCGTTATTGGCTTAGTGGTGATTGGCTTTACAGTCGGAAGTTCAGGCACACCGGAGGGAGCCATCCTGACGCCTTCCTGCAAGTACAGGAAGGTGCATCAAGAGAGCTTTTCTTTGAATTGGTTTCTAAGCTAAATATAGTCATTGGTATCTTACAAACATGCGGAAATTCACAGACAAACAAACTCTGTGTCCAGTCAAAGGGAAGAACAGGTACTCAACTATTGTCGTCATCATTTCTTATTTATGATCCATCATAGTGAAAAATGAATCACTGAATGAATCATTAAAAAATATATATATAAAATTTCTTCTACAATCTGATCTGTCTATAAATCACTCTTGTAAGCTTAAATTGTTTTTTTTTGTTCAATGCAGTCACCTTCTTTATCAAAAGAGGTCAAGAAAGAAATGGAGTGGGATCCAAAAGTGGGATTCAAGATTCCCTACGGTTCTGTTGCTCACTATAATTTTCTTACATGTAACACGGAGGTTAATGGACATGTTTTCAGAACAACGTACATGCCCCGAAGATGGAGTAAGTACTATAGTGTTATTATCAAAGACTCTTCATTCAGCAGTGTTTCAGACATATCTGTTCTTTTGCACAGCTGGTGTCCTTAATAAAGTAAAGATTACCCCGGATCATGTAAAACTAATAACTGGAGACCTCCTTGTTCTTAATTGTACTGGTGAAACCACATATAATGGAAGAATCAACTTCACATGGGAGTTTCCTCGAAAAACAGTATGTTATACTGACTGCAGTGAATAATATTGAACAGGAGACCATAGACATTTGCATATTGAACCTGCTTTGTTTACAGGAGCATCGGCATCATACTAATAAAACCTTTTTAGCAATAGACGATGTCATTTATATGAGTAAGGCCTTGTATTTGCCCAATGTAACAATGGAGGATAAGGGGATATACCAGTGTAAAGCAGACGTGGAATCCACAAATCACAAAACCGTTGAAGTGTCAGTGACAGTTTATGGTGAGTTTTTCTTTTATTTTTTTTTAAATAAATGTCACATATTTCTTTCAGTGTTATGTACTTTCAATTACCTTTTTCAGAGAATCCTTTTATCACTCTGTCATATAAGAATGACAAACGCAGTACTATTATTGTAAATAAACACAATAAGAAGGTTTTGTTTGGAGCAAAGGTCAAAGCAGTGCCTCCCACAGACACAATAATTTGGTAAGTAACAAATGAAATGTATTTTACATAAAATAATTTTTAAAAACATTTTTATATTTCAGGTATAAAGATGGCATTCCAATCAAAAAGAATTCAAGTTGCTATAAAATGTCCGGCCACAATCTGATTATCAGTGATGTACAGCAGAAGCACGCAGGTGTCTACACAATCAGTGTCGGCATTCAAGACAAAGGGCTGTACAAGAATCTAAGTTACTCTCTGGTTTTCAATAGTAAGTTCATTTTTGAAAAAGCACTTATGGCCCACAGTTGTACTGTGTTGCTACTGTGGCCTGTAGTTATTGGAGTCCAGTCCAGAGGACGGCAGGTAGCGGCTTAGTATGAGAGGAATTTGGGGGCTTGTTGATTCCAGGACAGAATTGACGTATACAGTGACAGCTGTTGTTGATTATTGGGGCTGCTTTGAAGGGGCTTGGAGCTGTGTGCAACAGCCCAGGCTCATTTCTGTAAGCTACTGCCATGGCAGCATGTAAGACGTCCACATAATGTATTTACATCTCCACAAAAATATTACACAAATCAAATTTCAACTGCTTTGAGCTTTTTTATCTTCAACTGAAGTCCAGCGTATACATACTTAAAATGACCACCATTACAATTTACATTTACATTTGCTACTCAAATTATAATATAGCAAGCATAACGATAAAGAAAGAAACTGTTTTATTTTATTGTGTAAACACAATTTGATAGGTTAGAAATCAATGAGTATTTTTTTTTCTCATAAAAAAAAATTCTGTTGCTTTGTAATGAATAAATACACTTTGTTCTGAGCTGTGCACTGGGTGATGGACCAGTGTCTTTTGATAAAAAGTGAAAGTGACTGGATCTGCACAGGAATCTAAGGTTCAGCTGAGCGCAGAAGTCATGACTGCTCTGACATGGGCACAGGCCACAGTGGGGTTGTTTTTTGACCTACAGCCTCAGGGTCGCCCATCATCCTGCCACAAAATCAGGAAGACTACTAGTGACAGTGTTACATGGCCAACATTTACAACCACTACTCCTCATTAATCAGATTTTAACTGGCTCCTCCAAGTATTGTGTTTATTTGTTTTAACCTCACTATCATCTCTTATAGTTCATTTGAACTCTGCTTTCACAGTGCTCCCAGTCATTTCTGAGACAGAGCTCTCCACGGTGGATGTGCAGCCCTACATGTTTGGCAAAGACCAACAGTTAGCTTGTACTGCCTATGGACTGCCTTTGCCAAACATCACTTGGCTCTGGCAGCCATGTCCCTCGGACTCAAACACAACACAGTGAGTCAATCATCTGAACACTCAAGCATTCAAAAAACATTTACTGCATCGATGGTCAATTCACGTTTAGTTTAAAAAACAGTAAAAAGCACACCAACCCCTCTGAAGGCTAATAGTGTGAGCCTTCAATTATCTAAATTGCTAGCCAGTTTCCTACTATCAGTTCTGATTTCTACTTGTGACTCCTAAATCAGAGTTAGAGAACTGCACTTTGTTATGTTGCCATTGGCTGTGAATTTCATTTTATCAGAATAATTAATAAAAAAAACACATGCTCTATGATTATTTAATGTATTTAATATAGTATAATTAATATATTTAATAGAGCAAGGCCTTTTCATTGAAGTGATTAGTATAGTATGGTCTTGGCATGTTGAGGAGTGATCAAATATCAATTGTTGATTGCCAAGGTCTAAGGATCAGCTTATCTCCTCTGACCAGAGGCTCAGGGGGTTCCTGTGCACGGCCCTTCCTGTAGAGGCAGCCATTTCCTCCTCGGCCTCTGCTCTCATCAGGCTGATTGTTCCCCTCCATGGACGCTCACCGTTTTGTTAGGGCTTACTACAGGTTACAGCTACTGCAATTCTCACATGACCAAATAAATGTCTGGTGCAGCTTTACTCATTTTTAATACACACTGTGATTGTAACATACATATATTTGTATAGGAATAATTTTAATTCATGTTTACTTACCATATTGTTTTCATCTTAATTACAGTTGCATTGGGAGTACGCATCAAGCCATCGACTCATTTCTTGTTTCAACTGATATCGAGTTTGGAAATTATTCCCACAATTGGATTAAGGGTGTAAACTATAAACCTGAGCTAGTCCAAGGCAAAAATAAGGTATGCCCACTTCACAGTGTTACATTTTTTTGTTTAATTATTAATGGTCTAAACAACTACCCTGGTTTATGGAGTACAATACAAAAAGTCACAGTTGTTAACAGTTGTTAATTTGGTGATTTGCATGAATCATGCATTTTGATTTTCATAATTTTGTATAATGTATAAAAGCTCTTGTGGGCAAATGCATAGTTTTCTCTGAGGGTCAGTACAAAGGGTCAGTGATAACATGCCGGGTTTATAGTTGGATAAATTCCTTTCTTTCACACCACATAAATTGTGTTGGGCCGCTGGGCCTTGTAAGTGGTGTCTCTGAAGGTAGTGTGTCCCTAGAAATCATACAAGCAAGACAGGGCACAAAAACATATTACTTATTACAACCGCTATCAAAATCCTGATTTTTACAGTCTATGGTCTTAATATTTTGATCAGTGTCTTTTAGGATGTTTTTATTTTTTTTGTGAAGACACTTGGTTAATATTTTTCAACCACAATCTCACAGTTGCTCTTCTGTTCCCTATAGACTGCAAGTATACTAGTGATAGGAGCAGCCAATGTATCAGGACTATACACTTGTATGGCCAACAATGAAGAGGGTACTGAAACAATGACAATTCCCTTCTTCGTTACTAGTAAGTATCAATTACTCAACTGTTTTAAGGCTGACTCTCAGTACTTTATGTTACTTATTTCTGAGATGCAATAGAAATGCAGTTATCGCAGCTGTGTGAGCCTACGCAATGTACAGCTCTTGAGTCATGAAATACTGACGATGGGGCAAGCGCTGCCAGAAATGTGCTGACTGTGTTGTGCTGTGAAGAGTCCAGAGAGGGCATTAATTGAAACCATGTTTCTCTAAAGCTGGTGTACTGCAGAGAGGAAGAAAGGCACATATGTATGTCCTCAATGCTATAATGGCACACATTAAAAATAGCTACAAATAACTACATTCCTGCTTTAGGGCCAGTAGGTCACACTATGAGTTTAAATTATTTTGATATGCATCTCTGACTATTTCCAAATGTACCCAAAAGCATACCAAGTGAGACTTTTATGTAATGATTGCATAGATGAGGTGTCATTGCACAAAATCACAATTTATCAGCTATAGCAATACATCTTAAAGTTCAGTAAAATATTACCAATAAAAAGCAGTTTGCCTTATAGTGTAAAAATATTACAGATGATTTGAAATAAAACTGACTGAGAGTCAAATCAAATCCAGTTCTGCCTGAGGGGGGAACGTTGAAGAATGATGGTATGCTGCTTAGAAGTGGATAAAATACACAGCTGTCTTCCTTTATGAAGTAGAAAATGCTCTCCAGCTATTTGAACGATGAGGGCCTAGACTCAGCTTCACTCCAAATGAATGTCTGTGGGGGTGCCACCATCTGCCATATTGTCCACCAAAGCATGTTTTTGATTAGCTGTGATGAAACAGGAAATAACTGCAAATTTAGAATTCCTGGCCTTGTCACAGTAACAAAAATGTGGTTAGCAACGTCTGTGTTTTGAACTGTTAATGAGCCGCATCAGGCAAGCTCCTTCTACACTTTGTCTAAGCAGACTGTAAATGTACTGTATTTGAGTGACTTGTGCTGAATGGTTCCATATTTGTGTGCCCTGTTTCTATAGATCACACAGAGGAAATGGCAGTGTTGTCTCCGTCTGTTATTGAGGGGGATGATGCTGTCCTAACATGTCGGGCAACGCGCTACCTTTACACAGACCTCCAGTGGCTTGATTCAAGAAATCAAACTATAACCTCAAATGTGTCTACTCTTGAGACAAGCACATACTCAATTTCACGTTCTCTCCATTTGTATAACGTGTCTCGCAACAGATCTAGTGGCTACAAGTGTCAGGGGCATAAAGTGCACAATAAAGCTGTGCTGAAGGCTGCTAACCTAAATGTTGCCAGTAAGTGAGAGAATGTCCTGTGTATCTTTTTACTCTGCCGTATACTATACACACTGTATGTGTCTTCTTCAGAGAGAAAACTGCCTTGGCTGATCCAAAATCTTACAGATCAGCATGTGAATAGTAGCACCACCCTCATATTGACTTGTTTAGCCCTTGGAGTTCCTCGTCCATACATCATGTGGTACAAAAATGGGATTGAAGTGGAAAAAGGGCCAGGTAAACCATTTTATAAAACTTCATTTTTGTATACTTTTATAAATCAAATGTATAGTATCTGTTATTAATATTCACAGGTATCACATTTGGTGATGGGGTCCTAACCATTGAGAGAGTAAAAAAAGATGATGAAGGACTTTATGATTGTGTGGCCATAAATGATCTTGGCACTGCAAACACAAGTGCTGTGGTCACTGTCTATGGTTAGTCAATCAGCTTTTTTTTTTTTATTTTTTTTTTTACTTTGAACCACTAGATCTAGATCAATGTTCTTTTGCCTGTTGTATTTACTGAAAAGTTTTTCATTGAGTAAAAATGTGTAACTGCCAGGAATGCTTAATAAATTTTTTTTGTTTTGTTTTATGATCTCTCTTGTTAGTGTTTTTGAAGATATGATATTCATTGTGTTGTCCAGTAATTTGTTCAAAGGAATTGACAAAAAAGCTACTGACAGGTCAGAAAGACAAAGCATCACTAGTGTCTGATGATGGCTTCTCTTCCAGATGACAGTAAGCCAAATGTTGAGGTGATCATCCTGGTGTGTACTGGAGCCGCAGCGACCTTCCTGTGGCTTATGCTTATTCTGTTTATTCGCAAACTTAGAAAGGTATGGATTCTATATCACTGTGTGTGTACAGTATATGCAGTTAAGACATGTTTTGTGCTGTTTCATTGACAATTTTTATAATTATGAAAACTGACTTGCTGCAGCCTTTCCCCGTGAATGTTTTGTTTTTGTTTTTTTTTACATTTTCTTGTACTTGAATGTTGTGCACAATATGCACAATTCTGATTTACACTTGGCCCAGTCAGTATTTATTTGTAATTATTACTAATGTTTGACAATACATTACATTACATAATACATTTTTAGCAGCCTGCACATTATAAAATGGGACCATCAATCATCATTGATCCTGACGAGTGTCCTCTTGAAGAGCAAAATGAGCTTCTTCAGTATGATAGCAGCAAATGGGAGTTTCCTCGAGATCGACTGCAACTGGGTATGTTTTGAATTTCCATTTCATTTTTGATTCATTTTTAGAAACATATATTATACATGAATCAAAAGGCTGTATTCAATTCTAATACATAATTAAAATACTCTAATTTGGATATATTGTTGATTTTATATTAATTTTTATTTTTTATTACCTGTTTTATTTGTCCATGTGTTTTATTTATCCTTTCTTAAGTGTTCTCAAAAGGCACAGATAAATGAATTATTAAAAATATGTTTTGTTTCTGGAACATTCTCTATGGTCTATTATGAATTTAGGTAAGACCCTTGGCCATGGAGCTTTTGGGAAAGTTGTGGAGGCATCAGCGTTTGGGATTGACAAGTTTTCAACATGCAAGACTGTTGCAGTTAAAATGCTGAAAGGTACATTATTTAAGATTTAACATTGTACGTGCTTTTTCAGCATTTTCACCATAGAGAATTGAAATTCATCCTCAAACCTGAGTGCACTCAATTGTCTGAATAGAGCATTTATTGTGGTATGCGGAGCAGGTAAATAAATCCTATGTGTCACTAAGGCCAGAGATATATTTCCTGAGCAAAGTTCAAGAACCACATGTGACTACAATTAATGTTAGTATGGAGTGTTCAAAGTAAAGCACGCATTTTACTTGAAGGTAAAGGATAGGACCTCTAACCCTGTCATGATAAAGAATAGGAGTGAACACTCACTTAAACATCCCAATTACCCAGCTGATGAGGAGTTTGACATAAGAAACAACCTTCACACAGACAAAAAATCAAGGCATTGATTGATAATTAAACACATTTTCTATATTCTTCAACTGTAAAAATAGAAATTTGCATTTTTTTTAACCATTGGTTGTAATACTGTGTACATGTTGATGCAGACAATATGAAAAGTATAGGAACCGTGCTGAAACAGTAATCATGTCAGGCCGTAAATTGTGAGCTCTTGGGTCAAACCCACTCTGGTTAGTCCGAGGTCAGACTTAATAGGAAGCAGCAGGCCAATGGACCATGGTTTGGTTGAGAACATCATAACTTCTACAACCCTGAAATACTGTATTTATTCTTGGACATAGAAACATTTAAGTAACCTTGTTTTCTACATTTTATAGGGGGTGCAACATCCAATGAACGAAAAGCTCTGATGTCAGAGTTGAAAATCCTTATACATATTGGACATCATTTGAATGTTGTGAATCTCCTCGGAGCCTGCACAAAGCCAGGAGGTGTGCAGATAACTGCTGCTAGTTGATTTCAGATTATTTTGCTAATTTTTAAGATTTGTATTTTATTACAAACAGGACCACTAATGATGATTGTTGAGTTTTGTAAATATGGAAACTTGTCCAACTATTTGAGGAGCAAAAGGGATGATTTTATTGTCTATAAGGTGAGTTTCTTATACTTATTAATGATAAAACTCTTTATTTCTGTTGGTATATTTTTTGCCTTGTGCTTGTGGCAGAACCAGGATGGTAAGATGGTGTCGGGGTCCGGTTGTGAGCTGAGTGAGTTGATGAAGCGCCGTCTGGAGAGTGTGGCCAGTACCGGAAGCTCAGCCAGCTCTGGCTTTATAGAAGATAAGAGTTACTGCGACTCAGAGGAAGAGGAAGAAGGTAAAGGTCCCTGCTACTCACCCCTCCTCCCCTGTGTTTGTCCCCTCCCGCTGCTTCTTGACCCCCCTCAGTCTCAACTCTACCCCATAGAAATAAAGTCTCTCCTTGGATTGTTTTGTGATGGGACACTTCCTGCTCCTGTTCTGTAGTACAATCAGTGCAGCAGGAGCTTCTATCACCCACTGAGATTAGGGAAGCATCTGTTTGCTTCCTGTTCTAGCTCACTGATGCTTACCCCTCCTTCAAGTCCAACCTGTATTTCACATTGTATTATTTTGGGTTAGACAAGCTGTTTACTCAGGTGCGTCTGTGGAAGGGCCCCTCTGAGCAACTGACCAGCATGTCAGGGTCATATTTACACATTTCACCCGACATCTGAATTATAAATACAAATTGGATTTATTTTTTCTGTCATCATAAAAGGAAGTGCTAACAGAGACATACGTGACAGATTTGAGTTTTTACATGGTGTAAAGTAATCCATTGTGACATTGCTGTTTTATTTGTTATAATTTACATCAATAATATGATTCAAACATTTATTTTTCTCTCACAGAAGCTGAAGATTTGTACAAAAGAGTCTTGACTTTAGAAGACCTGATTTGCTACAGTTTCCAAGTTGCAAAAGGAATGGAGTTCTTGGCCTCTCGTAAGGTAGATCATTCTCAATGAAGTATGTCATAAAATAAGTTTAAAATCTGTTGACTTTGATGGATGTCCTACTAAATCTTTGAACATTCGAAGAACAACAGAATCATTAACTGAAGTATAGTCTCTTCTCTTTCTCACTATTTGTGCTTTTTTGATGAGCCTTTTTAATTTCCTAGTGCATTCATCGAGATTTGGCGGCAAGAAACATTTTACTCTCTGAGAATAATGTTGTCAAGATATGTGACTTTGGACTCGCTCGGGATGTGTACAAAGATCCGGATTATGTGCGCAAAGGAGATGTGAGTGCACTTCTTACAGGCAAATGTTTATTGTAAATACATTGTTGATGACATTCACGGTAAGAAGACTATAATGGTTGATGGAAGTTCTGTCTATAGGCAAGGCTCCCACTGAAGTGGATGGCACCTGAAGCCATTTTTGACAAGGTCTACACCACTCAGAGTGACGTGTGGTCCTTTGGTGTTTTAATGTGGGAAATCTTCTCTTTGGGTAAGTGCAGCTGGGATTATTTTGTTATAATTGAACTATTTACAAAACACAACAAAAACGTGAACAAGTACAACTAAATTAACACAGAGACTCTTCCGACAATTAAACAATTAAACAGTTGCAGACATGTTCACACTCATCATTAAATACATCATTTACCCTCCATGATTCATTCCTTCAACATTTCCAGTGTAAGAGTATTTGGTTCCTTCCACATTTTCAAAATTAGCTGGACACCAGTCAGAAGTTCAGTACTTGTGTAATTCTTTAAGTAAAAATAACTTTGGCCAATTTCTACTAAACAAAAATCGGGAATTTAAGGGATATGCTTGCCTGGAAGAATCCATGACTCATCGCTGTACCAGCGAGTGAGTCTGGTAACGCTTGGTCCAAAATGCGCTGCGGTTGCGCGTAGACAGACAGCTAAGTGAACCAATCAGAGATTGCGCCATCTTGATTCAAAACTGAGGCGGAACTTCCGCTGCTTAAGAGTGACTTTGCGGGCAAAGGCGGGTGCACTGACGTCACCATCTTTGAACGAATCAGAATCGCGGAGTCCGTTGTTAACCGGAGGAGCGAGGGTGGATGGAGGGTGTCCAAATGGTATCGCGGTGTATAGGAAATACAGAGAGATATCATTTGGCTGGCCAGGTAAGGGATATGCCACCCCCAGGTCAAACTTGGGCATCTCCCCACAGTCCAGAGACTAAAATAAGTGGTGGAAAGCGTTTTTCTGGTGACCCAGCCATTGTCCAGGTCTGTCAGCACTGACCGCCGCGCGCAGCTGCAGCTACTCCGCGTTAGACTGGAGTCTAACGTCGCCAGAGAAAGATTTCGGCCAAAAGGAATTAATTTGCTCGATGCGTTTCCCAATTACTTTCTGTGTAGTGCGCATTCATATCGAGTGCAAATAAATGTGCAAATCAACACGGAGAGCTTGACTTGGTCATTTTGGGTGGGAACTATTTTTCAGTGCGGAAAAAGACACACACCACGCTGCGTAACAGGGGAACTCCCTTCCTGGTGCGTAACTGGGATTCCCCTGTCAGCGTGGTGTTCCTTTTGGCCAAAATCTTTCTCTGGCGACGTTAGACTCCAGTCTAACGCGGAGTAGCTGCAGATACCGCGGCGGTCAGTGGTGACAGACCTGGACAATGGCTGCGTCACCAGAAAAACGCTTTCCACCACTTATTTTAGTCTCTGGACTGTGGGGAGATGCCCAAGTTTGACCTGGGGGTGGCATATCCCTTTAAGGCTTGGTTATAATCAGTATTGGGCACGTTACTTTGAAAAAGTAATTAGTTACAGTTACTAGTTACTAACCTAAAAAGTAACTGAGTTAGTAACTGAGTTACTACACTATAAAAGTAACTAGTTACCTAGGAAAGTAACTAATGCGTTACTTTTCTTTTAGTTAAAAAATGTCAAATAATTTGGATTTTTTTTTTTACAGTGCATTATACAGCTTTTGCTGCTTGGCTGGCGTGGCGCCGTCACCGTGGCTTTCATTGTTAACGGCACCAGTGGCCACTAGTTTAACAGAAGCGTGCGCTGTCGAGAGATGCTTCATTAAATTCGAGTTGCCTACATTGGACGTGGACAAAGTCTTTGGTCTTTGACACAATATGCGCGTAACATGTACGTTTTTACCTTTTACCTCGACGAGGTTAAAATACTGCCTATACTTCTGTCTTCGACTCGGGACTCGCCATCTGACACGGGGTGTGTATTGTGTGTGCGCGCTACTACTGTGTGCTGGGATTGTGTGTACATACCCGCCCACCCCCCACTGGGTGTCTCTGGTTGGCTCAACATGAAATCTTACTCTGCTTTAAGCCAATCATCATTACTTATCCCGCCCTTACCAAAGGGAGAAAAAAATTCCTCTGTGCCTATGCGAATCACGCACATGATGCCAGTTTCAAAATGAGTAGGTTCAATAACGCGCAGTAACGGCGTGTTGGTGCCGGTAACGGCGTGTTGGTGCCGGTAACGGCGTGTTGGTGCCGGTAACGGCATTATAACGATAGATAAAGTAACTCGTTAGATTACCTGTTACTGAAAAAAGTAACGCCGTTAGTAACGGCGTTTATTTTAATGCCGTTATTCCCATCACTGGTTATAATTATCACTTTCTTAGAAATTGTTTCTTAAGCAAGGCACTGAGTCATTTGAACACGGTTGACTCATTTTACCACAAAGCAGATGATTTTAATAAGGTCTCTGCAGCTAGTAACACAACCATGTTTAGCCCAAAAAAAAAGATCAAATGTGTTTGATTAAAGGCCTGGCTTTTGACCACTCCCAACTGTCATTAAAACATTACATGGTTGGTCACTACAGAAAGCAGTGTGAAGACAGCAATGTGGAAATAAAGAAACTTGTGGCATGTTGTTCGCATTAAGTGTAGAATTTTGTTTTTGTAGGTGCCTCTCCATACCCTGGAGTCCAGATTGATGAAGAATTCTGTTGCAGACTGAAGGAGGGGACTAGGATGAGAGCACCAGAATATTCCTCATCAGAAATGTAAGAAGTAGACTTATACAGTCAGATGGTAGAGCAGAGCCTGTGAATGGGGTGTCAAACTGCCTCAGGGAGATGACGTGAACATGTCTGCATGTATTACCTTGAGGAGCTTGTATACGGCTAATATAACATTTGTAACTTCTTTGTAACCACCAGATACTAGTTTCCTTCTAAGTTCTGTAGCACATCATTACTTGATTTTACAGCATACAGCATGACTCAAAGTTTATTACATTTATATAATCCAGGGGTAGAAAAATGCTTAAACTAAGCAAGTTGGAGCCAGTTGAATGATTTTGTCAACTTTGCAAAAGAAATACTGATTGGTACGGATACTCTAAATGTAATCCAGACTGTAGTTTTCAGATCTCTTATGAGATATTTGTAGACACAGAACAACCTATGCCAAGATTCCCTTGTACATTTCAGCACCACAAAGCAGCAGCCTGTGCCAGATTATATTCTGCATGCTTGTGACAATGAGGTCTAGTTTAAGGCCAAGATAAATCACTCTTAACAGCAGTAAAAATGAATGAAATGCATTTAGAGTCAATGGGATGAATCTCAGGCTCAAGTTTCCTGGGATAAGTGTGCACTCGACCAGGTGAGCTGCAGGTAAAATGTTATTTTTTATATGAGGTTCAAACAACAACAAAAAAGACATTAGGAAGAGAATGCTCACTTCCTTCTCCTTGCTCAATACCAAAACCTTCAGGTGTGCTATTTATGTTCTCGGACACGGATTTATTATGCAGAAATGGCAAGTGTCAGCTTCCTTTGCTATTCATTCTTGAGAATGTGTGTTGTCCACTTACACTCCTATACAGGAGTGTAAGTGTAAAGAAATATTTTTTATATTCTTTAAAAGGGTCTTTTAAAGATTAACCACAAACTTTTTCTTAGAGAAGCAAGATATTCTAAAACTTATAATCTATGATATATTGATTTTTTTTAATGCATACTGTATGCCTTCTGTGTTCACTCTAGTTGACTGCTGTATTTTGTTGCCCTTTAGCTATCAGACCATGTTGGACTGCTGGCACGGAGAGCCACTAAATAGACCCTCCTTCACAGAGTTGGTGGGAAGGCTTGGGGATCTGCTTCAGGCCAGTGTTCAACAGGTATGGCAATAATTATCTTAAGAACTGAATACATTTTTTCACTTAACATACCTAAGTATTGTTTATTGAGGCAAAAATAATTCTGCATTGTGAGGGCAGCATTTCCTCTGATTTTACAGGTTTTTACAGCAGTAACTTTTTAAAATGAAACTAGTATCAGCACCAAAGTCCACTGTTACAATGTGTTTTGTGTGAATGGAAATGGTATTTATTTATCTTGATGATGCATTTTGAGTTGCAAACTAAAACTATAGCTATAGCAAACTTCTATTGTTTACTATAGAATATAAGTAAATGAGAGCATATAATGCGTACACTTACACATGTATATTTTCTATAGGAAGGGAAACACTACATCCCACTCAACACAATGCTGCTGGCTAAAGTAGGAGATCCATCGGGGACGGTGTCCACAGATGACAAGCTCGCACGACCCCTGTCCCACCGCGACTCGGGGTGCACTTGGTGAGAACTCACTTCAGTCTCAATTGCATGATCTATAGTGTGACTGTAGCAGTGCTTTTATTCTTAAATAAATCTTCTCTAAAATCATTTTTAAAAGGCTCCGTTGTCTACAGCATTTTTTAATTCCCTCTAAACAATGCCGAGAGAGCACAATGGGTCTGACTGGCACATGATAAGAAACACACAGCAAAGAGCTTTCAGAGCAGGAATTTCCCCAGAAGCACACTGGCTGCCTTAAGATTTATGTCCACTTAAAATAATATTTGTCCTGCACTTGGATTTTCACTGTGTTTGTTGAAAGGTGTTGAAAAGCAGCCTTAACTGTTTGCTCTTAAGCTAAATTAGACTTATGTTTTAACCACAGGGTGTTGAAATGTATAAGTCAACAAAGTGTGTTTTAAAAAGCTGTGCCATGGATACCTGGACTTTACTCATTCATGTTTTGTCTATAAAGAGAGCATATAAAGTGTTTTATTAAAAATGTATTTTTGGCAGGAACATGAAGATACGTCCTGCCAGTGTGAAAACCTTTGATGAGGTGACCATAGATAGTGGAACAAATGTGGAACATGTGGTATGTAATTACTATAAAATGCAAAAAACAAAAATTGAACCAGTACAATGTAGACTGAGTGTCCCTCTGTGTGTTCATCAGAGTGGGCAGTCAGACAGTGGGATGGGCCTGTCCACAGAGAACATGAGGACCCTGAAGCGCCTTGAATCTTTGGCAGGGCGACCTCTGAGCATCATAGCTTTGGCGTAAGTGCAGCATAAAGCCTTAAACGTGGCCTGGAAGGGACAATACCTGCTGGGAAACCTTCCCACTGAGCAGGAATGCAGACGCTATAACGTCTTACAGCACACACTGCGCTGCGTTTGAAAAGAAGGCTGCAACCAGTTTGGTCTTTTGTCTGCACAGACCACGCCTGAGGCCAAGTGGCACAAAGGGACGTGGGTTAGATAAAGTTTGGAGGGGACAAGCGGCTGCATCAGCAGAGGCTCACATGTTTAAAGGCAGGCCTTTTGTTTCTCACACACAGTGTTGCACTTCCATAGCCTCTGAGTCTTTAGCTCCTCTTATTTCCTCAAATCTAAGAGTAACAACTGAGCTTCAACATATCAATGGAACATAGCTCTTATGTGTTATGTGTCTGTAATGTTCTCATTTTTGAGGATATTTGAGGTGAAGATCAAACCTGAGTCAAAGGTGTTTAAATCATTCCCTTCTTTTTCCTCAGCAGGAGTTTCAGAACTCACATATTAAGCTCACAGCAGTCAGTGGCAAGGTTAATTCATAGGGTCATACCCTCTGAGCCAGCCATTACTCGCTAAACACTATCCTAACATTGTTCTGTTAGCATTCAGGCTCGAGGAAATAAAACAAACTAATCATTTACTGGGAACTTCTTAACTTAAGTAAATACGCTACATAATCCAAAAATACAAATGGTTCACACTTGGCACTGGCATCAACATTACTTCTGTTATGATTACAGTTTTTTCATGGTCCCTATTTTTGCTGACAGAGTCAGACTATAATGTAATGCCACATTATTTAACATTGAGGGCTGTGTGTATAAAACCATCATGCCCATTCACTTATGTATTTAATGACTAACAGAAGCCACACCTACCCCAGGCCCCTGTTGTTCTGAAACAAAGTTTGCCAGAGTGTACCAGCGTTGATATGGTCCGCTGCCATGGTGAAGTGTGTCCAGGCATGCAGAGAAAGATGTGTGTGAATTTCCGCGTTGGACAGTTGCACAATCATTGCCACCTTTGAATTTTACGAGGTTCTGTCTTTAAGCTATTTTTATTTTGGAGTTCCACCTGTCAATTGTTGTATTAGTGTTTAATACTTTAAACATTAATTATTACATTTTAAATCTTACAAATTTCACTCTGATATGTAGACAGCATACCAGTCCAGAGGCGTCATCTGCCCCTGCTGAGCTGTGACCCCTTATCCTTTTCTGAGGATCCCAGGAAACTCCTAGCAACGACAAAGACAAAAGCCAGCAATTACTCATATTCTGTGCCTCAAACAGAGTAGAAATGCCATAGATGATTGATTACATCATAAGTGCATGACAAAATGTTTGCATTCACCTTCCAGGCCTGTGAAATATTAGGAAAACATGCTTACATACATTGTTAAATAACGTCATTATTGAAAATTGGTGAAAACTGGTGTAAACACATCTCACTTGTGTTTATTTGCTTGGGATCTATAAGATACAGAGATCATTCTAGACTTACCAGGCAAGGAGTCTATGATATTTTTAGTAATGTTTTTAAAATTTCATAATACATTTTTTGTCAGATTAAATACATTTTCAGTCTGAATGTCTCTTCCAATAGTGTATTGTTCGAATATAAAACAAAAAAAAAGTAATCTAGTTAAAATGGAACAATGAGTGTACAGTGACAGAAGTGTTTGTTTTCAGGAAGAAGGCCATGAGTAAGAGCAAAGAGTCCGTTCTGGACGACTTGGGCCTAGATGACTCAGCGCTGGACATTGGTCTGGAGTGTCACAGCCCTCCACCCGACTACAATTCTGTGGTGCGCTACTCCACTCCGCCAGTTTAACCTCTGCTCTCCCCAGGACTTCCCTCTTTTCTGTGGACTTTAAGACATTAAGAGGAAAACGTGTACCATTCTGGGGGAACGTTTAGGAAAAAACGTTTAGATTTGTAACATCCATGTTTCCGCTAATTTGTCCACCTCTGCACACAGGCTCAGGTAATAATTGATCTACTGTGAAAACACATGGCAG
Source organism: Paratrypauchen microcephalus (assembly GCA_036785185.1). Lineage (NCBI taxonomy): Eukaryota > Metazoa > Chordata > Actinopteri > Gobiiformes > Gobiidae > Paratrypauchen > Paratrypauchen microcephalus. The sequence continues at coordinate 4,268,663 of JAVJIX010000023.1, forward strand.
TCCTCTCTTGAATCCATGCAATATCCAATCTGTATAAGGGGAGTTTAAATTGAGTTTGGTTTCCTATTGTTCTTGTTTTGGGTGTAAGAATCCACAAGGAATAATTCACCATGATCATAGAGGATATGCTGGCAATATCATCGTCCTTTCATTCAGCTAAACTCAGGTTTGTCAAACGTCTGATTTTAGTTTCGTCTAAATAGGTTCTCATAGAAGTTTTATTTCCCCCAAAACACTAGCATTATAATTTTCATTATAGAAGGATTCCCAAACAGAATATTTTAACAGTCCAGGCTTTCTGTTGTAACTGTCAAGCAGTGAAAGCTTTTTTTTTTTATGATGCGAGAGTTGTAAAATTAACATTTAAAGCCAATATATTGTTAGAGTTAGAGTTGTTTTTTTTAAAAGGAAAGAGCAGCCAGTAGCATTTTGAACTAACCAGTACAATATACCTTGTGGTCATTGTAACCCATGTTATTGTCTTCAACCATTTTTGGTAAATAGATACTTATGCACTGAAGTTTTATATTGATATTGTTTTCATACACCAGAGAATAGTATATTGTTACCAAACAGTGTTACAGAGATTTTGTATTTTATTTAACTATTTTTTAAAAGTAAATATTTAATATTTTTAGGGTTTTATCCACATGTACGTAATTTGTAAACACATTCCACTGATTAAGCAGTAATGCAAACATGCAAACATTTTAGCCTACAGTTACCTAAACTATTTTTCTGTTGTAATAAATTGTACAATATTAAAGTACTGTCTTCACACTGTAAACAGAGCATATAAATAAATAAAAATATATTTATGCAATAATTCTGGTCTATTGCGTAAATCTCTCAAATATTGAGGTTTAAATGTTTTCTTTTGTTTTCAATCACTGATAAAGCAGACGGCTGATCGCTCCCTCCAGATTTCCCTGCAGCAGCTTAATGAAGCATGTGTTTGTGCTGGAGCACTCTTCAGGCCTGTCAGAGCCTCACATCCTGGCCCGGGATGAGGTGTCGGCAGCCTGTCTGTTCACCGGGACAATACCCTCGGAGTTTGAACAGGGGAAGGAAGGAACTCTTAATCATCCCAAAGAAACAGACCACACTGCGTTCCCAACTCACAAATCCACCCAAGGCTTCCTATGGCACTGGCTTACCGACACTGGGAGGGTGCCACTGAGTCACATGCCACTGTTCAGGTCACCCATCTTCTCTGTCCCCTCAGGACTTAACTGTTTACAGTAAGGACGGATAGCGCCTAAGCCCATCAACAAGCGCTACCTCTGCACAATATCCAGTGAAGGAGACAAACAAATAGGGGAAGGATGTCAGCACAGGCTCCAAACTCATATTTTTTTTCTTTTGTAACAAATGTACTTGAACTCTTGCACATGGATCTGATCAAAACCTGTTTAGATAATCCATGATAGATGTTTTAGGTAAAAGGGACTTTGGATTGGCTTGTGTAGTCCATACTGGACCACAGAGAATTTTAAGAAAAATGTTAAAATTGCTGCAAAAATTCTGCAAACAGAAAATAAATCTTATAACTTGTAATAATTAGCTGATGAGAAAAAAGCCTCAGGCATAATGGGGGAAATACTAGGCATTTAAAACTCACATTTATTAAACATCTTGAAATTCTATTATAAATTCATGCACAACCCAATTAAAAAAAGAAAAAAGAAAAAAAGAAAAGAAAGAAAGAAAGTAAAGTTTCTCCCATATGAGAGTCACACAATGTTTTTCCCAGACTCCTGCCCACAAGGTGAAGTGTGGACATAAGACACGTCCATGCCCCTCACCTAAAACCGAACAATGGACCGGATTCTTTTCCCCTAAAAGACTGTACTCCACCTACAACATGTAAACAGAGTTATATATTTGGAGCTGGAAATAGGAACAAGAAATCTGCCTCAACTTTGACTAATGAAATGGTCATATGGGAGTACTTGAGGGTTGCATTTGATAAAATATGTTGCCTAAGATTGGAGCACAACTAAAAATAATCCCTAAGTAAAAGCAGCTGCCTATACAATGAGTCATTATGTTCATTCATAAATGTGGTGGAGCATGAGAGGCAGATACGATGTGAGACCAGTGCCACCTATTGTTGTTCTGTTTCAAATGTATCCTAAAAATATTTAACATTAACTCATTAAGTTACATGAAAAACACAAAAACACAATTGGACCACTACACATGCTACAGCAAGAACATTTTCTTTAAAAGAGCATTCACATACAGAGCAATGTACACCGATATGGAATTTACTTCTAGATATTGGAACAAGTGTGATGAAATGCTTGAAACGTATCTAGCAGCAGCTTGTCTTGCTTGTGCTAATGGGAAATCTATCAACAAACAATTAATTTACAATGCTTGCACATGTGACAAGGAAAATCTGTAGTCTAATAATGAGGCTACAATATCAGTGAAGCTGCAATTTAATTTTATTTCTCCTTAGCTAAGAGACTAAATATGTTAAAGGAGAATTAATGTTTTTTTACAATCTGAGCCTTATTTCGGTAATAAAACAAGTTGTTTTACTCACCCATAGCACTTTGGTGTCATATGGAGCACTTCCGGAGATGTTTTAGATTAGCGAAATCCGTAACGTGAGTTCTTGGGGCATATATTTGCGGTCTCCAAATAACACAAACTTTAGCACTTTTCAAATCATAGAAGCTCAATGTCTACACAAGCTTAGTCTACACTTTCGTTTGAGTCAAAAGTGGCCTGTAATCTGAGATTTATCCATAATTTACAGCTTTGCGTTTCATGTTTGGGTCCCGTACGACGGCGTATAAGGGCCACATGAAGAAAAAAAAAAAAATGCTACTACGAGATTAAAGTCGTAATATTTTGAGAATAAAGTCGTAAAATTTAGAGAAATTTATGAGCTTGAGCATTGTCTGCATTCATTATGGAGGATTTTGAGCATTTTGTGCGGTTATACTTTCATTTAGGCTTCACACATGGTGAAATGCTCAGCCTTTTGGCCCATCATCACCAGATTATCATTAGTATAAGGACTTTAAAGCGACTTTGCAAACGTTTGCGTTTATTCCGACGAAAGAATCAGACAAGTTTGGAGCAGATAGCCTCTGCTCGTCTATCGGTGGTTGCACCTGAAAGCAATTCAGAGGGGATTTGTTGTTTCCCAAGAAACGGTGAGGATCATACTTAAAGTTTTGGATCCAGTTGGCGTTGAACTGCGAAGAAGACATCGCCTTCGGCGTAGTACAGGTGTACAGCGTCAGAGGGCCAAACGCACTGTGGCATTTGGATTCATATGATAAACTGAAGCCATACGGCATCTGTATAAATGGTTGTATTGACGGCTTTAGTCGTCATATTATGTGGATGGAGGCGTACGTCACCAACAGTAACCCAAAAGTAATTGCGGATTACTTTATTAACACAGTGACTCGCATTGGAGGGTGTCCGCAGAGACTCCGGGCAGATCCAGGTACCGAAAACGCACATGTCCATGACATGCAGCAGTTCCTGCGTAGAAATCATACAGACGTACATGCTGGAGAAAAAAGTTTCATTTATGGCTGCAGCACCGCTAATCAGCGAATTGAGTCATGGTGGGGTGTCTTGCGCAAACAATGCATTCAGTTTTGGATGGACATTTTCAAAACCCTAAGAGAAGATGGACACTATAATGGTGACTACTTGGACATAAACTTGATGGAATTCTGCTTCCTCAACATTATACAGGTAATAGTGTCATTGACATTCGGGTGACATATATGCAAATCTAGCCTAACAACATTACATTTTATAATCAGACCCAAAACACTACAGCCATAGTTACACCATTGAAAATTTGGCTACTCTTGTTCAGGATGAAGTGGATGCTGTCGTCAGAACCTGGAATTCACATCGCATAAAGACCAGGCCTGGCTATGAGATGCTTGGAGGAAGACCACTTCTCATGTACACAGTGCCACAGCTGTATGGGGGAGAGGACAAGCTGCAGCCAGTGATACCAGAAGAGACAGAAATATGCAAGATCAAACTGTCTTTGAACTTTGTACTCTCCTCATGGAAGAACATGGTTGGGATGCTCCAGTGGATGCGTCCACTGGAATAGAACTATATTTAGGTTTAAGAAATGAGATACTTAACAATATTTGAACAGAAAACCTTTTCTACTTCTAGATAGTAACTATATTTGTAATGTTAAATTATTGTACAAGATAGTTTAAAGTACATTAAAGTTAATTTATAAAGAGAGTGAGCAAAGATAATTCAACTATATCACTTTTATTGCCCAAAATGTGAACCGTGGCCACTGAAGTTCTAGTACAATAATTTATATTCCTGAATAACACTGCATTGAAAATGTTTTAAATCTCTTTTGTAGAAAGTGAAGTTCAAAAGACAATGTAAAAACATTGGTATTACAATTAACATGTGTAATAACAAATAACCAAAAATAACAAATAACAAAAATTAACGTGTGAAACAAATTCACAAAATAAAACGCAGACCAATTGGACGTACATGTGCTTCTCTACTACAACTGTCTGGCAGTTATGATAATTTTCCAGACTTCCACAGCGAGTTCAATTCTATTTTAGATAGTAACATCTGGATAATGGATATTGTGTAAAGAAACTACACTATTTTTGTTATTTTTCACTGAAGTGTTTCATGTTGAAAAGTTTGTATTATTTGTCAATGGCAAATGTCAAAGACATTTAAAAATTATTTTGTGAATTTGTTTCACACATGTTCATTTTTGTTATTTGTTATTTTTTGTTATTTGTTATTACACATGTTAATTGTAATACCAATGTTTTTACATTGTCTTTTGAACTTCACTTTCTACAAAAGAGATTTAAAACATTTTCAATGCAGTGTTATTCAGGAATATAAATTGCTGTACTAGAACTTCAGTGGCCACGGTTCACATTTTGGGCAATAAAAGTGATATAGTTGAATTATCTTTGCTCACTCTCTTTATAAATTAACTTTAATGTACTTTAAACTATCTTGTACAATAATTTAACATTACAAATATAGTTACTATCTAGATGTAGAAAAGGTTTTCTGTTCAAATATTGTTAAGTATCTCATTTCTTAAAGCCCCAGTGTGTAGGATTCGTGGCGCATAGGTGGATAGTCGCTATTGCACTTTCTGTTTTAGCTACGGCAGACCTCGAGGAACCCGCGCGCCGCGCGGCCCCGTTTTTTTTTTTTTCTTCTTTTTTTTTTCTCATGAAAACACACATTCTCGATCATGTACCATGACACTCTACACATCAAATGAAACCTTACAGTCTCCTCTTTTTGACTATGCAATTCATTTCCCTGCAAAACAATCACTCCCCGAGCACATGGGGCTTTTATACGGAAAAGCACAAAACAAGGTTAGCTTACCTTAGAATGCTTTCCACAGGTCAAACTCTGTATTTCACCATAAACTTGCTCTCAATTTGTCCGTAAGGATCCAGCGAATAAAATCCAGTAAAACAATTTAGTCCAAAACACGTGTTAGATCCATTACGAGTCTGATCCGGCAGCATGCTTGTGTTGTTTACCCAAAACCACGAGCCTTGCCGAAGGCGAAGGCGGAGCCCAAATGTCCTTCTGCGGCTCTCTTATTCAAAATGGCTGCCTCTGCATGGGGAAGATCCCCCTTTTATGTGACTTTATCTAAGTCCAAAAGAATACTTTGATTTCATGGTGGAAGTGAAAAGGCTTGGAAAACAATGTATTTTTGAATGGGTATCTTCAATTTCAGTAATTAATGGGTAAAAATCTTACACACTGTCCCTTTAAACCTAAATATAGTTCTATTCCAGTGGACGCATCCACTGGAGCATCCCAACCATGTTCTTCCATGAGGAGAGTACAAAGTTCAAAGACAGTTTGATCTTGCATATTTCTGTCTCTTCTGGTATCACTGGCTGCAGCTTGTCCTCTCCCCCATACAGCTGTGGCACTGTGTACATGAGAAGTGGTCTTCCTCCAAGCATCTCATAGCCAGGCCTGGTCTTTATGCGATGTGAATTCCAGGTTCTGACGACAGCATCCACTTCATCCTGAACAAGAGTAGCCAAATTTTCAATGATGTAACTATGGCTGTAGTGTTTTGGGTCTGATTATAAAATGTAATGTTGTAAGGCTAGATTTGCATATATGTCACCCGAATGTCAATGACACTATTACCTGTATAATGTTGAGGAAGCAGAATTCCATCAAGTTTATGTCCAAGTAGTCACCAGTATAGTGTCCATCTTCTCTTAGGGTTTTGAAAATGTCCATCCAAAACTGAATGCATTGTTTGCGCAAGACACCCCACCATGACTCAATTCGCTGATTAGCGGTGCTGCAGCCATAAATGAAACTTTTTTCTCCAGCATGTACGTCTGTATGATTTCTACGCAGGAACTGCTGCATGTCATGGACATGTGCGTTTTCTGTACCTGGATCTGCCCGAAGTCTCTGCGGACACCCTCCAATGCGAGTCACTGTGTTAATAAAGTAATCCGCAATTACTTTTGGGTTACTGTTGGTGACGTACGCCTCCATCCACATAATATGACGACTAAAGCCGTCAATACAACCATTTATACAGATGCCGTATGGCTTCAGTTTATCATACGAATCCAAATGCCACAGTGCGTTTGGCCCTCTGACGCTGTACACCTGTACTACGCCGAAGGCGACGTCTTCTTCGCAGTTCAACGCCAACTGGATCCAAAACTTTAAGTATGATCCTCACCGTTTCTTGGGAAACAACAAACCTCCTCTGAATTGCTTTCAGGTGCAACCACCGATAGCCTTGTAGTCGACCACTCCCAGTAAGTTCCTCCTCTACAAAAGAGGCTATCTGCTCCAAACTCGTCTGATTCTTTCGTCGGAATAAACGCAAACGTTTGCAAAGTCGCTTTAAAGTCCTTATACTAATGATAATCTGGTGATGATGGGCCAAAAGGCTGAGCATTTCACCATGTGTGAAGCCTAAATGAAAGTATAACCGCACAAAATGCTCAAAATCCTCCATAATGAATGCAGACAATGCTCAAGCTCATAAACATTCTCTAAATTTTACGACTTTATTCTCGAAATATTACGACTTTAATCTCGTAATATTACTACTTTAATCTCGTAGTAGCATTTTTTTTTTCTCGAAATATTACGACTTTATTCTCGAAATATTACGACTTTAATCTCGTAATATTACGACTTTAATCTCGTAATATTATGACTTTAATCTCGTAGTAGCATTATTATTTTTTTCTTCATGTGGCCCTTATATGCCGTCGTAGTCCCGAGAGCTGAGAGCGAAATAAGATGTGACTCCGCACATGTGCATTGGCCTCCTCATCTACTCAAAACTATGGATAAATCTCGGATTACAGGCCACTTTTGACTCAAATGAAAGCGTAGACTAAGACATTGAGCTTCTATGATTTGAAAAGTGCTAAAGTTTGTGTTATTTGGAGACCGCAAACATTTGCCCCGGAACTCACATTACGGAGATCGCTAATCTAAAACATCTCCGGAAATGCTCCATATGACACCAAAGTGCTATGGGTGAGTAAAACAACTTGTTTTATTACCGAAATAAGGCTCAGATTGTAAAAAACGTTAATTCTCCTTTAAAGAGGGTGTATTTTGTAAGTACAGAGCAGTGGGTGGAGATAGGAGGAAGTGAAAACAGGAATTTTCCGAACTCTCAAGCAATAAAGGATTATTCAAACACGTATGAATCAATAGAAATGCAATTCCATGAAAATGAATAATGACGGAACACATTAAATCTCATTAAAGTAAATTTGATTGGTAGGTTAATATGTCCTCTTTAATCTCTCTTTGTTAGTACTTAGTAGATGACTATACTGAGTTTATTTTATACATTTTCACGAATCTCACCATTGCTTTTTGGCTGTTTGGTAACGGCTGAGGGGATGGAGATGGGCCTGATGTGTCGAAACGCGCCTCCACACCGCACATCTGCGCACTACAGCTCTCTGACACTGGACACGTGTTTTCCATTAGACGGACTGTGGCAGTGTGCGCTGTGCTGGAGTTTTATCCAGAAATAGTAACAGATGCTCTTTTTACGTTTCTTCCCGCAGAGAAAGACCACAGACAGTTAAACAACATCAGTGAAGTTATGCAACAGAGTGGATTCCTGAGCTCCAGCGTGCTGAGCTCTGCCAAATAACTCTTTAGCCAAATAACTAGGTCAGTTATGATAGGGGTACGTATCGACTTGATTGCGGTGTCTGGGTGGGGATAGGGAGCTAGGATATGGCTTCAGGTACTCGAAACAACTCAAGACCCGCAGACAGAGGAAGCGCAACCTGCAGATTTTCACATTTACGACACAATGGCGTCCTCTTGTGATTTGCGTAAAATTGCCTATTTCATTCCATTCGTGTTGTTTTTATAAAGGAGAACGACTAAAATATTCTGAGTAATGTGTATTATTTCAGTGTCAATAACCATAATTTTCTATAGACCTATGTCTAGTGGAAATTTCCCTGTAGGCTGGAGGAAACCCAGAGTGCACTTGTGAAAACAGCTTAAACAGCTTCATACAAAATCATGTACTGATAAGGCAGACGGCTGAAAATGATGAGCTCAGTCGTCACTTAGCAGTCACATTAGCCTACATTACACTGATTAGGCTGTGCACTTGTTAAAGCATCTCAATGGTTAAAGGCCCTTGGCTTAGTCCGCCCTCTTGTGGTTAATTGTGTCACTGAAGAAAAGGCATAACTGATGTACGAGCGTGGGTGCTGCACTTGCTTTGGTAAAAAAAAAAAAAAAAACGGTTCAGCATTTGTGGACCGTAAGTGCGGATGGATATCATAATTATATTAGTTTATTGGCTCCTGAATCATGAATTCAAAGTCTAGAACATGAACGCCATCTGTTATATTGCCGTTTAATGATGTATTAATGTATTTATTTATTTTGTCTGTTGTTCTGACTGAGTCCAAAAGGGAGCAGCAGTGAGAAGGTTTTAATCCATTAACGTGACCACAGAGACCCAGAGGCGCGAGCTCTCCCGGTGGTTCCCCCACGCCTTGACCAGATGAAAGGGAAGACTTATCTGATGAAGCCGCTTTCGGGCCCTCACTGCACTTTTATGACACATTAAATAACTGAAATGCCTTTCTTTATTTTTGACATCTTACCAACACTTTGTCACTCACACAACTACATCTAAAGGTCAATCAAAGCCTACAAAGATGAGCATATTTGACATAGTACATATATACTATATATAATTTGATTAGGCATAGCCTGTGTATTCTCTCTGTGCTTTTCTTTTATCAAGCGAGTGACATTGTTGATGAATAAAACCAAACTTCAGGATGAATAAGCTTTATATCTTGTCCTTCACTCTACTTTTTTTACCTCTACCTCTATAAGGCATGGACTAGCCAGTAAATTTTGTAGGCAATAAACACTTGCTTCACAAGCATCCATCAACATTTAATTAGCCTACTTTAGGCCAAACTTTTGACAAACCAATTAGTGCCAATACAAAGTACAAGTGCACCTGTCAAAAGAGAACGCTGCGTATTGGATGAAAATAAAATGACACTTCCATTTCCTAAATCTTATAAAGGGCGAAAGAGAACACATGTTTATTCAAATGATTGATGTAGTCTTTTGTGCGTTGCCCATGCAAGATGTTTATGTCAAAAAGCTTTGGATTCCGTTGCTTTGGATGACAGATACTCCTCGGTTATATGAATAGTGTGCGTTTGGTGGGACTGCAGACTGGTGTGCTGAAAGGCGCTGATTGTCACAGAGGGGGTTGTTAGAGTTTCCTTTAAACCGGAATTAGCCGTGAAGTGCGACCTTGAGGTGTGAAGATGGAATACGAAAGCTCTGGTTTGTTTCAAGTAAAAAGTCATACTTTGCACCTCGTTTGCAAAAAGGCTAAATATCTTCTGATATAAACCAAGTTAGCTAATGGTTTGAGTAACATAGCATTACATAACATTGATAACATTATTAATAAAATAAAATAAAATCAAAGCAATGAAATTGTAACTGATAATTATATTAAAAAATAAGTAAAGCAGAAACGTTTTTGGAAGAATAACGATCACTTCAAAATTATAAAATAGTATAGCTTTCAGTCGTGCACTGAGGCGTGCGTAATTACGCATCAAGTCTTGTGGTTCCATTTGGAAATACAGTTATGGACTCTGGCAGTTAATGTATTCATTACATTTAATGTATTCAACCATCCCTCAGCTGGATAGGCTAGCTGAGGAGTGACGACGCTGTGTAGGACAGGGGACATCTGGGGCGCGCCGCACAGCTACTGCATTTGGATGTAAATGGACCCTGCGTAAGGAGGAGAGCTGACGTCAGGAGGGCCTTGGTTATACCTCTAGCATCTTGTCAACACATACACACATGATGAGAGAGTGTATCACGAGAGGAGCTACGTCGCATTTGTAACTGTGGAGGCGCTTTGGACTATTACACTTTTTTTTTAAAAAACAACAAAACTTCAGTATAGAGGGATTATTATAGTGGTGCAACAAATATGTTGCCATAAAATTGGAGCAGGAGGTCCCTTTTTCTATTTTGATTGAGTTTGATTGAGGGTTTTTATTTTATTTCAGATTTTTTGCACAAATCATGTATGTGGGATACCTATTGGAAAAAGAGAGCAGCATGTACCATCAAGGACCCGTCAGAAGATCAGGCATCAACTTGCCACCACAGAACTTTGTTTCCACACCCCAGTACCCTGATTTTAGCGGATACCATCACATGCCAAACATGGACACGCACGCACAGTCTACGGGGAGCTGGGGGCCCACGTATGGCGCTCCTAGGGAGGATTGGGGCGCCTACAGTCTGGGGCCTCCAAACAGCATCCCTGCGCCTATGAACAACTCGTCTCCGGGACAAGTGTCATACTGCTCACCCGAGTACAGTCATATGCATCCACCCAGTGCTGCCGTGCTGCAACCACCGCCAGAAAATGTTACAGCCTCTCAAATGTCTCCAGACAGAGAAAGGCGCAACTCATTTCAGTGGATGAGCAAAACTGCACAGTCCTCCTCAACAGGTGAGCATCACGAATATTCAACCACAGGGTCGTGGTTTATTATTGTGTAGAAGTGATTCAAAAGCTGAACATCCAATGCAGGTGATTTTACTCTGACTAAAATATGACAGTGAGCTTTCGTTGGGAATGAGTCAGGAAGGTGCAGGAAGCGGCGCCAGGCCACTTGTGATGTTAATGCCATGAGTGTGGGAGATCCGAGCCTGACTTCCCCATTGTTGCTCTCCGTCATATCCAGACGATGGCCTCTGTTTTCAACACCTCGTCACTTTGATATGCACCTAGCTCTGTTCCTCTGTTTTATTACCGGACAAGTGGCACTCTTCACAGCTTATTTATATATATATATATATATATATATATATATATATATATATATATATATATATATATATATATATATATATATATATATATATATATATATATATATATATATATATATATATATATATATATATATATATATATATATATATATATATATATATATATATATATATATATATATATATATATATATATATATATATATATATATATATATATATATATATATAGGCATAAAATTGGACACAAGAAAGTAGTTTTGTTAACCAAAGAAGGTTGTAGTCGAATTTCATAGCTAAAAAGTGAAGGCCTATAGTATTAATTCGTTCGCGTTTCTGGTCTGACGTTTTGTTAAACGTTGTACAAATACGATCTCTTTGATATTTAAAGCGTACATTTGTCACCAAAGCAAAGATCAGAGGCGTAATTTACGTATGTACAGAGAGAATGAAGATCTTGTGCACTGATAGACCGGTCCTGGCATGCGGATTCCTGCAAGAAATCCCGTTGAACAACTCGACAGTGAGGTAAAAATAATTAACATTTTGTTTATTGACTTTTCACAGGCAAAACCAGAACGAAGGAGAAATACAGGGTTGTATACACGGATCACCAGAGACTGGAGCTGGAGAAAGAATTTCATTTCAACAGATACATCACTATCAGGAGGAAGTCTGAGCTCGCGGTCAACCTGGGCCTATCCGAAAGACAGGTACAAATCCAAGACACCCTTAATTTTTTCAGTAATTACATGTTTCTAGTACAATCCCTATAATCATTTAGGCCCATTTTATATGTAAGGCTTAATTTAATACCCTACTTAATTTATAAATAGGCCTATCATTAGGCCTAAATGACGAGTTAAATAACTGAAATACCTAATGTTAGATTCTCACGTTTTTTTCTGTTTCAATTGCAGGTCAAAATCTGGTTTCAGAACCGCAGGGCTAAAGAGAGGAAACTGATTAAGAAGAAGATGGGTCAGTCTGACGGCAGCAGTGGCTCCGTGCACAGTGACCCCGGGTCAGTGAGTCCACTCCCCGTGCCAGGCTCGCTCAGCCCCTCAGACATCCACGGATCTCTATACCCACCTCAGCCCATGAACACCTTGCCATCAATTAGGAATATACAGCAAGTGACTGTGACACAGTGACGGAGAGACTCGAGCTCTGGGACGCGAACATAACCGAGCACTCCGCTGATGGACACTTTATGCGCAGCAGATACAGACTCTATCCGTGCGTCAGGACGCATAGAGCTGCGGACTAAAACAAAGCGATGATACACTGGAGGCTCTTCAAATATTTTCACAGTATTGTTTATTAATGTAGGAGAAGACGTCAAAGAATAAAAACGTCAGTTTTATTAAAATATAAATATCATTTTATTATGTGATGTGAATGTATGTGTTTGTGAATAAAATGTTGATTCGGCGACATTTAAATAAGTTTTAAACTGGATTGTAAAATGAACATAGCCTATTTTAGATTTGACAAATCAAGTCTTTGAGTGTGCTTTGCCAAATATATAAGCTTTAGTAAAGCTGTCCAGAGGGTATAGCTATTGTTTTTTGGCAATATTGAAATGTAAATAAAATGTTTTGCCCAACAATTTTCAAAACTAGTGTATTTCTATACTGTCTGTGGGCTTTGTCTACTTATGAGGACATTTTGTTTTGCAAAATCAGTTAACTTAAGTAATCGAGGCCTGGGCTGCATGGCGCAGGTGCGCACTGGGTAGGCCTATGCGTAATGTTAACAACCAGCACGGGAATTGGTAAGATGCAGTTTATCTGTTGTATTGCTGTAGAACCGACAAACATGTAACATATCTTCCCGTGTAATAAGCGCTCACATTAGGGTCCAAAAATTCTCTCCAGATGCTGTCAGTGTCGCTTTGGGTTTGGAGACGTGCGCGCAGCTGCGACTACGCAGACCGACGTCATGAGCGTCTTACTGCCCAACATGGCGGACTTTGATACAATTTATGAGTTAGAAGACGAAGAAGATGAGCACGTAGTGAGTGAAGAACACTTGCCCAGATACTGTCCAGAGCCTGTGGTCATGCGAGGGGCCGGACACATCACTGTGTAAGCAGAGCCATGTTTGTAGAAATCTGTCGCTGTAGTATTTTGTGTCTGAACCTTTAGCCTTTAGCTTGGGCTAACCAGTGAGCTAACGTAAATCACAACAGTCACTACTAGCCGAGATTTTGTAGCTGTAACAGTAGGTTACTTTTGTGGTTACTGATATTTATTTATGGTACAGTGTGTAATTTCAAGGTGGCATGATTATAGTCTACTCTACCATGTTTTGTCATGTTGCGTTATCACTCTCAAATGTAACCTTATTGATAAGGTTATCCTCTGTTGAGATCACAGAGGATCTGTCACTCCAGTGCCGGTGCCTCCTTTGGACGGCTTACTATTATGTTTATACTTCATTACAGCACAACAAAACCTACGTAATACAACCTCACCCGCTTTCTCCATGACTGGTCTAAAATGCCCATCTTGTTCTTAAACGGATATAGGATTGCACAAATGCCAAGATGTAGAGATTTTGTTGTTGCTTCATATTGCGTCATGATAGTAGATGTTTTCAAAACACTGCTTTATTTCCCCTCTTCTGGCATGTATCATGACAAAAATGACAATTGATTGCATTGGAAACATTAAAGTCTCACTATGTATGCCACCTATTTGTCTCTGTGGGGATGATATTGCTTTGCCTGAATGTTCCACAGTCTGTGGAGATGATGGGGACTTGCTAATAGTAATAATGCCCTTTTTTCCAAGGTATTGCTGATGGAAAAAAACAAAAGCTCTTGTAATTGAATGAATGCAACATAGATATGTTTAATGTCATACATCTCAAGACAAGCAAGTGTTAGACTCTATAGTCCTATAGTCTGCCAGAATTGTTATGTAGTGCTCCTACAGTAACCTAAAAATAATAATAATAATTTAATAATGATCGATCTATCTATCTATCTATCTATCTATCTATCTATCTATCTATCTATCTATCTATCTATCTATCTATCTATCTATCTATCTATCTATCTATCTGTATATTATTTATATATATATATATATATATATATATATATATATATATATATGTGTGTGTGTGTGTGTTTTCAGGTTTGGACTGAGCAACAGATTTGACACAGAGTTTCCTTCTATTCTCACAGGAAAGGTACTGGCCCATTTTATGCATTTAATGTTAGTGTCATATGCTTAAACCTGGACTACCCAAAACCATCCTAGTATGTTCCAGAGGCTGGGCTGCACAGTTGGTTAGAAAGATATGCAGTGTTGCTCAGTCCAGCTCTGTAAATGAGTAAGCCAACTAAGGACCACAGTTGGTGGGGACACAGGGTTTTGGAGGGTCCAGCACCAGGTGATAAAATAATGAAATGAAGACTCGCAGCAGACAAGAAAGAAAAGCTTCCTGGGTCGAACGCTTAAACACAAAAAGGCTGTAGGGGTAAGAGCGGGCCGAGGGAAGTGTGGGGCAATAAAAAGAAGCTTCAGTATTGTGACCCATGGCGACATGTGATGAATGAGCTCACAATTATGATGATTGAAGGGTGCAGATCAGGCCCTGCTGGGCTTTATTTTGAGGTCTTTGGCTGTTTGCAAAGAGACCTTTGCATCCTGTCATAAAAGATTACGACCCCAGTTTTATGACGTACAGACTGGGCCAGGAATGAGCATCCATTCAAGTTGTTTGGCCTGCACTGCCACAGGCACTGGCCTTATCTCCCTGTAGGCCCTCCTTGCCTTGACCAGTCTGGAGCATTAGCTAGTCAGCCTTAGTGTTTAAAGATCTCATCTCAGGACAGTATCTGCAAATATCTACATGCTGTGATTTCAAAACCTTTGATCTTTCCAAACAAGATCTTTTGAACATTTAGAAAACCTTCATGATTAGACTGCATAGATAATTATAAAGGACACTATTTCAGTTTTCTTTTTACTTAAACTGTTTGTCTTAATAAAGTGTTTATTTTATAGGTAGCACCAGAGGAATTTAAAACCAGCATTGGCAGAGTGAATGCATGTTTGAAGAAAAACCTGCCTGTCAATGTGAAGTGGCTGCTCTGCGGGTGCTTGTGTTGCTGCTGTACAGTTGGCTGCAGTCTTTGGCCTGTTATTTGTCTCAATAAGAGAGTGAGTCCCGACCTGTGACACGCGCCGGACACTTTTACTCTCCCTCACATCATTACTCATTACTTAAGGGCTATAAGAACAATTCAGCTGCAGTGGGCTAGGTGTAATCACATACTTTGCTCAATTAGTGGCTATGTGCAGAAATAATGCATTTACCACATTGTTTATACCTGCTCCTTGGGTGTGTCTTTACAGCTGGTATTATAGCACAAGTTATAGACAACAAAGTGAAAATTACTAGCTGGTAAAATAGGGGTCCAGTCTATAAATCCTAACATAGCTGCAGTTAACTGATACCTGTTATGCCTGTCATTACTTTCATTAATGACTTTACAACTTTCATTAATGCTCCTCTCCTCTTTGTACAGACCAGACGATCCATTCAGAAATTGTTAGAATGGGAAAATAACAGATTATATCACAAGGTAAGAACACCTCATTGCCAGTGTCAAAGTGTTTAAGGTGTGTGTGACTACCACAGGGACAGATAATGTTTTGTAAGCTCTTAAAACTACCAGTTCTTGTAAGTCTTATCTGACACACTGATTGAGATGGTTGCGAGGTCAGCAGTAAAATCCTGTGTTAATTTCGCTTTGTCTCACAGCAACAAATTACCTCTAGTAGCTGAGGACAGGAATAAAGGAAGCTGTTGAGAGTGTCTGGCCACAGTTTGACCCCTGTGAGACCAGACAGCCCTGTTACCAAATTCCCCTGACACTGACGAAGAGATCTTAGACAGATTTTTCTTTGTCTTTGAGAGGAGGTGTTCATTCATTGTGTCTGTGTCTATTCTCTCTTCAGCTGGGGCTGCACTGGAAACTCAGCAAAAGAAAATGTGAAAGCAGTAATATGATGGAATATGTAAGACAACCATTTTGGTCTTTTACAGTTAATTCATACATAATGAATACAGTTTTATTATTTTCACAAAATGTTTTTATCATCCGTAAATGTTGTGTTCTGTTAACCCAAGTTCTTTTTTAATTATTTTGTCTGTGTTATCCTTCACAGGTAATTCTTATAGAATTCTTACCCAAATATCCTATATTTCGACCAGACTGAGGAGGCTGATGTGAAGTGGATGTGGGACCCTTGAATTTTCTCCTTAGTGCCTTGTATATACCGTACAGTATGTTGGAATAAGGGTCTGCACTAGTGTCCCAGGAGGACCCTATTAATCTGTCTGTGTATTAGATGCTGTCACTTTGCTTTAGAGCAGAATTTGCACATTTTTCAACAAACTTGTTTCACTCCAATATTTTTGTTACATGTCACTAAAGAGTCAACATCAAAGTGCATTTACCCCAAAGAACCATCCTCTGCCCCCATTTCAACTATCAATAAACCCTTGCAACGATTGTGACGCTCCCTCAATTCAACCCTAAAGCAGCCTTACCTTATGTGTCTTTTTATTACATTGTGTTGTGGAAAAAGAGGCAGCATTATTGTAAGTAAATGAGAGGGTAAAAAATGCCTATCGCACAGAGTACTTAATCAGCTATTTTCTATCTGTAGTTGGGGACAAACTTGACCTGTAAATACCATAAGTAAGTGTACAGTGTTTAATTATTGTTTACATAAAGTTGCGTAGCTATTTACTTATTTTTTCTTGCCAATCTATTGTTGTTTCCATAGTTTTGATTAATACATATATATGTACCTGTAGTTGCTATGGACCTGTTTACTTTGTAAGCCATATAATTTCAGTGTTGCCAGAGTTGGACTGATCAATGCACTCAAGCCCAGTCTGATATCAGTACGAAGAATTGAGGATAAAGCACGAAAAGCAGTGCCAAGACCTTTAATCACTTTCCATCTGTTTTACCTGGATGGGCGCATTTGAAACAAATGAAAATACTGTTTTGCACCCTCCTGATATTATTTGTACAATGCCATTGCATCTGTTTGTATCCCCTCTTAATTTGGGAAACACATTGACTAACCATACTCCGTGTGTTGAGAAAATTGTTACATTATTTTTAACCTTGTTTAGTTTTTATAATTTCCTTTGTTAGGACACTGCTGCAATGCATTGTGTTAATAGTGCCTCTGGAGTAGCTTAAGAACTGTAAAGAATGAATTTGTGCTCTTTTACAAAAGGAGATGTGATTTTCCTCTGAGTAGTGCCCCTGTTACAAAAATCTGTTTAACCACAGAGATCCAATGGCTCCCTTTGGAGAAAGAAAATAAATTGGTCTTTTTTATTTTTATTTGTGTCTGTGTTTGATTTTGTTTTGAATAACATTGAATAAATGTAATATTAATTTAACTGCGTGAAAAGTCCCTCAGTCGTCCAGGTAGAATCCATGATAAAAGGAGAAGTTCAATTTGTCAACTGGACAAAGTATGTTTGGTTGAAAACGTTTCGCTACTCATCCGAGAGCTGACGAAGCCTCTCGGATGAGTGGCGAAACGTTTTCAACCAAACATACTTTGTCCAGTTGACAAATTGAACTTCTCCTTTTATCATTAATTTAACTGATAAATGACGAGCCTCTTAAAACAAACCCCAGTGACCTGTGGCCTAAGCACTTTAGCCACAACTTGTAGCACTACAACATAACTGGCCATTTGTCATGTTTAACTAGACAATGAATCGTTAACTTTAACAGGATGGTTTATTAACACATTTGTAAAAGTCAAAGCTTATACAGTTAAATGCTTGGTCTCTCTAGTTGTACATAACGTGAGATTTTACTCAAAAGTTCCCACAAACCCCCTAAGCAAAGGGCTGCTGCTGGGTTTTATGACCCTTTGTGCTGTTGTTTCACATTCACATGTCTCTTTAGCATGAGGTTCAAACCCTCACTTATTGAACAATTCAATCTTTGTAAAACTTCCAGTATATAGATTAAAATATATTCTTTTAAAAGGGGTTTATTCGAATAACAATTAAAACAATGTACATGTTTGTCCACTAGAGGTCAGGTGTGCCTGGTAAATGAACAGATTATTAGACACTTTGGACTACTTATGAGATCAGTTTTATTCATGTATGCTTCTATTATATACACAGCTCCACAACTATATCCTAAAATCTAAAAGTAACCACATTTCCAATTTAACAGTTTACATGAATGCAGTTAAAGGTTTGATTTGAAGATAAAATGTATTAGACAAGCTAACAATATTGTTGACATAAAATAATTTTCTTTGTTGGTCAAGGCCACAGTTTGTGTTAATAAAAAAATTAAGAGACATCGCCACAAAGCTTCACTAACAGAACACCATTTCTCAAGCAACTTTGGTCATTTAAGGCATTTTAGAGCTTATTGTTCATCAGTGTTACAAGGCACTCACTTGTAAAAAAAAATATTCAAATGAAAAACAAGTGCTTAAACCTAAGATGTATGTATGGCTGCAAATAGCACACATTGCAGAAAGAGGGTTTTAATGTTACAATTAGCATTAAGTAAGAAGAAGAAAAAAATGCTTCTTCAGACTTTGGCAAGCTGATGCAACCAGTTGTAGTAATGTATACCTACCTCTTGATTAAAGCTACACATGTACATCCCAATCCATAAAAGCAAAAGCATTAATCTATTCACTAAAAGGCATTCAAACACAATCTTTTGCTTTCTTTAAAAATATCATTTGTTGATTGTCACTTAACTACTAGAACTACTTTATCTTATGGCATCCAAGAACGTCATTTAAATTGTGCAAATGTAGGTTTCCCAGGTAGATCTTGGAGGATAAAGAATCATTCGAGAGGTCCTTGGACACTGTACATTTCTGAAAGCATGTCCAGAAGGAACAGGTGCTACACTAGGCTCCCAGGCCACGACACAACTGTCAGGGTCACTTTATTCTTTTGTAACTTCAGCATCGGGATGAGAGAACTGTTATTCATTCCCACCGTAGTGGCTCCATTTACAGCCACGATCTCATCGCCGCACCTGAGGACAAGAACAAAGGTAAATGTCACTGCAGAGTCAGGTGGTGTGTCTCAATAGTGAGCACTGTGTCTCAATAGTGAAGTCTTACTTCAGACGACCATCAAAATGAGCAGGTGTTCCAGGTACAATGGTTTTTATATAGAATGGCTGCTGGCCATGATTTTCTTCATAGCCTCCCACTATACTGAAGCCCCAGCTCTCGTTGTTGGTCTTGTGCAGTACAATGTCTCGGCACCAGTGCATGTGACTGATTTGGAAAGAACATTTTTGATGTTTTCTTAGAAGTTAATCAGTGAAAATCTCAACAAGAGATATGAGGGAGATACCTTGGTAAGCCCAGCCAGCGAGTCCATAATGGGGTCCAGTTTAGAGTGTCCTCTCTGGGGTCATCGGACAGGTCCAGTTCATCTTTACTGGTGTCCAGCTCCTCTTCACTGTCCTCAGACAGAGTCTGAAGGACCCGCAAAACCACCTGGGACTGGGCAGTCTGAGCCTTCAGCACAGACACTGCTTCATTGTACGTCAGCTGTGTCAGGTCCGCTCCATTGATACTGAGCAGGACATCACCTACAACACAAATGCTTTCAGTAAACGGTTTAATGTGCAATGTAGTGCCATAGACTTCATGTTGTTGCACCTCTTTTGATAGTGCCCTCTCGATGTAGGCAGCCCACAGGCTGTACACTGGTGATGTAGACAGGCAGACGGCTGCGGCAGTCTCTGCCTCCAGCAATAGTGATGCCCAGGGAAAGTCGAGGCTCTTTTTTCATGCTAACTGTTTTCTCCTGGCTAGAAAAGCCACCTGGAGGGTCCTAGATGAACAAAAAGAATTTAAAATATCTGGCAAATTGACACAATATAGCTGTTTGCCTTTCAAATGTCTTTTGAAAACATGAACTCTGACAATTCTTTTTAAAGACAGTAAAATAAATATATATAGTAGTAAAAAATAAATGTGAGCGTGGATTTAAATATTAATATCGATATTGACTAGTTTTACAAATACATATTCAAATAAGTTGCTGAGAAATTCTTTGCATTTTGTTTTGTCATGGCCATTTTGAGTACACAAGTAGAAACAAATGTGAAACATTTTAGGTATAGCTGAGAGTCTCAGTTAATGTGTGAACTTAGACGCTGATCTCTCGTAACTGAAACGTGAAAAAAATAACAGCTTTAGTTTGAGCTTCTTGTGCCAAGTCAGTTTCTGCAGGGGAAGCAGGGGGAGGAGGGGTAGGTGATGCTCTTCCTCCCCCCAGCAGGAAACCCATCCCCCCAGCAAGACGCAAAGGCTAAACTCGGCAGGCGAAAGCTAACTGTTACCAGCTTTGATCCTGTTCCAGCCAAAGAAACAAGGAAAAACAACAAGACAGTGGTCTGTAGCAGTAGAGTGAGCAGCACCCCAGGCCTTTTGATCAGGACAGAGCAGACCATACAGGGGGCAGGTGTTCCCCTTCTGAAAAACTCACCCCCCACTGAGGCCCACACATCCACTCTACTGTAAATGCACAGTCCCAAAGCCATCACAAGAGCAATTACGCAGTTGAAAGGCATTAGATAGAGCTCAGACTGGCCAAGTCAGAACAGCTCCTGATAAGAGTCAACTGTCAGCTGGTTATTGAACAGAAAGATCCCGGTATGTTAGGTCCAACTGGCTGAATTGAGACTTTTGGAGCTAGATTGGCGTAGCGCAGGTTAGGGTTAATGGCAGAATGCCTTTCAATGCTTCAGCTCCAGGGCTACGTGAGCCAGTTATGTCATCCGAGCACAGTGAAAGCTTTGTTATCAAATAAATATGATAAATATAATTCTATAAAAGATGAATTAATTTATGTTTCCCCAAACCTCAATCACCAGGCACAGTTAAAGTGGGGATTCCAGTAGGGATTATAAAGACCTCACTGTATCTCACCTTCATAAATGTGGACCGGCGTCTGAAGTATTGCGGGTCAGGGGCTCTTCTGGTAGCTCTGGCAGACTGGACCTCATCTGGATTCTCTGCTACCCTCATAACCACAAAGTTCACGCGCACCTCGCTGGCCTACATGCAAAAAGAAACATCTTGAAGTAGTCATACAGTCCTAATTTTATTTTTTATGACATTTATTACCCTTCAAAACATTTACTGGCATTCTTAACCAGCAGTCTGATGGACAACTTAACAAATTCCTATGACTTTATGTGTGGTTGAATCTTTTTAATATCCACTAGTGTTACCTGTATGATCTGGGCTGCGCTTTCTGGTGTGCCATGCCTTAGGTCCTGTCCATTGATGGCCAACACTTTGTCATTGTTCCGTAGTTTTCCATCTTTAGCGGCCAAACCTCCAGAGAGCAAATCCAGGATAAAGACTCCACTCTCATCTGACTTTCGGATGAGTTTGATGCCAAGTGGTTCAGAGCGGTGGGTTTTCATGAGTGTGACCTGCAGCACTGTGCCCGGGCTGGGATGAGTGGGCTGGGACTGGGGGGCAGAGGAAGTGGAAGGGTTGTTGCTATGGAGGTCAGACCTGGGATCTCTTATTTTAAAACCCTTTTCTTGCATCACGGTGAGTCTGAGCAGGAAGGGCTGTCGTAGCAGAGTGATGGCTCGGGAATGAGGGATGGATGCCAAACTGATTTCATTTATCTGGAAATTCAAACCATGTATCAGTGATTGTAAACAGTTTACATGCTTACAGTGTGTGATGGCAATCCAATGACAACAATAAAACTCAACTCATATCAAAACATATTTTTAACAATCAGTAATAAATATCTATTCGAACTAGGAACAAATGTAGATGAAATTGGGAATGGAACCATTAAATGTCTGTTGTTTGTCTTTTCCAGTGTGACCGACAAAAAAGTCCAACTGATGCTGGGCAAAGACATCTTCGGGATCAGTTTTCAAGTGATCCACAGGGAAGCGATTCGTAACAGTGCTGTGTGAGTGATGACAAGAGGAACTCTACTATGTCTGTAACTAATGCTGTGAATCCAGAATGTTTTTACACTTAACACTCCTAAAGATGATAACTGCAATGACCGGTTTTTAAAAATCAAAACTTTGTTTGCAAAAACTGATCTCAGAAAAGCATTAGCCATGTGCCGTACTCATTACCATGGGGATCAAACACGTTTTTCCGGTATAGCCACTTTCCACTCTTTGCTGCAAATCCTTGTTTATAGTGACATGTACATACTGTTTATGCAACAGCAACTAAAATTTTACTTGCTCAATAAATGTTATTACCTCCAATATATGATCTCCCGGGGCGAGTCTGCCATCACGAGCTGCTATAGAGTCTCGAATAATCTCCTGGATCACAATGTTTCCCAATGGAGTGTCTTTACCGCCCACGATACGAAGCCCCAGCTCCTCCTCAGGCTCTTCCCTAAGGAGATCCACCACATTGGCCTCCGCCACCAAACTCGACCGCAGAGGAGTGTTGTCTGCAAGAAAACAAGATTAAAGAGGTTACTTTAGCTCCAAAACAAACAAAAAAAGACACATTTGAATGGATACAGTGCTTAACATTCTAGCACAATGTAAAGTTTTATAACAGTCAAAGTCAGTAAGACAGTTCATTCTCACATAACATCACTAGATGCCGTCTATGTTACTGCTGCCTGACAGCGTGCCAGCTTTAGGCTGATAGAAAAATACCAGTGACCATAGGCTCTTTCGGAATCCAGTTCCTCCTTTTTCCTACCCACTTCTACTACTCCTCACTGAACTCTCCTTTACAGTTGAGCCGAGGTCCCTTCATTAGAGTGGTCCGAGCTTCGGCTTTTGGACACACACCCCTTGCTCGTATGAATGAGGGATGCACCATAGCACGGCCCACAACTGACGCAAACATCAAA
This sequence comes from Paratrypauchen microcephalus, assembly GCA_036785185.1. Lineage (NCBI taxonomy): Eukaryota > Metazoa > Chordata > Actinopteri > Gobiiformes > Gobiidae > Paratrypauchen > Paratrypauchen microcephalus. Next base: position 4,291,991 of record JAVJIX010000023.1, read on the forward strand.
CGTTTTACATTTTGATATAATGACAATATACAATATGGTAACTCATAGCCATAGAATCGTGGTGACATTACCACGTGGTTGCACAACTGAACCTATTAATGGACCTATTAAAGTTTTGCCGTCAGAAAAGATAAAATGTGTGTGCATTTTAAGTGTAGATGCAGTTGCGCATAATAGCTAAAACAATGTGAATCAAACTCATTAATCTCACAGCAGTGTTTTCAAAGTGCCAATAAAGCATAATCGCAACTTTGTTTTCTGTTTCATTTCTAAAGTCTGTGAGGCAGTAATAAAACTGTATTTGTACATCTAAATAAGCATGGAACTAGAACATGGAAGTGCTGCTCTTTTCTGTTACGCACATCTGTTTAGACAGCTCCGATGCTGACTTAATGTGATGGAGTTGAAGGACTTAATGTGGCGGCTCCTTCTCAGGAGCCTGCAAAATGAGAATTAGTCAGTAGGAAAAGGAAGGAGGATAAAGGCCAGGTGAGTGGAGGAATGAGGGGAGAACAGGTTTCAAATCTGCTATCTAGTTAAATGCGGTAGCTGCTTTAAGGGATTTAGATTTTTTGTAGCAATAAAAACTTTATTGTCTAAACATAAGAAATTGAAGATTTGTGGTTATAATGTTATATTATTGATCGCTGTGTTGATATTATTCCTACCATACCTTCCTCACATTCCTCATAAGCAGGATTGATAAGTCCAGGATCTGGCTGATCTCTACTGGATGTCCGTGGTAAAGAGGTCTGTTTAGCATCACCAGAAATGTCTCCGTCCCCCCTTCGCCCCTTTAACTCATTCCAAGAAGGACGCTTCCTTTTTTCAGCTTCCTCTCGCAACCTTCGAAAAACAGGACATCTACGAGGAAGGAGAAGCAAAACAAAACTATCAACATTATAGCTACAAATATGTTTAAGTAAACAATGTATTAGGAATGAACAGCAATGCTACATGGTACGTTTTAATTAAGAGACTTTTTGTATTGGATAGGATTTAGTAAAGCATAACAAAAAGCAGGAGTACTGCTACTTCCTGATGCCTGAACTTTGCCCCTGTTGTGTGATAAGTGACATCAGCTGCCCACAGCTGACTTCAGTCTTGGCCACAGAGCTGATAATCACCTCAGTGGAAAACATAGGGACATTTAAAATATCCCTATAACAACCATGTTCTCATAACAATGAATTTGGTTTTGTTCTTTAAAAACCTTTTTAAGTAAAATACAGGTGCATAATTATCATTTAAAACGTTAAACCCTTTCCTTGATTAGCAGTCCCTGCCTAGACACTTCTGCCTAGTCCTGAGAAGGTCCAAAGGTGGTGGAGGTATAGAGCATATAAGTGGTCGTACCTGTTGTGGAGGTGGGGCTGTAGCTCACAGCGCTGCATCTGGGCCTGACACTCTGTGGAGTGAGGGCAGGCCACACTCAGCTTGTCCAGCAGGTTCCTCACCAGCAAACTGGATGGACGGCACTGCTGCAGCTGCAGTCGCTGTCGGTCCACGGGGCAGAAGTCCTGCTCCTTTAGGAAGTTACTGAGGCAGTGGAAGCAGTATGTGTGCCCACAGGGGGTGTCCATGGGGCGCAGCAGCGGCTGGAGGCAGATGTGACACACCAGCTCGTCATCGACATCGTCCTGGTACTCGTACAGGTGGCTGTCCTGACACTCGTGCTGCTGGCCACACTCTTTACACACACGTGCCCATGACAAACCTGTGCTGCCACTGCTACCTGCAGCTTTGGTCTCTGTTGTAGACATTGTTTTTTCCAGTCCAAAAAACAAAAATCTGTGTAATCCTCAAAATATGTACAATTTGTACAGTCTATGGGTAAAAGCAAAAGTAAAAGTAAAGTAACAGTCCATTATCGCCCACAGTGTTCTCTCCAGGTCTTCATTCACCTTTTTCTGTTGAAAAAAAAGAGAAACACTTTTAGGTGTATATCAAACATGGACTTGTCCTGTTCGCTCTGACCAGATTCACAGGAAGCGACAAATCCACACAGCAGCAACAATATGGCAGCCAGCCGCAGCTGCTTCCTCTCAGCAAGTTTCCTGAGGGACAAAAGGAATTCTCATCTCAGCAAAACTCTACAGTGTGCTTTAATTGAAAAGAGCTAAACTGTGAAAATGGTGGATGGGGAGGCAACTAATAAGGAGTCTTAAGTCAAGCCTCCAGTAAGGAGGGAACAAAGCTTTGGTATGAGTGGTGAAAATTGTGGTCAGAAATACAATCCCATCAGTAATGACCCTCTGCACTCAAACACAGCAGTCCCATAACCACATTGCAGTTTCTAATCTCCACTAATTCCATTTCATAAAGGCACTGCTGATTAGGAAGGCATTCTTCAGATAACTTTTAGCTGCACAGTCCAAAACATCATAACAGTTTTAACCCATTACGTAATTAGAATATATATTTGTATGCAGAATGAGACCATCTTTAAAGGTCCAGTGTGTAGGATTTGTAGCGCATAGGTGGATAGTGGCTATGGCACTTCCTGTTTTAGCTACGGCAATCCTCAAGGGTCACCCGGACGCGCCGTAGTGGACAGCTCGCGTACCCGCGCGCGCACCCGCATGAAAACACACATTCCCGATCGTGTACCATGACAATCTACATATCAAATCAAACCTTACAGTCTCCTCTTTTTGACTATGCAATTCATTTCCCGGCACAACAATCACTCCCTGAGCACATGGGGCTTTTATACGGAAAAGCACAAAACGAGGTTTGTTACTTAGCTTACCTTTGAAGGCCTTGCACAGGTCAAACTCTGTATTTCACCACAAGCTTGGTATCAATCTGTCCGTAAGGATCCAGCGAATAAAATCCAGTAAAACAATTTAGTCCAAAACACGTGTTAGATCCATTACGACGTGTGATACAGCAGCATGCTTGTTGTTTACCCAAAACCACAAGCACCCCCCCGACCGGCACCTCTCTCCCTCTCTCTTGCGCAGCGCGCGCCGTGCGCTCCGCCTGCTCTTCCTCCGATGCTACCACGAGCCTTGCCGAAGGCGGAGCCCAAATGTCCTTCTGCGGCTCTCGTATTCAAAATGGCTGCCTCTATATGGGGAAGATCCCCCTTTTATGTGACTATATCCAAGTTCAAAAGAATACTTTGATTTCATGATGGAAGTGAAAAGGCTTGGAAAACAATGTATTTTTGAATGGGTATCTTCAATTTCGGTAATTAATGGGTAAAAATCTTACACACTGTCCCTTTAACAACACAAAACTTTTACTTATATTTGCATTTACATTTAATAATCAAATAACAGAAGTGCAAGCTGCACAATTTGGGGAAAAAAACCTTGCAAAGTAATTATAAAAAACACTTCAAAACAACCCAAAACATGCACCATAGGTAAATCCTCCATCTTAGGTCCTGACCAAGCCAAAGCAAGAAGATCATGGAGATGGTCCCCGGGCGCAGTAATGTGCTGCCCACTGCTCCTAATAACAGGATGGGTCAAATGCAGAACTGGAATTTCCCCACTGTGGGACTAATAAAGGCATAGCTTTCTTTCTTTCAATATGAACTGACAAACTAAAAAGAATCACATTTTAGAACATGAGTTAGCATTTTTATGCAGAATAAGACTGGTATTTGTGAAGGAAATTATGGTACAGTGGTACCTCACCTTACGAAATTAATTCGTTCCAGAAGTGGTTTCGTAACGTGAAAAATTCGTAAGTTGAGTAGCTATTTCAATGGAAAAAGCCTGATTCGTTCCAAGGCCCCGATCCAAGTTTTTTTTTTTTTATAGTGTAACTTTTTTTTATAGTGTGGTCTGGACCTACTCTAGACCTGCCAGGCACAGAGCCCCAGACATCCAGGGACCCAGGGGGACACTGCCAGCCCACCTTAAGAGCTCCCTAAGTGGGCATGGGTCTGGGGATTGTCCGGGTCACCGGCCTGGAGGTCTTGAAGAGGCCGACCTCACGGTTCTATCCAGGCCGCTCTGTGAGCACCTTACACGGGCATAGCTCAGAGGATTGTCCCGGTCACCGGCCTGGAGGTCTTGAAGAGGCCGACCTCACGGTTCTATCCAGGCCGCTCTGTGAGCACCTTACGCGGGCAGGTCTGGAGCGGGTCTGGACCGCCGCGGCTCTTGCGTGCGAGCGGCGGCTCGCCTCGGCTGTGGGTCGAGGCGAGGCCAGGGGGTGGACGCGCACGCGGCGCTTTGGTCCACTTGGTCTAGTCCTGGTCTAGTCCTGGTTTAGTCCAGAACACTGCGGCTCCTCCTGGTTTAGTCCAGGGTTAGTCCTGGTTTAGTCCAGACCACCGCGGCTCCTCTAGACCTCCTCTAGACCTGGTCAGGTCTAGAGGAGTTCTAGACCACCGCGGCTCTTGCATGGGTCTCGTTCATGCGCTCAGACTGCGTGCTGTCCTACTCGCTGCTCCCCTCAGCTGTGACTCGAAACGAAACCAGGAAATAGGCGCTTTAATCCACCTGGTCTAGTCCTGGTTTGGTCCAGGTTTGGTCCGGGTTTGGTCCTGGTTTGGTCCTGGTTTGGTCCTGGTCCAGTCCAGGTTTAGATCTTGGTCTGGACCTGCTGGCAGCTCCGCGCCGGGTCATGCTGCGCTATCACACGTCCGTGCGCAGTCTTCTCCCCCCTCCCACTTCCCCCCACACTTCACTATTGATACGTTTTGTTGGGAATCTGTGGGGGTTTGGGGGTTTGAACGGGGGACAGGTGTGAGAGGGGTTTAAATCCAGTCTGAGAAAAGCTATAATATGTGTGGCTGAGCGCGCATTATTTGAATTTTTGAGATTTCGTGTTTCATAACTTGAATTTTCTTTCGTATCTAGAGGCCAAAATTTACCGTGAAGGCGTTTCGTAACTTGAAATTTTCATTTGTTGGGTCATTCGTAAGGTGAGGTACCACTGTACTTCAAAAACTGCAGCCTTTAGGATTTGCTAATTGTGTCCATTCAAATTTTGATTCAGTTGTGATTTATCTTACATCCCTTCTTGCAACATAAACAGATTTCTGTAAGAGACCACAGTAGCTTTGGGGAACTAACCTCTGACAATGATATCTTGCACCACATCACTAGACTATAACCTCACATCTTCATTGCACGCCTGAAGCCTAAGTGAAACCAGAGCTGCTCCATAACACAATTATGTGTGTGATACTTTTGTGTGCACAGTTTTGTGTGTGTGTGTGTGTGTGTCTGTGTCTGTGTCTGTGTCTGTGTGTCTGTGTGTGTGTCTGTGTGTGTGTCTGTGTGTGTGTGTGTGTCCTGGCCACTATGCTGTGGGAAAAGCAGGAGAGATATGGTTATAACAAGGTAGACTGGAGACATACTGAAATCCATGCAGTAAGTAAGTTTTTGTTTTGGGCAGCAGTTTAAGATGCTGGTGCAACCCCCCCTGAAGGGACTAACACCAACCTCCACTTGAAACATACAAACATACAAACACTGTGAGGTCATCCAGGCCACTTCTCTTCTTTCCTCTGCCTTTTACTTTGCAAAAGTGATACTTATATTCCTGTAACAGATAGGGGCCACCAATCCTGACTGTAATAGAGTCAAAGAGACAAGACACACAGACAAACACAGGATTTCTTGTCAATATCATTCACTCTTATTCCAATTCCTCCTGCTTTAATAAAGGTTAGATAGGACCCATAGGATTTCCCAGAGGAAGTAGCTCTTCCTTCTTCATTAGTCTCTGCTTTGACAGAGGACAAGCTATGACCTCCGACTTGATTTGCGCTTCCAGTTTATGGTCTCTGGAGGAGGGCTGGGTCTAGTCGAGCAAGCTGATAACAAACAACTCCTCAAGGATGCAGAAAATCTATATATTTACTCATCTTACTATGGTCTTCATCTTCCGTAGGGCTGGGTGGCATGTAAGAAAATCTATTTTTTTCAGTAAATTTTACATTTTATCGTTTCTTCCAAGCTACGCAACATATACGCAACGTATTTGGTCACCATGACAGTAATTGTGAATAATCATAAAATTGTCTATTCTCACAAGAATCCTAACACTAAAATCTGACATTGTGATATCTTTAGAAAGATAGTAAGGCCACCACTAAATTATCAAATGGGTAAATATAACAACTGTATAAATATAACAACTGTATAAAAGTAGGTTTTCCTTATGTAAATTGTTGCTAGCAGGAAAAGTTTGAGCAAAGCTCATAGAGAGCATTGGATTGAGGAAATTATTATAAAATGATTGTAATTATCATGCGAAGTGATGCTGAGTAAATGTCCAGTAATGTCTCTAAAAGGATTACCAACAGAGGTGCTCTTCACGGTTGAGCCAAGTCACTGGCTCTGATGGCTCATATACGAGTCACGTGTAAAAACACACCCTCAGCTAACACAGGTGAGACCATGGCAATAACACAAACATACTTTACTTCTTCAGCATAACAAAAAGGCAGAATCCAGTATAATTGTGAACTTTCGACAGAACTAAAACTAACAAGTCAAAGGTTTTATTTATCAGACATGTAAAGTCAATATTTGCATTCAGATGCAACTCCTAAAGCCACATTATGTAAGTTTTCAATAATGTGGACAACTGGACATAAGACTACACATCAAATGCCATCTGCTTCTAGTACATAATGTACTCTGTCTAGAGATGGTAAAGGAGAGATCTAAATGTCCTGACTTTACAACTACGATTTTACTGGTGTGGCTTTACTTTGCAAGTTCTCAGGTTTCTGGAGCCTGGACCAGTCCCACAACACACACTGTGTAGTTCAGAAACAAAATCAAGTAAACTCTTTTATCCACAGACCTGGACAAGTTTAGTAGATGTTTGCACTTGAATCAATGAGTAATCTACATTTTCTTCAGTGTCAGGTGATAGGCAATGACAAACAACAAAGGCTCCAGCAGGAGTCCAAAAGTCTGCTTTAATAATTAATCCACGTTCTAGGTTTCTTATTTCTGTACAATATTAGTCCAACTTATTTGTAACAATAATCGTAGAAATAGCTAATCTACTAAGACTACTATAAAACAATTTAGACCAAAACTTAGGAAATCCCTCCTGTCTGTAGTGTGATGAGTGTGATGCACCATAAATTACTCAGTGCCCTGTCGGTCTGTGTTGGTGTGTCTCCCATCTCCACAGCGATGTGACAGATGCAAACCACTAGAAAGGTCGTAAATGTGGGTTGTATACTTTTTTGACACTTGTCAAACTGACACTATTATGGCCCTCAAAGTGGTCAAACTCTAATCTCGCTGACAAGGCTACAACGACAGCACAACGCACGAACGCACCTTGTTCACGTAAATACGTGAACATTTTCATGACTTTTTTTTAACAACAATCGTTACATTCAACAATTTCATTTAGTATCAAGTCAGTATTAAATGGTTCAGAGCTTTTTAGTTGGTGTAATGTATTTTTCAAGTTGAGAGCGAAACTCTTCCTATCTTACCTGTGTGGAGGTGTTTTACCGGAAGCAGCTAACGAAGGCTAGCTAAGACACGACGCTGAAATCTACAAAGAAAACGCCCGTGAAAGATCCACGACACCAAAACACGCGCGGATAAGTCCAATCTACTATACACAGTACCGAGGTACCTTGGTAGAACAGGTCTCGAAGCGAATTCGTCTCAGGTGAATCTCCCTGGACCTAAAGGACTGGGCGACTTTCCCACTTTCGAGCAATCGTCCCGGAGCACAGCGCACAGGAAGAGCGCGCGGCACGGCGCGGCGCGGCGCGGCACGGCACGGCGCGGCACGCAGGTAGCACCGTGCGTCCCGTCCTGGACCAGCCTGCAGGGAGCGGGGAGCAGCTGTGGTCTGGGCATGAGGATCTGTAGAAGAAAGACCCTCAATACTCCACCCTGACCCGATGCACAAAATAATTATTAATTATTAATAATAACATACTGCAAATAGTAAAGATATACGGGCGCCCCTTTATTCTAACGCAAAAGTATTTAACCATTAGCCTAATTAAAATATACACAAAGATGCCCAGTATCCTGACCTTAGCCATAATTTGCTTTCATGAAATCTCAAAATGAATGGGCTACTTTGAGAGATTCCTTAGGTCTATAATAGGTAGGTTACAAATTGCACTCAAACATTACAATGTGAGGAAGGTGAGAATTAAATCATTATATGGATTATAAACTCATTCATACAAAGCAATCTTAAAATCTGATTTTCCTCTGTTCTCTCTCTAAGTATTCCAGTATTCAACTTGCTACCATTTATCATTAAATTAAATCTATTAGGCAGATGCAAATATTAAAATCCACACTTTTATTTATATCAAAGGATTCAAAAACTGGAGTCAGGTGTTTTAGGGAAAATCCATGGGAATGATAAGGGGCTTTCAGGTTTTACCTGTACCATAACCTGTATGAATCTCAATTTCTTAAAATCTCACCTAGATAATTTTGTAAAGCTGCTGTTGAGAGACATGGAATGACACAGATGCTATATTGTTTATCCTGTCCCATCTGAAAGTTGAAGTCAATCACTCACTTTTTTTTTTTTTTTGAGTATATATATGTGGGTTACAGCTAGGGATTCAAGATTGTTTATTTGTCATATGCAGAATCAACACAAGGTCAACAATGCAATGAAATGCTTAGGATCAGAAGAACCGTTGACTCGCTAAGATAGTCAAGAAGTACTAATAACATGCAATAATAGTACATGGTAAAAAAAGTGTTGCAAAGTGCAGGGGAAGAAGTAAACAATATAATAAACAATATAATAAAATATGTAATAAAATGTAATAAAATAAAAAAGCAAGGTACAATGTACAAGGTGCAGGTAGGATTAAATCAAGATCAAATAAGGTGTAAGTATTTCACAGATTGCACATAATATGGTGTGGTGTAGGTGTTGCATGTGGATTTCGTTGCATGTGGGTTATGTAGGTTTAATCAATATGGAATGTGTTCTTATAATTCACACCATCTACCAGTTATTAATGGGGATTAGAGGTATGACATACATAAAAATGTCCTGATTTTGCAGGAACAGGAAAATGAAGGCTGCAGCACAAAACATTTAATCAAGATAATTTGAGGAAATTATAATTTATATTTTAAGAAGAAGAAGTGACTTTATTGATCTCACACTGGAGAAATTCTTCTCTGCATTTTAACCCATCCTATATATACATATATTAGGAGCAGTGGGCAGCACACACATTAGGGTGCCCGGGGACCATCTCCATGATCTTCTTGCTTCGGTTTGGTCAGGACCTAAGCTGGAGGTACCTATGGTGCATGTTTTGGGTTGATGGGGGAAACCGGAGTGCCCGGAGAAAACCCATCCAGACACAGGGAGAAACATGCAAACTCCACACAGAAAGGCCCAGGCGACCCGGGGATCGAACCCAGACCATGCATGCAAACTCCACACAGAACACACACAGAAAGGCCTGGGCGACCTGGGGATCGAACCCGGAACCTTCTTGCTGTGAAGCAAGAGCGCTAACCACTCAGCTACCGTGCCGCCACGGCACGGTAGCTATCCATTTATTTTTGCAGCAAAGGGCAGTTTATGCCAACCCAGAACTGCTGGTGCAGTGATTGCACAAATCTTTCTACTGTCTTATGTTTTATATTATGTTTTCCAAAGGCTGGTGTAGAAATATGAAAGGGCAGTGACATCTGAGGGTGGTAGAAGACACACTACCCCCTGCAGAAAAGAGGGGAAGTCTATGCGCCATAAAACCACCCCAGGATTTATGGCTGTGGAGGGAAACTTCAAAACCAAGTGGCATTTGCTCATTCCAGTCACAGAATCAGACAATTAACACTGTTATCATGGACCCATGACTCAATATTTCATAATTCTGCACAAAAGCCATTTAAAATGCACTTTGGAAAAACTATATACTAACTTTCTACCAACATTTGTCATTTTTTTGTCCTTAAGATGCAAATGTTAAACTAATCCCACTGGATATTTACTGGCAAACTTACTTGACCATTTGTCCATACTGTTTTGTCTTGACATGTATATTTTCTATCAAAAACTGATGTCTAATGAAAGGAAATGATTAAAAGTGAATTATGTTTTATAATTCCCATAAGTGTACAGTTTGAAGATGAGTGCATTGATATGACATTTGTGACACCACATGGAAAAAGAAGTCAGTTATTAATATTTCTTGAAGTAAAAGAACAAAGCATGACCTCAGTATCCAAAAACTAAAATTGGAACATGTTCAGTCCATTTTCTAAGTTAAGTTTTCAAGTCTCATTTGTATCTGATGGGAAGCTATGCTGAAGAGACAACGTATACAGTGAACAAACACATACAGCACATCCTGAAGTAGTGCTGCTTTCTCTCTCGCGGACACACACACACACACACACACACACACACACACACACACACACACACACACACATGGACCACAGCAACCAACAAACACGAACGTGCCTGTTTGTCTTTCCTGGGATCAGTCAACATCCTCTACACAAACACATGCTCACAATCTTACACCATCAGCATGGGCAGCTGCACTCTCACTCTGCCACAGCTTTGATCTGCTCTTAGAGCACTGATAATGATGCTACGCACACCTCCTATAGCCACAGAACAGTGGTGCAAAAGTGGACGAATGGCTCTGTACAAGTGAAAGTGAAAAACACTGTATAATTCATTGTATTTGCATCTATTACCATTTGGAGCTCATACTTGTCATTGATCTGTAAAGCCAATGTAATATGGAGTCATTGTGCGTAAAAGAGTAATAGTAGCTGTGGGCATTTTATTTGCATGTTGCTAAGAGACAGGGGAAGCTAACATCTGCAGTAACTCGCTAACCCACCCCCTGTAGCCACAGGCAAAATACAGAATCTTGCCTTTAGCAAGACATCAAGGCATTTGGTTCAAGCTACAGCTTGTAATCCAGTCCCGGTTACTGCTCGCCCTCCATACAAAACTTTTTGATTTCCCAACCCCAAAACAATGTAATTTTATCACCGGCTGCACTTACTTGCATGAATATTAGTATTAGTATAAGTATTAGTAAATATTATCTTTCTCATCAGATCTTTCTCATTAATATGATATGTTATCAGCAAAATAATCTCTTTAGTTTCTGATCATGGTTATTCTGATCATTCACACGTAAGTTTTTTTTGCATGTAATTTAAATAATCTCAAAGGCCCAAAAATAAGATTATAATCAGATTTGGGTATGCATGTAAACAAAGCCACTGTTTGGAAAGCTGGTACTTCAGTGGCATTTCTGACAACATAAAATATATGATTTTTGGCCTTGAACATATTACGTGTACGGTATATGTTCTGGTAGTATAGTCAGAATGCTGAGCATTTTCTGTCCGTATGTGAGATTTGTTTGCAGAGTAAATGTGTGTCATGGTCTTCAATGGCTTTCTTGTTTGTACCTGCTGTTGTCCTGCTCGTCCTCCCAGCAGGACCCCCTGTATCCCAGGATTAGTCTCTCCAACATCAAAAGGCCGCAATGATTCTTATCAGATAATATTCTTGGCGGGCTTCCCTCCCCTTTGAGTGCAGCTCTTACACTGTTGACCTGGACCATGTACAATGTGCTCTGGCCCTTTGGCCTTTCCTCATCTTATCACCAAGATGACCTGGCTGTGATAAGACAGCTCAGCCTCAGGACTTCTCTGACCACATCACCTACATAACTCACACATGCGTACAGTATAAGGTTATTTAAATTTTTGTGATATTATATTTTCTCATGGTGGCCATACCTGTTTGATCAAATTTGAATGCCAAATTATTAAGACAATAAATGAAATGCATAATAAAATTGACAAGGGGAATTAATTAAAGCTATTTCATAGTATTGCAAAAGAACATGGGTGTACAGATTTTCAGAGAGGGCAGACAGACAGAGGACTGGTGTCCAAAGTCATGACCCTGCCCTGACCTGTTTGAAGGAAATGGTCACGCTGCTTCAGACAAAGCAGTGCCCGGGAGAGTCTGAGGGGTTGGCTGGTCAGCATAGAACAATGGATCCGTGCTCTAAGACCAATAGCCACACAAAGGCCAGAGAAACCCCCCAATTCCCATTGCTACATTGTAATAGAACTGGCATTTCACACTGGCCTGTGAGCAGCCATTCAATCAAACTACTGTTTAACCTGACCCCTGCCTACATAGAACTTTCAGGTTTTAGATGACTGACCTTAGCGACCCTTTATAACATCTCACACTAATAATTCCACAGAAATTACTTGCAGGTAGCTTTACAAAATAAAGAACCCTATAGATACAATAAAAGATGACTACAGTAAATATGCATGTAATCAATGGAAGACATAATAAATAATGTTTGCATTGATAGGTGCACAACCAAATAACTCCTGAGGGAACAGGAGACCTCAGCAGACCCTCCGTCTGGGTCAACTCCCCTCAAGCCAGGGCAGAAGGAAGCAAGCACATGACCCTTTCTGTGGCTAAAGTACTGCTCCTCCCTGTTACCTGTCCAGGGCCTGCATCAAGGTGTGGGGGCTGCATATCAAACACAGAGGTCTCTTTGAAGTGGATGGAAACACAAACACTGATCTGAGAAGAGTCGTAACAGCTTATTTGTTCCCTTTAGTCATTCATGGAGCTCATTGTTGAATGTGTATGTCTTCAAAGAGGGGCTGCTTGCTACGGTGGTACAGTAGCTAAGGAGGTCCTAGGGCTCTGTGCCGACTGCTTGGAGAATAGGCCATCTGGTTTCTTAGATTTAATATTGATTTATTGGATGTACATTGGAAGATAAGAGCACGCCAGCTGTCAGAAGTTCAGTGTGCCTAGTTTTGTCTATATCCTTTGTATTGAGATTCACTAAAAATATTTGTTAACAATTATTCCTATCCACACATTTCAGAATATCCAATAGTTTATAAATGAAATATAAATAAATTGATGAATTGTTACTCTACAAATTTAAAATATTATACTGTCTGATATTGAAATACAATCATACAATAAAACTAAATTTATTCTCATAGGAACAAATAAGTAAAAGTGCTATTGCATTAGCAGTAGAAATAAGTCTTACTAATTATAACTAAATACCAAATCCATTATACAAAAAAGCACCAGTGGCTATTTATGAGTGATTTTACACACTTTTTGTTAGTTAATTTAAAGGTGAGAAAACGATACCCTGAATGTTTGCTGTAATAAAGATTGTCCCCAGTAATGAGGTGAAAAATTGCATTTACTATTCCTAACAAATGCTTAGCATTAACAGTGAAACCTATCACAGAAACCATTAATGCAGATTTAGGCTCTTATGCATAACAAGTCAATCAGTGCTGTGAAGTGAGCCAGAGAGGGGCAGCAGTTGGCCTGGGCTCTGTATGCAGAAGTGTGAACATGGTGCCAGGATGACTAATACTTTGTCTTATTTTTCTCACTTGTGCCCCACACTTTGAAAGAACCTAACATACAGACAGGGCATGGTGTCAACTCAGGCCTGTTCCTCTTTCCTCCCCCCACCCCTTTCTTTCCTTTCTTCCAGCCCTCTGATGTGACTGTCTCAGATAATGAGGTGAGAATTTTATTGCACCTTGGCACCAGTCTGTGAGGACAGGGACTCAGGCCACAGACACACCAGTCCAGGACATGGGCGCCCTCTGTTGACCACTGCGGAGTAGATATATACACTGTGGGTTGTCAGGTCACGAAGATGCACTTCAAAGTGAGAGATCAAGGACTGACTTGCGCATGACAGGCAGAGAATGACAATGCCACAGCCAGACTACACCTACTGTTACATGGTCATCCCACAGACACAAAGGCACGCTGGCAGCTCTCATACTACTTTAGAGGAAGTGCACATGTAGGGGGGCCCACAGAACATACAGGAAGAAGGCAGCGCTCTATCTGAATTCTATACAAATAAAGGCTCGAGAAAAGGTCAGGTTAAGAGCCAAAAGAAGGACAACGCAAGAGACAGAGTGGCCACAGTTTCATCTTGTTTGATTACTGAAGCATATTGATAAGATAATGAGATGCAGAGAGAATCCACATGCCGCATCTCTTGAATTAGTGCTGTTATCAGTATAAGGTTCTTGTACTAAATGTACTAAATCATCAGTGTTAATAGTATGTATTGTATAACCATTGATATAAGCCAGTCATATATGAATTATAGCTTTTTTTTTCGAATAGGGATTATATGTTTTCGCTATTACATAATATTTTAATATTTAGAAAATGTAATACATCAAGTAAATAACTATATAAATAATAGTTAACAAATATTCTAAGAACATGTAACTTTTAGTAGATGGAATTGGAGAATAGTTATTCCTTCTTCTCCCTTTTCAGACTGTATGATTGTGTAATTATTGTGAACCCAAGCTTGAAATAAGTAGGCCTAAATATATATTATGAAACATATAATTTTTTAAATTTAGTTTATTAATTAGTTTGGATCACTCCTAGATGAATGAGAGTTACATGCACTCCCAAAATCTGATTAGTAACTGATTTTTTTGAGTTATTAACTATTTAAATGACACGTAAACAACCAAATTATCTAATTTAATTTGGAACACAGTTCCTCTGTTTATTACTTAGATTTTGAGGTTTGCATGTCATTATATAATCTTAAAAGTCCAGAAATCAGATAATAATCAGATTTTGGTAAGCATGTAAACACAGCCACTAATAATTGTGATATCTAACAATTCATACAGGAACCAAATGGATCACATGCAAAAGTCCACATGCAAAAACACAGCCTCACCATGCCAGGCCAGACAGCAAGCGAGAAAGTGAAGGGGGTCTTGTAGACAGAACTATGCATGTTGTCATCCCAGCAGGAGAGGGAGTCAGCCTGGTGAGCCAGTACAAGGAAAAAACAAACAATTCATTGACAAAAATGGCAGCCATTGATCCTTGCTGAGAAGTACTAGTTGTACATTAAGTATGATCTTACATGTGTAAATGATAAATTAGGAAATAGACTGGTAATATTATGAAATACAGTACAGTGGTACCTCACCTTACGAATGACCCAACAAACGAAAATTTCAAGTTACGAAACGCCTTCACGGTAAATTTTTGTCTCTAGATATGAATGAAATTTCAAGTTACGAAACGCGAAATCTCAAAAATTCAAATAATGTCCGCGCAGTTCTCCTCCTCCTTGCTGCTCGCCTCAGCTGTGACTCGTGAGAAACCAGGAAATAGACCCGCACGCGGCGCTTTAATCCACCTGGTCTAGTCCAGGTTTAGTCCAGGTTTAGTCCAGGTTTAGTCCTGGTTTAGTCCTGGTCCAGTCCAGGTTTAGATCTTGGTCTAGTCCTGCTGTCAGCTCTGCGCCGGGTCATGCTGCGCACACGTGTCCGCGCAGTCTTCTCCCCCCTCCCGCTTCCCCCCACACTTATATAATATTGATACGTTTTGTTGAAAATCTATGAAAGTTTGAGTGTTTAAACGAGAGACAAACGTGAGAAAAGTTTAAATCCAGTCTGAGAAACCAATCAGGACGCAGAACACATTGTTACACTATAAAAAAAGTTACACTATAAAAAAAAATCGGGGCCTTGGAACGAATCAAGCTTTTTCCATTGAAATAGCTACTCAACTTACGAATTTTTCACGTTACGAAACCACTTCTGGGACAAATTAATTTCGTAAGGTGAGGTACCACTGTATATAATAAAATCCAAAACACCTCCAACATATCTGTAAAATATCATAATCTAGATATTCTTTAATAATTACAAATTGACTGCATATTAAGGTTTCACCATTCAAATAAGCATAAACTGAAAACTCTTTAAGGAATAAGTTCATTACAAAAAAATAAAAGAACCAAAACTTAAAACTGAATCAACATGTCTAAAGGCATTATTCTCTCTCTCTCTCTCTCTCTGCCTGTCTCCATCAGTGTTTGATATTTATAGATATTTATAATGATTTAGAGTTCAAGTAAAATGTGTTCATTTTCATACATGCATTTGATGCAAATTTGGTAAAGATAAAGTACAACCAAGCTTACATCCAGAAATAATCAATTTATAGCCTAAACATCAAGGCAAAATATGATGTTGTTGTTGTGTTGTTTTATAAACTGTAAATATGAGCTTCTTTAGTTTGCTTTCCTTTATTGCAGTAAAATAAAATAAGTGACGAGTGATTTTAAATGTAATTAATTAATCGCTTAATTTAAATTTCTGGTGGAGGGACCATCAAATGCGTTTCTTCATTTTAGAATGTTTCACAGTATGGTAGTAAACCTTTCTATCTTCATGGAAACCAAAGCAAACCAAATTACAGGTCAGTAGTTGCCTGGTTTACACCTGACCATAACAAGTGATATATGGTCTGGAAGCCACCTTCGAAATATCTCGTACCGGTGGTGTGGTTTACGATCGCCAACGGCTGTTTATTGGGCGTTACGAATGTCTATAATGTGGCGTATACGTAGCCCATAGCCAATCATGTCAGTTGTCAGTTCAAACTACAAGCTTCCGTTTGTCACGTAGTACGCGTCACCGTCTTGCCAGCCCTCCCCGCTCTCTGATTGGCTCCCAGAATCGGGCGAGCTCGCTTGCCATAGTCGCCAGGCTGTCTTTCAGATCGGAACAAACGAAAGCAGCCTGGGATTTCCCAGGTTAGGTCAGTAGGTCTCTGAAGAGGTAATCCGCTCCTAGTCAGAATGCCTATTTTTCTAGGATTTTTAAAGCTATAAAATCACCTGCAATTGAATAAATGTGAGGTATAGCTGTTTAATGTCATACTGTGAAACATTCCAGACAGAGCAACAGCATCTCCATGAAGAAAAGCATACGGACACAATGCACCTTTAAGTTATACTGTATCAATGCATGATCAAAGGAGAAGTTCAATTTGTCTACTGGACAAAGTTTGTTTGGTTGAAAACGTTTCGCCGCTCATCCGAGAGGCTTCGTCAGCTCTGGTTATTGTACTGGTTAGACAAGCTCTGGTTATTGTACTGGTTAGACCTAGGTTAGGTCTAACCAGGTTAGGTCTAACCAGTACAATAGGTTAGGTCTAACCAGTACAATAACCAGAGCTGACGAAGCCTCTCGGATGAGCGGCGAAACGTTTTCAACCAAACAAACTTTGTCCAGTTGACAAATTGAACTTCTCCTTTGATCATGGATTCTACCTGGACGACTGAGGGACTTTTCACTGTATCAATGCATAACAATGATAAAAACTGTTTTTACTCTTTGTTATTATTATAATATATTGTAATGTGTGAGCTACTGTGTCCAAGTAATAAGTAATAAGTAATAATCAATAATGACTTCTTCCACAATGCCTACCTGCCTTAGAGGGTCTTGGCCTGCTTTCGAAATGCTTTGAACCTGCTATACTAGAAGTAAAACCATTGCTGCCCTCTAGTGGTCGGGACGTTTCCTGTCAGTTTATGTTCAGGAAAAGGTTGCAGGAGTTTATTTGTCACTGGACACTGCTGCACTCGACAAGATCTTAACTCGTCTGCCTTTCTATATTTGGGTACAAAAAGATTAACATTTTTTCCGCGGCGACTACACTTAAATCGTCACATTAGACCTGCTTTTTTATCGAAGGGCCTGAAATTATGGCCGCAGTGAAAGCAGATAACAGACTGACGAGCTCTCAAAGCTTTGGATGTGTTGGATTTGCAGGAATATTCAGTAAAACCTTGACTTCTCCATTGGAAGTGGTGAAAATTAAAAGTCAAGTGGGGACTTTTCACTGCAAAAAAGGCTTCTGGCAAAGTTTTGTTCTGATCTATCAGAACGAGGGTCTCAGGGCGTTTTGGAAAGGAAATCTTGTTTCTTGTCTACGGTTGTTTCCATACACAGCGATTCACATCACTTCATACAAACAGTAAGCATTTAGGTTATATCTTTTAACTATTTGTTATAAGTTTGTTTTGTGGGTGTTACCTTATAGCTAAAACTTAACACTTAACTTGACCTAACAGTGAATAGTGTCTTGAAATTGTTTATTTCAGCAATACTAACAACACTATAATATAAGTCATCCAAATAGAATAGTGTGTATTAAAATAATCATTTTATAAACAATTTAAACTTATTTTTCGAGTTTGTTTGGTAGGGCATACTTCCTTATATTTTCAGCCAATCAGAAGGGAGGATTCGCTCGTTCGATTTTAAAAGCTTTTTCCCCACAGTTTTACCTCACAGGTTTAAACGTAGCAAAATGCACCAAGATTAAAGTACTGTTGTAGGATTCTGTACATTTTATATCGATGTAGTAAACATTGCAGAATTGTAAGATTTTTGTAACAATTGTAAGATTTTTGTAACAATTGTAACAATGTTTTTGCCTGTAGGCCAAAAATCAGGTTTTAGTTTAGGGAAAGCTCTCTGGCCAGGTTACTTCTGAGCAAAATTACAGACCATGCATAAAGCCCATTAAAGTATATTTATAACCTAATTTTATGGTATTTTTCGAGATGGTAGATCATAAACAAATATAATATGACCATGTAGCAGACAGTAGTATTTAAATTAATGTACTAAGTGCATGAAGTAAACGACATTGGTGGTTATAACCTACTCATGCACTAGAGAAAAGATAACACAGTGAAGCTCACATGCCATGGCACTCTTTATTCAGTTAGTTATTATAAATCAATTGATTAAATCTAATTTCTGTGTGAAAATCTGAATAGGCTATTTAAAATAAACAAATACAGTAATGTATGTAAGGTCCAAACATAATTAATCAATAATGAAAATATACAACAATGGGTAATGCATTGCAATGTTCTCTGTTTTAAGGATAGTTCATCTTCACATGGATGAAGCGGGCTTTATTTCCCAGTGGAGAGCCACATGCGCTGGTGGGTTAGCAGGTGTTGCAGCTGCCCTCACCACTTACCCCCTGGAGGTGGCAGAGACCAGGCTGATTGTGCAAAACAGCAGAGAGCCCACATATATTGGCATAGTTCACACTATCTCAAAGATATACAGAAATGAAGGCCTATTTTCTCTCTACAGGGGATTCTCTCTTACAGTCCTCGGTGTGTATGCATAACAATCCTCTACATAAATAACAATCCTCTAAGTAAATAATAATCCTCTTAATTGCATGTTACACTTTATGTTTTATGGTCAAAGTCATTGCATGTTCATAGTTTATCTAGGAAAATGTCATTTTCATTACATGTTTTTATTTGTTCCTCTTATGAAAATGCACAGTAGTGCAATGAATAACAATACATAATGTAAATGTACATAACAGAAGGAATTATAAAATTATTATATTATAATTATTATTTCTATGATGTTAAACTATAATAACAATCAAATTTATATTAATATCAAAGTTATTAACTTTAACTTATTTTAATATGAAGTGCTTCTCTTTCGCTAGGAGCATTCCCATTCTCTGTTGGCTGCTATGCTGTTTACATGAATCTGGATCAACTCTGGCAGGAGCCACAGTTTCGCTTTACCCCCCTACAGAACCTAATAAGTGGCTGTGTTGCTGCTGGTGTGGCTCAAACCCTTTCTTACCCATTTGAAACTGTAAAGCGTAAAATGCAGGTAAGATAAAAAACAGTCTATATGGTTAAACATAACCCTGTAACCTCATTGGCCTTAAACCTACTTTGTCACTTATTACTATGTGCTCTTTAAGAGGGCAGTATAAGAGACCAAAGTCAAGCTTGTTGGATCAGTACAGTTACCCTACTCTCAAAACACTGAAAGGTACTTGTGGCCTCAGATTAGTGTCGATTACTATACAGTAACTTCTGTTGTTTTTATCTGTGCATAGAGCCTCACAGTTTCAATATACACATAGTTTTGCCTACTTGCGACTGTCTAAATGACATAAGAAACAATGGCTCTGCAAGGGCAAAATACTACATCCGGTTTATCAGCCTATTATTAGCAACCACAAGGTTTAACAGCAGCTGGGAATGTGAATGTGTCCCGTGTCTGCAGAAACTATAGATAACTTATCTAAAGATAGATTGTAACTGTCAAACAACAGGCAGTCTTTATTTGCATTATAGAATGGATGAATGCATACTTTTTTCGCGTTTTTTAAAGATCAAGCCTTATATTTTGCGCAGATACTCAACAAAAGTAGGCTTTTAACACTAGCCTAGGACTAGAGTAATAGATAAGTTATAATTAACTTCAGAGATTCATTTTACAGCTCTAAAGTATGAATTAAATCTAAACATGTAGTCCTTCTTTCACCTGATTATTAGTGAAGTTGAAAAGGCACATGATGCATCTTATATCTTACAAATGTTGAAACAAATTAGGTATTATTTTCTCTTTTTTAATCCAAATACACATTATGTGTACACATACACATTATTTATCTTTGTAAGCCCCTACAATGTGCATTATTGTGACAACTTTAGGGCACCCGCATTGGTATCCAAGGTTAAAATGTTGTGCTCTGGTTGTATTTTTAACATAGAGCAAGCTAAAACAATTCCTTTTTTTTAGGCTAAATTGGGCAAAATTTTTCTGTTAGTTCTGAATCATTTTTGTTTCACTGTAGGCACAGAGTTCCCGACTTCCCCATTTCGGTGGTGTCGATGTCCATTTCAATGGGATGATTAACTGTTTTGTTCAGATTGTGAAAAATAATGGATTCTTTTCACTGTGGAACGGCCTCACCGCAAGCACAGTAAAGGTATGTCTCCAGTTTTTACAATATTTGTAAGGGCACTAGCTCCCTTGACCTGTCTTAGAAACTATAATGACAACTAAAATAACTGCACTGCACATGCTTGGGAACACGAGTGACTTTATGGCAGAGAACAAAATGTAACCTGTGGCCGACACTGGGCTTTGAGGAGGGAGGGGCGTGGAAAGCTATGTTCAGAAGTACTTTGTGGCAGGAATATAGCAAATAAAATTAGGAACAGCATGACGCAAATGTTTTACACTATGTAATGTCATTTTGAAAGGATAATTAAAGGTAAATGTAGTTCAACACAATTTATCAACATGTCAAAGGATAAAAAGTGATCTAAAACTAATGTCTTTACAGATTGTCCCCTACTTTTGCCTTCTATTTACCTGCTTTGAGATGTGCAAACAAGTTTTCCTTTACCGCAATGGGTATATTATCTCTCCCCTGAGCTATAAACCTGCACCGGGAGTGGACCAGAGCCTTGGGCCTCATGAGCTTCAAGAGGTGAAGCGCTACTTGAAAAACAGAAACTTTGAAACAGAAGAGTCATCATTACGAAAATGTTGGTGAATGTTCACTTACACAAGATACCTATACAAAACTTTACCATAACCACAAGACCTCTCTTTCCACTTGCAATGCACTTTTGTATGTATGTGATAACTGTCTAATTTGATGTAAACTGGTTACATTATTTCAGTATTGTATATTATTATTCTTCATTATTTTGGATTAAAATAATAAATCACTCACCATAATAGTGTTAATAATCAATAGGCCTACTGTTGTCAAAAAGTCTATTGTTTTACTTTAATTTAAAGACCATAAACATTTTGACTATTTGATCAAAACTGTAACATAAATGTTTAAAACTTTTATTAAACTCATTTTAGATGCACAGTTGACCCTAAATTTGATTTGATGTTTCTTGAAGTTTCTTTGAAGTGCAATTTCAATATTTTTTAATAATTAACTACTATGGGAGCCAGTCAGCTAATCCAATCACTCAATCAATTTTCCTTACTTCACACAGTCGGGACACCAAAGGACATATACAAAAGTGATGACCTTTAGCCGCCATACTCCCAAGTCATTCATCTCAGCTGTTTGAACTGACATTTGGCACGACCTTGAGCCAACCAACCCCGTCAAAACTAGTTCAAAGTGAGACTGGTACACAAACATATAAACATAAGATTCCTGTGAATGCTTTAGTGAAATTGTTTTGTAATAAGTCGGGATGATAGTGGTTAAACTTATAACGTATGTGAGTGATGAGGGAGCGCACCAAATCTGAATCCAAGGACATCGTTTAGACCCGCCCCCTCGCTCCTCCGCGGACCAATCAGAAGCGGGAGTCGAAGTTAACGTTTCCTCTCGCGTTCGGTCCCCTTAAAATCCGCTCTCTTCAACATCGCTCCCGTCCATTTAGACCCCACCAGCAACCTCCTCTGACCACCTCCCCTGAGCCGCTCAAGACATCTGAACATGGGTGACCAAGCTATTTCTTTCCTCAAGGACTTCTTAGCTGGTGGTATTGCCGCTGCTATCTCCAAAACAGCTGTAGCTCCTATCGAGAGAGTGAAGCTGCTTCTTCAGGTAAGCTCCGTTATAACCAGCTGTGTTCAGCATTTGTGGCTAACCTCTGCACCACAAGGAGGGACGCTAATCCACACCCATTAGGGATATTAGTGATGAGAGGAAAAGATGATGCGAGATGTGTTTCTAAATCTAGACAGAGGCAGAACATGCACGTCAAAGATGGTGCAGCCAGCGACGTAATTGTGGCGTATCTGACTTCTTACGTAATACACTGGTCAGGCTGCAGTTGGTTAGGCCATTCAATTAGGCCAGATCAATACGATCTAACTGAATCAGTAATGGCGAAAAACGCTGTGTCAAGCTTTCAGATGTTAATTTCTTTCACTTTTGTGGTTTAAGTCGGAGTGTCAATAAAACATCCAAGGTCACAACAAGGTTTACGCCATGATTCCCCTCCTCTGCATCGGGCCTGGTCCCAGCAATGGGAGGCGGGGCAGTGAATTATTGAATAGATACCGTCACAGGCACGTGTATGCAAATATCGCTGGGGCAGGGAAAGGATTTCACGTTGTTATCTGTGTCTGTACATGTCTCCCAGTGTTAATTCAATACTTTTATTTCTTTAGGTGCAACATGCCAGCAAACAGATCGCAGTTGATCAGCAGTACAAAGGTATAATCGACTGTGTAGTCCGTATCCCCAAGGAGCAAGGCTTCCTCTCGTTTTGGAGGGGCAACCTGGCTAATGTCATCAGATATTTCCCAACTCAGGCCCTCAACTTTGCTTTCAAGGACAAATACAAGAAAATTTTCCTTGATGGTGTTGACAAGCGCACACAGTTCTGGAGATACTTCGCAGGAAATCTGGCCTCTGGTGGAGCGGCTGGAGCAACGTCCTTATGTTTTGTTTACCCCCTGGACTTTGCCAGAACACGACTTGCAGCTGATGTCGGTAAAGCAGGAGCTGGGCGTGAGTTCAAAGGTTTAGGAGACTGCTTGGTGAAGATCACAAAGTCTGATGGCATCAAAGGTCTGTACCAGGGATTCGGTGTCTCTGTACAGGGCATTATCATCTACAGAGCTGCTTACTTTGGCATCTATGATACAGCAAAGGGTATGTTCAAGTGATGCTTGAATATTGTTAGCTGGTCAAAAAAAAGGGGGGTAAAATTGTATTTTTCTTGATTGTTTTTTTGCAGGAATGCTTCCAGACCCAAAGAATACACACATTGTTGTCAGCTGGATGATTGCTCAGACCGTGACTGCGGTTTCTGGTGTTGTGTCCTACCCCTTTGACACTGTCCGTCGTCGTATGATGATGCAGTCTGGACGCAAAGGAGGTAATTTACACAGTGAAGCATTAGTGCAAAGGTGATTTGGTAAGGTCTATGGTAATTTTGCATAATAATCTAAAAATTGTATGTCTTTACAGCTGATATTATGTACAGCGGCACCATTGACTGCTGGAGGAAGATTGCCCGTGATGAAGGTGGCAAGGCTTTCTTCAAGGGAGCATGGTCCAATGTCCTTAGAGGCATGGGTGGTGCTTTTGTACTTGTCTTGTATGATGAGCTTAAGAAAGTTATCTAAATTTTTTCTTCACTGTTTGATTCTAAAGATTAATTGTAACAATTGTAACATATCTTGTACATTCGGAAGGATTTAAATGATGTGATTGTATTTATTGGGACCAGCTAGTGGTAAGCTGCTAGTTGAAAGGAGGGAATCTGTTACGTACGTTTCTCCTGACCATTGCCATTTCTTTTTGCTTGTTTTGCCCACACTAGAATGTTGTTCCCTGAGCACAGGAATGTTGCTGGTATTGAGAAATAAAGGTAACCCTATGAGTAAATGTGTCATTTGTTATTGGAATACAGTAGGCTATGCTGTTCTGTCAGAGCAGGAGCTCATTTAAATATTTCACAGCTTCCTCACTGAAATGTAACCTTATAGAACTGCCCCCTCAGTGGCAGCTGGAACTGAGCCATTATTTGCAGAGCAAGTGGAGCAGTTTACAGTGTACATTAAGGGCATAAGCACTTTACAACAATGGTGTGGAAATTATCACAAGCATTATGAATTCTGGTCAGCATTATATGTCCACATTGTTAACCTATGCAAACACCCACATCACACTAACACGCCATTTCAGAGACTGCTGATATAATAATTTAAAATTCAATAAATTATTTATTTGTAATTTTCAAATCAATTTAAATATAGAATTGTCATTGAGACAATGTATACTGTGCTGCACAGACTTGACTGAATAACTTTAAAAGGGTTGAAGCAAGGTCAGAGGGCTTTAACACCATAATGTTGGACTCAGATCTCTCACAAGTATGGCATATCCATTAGCAAAGGGATGTAAGCAAACACCTGTACACTTAACTACACTGCTCAAAAAATTAAAAGAACACTTTGAAAACAGATCCGATCTCAACATTAAAAAAAAGATGGATATCTATACAAATATGGACAGGGCAATAGGAACAAAAGGATGCCACCTCTAAATGGAAATTTAAAATTCAGCCTACAGAGGGCTTAATTTTATAGAAACCCTGAAAATCAAATTGAAATAATGATGTGGCAGGCAAGTTCATTTTGCCAAAATTGAATTACTGCAATGCATGCTCCTAATGAGACTATGGATGGTGTCTTGTGAGATGTCCTCCCAGATCTGTCTAAGGGCATCATTGCAGCATTTGATGGACTGAAACGCAATGTCCCAGAGGTGTCCTGCTGGGTTTAAGTCAGGTAATCGTGACGCCCATTCAATTGTATCAATCCCTTCATCCTCCAGGTACTTCCTGCAGACTCTTGTCACATGAGGCAGGGCATTGAACTGCCTCAAGAGGAACCCAGGACCTACTGCACCAGTGTAGAAGCTGACAATGGGTTCAAGGATTTCATTCTCAAACCACCCTCATGAAGTCTGTTTCTGATTGTTTGAGACATTCACAGCAGTGGGCTGCTGGAGGTCATTCTATAGGACATGGGCAGTGCTCATTCCTCCTTCCACAAAGGAGAAGATATGGGTCCTGCTGCTGGGTTGAGGACCTTTTACGGCCCTGTCCAGTTCTCCTAGACTAACTGCCTGTTCCCTGAAATCTCCCCAATGCTCTGAAGATTGTGCTAGGAGACACATTAAATCTTCCATTAAAAGAGGTGGCATCCTTTTGTTCCTAAGGCATTGCTCTGTCCATATTTGATACCCAACAGATTTTTTTTCCTCATTGAGATATGATGTGTTTCAATGTGTTCAATTTTTGAGCAGTATATGTGATTTATTCTTTTGTTGCATTTTGTGTAAAAATAATAATTAATATAAAAATGTCTATAAATCTATATAGCCCTGTTTTTAGCCATAAGCATCCAAGGTATGCAGACCACTGACCAGCTAGACCTAACTTATTTTTCTTTGTATACTGTAACTGTTTATAGGCAATTTATACTTACATTAACATCATGCTGGGGGTGTTCTAAATTTCTCTCTAATGGTGGAATCATTTTATCTGTGTGAAACATGTTTAACAGCACAAATCAGCTCACCTGTCATAGTTTCAGCTAAATTAGTTCTTTATAGTCAGATTGAAGCACTGATGTCTAAAGTTTCCAACAGAGCAGCACCTATAGTTAGCTTCACACCCCAGGGAATGTTCATGATAAGATAAGATAAGACTTTATTGATCTCACACAGGAGAAATTCACTTGCCACATTAGCTCCAGGCAGTTTAGTGCAAAGAAAGTTAGTACAAAAAGTGCATGCAGACAAGATAAGTAATAATAATAAAATAAGTAACTAAGAGAATGTAGGGGAGAAAAATGCACGTTTGGACTATATAGTGGAGTTATACAGTCTGATAGCGGTGGGGATGAAGGATCTGCGGTAGCGCTCCTTCTTGCACTGAGGGTGCCTCAGTCGGCTGCTGAAGGAGTCAATCAATCAATCAATCAATCAGTCAGTGTCATTTTTATCATTTTTATATTTCCAGTCTATGATATCAATAGCGACTAGAGTGCACTTACATTTTATGCATCTTAAACAAAGAATGAACACGTTTTTGACAAAACCAAATTTAGAAAACCAAGCTAGACATCATCCACAGACCTTTTCTTACCTTTCAAAAAAAAAAAAAAAAGTGTACTTGGATAGGCGCTCATAAGGTCAGCACTATTGTGTCTTGTCTTAAAAGCATTCTCTGTAATGTCATCTACACTGTGGCCTGTAGATGGCGTCACAATTCTGATAATTAAGAGTACACACCCGGGAAGTCCCTGTAGCCAATCACCGCAGAGCTTAACCACTTTGAAGAAGTTCTTGGCCTTTTTCCGCTGTTTGATTTCTCTCATATTCAAAGTGTTTCTTATTTTTTTCAGATTTTCGGTTTAGGATGAGGCTGAACGATGGGGACACTTTTGCATATTGTACCGCCCAGTTCAATGTAAGCCACGGCACGCCTGCAAAACAAGCCTCTCGTAGGAACTGAAGATGTATCTGTGGCGCTTCTCCATCGCCATAACACTAGGCTTGGTTTGGTATTTTACAGACTGTGGCCGCACTATTGCGCAATACTTTTTAGGTTTTCTTTTATGTTTTACTACACCGCTGCTATGGGGGAACGCAGGACGAGAGAGCAGTACCCAAACAGACGAGCACAGCCAGGACAGAAGTCTTCTGGTAATGATTACCCGTGTTGTTCTGAGCTGTTCTGATGGACACTCGCTGTTATCACTGAACTGGTCATGTGGTGGCAGCTTCTTCTCTCTAGCCTATAAACCTGTGAGACACTGTTATTATTGCTTGTGGAGTTTCAGGCAATGGTATGCCACCACATCATCAGGGTTTAATTATACTTGGATAGCCCAGGGGTGTCAAAACTTCACAAATATTTAGGCTAAGTCAGTATTATGAGCAGCCTGGGGTTGTGGTGCAGGTGACGGGGAGTTCAACAAAGACTTGTTTTGTCTTGCCTTCCTGTAATCTTTCTGTACTTTCAGGAAACTATTGGGGAGCAGCTCTTTGGTGACTTGACAGATGGAGCAAGCGGCAGTAAACCAGAGTCACTGGAGTCCCACTATCCACAAGTAAAAGCCTCACTGCAGCAAGGTGAGGCATGTTTTCGTGAACTGGAAGAATGACTTTAAGTTATGACATTTTGTAGATGGAAGAAATGTAGTTTATTTTATTTTTAAAGCCTTGAAATTGACCTTGTTTTATTGTGAACGTGCTTTGTCAGCATAAAGCTTGTTGGTTGTTTTTACTCGACACAAAAGAAGAGTTGCATAGACACCAGGGGTCATATTACATGGAGCTATAGGAGGGACTTTTGAAAGAAGGGTGAAAAACAGATCCTATTGGGGGCTTGAGTTTGGGATGAGTTATGATACCAGATGTGTCTCAGTTTCATGTTTCATATCCATTTTGTCTATTTAAAAAGAGTCCTGAATCATGTCCCCTTTTAGCTTCACCTAATTGTATGCTGTAAAGATAGCAATTACAGGGATAAATGGAAATTGTTTTATTTTGACCTATTATTATGTAGAGCTACTATGACACAAAACATTGTAACATCAAGCAGCAAAAAACAGACTTTGGATACCAAAGAGTTTAGTTTCTCTTGCACATACATTGTACAGTGTGTGCCTTTTTAACTCTTAAGGGAGTCTTATTCACACTTGTCAAATGGTTTAAAGACTTTAATATTTCGTTGGTTGATTTTCTCTGTAATTGTGTGGGAGTTGAACATCTGACTGACTGACTTTGGCTGCTCTTTCAGTGTTTGAATGTGCCTACGCTCAGCTTGTTCTGCCATGGTACATTGTCCCAGAACCATGTGAAGACCAGCCTCTGCACCAGGTGCTCAGCAGGGAGTTTGACTTTGTCATTGATCGCATCATTGACAGAGCCAAAGACTTTGATGTGTGCCAGGCAGTTGTGGGTTCAATCCGCATTTTGACCCAGCACTTGCACAACGCTAGGCAGAGTGACCGGTGAGGCTCTCTCTTATTATATCTGCAACCTGTTACACACACCCTTTGCTCCCATTAAGGCTATTGCAATAAGTCACCAGAACTTTATAGACATGCACCTTTAGTGACCTGCTGTTAGGCCTCTATAGAAAACACTTATAGCATTTACTGTGTATGTTGTATGTGTGTGTAAAATGGTACACTAAATAATACTTGTGCTTTTTCCTTAAAGAGCACTCTTGTTCAGCTCCAGAGCAGAAGAGGTTGCAGTCCTACGTGAGCTTTCTGATGCACTTGTACGTAACCTTTTTCCCAAGAGCCTCTGGGGCCAAGAAGTCAGCCATTGTGCCTTAAATGAGATTGTTGCTTTAAAGGGTAAGAAACCATTAAACAGCCCTTCTGCTGCAACACCAAAGCTTACACAAGGGCTAAGGCTCTGTGACAACTTTTACTTCATAATCCCTTGTTGTCAATGCCATTACACAGCTTAGGTCATGGCTGTGTTTGCTACAGAGTGGAGGCTTTCCACTATCACTTTAAAATTCACATCAAAACCCAGTGGTGTCTTTCACAAAGATGGATATTACCATCTATTATTAAATATGTCTAAACTGTTACATCTACTATAATCTTTCCATCTGTCTTTGTTTGAAAGTGTAATCTTCTGCAAATGGCCCTTTGATTGATTGCATCAGAAAGGCGCTCATTCTTTTGTTTGTGTTTTAGTATCACCTCACTACTGCATTTGGCAGATCTCCAGCACCCAATCATTTTAAAAATGCATCTAGCCT
The DNA here is from genome assembly GCA_036785185.1 of Paratrypauchen microcephalus. NCBI lineage: Eukaryota > Metazoa > Chordata > Actinopteri > Gobiiformes > Gobiidae > Paratrypauchen > Paratrypauchen microcephalus. The sequence goes on from JAVJIX010000023.1 coordinate 4,320,927, forward strand.
GGGTAATAAGTGCACGAACTGTACATTTTTAGTAGAGTCCAGACACCACAGAAATATGTAGTGTAGCTTTGTAACACCTGCTGTTAGCTGTATGGACACTGCTGAACTTTGTGATGCTTAGTCATTGAAATCCTCAGTCTTGTGTAAAGGTCTTGTTTCTTATGTGTGATGTTATTTTCATTTCCCTTATACACAAATATTTAAGAGAACTGAAACATGAGCTTGACATCTTTGTCTTTAACCATAATAGTCTGTCCCCATGCACAGTAACCTGTTTAAAAATGTCAAATTATATTACAGGGCCCATATTGCACTGTTTTTTGACCTATGTTATAATGTTGTCTCAGTTTTAATGCTGTCTCAGTAAAACATACCTGGAGTTGTGTTTGGTTTCATTCACACGTTTAATACACAAATCGTGGATATAATTATGCTTAGTTCTTCTCTTAAACAGAAAAGACTCCTTGTGATGTCATGTGTAACTCCATACACTTTCACTAGAATCATTTGCATGATTTCAGCTCTGTATTTGCCAGTCTACTGAACAAAAGGTAAAAGGTAACTTTAGCTTGAAAACTACCACTAAATGACATCACAAGGTGGAACAGAGTGTTTTGAGCTTTGGAGATGTAAACTCACACGTGTAATACAACTCTAGGTTTGTTTTTTGATGAGGTAACAGTTTTATAATATGGCTTAAAGCTTAACGAGTCTATTTTGTGTAACATACACCAAATAGCTTTAAACCGGTTTTGGAATTAGATTCTTTTGAAAACTCTCAAGAATCATGTTTTTGTTTTCCTCAGGGTTGGGTCTGCTGGTGACATGGCTGTCTGACCCAGACAACCTAAACCATCTGGTGGTTAGCCAGTTGGACAGTGCCTCCCCTAAAGGTTCTGTGTATGAGCCAGACCCTGAACAAACCTCTCTGACGTCTCAGGACTATGAGGCTGATGTGGAGCACGAGGGAGAGGGCAGTGAAGTGTGAGTGTCATCTTCTGCATCCGACTGATCTGACCCACTCAGGGCATCCACTGTAACTGCCTCCTTCTGTGTTTGAAATTGGAACTGACTGAGGTATTGTGTGGTGCATGCTTTTGGGTTTTGTAGGAGCCTGGAAGGAGCAGGACTTGAGTCCAACAACGGCATTAAAGGAAAAAAGAGAGGTTAGCCTGTATAAAGGTTTAAATCATGCTAGATATAATCAACATTATTACTTTATGTAACTGTTATCTTTGACTGCTGTTGTTGCAGTACTAATAATATAACACATTTTTATTCTGTTTATGTGGTACAGGTAAACAGTAACATTGTAAGCACATTGTTTGTGTGCTCATTCATGTGATTTTTGTCCTTTAAGACAAATTAAGAAAAGGGTGGAACAGATTTGTGGACAGGATGAAGTTGAAAAAGGCCAAAAAGAAGAAGATGAAGCAAATGGAGCATGAGCTGGTGAGGAGGTTTATGGCTATTCAGGGCGATGTGTCCAATGAGGAGGATGTGAGCAGCCGTGAGGGCTCTGTCCACAGCCAGCAGGACTCAGAGAGGGTGAGGCAGCACTCATGCCTGTATATCCTATAAATAAGGTGAATATTTGTCAAATGAGACTCATTCAATGTCAGCTTGTGGCCAAACACAATTAGGAGGACAGTGATCTAGAAAACTACCTGACAAGTGTCCAAGAAGATATGATGGAGTTCAAGCTGTCATATGAGATGTGGCGTGTTGGCCAGTGGGCTGTCAGCATCCCCCAGGTGAGTTATAAATATAATTGCCAGTGCACTCTCCAGGAGGCTTGTCACACGTCTTCTGCTGTCCTTGAATTTGTTGTTAATGTTGACGTTCATGTGTTGTAGGCTGATGTTGAGAATAAGGAGCTGCTCTTCACAGTTCATTTGGAGGAAAAGGGCAGCCCTGAGAACCTGCAGTGGGACATACGGAAGTCTTATCATGATGTCATATACTTCTACAACAGATGGCAGGTTAGATGCCTGATTATAATGCACTGGAGTTAATAGGTGAATGTGAGTCTTTATTATTTGTCTTACCCTACTTAAAACAGGTGGGGGCAGGCAGATTATTTAGAGAAAGTTGCAGCTATCTTGAATTGGATATTATAAGGAATCCCATTCAGCACAGACTAATCAGTTATATCAACTATCAAATTAAATATTGATCCATACCTAAACCATTTACTTCATGAGTGGCTTATACATATTCAAAATGTCTTCATAAAAGTCAGACTTCTGTGTAAATGGGAGATGGGATGTGGTTCCCCTAGAGCCTCCTGCTGCCATAGATGGAGGCACAGTGTCAGGTAGCTGATTAAAACTTTTATCTGTCTCCCTGGATGTGATAGAGCAGCTGCCAGTTGTCTGAAAAGTGCTGCAATGGAGAGCCGAACACCTCTTAGGCTGATAACGCCAGCTGGGTCTAAATGTTCTTCAGTTTATTGTTAAGGGATTTCTGAAAATGTTTTCCACAAAATGAAAATGTTTGAGCGTGTGTTAATTCATACAACTACAAAAGAAATGGCTGGTGGCTTTTTATATGTTGTGTAATCTACATCATTTATTTATTCACTAATCTTTCTACAACAGGCTCAAATGAGAAAAATCTGACAGAATAATGAAATATTGTAAGTGTTGATAATCACCAGTACGGATGGAGGAGAAGGATTATATCTGGAGTAAAGAGCTGACATTCACCATAAGACTAAATGGGAGGAAAAACAGATTTTTAATTGAGCTTTTGCCAGAGGCTCATAGAAATCAGACTTGGTCCATATGTTCTCCACCCTTGTGCCGTTGAAATATCAAGTGTAAGCAATAATTGGAAAAATGCTTACAGCTTTAGCTTCAGCATTTTTAATTTAAAGAGCAGCATTTTCCTAGTATATCATGAGGATAATGTATTTTATGCTAAATAAGGGAATTAAAAAAGGAGTCCTTTAAATCCCTTTTAATTTTTCTGTTTTCCATTTAAAATAAAAATGAATTTAATTAGTGTATTTTCTGAGAAGCTATAAAAAATAATCCCACAGGAGCTATTGAATAAGAACTGACAACAAAAGTATGAACACTGATTTAATTTAAAATGCAACACATGTGAACACACACTTGTTTTCTTTTTACATTTAAATTTTAATTAATTAAAATAATGATTTGCGTATACATTTTCAGGACTCAAGCAGTCTACCCACCATCCTAATTCTAGAGGAAAACCAAGAAATGGATGAAGTGATGGAAGAAACTCGACTATCAGTGGAGCACTTTCTGCAAGTGAATACAGCTTTTATACTGCATAATGATCTAAAATACAACCTCTTCACTCTGTACTATTTTGGGTTTAAAGGAGGTTGTTTCTGATGAAATAATGGGCCGCTCTCAACCAGTGTTCCAGTTTTTGTGTCCACTTGATAAATTGCTTAATGAGGAGGTACATTATGGAGGAGTGTGGGGTCTTCTCAGCGGCTTGGCGTACTTCCTGACACCTGGGCAAGAAGAAGAGGAGGTAAGAGTTTGTCAAATATCAGCTGCTTTTCTCTATCTGCATAGTGGTGAAGTGGGGCTCTGTAGAATATTTGTATACTGACCTCCTAATTTAATTATTCAAATTTGTACTGTGACAAGATCATATATCTAGCCAAGTCAGTGCGATTTGGGAAACAGGAACTTTTCTTTTTTCTTTAATAATACCAAAGAAAATGCATACAGCCAAAATTACCAGTTTAAAGCCACATTACCTGTTTTTCGAATCACAGAAGGAAAAAGCAAGCATTTAAATCTAACTAAGCCGTTTTTAGCGGACTAATTCACACTTGGCAATCAATAATACATTTAATAATGAGATGCAGACAGCCTTCAGTAGACGGCCTTCTTTTTTTCCATAAAGTGGAACAGTTACAATAAACTGCATAGGAAACAAAATTTACTTTAACTCATATTCAAAGTAAACATTGGCTTGATTATTATATAATTAATTGCCAGTTGGAAAATCATTGTAATTCTTTTAATAAGGACAGATTGGGTATTTCTGTTCTCATAAGTGAATTGTACAGTAATGCTCCATTATTCCGTTTTAGTGGCATGTGAGTGAAAAGAACTCTTTTGAGCTGTAATTCTTGTAACCTCCAACCTCCTTTTCTTTACAGATGGGTAGTCCTCAAAATGAATTCCCCAAAGAGGTCACAATGTCAGATTCCAAATCAAAGGCTCCTCCAGACAGTCCAAGCATTTCATCTGCAAGAGATATTTCGAGCCCTACCATACCTACTATTATTATCTCACCTTGTGACACTCCCGAAGAGCCACCCAAAGAAAATGAAGCAGAAAATGAATCGCCGTCTGCCACCACCTCTGTTCAAGACAGAACAGAGGACTCTGATAATCTTATTGCCTCTCATTTTAAAATGCTGTTTAAAGGATTGAGCCGCTCTAAGTCACAGGAGTCGCTATCCCAAGCCAAAATCACAGATGACGAGGAGCAGTCCAGTCAGAATGGAGAAGGTGAGACTGCAGAGGTTTCCACGCAGTATTCAATCTTTGCACGATCAAATAAAAAGGAGAAAATAAGCTTCAAAGTGTCTAATGGGCCAAGCAAGGCTAAAACAAAGGACCAGGGAACTTTACCGAGAGGAGAGGATTCCTCCGGTCAGAAGTGTCAAGCCAACTGGGAACAGCAGGAGACCACCAAAGTCATATTTGATCTGCTCAAAGAAATATCGGGTTAGTGACAGTTTTCACCTAAATATAACTAGTTTGCTTTTCATTTTTTAATACATTTGCTTAGACAATGGTTATATGCACATTTGGAGGCATTTGTTGACAAGTAACTATTCACACTCATGTATGTTTAGAAAATAGTTTGTCTTCTTGTTATATATAAACTTTGTGTTTTCTTCTAATAAGACAAATTTGTAAAACACTAAATTACCTTCACCTAACATGTTTCCGGCACTGCAGTAACACTTCCACCTTTGTCAGAGGTGTCAGCTGACTGCTGCTGTGTCTCTTATCAGCTGTTGTTCCTCGGCATGGTCAATTTAACATTTCTGGCAAATCAATCAGACTGACCATGCCTACCGTCACGTGGTGGTCTCTGGAGAAATGACCAACACCCCCTTGCCCCTTAGCCTCTCTTATCCATCTTTTGTATTTGTGCTCCTCTGTTCCTACTATTTTAGCTCTGTCCCAGTCCATGACATGTTTTTTCCTTTTGCAGTGGCCGAATATTGTGGACTTTAGGTTTTCTTGCGTTGCCTTTTCCTTCTCAGATCTTGTTAGTCATGTTGTAGTGTTCTTTTTTTCTTGTGTTGATTGTTCTCCCTGTCTCCCGAATGTATGTTTTATGGTAAGTTTTGCAAAACGTTTTGTCTTTTGGGTGAACGAGGAGTTGCCGGAGTTTGGTGTGTGGTTTTATTATTGTGCTGATGTGTTTTCCTAGTGCTCTTTGTATCTGTTCTGTGGCCTTCCCATATGTATGACAGTGTCACTATTTCCTTGTGTTCGGTTCGCTTGTGTTTTGGTCATTTTATTATTATTTTTTAATGTTTTTACCAGTTGTTTTTCTTTTTGAATGGCCCATGTGGTATATTGGCATTGTTTGAGTGCTTGATGTGCTGTTATTCCCTGATCCTGTCCTCTTGCTCTGTGATGGTGTTGATACATTCAGATAATATTATTACACCTGGTAGTTTATGTGTGGTGGGGTATTCCGAGGTACAGAGGAGATATTGATCAGTATAAGTTGGTTTCCTGAATAATGTGACATCAACAGCTGTTTTGGTGAATGATGTAACGTGTGAAATCAGTATCTCGTCTTCTTGTATTGTGATGTAAAAACACCAAAGCACCCGCGGATGTCACATTACACATTGTACAGGAAAGAATAACACAGGACTAGACATTCAAAAAATGCACTGATAAAACCACATACTTACAATACAAAGGCAAAATATACAGACAGAAAGAGGGCTTTGCAATGAGTGACCCAATAGAACAGCTACAAAGATCACTAGGAAAACACAACATCAGTGCAATAATAAACCAACACACCAAACTCCGGCAACTCCTGGTTCACCCAAAAGACAAAAGCCAACAATAAGTGTAATAAGTGCAATGTCATCTACGAGATTCCGTGCAGAACATGCAATAAAACATTCATTGGGGAAACGTGAAGAAAAAAGAACACCAAAAAGAGTGCAAGAAAGAAACTACAACACAACTTGATCTGAGAAGGAAAAGGCAACACCCGAAAGCCTAAAGTCCACAATATCCAACCACTGCAAAAGGGCAAACCATGCCATGGACTGGGACAGAGGTAAAATAGTAGGAACAGAGGATCACAAATACAAAAGATGGATACAATCAGGAAGCGGGGCACATGGACCATCAACAGAGACGGGGGCGTTTACCTTGGCTCACGCATGGGACTCACTTCTCCAGAGACTACCATGTGACAGTAGGGTTGGTCAGACTGATAGATTTGCCAGATCTGTTAAATTGCCCAAACCTAGAAACAACAGCTGATAAGAGATACGTCACAGCAGTCTGCTGACCCCTCAGACGAAGGTGAAAGTGTTACTGCCAAAACATGTCGGGTAAATAAGATATTTAGCTTTTTACAAATTTGTCTTATTAGAACTGTCACTATTCTAGAGACCAGAAGTGAACATGATAATTTTACAAGAAATAATTATAATGCTATCATTGTAAATCTAAGTATATATATATATATATATATATATATATATATATATATATATATATATATATATATATATATATATATATATATATATATATACTATAGTGTATATAGAGTATACTTCTTAACACCAACATTGGATTATTAGGAACAAATATTTTTCAGTGAATGCTCATTTTTAATTTAATGGTGCTTTGTTGAAGGTGAAATGTCTCCTGAGGGTTTTCACATGTTTTGTTTCAAACCCAATGAGAATGACAGATGAAAGCGTTCAAACTTTGTGTTTAGAAAATCAAACTGAAGAAAAAAAACAAAACAAAACAGATACCAGACTATAAAACGATCATTTCAGTGTTATGTTTGCTGAGACGTGTGTCATTTGTGGAGGGAATCACTGAAGCCTCTGTCAACCGCGCTTTCATGTTTACTCTGACATTTGCTCTCATAAATAGCTCTGTGTGAAGGGTAATCTGTTCATTGAGGTGTGCCACTGCATCACAATTCACTTAAGCACCTGCTCACTATACTGTCTCCAGAAATAATGTGGCTTTGTTCTTATAGGAAACTCCATCCTTTTAAACATATTTGATGCTATCCTGAAACCTGTCATGCCAATTTTGAAAAAGTAAGTATTTTGAGTTTTAATACATTTATAGTGATAAATCATGGCAGAAAGTAAAAATGTGTCATCAAAACTTTTCATTGTTTGAGGGAGGAATCATGGACATAATCAAGTGGCTTACTGTTATAACCAGAAGTTTGACAGTAAAAATAATTGGTCAACATTTTTATTCATTATTGTCTTTCATAAATATTTTGTGGACAAATACTGTATATTGGAGGGTGATTTTATTATGTGTGGTAGAGAACATATTAATGCACTATTGTTATGCATTAATTCACTGTGAGTATTTTTTGTGTGTGGGTGTATTTCCTTCTCCACAGAAAAATAAACTCTTTCTTGAACAAAATGAACCCGACCGAAGCACAGATGGCGGCATATATCGACACGCTCCGTGCCAAACTGTGGCCGTCCAGTCCTGCAGCTCCTAGTGCTCCTCGGACAGAAGAAGAGAAAAATGAGACTCGGGAGCGAGCTCACAGTCTCATCAATGCTAAATGTTAGCATTAACTGCTTTTATACAGTTAACTTTAAATATCCATCCTCTATGAAATGTTAATATTCATATTGTTCTTTCAGATTCAAATGTTCTTGTGCTAAAGAAGACCGACATGGAGACGGTTTTTAATATTTTTCAGGACAGAGAAGCCAATAAAACACTGGTTTATGTAAGTACGGAGCAATAGTCCTATATAATGGTTGTTTGTTAATTTACTGTAACAAAACTGCTCTGTTCTTCATGGGCTTTTGATAGATGCTCCTGTCTTTCCTACTGAGGGAGTTTTTACCTAATGAACATTGCCTTAATGTGAGTACTGCTGCTCTCCAAAAAGTGACCAATATTTGACCTGTGGATTACTGATTGTCATTTTAACTTATGCACAATAGGTTTTAAATGCTGTTTTTAAATACTTGTGGTGTTTTTACCTCAAATGCAAAAATCATGCTGTGAACATCTTTACTTTATTTTACTGAGTATATTATTTTTTTTATAAAAACATTTTGTCACTGTGAACACGATTATTATCATATACCATGATTTCTAAACTCAGGGGAGTTCAACTGAAGTTCATTAATGTCTGTTTTATAAGAGGATCTTTTCACATTAATTTGCTCAAATAATTTGGTTACTCATGCACTTTTTTGTTACTGTTTATTTTGATTTACATTTTACAAGTACCAAATCACATGGTTGATCATCACTTCAGAGAAGAGACTGAACCACTGTCAGAAGAGGCACCAATATTATATGATGTTACAATGTAAATTCATACATTCCAAATAAATGTTAAGGAAAAACACAGTTGATTTGGGGATAAATGATGTATGTACAAACATAAGTAAACTCACCTGTGCATAACACAAGTACCCTATCTTCTGAGCCATGTGCTAGGATGGATCAATAAAATCTTTACTCACTGAAGATGTGTGAAGAATCCCTCAGTCGTCCAGGTAGATATTGGACCAAATAAACTTAGTCCAGTTGACAAATTGAATTTCTCCTTTTGCCATTTTCTCACTGATGGTTTCATTTATTTTACCATTCTAAGACTTTAGCTGCATAGCTGTGTGAAAAAATACATTACCTTGCCTGCTGTTAGGCTATTGACCAACCATAAACCATAACCTACGCAATGACTATTCAATTCAGGACCAAAAAGTTTTTGTGAGCATAAATCACTTTTTAATAATCTGATACAGTACCTTTTGAGCGTTGACTCCTCCGCTCCAGCAGGGGGCACTTCGGAGACCCGCGCCAGTAACAAACATGTCTGCGCCCTGAAACGGCTGACAGCGGCGTGAAGGTTTAAGACGACCAACAAACAGGTAAAACACGCACATTAATTGGACTTCGGTGATGCGGTGCTTTGTCTGTCACAAAGTTATCAGATCTGTTTGATGGTCGCTCACTGATTTTACACCTGCGGAGCTGCTTCTGTGTGCTGCTCAATGTGACTTCAAAGATCAAAAGATCAAAGTCAGCTTTATTGTCAATTCTGCCATATGTGTTCAACATACAGTGAATCGAAATTTCGTTTCTCTCTGGCCAGGTAGTGCAAAAAGACAGTGTACAAAATACAATATGAAGACAAAACACAACAAAAACTATCTAAGACAGAGATCTAAAGTTAAAACTAAAGTCTAAGATCTAAAATCTTAAAGCAGTGCAACATAATAAATAAATGCCTATATACAGATTTCCAAAGTGTGCAGTGTGCATCAAAATGTGCAATGGAAAATACAGCAGTGACTTGTGGTCAATGCTGTTGTATCCCAACGCTGTTGTATCCTCATATCAGACAGCAGTAATCATCAGTGAACTTTACACTTAATTGAAATATTTCATAAATTTTATTCACCTGAGACTTGGTTGGTTACTCAAACGTTAAAAAGACATAATTGCTCAGTATTTTGAGTTTACCAAAAGCTCTCTAAAAGCAATAATCTTTACTTCCTCACAGCCAGGGTTGTGCAGCAGATTTATACCACAGAGAGGAGACATATTTGGACTTTGAGCCGGAGGGTCTAGACTGATTTAATGAAACATGTTTGCTACTGTCAGTTTACAATATTGACATGTTTGGTGTAAGTTACAGTGCTTCAGGTAAAAACAAGTTAAGATGTATGATCGTAAAATATTTGAGCAGTAACTGATAAGCCTGAGAAAATCCCACCAAAGCTGTCTCTTTTTCAGGGGGTCAAATGTATTAAAAATGACCAAATCTAACAGAGCTGCAGTGAAGGCCTGGAATAGCACTGCTGAAGAAACCCAAGGATGATTCAGAGCCACCAAAAGCTTCTCTTTACTCCTCCTCCATAGTCCTTACTGGTCCTCAATGGTCCTCACTGTTTCTCACTGTTGATGGCCCAATTTTAGATGCAGCCCCAATGTTTGATCATGTCCATGCGTTAAGATCCATATGATGTATTATTACACTGTTAAATAGGCTCTGTGATCCCTGGAAAAGAAAGTAGCTTCATATTTAAGGTGCACTGCACTGTACTGTACTGTGGAACATTTCAGGCAAAGCAAGCCATAACATTTCCATGGATGGAGAAGTAGGTGGGGGACAAATATAAGATAAGACTTCATTGATCTCACATAGGAGTTCACTTGCTACAATAGCTCCAGGCAGTTTAGTGCAGGAGAAAGTTTAAGCAAGAAAGTGCATGCAGACAAAAATAAAATAAGTAATAATAATAAAACAGTAACTGAGAGAGTATGGAAAAATATTGCACGTTTGGACTTTATAGTGGAGTTATACACTCTGATAGCAGTGGGGATGAAGGATCTGCAGTAGCGTTCCTTCTTGCACTGAGGGTGCTTCAGTCGGCTGCTGAAGGAGCTTCTCAGCTCCTCTACAGTCCGGTGTAGAGGGTGAGAGGTGTCATCCATGGTGGATGTAAATTTGGCCAACACCCTCCTCTCAGTCACTTTCTCCACAGAGTCCAGAGGACAGCCCAGGACAGAGCTGGCCCTCCTGACCAGCTTAATAAGTCTTTTTCTGTCCCGCTCTGTGCTGCTCGGGGCAAAACTTTGTTTCTAAAATTAGGCTTGTGAGGGGGACACTAAGATGTGTAAGGAGTAGGGATGTAAATTATCGATTAATTCATTAATTGATAGTTGATTGACCTTATTGATCGATTAATGATTAACTGATAAGCTGCGTTTTTCACCTGAATTTTAGTGTTTCAATAGGGTCTTTAAGAATATAAAAAAATATATCATAGTATTATTATATTGTATATTCCTCAATTAATTATTCCTTAGTAAAAAGCAGACGAATGTATTGATGCTGAATAACAAAATACAGTAATCCCTCGCTCTATCGCGGTTTGCAGATTTTTTTTTTATTGATTTTTTTTTTATAGTGTAACATTTTTTTATAGTGTAACATTGTGTTCTGTCCTGATTGGCTAAGAGACTAGACCAGGACTAAACGTGGACTGGACCAGGTCTAGACCAGAACTAAACCAGGTCTGGACCAGGTCTGGACCTGGACTGGACCTGGACTGGACCTGGACTGGACCGGGACTCGACCAGGTCTGGACCTGGACTGAACCAGGATTGGGCCGCTGCGTGCCGCTGCTGGTTTCGTGCGGCTGGTTTGTGGCTCGGGGCCCGGGCCGCAGGCCAGCCGCGCAGGACCAGCAGCGGCACGTTGCGGCGCATTCCTGGGCCCCGCGGTTCGATCTCGCCTCGCGCATACACCCGGGGCTGCAGAGCAGTGCCGTTGGTGCCTGCGGCCGGCTGTGAGTCGAACGCAGCGCGGTGCACGGTTGCCTTGTTTCGTGACCACGCGGGTGCGCGTGTTCGCGATTAGCGATTAATTACAATTAATGCATTTTGTTCGACTAACGTCTTAATCGACAATTAATCGTTAATCAATTAATTGTTGACATCCCTAAGGAGTATCTAGTATTTTTTATTTAATTTTGGTAAAGCAGACCAAATCAGTCTCTTCTCTCCCTTTTCAATAACATTAATTGAAGACAATGAATCCTTATCTCTTTTTTGAAAAACACTATAATTTCCGTTGGCCCACTAATGCATATTTGTTTGGCCTGTCTAGGCACCCTTTGGCATTTTTGGCCTACACATTGAGTATACTGTAGTAGTTACTGTCCAAATATTTCATTAGTAATTTGTTTTTTTTTGTTGGTGATGGTATAGCTTACTCCATTTACTCTGTATTGCTGTGTCTGAACTAAGAGATGCCTAAAATTTAGAACTTTTAGAATTTTCCTGGTGTATCTGTAATTGGAGGCATCATTAGTCGCATCATCAATCTTATTCCCCTCTGTGACATACTATAAGATGAAAGCCCCACAGAAACCTTTAATGTCATTTTGGTACTTTACAACTTTGCCATATTTTTATTTTTATTTATCACTTCTTTGCTTTCCTCTTGGGTCAGTCCTTCGTTGTTGCGGTTTGTTGTAGATTTATTCCCATGGCTGGCAGTTTGTAACATTTTCTGTCGTGCCATTCAAAGTGATGGGGAGAGGGGAAATGTAAATCATCCAAGCCAGTAAGAAAACTGCCTCACTGGGACTTGGATCACAGGCAGTAGAGGGATAATGCATGCAGCGACCAATGCCCATCGCTCTTCACACAAACTCTGGATTCAACTATCCATGGTGGCTGCTGTGATGGACATTTCAAAGTGGAGCCCATCTGCTCCTCCACTTAACCACATTAGTTTTGCTTTGTCATTTCACCTACGCATCACATGAGAATCAATATAGACACCTAAAGCATTAAAGGTGCATTACGTAACATTTCTACTGGAGGCACCACCACCTGCTTATGTCCATAGAAAGGTTATTGCTTTGTCTAGAAAGTTCAGTATGGTATCTATCACAATTGAGATAAGCAGATGACAGCACTACGCTACGTTACAATTCAGATCTGTGGAGAGTCGCCCCTATTCACAAAACTAATTACTGTATTTTTGAGCAATAGAAACGCCCATAATAAATAATTGCTAATGTTTAATGTCACACCATGGAACATTCCAGGCAAAGCACATCTCTATGGACACAAGCAGAAATGTGCAACTAAGTCTTCACAAAGTTAGAATTTGGTTCAAGTTTTCAAAGTTTTCACTAATGGTGGGTTGCTTTTATGCTGCAGTAATAAATGGTTTGCTTTGTTTTTTCGTTTTTATGGCTAATCTGGTTGTGCTTTGTCACTTAGTTTAAGCTTAGAATCAATATTTTGTGGACAACATTTTGTGAAGTATTAGGCCTTAATATGCATGCATTCTGTGTTTGATGGGTCGGTTTTTTGTGTGTACAATAGAAATGGCGAGTACTCTCCTGTCACATACAGTGGCTTGCGAAACTATTTGGCTCCCTTGAACTTTGTGACCTTTTGCCACATTTCAGGCTTCAAACATAAAGATATAAAACTGTAATTTCTTGTGAAGAATCAACAACAAGTGGGACACAATCATGAAGTGGAACACACTTTATTGGATATTTTTAACTTTTTTAACAAATAAAAAATGAAAAATTGGGTGTGCAAAATCATTCAGCCCCATTGAGTTAATACTTTGTAGCGCCACCTTTTGCTGCGATTACAGCTGCAAGTCGCTTGGGGTATGTCTATCAGTTTTGCACATCGAGAAACTGATATTTTTGCCCATTCCTCCTTGCAAAACAGCTCGAGCTCAGTGAGGTTGGATGGAGAGCGTTTGTGAACAGCAGTTTTCAGTTCTTTCCACAGATTCTCAATTGGATTGAGGTCTGGACTTTGACTTGGCCATTCTAACACCTTGATATGTTTTTTGGTGAACCATTCCATTGTAGCTTTTGCTTTATGTTTTGGATCATTGTCTTGTTGGAAGACAAATCTCCGTCCCAGTCTCAGGTCTTTTGCGGACTCCATCAGGTTTTCTTCCAGAATGGTCCTGTATTTGGCTCCATCCATCTTCCCATCAATTTTAACCATCTTCCCTGTCCCTGCTGAAGAAAAGCAGGCCCAAACCATGATGCTGCCACCACCATGTTTGACAGTGGGGATGGTGTGTTGAGGGTGATGAGCTGTGCTGCTTTTACGCCAAACATAACGTCTTGCATTGTTGCCATAAAGTTCGATTTTGGTCTCATCTGACCAGAGCACCTTCTTCCACATGTTTGGTGTGTCTCCCAGGTGGCTTGTGGCAAACTTTAAACAACACTTTTTATGGATATCTTTAAGAAATGGCTTCCTTCTTGCCACTCTTCCATAAAGGCCAGATTTGTGCAGTATACGACTGATTGTTGTCCTATGGACAGATTCTCCCACCTCAGCTGTAGACCTCTGCAGTTCATCCAGAGTGATCATGGGCCTCTTGGCTGCATCTCTGATCAGCCTTTCCTTGTATGAGCTGAAAGTTTAGGGGGACGGCCAGATCTTGGTAGATTTGCAGTGGTCTGATACTCCTTCCATTTCAATATTATTGCTTGCACAGTGCTCCTTGGGATGTTTAAAGCTTGGGAAATCTTTTTGTATCCAAATCCAGCTTTAAACTTCTCCACAACAGTATCTCGGACCTGCCTGGTGTGTTCCTTGTTCTTCATGATGCTCTCTGCGCTTTAAACAGACCTCTGAGACTATCACAGTGCAGGTGCATTTATACAGAGACTTGATTACACACAGGTGGATTCCATTTATCATCGTTAGTCATTTAGGTCAACATTGAATCATTCAGAGATCCTCACTGAACTTCTGGACAGAGTTTGCTGCACTGAAAGTAAAGGGGCTGAATGATTTTGCACGCCCAATTTTTCGTTTTTTATTTGTTAAAAAAGTTTAAAATATCCAATAAAGTGTGTTCCACTTCATGATTGTGTCCCACTTGTTGTTGATTCTTCACAAGAAATTACAGTTTTATATCTTTATGTTTGAAGCCTGAAATGTGGCAAAAGGTCACAAAGTTCAAGGGAGCCAAATAGTTTCGCAAGCCACTGTATATCAGGGTTCTAGGGAGGGCATTGCTTATTTCAGACTAGGGATGTCAACAATTAATCGATTAACGATTAATTGTCGATTAAGACGTTGGTCTGCTCAGCAGCCCCGGTGTAAGCGCGAGGCGAGATCAAACCGCGGCGCCCGTAGTCTCAGCCCGAGCCACAAACCAGCTGCACGAAACCAGCAGCGGCACGTGGTGGTTTAATCCTGGTTTAGTCCAGGTCTAGACCTGGCCGAGTCCTGGGTTAGACCTGGTTTAGACCTGGTTTAGTCCACGTTTAGTCCTGGTCTAGTCTCTTAGCCAATCAGGACAGAACACAATGTTACACTATAAAAAAAAAATTGAAAAAAAAATCTGCGAACCGTGATAGAGCGAGGGATCACTGTATTCTGTTATTCAGCATCAATACATTTGTCTGCTTTTTACTAAGGAATAATTAATTGAGGAATATACAATATAATAATACTATGATATATTTAGGCCTATGACTCAGTGTAGCTTATATTCTTAAAGACCCTATTGAAACACTAAAATTCAGGTGAAAAACGCCGCTTATCAGTTAATCGTTATCGATCGATAAGGTCACTATCAATTAATGAATTAATCGATAATTTGCATCCCTATTTCAGACACTATATACTATATACCAAATGCAGCTATTTCAAATACCACCTATATGTCTTTATTGTGTCTCAAATAAACTTGTTAGCTGCATATCGGATAAGTCCCAATATAGCTTCCATTGTGTGACCTTGTATCATGAGTTCTCTTGGGACACCTGTCTTCCTCCTGTTCAGACATATGCAAATGAATTGAATTGAATCAAATTTACATATAGTGCTTATAGTGAGAGCAGATGTCTCATATGCTAGACAGTGGACATAAGCTCCGACCAGCATGAAACGGGAGAACGCTCCAGGATAAAAGAGAAAATGCAAATGTGATCTGCTGTTAATACTGCAAAACTAAGATGATTATCAATATTGTGATAAACAGCAGAAATATATTTTGTGCTTTGTATAAGAAAATTGACACTGCCTACACCATCTTCCCTTACAAAGTCTTAACCAGGATCAAAACAAGGCTAATGAAATGCAGAACATTTTAAATTTGTAAAGAGCTCTTCAGCATCCCTGTATATTCTGTTTTAATATGTTACCCTCTTAAAAAGGTATTTTAGAAATGTTGGAAGGTATTTTCTTAAACATTAAAAAACAACAAATTAAATCAATAGTGAATGGACATCAACCCCAGTCAAAGAAAAGGCATGAATAATTCACAACCTAAAATACAATAGGACATTTAATATCTGAATTGCCATTTTATTGTACTGTTTTTCTTTAACAAGTGCTAAATACAATCAGAATTTTTTTCAGAATGAAATCTCTGCTCTACTCAATGTGAAAGGCATGTAGGCATCTACTACTACTACTACTACTATTACTAATACTAATACTAATACTAATAATACTACACCACTTTACAATACAGTGAACCCTCGTTTATCGCGGGGGTTAGGTTCCAGAAATAGCCCGCAATAAGTGAAATCCGCGAAGTAGGACAATTTTATATTTTACAATTATTCTACATGTTTTAAGGCTGAAAACGCTTCACCAGACACATTATACACCTTTCTGAGACTGGTATTAACATTTTCTCACATTTTTCTCTTGTTTAAACACTCAAACTTTTGTAGATTTTCATTAAAATATATTAATAGTGGGGCGGGGGCACGTGACACGCGGGCACGTGCGCGCGGGCACGTGCGCGCGGACACGTGCGTTTGTTTTGGTACCACATATCCATGCCATGTGCGAAAGTCGAGTGGAAAGCGACCTGGATATCATTTTGGGCAAGACTCAAGCCACTGCTAACAGTGCCGAACCGCTAACAGACGCCTCTGAGCACCACAAGACCAGGTAAGACCAACCTGCGCTCACAAGAGTTGGTTGCATTTCACCCCGGCTCCAAAATCAGACCGCTATCAATGCGTCGCCAATACTCCACAGCTCTCTAGGACGGGGTCGGGTTCATCCTCTCGTCCTCTCACGGGGAAGAGCCACTGTCTCCACAGTGCGCGCGAGTGTCCTCTCCCCGCTGCGGCTCCCCCGGACGCCGCAGCGGGCCCGTCCATGTTGATTCTTGGAAGAGTCCATGTTGATTCTTGGCTCTTCCATGGTCCGGCTCGCACTCTCTTCCATGGCTCGTGCAAGTAAACAAAGGCCACACCTCCTGTCACCCAGGCGCTCTCGTGAAGGAAATCTGAGACTCTGTCCCTACCATCCCTGGTCTAGACCTGGTTTAGTCCTGGTTTAGACCTGCTTTAGTCCTGGTTTAGACCTGCTTTAGACCTGGTTTAGTCCTGGTCTAGTCTCTTAGCTAATCAGGGCGCAGGACAGAATGTTACACTGTAAAAAAAAAGTTACACTATAAAAAAAATTGAAAAAAAAAAAAAAAATTGGAAAAAAAAAATCCGCGAAACAGCGAGGCCGCGAAGAGTGAACCGCGATACAGCGAGGGTTCACTGTACTATACTATTAAATTATACTGACTTTTCAAGTATATGACCTCATTATAATAATATTATAACATCATTACATATGTTCTGCAATTATGGTTTAATATAGAGATCGTAATAAGGATGCACCAATACCACTGTTTTGAAAACCGATACGAGTATAATCATTTCTGTACTTGACGATATTGAGTGCCGATACTGATACTTTAAGCACCACACCACATAAACATACACTGAGTGCGCTTACATGCACATCAGTATCCCGGTTATTAAAGAATAAAGAATAAGCGCTGAAGGTGAGTCTGTTCTGTGCATATATCACGTTGGAGATGGTTCAAACTTTTCAGAGATGATATGTCTGCAGGTCATACATGTGCAGCGTAGCTCTTTATTGAACAGTCATTTCACTCATGTACAGTCGTTTTATTTATCCCAGTTTCTCATAACTAGGATACTGAAACCAGGATACTGCGTAATGCGTTGTGTAATAGTGGTATCAGTGCGTGTTATAGACAAATGTTTCACGAGTACGAGTATATTAAGGAAGTATCGTAACCCAAAACATGCTCCAAGTAAAATCCTCCAGCTTAGGTCCTGACCAAGCCGAGCAATAAGATCATGGACATGGGTCCCCGGGCGCCTGAAAGACGAGCTGCCCACTGCTCCTGAAGGATGGGTCAAATGCAGAGGAATAATTTCCATACGGGGATGAATAAAGTCTTCGTCTTCTTCGTCTTCTTCTTCGTCTTCTTCTTCGTCGTCTTCTTCTTCTTCTTCTACTACTACTACTATTACTACTACTACTACTACTACTACTACTACTACTACTACTACTACTACTACTACTACTACTACTACTACTAGATCGATAGATTAATATAAATTTTAGTATCGTGACAAAACTAATCCATTGAATAGTGAATGTCATTAGCAGTGCCTTCTACTAAATAATCCTGTCCATTAAGACTTTTAATTATCCCTGTGAAGTCACAACTGTGTTTCATTTTGCTTCTGTTTGTATTGCAGAAAGTTAGCGAGACATGATTTTTTAGTTAAAATTATTTTAGACTCAAATGATGGCCTGTCAATCAAACCCTGATCCAATCCCCTGGTGCATTCACTTAAATTAAAGTAACATCTAGTTTAACTTTACTCTGCTAGTTTTGTTTCTGTATTTTGGGGGTGATTAAACGGGCGGCTGGTTGTGAAGATGGGGTGACACCACTGACACCTTCTCAGTCTTGAGGGATTGTTCAGTCTTTTGGAGTACTTGGTTTTATTTGACTGGCCTTTAGCACTTGGCATCCAGCGATCAATAGCTCTGGAGATTGAAGGCATGAATACTAATGCAGCAGAACAGCATTGGCATATTAGCAGCTCTGCGTGTAACTTGTATGTCAGAATTATCTCTTCATTTTGCTTGTGAATGACCCTTTTCATTTTTTGTCTTTTCATTTCCAAGGTCAAAACAACAAAGTGTCTCTATTGAGTATCTTTGCACATATATTGGCAAAATAAGCCACTGTGTGTTACTAGTGAAATAATAAGTAATGTCACCATCAAACCAGTGGTTAAACCGACCCCAAAGCTAAGTGAAAATTAACTGAATAAAATTGCAACACAAGTCAAAATTCAGCACTAATCTGCATTTATATTTCTGTAATATACTTTATTGTACTTTATTGTGATCTGATCTCCCATCATCTGTTTATCTTACCTTATGACACCAGGTGTACTCATGTGATTCAGGATTAATTTCTGACTTTTCCCCATGGTATGAATTGCTTAAAGGTGCACTGTGTGACATCTTGAGGGGGGATAAGATAAGATAAGATATGCCTTTATTAGTCCCTCAGTGGGGAAATTCCAGTGTTGCACAGCACAAAAAAGTAACGTCCGCCTCTGCGCGTCCTTCGTAGCAGCTCCTCCGGCGCACAACTGCGCCGCGCAGCGCACATAGCAACGCACATAGCAACGGTGAAAAAGTTAAAATCCAGAGAAAATAGAGGTTGAAATGGAGCAGAAACATCGTGTTTCTGAAGCACTTATCCTTATACACATAATCTTGTGTATAAGTGTGCAAACGAACAAGCAGGTAAGAGCAGAAAAAAAGTTGGAAAATAACGGAGCGCGTTGCAACCAGCTCCGGCTCTCTGCTCAAAAATACCTGCAAACATGCGATGACTCCACTGGTCTGACTTGTAACTTTATCTATTGGCTTTATCTATTGGCTGCTTTTTTCATAGAGATACACATATTGAATGCCATACTTTGCAACATTCCAGGCAAAGAAATTGTATTTACTTAATAGGCAAGCAGAGGGCTACAGTGGCATATTGGCACTTTTTGGCTTAGTATCATGTATCCACATTATGTGAAAAGTTTCACATTATAACATGATATTTATCACGTTATAATGGCAAAAGGAGAAATTTAATTTGTCAACTGGGCAAAAGTTTATTTGGTCAAATACGTTTCAAGCTGCTTCTTCAGTTCTGGTCCGACGCTGGTGGAAACTGCCCGTAACTGGCTGCAGGGAGGAGCTAACTACAATAAAATTACTTTGAAACTACTACACCTATTTGTTTACAGTTTCTGTTAGTTAGGTAAGCCTATTAAATATGCAGTGGGAGTGGAGTGTGGGATCTTGTTAGCAGAAACATTCAGGGTCATAATGGGTGTTTTCACACCTCTGGACCTGACCTGCTGCCCTATTGTTTTCTTTGTTTTGATTTAGGTTTGAGGATAGAGTTATAGATGGAAGACAAATGATGTCTGAGACCTCTATTTCTGTTCAAGGAAGGGTTCTTTTCTTGACAAAAATAGCCTCTTTAGCTCCCCTCTCAAACCAGTTCTTTTCTCTGGCCATGATCTGTACTTCACTGTCCTCAAAGGAGTGGCCCGTGGCTTTTAGATGGAGATGAAATCAAAACAAAGAAAACAATAGGGCAGCAGGTCAGGTCCAGAGCTGTGAAAACACCCATTATGGTCCTGAATGGCTCTGCTAACCAGACCCCACACTCCACCCTCACAGCATATTTAATAGGCTCACCTAACCAACAGAAACTGAAAACAAGTAGGTGTAGTAGTTTCAAAGTAATTTCATTGTAGTTTGCTCCTCCCTGCAGGCAGATCTAAGGCAGTGTCCACCAGCGTCTGACCAGAACTGAAGAAGCAGCTTGGATGAGCTGCGAAACATATTCGACCAAATAATCTTTTGTCCAACTGACAAACTGAATTTCTCCTTTTGCCATGGATTCTACCTGGATGACTGAGGGATTCTTCACACATCACGTTATAATGTGAAATTAATGTTATTTCGTGATATGAAATTATTATGTCATTTCATTATGTGGTATTTTCACATTATTTCGTGATAGTTATTTATCACGTTATTTCATGATATAATGATATGTTCATGTTATAACGTGAAAATGTCAAGTATGGTTTTACTTTCATTTCATTATATGATCAGCCACAGCCAAGCCAGTCACACTTCCCTCAGGGAATGATGGATGTCGCAGTATATGCTTTTATTTCTTCATTGGTCTGAGGCACTGGAAAATATTAACATGTCTTAGGATGGATGGGATTCAAATGAGCAACGGAGGCCTGAAATAACACTACGAAGGCCTGAAATTGTTGGGGTTGTTTAGGTGGAAATCCCAGTCTGATTTGCTGGATGAGCATGAGCATCTAAACCAATATGGCATGTTGCATGGCTGCAGATTCATGCATTTGAAATGCATCCAAGCTGGCTTGGTTGTGACTCAGTCCACGGTTCGTGTTCTGCTGAAGATTCCCATCCCTGAAGAAATGCAGCTGAAGTTAAGACGTGTAAGGCGCCGTCTGTACAGAAACCCAGGCCCAAACTTCTTGTGGCATGTGGACTCCTATGACAAGTTGAAACCATATGGCATATGCATCAATGGAGCAGTGGATGGATTCTCGCGTGTGATCATTTGGCTTCACGCCTACTCCACCTCCGTTGATGAGGTTGGCAGCAGAGGCGGCACTCCTTCTCGTATCCGGTCAGATCTGGGGACCGAGAATTGTGCACTGGAGCAAATGCAGCGGTTTCTAAGAGATACACGATGTGTTTTCCAAAAGATGCTGCATAACTGGGTCAAGTAACCACAATCAAAGAATTGAACAATGGTGGTGATTTCAGTTGCCTCCATAGAATTGCCATGCTTATTTGAATCCCATCCATCCTAAGACGTATTAAAGGTCCCATGGCATGAAATTTTCACTTTCTGAGGTTTTTGAACGTTAATGTGAGCTTCCCTACCCTGTTTAGGCATTTGCGGTCCTTTTCTGCGTTAGAAAAAACACAGCTCAAACGGGCGATTCTGAACAAGGCAACTATGTTACGTCACATCGAAAAAAGAAATGCAAATGCAGTTCCACCACCGTCTTGATGTCCACCCCCTGTCTCTGGAAATCACGCCCAGAGAGTTTGGACCGCGAAGGAGCTACGCAATGCGAAATGCGTGTTTTTATTTGCCTGGAGGCACGTGCGAGTGTTTCTAGGCTCGGAAGTCCTTTACCCGACCCTCTCGACCTCTGAAACAGCAGTGGTTTAATTTTATTATCTGTGAAAATGTGTTTTTTTTTTCATTGAAATTCCTCTCCTTTCTTCCTCCCTTAAAACGCGGAAGTGGGAGACAGCGCACAGCGCACCGCTAAAACAAGGAACCAGCGGGCGCATTTGCGTATTGGGGAACCATTAAGGCACCATATAAAAGCATCAAGAAGTACCATGTCATGGGACCTTTAATATTTCCCAGTTCCTCATGCCAAGAAGGAAATAAAAGCATATACCGCGAGAGACATCCATCATTCCCTGAGGCAAGCGTGGCTTTGCTGTGGCTGAGTTTATAATGAAATGAAAGTAAAACCATACTTGATGTTTTCACGTTATAAAGTGAACATATCATATCATGAAATAATGTGATAAATGCCCATCATGAAATAATGTGATCATATTATATCGTGTAGTAATGTGATAATTTCACATTATAACATGAAAATACCACTACCTTCATGGAAGAAGCAGAGGGCAGCTCATCTTTCAGGTGCCCGGGGGGCAGCACCGTGAAGGGTCTTTGCCCAAGGACCCACACTGGCTTGCTCATTGCCGGGGGGGATTCGAACCCAGGTCTCCTAGGTGAAAGTTATGCATATCGCATAACCAGGCGGTTATGTGATATGCGATACTTTTATGAAAATTCCTGTGAAACAATTCATATTCTAATTTGGATTGTTAACGGAGACCAGTGCCATAGCAATTTTCTTTTGGCTGGGGTTTTTATATTGTTTCTGTGGTCACTGTTTTTAGTCCAGCAGTTATTATTTTGCTTACCTGCACTGAGGGCCTCTCAGTGCTCCTCTCAAGGTCTCCCTGCTCTTGTTATTGTGCTGTTAGCATTACATTTTGTATATTCAAGGTCAAAATCTGTTTATTATGACAGGAATGGTAGTACAGCCTTCTTCTAAAGCGTGCAGATATCTGAAATCACTATTAAAATGTAGCGCCCCCCGCCCCCGCCCCCATACACACACCCCTCATCAGTGCCTAGGGGCACTAGTCTGTCTCCTTCTCCAATATCTCTCCTTATTTGCTATGTATGTATTTAGGCTTTTTTACTATCTTGCAGAGGACCTGCTAAATATTTCCTTATGTAATTGGAGGCTTAGGCAGCTTAGTATTAATGTAAAACTTGTCATTATCTCTTGATGGGCTAGCAAACTTACTGGAAAGTGCAGTTGATTGGCAGGTCTACTTTTAATATTGGAGAGATAAGAAATAATAGGTGTCAAGTCACTTTTTTCCTAGTAATTTCCTCACCGCACACTGTCATACTTTATCTATTATGTACATGGGAACAAAGTGGCTCATGTGCCTAAGACTAAGCACAGACAGACTACTACAGTATCACTTTATTAAGCCCCAACAAGATGAAGGGTTTATCAAATAATGGATCATAAATCTTGAGTAGAAAGTTTGTTGAATAAATTTATTATATCAGGAAAAATCACTGTAATTACCAGTGGGAACTCCGGGCTCAAATGTACCGTGTAATCATGATAAGAGGAGGGAGAAACGCCAGTGAATTATACACGTGTTAACCAGTGATGAACCAAAGACTTCTAAGCATTCAGTTTGTTTGATTTTCTGTCTATTTTCTGTCTAGTTTGATTTGATGGAGAAAAAGGGATATGGTGCGTGACTGTCTATATGCAAGGGTCCTAAAGATATGTGCTTGTCATAAATTCTTGCATACAGAGTTGGAATAAAAGTTGCTAGAATTTAGAGCTGTGCATTTGATTGAATTTTATTGGAGATGTAGTGTTTTAATTGAGAGGTCTACAGCCAATCTTCTGTCAGTAAAACACGTGGTTGGGAGCAGAGTTGAGATTTTGGAAGAAGGAATTTTCTTTTTTTTGTTAAATGGGAATTATTTAAAGTCTAATGATTATGTTCATACAATTAATATTCATAAAGACATTTTTCATTACATTTTAATGACACAACATTTTGATTCATTTTTCCTATTGTCCAGTCCTGTCAGAAATTATAATAAACACATTTTTGAATCACAGTTAGGAGCTATTCGGTCCAGTATTTTTTTTTTTTTTAAACAAGAACTCACTGTTCAGAGGTTAAAGAAATGCATAACTTTAATGTAAATGTGTGGTGATGTTGTTCCTCCTTGATTACTGAAAAATAAGGCTTTAAACTGTATAATTTGTCTTATTTTTTCATAAGATGTTTTGAGCGACTCTCACCACACCTGACAAAACCGTAACAATTTGCCACTTCCCTTCCAGCCGCTGTGCCTTTTCTTCTTCATTTTTCGCTTTTATTACAAATGACAGCAGAGAAATGGCAGGAAACCAGGGAGAGAAAGAAAAAAATGACAACAAAAGAGATATAAACCATGGCTGTCTACTTCATGCTGCCCCCTTAAAAGAGAAACTTTCTACAAGCTGAAAAATAGCTACTCCCACTATGCCTCCATGACACATAGGTGAACGTCTGTAGCTTTTTTGAGTATATTATCTTAAATGTGCGCAGTAAAGCCCTTGCTGCATCAGATTCAATGTTACAGTTTCTGACACAATGCAAAAGCCATAACAAGACCGTTTATCTGCACCACCTGCTGCTACTGGATTATAAGCTGACTGTGATCCAACAGCAAAATTGATTTTCGAAGCCAAATGTTTTCAGCCTTCAAATAAACGCTACGGAGCACAAATCACACAACCCTATGTGGTAAAAGGAGACTTGTGGTATGTAATAAAGGCTATTGAATAGAACTATCAATATGGGGCTCAGTGTTTAGGGCTGCACAAACGTGATTTTTCTGATTCCGATATGATTTGTAATGCATGTTTTCGTAGGATTTTGTTCACTGACAGAATTTTAAACAAAGCAAAGATTAGCCCTATTAGTAGTTTCAGACTTGGTTAGAAAGTTTTGATTTTCATCCTGAAAACTAATTCTTTTGATCATTTTGGACCCTTTGCTGTTTGGTAATTGAAAAAAAATAGATTTTTTTTTTTTTTAAATCAGATTTGCAGCCCTGCATTCAAATTACCTATTAACTTGGAGACGCTTGCTTATTATTGCTTTGACAGCAACAAACAGTGCAAAAAGTGTGGCCAGTGAGGATTAAATGTATTTATGTATTTATTTTGTTATTGCCTGTTGAACCCAGAACCCATAATTCAATTGCAAAACATAATTATTCTTGTGTTGTTTCTCGTGACACACACGTCACAATTGTTGATGCATTGCGTTAACAACTTGTATGATTAATGTGTGAAGCCCAAGGTTTAAGTTTAATTTATATTCTCAGCTCCCATTAATTCATTATGTACTACCTTATTATCAAGTTTTACGCTGGAAATTGCATGTTCTAGGAGGTTGTTAACAATGAGTTTAGACTGGATAGAGTTGAGATAATTGCTGAAAATTAATGAGCAAAACAAGCCAACGCCAACGTAAAATTAACGGTGTGGCTGTATAGGGTTGTTTTGACAGTACTCCCTAGCCTGCTTAGTGTAGCTATCTTATCACTATGCAAATCACTACAGTGAGTTTTATTGTTTATTGTATGTTACCGAGCAAACAACAAAATGGAGCTGCAAAAATGGTTTACAATTCAGTGTGAATAAGGAAAAACATTCATCTCAAGATGCACTGTAAAAGAAAACCTAATGAAGCATCTCTGGACACAAACATTTCAAATTAGCCATTGTCACAAAAGCAGAGTGCTTTTTCGAATGCACTTTTTCCTCGTAAAGTATTCTAGCAGTGCAGCAGGCATTGGCATTGGAAGAAGATTTGACTTGTCTTTTTCAGATGTAATTTGGTTGAGAGATGAAGACCCCGAGGCGAATGCAGAGTTACAAAGGTTATCGACATGAGCCGTCTCAGGTACGAGAGAAGCCCCACAGAGAAATAATTTAGCATCCTGCTTTTATTTCATCAGACTGCTGTGAAAAAGAGGAATAAACCTGGAACATGCCATCGTTTCCCCCGGCGTAGTGGCATTATACCTGTACTAGGGATGACTGGACAATCATTTTGTTGAATATTGTGCTTCTCTTCATTTTTTAATGTAGCTTTATGCTCAGACACACACCTTTCCTCGCCCTCTTGTCCTATTGGTCAGTCTCCATCATGCTTGCCAAATAAACCAATCAAAGTGAAGTGTGAACCCTCAGAAGAAGCGACTTTATTGATCTCACACTGGAGAAATTCGTCTCTGCATTTAACCCATCCTGTTATTAGGAGCAGTGGGCAGCACATTACTGCGCCCGGGGACCATCTCCATGATCTTCTTGCTTCGGCTTGGTCAGTACCTAAGCTGGAGGATTTTACCTATGGTGCAGAAGAAAAAGATGGTTACATGCTTCTTAAAGGGCCCATATTACGCTATTTTCTGATCTATGTTATAACGTTTCCTTATCACAAACATACCTGGAGTTGTGTTTTGTGTCATTCACACATGTTTAAAAAACAAACCCTGCATATTTAGGCTTAGCTCTATTCCACCTTGTGATGTCATGTGCTTATTCAGGAATTTTTTAATTGTGTTTTTTAAACTCTATACACCTTCAGTAGACTCCTTTGGATTATTTCAGCCCTGGAATTGCTAATCAGTTAAGGAAAGGTAAAATGTTAACCTGGGAAATCCCAGGCTGCTTTGCACGATCGTTCCGATCTAAAAGACAGCCTGGCAACTAGGCTAAGCAAGGACTCCTGATTTTGGGCACCAATCAGAGAGCGGGAGGGGTGGAAAGACGGTGACGCGTACTACGCAACAAACGGAAGCTTGTAGTTTGAACTGACAACTGACATGATTGGCTATGGGCTACGTATACGCCAAATGATAAACATTCGTAACGCCCAATAAACGGCCGTTGGCAATCGTAAACCACACCTCCGCTACGAGATATTCAGTAGGTGGCTCCCAGACCATATATCACTTGTGATATGGTCTGGTGTAAACCAGGCAAGTAAAATGTAGCTGTCAACTTGAAAACTACTGTTTCATGACATCACAAGGTGGAACAGAGCATTTTGAGCTTTGGCAAAGTAGGCCTGTGGAATGAAACAAAACAGAACTCCAGGTATTTTTTTGAGGAGGTAACAACATTCTAACATGGCTTAAAGCTCACAAGAGAAATTTTCTTAAAGGGACAGTGTGTAAGATCTTTACCCGTTAATTACCGAAATTGAAGATACCCATTCAAAAATACATTGTTTTTCAAGCCTTTTCACTTCCATCATGAAATCAAAGTATTCTTTTGGACTTAGATATAGTCACATAAAAGGGGGATCTTCCCCATATAGAGGCAGCCATTTTAAATACGAGACCCGCAGAAGGACATTTGTGCTCCGCCTTCGCCTTCGACAAGGCTCGTGGTAGCACCGGAGGCAAAGCAGGCGGAGCGCTCGGCGTGCGCTGCGCAAGAGAGAGGGAGAGAGGTGCGGGTGGGGTGGGGGGAGGCTCGTGGTTTTGGGTAAACAACAAGCATGCTGCTGTATCACACGTCGTAATGGATCTAACGTGCTTTGGACTAAATTGTTTTACTGGATTTTATTCGCTGGATCCTTACGGACAGATTGATACCAAGCTTGTGGTGAAATACAGAGTTTGACCTGTGCAAGGCCTTCAAAGGTAAGCAAAGTAACAAACCTCGTTTTGTGCTTTTCCGTATAAAAGCCCCATGTGCTCAGGGAGTGATTGTTGTGCCGGGAAATGAATTGCATAGTCAAAAAGAGGAGACTGTAAGGTTTCATTTGATATGTAGATAGAATGTGTGCTTTCATGCGAAAAGAAAAAAAAAAAACAGTGAACGGGAGACCGCGTTTTATTAATACCGTTGTTGTCGGGCGGACAACAACGGACAGCGCGTGCGCGCGCGGTTACGCGAGCTGTCCGCTACGGCGCGTCCGGGTGACCCTCGAGGTTTGCCGTAGCTAAAACAGGAAGTGCCATAGCCACTATCCACCTATGCGCCACGAATCCTACACACTGGACCTTTTAAAGGGATAGTGCGGTTTTTTTTTCAATGTTAATCTGTATGGATTCCCTTCTAAAAGTGTTGTGCGTTAACACTGACAGTCACTGACAGTCACCGCTGACAGTCTCGTTTTAGCCCGGTTCTGCTCGGGTTCTGGAGCTCACGTAAGTAGGTCCGGTAAGTTCACGGGAACGGGAAATAAAGCTTGTTTTTCTTCGCAAAACAACATTTGTCCAAAAAGTGATATATATTTTCATCACAGACAGAAAATCCAGCTGCCTAATTCGCATTTGCATATTTTCTCTAGATTTGTATCACTCCGCCCACATTAGCTCTATTGCCTGTTCACTTGTAAGCGGATGGTTATGGCAGATGCGGTACGGCGACGGCGGATGTTTACAAGTGAACAGGCTAGGTAGGCTAGGCTATGCGCGCAGTGATACAACTCCGACAGAAAAGGGAACCATGCAAATTAGGGAAAATAGGCTGCTGGGTTTTTTCAGACAACTGTCTGTGACGGAAATATATATCACTTTTTGGACAAATATTGTTTTGCGAAGAAAATCAAGTATGGCTGCAACGATTAGTCGACAACGCCAACAACGTCGACATGAAATTTCATTGTCGACTAGTCGTATTATTTAAGTATTTTAATTTGGAACTTAATACTCGTCTGTGTCAAGAATCCGCATAAATCAATGTGTGTACTGAAACTGCAAATCGCCGCCGGGAGCTCCGCCGGATGCACTCCCCTCGCGCTCATCCAACGGCACTGCCAAGTCCCAGGACGCGATGCGTACCAACCCCTTGGAGAAGTGCGCGACACGTGCACCCGCTCATCGTGGTCAAATCCGTGACAGAGCAGCACGACTGGCGCAAGGCCAGGGCTGCGAGCACATGATTGGACCGCGGCGCCCCCCACAACCCGAGCCACAAACCGAACACGCACAAACGAACGCAAGAGCCGCACGGAACCAGCAACAAGCCGCACGGGGTAATTTAATCCTGGTTTAGACCTGGTCCAGTCCTGGTTTAGTCCAGGACCAGTCCAGGTTTAGACCTGGTCTAGACCTGGTTTAGTTCTGGTCTAGACCTGGTTTAGTCCACGTTTAGTCCTGATCTAGTCCCGGTCCCCCCCGCGTCCCCCATTTATCAATCGGCAAAGGTCTACAGTCTCTTAGCCAATCAGGATGCAGAACACAATGTTACACTATAAAAAAATTTTTTAAAATCTGCGAACAGTGAACCTCAACAACGGTTTTTGTTGCATTTTTTCATTGATTTACTAAGAGACTTCGTGTTGGCAGACAGAGGTTGGAACAAGCAACGTTGAAGGGGAAATAATCGTGACTAATCGTTACTGGATCTATAGATTAGTCGACTACTAAAATAATCGTTAGTTGCAGCCCTAAAAACAAGCTTTATTTCCTGTCCCCGAGAACTTACTGGACCTATTTACATGAGCTCCAGAACCCAAGCAGAACCGGGCTGAGACGAGACTGTCAATGGTAAGCCATAGAGCTGCAACTATCGAGTATTTTTGGAATCGAGTACTCTGTCGATTATTTTTTCGAGTAATTGAGTACTCTAACGAATCATACTTTTTTTTTTTTCAGCAATTTTTTTAGCAATTTATTTTTAACAACAGATTAACAATAAAATAAATATCTGTCCTGCTTAACTTAAAACTGTATAAATTAATATAAAACAATACAAGGCAGAACATGCCTGGACAGTACAAATGATGCATGTTCTATCTAATTATCTCTCTATCTATCTATCTATCTATCTATTTTATATATATATACATATATATATATATATAACTTTTTTTTTCTTTTCTTTTTTTACATACATTTAGATTAGTTTTTGCTTTGCTCTTAGTCTTGCTCTTCTAATCAGAGCGCAATGAAGACGAGCTTATGCGCGCTATGAGCAGGAGGAGAGAGAGGCTGAAAAGGCGAGGAGCAGTGCGCTAAGTGAGGCACGGGCAGGTAGAATGAGGTAGGATGTTTTATAAAGTTTAACCTACCCTGTAATACACGCTGTTGCGTAAGAGCTGCGCGGGCTCGCGGCGCATGTCCGCGGCGCATGTCCGCGGCTCCAGACGAGCACATGGCCTCGCGCTGCTCGCAAGTTTAAAACGAAATACGTACTTTTGTTTCTGAATACGGGACGATTCAGTTTTTCAAGGGACGGCTGGTGACCCTAAACACAACTATACATATATTAGGGGTGGCACGGTTCACAAAATTCACGGTTCGGTTCGTATTACGGTTTAAGGGTCACGGTTTTCGGTTCGGTACGGTTCTTATTGGTTTCTTTCAAAATACACCTTATTTATCTATTTATCTTAATAATCCACAATAACAGGATATAACATTAAAAAGGTTATAAGATTATATAATAATCTAATGTAATATAAAATCTTAATACAATGTAATAATCACACAATCTGAATTTGACATGACTTTAAGCCCATTATATGAACTGTGCCACCCCTAGTGGTGAGTGCCAATCTGGTGGCAGTAACTATGTCACCTGCTGTTGAAAAAACCCTTTCACTAGATATTGAAGAAACAGAAACAAAAGTACGTGTCTCGTATTAAATTTCTACCGGTGAGCGGGCCGCGCTCCGTCTGGAGCTGCGGATACCGGACGTCAGCGAGCGAGCGTGTGCACGAGCGAGCACATTTAACGTGTAACATGTTATCACAGGGCAGGTTAAACTTTATAAAACGTATGTCCGTGCCTCACTTACCGACTTTTCATGCACTCTCAGCTCCTGTTAGCTTCCCTGATAGCGCATATAAGCTCTCTCCTCAATGCCTCAGATTAGAGCGCATTTTGGCGGCGGCATGGGAGGGGCTTTTCCCCAGACACCGGACTTAAATGACACTGGTGCATCCTTTATGTCCTTGCCGTTATCTCCACTCTCACTTGCCATTTCTATCTAACTTTATTTACCACACTCATTAATCTTTATCGCGAAAGGCAGAGGCAAGTATATATTGCGCATGCCCGGAACCGTCAGGTGCTCACAGAACGGTTTGTCGTGACAAGCGAACCGAACGGTTCGTGGGTTTTTCATGAACCGTGCCACCCCTAATATATAAATAAATATATATATATATATATATATATATATATATATATATATATATATATATATATATATATTATGGGCCATTCCAGAATTGGAGGACATTTTACGTCCCACACATCAAATATTAAATAATCCACATACAAAATACTAAAACATACAGTTTCTGAGTGAATTTACTTGTCCTGAGACCAAATCTAAAAAAAACTAAGAGAAAAGAATGCTTGAAAATAGTATTTAAAATACCAAATAAGTCTGGGGTACCCCCCAAAATGTCATTTCCCTCTTGTCCCACCCCTCTAATGGCCAAATTGAATCTCAAATAAAACAGTTAAAATTGAATTGAAATTTCTTGTTTTTTCTATAATTTGTTTCATTGCCATCTCTTGTAACTGTGGGAACATTTGTTTTAATAGACATAATATTTCAAATAATAATTATTATTCATGGAACATGTGTCCCACAACATGCACGCAACCCTGTTACCAGAACATTTTTAGTCTGGTAGAAGAAGAAGAAAGCAGTAAACCACATGATCCCCTGGACTTGACATCATCAAACAGTTTTCCAAAAGAATAGGTAGAGCAAAGGTTTATCTTCTCTTCTATTTTTCATATTTTTATAACATCGTTAGCCTTGATTGAATGTCTCACTCTACCTCATGCAACCCTGTTATGCAAATGATCAGAATAAGACAATTATTATTTTTTTCCTTGACGTATTTGCATAAATAAGTTTTTCCTCTTGATTAGCAGTAACAGCTAGCTAAACAGCTAGCTTCTATTCCTGAGATAAAGCTAACATTAGCGCGATTCTGCAACCCTGTTACCTGCAACCCTGTTACTGCGATTAGAGTAAATAAATAAATAAACCATATAAATCATATAATAAAAATTTTACCATTGACCGTCAGGTGAGCTAATCAAGCATTTGATAGTTTATTACCTATTGATGAATATGTAGCAGAAAATCAGAAAAGTTAAGGTTTATTTTTCAAGAATTTTAAAGCCAAAATGTCCTCCAATTCTGGAATGACCTATATATATATATATATATATATATATATATATATATATATATATATATATATATATATATATATATACACCAAATTTTTTTTCAACGGATTTGCACAGATAGCTATAAAAAAAATGACCCCGCGGCTGAAAAAAAAAGCAGAGAAAAAGGCAGAACTCTTTCATCCCTGATTTTATAAATGTTTAAATAGTTTTTATGTTAATGGAAACAGTGATACAGTCTATCCGAACAGCGCAGTAGTCTGACAATGCCGCGATGATGCGTGAATTGAAATATATCGCCACATGATGATAATTAAACAGAGCCTCGAGGCAAATAATTTGCCTCGATTATTTTTTGTACTCGAGTAATCGTTGCAGCCCTAGTAAGCCAGTGTTAACGCACAACACTTTTAGAAGGGAACCCATACAGATTACCATAAAAAAAAAAAACAACGCACTAGTCCTTTAATATAGGACCTTTAAACACAGTATAACAAGTACAATGGTTGGGATCTAGTAGATAGATGGTAGTAGATTGGCATCTAGTGCTGCAAGATTTTAAATGGTTGCAATCAGCAAATTCCAATGAATACTATTACTGAAGTTAAATAATGTCTTCCAGACCTTTAGAAATATGTACTGAAATGCATGCAGTTCATAGTTCAATCTTTCCTCAAATATAATGTTCCTGACTTGGATATATTGAATTTCACTCGTAAATCATTGTCACAATGTGAAGAAAACTGCAAAGATATTTTCAGTACATGTTTTCAATTCATGTTTTGCTGAAAGGTATGACATTATTTTTTTCTGGCATATCGCCCACCCCTTGTCTGTAATGTTTATTTTCAAGTTTGGAATCCGCAGTCATGCATCGTTCAGTTCACTGTCACGCTGTTATCTCAGACTAGTAAGTGCCAACACATTTCAGGGCTGGTGCCTATTGACGATACCATTGTTTGCCTTGTCTCTGTAATGAAGACTAAAGAGTGTCTAATAGCCCACACAACAGAAGGCTTCACCAGTTCTGTGTTAAGCCCATATTGTTAATAGCAACTTGATTAATATCCTTAATCAAAGTAAGCGCTATCCTTGAAGTGTGGTCCGTTTTAATTAGGCTAAAAGACCACAAAATCGGCAGTTAGACGTCCTTCAGAAAGATCAGGCGTGTAATAATGAACAGATAATAAAATGTAATGGGTTTTTAGGAGGGGGAGTTTGGTTAAAGATCTCTCTCTGGAGCTGTTTATGTCAGCTTTACTGTGACAGCTGGGGTTTGTGCTGCCTCTCCTCTCTCTGCTCACTTTTATTGACGTGTTTACCTCTGTCAGACGTGTTCTGCTCCATCCCTAGTAGTTTGTTTGACACTCCGCAGGGCTGCCTCAAAATCTTCACATTTTATCTTTTCCAATAAATTTGACAGACAAATAAAAACTGGAGCAGAACAGCAGTGGTTCAGATTTTTGCAGATACGATAACCAGAAGGTGCACGATCATATTTGGTAATAAAAAACAAAGACAAAACAGAAATTCTACTTGTTTAAAAAAAAATATATGTTAATGACTCTGTATTCTAGTGCGTTTTTGGAATAGTTGAAGACCTTGCATTATTTATTCACTCACCACTCTCTGTTATGTCTGTCCAAATCTCCATTGAGGCTGCAAAACTGCACCCTGGACCAACAATTACTCCCACATCACATTCATATTGAAGAGTGGGTGAAGTGACTTGCCCATGGACACAGGAGAAGTTTGAACTAGGGCTGGACAGTAAAATTATAAATTTTGATCCTGGTGGTGAGATGGTATTATTGTGAGCGCAGCATATAATTCCTTCTTTCCTGTTTCCTGTTTTTAATATGGTCAGACACAGATACATCCATATTGAGTGGAATGCGGATTTAACTGTCCAGAAATAGCAGATGTCTATTTATAAGTGGCAGACAATGTAAAGTTAACAAGTGTGCATGACTAGGGATGCAATCAAAACAGTGATCTTGGCTGTAACTGTTATTGAACTGCTAACCCTTTGGTTATAAAATGGCCACTGTACCACCTGCTTCAGTCTTGAAAAGAAATGACCACTTTAGAAACAGTAGCATGTGCTTGTTTTGATGAAGGATTTTGGTTCATTATGGCCAGACCTTTTTTTTTTTTTTTTTAATAAATATCAAATTGTGATTTAAATTCAGGCTTTTTGATGTTCTATTCATCAAGCAGATTTAAGACAAACACTTTTATGTTGGAGCTCAGTCTAAATAAATTGCTCCTCCAGCAAGCTCCTTGTTATCAACGACACTGTTTCCAGTAATTGCCGTAAGAATGTAATATCCCAGCTAGAGAATGCCTCCTCGGTTGCTCTCAAATTACTGTGTCTTTGATTTGATTATTGACAACCAAAATAAACCTGGTCCTTGTTGAAGCTTAGTGTTCAGCTTTGAGGGGTATTTCCACCTCTCTGAGTTAATGCAGCTTTATTCCTTAAATCTAATGTAAATTTATCTGAGTGAAATGCACTGTCAGCGTAGTTGTGATGCCTTATGTAGGTCAATTTTTTGCTGCTGCTTGGCCTTGCGATGACTGATTTCATTTTGCTAGCAAACTGCTTTTATTATTCATACTCCAACTGAGATGGAGTTGGGGTGCATTAAAGCATGACGTTGTCAGTCCCCCTCTCGCAAATGGTATCATCTGCTCCAAATTACAATTAAAAAATTGTTTCTGGTATTTTTATCCTCATTTAGCAATGAAGCTTTATTTTAAGGCTTAAAGGGATATGCCACCCCCAGGTCAAACTTGGGCATCTCCCCACAGTCCAGAGACTAAAATAAGTGGTGGAAAGCGTTTTCCTGGTGACCCAGCCATTGTCCAGGTCTGTCAGCACTGACCGCCGCGGTATCTGCAGCTACTTGAGTGTCTTGAAAAGCGCTTTATAAATAAAATGTGTTATTATTATTATTATTATTATTACTCCGCGTTAGACTGGAGTCTAACGTCGCCAGAGAAAGATTTCGGCCAAAAGGAATTAATTTGCTCGATGCTTTTCCCAATTACTTTCTGTGTAGTGCGCATTCATATCGAGTGCAAATAAATGTGCAAATCAACACAGAGAGCTTGACTTGGTCATTTTGGGTGGGAACTATTTTTCAGTGCGGAAAAACACAGCCGAAGCACACACCACACTGACGGGGGAATCCCTGTTACGCACCTTTTGGCCGAAATCTTTCTCTGGCGACGTTAGACTCCAGTCTAACGCGGAGTAGCTGCAGATACCACGGCGGTCAGTGCTGACATACCTGGACTATGGCTGGGTCACCAGAAAAACGCTTTCCACCACTTATTTTAGTCTCTGGACTGTGGGGAGATGTCCAAGTTTGACAAGGGGGTGACATATCCCTTTAACAGAGTTCATGTGCTGTTTGAGATTATTTCTCCAAAAACACACATTGTTTATTGCCACTGCATTCCTTGTGGTTAATCGTTGAAATGGTTTCTTCCTTCAGTTTTAATGCAACCATCTCTCTGACTTTAGCTGCCTCCCTTCAGATTGATCTAAGCTACAATGTGATTTTTCTCCAATGAAGTAGCAGAACACACTAGGCACGCAGCATGAAATTGACCTCCCCAAAGCAGCAGGCTCTGTGAGTGCTGTTGAAAAGGCTGCTATTGGAGAAGATCAAGCCAAATGGATTCTTCTTTGTGCACCGTGTGTTATCAGATCTTAATACCCTCACAAATGCGACCATGGTGGATGCACCTTAGCCAACTGCTGCTGGTGCTTATTCAACTGATACGACGACAACTTTCCCTGGGCGCTTTAAACTTTCCCCTTTGTTGCACTGACGCAGCATGAGGTCCCATATATCTCTGAGCCACTGTCTCCTCTGTTGATCTAATTGGATGCCCTCTGTTGCTCTTACAATGAATCATAGCTACAACTCTTCTCTGCACTATAGTACTTATTTTTATTGAATGGGGTGTTTCTCTGTATCAGAAGCCACAACCTTAAAACCCACTATGGTCTCTTGGCTGTGTATATTGATTTAACTTATTTTTTTTCTTTTATACAGCAGTATCACTATCAGTTTTATTTTTGTACAAGATAAGGGTTTTACTTTTATGAGTTGTACAGCTTCAGAGAGGGGCCAGTGGTTAAGGTCATCTTCCCCACACTGCTAATTGCATCGTAATTTGGAAAGTGGTTCTTGGATTTAATATAACAGCCAGCCTTTTTATGCCCTTACATGAAACAAGCACACTCCTGCATGAGTTTTTGTACTTATCCCTCCTCCGCCTTTGGCATGTGACCCTCACCGCCACAGTGGAGTGGAGCGGCAACACAAATATAAGTTAACAGATTTGTCATGCTCTGTGATTTTTGTAGTGCGCTGAAAATTCTGTCATCTCACGGGGATCCAAACATATCCAGTGGGTCGCTGCTCCAAAACACCACCTGATTAGTGGCTCTCACCGAAATGATCGAAGCCAAAGATTTTTTTAATTACTTTGTGCTGAAAGCAATGGCAGTGGAGTTTAACCCGTGGGTTTAGTATCGACCCAAGTGTATGATGTTTTAATGAGTTCAGTGTTTAAATGATTAGTTGCAGTTGTTTTAACCTAAGAGAGAATAATTTGTTGTATTTTGTGTGTGATTCTTTTCAGTGGATGGAGTCTGGCGTAAAGCAAAGCGATCACAATGTCTAAGATATCCAAGGCCGCAAAGGCAGTGAAGAAGCTAGATGCAGGTGGCATTATCCGGACGATTGTCAGGTCAGGACAAGCTGCCCCAGGACCCCCGCTTGGACCTATTCTCGGACAGGTACTTGTAACTTTTTCTCCTGTTTGCCCCTAAGAAATTACAGGTAATTGCAGCCATTCTCATTAAGCACAGCCTCGTAATCTCTTGATCAACCCCAAATACCTGGATCACCCCTGCCTATTCTTATTCTTGCCACATAGCTCCTTTGTGCAGATATAGAGTGCACCCCAACCTTTGTGTGCAGCTGTGTTCCCAGTATATCTTGGCCACATGTGCTCACACCTAACACCGTAGCCCCTGTCCTTGTGAATTATCTTTGGTCCTTCAGGTCAAATTGAATGAAATAAGATGGAAACCAGTCAAGGCTTTGTCTTAAATTCACGTACACTTTTCTATGCTTCACTTGGTCCTTACAAACAATCTTGAGGTTTCTTCTTTTGTTCTATTTCACTCTAACCACCTACTCACTACTGTTGCCAGATCCATCTAAAATAAATGTGTTTGTCAGTTTGCTTAAAGAATACTTAATGTAAGCCTTGAATGAACTGTGCATTTTCATTTATGAGCAGGATGACACAAACAACAAAGTAAAGCTGAAAGTTTAGACAGTTACCTTTTAACACCTCCCAACTATTGTTTAAAATCCTCAAAGTTATATTGTACACTATAAAGAGACAGTCTGCACACACTTAAACAGGTGTTCATCTATTACAGTTTGATTGTCCTTTACAAATTGAACCAAAGCAGCCCCGTGGCTCGTCCGGCACATACAAATGATCTTGTTAGCCCCCTTTAATGGACAGCGCTCATCAGGCGTGGATGCCTTTCCCCTGTAGGAAACCAGATCAATTCTCACGCCTAATCCATCTCTGTGACTTAATGACGACACTCGTGGTAGAGAATGAAAAGTGAACACACGAGGCTGGGAGGAAGAGGCGTCTGTAATGAATAGTTTTGCAAAGAAATAACGGCTTTGGTACATTTATCATTGGACGTCTAAAGGAGTAAAATTCTATTAACTTTATTGTTCGTTTCAAAGTGATGTTCACTGTCAGCAGTTGCTAGATGTAAAATCAAACACAATATCTACTTATTACTATGAACCTGTTCTCTCTACAGAGTCTGGTCTTAGATTAGATTTAACATTGCCTGCAGAGATTTTTGTTAAGGCAGTCTTTTGTTGCACATTTTGGATTCATTTGACAGGAAATACAAAAGAACGCTTCCAGTTAGGTCATGTTTGTTTTGGTTTGTTTTGGTTTTGTTCAAAATGAAACATAAGTAATGAACAACATTTTTCTTGTGAATAAATAAAGGCTATGAGCATCATCTGAAGGCATTTATAAATGACTCATTTTTAACTGAGTGTAGCTTATTGCATTTCTTGACATCTCCTTGAGGTCTGTTCTCACCACTGTTATGACAAATATAGTAAAATGTCAAATTTCCATTAAATCATAGAGAATTTGATGAAAGCAAGACACGTTTTACTTACCCATATTTAGAAACTGTCCATTTAATCTATATAGGCTTTTCTTTTATCTATTAAACTGCACTAAAAGAACAAAACTTTGGATGTAAATCTATAAGTGTTTGGATAAATGTTTTAGTCTTTACAACATCTGCCTGGAATATTTTAAACATCTTTGACAGATTTTCTGTCAGTATCATAGTTACACTGTAGGCACAATTTTAAACAGATGCTGCTTTTTTTGGGAAATGCCCACCTTAACTCTTGTTCTTTCCCTTGAACCAACACAAAGTAAGCCGTCTTTGAAATGGCTTCTGTCGTCACAGGTGGCTGCCTCATTAATGTCGCCCCATGATTCCTTTATTCATGTGAGTGTCAGGGTTGAAATAATAGAATATGTGAAGGTAGAAAATGGCGAGCTGTAGGTGGTCAATGACCCAGTTGCTAATCTGAGCACTCGTCCAGAAACCCACATTTAGCCAAATGACAATGAGCTTGGACTGACCTGACTGAGCTGAAGTGGGTGGAGAATGATGCAAAGAAGTGCAATGTTTGTTGTTTTTGTTTATATTTGAAAACGAGTGACATGCCTTAAACAATGCTTTTCTCCCACACTATTTAAACATGCTCATTTTAGCCCTCTACTCTTTTATTTGTGACCTTTTTTCATGTGTCCAATTAAAGCAATTGTACATAATAAATGAGGCTTACCTGGACGTTTGGTTGCTGTCTTAAAGTGTTGTATTGTTAAACATTTGCTTCTTTAGACAGTTCTTTGCTCATGTTTTGTATGAGAATATTATTATAGTGGTATGCAAATATCATTCTCTTTGCTCAAGTCTACTCTGACCCACTCTCCCACTCCATAATGAAAAGTGTGTAAGAATTAAGTACTTGTGCAAATTTGAATAGTAAGTAAAAGATAATGAAATGCTCTGCAGTTGTTAAGGTGATTAATTTACCCTACACCAAATGCCTCATTAAATTATATTGCTCTGCAATTTGAATTAATTTAATCTATAAAGATTAAGAACACACCAAGAAGGACACACTCACTATCTGTGTGGAGTTTGCATGTTTCTCTCTGGTTTCCTATGCACAATCCAGTTTCCCCCATTAATCAAAACCTGTGGAAAAGGGTAAATCCTTGAAGGTGGTCCTAACCAAGCCTAGCTCAG
Organism: Paratrypauchen microcephalus; assembly: GCA_036785185.1. Lineage (NCBI taxonomy): Eukaryota > Metazoa > Chordata > Actinopteri > Gobiiformes > Gobiidae > Paratrypauchen > Paratrypauchen microcephalus. The sequence continues at coordinate 4,360,307 of JAVJIX010000023.1, forward strand.
TATCTGGAGGAGAGTCCTCGAGCACTGCACTCATTGCCCAGTGCTTCTGACAGGTTGCCCACTGGCATTATGGGAATTTCCCCTACTGGGAATAATTAAGAATACCTCAACTTTAATGTAGCCTTCATGCTTCATGTAAAAGGTCTCTCTTTTGCTTCAAATCAATCAAAATTTAAGATCACAGGTTTACAGGTTTCTTTCTTTAGCTTTGTATCCATATAAACCCATGAAACATCAATGCATATTACAAATGCTTCACGTTTTTCTACTGATGTTTTATGTTTTCTTTAAGCAGATTTTTAGCAGAAATCTGACAACTCTTTATTTGACAGTTAATTGGAGTGATATGACTTCTAAGCTAAGCTTTTTTCTGTCTTTATAAGCAGACTAGTGAGTACAAATGGAAATGGAAAAGCAAAAAAATGTGGCATTTTACACATTCATGCAACAAATTACTTAATAAAGATAAATCAATTAGTATTTTTTTTTCCACAAAAGTGAAAAAGTTAATCACAAAGTTCTCATAATGTGTCCTGGGTCTTCCCTAGGGCCTCCTCTTAATGGGACACGCCTACCGCAGTTGTCTCTTCTCAATGCAGAAGAGCAGCGGCTCTACTCAAAGTTCCTCCTCTAAGGGAGTGCACAACCCAGTGGAGGAAACCTCTTGTATCCATGATCTTGTCCTTTCGGTCATTACCAAAAGCTCATGACCATAGGTGAGAGTAGGAATCGAGAGCTTTGCCTTTTGATTCAGTACTCCGATCTGTATATCGTGACTGTAACAACAAAATTTCACACAAAGACACTATGTACCAATTTGGTGAACTTAATATAACAAAATACATTTCGCTAAAACAACAACAAAAAAAGTTTATGCTTTAGCTGTTTGGCAAACCTCTCAGTTGCCTTTTGAGTTGGAGCAGAGTTAAATCTTTCTTGGACTGTCGCCTCTCATTTGGTTTTTCCTGTTTGATGTCCTTCCTCAAACTTCAAATATAAAACTTCTCTTACTCCCCATTGCATAATAAAAGACAACTTTGACACTCTGCGAAAACATGTTTTTACAGCCAACCTCCATCACTCACTGCTCACTTCTTTAGAAAAAGGAGTGAATTTTTGAACAATGCATCAGTCTGTAGGCACAACGCAAGCACGTCGACTGGTTATAGGACAGTCTCATTTGAAGTTCTCAAAGTTGGATTCGCTGTGACGTCCTGCTGGTGCATGGAGCTGTGAAGGCTTTTTTCTTAGTTCACTCTGCCTAGTGCTGCAAGATTTGTCTTCAAAAGTATTGGTCATTGATGTATGATAGAAATTATTCATTTAAAATTTGTACCAATGACGCCTTGGTGCGTCACAAAAATCCTTGAGCATAGTTTGGGGTTGAATTTAAGAAATGGCAACTTCAGATTCAGTTTTAAATCCTGTCTCTGATTCTGTGTTTAGCATTTCGTTTTGGGGGAAAATTCGGTTTAAAGCAGCCCAGTGCTGATTAATTTAAACTTGTCCATTAAAATCTGCTCAAACTTGTGGGCATCCTGTAGTGATCATCACGTCAAGGGTAATGAGCTGAAATGGGTATCAGCCAAGGCAAAATGCAAGCTTGTGTCACCTTTAGGTGATTACTGTCAAGTGTGTGGTTGTCCTTCTCATACCAGCTCCTACAAGCGCCGCTCGGACAACTGTAAAAAAATGGCAGCTAACAGCCACTGTGCCTTAGGCGGTTACCCTGGATCTTTAATCTCAGCTTGTCTTGACTCTTCATTTTGTTTTCCCTCTCAGTATGACTAACAACCCTCGACAGGGGAAGTGCAGAGGGGTAGGCTGCTTGTCGGCTCAGGGGCAAATTTGAACAAATGAGAGAAATAAAAGAAGCAAAGGGTGATGGATAAAGCCAGAGTGTCAGCTTTGGTCCAGGAGAATAATTACAGGCCACAGTGAAATTAGTAGCATTGAACAATGAATGGTGGCCACAGAAACAGAAAATGGTGGCACAAGTGCTCTTTTCTTCTGGAGTTGCTTCTGAGTCAGTGACCACTGAAAGAAAATGCTGACTCTTGTATTCAGGCCCTAACAGGTGTAACAAATTCTAGAAGGTAGTCATTTGTGGAGGCGGCAGCTTTTGCAGTCACTACTTTTATAATAAAAATGTGAGGAGCTGCCTGACAGGGAGTGCATACCGAATGCATGTGTTTAAAATGTAGAGTGAAAGAAGAGGCGTGAGATGAAAGACACCAAGTGGAGCTGCGTGGATGCTGTCTGCAACACAAGATATCCCTGTGCCAATTCCCTTTAAAGTTGCAGAACTCGAAAAGAAATTCCCCTCTGAGAGTTTTTGTGGCTGAGAGGGTGCATTAGTCTTAATACATTTTGTAAACAATCTAGCATGAAGCAGTGAAAATACATTACATGTACTCAGTTTCAGTTAATAGCACCATTAAAGCTTGGAGAGGCCGGTGTTCATCCAGGGCGCTAAGTGCCATTCATTAACTATGGATACAGTGCCACTTGATGAGCTTCACACACTTAACCAGTTTTTCACATAAAGCATAAAAGCAGACTACACTTCGCATAGTCAGTTTCTGCCTGTGGATCTGGGATGACAAGGCCATGGGATTAATTGTGATAAATTGTGGCCTTTTGTCTGAGAAATAGCTGGAATATGTGGGATTTCCTGATCAAAACAAATGTGCAGCCTCTGACTTGATGTGACTTCAAACCAGGGACTGGGGTTTTTCAGTTCAGTGCTTTATTTTAGGTGAATAATTTGAACCAAGCTGTTCTCATTGGGGCATTTAAGGAGTGACAGGCTGCCAGTCGGCCCCTATGCAATGGCCAATGAGCTGTCAAAGCCAGGCAAGTATGAGACACTTTATTAGTTTGCACTCTGTCCTGGAGGTGTAGCTGAAAACAGCTGTTGTGGAGCTTAGACCATGGCATACGTCCAAGATCCACATGGAGCTTTGTGAACACAAGGACCAAATTGAGAAATATACATGTCACACCAAACATTGGAAAAAAATGATCAGAAACGACAGAAACCTTTACGTTAAGTTATAATTTTATCATTTCTTTATCAAATTACACACAGACAGTAAAAGTGCAAATATAACATCAATAGGTCAGGAGTAAAGGGATTACATCATTTTCTTAAAAAACAAAAAAACAAAAACACTGGTCACATTTAAACATGTTTGGGGATTGATGTTACAATTTAGCTGGGTTAACAAAACTTTATACAAATCTGTTGCTCTGGCATGTGTGAGAAATTGCCATTAAACTTTTATTAAATTACTAGATCACTATAGTCAATATTTTAAATCATTCTAGAGGCAGATTTTCACCACAGGCAAAGTCAGTCTTTTTCTGATTACCGTTTTGTGCCCAACATAAAAGTGCTGCCCGCTGTACCCTATAGCTCCACAGTAGATGTTGTTTTCAGATGCAGAGTGGGTAGACTCCTCTTAGAACATGGTGTATGTCCAGGACCCCAAAAATAAAAAGAGAGAAATGTAAAAGTTTTCAGTTGTTGAGCTGAACAAGCAAATGCATTGCTGCAATTGGCAGTCTGTGAATGACATAAAGGCTCTCACTCTCTCTGTTTGGGTAGAACTCAGCTTTACTCAATTAGCAAGTCACATGGCAAAAAGGAGATGGGGTATATTCCCTTTTTCATTATTTGGCTTCTTCCTTTTTCAGAGTACATTTCAACTACAGATCAGCAAGATTCAAATGGGCAGCTTTTACAGTTTTTCAGTTCATTTTAAAATCTGATTTTGATTTCCCCTGATAAATTGTAATTTTGCTTTTTGTAGATTTTTTAAAAATGCAGCATTAATTGTATGAAATTGATTCAGATCAACATAGGTAACTCTGGGGGACTGCACTGAGTAGGTGTAAATCTGAATTGGTATTAAGAATGTACTGCCCAAAGTCATTCTGGCACTTGGGTCAGTGAAAAATATTATGAGACTTGAGCAGACCATTAAGCAATGTTCTTTTCACACATTCCCAATGTTCAGTTTAAATAATGACACACAAACTTCACACCAATGCAATTTAAATTGGTTGAGAAATCCAAGCTGAGCTCAGCTAAATGCATGAGTGAGGAACCGAGGCTTAGTGCAGATATCTGTTTGAAATAGATACAGGCGTCTGTGTGCTGTGTGCTCTCTATAGTTCATGAGAAATGAAAGAAGTTCCTAAGGCCGTCTCTGAGGGCTGGAGGCTCACATGAGACAGTGTGTGGCTCTGAGAACGCGTCAGAGAGTGGTAATGAGATGGCAACTCTTTAGCTTGGGCCTGAGCCTCTCTAGGCTCTGAGCTCTGACTTGGCCCACTGGAATCTCCTGCTTCCACTGCAGTCCCTCCAGCACGCTGCTCTTGTCTGTGCCTCTCCCACGCAGAGTTCAGCTTCACTGCCAGAGCCAGCAGGTTCTTCCCCAGGAACACAGTAGAGATCCGAGGGTCCCGGTACCATAGCATGCCTGTACCCCTCAAGGCCAGAGTGAAGAGGTTGATGGTGACCAGACTGAGCCAAGGATACAGAGCCTCCTTTCGGGGTCCTCTCTGTCCTGGCAGTCCAGTGGCCCCCAGCTCTGTGAGAGCCACACATGGCAGCAACAGTAACAGTGCATAGCAGTAAAAAAATACCAGGCCTTCGGCCCATATGGGTAGCTTCTGATCCCCGGGGAGCACTGTGCCCCCTTGAGACTCCCACAGTCCTGCCTGAAGATCCAGGACGTCCAGCAGGTCCACCACCACCCACAGCAGCCGACCGCGCACCTCCTGTTTCCTTCTCTGGGGACTCATGTGGTCGGCCCCAGTCAGTATGAGGAACAGGGAGGGCAGACAGATGGACAGTAATAACGTCAGTGTCTTTCGGGCCAAGGGATCGGGCGGGCGTCGCTCCTGACGGTAGTTGTGGCAAACAAAGAAGAGCTTAAGTTGAAGCAAAGACAGGAACATGAACCACAGGGCGTTGGCAAAACCACGGCGTGGAGAGCGAGCCTCTGAAACCACACCAGCTGACACAAAGCGCAGTGCAAGGAGGAAGCCCACATCACCTAGCAACACGGCCACACACTGCCACACACTAGGTCCCGGAACACCGCGAGCTCCCAGCATGCTCTGCTCCAGCAGGTAGAGGTCAACCACAGCCATTGTGCTCACCGTCACCAGGGTTGATACACACACCTGGGGTGTGGGCACCATGCCTAAAAAGATCAAAATGTTTCAATAAGAATGCAACACTGTATTGGCATTAAACTATACTTGTACACTCTTGTGTTCAGCCATCTGTCTATAGTTAAAGACTATATGGGACAGAGGAGAACATGGTTTTACCTGCTGTGCTATTTCAGAAATAAATGTAAAGTGGTTTGTTGCTATGGTTAAAGACGTTGGCGCTTAGTAAGCAATGAGCGCTCTTCATCTTTGGCCAGAGCTCCATCTACCCTGGCTCCTCACACAGAGCAGACGGCAGTATTTTCTTCTCATTTTCTTTGAATTAAATTGTGTTCATTTTACATACAAACATCTTGACATTGTTTCTTTTTTTTTTTATGTAAAATATTGTCTTGACTTTTAGTTTTCATTATACAATGATTTCACCCTCTTTCGTATTCATGTATTAATTGTGCTCAGATACACATGCCTGGTCAAACTGCTTGAATGTGTTGTCTCTGGCACATGATCGCCCTCCTTGCTGCAGCCTTTAATCATCTGAAATTCAGCTCCTTTTGCAGATGAATATTGATAACCTGCTATTTGTTTAGAGCTGCTTTGACTCGTGAATGTGTGTACACACACTGTGTACATCTGCGTGAGCGCTTGCAGCCAATGCTAATTTGGCTTGAAATGTGCTTTCATTTTTTTTCCCCTACTGCTCATATTTCAGCCTGAGACAGTATAAACCTTGGTATTGATCTTGACTTGAGAAATGATCATTGACTTTACAGTGCGATCGAAAAAATGTCTCTTTGTAGTATTTAGCTGAAAAGCAGGGCACAGACCACTGGACTGTGTTATATCTGTTCAGTGCTGCTCAGTGTCAACCCCTCACCACAATCGATGGTATTATAATATAAAATCATTACCAGCTCAGATGTGCCATAATGGCAACAGTTGAGCCTGATCGAGCAGAATATCTCCTGCATGATTATTCAGGAATGTCTGTCTATGATAAATTTATTGATATCTGGCTGATGGAAGACACACAACTTCCCTGTGTTAGACTAACACTGGATGTGCCATTCTTTGTGTGCCCACTGAATCATTGAAGAAGAAAATCCTCGGGGAATCTGTTGTATTTGGGGTATGACTTCGAGTTAAAGATTAATAGTCAATTTGGCTGTTTACACACCTATAAAGTGTTACACCATGATGGCAATAGTTCATAAATAATCTCCCTGTGGGAAACCTACAGTTGAGAGTAGAAAAATACTCATTCAGATTAAAAGGACTTTCTACACACTGCAGAGGCAGGCATGAGCATGGCCTGACTGATCTTGAGATATAGAGACATGGGTTTTGTTCTGCATCAGATGAATCAAAGACACAGGAGAAGTGATCTCGAGTGATTAATCTGCCGTGAGGCACAGGGGGAGGGCCGCTGTGGATCATGGCACCATTCGTAATATCAGATTGTCTATGAAGCCTTTTGTCTCTGAGAACAACTCGATTACCATGCCCCAGAATTGAATGAATTTCACCGAGCTGCAGATTGAGAGGATATTGGAATTTAAATTTGTTATTTCTTTCCCTCGCTAGATCCTTATAGGAGAATGGAGAGTTTGACAGCTGGCTTTCTTGAGGTTGAATTTTTTAGCTCAACCTGCAGCATAAATTTCGCCACGGAAATATCCCTGTCAGTGCCTGTTTGTGTTGTGAGTGGCCGTCAGCGCTGTGTAATTTATTCTGCTCAGAGTGAGGCAGAGAGACGACAGCGCGCGTGTCCACTCAGCTCATCAATAATGACCAAATTCATCATTTCTCTGTCACTGAAAATGACACTTCTGTTGACAAGGTGAAGCAAACCATTTCACTTTAAGCATGAGTAATGGCATGTAAGTGTCCAAGTGAGATGCGTGTTCAAATTCAATTGACCTAAAATGCCTTTCTCCTAGTTTGTCCTTAATAGAGACCACCTTATGAACAATATTTCTCTCAAATTAAGATCTGTGATTTTCCAGATAGTTTAAAACAGAATCTATGCAAATAAACATGTTGAACTTTTCACTTAATCTCCAAATACAACCCAGACCTAAACACAACTTATCACAAGTGCACCATGCTCCAAGGACATCTGCACAGCCGCTGTGCCATTATGGCTGTAATTAATAGAGTGAGGCGGTGTGCAATCCCAGATAATGCATTGCTAAATTAACCCAGTCCCCAGACTTACAGCCACATGACTGAAGCATCTGTTGATTTATCAGGTGGTACCCCCAAGTGTAGCCTCCGGGGCTTGTTGTGCCAGTTTCACAGTTTATCCCGCTCTCTGTTATCCTCAAACGCGTATCATTAGCTGGCCGTGGAGCAGTGCTGTCGAGTCGCGTCTTGCATCCTTTGGCAGTTTCCGAACCTCAGTCAAAGCCCTTCTCCGCAACACCTGTTTCATAACTGCCCTATTATCGGCAGTCTCCGTGTGCTCTCAAAGTAAAACAGTTGTTCCCCAAACCATTCGCTTCACACTCGATGCCCTTTGCGTTAATTTATACCGTCATTTTCACAAGTGGAAGCGCGGCGCTGACCAATAAAGTGCCTTTTATTGGCGCTGGTGACGGGCTGCTCCTCGTGTCTGTACAGTTCGCTTGTTTGTAGATAGTGAGGCGTTAGATGGTGAAGAAAGTCATTGTGCGGCCACGCCAAGCAAAGTCGGCTCCGTAGTTTGGAAGCTCCTGGTCCCGAACAGGCATGGCAGAAAGAAACCTTCGGCTCAAAAGGGCTGGCTGAGCGGACGGCACGCTGGCAGCTCCGGTGGTTATGCGGAGGCTCCGTGATGTGGATCCGGCCGTGCAATGTCGCCTCCTGCAGTGTCCAGCTGCGTCGGCGCGCGGCACAGGACCCAGACCAGTGCAGCGCGAGAGGGAGGCGAGGTAAAGAAACTCGCGCTGCCTGAGTTTGGTCGTGCTGTTAATTTGTACGCAGGTTACGTCCCTTTCTCCAGACCCCCACCCCCTCCTCCTCATCCCTCCATCAGCTGTTGAAATTTCGCTTGGAGAAAGAAATCCTACTCCCTGTTACAATAATATGCTATTGTTAATGCTACTGCCAGGAGATTAGTGTCTTTGTTTGGAAGCTTCTGCTCCTTCTTTATTTAGCGGCCCTCTTTTGAAGGAAGTGGAGCGCGCAATGCCTGTAAGACACGTTTAGAGTCCAAAAAGCAGATGTTAGAACTTTAATTATATTTCCTTCTGTTTGCTCACATATCCAGTCTCAAAAAGCGCTTCTCTATGAAAACAATCTGCCTACTGCTATATTATTATATGTTACCTATAATGTTTATAAAACTATGTTGAGCTCTGCACCAATTTATTCTCTGTATGTCTCAAGAATCTCAAGGCATTTGGTTCTAAATTATGGCATATAATAATAACATTATTGCTCAAGCAGATGTGGCATAAAAATGATTATATTTTAGCTAAGCCTTATGCTGGGTTATACTTTGCTTTTGCAGTTTTTGAATACAAATACAATTATTTTTGGCATTTATTTATCTGATGCTCTGAAAAGCCCCTGTTACTTTTCATATTTGGTTGTGCCTGACAGTAGGTGGGATTTTTAGGTGTTTCATTGCTTCACCTTGTTCTTAAGGTCCTGCTTTTGTCCAAATATCTGTAGTATTTCAGTGCATGCATGTAGTAACTAGGACCTTCAGCATCACTGCTCTGGGGCTCCCATAGTGCCTGGTTCATTCTGGAGTGAGTTTTAATCAGACTGGTGAGAAGGAGGATGGAGACTCATCTTTCTTGTCAGTTTCAGCTCTGCGCTCTGCTGATTTCCAAGAGAAGAGCTTTTCTATTTTCCACACTTCAGCCATGCATTTTTCTGTTTTCCCCCTTTTCCCTCCTGCCCTGTCTTTGTTTATGCCCGTCTCTCCTCTCATTGTCCAGTCTTCCATGTTTTCTTGTTTGTGTTTCCCCTGGGTGTGGCTGAAGGTCACTTGTACCAGCTCATGCTTCAGCCAGGCCGGCCGCAGTATTGTGCACTCATCACTTCTAGCTCTGGCCCTGATTAGAGAAGGATACAGAGGTCTTACGGTCTGTCCAAGAACCGTAAAGGACATCGACATGATCTGTGGTCTACTTCAGCACTGATATTGGTCACCAGGAAATGGATAAATGCATTCTTCAATTTGAAATCTACCATAACAATATACTAATATAATACAAAAAAATGAAACTAATCTGCAAAATATTCTACAAAAATAATTGCTTTCATAGTCACCATGTGCTGCCATGTTTTGCAAAATAACCAATAAAATTTTAAATCAATTATGCAGCATATAGTTTGTGCTCTGAGATACTGAGGACTGCATAGTTCAAAGAACCAATAAAAAAAGCAAAACCAATTTTTTTAAAAATGTAGTCCAATAAAGGGAACAACTTTGTGTCATTATTTAGTTTATTGTTGGCTAAAAAGTATTTCAGAAGATCTGTCTCTATATCTGAAGGACCTTTTTCTAGTTCAGGGGTCTTCAACGTTTTTCAGGCCAGGGACCCCCAAACAGATGGCGAACTGGGTCAGGGACCCCCTACTATATATACGGCATAGAATTTTTATATTAAATTGAGCTTAGTGTCATGTATAAACATTGCTACTCTGTTATGGTACATCCAATACAAGGAAATAATACACAGGTTAATACTGTATTTTACACTATAAAATATAAAATTATATTATTTTAAAGTGAAATCAAAATATTTCGCGACCCCCCTGCAGTACCTCCGCGACCCCCCTGTTGAAGACCTCTGTTCTAGTTGATGTACTGTATGTTTACTATATACTTTTTTGAAGCCAGAATGTGGAAACAGTGTGTTTCTTGTAAACATAACACATGCAAATTTTAAAGATGCAACAATTGCTACCCAAAAGCATTTCTTTCATACTCTCTTAAACATGGCTGTTTCTGTAACTATTGCCTGCCAGTTGTATATTTATGAACGAATATACATTTTCCTCATCCACCCACTGTTTGTTTGATTCTAGGCTTTGACCCTCTTCAACTGTCTTTCCCATTGCTTTGAAAGCTAGTCTGAAAATAATATAAAGAAATCACAAATGACAAATCTAAATGAGGCATGAAATGTCAGTCTATGTCCATTACCTGCAGCCTCTCACATGATTCATATTTTATAGCGCAGCTTGTTATTAATCAGTCTGACGGTGCTGCCTTAGAACTGCTATTCCCCTCTGAATTTTGCTTTGTAGATGTGTCACCATCTATTGTTTCATTGTGACTTTGTTGTTCCAAACTCTCCAGCTCCCCGTCAGGGCACCTTTGATTTCTCCAGTGAGGACATAGAGGGTGTTTTCTGCCTCTCCATTCTCATGTGATTAATCATGTGATGTGGCAAAAAAGCACAAAGCTTCAAGTCTGTGAGAGGTGCCTAATGGAGCTGAAAATGGAGGATGTTTTGTGGCAATACGATTCATTTTGTTCTACTGTAGCTGGCTTGCTTTTCTTCGTACTATGCCCTCAAACAGGAAATTATTCTTATTCTTTATATAATGGTGAAGCCAGTGTCTATTTTAAGCAGCCATTCAGAGCACAACACTACACAACATTCAGTTTGATTTGGTTGTTCCTGAATTTTTTTACTAAATCCATTCTAGAGCCTGGTCTCCGCACTTCTAAAATCAACACTGTATACTAACCTTGAGCTCATTTGAGTAGTGAGTGAAAGCTGTTTTCATTATAAAACTAATCCTGAGATGAAAATAAAGAGAAATATCCACCAATAACTCAAAATTACGAGCTACCCAAACGCACCTTGTGAGTCTCTCTTGGTACTCTCTCATCTCAAACTTTCCCCTCTGCAGAGTGGGCGGTCCCCGACATGAAACCTAATCACCTGCACGACACTACGGGGGGCAGAGTATGATAAAATGCCAACAGCAAAGCAGATTAAATGAACAGAGTAATGACTGTAATGAATGAGAGTGTTTCTGCTGAAGAGTTTAATTAACCTCGCCTCCCACCAGCCTCTCTCTTTCTCTTTCTCTCTCTCTCTCTCTCTCTCTCTCTCTCTCTCTCTGCGTAACACCTTCATCACTGTGTCGCACGTCCCACTGTCCACTGCTCATGGCCGTTTATCCTGTGGCCTCGTGTGCCAGCAGCAATTAATCCTGTCTGCTGCCCAGGGCCATGTCCTGTGTCTATGTCCTTTATAGCCATGTTTGCCACGCTCCCTTAAGCACAGCAGAGCTCCTGACCTGCTCATGCTCTTTCTTCGCCCCTTTTTCAAGTGTCATGTTATCAGATGGAAAGACACCTGTGTTCACACACAAAGGATCCTCCCCATCATCAAATTCTCACAGTTTATTATGTGCACATACTTAACAGATAGACTTGGCAGAAAATTAGGCTCAGGTGTTCATACATACTGCTTTGATGAATCCTGGCCATTTTAGTGAGGGCCTCCCCTATGGTTTTGCTTGCCCCTGTTCCCCTCGGTCAATTAAACCTTTTTCATTAAACCTTTTTCATTGTGGCAAATATTGGCCACTACGTTTTGACAAGTTTAATGCACCTCAGCTGCCTTTTATTCCATTTTCTGCTTTTCCTTTGTGCCCATCAACTTTGCTTCCTCTTCGGCCACACCAGAGCTACATCTTGTTAAAAATGAGTTAGTGAAGCTGAAAGGCCAATCACATTAACACAAATGTCAAAACGACTGCAAAGAATGTGGTGATGGGGTTGATTCAAATGGACACTGCACATATTTTAATTTAAATTGCTTAATTGCTCTTATAATCACAACTAATGTGACTCTGCTCATGTTGTGGATGATATAGCAATTGCTCGCCACAAGTACAGCTGGATTTGACTACAATAAAAGCCCTCTAGATTAGCGTTTAATCCCAATGACCAGCATCTCAATTGTCTTTTGATGATTTATGGTGGACTCTGTTTGACAGTCTGCCTCGGGTGATCGGCTGCAGTCATTTTATATTGAAGAGTGCTCTAATCAGTCCTGGTGCATGAGAGGGATTTATCTAGCAACTAAGACCGTGATGATTAGATGCTCATATCCAGTGAAAGTGATTTGGCCTGGGCATAAATGTTGCCATTCCAGTTCCCACCCTGATAAATGTCATTTAAGGTTGGAAAAGCAAATCTTGAACCCTGCTTTTATGGCCTGCCAGGTGCACTACAACATTTAAAGACTTTGATTTCCACCACTACCACCATGACCCAATTGTCATAATTACTGCAATTAAACTATTAAATAGCCTGGAGACAAAATCAAAATGGCCTCTGTCATTTTCAGAGGCTGAGTTGTCTGGACTCTTATGGACAGCTTATTAAAAATATTGTCACCTGTCTCAAGTGCATTTTTAACAGTATACAAACCCAGGGCCTCCCTTTGTCCATGGTGCTGTCTCTTATCCATACGCTGTACTTGGACTTATTTGACCACTTGCCTTGTGTTCATGGCTAATGGCAGTACATGACAGCGTGGTCAAGGAGGCCCTGTGAAACTGCTCTTGTCTATCTTAGAGCTGTTGTTCCTTGTCTACATAACTGTCCGAGCTTAAGCACACTTTTGAACCAAGGCTTTGTCTGCCGCTGGTTGGGAAGGCCTTTTTATGGCATTGTGTGGCAGGAAAGGGCCGTCTAAATCAGTGGGAGAGATCATTATCCAACTGTGGCTATACAGAAGGAAAGAAACAGGAGCTGAATGAGCACGACTAAGCCAGAGGCTGTACTTCTCATATATAACATCACAGTCTTATATAAATCCATATTTAATTACGCCCTGGCCCCCACACACTTCTGCTTGTTTACTTTGCAATGTTGTTTTGTGTTAGGGGCAGGATGGAGAAGAAGGTAGTGAAGCTGACATGGGATTACTGTTAATAAGCACTAGACACCTTACGGTGTTGTGTTTTTTTAGTTGATTGTACATACTTATTATTTATCTTAATTTTTGATGCATGCTCTTTTTTTTCCAACTGTTTCTGAAACTTGCTTTGTGACACTGCAATTTCCCCATTGTGGGACAAATAAAGGATTATCTTATCTTATCTTATCTTATCTTAGAGGGGAAGATAAGGTAGAGGCTGGAAAAGCTCCTGGGGCAAAAACTGCTTTTCATTTTAATAGCAGGAGATTTAAATTCAAATATCACCTAAATATGTGGAAAATGTACATTGAAGTGGTGAGTAGAAATATCAATCAGATTGTTGTCATTTCGTTATGCACAGAATGCAATGGGAGGCACTTTGGTGTCTTATGAAGCAATGGGGATGTACCAATCACAATTGATCACTATGCAGCAGGTGCTTTGGAGGCCTTTAGTCGGATGATGTGCACTGAAGTTTCTGCTCTATTAGTTTCAAATTAATGCCTTCCTTTTCTGTTGGTGAAAAATTTCTCATGACTGACTTTTCATCAGATCTATTATTTGTATCTGGGGGCTCTTGAGCTCTGTCATGGCACAGCTGATTTGTGATTTTATAATCCCCTTTTCCTATGCTAATTTCTGAAATTAACATTTGGATAAAATCACTATATTTGGAGATGTAGGTGGTTTGTGTTGACTTTTAATTTACAATAGTGCCAATAATTTGATTATTTTAGTCATTGCTTATTGAGTCTTGCTTCAAAAAGCCATGGTGAAGGGCAACAGTACTGGACGGGTGTTGACTTAATGTCACCCATCCATTTTGTTTTCACTCTGGTTGCCCACGCTGGAGCTGGAAAATGGGAGGCTCATTCATCACTGGGTTTCTCTGGCTCTGGGCGCCAACATGCATTCAGTCATAGAAAGAATGACAGGCACACAAACAAACTGCTGTATACACACACTCAGTGTACATTTTGGTGTGAATATAATGAGAATGAGCATGAAGTTTTAAAATGTTTCCTCGAATGGTTGGGGTGCATAAACCAGGCTGTCAGAGATTTCCTCTCCACTATGCATGTGTGCAAATGCAGTCAAAACGCTCTGACTTTTGTGACAGTTTGACTGACAGCACCAGGGCATCTGCATTCAGCAGTGACACTGTGAGCCCAGACAGCAGCTCACATTGGAAATAATCTGTACATGTCTCTTTTAGAGAGGAATCCCCATTGGACAATTCTGCAAAGACTTCAATGAGAAGACCAAAGAGCTAAAGGAGGGTATCCCTCTTCCAATCAAAATCCATGTGAAGGTATGTCTGCCTGCTCTAACCCACCACTGACCCGTTACAGTGCAATCACTCTCCTTCTCTTCACTGTGGTTATTCCACTGGCTGCATACATTACCAGCTCACTTTTATTATTCATACTCCCACACCGAAGTAAGCCTTTCCATTTGCATTCATTAATGAAGAAATGCCCAGAGGATCCTGGTGTCAAGAAGCATTAAATGCATGCTGGGAATCGAAACTGCACTGAAAAAAGCTGTTGCATCTCCTTTGACAAAGAACTATGTATTACTTTTAATTGTGATGTATAAGTCTGTACTGCATGAGCTTTGAGCACATGAAGTGAGAACTGAATCCTACATAAGGCTAATTATTAATATCATTTTTTAACTCTCAAATGGCTCCCTCTGCTGGCACTCCCATGGCTAGCCAAGTAACAAGAATGCTTAGAAATAAATTGGGCTTTTTTGATTACATATCTGTGCCTTATGGAGCTCAGCAGTAACTACCCACTTTGAACTTTTCTATATAATATTTTCCCATAGCTATAAAACATTTTTCAGAGCTTGCTAATCAGCTATTTAGTAACCAGTGACCACAAGGCCAATAATATTATTTATAATCTGCTTCTGAAAGTAAAATATTAGCATTTTGTTTTTTCTGAGCTGTGGCTTCACAGTGGACGTCACTGTTGAGCACCAGGCATAACAACTTTCCTTTTTGCATTGACCACCTTCAAAGAAGCTCTCAAGAACTGAATAATGAATTTGCATCAACATTTTTCACCATGTAAAAAGAGATAAATCAACCTTTATCACTTTATCACTTGAAAGGTCAAATGGCCCCACTGTGATAAGGATAAAACATTTTCTACTGTCTCCATTTTATTGGGCCTTTATGATTTGGGGGAAAATATGATAAATCACTACTCTCCAAGGGAAAATACATCAAAATTATACAGCGCGACAGTGATGCTTTATAAACACGGTCAAATGTTGTGTTGTGACTGGATGTCATTCATATTTCCTTCACTCAGCATGTAATTCTACATGAGAGTGAGGCTAAGCATGCATAAAGCCCTACTTTGCCTAATGTAATTGGGTCATTATAACAAGGTAATTCAGGCAGGAGGATGTCTGTAGGATTTATGGTCATATGATAGATCCCAATTAGAATTGTGCAAATCTTATCTCTTTTAATTTATTTTAATTGCATTACAAAACAGTTCACAGGTTTGGTATTTTTGATAAATTTTTAACCCAAACCCTAAAACTATAAACCTGTGTGGATGGTTCACTCACATCTTGCACAAGTATTTTGAGTGACATCTTAACTAAATGAACCAATTTTTTGTGAATCAGTAAAAATTGCTTGAGAAACAATGTTTTGAAATTTTTTAATATAATGGTGTTATTTTCTGACTTCAGCCTGACCGAACGTATGACCTGAAGATTGGACAGCCCACTGTGTCGTACTTCCTCAAGCAAGCTGCAGGCATCTCTAAAGGAGCAGCAAAAACAGGTGAGCCCAGGGCTCCTGCAGAGCCTGTCATGTAAAAGCTGCAGATTCTTGGCCTCCGTTTGAGCTCTGAGTGATTGATGTAATATTCATCATGTTGGGGAGTGTTGGCTACAAGGGATGGAAGTGACAAAAGCCCTATTCGGACGGGATTAGTTTTACAGGGGGATGTAGAGTAATGTCAGTTTATCACAGGACCTCTGTAATATAAATGACCCCATTCACACAAGACAAGAAATATCCGTAATATTCATTTGACATGGGAGGAGTTTGTTTACGCTCTGCCGTCACGTATTAGTTGCCGTGCACGTCATGATTAGCCTATGTGTAATATTAGCGAACTATGCAAATTATTGCCCATAATCAGGACTAATAGAGCATACATGACCTAAAACAAGCAGAAGTTTCATGCCTCTGACGACTGATTTATCCCTCTTGGTCTTTTTCATTGGTCGATGTGTGCGTTTGTTTGAGAGTACCGGTAGATCATTTTGTTTGCCGGCAAAACAAAGCGCTTCAAGCTCCTCCGTGTTTGAAAATTGCGGTAAATTATTTCTTTAAACGGATGTGACGAAATATTACATACATCTTTACCGAGGGTCGCATTCGCACAGGATTAATATTACCTATGGTAATTCCCCCAGACCGTTTTACAGAAGGTGAAACTCGCTGTAAATTTCACAGACATACTCCGTTATGTTTACGGACATGGCGCGTTCAGACAGGACTAAATTCCTTGGTAATTATTACTTCACCCCATGTCACCCCATAAAACTAATCCCGTCCGAATAGGGATAAAGGTGCTTTTATATTGGTTAAACAAAAGAGAATAATGTATATTTCCCTTTAATGTTCTAAGCTTATGTCCAGCCTCTTTCAGTTGTCCACTCTGTTCTTTTTAGTCTAAACTGTTTATTTCTCCGTTTTTCTGCTTCTAAAGGCCACGAGACAGCGGGGATGGTGTCTGTGAGAGCCGTTTATGAGATTGCACAGGTCAAAGCCCAAGATGAATGCTTCAAAATGAGAAATGTTTCACTGGAAAACGTGGTCAAATCCATTGTAGGCTCTGCGCGTACCCTTGGCATCAAAGTTGTCAACGAGTAAGTTTGTGCGCTTCTGGCAAAGTGAGACACATGCAGGAGCTTCCTAAAAGACATTATCAAATAGTAATAATGACACCTGAATAATGAATCAAAAGCAGGCTATGCATATTTAGCTATATTCACCTGCAGGTAAATGGTGCTGTGAGAAGGGGGCACAGGGGAGATTAGAACAACCTTAGAAATTGCACTGAATAATATGTTTAAAAGTTTCTGTATATCAGATTTCCCTTTGCACAAACTTAATCCCAAATGTAATGTGTGCACAGTTTTATATAACTTAATAAAATAACCTAAAATTATAGAAAAATCTTTCATTTAGATTTAAGAGTCACGCATTTCACTTTACTCAGACTCAACAATCTTGTATGACCCTTTTTCTGGTGATTTTGAATAGGGCTTTGAATTCTGATTACAAAGATGTTTTCAAGCTACCCAAGGAAAGGATGCATTGTTGACTTGGTGACGCAAATTTTAGTAGCTAGATCTCTTAAATTAACGGAATTAGAACTACAACTACAGCAGAATGGTGAATCCGTAGCAGTGGGTGGATACTGTGTGTTTGAAGAACATATTTTCTAATTTTCTTTCCACACTGCCTGATATAGTAATTTAAATTTTCAGTTTTCTGGTTAAACACATTATAATGTGTTTATCTATTTGTAGAGAAGGGTTCTACACTAATCCTTTTAATCTTCACTTAAGACTGAAACACATATTGTATGGTAGCTTCTTTCTGAGTGTCAGATGATATCATACATGGTACAGTAGGGACACCTAAAATGAATATTGTTAAAATTATGTTAGTGAAGAGTTAGGGCTATGGGGTCAAATCACTTACTGAACGTTCAACATTTGTGAATTTACCCTTTGAACATTTCTAATATGAATACCATATAATCACATGGAAAACCTGGCTGGCTTTGGGACATATTTACGTTCTAGAATCTGAAAACCACCAGCTATAAAATGTCAAAAATCTGTGTTCATTCACAGGAGGATGTGCATACAAACACCACTTGCATACTGTTGGTACACTCATTTATCATATTGAGAGATCTTTTGTTTTTGTCAGCAAAACTAAAGTTGTTTCACTGTTTCAAAGTTTCAGCACTTTTTTTTCATCCCAAATCTGTTCCTTGGATTTGTCTTTAGCAAGAAATTCTCCACAATGCTTTTCTGACCCAGTAGTCAAGACATATCTTCTGGGAGCTACAGTTATTATCTGTTTAAGATTTAGTGAGTTTTAAATGAAATGTGCTTCTGGATCTATGACTCTATTAGTGCTTTTCTTATTACAATAATTAGACCCCATGGAAAATACTCGTACATTTTCAGTTTTTGATTCTTTTTACTCAACCCTTATAACAGAATATCCTTTTGATGACTATTCTCAATCTTGTGTTGCAGCCTGTCTGCTGAGGAATACAGAGCCTTCTTGGAGCAAAGGGAGGAGAAACTCAAAGCTGATGCTGCTGAAGCTGCTGCAGCTGCTGCCGAGTTTGCCACAGGAAAAAAGAAATGATTCTGACCAATTCTTATTTATTATTGTTTCTGCCCTGCATCAAGACTGTTGTTTTTCTCAAAGCTCATTGTATGTGTCAAATGTTAATAAAGATTATCCTGTTTTCACTTGTGGTATTGTCCTCCTCATGTGATTATTTGTAGAGAACTGTACACTTGTTTTATTTCATTTGATTTTTTTACAAACTTGTTTCACTTCCACTCTGACTTATACTGAAATTTTTACATTCAGTCTCTTTGAAATTGGTATCTATTATGGACACTTTGTGTTCTGAATATATTTTTCATCAATTCATCTAGATGCTAGATGAATTCATCTAGATGCTAGATGAATACATGGAGTCCTATGAATCCAAGAAGAACCAAGAAGCAAACTTGTAATGACTAATATTTCTTCTTGGATATGTAGTTTCTTTTAAAATATAGGTTGTGTCAAAATTAACACCAGGCTTGCACTTGTCTTATTTTGTTGTGAAGTGGTAAGTTTAGTTCCTCCGGAAGCTGCAAACATTTAAAAAAAAAAACTTTACAGTAAAAGTTAAAACAAATTTCTAGAGTGTGATGTCGATTCAGTGGAGTTTGGCGCCCCCATCCCCGCAGAAGATCTCACAAAACAAGTCTTTCGTCTGCAGTTTGATAAAGGTGAGTGGTATATGACGAGATGTAACATTTGAATAAAATGTACAACTGTGTACTTACTGAATAAATTTGCAAAAGGACTGAGCTGTAGCTTTGATGACAATTAACTGAGGAGTTGACTTAAGCCAAGTGAACAAACGGGAGTTTTTTTTCTCTCATAAAGACAGTTATGATGATGATGTCAGTAATAACAATAATAATATTGTTATTGCTGTCAGTGCTGTTGCTACTGTTATGGTTGTATGTATATGCTTGTGTGTGTGTGTGTGTGTGTGTGTGTGTGTATGTATATGTATGTATATATCTGTATGTGTATATATGAATTTCTGAATGTATTTTCTGATTAATACACCTGGGGGCCAGGGGGGTATAGGTCCTGGGGCGGGGTGGGTTTTGGGGCAAGGTGGGGTGGTAAGGGTAAAATGTATGAAAATTTTGTACGCATGTGCACATATAGTTTGCTTTATTGTTTACTCTTTCACCCATAAATACTAAAAATCTTATAAAACATTAGACGGGAGTTTTAGTTTGGTTGAATACTGGATTTTAGAACCTAAACAAATTATTGACCACCCAGTGAATGAAAGGGTTACCGTAGCCTATTGCTTCCTCATTAATATCCTCAAAGTAGGCCTCCCTGACATAAAAGCCTAGATTCCTTTCTAATTCCTCTATTTTTGCCTCTTTTTTGCTTGGTTGGTAATATCCATATGAAATTACCTATGCTATCTATTCTATTTTGTTTATTATCATTTGATTTCAAGTTCCTCAACACTGTGTTGTTGACAGTATTCAGCACTAGGGGGCAGCACTTAACCATGTATGCGCCCATTGGCAGCCCAACAAAGACATTGTAGCTCATAGATGCTGCTTTATTTAGATGGCCTTATTTGACTCAAGGTTTGAAATAATGATAACTTACAACATTAATGTTATCATGAAACTTTTAAGGAAAACAAACTGAGATGGGCCTACTGTGTTCAATTTTGTTATCTAGTAATTTCATGCACAAAAAAATCATGTGGCATTGGGTGGACTAAAATAGATTCATATTAACATTGTCTGTTATGTGTCATACTGTACATCTAATTTTAGCTTTCTCTTCTCCTTTGTGTGCCCCTCCCCCTTCTTTACAGAGCTTCTCAATGGAGGCTGAGAATAGCACTCAGAACAGGAATGCCTATATATGGAGTCTGGCAGACGCAAGTACATCAAGTGAATGTGGGCAAGTGTAATTTATAAAGGAGGTTGGTTGTGATGCTGGTGATGGGAGGGGGGTCTTATTGTGCCTACTATTATGCACCACATTATCATCATCATCATCACCACCATCATAAGTGGGAGGTGGCTCTGTGCACGCAAAGCCTCGACGTCCAGCGAGTGCGTCAGTCTGACTCAGATAGTGTCTCGTCATGCGTGTGCGTCAGAGCTGTTGCTGAGCGAAACTCGCTCCGGGGCAGAACGGAGGAGAGGCTGGGAGGGAGGTGCTGAGGATGGAGCAGGGATCTTGGCCATGACGACACAAGTGCATCAGCAGCATTAAGTGCACTTTAATATAAATGCATTTGTATGACAATCAAATACACTTATAAGCATCACAATAGAACACTGGTCCACAATGTCCATTTGCAGTAAGTAGCATATTCATAATACAGTTTATCTCTTTTTAAATGATAAAAATCTCTCTTCTATTTACAGTCCAATAACTCTTCATACAAATGTACAAATGTGTACAACCTTTCTGTAAAACACATATGCCTATATCCACAGACATATGCAGTATGCAGTAACATTGTTTTCAAATGTCACACAAACATACATTTTACACAATATAATAACTTAGCCTTTAAAAGCTAGAACGTAGGAATCAATCCTTTACTTGACCGTAGACAACTCTACGTGAGTATGTCGACACCATGGGAATAGTACCATTCTCAACCCGTGTCGCTTGGAAACTGAATAGAAATAGCACCCCATCCATATTCTCATTTTTTAAAACAAAACATTTTATATTATAACCCCTCTTAAAAAAGAAGAATCTCTCATTCACAAAGTCAGTTGTGCCTCAATGCACCGCACTCCAATGGAGCAGCGATGCAACTATCCATTTGTCATGGACTAAGATGAAGAGTTCAGAGTTCAGCAGGTCAGGGGCATTTCAGGCACAAGGAGCCGCTATAAGCTGCCAGCATTGCAAATATTGATGCTGCAAGAATATCCGGCTGACTGCCCTCAGGCCCCATGAGACCTGGAGAGCCACATTCAGAGTCTAATGTACAGTACAGCGTAGCAGTGGATTATGGCATGATCAGAGCTCCGGCAAACTTGTAGAGAATCTTGTAAAGCGATGAACACTTGGACATACTGTAGCTGAGATCACCACATGCCAGGATCTCTTAACTGTTGAGTATTTTTAGTTTTGTTTTTTTTTGTTTGTTTGTTCCACGATACATAAAAATACACACATTTTAAGATGAAGTTGTATGTATGGAATGCTAAAGATTTGGAGCAGCAAACCCGAAACTTAAAGTATTTTAGATTCATCTTAAACACTGTGTTGCCTTTTAAGGCAATGAAGAACAAGACTTGAATCTTAATGTTCTCTTGAAACATTTTGAGTACAGCGATAGTGGTTATCCTACGGATATTATTTGTAAACATTTCACTTTTAAGGTTTGGATTTGCGCTGCTGCCTGTCTAGCAAAAGTGTTAGAATAGTTCTGTCCATTGGCAAATAATGCCCTTTTTTTTTTTTTTTTTCACAACAGAATTTTCACTACGAGTGAATACAAATGCGCGTCTGGAAGTTAAACGGCGCAAATTAGTTCAGACAATGTTCCCTTTTTCTTTTATAGAGGAGGTTCATGGAATTTGCACAAGCTCAGGACCCAGTCAGTTCTGAATCCATGTGATTTTACCATTCTCAAAATGCACCATTGCACCAGTTTGTATTAGTACTGTAGAGATTATGACTTAACAAAAGCCAATCATTTTTCTCAGAGATATGTCGGAATTAGTCCTTTAAGTTATATACATTATGTATATTTATACACTTAATCATTTTTTACTTTTCAGTAAAAGGGGCTCCATAAAATATGACAATATGCCATACTTGATGAAGTAAGTCACAGACTTATTTTAGAACGGAGGAACTTCCACTCCCATCTGAAACACAAGAATAAAAATAAGGAAAATATTAGTTACATGTTTATGGAAGTAGTTTTGTGAATAATACAGTATAATAATAGAATAATACAGTGTGGAAGTGTGGGGCTTACCTTTGTGGAAGCACTGTGAGGATGGATGACATTGGAGTTGATACAACTCAGGTTGTTGCCCCAATCCAGGGGTGATCGAGGCACCTGCCCCAAACATGGGTTCCAGGACAGCCAGTTCCTCGAGGAGGGACTGAGTGCAGGTCATGGTAGGTGGTGGCGAGGCGACAGGTGAGGACACTGGACCAGGGGACGCCGTGAGAATCAGGGGAGGGGAAGCTGGGATGGAGGAGCAGGACGACACTGGAGATGAAACCACCTCAATCTCCATGGGTTCCTCTGCTAGCCCCTCCCCTTCAGCATGGACCCCACATTCCATAGTCGTCCTCGCCCCACAGCCAGCCATGGAGTTACAATGCGCCGATTGGACGCTACACATGTGGCCCACTCCCTCAAACTGGGAGGGTTGGTGCCAGCACACGGGGGTCTGAGGAGATGTAGGATCAGACTGTGTTGGTAGAACTGGAGGTGAAGGAGACTGAAGAGAAGCAAAGTCATCTTGGAGGAGGGTTTCAAGAATATTCTCTTCAAAAAGAGAGTTGTCCTCATCAAGAAACAAAGGAATGTCCAGCCCCCACCAGGCCTTAATGGGATAGAACTCCCGAAGCACATGAACCGGGTCTACATCAGTGGCCTCAACCGTGGGGGACATAAATGGAGAGGGGGGACATGAAGAAGGGGACATTTTGGACAATAGAGGGTCCATGTAGAACCCCTCTGCCAATGAGCTGATGTGTTGGGCAAGAAGGGAGATTTCGGCATGCTCCTTCTCTCGCTCTGCTGAGAAGAATGAGAGACAGGGCTGTTTGCCAGGAGAGGCCTCTGGTGTAAGCAGGCCCTCAGGGGGGCACTGAAGGGGTCCCAGAGGGACATCTACGTAAAGAGGACCCCTAACCTCAGGCAGCGTCATCACTGTACAGTCACCATCTCCTGGGCTGTCAGGAGTGGGGGGAAGTTTTTCATAAAGAGAACCACTGCAAGGCTCTATGGGGAAAAGCAGGTCTGTAGAGGGGGTGGGCAAGGCCAGGGGCAGTTTAGCAGACAGAGTTGATGGGGGCACGGGGCTGGATGCAGTGGTGGGAGGGGCAGAGGACGGGGCAGTGGAGGTTGTTGTAGTTGTAGTTGGGGCGCTGGGAGGGGGTGTGGTGGTACCTGTGGGGTCAAAACTGAACAGAGGCTCACCAAATGGGAAAGCAGCCCCACTAACCTGGGGTGTGTAGGGAGGGGTGCACACAAACTCTTTGGTCTGAGCCTGTGAGGTGGGCACAGGGGGGAGGGGAAGGGGTAGAGAGGGTAGCGGTGGGTCAAGCTGGAAAGACGGTGGCAGGAGAATATTTTGTGTAAGAAAGTCTAAGTCTGACACTGTTTCCACGGTGACCGGTGTGGGGGAGGATGTGGCAGACCGGGTCTCATCTCGGACAGAAGGATGCTGTTGGAAGATGCTCTCCTCCTCCAGGGAAGAAAGACTGGAGCGGGGGTCTCCCTCCAGCTGAATGGTCTCTGTGGCAGAGCTGCTTGGCTCATCAGAAGAAGCTACACTGCAGCCGGCAGTGCTAAAGTCAAATGACTGGCCTGACAGGCCGCTGCTCCCCGGGGTGAACACTTGGTCAGGACTGGACAGGGTTTCAGGGGACTGAAGGCTGAGACCCTCCTGTTGGGTTGTCCCAGCACTAAGTACTATATTGAGTTGGGTCTGCTCTGAGCTGAGTTGCTGACGAACTGCCCAGGCCTCAGAGTCACTGCAACAAAAGTGAGAATTTATTTAGCCTTGTATTTTAGGTCTTTTGTTAACTTAATTAGTGCTGCAGACACCCACCTGATGATGTAATTGTTGCTACTGACTGGCACCTCCCCAGGCTGTAGCTGTAGTACCATGTAAAGCCAGACCCACGTCAGGTCTTGAGCTTGAACACGGACCACCATCTCTGCTCGGCCCTCTCCGCCTTCCCTCACTGTTAAAGACAAGAACAGTTGTTGACACCACTTTGTCATCTCATAAATCTGAGTGTGGTTCGTATTGTGCCTGTGGGCTCAGTGTGTTGTGTGGGCAGCATGTTTGTAGCATGCGAAGAGTGTACTCACACAAGCTTCGGTGTTGTGCCGAGGCATGTGACAGGTCCTGTGGGTGGAGGAGGCTGTACCAGGAGCGAGATCGCAGCACTGTCACATCAAAGCCCAGATAGAAGCTCACACTGCAGGCCAGAGTGGGCGTCATGTTAGAACATGATGCTTTAGTTTCCACTTTAACACAACAACACATGATGGTTGGAATATGGAGGATCGAGATTTGCACTTACCTTTCCTGTGCAGAATACAGCCTCATGTCCCGGCCATGCTGTGAGTAGAAACAAGGCAGAAACATGTTGGCTTCAGACAAAGGAGACCCTGTGGTGGTGGGAGCCTCTCTTTCAGTGCCTGGTCCAGAGCGGCTTGGGTGGGGCTCCAGAGGAGAACAGAAACACACCCACACAGGGTTAGATGCCCAGTAGGACCCAGCTGTCGACGAGGAGGATGGAGGAGAAAGGCAGCGAGCTCGTATCAGAACTAGTTTATTTCCAGCACTCTGCCTTCGGACTGATTTAGATGTGTTGAAACGGCAGCGCAAGAGACGATCTATGAGAGTGAATAGTTAAAAGTTTATATTTTTGTATATTTTCATATATTACATTTTACTGCATATTATATATAATTTTTATATTGGCAAATTTACCTGTCTCCAGTGATGAAGACGTTGATAGACTGGTCCTCATAACGAAATGGTCCGCTGCATCAATTATATCATACACACTATCCCCTTGTGCCACTAGATCAACCTATAAATACCAAGCACACTTATGATTACTTTTTATCATCTCAGCTAGAATGCATTGTCATAGTTATTGTCATTTTAACTTACCATAGAATGTCCCAGATGCTCTGAGACACTGTCAGACAGGTATAGGAGCTTGCCTTCTCCAGTCAGTAGCATGAGAAAGCCTGGCACTGCCTGCATTAACTCAGATAGCTCGTGAAAAGACAGAAATCCTGCAGACTCCTCCTGACTAGAACTCCCCACCTCTGTGGAAAAAAGACAAGAACACAATGCCTTAGTTGCTATCATACAACTACACCACTGCATTACAATGACAGGCTGCGGCGTTTCAGCACCACGGAGAGCGACACAAGAGCCTCGCTCCAAAACTCTCTGCATCCATTTTCTTTGCCCCAACAGTTATTATATAATAGCAGAAACTAATTTATGTGCCATATGAGCACTTGTTGATTCAGAGAAAGTGTACATTTCAACAGGTCCTTACCTTGAGTGAAGAAGACGGACTTCCTCGTGTACATGCAAGCCAATGACATGATGTGTAGATATGAAAGACGCGCTTTATCGGAGTCCGCAATGGGTAACAAGTCTTTCAAGTTCCGGATCTCGGCGTTGATTTGGTCCCGGCGAGCCTTGGACGCGCCTTTGGTTGAGCGGTACATCACGGCGGAACTGCGGGATTCCTCCGGTTAGAAGACAAGATTCTCTGAGTGGAGCAGACAGAATTTGGAGGTGGTGGAATCTAAGAACTGTTATTGGACTTTCATCTCAGCTCTGGTTGCGCCAGAGTCAGGTTTGTAGGATGTCTGCTGTGCACGTTAAAGTCCGCACAGCGCTAAGGTACAGCTACCACGAACAGTAAATCTGGTTGAAGACACTGCTCGCCGGTCACTTATATAGCCTGGGACTCCCAACGCAACAACACCGACGTAAAAAAGCGGGAGGGGTAGCTTCTACGTGGGGAGGGGGGGATACTTCCACCGCTCAGAGCGTACACAGACTGCGTTGAGCAGTGAAAGTCTTTCTCCTTCCTCCCTTCTTGCCCTCTCCTTTCGGTGACTCTGCCTCGACGTCAGCTCATCCCTCTACTCGTTCATGACGTCGGCCTGAAAAGGGGAGCTCCGGCGACGCAAAAAGCCCGATTTGGACAAAACCGAGAAAGAGGCGTGGTCAGAGTAGAAACGTAAACGGAGTCACCACCGGACTCCGGTGTGTTGGGGGTTTAGAGGGAGGGGGGTGGGGAGACCGGGTGCATGAGCAGACCTGTGCTTATGTGCCATCGTCGAGCTGCCGGGACGGATCTCTTACACATGGAATATCTCTTTCAGACAATGCTGCTGTCTGGCAATTTGTGAAATATCTTGAAAGAAAGACCTATCGCTGCTAAATGGGGTTAGGTTTATTTTTTATTTGCTAGAACCTCTTAACACAAGATAATGGTCTATAAGTACCGACATGCATACACTGGACTGCCATAACCACAGGAGTGAAATTAATGGAACTGCACAGCTCATTGCACAGTATTATGCATAGCCCCACAACATATCTCTAGCGTGGAGTCAAGCAGGTGACACCACCAAATATTTTTTAGAAGTAAATCACAGCAGTTGTTTTAAATGCAGGGCGGATTTAGTTCAGTCCAAGCTACACTAAAGCGAAATCATCTCCATGAAGACAAGCAGGGAGTGGACCATCACCAGAAAAGTAACAGCACATTTGTACATGATTAGGCTATATAAAATGAAGGGTCTACGAAATATTCGAATCTATATGTTTTATCGTTTTGGAATAAAATGCCACAGCACAGACGTAAGACTGTACGACTGATGCAAGATGCCAACTGCTCTGGAGTCAATTCCATTTCACATTTGACGTTTACTAATTGGCTTGTTGAACATAATGACGTCCACACGCGAGTCAGGGTTATGGCGTTATACAAAAGCATTTCATGACGAGCTTCTTTAATTTTTTCTTTTTTTTTCTTTAACTGACTGCCGAATTCTGTGCGCGCATATTGCCGCCTTATTGCGCAACCTGCAAACCCCGTCGCTAGTAGCACGTGAGGTAAGCATGCTGCAGCTAAAAATAGATTCACCTGTGACCGACACAAGAGGCGCGGTATCCGGATCCCAATCATGTATTTATAAATACCCCTCAAAATCGCGCTAAACAGGCTACATCCGTAGTACACACTTAACATGTGAAGTGTTATTATTTGGGTCCTTACGATGAGGTGAGGTTGGCCATGGCGCATACGTTTTTGGTTTGACAATGAGAGAAATTTATTTTAGATTTTGAGAGTGTGTTTCTTTGGCCGTGGTGTTTAATTTGAATCTATTCATATCCAAGCTTTGTAGCTTTGTCCAGTATCTTTGTCTGGTTGGATCTTTCAGTTTCTATCACTACCACTGCAGTTGCTCTTCTAGCCTACTACAACCACCACTACCAACAATACTACTGCCTGGTCCTCTTATTACTCCACCAATATTACTGCTCCTATACTAGTAGAAGTAGCACTGTTGGTCATGATAATAGTATTGGTGGTAATAGCAGCAGTAGTAGATTAGTTGTTGGGATTAGGGTACTTGTATAGTCGGATGTACTTGTAGTAACGGTGACAGTACTTTTGTTGGGAGTGGTGGTGGTACAGACATCACATAGGTGACAGAGCATTTCCAGGTGAGTCTTTTTGAGCACATTTGAAATGCCACAGCATTTAATGAGCTGCACTTTCTCACTCACATATCAATACACAACAATGCATTTAATTATAGCTTTACTGTGTAAATTCAAATGTTAAATTGCAAAATGGATTGCATAATTATTGCATTAATTAATTAATTGAATTTCAAAATGTAATTTTGCAAAATGTACTTTTGAACAAAGAATCAAAACTTCTATCCTTAAATGTCTTATGTATATTACATATGTATGTAATCTCATATTACATTGCACTTTTAAAATGAATGTTTAAAATGTGTATCATATTATAAATTCATTACTGTTTGCCACTTTAAATAAATAAACAATTCTTGTTTGCAAAATACAATACAAAGGGTCCAAAAACTTTCATAACTGCATGTTTCTCCACTGAAATTCAAAATTATGCGAGTTAAAATAAGAGTTAAAATGCTCCACATTAGAAACTACATGTCCATCCATCCATCCATTTTATTCCGCTTATCCGGGGCCGGGTCGCGGGGGCAACAGTCTAAGCAGGGACTCCCAGACTTCCTTCACCCCGGACACTTCCTCCAGCTCCTCCGGGGGGAGCCCAAGGCGTTCCCAGGCCAGCCGGGACACATAGTCCCTCCAGCGTGTCCTGGGTCTTCCCCGGGGCCTCCTCCCGGTGGGACATGCCCGGAACACCTCCTGAGGGAGGCGACCAGGAGGCATCCGGAACAGATGCCCGAGCCACCTCAGCTGGCTCCTCTCAACGTGGAGAAGCAGCGGCTCTACTCTCTACTCTAGAAACTACATGTATGGGTTCTAATTGAGCGGCCACATGAACTAACCAATACATTATTATACTACTTATTATTGCTGTTATTGTTAATAATAAAAGGTAGCTGTAACTAATTTAAATTTGGTTGTGATTTGTCATGAAATCTTTAGAGCCTTGTCACTTTCAAAAAATTCCTCTGCATAATCTGCTCATTACTGCTCATTACTGTTGTCAGCCAACTACAAACTTGTAAGATTTATGCATGTTTTATAACTTTGAAGCTGTTGCATTCTGCTTCTTCGCTATTTTGTTCTCAGGTGATGTTTCAGCACTTAAAAACTGTGGCATGTTTTAAGGTGCCAAGTGAAAATGTAACATTTAACATAACACTTTCCTTGATATGATTAACTTGAACCCTAGCCAAGAAAGATTTGTCACAGCCAACCTCTTGGTGTCATAATGCTCAGTTGCTTTGAATGAATGTTAAGTTCAGAAATTAGAAAAAAGAAAAATCTCATAATAACAAGATACCATTGCAAAATTACACAATTTTCTTTTTATGCTCAAAAGCTACCCCACTGCCCATAGTATAGAGTTGTTTCCCAACCAGGGGTACAAATACCCCTAGGGGTACACAAGCAGATTGCAGGGTTACTCGGCAGTTTCACTGCCAGGCGCAGGGGGAGATTTTTTTGAATTTTTTAATTCTAATTTGAGTAAATTTGAGTTAAAGAAAAGAGAGAAAAATTTCAACTTAAGGAGATGAAATAAAATGGTAAAATGAAATAAAATGATTTTCATTTAATAATCCGTTGTGTCACGTTCTACTTTTGGAGAATTATCAACACGTATGAGTGAGGGGGTACTTGAGGTATGACAAAAGGCTCAGGGGGTACACAAGTCAAAAAAGGTTGGGAAACACTGGTATAGAGAATAGAGAGGTGTGCTTTGATAATCAGTATTGGAGTAGTGAATAAAGTCATCACATTACTTATGTTTTGTATTTATAGGCCTGTAGTGTAGGTGAAAATAATATAAATATAGTATATTTTTTATTATTTTTATTCAGCTATACTCGAGAGTCTATTTTTAGGTCTATTTTTTAATTATTTTAAGCCATTATTTACTATCTTGTTTTTATTGCATGCTACTTTTTCCTGCTTTTCTTGATCTGTGCGTTGCAACACTGGAATTTCCCCACTGTGGGACTAATAAAGGCATATCTTATCTTATCTTATTGATTTTGCAGGATGTACAGTTTGGACAATGTATTTTACATTACTGATCTGAACTATTGAAGTTTATTAGTAGTTACAAATAAGAAAATAGGTACACAATAAGTACATTTATGCTCAGAGCTGTACACCTGTTTACCGCTGGGACAGAAGTGAACATAGCGCAACAGACACTATGTTAAAAGTGTCTAAAATAAGCCATCTTGACTTTTCCAACAAATAATGATCTAAAAACTACTGTAAGTGAATCCATGTTTATTACACTTTTTATACCATGGTCACTGCCGTGCATTATCTGTATAGAGGTACAGATAGTACCTCTATATCTATATCACTACACTGTGAGCAGGACCATAGCAACAATGGGTAAACAAATTAACTACTTTTAGGACGGACTAGCTTCAACTTAAACCCAAATAACTAATGCCTTGAACATCCATGGACAGTTGTCAGATTTAAAAGTTGACTATTTTCAGTTGGTGGGCCCATGCACGTGGTTGTAGACTCCTGTGTTTAAACAGTGAAATAAACTGTTGTATTTTTTGTGCCAATTGACAAATGGGACAATTGACAATTGAGAATGAGTGATTAGTTGTGGTCTTCTTCTTCTTCTTCTTGTTATATGTTAATTGGTGGTATTATGAACAGGCTCAGCTTGGTATCGTGGGTGGAGGTACAGGGAACATGGTAAAAGGAGCATGTGAGAGGAGCAACGGTCAAGCCATGAGTGCTCATCTCCTTGATAGCAAATGGATTCAAATGTTTGTCTCAATATTCGTGGCTGATGGGCCCTGTTGTTTGGTCACTCCATTACTTGCACAGGATATCCTTAAATGAAAGCACTGCTGGTTAAAAATTCATTCCCAGAAGCTTATCCATGCCTAAACAGTAATCAGTGAAACTAGTTTTGGATTTGAGCTATCTGGATGCTCTCTACATTTCAGTAGTAGTATGACCAAACAGAATGAAGACATTATTATGGGTTAAAATTACATATTGTATTGATACTTTGTGGTCATGCTGGGGGTGTTTCTACATGTATGTGTATGGTGGAATTATCATCAATTACCATGGTGCACATCTTAGTAAACAGCCAAAAAAGGTTTAAAATTGTCTGAAAACTCTGGCCTGTGACCAGTGGCCCTGTTTAGGTGTTTGATGTTCAACTAAAAGTTGAGATTGACTAACTAACTCTGTTGGTTAAACTGTTGGCTAATGCTAGCTACCTTCTGACTGCAGTGTTAAGTGTTTGCAGCAAAATCAGCTCACCTGTTGTAGTTCCAAATAAATCAAAGCTTTCTGGTCAGATTGTGTTAAAGCTCAGATTAAAATCAAACTTCAATAACAGAGCTTCAGGAAGAGCAGTGACTCCAGTTAGTATTACACCTCTAGAGAATGTTGACGACATCAGCTGCAAACCATCAATGGTAAGTTCATAAAAGGTGTGGTTTTTAATCCATCATGATATCTAAAGTAGTATGCAGAAAGTCCTTTTTATCTGAGTTTAAATTTGTGAAATTACTACACAGCAAATGCATTTAAAGAAGCCTAGGGTGGTTGGTAATGGGTAGTAAAAGCTACAGCAACACATTTTTATTTAGCTTGTATGAATTTGAATGCACCGGTATGTTCCTCTTTTGTCTCATAGTTCTGCTCAACGATTCATTCCCAAATCCTCATTAATTTCTGTCACTCCCCAACCATTTTATTCCTCATCACTTATTCACCCACACTTACTGTGTGTCACTATCCACCTCGACAGCTGCAGAAAGGCCACAATTATTCTGGGTCTCTCTGGGACACTCAAACACATGAGTTTTATTTTTTGTCTGTTTTTCACCAACAGGTGTGATTTTCACAGCTTCGACTTCTTTGGCAGAGAGCGAACGTGCGGATGAGGGACAAGCAGCATGTCCCTCCACAACCTTAGTCATCACATCACAGGGAACAGAGTGGACAGATCATGGCATTTCTGTGAGTTTGCAAAGTTTGTGCACAGCAAATGTCTTCACTGACTGAAGTTGTGTTCTTCTCAAATATGTGGATGCTTAGTAAACAAAAAGCAAGTTTCACATGCCAGAGGTGATGTGCTTGTCCTCTTCCCCTAAGACCGCCTTTCTTTTACTGTTTATTTTTACACTCAGAGCGTCAAGGTCTGTGCTCCGTTTCTTGAAAGGATGGAGCTAATCTGTCGCCTAGCAACACCTCCCACTCCTGCATCCAAGCGGCAGTGAGAGGATGTGGAGTAAAGAGGATAGCTGAGTGAAAAACTGGGTAAAAATCTGGGGATAACACACATGTGATTTAAAAGTGGTATGGCCAATTGTTGACCGACTGGCATCAAAAACACATCTCCAATATACTGGCATATTTAACAATTCATATCATTTTCTGACTACATATGAACCAAAGCAATGTGAATTAACACTTTAATCAAATAGTTCCTTTGCAAGTGATCACTGTAGAACCAACCGTACAAATAACAATAACATACATTGTATATTCAAGACCTCATAAACGAAAGACATGAATGATATATTTGATTTGTAACAACTTTCACAGGCCCCTCAAAGCGCATTACACCTGCCCCTTATTTTTTCACTCCTCTCTCACACTCTCAGGCTTCTTGTGGAGCCATTGCAGTCCTTACTGACAGATGTAACAATTGTCTCTTCTGTGCGGAGATAGTATCCAGATGTGCTGCCAATTCTTGATAAATCGTAATTCTCATATATCTTTCCAGCATATGTCATTTTTTGCTTCATTCTGTTTATATGAGCTACAACCTTGTACCTATTTGCTGCTTTCAATATGATGCTTATTTTTAGCTTCCAGAGAGAGAAGAGTAGAGACAAGTTTTCACTGGCGCTCATAGTTACGTTAGTGCTCTTTGTCTGCTCAAGGTCCAGCATCACAGCCAAGAGAGAATCTAAATAGATATTTTTATAGAGGATGGAGTCAGCTATGTGAGGCTTTATTATTGTAAATGAAATTGTCTGCTCAAGGATGTTAGAACAGAAAATAAGAAGGGAAAAACAGATTTCAGCTGTATTTTTAGCTCCCTTGTTTATATGTACTGTATATCTTCTTTTGTGTATGTTTATTATCCAACATATGCCCTTTCTCTTCAGTTCCTTGGTGCTGATGCAGGGTTGCTATGGCAACATGATGTAGATGTGTTACATCATGAGAGACCTCCTAACAGCAGAGCTTTCACTGAAACTCACTCTCTTCACTTCTCTCCCCCATTCATTCTTACCCCAATTTCATAACCCCCCCACAGACAAGAACAGATATCCACATCTGCACCATGTTCTTTTCTTAGCCTCTTCATATGACCCTTCATGTCTTTGTGCAAAAGCTGCCCAAAATAAACATCTCTTGACAAGATTTTTTTTTTGTTCATAATCACATGGCTGCCACCACAGAATAACATTACCTTTACATCATTTTGTCCCCCACCTACTCCCCCTTGTAGCTGTTATGAGTAATTCACTGATTCATTCATTCAGGGCTCATTCATGAATGGACAAGGTCAATTACTTGTCAGCTCCACATAGAAACCAGGCATCTATCTATAGCACTACTAAAAATACATTCACACAAACAGGACCTGTATGCTGCTAAAAACTCCAACCACAGGTGCCACATTGGTACATTTTTCATATAAAAACTGTGACTGAGCGGCATTGTTTCTTTTAATAAAACTCAAATCAGGTTGAG
The DNA here is from genome assembly GCA_036785185.1 of Paratrypauchen microcephalus. Taxonomy (NCBI): domain Eukaryota; kingdom Metazoa; phylum Chordata; class Actinopteri; order Gobiiformes; family Gobiidae; genus Paratrypauchen; species Paratrypauchen microcephalus. The sequence goes on from JAVJIX010000023.1 coordinate 4,393,936, forward strand.
TTATGACACTTATGTAAAACCATTTTAGAGTTGAGTTTGCTCTATGCTGTATTGATAAAAGGAGAAATTCAATTTGTCAACTGGACAAAGTTTATTTGGTTGAAAACGTTTCGCAGCTCATCCGCGCTGCTTTGTCAGTTCTGGTTAGAGTGCTGGTTAGACACTGCTTATATCTAGCTGCAGGGAGGCGCTAACTATACTGAAATTATTCTGAAACTATCACACCTATTTGTTTTTGAGTTTGTGTCTTTTGTTTTTCCAATTTCTCTGACGTCTAGTTTAGCATACTCATTCAACCCCTAAAGACTGTTTTCACACCTCTGGCCCTGACCTGGCTGTCCTATTGTTTCCTGTGTCTGTTTTGACTTCGGTTTGAGAATGGAATTATATATGGGAGACAAGTTATGTCTGACTCCCCCATTTCTGTTTAAAGAAGGATTCTCTTTTTTGACAAAAATCGCCTCTTTAACTCCCCTCTCAAACCAGTTATTTTCCCTGGCTAAGATCTGAACCTCACTGTCCTCAAATGAATGGCCCGTGGCTTCTAGGTGGAGATGTACAGCAGATGAGGGTCCACTCTGGCACGCGTAGCCAGAATCCGAGAATCCAAACCCAGGAGGAAAGGGGTAGCGATTCCTTACCTGGCTGGCGTTTCTGAAAAATTAAAGAGGATTTTTAGACAATATGAAATCCCAATTTATTTTAAACCCACAAACACTTTAAGACAAAAACTAGTCCACCCAAAGGACAAAACACCGAGCCACAACCAAAGCAATGTGGTCTACTCCATTCAGTGTAGTGAAGACTGCAGTGAGCGCTACATTGGAGAAACAAAACAGCCACTTCACAAGAGTATGTCTCATAGATTATGGCTATAATATTAGGACCAGGATGCAACTAGGCATAATCAGGCGGAATAATCAAATGTCAAGAATGCATAACATTTGAAAGATCATGGCACTCTGGCACGCACGCCTGTGTTGGTACATCCTCTTGTGAAGTGGCTGTTTTGTTTCTCCAATGTAGCGCTCACTGCAGTCTTCACTACACTGAATGGAGTAGACCACATTGCTTTGGTTGTGGCTCGGTGTTTTGTCCTTTGGGTGGACTAGTTTTTGTCTCAAAGTGTTTGTGGGTTTGAAATAAACTGGGATTTCATATTGCCTGAAAATCCTCTTTAATTTTTCAGAAACGCCGGCCAGGTAAGGGATCGCTACCCCTTTCCTCCTGGGTTTGGATTCTTGGATTCTGGCTACACGTGCCAGAGTGGACCCTAATCTGCTGTACATCTCCACCTAGAAGCCACGGGCCATTCATTTGAGGACAGTGAGGTTCAGATCTTAGCCAGGGAAAAGAACTGGTTTGAGAGGGGAGTTAAAAGAGGCGATTTTTGTCAAAAAAGAGAATCCTTCTTTAAACAGAAATGGGGGAGTCAGACATAACTTGTCTCCCATATATAATTCCATTCTCAAACCGAAGTCAAAACAGACACACGAAACAATAGGACAGCCAGGTCAGGGCCAGAGGTGTGAAAACAGTCTTTAGGGGTTGAATGAGTATGCTAAACTAGACGTCAGAGAAATTGGAAAAACAAAAGACAGAAAAAAAAAGACAGAAAAACAAAAGACAGACAGTGTTGTGCAGAAATAAGTTTAGCGGTTTGTACTTTGGTTGTTGTAACAAAATACCAGAAAAATAAGCATTTAAAAGTATGATGCTTTGTGTCCTCTGGTTTTAATGTAAATAAAATAAGTTACTGTAGGCTACATACATAGTTTGTGGGATGTGTAGTCCTTAAGGGAAAGCTTTATACCTCTGCTCACTCACCAAAACCAAAAAGTCATAGATTCAGAAAAGACTGTACTACTGTACTTGAGATCAGAGACAATCACAAGGTTTACTTGTTGCTTCTTAGCCAGTTAATTATAATATAATTATAACAATCACATCATTCTTCATGGCAATTGTATATCAGTCCTCCTTGGTGACCATTTGACAAGTTGTCAAAGAAAGTTTGATTTTATTTATTATTAGTTTTTTTTAAATGAATTCCTTTGATAGACAAAGGTCACAACACATAGGCCTGTGATCTTTATGTGTATTGTTCAAGTACCTGCATCAGTCTGTTTGAACGTGTTGAGGCTTGGATGTCTTTGCAGTGTGAGGCCCTATTGCTGCTGTACACCCACACCGCCCTAGCAACATGTTGTCGATTCTTGGCAACCACATTTACGCAATATGTAAAGAAATTGAAGGTGAGGTTGAGTAGGTAGCATATAGGTGCAGCCTTATATAAACTAACATTACAACAATTCAAATTTAATGAGACAATTATGTCATATGACCCCAGTTGCTGTGCAAAATGACACTGACCTGTGCTAATAAACATATGTAGCTGAACTTGTAATTGGTGTGGTCTAATTAATAAGCTAATCATCATTACAGCTTACAAGGAAATGAATTTTATTACTGAGGGAACCATTAGCAGCACATTTAAATGGATGGCCTTTAAGAGGTCATGTTAGTTCATCTTTATTTAATTGTAACTGTTGTGATATCATTTCAATCTTCATGATTTTGATCTGCTTGGTATATAACTGTGCCCTATGTTTATTACTGTGTATGTAAAACATGCAAAGAGATCCATTTCCTGCCTCCCACTCTCATTTCTCTTCCTGACCAGCCCTTGAGCCTCTCATTGTATTGTTCAGCCTGTTTTGAAGTCCCACAGATTCCTGTGGCCGCTGTTTTGCTTAACGAACTAATCTGGACTCTCTGGTGGTGTGGGTGGATGAAATGGCTCTCAACCTTGCTCCTCTATTCATAAATGTAATACCTGAATTGTGGTGTGTCAGGTAAAGAGGGTTTTTGTAATGCAATAAGGGCAGATCAAAGAGACAGACCTGGAGACAGCGATGATCAGCATTTAAACACCTGATTTGGTGCACTCTGGCATTTTGGTCTACTTTGAGTTCCTCATTGTCCCCACTGTGGTTTAGTGCCCTCTCTAAACTAGCACTGCATCCAGGCTCAGTAAAAGTTGCTGGAAAAGAAGTTGTTTGAGTCAAACCTCCTGCCAACGCTCTCCTTCTCGTGCTCTGTGTGGGCACTGCCAGGCTCCGACACATGGTGCCTATGTAAACACCCACTCCCCCTCACTGCTCCATGCCTACTATGTGGATGAGGCACGTTACTCCGCTCTGTAATAGCCACATGAACTGTTGGAACTCATACCTGAACACCCTCAACTTTTCCACACCATTTGGTCACCATTTAGGTATGAGCACACCTCATATAGCTTAACACTACACTGCTCTCCATCCATTATTTTACAAGTAGTTACAGGACAACAGAATACACTATATAACTATGTATATTATGTAAAAGTTGGTTTGAAACTTTCAAACCTCACCCTCATGGGTTCATGGAAATGGAAAAAGTTCATGGAAATGGCAGCCATTGTTGGGTTATAAAACCAGCCCTTAATTAGGGGAATATCTGTAGTGTCTGCTGCCCCCTGGTGGTCCACACTGTGTATTTGAGAGCATAAAGGCAGTTGCATGTGTGAGTCATCACCCCCCAGTGGAAGAAGATGGGAGTTTGTGTGGGATGAGGCGCTGGTCTATGGAATAAGGGCTTTCCCCACTTTCTTCTCTACCTTTGATTGCTCTTGTTTTGATATTGTTCAGCTTCACTTAACACTATGCTCTCAACCGAAAACCTATTCATTTTAGCAACAATCACCGCAAACCGTCAGTGTTTGCTGATGCATCAGTATTTTATGAAATGAAACTAAAATAAAGTATTTGTATTTATTTAAAGTCCAATAACCGTCAAAAATACAATTTTAAAAAAAAAGGTGACAAACAGCAGACAGAGAATACATGGAAAGGAGTGTAGAGGTCGTGAGGTTGGATTTGAGTGGTTACTGAATCAGGTGTGTCAACAGGAAACAGGGCTGACAAGAATTATGAAATGACAAACAAGGCAGAGCTGAAGATAATGCTGTAAACTGGTGGAAAACAGACTATTGTGGTGATGCCAGTATGAATCATTTCACCTGAAGGCTGGCAGAAAAAATGCCACGCACATTTTTTTTTCACCCACAGCAGATGTGAGTAGCATCAGGATCCAATCGGATACATATATTGACCACGCAGCTCTTAGATAGATGTATTGGTGCTAATATTATTTAGCATTGCACCTGTGAAATACTAGACATGTGTTGTGCATTGTACTTTATTATATATTCAACTTGTGTTTGTAAAAAAACAACAACAATTTAAACATCACAGTGATTGGTTCAACTGATTCACTTCTTTCTCTTTAAAAGGAGTATGGGCCAACGTAGATGGACAATCTCAAGGCAGAGCTGCTTTGGTAACTGCCCTGATAGCTGAGACGTGGGTTTACGGACACCATCTCAAGATCCAGTGTGTACTCCCTGGGCCCAGAGACAGCTCGAGCCAATACAAGCATCGCACTGATGTTATTGATTTGCTGCAAAAGAACAAAGATGTCAGTGAGTATCAACATCACCAAGCAATAGAAAGCTGGAATATGTACAGTACATTTCACCCAGTACTCTACACATGGACAGATGAAAAGTGGAAAATTAATTGCCATGTTGTATATTTACAAAATAAAGAAAGAAATCTGAAATATGAATGAGTTCCTTGCTTTGGGTTGCTAGATTTTACTCTTGAGGCGTGTTCTTAGTATACAAGTTGTGATTGTTTTTTTCAATTATTACTTAAAGGAAAAGTTGAAAACCAAAAAAGTTGTACACCAATCAAATAGCAGTTTGTGAACATTTCAACAGAATTCCAGCTGTAGAGGTTATATGAATATCATGTGCAAGAAACACATATAGTACATGTGTAGCGGTTTAAACATTAGTTTAGTAAAAGTTTTAAGTAGTAAAAGTCTTTTCTGACAGAAAATAGATTATGTACAATAGACAAGCCCTTGTGTACACTTTGATTGCTTGGTAACAGTTCTGAATTGACTTTTATTTTTTTGCCATTGTCCAAGAAGAGAGGTAGAATTATAAACTTCACTAAACTCGGGATAACTAAACGTGTTACATTTTACGTTTTAGGGAAACTGGTAGTTTATCCTGTCATTTGTGCTTTAAGTTAAAATTGTGTATTTTTAGCATTTTTATTGACTCTTGAATCCCTTTATAATTGTTATTTGTGTCTTACTCTAATGTAGAAATCGCCATTTTCATCTCCAGAGCGGATTCGGAAGGTGTTGTAGGCTCCTGAAGACACACTCGTGGCCTGGATTTGGAAGATGTCTGATGGGACTGATCGCTCAGAGGTGATGCTCATGTAGCGGTGGACAATGGAGAAGGGCAAATCGCGACAGGCAGGTTTGTTGACAGGGCACACACAACGACTGAACACAAATAGTAGCACATTCATTAGTGTTACTAATGTCTAACAACAAACTGCACTTCATAAATTAACCAGCAGATGGGGTTATTTTACAAGGGAACAGTAACTGTTTTAACAGATTTTTAAATGTGAGGTATGTTAATTGATCTATGCTTTCTAGAACCTACCAACTATGGTGGGCTCTAATAGTTTTTGTACCACACTGAATTTTGAGGGACTTGTATTAGGGAAGAATACTTGATGTAGCTTATAATTGTGCAGTTACATGTACAGAGGCTGATATGAGATAGATGATACACATTTTATACCACTGATGAAGTTAGTTACTCACTTCTCAGACACTTGGACATAAGGGTCCTGGCACCGGTTTGTGTCAACGCACTGGTATCGTCCATGGATGTTCACACAGGTCTGTGCCTCAGTGCACTGGTGCTCACCAGTTTCACATTCATTTATGTCTGTGAAAAAAGCAGAGTCCAACATGGGGCTGGGCTGCAGAAAAGTAGATTGGAGAAAGAGAAGCTTACCTTGGCAAAGCCTAGTGCCTAGCAGCTGGTATCCTTCTGGACATTCACAGGAAAACTTCCCAGGTTCATTAACACACTGGTACTGGCACAAGTAGCTTGAATAACTGCACTCGTCAATATCTGCAGATTAACATCAGACAAATAATTTTCCACTGAAACAAATACTTTGTAGTAGATACAGACATCTTTCCTACCATTGCAGACAAACCCATCAGGTCCCAGCTCGTAGCCCTGATCGCAGCGACACAGGAAGGTGCCATATGTGTTGTAACACCTCTGGGAGCAGGGGGCACCCATGTCACACTCATTCACATCTGTAAAGAGCAAATAGAAAGATGCTCCAATAAAACCAATGATAATGCATTGTACCATGAAATGAATGAATATAAAAACTGAGCCAGTTAAAGATGATGTAACCAGTAATAGAACCAGAGTAAAAAAGCCCAGCCTGTAAAATTTGCTTGGTCATTTTCCACTCACAGCAACATTTTGCCAACTCTGGAGTTAAATTTAGCTTGGATTTTGGATCCCACATAATGATGTGGGATGTGGTCACACTTACCAATGCAGGAGCGGTTGTTGCCTGCCAGCTGGAAGCCAGGTTCACACTGGCAGGAGAAGGACCCAGGGACATTAACACAGCGGTGCTGGCAGTACCTGTACCTGCACTCATCGATGTCTGTGGGAGAAAGACACCAATTTATTAAACTCCAACAACAACATTTTCTGTTACTAAATCTAGAAGACCAATAAACTCACCAATGCATTCAGTGCCAACTTTGCGGTAACCTTCAGGACACTGGCAGGTGAAGGCACCAAGTGTGTTGATGCACTGTTGGCTGGGCTGGCAGTCGTGTTCATCCCTCTCACATTCATCAATATCTGTCCAAAGACAAAGACACCTGATGTGACTGGGCAGAGGACAAACGCTCTTTTGCCCATTTGCACTCAGGAAACACAGTCATGACAAGCCATCAAATGGACACAAAACACAGCAGCTGTCCCTGTGTGAAATCTTTCAAATTCTTACTGTTTGACTGTGTGTCTACCCCCTGTGAATATTCACTGACACCTACACACTTGGCACCAGGCTTCCCCCAACCCAACACCTGCTCTGGCCACATGTCCCTCACAGTAAAATCACAAGAACAGGCTTCTTGTGATTTTGTCCCATTGCCACCTGGCCCCTCTGGGCGACGTAACTACTAAGCAGCAGACACCTACCGACGCAGCTGTCGCCCTGTGGCTCATAGCCCAGAGGACAGGGGTTGAAGGTCTCTGTGGGTGTGATGGGAGCCTCTGGAGCAGGGATGACTGACGCAGAGCGGGGCAAACACAGGTACCCTCCATAGTGGTTGAAGCACTTCATCTCTCCTTTGCAGGCATCAGGGATAGTCTCGCACTCATTAATGTCTGCCAGATAAAAGATGTTACAGTAGAAAGACAAGAAAATTCTCAGATTGTATACACTTTACCTTTGCAATGTTCAGTCTGAGGGTCCCAATGATACCCATCTGTGCATTCCTACAGAGAGGAGTGTGAGAAACGGTGGAAAGTTGCTCTGAGCCAGGGAGTTGCAAAATATGTTCATAAGACATAATAAATTCCTGTTGGCACGGCATGAAAAACAACACTAGCTCACTGAGGGGTTTGTTGTTCAAGAAGCAACACTGAGCCAAAGTGAACTAGAGCCTGTGTAAGCTTAAGTGAATGTGATGTTTTCAACTAGCCTTCTTAAGCCAAAATGTCACTGCGAACAGATGTATTTTATGGCCAATGTTTGGGAAAAAAGAGTTACGATCATTTAAAAGAAAAATAAACTGCTGCAACCTGCATGGAAAATTAAATGAACGGCTGAAAGAACCATGGAATTAAAACTAAAATTACCCCCTGCCATAACTCCTAAGAACTGGAAAATGCCATGGAAATTTGAGCAAGATGATTATGGGGAGGAGGGTATAAGCAAGGAATAATTTACCTCCAAACATAAAATTATTATAACAAGGTAAAAGTATAATCAGAGAAGAAATAACATTAGAGGAGAGTCATCCATCCTTACCGTGTAGGTGTCACTTTCTGTGGGAGGCTGTGAAATAGCACTGCGGAGGAGCACAGACACACATATGCATACGCACAACACAGACACACACACACTCTGCATATTAATGCACTAACTGATGGGTGACAAATAAGAATAGACCAACACAAACATGCACACTGCAGTGTCTGCGCTGCCGTAAAGTGGAAAGGCAGCAAGTGGAGAACACAACAGTCTCGCAGGGGCACCTGTTTATCAGAGAGAGAAAAGAAAGGACCAACAAGGCAGCATTACAATCAACATCTGAACTCAATTCAACAGTGAGCATAAAACCCAGAGTTTAAACTGACAATGAAAGCATGGCTCCTGGATTTGACTCACTGTTTATAGAACTGGGAGTTTGATTCCTTCATTTTAGAAGAATAATTTCTGAGAGTTTCCCATCATATTATTCCACTCTTGAAGAAGTTAACTGTTCTTTCAGGGTGGCCTTTTTCTAAATTCAAACCAAAAGATTTGGCTAATTTTCATTCACATAAATAATTGGGCCCAAATTATCTTTTCAATTTCTACAAAGGTTTACACTTATTGGAGAAATGATCAGTGACCCAGCCTAATTTAAGAGTTCATAGAGGAGTTCATGGAGGAAAGGTTATAATCACATCTGTCTACGTGCATGGAGAGACACTGTGACTCCACACACCACAGTTATGGCACCGCTTATTGTTTTATAGCATGTTTGGACAAACAAAAGACCACAGGGTGACGTGGACACTCTAAACATACTAACTGGATGACATAACCAGCCATTTGTGATCTAGCACCAGAAAAAAGAAATACTATGTCCAGTAATGATTAAAATATACCAGCATGAAACCAGACAGCCACAATGCACGACCCCTTGGCTCGGGAGTCCCTGACCCTTACAGACAGAAAAAAATGTCTTCCAAAACTAAGCGTTCAGACACTGACGGCCAGTGGATTTAGACAGCGGGGGTTTGCTTGGTACCTCTCCAGACCAAATGAGGGTGGACTTCTGGAATGCCCCGTGGTGAGGCTGTGGGTGCTGTTGTTGAGCTGGGATGCCCTGCTACTGCTATGGTTCCCAGAGTATAAAGTTATGGAAAACCCCCTCATAGTTCTTCTAAGAGAGCAAATAAAGCTAACCCCTCATCACAACCTTGTCTGGAGGGTGTCAATGAAATAATTAAAGTTTGTAATCATCAAGGCATTATTCTAGATAACACCTGCTATACATACTGTGGCTTTAGATATCAACTATTCAATTTTTCGTCATTTATCTCTGTGTGACATGATTCCTCACATCACTGTTGCATCACACTGTGTAAACTGAAGGGGAATGATGCCGTGTGAACTTTTTATGTGCTGTTCATAGGCAGCAGGACTCAGTGAACCTGCCTCCCTGACTCTGTCCCTGTGTAAACCAGCTCAGAGGTGCTGAAGTGCACAGCATGTGTGTCCATTGTATCAAGACTTGTCAGTGGATTGTCAGATCACAAACTCTGCTTATTGTAACATTTTCCTTTCACACTGGTTGGGAATAATGACCATACTGTATTGTTGCTGCTAATGTATCACGCAAGTATATGGTGTCATATCAGTGAGCAACATGAAACAAATTGAATGAGTATGAGTGTATTAAAAGGAATCACATTTATTTGGCAATGTAAAGTGTTTGTCCTGTGAGTCAGAGACTCTCTTCCTGTCTACTTCATCGCAGTTCCTGAAATACCTCCTAAAAGCAGACTGCAGACCACATTGCCATGGCTCATCCCAACATTCAAACATTCCAGGCCAGAACACTAGTGCAGCTGTGACACAAACAGACAACATCTTACCTCTAGTTCCTGGACATAATCAGGCTTTCTTGCATGTGAATGAAAGGCTACTTCACTTATTAAATATAATAAGAAACATAAACTCACAGCTGTGTCTTCAGTCTCCTGTGATGTCTCCTTCCTGGTCGCGGCTGTGAGTGACCGGCTGAGCTAGTGTCCAGAAGTGCTCCCTGAACTCTGCCTGTTGGCCCTGAGAGAGTGAGTGGAGCACGACAGCTGGAGCAGCTGAACACATGCAAAGGGAGGGAGGACGAGCAATGAGACAGACATGGAGAAAGAGGGACGGCCCATTCTGACCCCCCTTCTGGCCCCCTGCACTGCCATCCTCCACTCTCCAAACCCCCTTGGCCTGACCCCCCAGGATGCAAATTCCTGGTCTGCGGCCCAAATACCACAATTACGAATCTGTCCGAATCGGAGGCAGAACAACAACTCTCAGATTCAAGCACAGTGCCCTGCCACATGCACCCCCCATCCTCTTACTCAATGCCCCCTCTTCTGGTCCCACAAGACACCTGGTTTCATTTAAACCAAACCCCAAAGCCCCCAAATCTCCCTCCTTTTACCATTTACCCCCCATCTATCTATACTGTCCAAATGTTTCCCCTTTTTCCATAAAGCAACTTGGTCTCAATCTGACAAGCAGGATATTTATAGCTTTGGGAGAAAAAAAGTTCATGGAATGTAGACAGAAATTAGACAGTGAATTAGAGACTTTGGAATCTTGGCTTGAAGATTTGTCTGTCCAAAAACGTTGCACTAAGATTAATAATGTGTGTGTCTTATTCCTAATATTATGTCAACCTTTGCTATTACAATTTTGTTAATTGTGCGCGCCTGGGGGGTGCAGGCCTTTACTTAACCTTCAACATTTATCTGTGTTCTTTCTGTTTGATAGTTGGTGGCAGCTGCAATTACAGGTTTTGGTGTTAAAAATCTGTTAAAAATCACGTTGAGCACACAATGACTGAAAGTACTACTTGTACTATTCAAATTAAGGGTGCATTAACACTTGTAGATGCAGCACATCAAAATTTGCACTAAGCAGGGACTAAACCGGGAACTAAACCTGGACTAGACCTGGAAAACACTAGAACAGGACTAAAGTCAGTCTACATCTCTAGCCATGTTAACGCACCCGTAATGTCAATTAAAAATAATTTTCCCTTCAAATATAAGTTTCTCAGACTCATTCAGTTGTAAATTTGGTAAAAGTAAATTTTATTGTACACTTTATGCAATGAACCTACGTTGTTAAGTAGTAAGCCTAACCTTATATTACCATGTAATAACAAGTTGTCACATACTGTAAAATAAAGTGAGTGCAAATTCAATACCTGTTGTAATAATATTATCTCTTAAAAATAAGGCAATAAAATGTCCATGCTACTGTAAATGTACACTCAGACTAGAGTTGCAGCCCGTCTGGGTCGATGCATCTACTCCATTTTATTTCTGATAAAATGTGTAGACATAAAACATGTCTAATAAAACCCAAAGCTCAAAGATGTATAGATATTGTGACCTTAGTTACTAATAATTTAAAACGAATGGATGTAAATCTGATTTAATTTACAAACGAACACAAAAAATAAATTCACCTTTGAATTTATTTAATGAAAAGGATGGACTTTAGACTATACACAAAAAATGACCACATGCTAAGCACAGGGAAGGCACAGAAAATCAAACTCAGTCGTGATACAGCTTGAAGATGCAGCTTTTCACAACGCCCATGTAACGGTCCCACACATTTTGGTGTCTGGAGTAGAAAGAAGATAAACAGGGTAATTAAGAAATAATAATAACAATAATGTACAATGCACAGTTGTAACTGTAAAATGTGTGTGTGATGGCTTTGAGTGAGGCCTTCTTTGTCTGGCAAGTGATTGACAGTGAGGTCCATTTCTTTTCATGAATATGTCTTTGTCAAGTGTGAAGTGGTGCCGGCCTCTGTAAACCCATAACTACATTCCTGAGTGTTTGCAAGAGAAACAAGGTAACTACAGTTTAAGAAATAGGCCAAAATACTGTGACACCCACTGGCAGAAATGGGGCGCCAATATTAGAAGTTATATATAGCAACTAAGGGTCAGCCAGCAATTATAGGCAGCCAAAGATTATATTTTTCTTTAATTATTAGTGCTTCTTTGTAGTTTGTATAATCTGTATTTTTAGCTCTGCAGTCCCACAGATATCACCAGTGTAAAGGCAGGCACCATATTTTAACTGATAAGCTGACTTACTTGAATGTATCCAGTATATGTGCCGAGTTAGTGTAGTGAGTTAGGAAAAGTCTCATGTCAGCAGCAGTCCACCGGTCTGAACGGCAAGGCTCAATAAACTAAAGATATAACCAAATGAGATTAACACTGATCAACCATAAGGACTATAATATTTGTAAAAATATATTAATTGCATACCTTTTCCACAAGGTCAATAAAAAAATCTCTGACATCTTTTGTGTTGGTCAACTTTGCAGCAATGTTGACAAGACCCCGGGAAAGGTTCTAAAAAGTGAAATAAAATATTTAGTATTAATAGGGAAGGTGACATTGCACAATATGGATTGAATAGTTCTTACTTTAAAATTAGCTTCCATCTCATTGAATGCTTTTGTCTTCCCCCTTAAAGCTGTACAAACAAGACTAAACATAAAATTGGAAATGAATTAAGTTAGATTTGGGCTATTAGTTGTAGTGTAAATATTTATTAAGTTACCTTTTGTGTTGATCCAGAAGATCTTTGTCTGTTATCAGAATTTTTAGCTCTTTTAGCTCTTGTAAAAACTCTTTATCAAGATCAACATCCATATCTTCCACCATGTTATCTGTAACAAATGTTCCAGGTCACAAGGACTTCATATGCAACCAATTGGTTTCTTTCCATTTATATTTGAACTAATATAAGATACTCTAATGCCATGGAAAACTGGGACCTCTAGTGGTAATTTTTTAATGTGGGTAACAGACAACCCACATCAATGTATAGTTACCACATATTGGCCAGAACGTAGAAAATGCTCACCAACAGCACCCACTGTCCAATTGTTGATCAGCTGCCCAGCACAAAAGGCAAAATCCTGAAAGTTTAGATATTGCAACTTTCTTTTCCCCGTCTCAAAACGATTGTTGGCAAAGAAGACAATTGCAGCATAATCTCTTTAAACAAAATATTGCCACTGTCATTATATTATTCTACATATCCCATTTCAAAGGTTATAATTAATTTTTTTGATTACCTGGCAAGTTTGTCTGACAGAAGAAAATGCTGACGGATATTCTCCACTAGGGGTCCCTTTAGTTCCTCCACCACTTTGAAAACCCTCTTGAAGTTGTCAAACTATAAAATGTATTTGATTTAATTCACTTAATTATTTGTATCTGGTAGAGAACAGTCCTATTCATTTAAAGTAAGTAGTAGTTACTTTTCCAACTCACTTGTCTTCTGCAACTTTTCAAGGTCACACCAGTTTTGCTACTGATATCATCCAAGTCCTTCTTGGTTCCTTTGGAAAGTTTCTTTCCCAGAACCTCACGAACAAATGCATCATCAAAAGTATAGTACCTGGAGGTAAATGAAATTGACATGGCATGACAATTTGTTCTACATGTTTCTTCAAGGATAGATAAAAATGTAAATTGTGTACCTCTCGATAAGCATCGCTTGTCTGTGAGGAGGAATCTGAAATAGCAGCTGATTGGCCAGTTTGGCGGGACTGTGCAGTAGACGCTCACACATCTGGAAGGTCCTGTACTGATCCATGGTGTCACTGAGAAGTACATCAGCACTAGCCTCACATTCCTCCAGCACACCCCCTTCCATTCTCACCTTCACGGCATCATTCACTGTAAGAAAAAAAAGGAATGTTAAGAATATTCAAATATGATCAAAATTATTTTAACACGTAACAATGTAATCATAAAACGAGTTAAAACATAAAACAGTTGGAAGAATATAGACATTGTATTTAATGGCTGAATTACATAACTTGGAGATACAACAGAAGAATCATGTTAACGCTATGTCCTCACTTACAATTAGATATAAATGAATACCTGTGTAACCATCTAACCAGAGCTGGTAAACTTCTTCATCCATAATGGTTGTGTTACCCACAAAAACATCCAGCTCCACAGCCATCTGAAGACATCAAAAACATTACTGTCAGCACCATAAGTTAACTACTAACAACTCAGTCAGTACCAATACCTTTATGTGTAGTTCCACAGGCTGCAGAGACGACTTCAAACTTTCTGAGTTAGTCTAAATCGTGATGTCCATGATTTAATTAGCTGCTATTGTGCGTTCGCCAAAAGCGAAATGCTAGCTGTTAGCTCTTTATGAATGTCTTACAGGACACTTGTTCGGGTGCAGTTTACAATAAGATAGACTGTAACTGACCAAAAGGATTTAAAATGAGATATAATTAGATTACACTGTGAGTGCGAATTAGAAAAGGCTTAAACGCAATGTCAACAACAGCAGCAGGCACTCAAGACCCAGCTACTTCCGGATTTGCTGCGTCACAGGAAAATGTAGCGTTCATGTATTGCCTTTTTTTTTTTTTTTTTTTTGCTGTTTTTCAAACTGCCATGTTCTTCCTTTTATTGAACAATATGAACATATTTGCATATTTAGTTAAATGCAACTGTTGCATACTCCTCAGATTTGAAATATTTAGCAGACATTATGTACATATAGATTTACTGTATATAAACATCTAGGCTACTAGATAAACCAGTTTATAGTTTATAGTTTAGTTTATTAAGGACAGTGTGCAGTTTCATTAAAAAGATGTCTGCACCAGATTTAGCTCAAAGCTAATTTCCATCTGCAGTCCTCACATCATAAAATACAATGATCAAAGGAGAAGTTCAATTTGTCAACTGGACAAAGTTTGTTTGGTTGAAAACGTTTCGCCGCTCATCCGAGAGGCTTCGTCAGCTCTGGTTATTGTACTGGTTAGACCCTGCTTATATCTAGCTGCCGGGAGGCGCATCCGACAATGACAAAAGCTCTGAAAACGATCCCCCTAATCTGTCTCTTTGTTTTTCAAATTACTCTGACGGCTGTTTTGACCCCCTATTCAACGTCTAACGACCCTCTCCACCCCTCTGCCCTGGCTCTGTTTGACTGGTCTAAGAATCCCATTATAAATGGGCGACAAGTTATATCTCACTCCCCCATTTCTGTTTAATGACGGATTCTCTTTTTTGACAAAAATAGCCTCTTTAACTCCCCTTTCAAACCAGTTCTTTTCCCTGGCTAAGATCTGAACCTCACTGTCCTCAAAAGAATGGCCCGTGGCTTCTAGGTGAAGATGTACCGCAGAAGCCGGTCCACTCTGGCACGCCCGTCTGTGTTGGTACATCCTCTTGTGAAGTGGCTGTTTTGTTTCCCCAATGTAGCGCTCACTGCAGTCTTCACTACACTGAATGGAGTAGACCACATTGCTTTGTTTGTGGCTCGGTGTTCTGTCCTTTGGGTGGACCAGTTTTTGTCTTAAAGTGTTTGTGGGTTTGAAATAAACTGGAATTTCATATTGTCTGAAAATCCTCTGTAGTTTTTCCGAAGCGCCGGCCAGGTACGGAATCGCTACCCCTTTCCTCCTGGGTTCGGATTCTCTGTTGTCTTGTTTCTTGCCCTTGTCTCTCTTGGTTTTGTTGACAGCCCATTTAGGATATCCACAAACAGAGAGGGCTTCCTGCACATGTTGCTCTTCTTTCTCCTTGCCCTCTGTGTTTGTGGGAACCACTTGGGCCCTGTGTTGTAATGTCCGAATAACACCCAGTTTGTGCTGCAGTGGGTGGTGTGAATCAAAAAGCAGGTATTGGTCTGTGTGTGTGGGCTTCCTGAAGACTTCTACTTGGAGTCCCCGGTCTCCTCCTATCGTTACTGCACAATCTAAGAATGCCAATGTGTTATCCTTGGCATCTTCACGGGTGAATTTGATGTTCGGATCTACAGAATTGATATGTGCAGTGAAAGGTTCCAAATCTTGAATTTTGATTTTTGTAAAATTATCATCAACATAACGAAACCAGTGTGTGGGAGGAGTGCCTGGATATGAAGCTAAGGCACTCTGTTCAAATTGTTCCATGTATAAATTAGCCATGATAGGGGAGACCGGTGAGCCCATCGCACAGCCATGAATTTGCCTGTAAAAGTTCCCTCTGAACTGGAAATAGGTGGTATTTAGACAAATTTCCAGCAGTTGGCAGATTTGGTCAGGAGAAAGTTTGGTTCTCTCTTCTAGCTTGGAATCCTGTAGTAAACTCCTTCTCGCTGCTTCGACCGCTACAGCTGTGGGGATACAAGTGAAAAGAGAGGTTACATCAAAGGAAACCATTGTCTCATCCTGACCAAACTGGAGAAACTTAACTTTGTTTACAAATTCGGCTGTGTTCTCAATGTGGTGCTCCGTGTTACCCACCAATGGCGCCAAGATGGTTTTAAGGTGTTTGGCCAAATTATATGTGATAGAGTCAACACTACACACAATGGGTCTGAGTGGTACTCCTTGTTTGTGAATCGAATGATTCATGTCCAGGCATGTTCATATCCAGGCACTCCTCCCACACACTGGTTTCGTTATGTTGATGATAATTTTACAAAAATCAAAATTCAAGATTTGGAACCTTTCACTGCACATATCAATTCTGTAGATCCGAACATCAAATTCACCCGTGAAGATGCCAAGGATAACACATTGGCATTCTTAGATTGTGCAGTAACGATAGGAGGAGACCGGGGACTCCAAGTAGAAGTCTTCAGGAAGCCCACACACACAGACCAATACCTGCTTTTTGATTCACACCACCCACTGCAGCACAAACTGGGTGTTATTCGGACATTACAACACAGGGCCCAAGTGGTTCCCACAAACACAGAGGGCAAGGAGAAAGAAGAGCAACATGTGCAGGAAGCCCTCTCTGTTTGTGGATATCCTAAATGGGCTGTCAACAAAACCAAGAGAGACAAGGGCAAGAAACAAGACAACAGAGAATCCGAACCCAGGAGGAAAGGGGTAGCGATTCCGTACCTGGCCGGCGTTTCGGAAAAACTACAGAGGATTTTCAGACAATATGAAATTCCAGTTTATTTCAAACCCACAAACACTTTAAGACAAAAACTGGTCCACCCAAAGGACAGAACACCGAGCCACAAACAAAGCAATGTGGTCTACTCCATTCAGTGTAGTGAAGACTGCAGTGAGCGCTACATTGGGGAAACAAAACAGCCACTTCACAAGAGGATGTACCAACACAGACGGGCGTGCCAGAGTGGACCGGCTTCTGCGGTACATCTTCACCTAGAAGCCACGGGCCATTCTTTTGAGGACAGTGAGGTTCAGATCTTAGCCAGGGAAAAGAACTGGTTTGAAAGGGGAGTTAAAGAGGCTATTTTTGTCAAAAAAGAGAATCCGTCATTAAACAGAAATGGGGGAGTGAGATATAACTTGTCGCCCATTTATAATGGGATTCTTAGACCAGTCAAACAGAGCCAGGGCAGAGGGGTGGAGAGGGTCGTTAGACGTTGAATAGGGGGTCGAAACAGCCGTCAGAGTAATTTGAAAAACAAAGAGACAGATTAGGGGGATCGTTTTCAGAGCTTTTGTCATTGTCGGACGCGCCTCCCGGCAGCTAGATATACTCAACAAAAATATAAACGCAACACTTTTGTTTTTGCTCCCATTTTTCCTGAGATGGACCCAAAGATCCAAAATTCACTCCAGATACACAACACTACCATTTCTCTCAAACATTGTTCACAAATCTGTCCAAATGTGTGACAGCGAGCACCTCTGCCCCGCCAAGACAATCCACCCCACCTCACAGGTGCGCCACATCAAGATGCCGATCCGACATCATGACCAGTGCACAGGTGCGCCCCAGACTGCCCACAATAAAAGGCCACCCCGAAATGTGCTTTTTTTTTTGCTTTATTGGGGGTCTGGGGACTCAGTATATGATGTGACCACCATTTGCCTCATGCAGTGCAACACATCTTCGCATAGAGTTTATCAGATTGTCAATTGTGGCCTGTGGAATGTTGGTCCACTCCTCTTCAATGGCTGTGCGAAGTTGCTGGATATTAGTGGGAGCTGGTACACGCTGTCGTATACGCCGGTCAAGCACATCCCAAACATGCTCAATGGGTGACATGTCCGTGAGTATGCTGGCCATGCAAGAACTGGGACATTTTCAGCTTCCAAGAATTGTGTACAGATCCTTGCAACATGGGGCCGTGCATTATCTTGCTGAAACATGAGGTGATGTTCATGGATGTATGGCACAACAATGGGCCTCAGGATCTCATCACGGTATCTCTGTGCATTCAAAATGCCATCAATAAAATGCACCTGTGTTCTTCGTCCATAACAGCCTTTGAAGAGGAGTGGACCAACATTCCACAGGCCACAATTGACAATCTGATAAACTCTATGCAAAGAAGATGTGTTGCACTGCATGAGGCAAATGGTGGTAACACCAGATACTGACTGGTTCTGAGTCCCCAGACCCCCAATAAAGCAAAAAAAAAATGCACATTTCAGGGTGGCCTTTTATTGTGGGCAGTCTGGGGCGCACCTGTGCACTGGTCATGATGTCGGATCGGCATCTTGATGTGGCGCACCTGTGAGGTGGGGTGGATTGTCTCGGCGGGGCAGAGGTGCTCGCTGTCACACATTTGGACAGATTTGTGAACAATGTTTGAGAGAAATGGTAGTGTTGTGTATCTGGAGTGAATTTTGGATCTTTGGGTCCATCTCAGGAAAAATGGGAGCAAAAACAAAAGTGTTGCGTTTATATTTTTGTTGAGTGTATAAGCAGGGTCTAACCAGTACAATAACCAGAGCTGACGAAGCCTCTCGGATGAGCGGCGAAACGTTTTCAACCAAACAAACTTTGTCCAGTTGACAAATTGAACTTCTCCTTTGATCATGGATTCTACCTGGACGACTGAGGGACTTTTCACGCATAAAATACAATACAAAAATACGATAAAGTGCAATTATAAATACAATAAAAATACAATACAATATAATAAAAAGAAATCACATATCAAATACAAGGTACAATCTTAACAGGCTAGTGCAGGATAAAATCTTAAAATATAAGCAATTCTAAAATAAACAATCTCAAAACAATTCTATACAGTTATCCAATATTAAAAAGTGCGTGCATATTCATAAGTGCATACAGGTAGAAATCACACGCATAATTTAGGAGCAGGGTCATTGAGAGCAAAGGTGAACGCTGATGATAATAACCCCCTTTCATTACTTTTATAAAGAGCAGCAGCTGTCGAATGGTACCCACGAGGGTATCATCCGACAGCCACCTACCTAACTGGTACTATTATTTTGAGGTGAAGCTTTAGAAATAGGGCCTTTGCCAACAGAGGATACCCACGAGGGTAACCTCTGTTGGCCAACTACCGTCTGGTATTAGTGAGAGCAGGACTGACTGTCCAGGAGCCAGCTTTTAACGGCTCGAGAGAATGTTAAAAAGTCTGCCATGTCCTTTATATGACTCGGGAGTCTGTTCCACTCCGTCGCAGCTTTACAAGAAGTCAGTCAGTCTAATGTCCCCATGCATGTCCCAATCACCACTTGAATGCATTGTATGTATTTTATCCCCTAAGGCCTGATAAGATGTAACTGAGTTGGGCAGTTATGGCAAAATCCACAGTTGATGACCTGCTGCACTTGCTTGAGTTGGGTTTGAGATGGACAGCTCAGATCCAAAATAATATTCATCCTAACTTTTCTCATAAAAACAGAAACTTTTCTCATAAAAAACAGAAATTATTTTAATTCAAGTTAATGCAATAAGCTATTGTACTTATCTTAACCAGGTCTAAATCATTACAAAACAAGATTGAGGTGTGGATTTGTTTTATTTATGTCAATGAACATAATACATGTACATGTAACATATCGGATTGTAGCTATTATTTCCATTCATCTGCCCCCACACACTGTCACAAATGCACTGACATTTTGCCAATGGACACAACAGTAAGGTGGAAGAGTCTGAACTCTTGGGACTGTTGAATAATGTTGAAAATAACAAATAATATTTAAAGTAGGACTAAACCAGGTCTAAAATGACACAATCATTAACCCAAAGGAGGACAAAAACATTATAGATTTTTCTCAGACCAACACTCAAACTGCACAAATCCTCATATAGGTCATTCCAGAATTGGAGGACATTTTGGCTTTAAAATTCTTGAAAAATAAACCTTCACTTTTCTGATTTTCTGCTACATATTCATCAACAATAGGTAATAAACTATTAAATGCTTGATTAGCTCAGCTTACGGATCAATGGTAAAATTTTTATTATATGATTTATATGGTTTATTTATTTATTTACTCTAATCACAGTAACAGGGTTGCAGGTAACAGGGTTTCAAAATCGCGCTAATGTTCGCTTTATCTCAGGAATAGAAGCTAGCTGTTTAGCTAGCTGTTACTGCTAATCAAGAGGAAAAACTTATTTATGCAAATACGTAAAGGAAAAAAAAAGTCTTATTCTGATCATCACAGGGTTGCATGAGGCAGAGTGAGACATTCAATCAAGACTAACTGTTTTATAAAAATATGAAAAATATAAGAGAAGATAAACCTTTGCTCTGCCCATTCTTTTGGAAAACTGTTTGATGATGTCAAGTCCAGGGGATCATGTGGTTTACTGCTTTCTTCTTCTTCTACCAGACTAAAAATGTTATGGTAACAGGGTTGCGTGCATGTTGTGGGACACATGTTCCATGAATAATAATTATTATTTGAAATATTATGTCTATTAAAACAAATGTTCCCACAGTTACAAGAGATGGCAATGAAACAAATAATAGAAAAAAACAAGAAATTATAATTCAATTTTAACTGTTTTATTTGAGATTCAATTTAGATTAGATTTAGATAAAAATTTTGATTAAGCCTTTATTGGTCTCACACACAATGACACACAGTGACACGGGAGAAATTTTACTTATGCATTTGACCCATCCTTTTTCAGGAGCAGTGAGCAGCCATCTTTCGGCGCCCGGGGGGCAGTACAGTGAAGGGTCTTGCCCAAGGACCCACACTGACTAGCTCATTGCCGGCATTTGGCCATTAGAGGGGTGGGACAAGAGGAAAATGGCATTTTGTGGGGTACCCCAGACTTATTTGGTATTTTAAAAACTATTTTCAAGCATTCTTTTCTCTTAGTTTTTTTAGATTTGGTCTCAGGACAAGTAAATTCACTCAGAAACTGTATGTTTTAATATTTTGTATGTGGATTATTTAATATTTGATGGGTGGGACGTAAAATGTCATGTGTCATATATGTACCACCAGAGGCACATAGGCTATTTGAACTGTTTTGTAGTTCACCGTGATTATTTGCTCCCTTTTCTTTTTTTTTATTGGTGCACACCACAGGACATTACGAGTTTGGGGTATTTTGTTTGGTCTCAGGACACCCAAAACCTCTTTTGTGGGACCCACCTTGTGTGAAATTATATGTCTGTTAAAAGTGGGGCTATAATCACATACAGTGTCACATAGTCGTGAAATTTGGAGCAAAGAATACAGACATGATTAGGAATACAACAATATATCCTTCTAGGGGTTTATGCATTTTTGTTTCAAATTATTAGGCCATATATAGAATACATTTCAAAAAATTGCATTCTCAAGGACAAATCCTGACTGTGACACATCAATATTGAATGACAGTTTCATATGTAAATAGAAAACTTCTCCAATTCACCAGGGTCAAATTAAGCCCAAAATGAGCTCTGTGTCCAACAGATCACCTGCTATAACAAAAATAATGTTCCACGCCCCCAAACTAACAGATTTTAACAGTAACAGAATTTTCAGCCATTGAGAGCATATGGGACCCTTCCAAGGGAAACTGGCAGATTTCAGGATAAAAATTCAACTTAACTTTCATGGATTTTATTCAAACTTGGCACATGGCACAAACTTGGCAACTTGGATTTTATTCAAACTTGGCACATTTCATTAAAATGTTTGAGTTTTGGACTTTGGACTGTTTAATGATTATGATTAATGATTCCAACTATTACTTTATATTTTTTTAGACAATATGTTATATATTTGTAAGATAGGGTCGGTGTAACCCCCTCCTTGAACCGCCACCTCAACGTGGTGGAGGGGTTTGAGTGCCCAAATGACCCCGTTGTTGGAGGCTTCATGCCCCTGGTAGGGTCACCCAAGGCAAACAGGTCCTGGGGGACGGGTCAGACTAAGAGCGGTTCAGAACCCCATGACAAGAAACACATGGGGACGTGGAATGCCTGGACGCCTCCCTCGGGAGGGGTTCCTGGCATGTCCCACCGGAAGGAGGCCCCGGGGAAGACCCAGGACACGCTGTAGGGACTATATCTCTCGGCTGGCCTGGAACGCCTTGGGGGTCCCCCCTGAGGAGCTGGAAGAAGTGTCTGGGGTGAAGGAAGTCTGTTGCAAGCGGAAGAAAATGGATGGATGGATGGATGGATGGAGGGTCGGTGTAACATGAGTTCAGGCAACAAGTGAATGAAGCACTAAACTGAAAATCTGAAGTAAAAGAAGTGATATATTTCCTTAAAGAGGCTATGATTGGATCGTCACAGAATTCGATGGTTACCTGATTGTTGTTAAATCTAATCTGGTTAGTGCCATAACATTAGCCTGTAAGGAAGGGTATTGCAGTTCTTTGTATTTAAAGTTGCACAGCACTATTGGCGGTCTCTGAATGACTGATCTGTGAAATCACTGTGATGCGCGCTTTCTCTGGCCACATCTGATGTTTTCCTCCAATGGCTAATCCAGAAAACAAATCCCCGTAACGATGCTTTAATCCCTCTGCTCACCCACCCTCCCCTGGGTTGTGCGCATGTGTCTTTCAATTTTTTAAACAGTGGAGATATGGCAGTCTTTTTTGTTAGATAGCAAGGCTTATGGCGTTGCCTCATATGACATCCAAACTGTGACTCCATGCACGGCTCACTCTTGGCCCTGTTAACACCCTGCATTGTTGTAGCCTCAGTGAAACAATAACGGTAGAGCACGGAGCGGAAGGATGTGGCTGAATATCTCAGCAAAACGGCATTGAAGGTTGCTGCCCACACTCGCATAATAAACAGAGCTCCAAACTCGATGTGCATGCCTCCCTTTTTAAATTATTTCAGAAGAGATACCAGGACGCGCGAATGTGCATCACGTTTTAGTTATAACTCTACATCCCCGCTTCAATTTATTTATACGGACTGTGATCGTGTCCTAATAAAGTGAACACACGCCATGTTCTGTTACTTCCGGTGTTTTTTTCAAAATAAAAGGTGGCTCTAGTTGTGTTTGCGAAATCGAACCTCTGTTTAGATTGTGACTGGGTTCGTTCAAAGCCCAAATGGAAAATATATTGATTCCCTTGAATGTTTCCGTTACTACCATGGCCGACGTATATACTTATATGAAGTTTTTATGTTGAATGTAAAAAACGAGTCGTCCGTTTCCGTATTGTGGTAAAACCTGTTCGCTGGATTCAAGGCACACTGGAGCCGAGAAAGTGGGAGAAGCGGACATTGTTGTGGTGTTGGCTCCGCCACGGAGGAGCAGTGATAAACGGGTAAAGGACTGAATCGCCCGACCTTATTTTAAGTGGAAACTGTACGCAGTTTGTGAAGATTTCATTGTTTTTACGGACTGCATGTCGAATAACGGATAGTGGGTAATCTACATAAACAAGCGCGATGTTATTTGCGTAAAAACACATCTGCAGGCTGTTCGCTCGGACTGTTGGACTAAGCCTCAGTAGATCCAATGATTCTTTTACATATGGTACAGAAAAGCCAATAGAATAGACCACAGTGACAGTATGTAAATTAAGGACAACCTTGGAGGCTTTTTAACCGTGTCTGCCGCTGTGCGTGGATGGCAAATTGACATTAATGGGGGTTTGCTGCGCGTTTTCCTACTCAAATTCATCAGGGATTTATGCTGCGCGAATTA
The DNA here is from genome assembly GCA_036785185.1 of Paratrypauchen microcephalus. Classification (NCBI taxonomy): domain Eukaryota; kingdom Metazoa; phylum Chordata; class Actinopteri; order Gobiiformes; family Gobiidae; genus Paratrypauchen; species Paratrypauchen microcephalus. The sequence continues at coordinate 4,417,776 of JAVJIX010000023.1, forward strand.
GGTTTGATTCGCCACAACAGACAAAGATCACATGTTTTTGCCTGAGTTTTGCCCGCGATGATCATTTCAGGAACTGTGGCAACTAAAAAACGGGATGAAGAAAATGACGGATCTATGATGGCTTTGGGCTGCGCACCATTCTGTTAATACACTGAGTCTCAGGGACAAGCGAGTTCATAATACAAAATGAGCAGTGAAGGTGAGGTATTAAACAGGGAGCTGTCAAAAGTATCTGACGAAGACTTGCTGTCATGCTCCAAAGAAGAGCTGGTGAACCGGCTTCGTAAAGAGGAAACAGAGAAGATTTCAGCACTGGTTCAGCGTGGAAAGCTAATTAAAGAAGTGAATAAACAACTGCAGGGACATCTTCTAGAAATCAGGGAACTAAAAGTAATCAATCAACGCCTACAGGAGGAAAATGTTGAGTTAAGAGACCTTTGCTGTTTCCTGGATGATGACAGACTCAAAGTGAAGAAGCTGGCCCGAGAATGGCAGCTATTTGGGCACCACGCTGCCAAAGTGATGCGAGAGGATCTAGGGGGCTACTTGAAAAAGCTGGCTGATTTGGAGCGCTTACAAGATGGCCTAGTAAAGGAAAACTTGGACCTCAAGGAGCTATGTCTGGTGTTAGAGGAGGAGTGTGTCAGCCGAAGTGACTCCAGTCCTGGAGGCTCCACTGAGCTGAACCTGCCCTGCATGGTGGCCCGAGACCTGGGGGATGGCAGCTCCAGCACAGGCAGTGTTGGAAGCCCAGATCAGCTCCACCTAGTGTGCTCTCCTGATGACTAAAGGCAAACTTATGTTACCTCCAGGGCAACTAAACAGTAATGTTGACATTGTAGTGATGGACATGGCAGACACGTTTTGGTGCAAAGGCATTAGGGCTTCTGAATGCTGCTCAATTGGAGTGCCACTGTTTCATATTCAGGACTTTCTTAAAACATTTTGCAGTTGAATTTTCTGTGTTTTTTCAATTTATAGACCCTCTTTTCAGTGGTATAATAGTGAAATGAAATGGGACCAAATAAGTGGGTCACATATTAATTTGTCTCTGCACTGGGCTAGCCTACACTGGTGGAAGCCTTGTTTCCTTATTGCACTGGAGGATAGCATGGTAAATTTTTAAGATCCCTTTCAGTCCAGTTTGAGCCATATTTATTCCACTGAAAACAGAAAAAACAAACAAACAAAAAAACATAAAAAAACAATAGCACTGGCATTGATCAGCTGTGATTTAAAAGTTTTGTTCTATGCCTATTAATGTGTAATATTTATGCTCAGATCCTCAGGACAGGATTGGAGTGTTGTGAGTGCATGGTGATCACAGCCTGTTTAACATGCTGGATCACTTCAGGTTTACTGCTGGTGGTGCTTGGTGTGTTGAGATTTTAACTGGACCTTACCAATGGACCTTTTTTAAGAACTAAAAACAGATCATGCCTCTGACAAACACTTTTTGTATGTGAAATTTAAGTGAATTCTATGAAAGCTCGTTGGTTTACATTTTCACAGCCACTATTGTTAGGTAATGATGTTTTGGTCACATCTGAATTTTTCATAGATTACTGTTGAGTGCTAAAATAGCAGTCACGCAGCAACATTGCAATCTTATACATTTTTCTGTAATATGTGCTTGTATTTCCTTTGTAATATTAGGATTATGTTGACCTCTGTTTGTTCAGATTTAATATATTACAATTGATAATTCATTTTGTTTGAAGTAGATGCACATAGTTTGAATGAGAAAATACTTGCTTTGTCGTTGGTTGGATTATTCTGATAGTTCCATAGTGCTTTAATACAGTGGCTAAATTACACTTTCTACCTTCTTCTGTATCTTTTTTGTGTTAAAAAAAAACACAATTAAAAAAAAACAATATGAAACATTAGAGGATTGGCTTCTGCACTTAGTCATTCCATTGATTTCATGAACATGCATGCACACTGAAAATTTGCACTCTGATACCGACACAGTGTTGTTAATACCAGTTTGGTGAGATGTCCACCATCCTTGAAACTGTTTAGGAAACTGTCCATACTGTAATATCCTGTTCATTCCTTTAGGGTTAATCTATTATTCAAAAAATATTTTCCAAACAACTTGAATTTTTCATGTTTATTTTATCTAAATAGACATTTGTCATGAAGAAAGTGTTCAGGCACTGCCTAACAAGCATTTCATCTACCAGAAAAGACTTTATCAAAAATATATTACTACAAAAATAAATATTGTTACAGAATCAATATTTGTTATCTATGGTCCAGCCTTAGTGGTCAGTCAATTGGAGACACAATTGTAATAAAACAAAAACAGACCTACACATTGGAAGGCACACACAGTGTTGTAGTCATTGACAATATTATTCAGTAAGTACAATAACTATGTCATTGTCATCAACTGCAGCTTTACATCCCTTAAATTCTGTAATAAATTTCACAAAAAGTGACTTCATGCATTATTTAAAAATAGTACAAATCTAGAGTGTAACAAGTATATTTAAAAAAATACAAGCACAGTGTTAAATTTCTGAGTTGAAATTTTACTGAAATGCTTTTACCATAATCTATTCCCAGAAAACACATTTTAAAAGGACTGATCACTAGTGTTGTCAGTAGTGCTATATTTTTATATATATTTATATATTTTTTATGTATTTCTTTTTTATCAAAGTGTGAGAATAGTTGGGGAGTGCAGTGACTGGTCTGACTGGTCACCACTACTGCTGCTGCGACGATGAGCAATCCCACATGACTGAGCAGCTGGAGCTTGGTGGACATGCCCATGGTGTGACGTGCCATGGGAGGAGCTTGAGCTTGCACCCGTATCTAATGCACTCGATGGATAGGTGAAAACCATGCCATACGTGATGGGAGTGAGAGATGGAGTGGAAATCAGTACTGGAGTGTGGAGAGACTCCGACTCAGAAGCCACAGTAGATGAAATTGGTTTGGGTGGGATGGTTATCTTTGGTTTGGGTTTCTCTGCCTTGGCTGCTGGCTTTGATGAGGGTCCAGGTCTATTGTCATCATCTGGCTCCACCTTGATGCCCTCCAAACTGTAAAGTGATGGGTGTGGCTCAGAATCGGAATCCGATTCATCTATTTTACAAATCGGACGGTGAGCCTCCAGAACCAGCTCAAGTTTTTCTTTTTCTTTTTGTAAGTCAGCTATTTCCTTTTGTAAATGGGATTTTTCATCTTCCAGCTGGTCAGTCTCCTAAAATGATAACAATACACAGACATATGATTAATATTATTATAATAACACTACTGTCAGTTTCATCACTATTTTTCTTACATTTTGCAAGGAGTCTGTCAGTTCTCTACGACGGTTGCGACATTTTGCAGCAGCCAGCTTATTCCTTTCTCTTCTTACTCTGCGTCTCTCCAACTCTTCGTGGGACAGCTGAAAAGAACATGCACAATTTCAACATTTGAAAAAGTATTGCATTTCACTCCCTAAAGCCACAGAGCAAAGCACAAATGGAATTTTATCCCTAGTGGAGAAATACTACCACCACGTGTATCTTTTTAGTCATCACAATCATGGTGGTTGGGTGATCAGGAAACACTGGTTCTTTTGAGCCTTATTTTGAACAAGTGACAAGTTAAATACTATGGCTGATCCAACATTTCCCGCCATTTTCTGGTGAGTCATCCCAAGACCCCTGCACTGACTCAGGTATGAGTCATTGACAATGACTCGCCCTAGTGAGTCACATGATACTCCACTTCCTGTGCCATAAAATTACAACTTCAAGAAAGTGACAGGGTTATGTCTCAATGTGTCTGAGGAAACAGATTATGAAACTCATTAAGGCATCTGAGAGTGTACAGTGTATAGTAGTATATTATGTTCTAATCTTTACTTCACAATAAACAATGAATAAATCATTAAAACATTTTTTGGTTATCTATAGTTATAATTATTACAAAAAATCTAAACCAAAATGAAAATCTGACATTTAATAGTATTACTAAAGTATTATTGGCATTACAATAAATTCAACTTGAACTTGAAATTATTGTGGGAGATACTGTACTTTTTAGTTTAAAAGCAGTATTTACATCACATAAAAAACTTCAAACACAGTTCTGTGACTTACATGTTCATCATTCCTACGCCTTGTGTGTGTGGGATTTGCTGCTGCTTGTATGACCCCTGGCCTCAAATGGTGAGATTGTGATGGTACAGGCCCCAGAGGCCGCACCCCGGACAGGGATGGGTAAGGAGGCACAGAAGAACGTGAAGGTCCTGCTGGATGTAACAGGGATGGCTGGACCAGCCACTGAAGGTTCTCATTGGTAGTAATAGCATTCAAGCTTGGAACAAACTGATTGCTGCCAGCCATTGTGAATTTCTGTCAAACACAGAAAAATACACTGTAATACACTGGGAGTTGAAACTGGCTTTAATTCTGATTAAAGTTAGCCATGCCTTAATGTGACATAATTGGTTGATCAACAAGTTTAACCTTCTCACTGTAATTTTGAGTATAGCACAAACTATACTGTATACTGTGTGTGTGTGTGTATGTATATGTATATATATATATATATATATATATATATATATATATATATATATATATATATATATATATATATATATATATATATATATATATATATATATATATATATATATATATATATATATATATATATATATATATGAGACTCACTTGAAAACAGACTTTTGTTGGTTTTGCCTAGGTCAAATAAAATACAGGTTCACTTACCTGCTCCTGTGTATTTGATGTGCTTCCCTGTGATACAGAGCTGCTGCTGTAGACCGGTTCTCCTCTCCCTTGATTTCCAAAGTTTCGATACATCCTTTCTGGTTAAAGTAAAAGGAAATTATATCCAGGTTGTATTTGTAAGTTTCACGTCAGCTGTAATTAGGCCTACTTTCAGGTCAAGTCTTGTGTGTCAAACTTCGGGCAAGCCCACCTTATTGCGGTAACTCGGTAGAGTCTAAAAAGCTTCTTCTTGCGGGGGGACTAGGAAGAAACCAATCGTGTCCTTTTTCCAAAAAAAAGTCCAAAAGACGTCCGAGAATGATTTTTAGATCATCTTTTTGTCTTTTGCAATGCTCCCAAAAGCCGTCGTCTGGAAATGATTGTAAAGTTATAAACTCTTAAAGCGCTACGCCGCTTTTCCACGCCCCTCTTATTTTTACGGGAAATACTGTTGTCTGGAATCTCTCACGAACTTTACCACGTGGGGTGACGTCATTGACCATATTTGGTGAACGCTTCCTCCCTAAAACAGCACGAGGGATTCCTCAATCTACATGAAACTGAACAGCCTGGTTCAATGGAAATACGCTGTAGTGTAGGCTTTTATAGAGAATGTGTAGTGAAGTAAAGGCCTACCTGTTAGCTATTAGGGCAGACTGTGTAGGCATACTTACATGGCTTAGTTACATTTTAAAAATGACAAATTTCACTGATCCATACAGGGAAATTACTTGGTTGGACACCGTTTTTAAAAATACTTGACAATACTTGACTGACAATAGTTCCTCATAACAAAGAAACAAGAGTATTAAAAAGCTCTAAATAATAAGAGTAGCAAAAACGCACAAGTGGCTATAGCCTAGTCACCTATGGGCTAATTTTGCCAAAATTGTATGGTAGTAGACCGCTATGTTGGGTGCATGTTTCAGATTTTCTAGTGGTTTCAGTACTACATCAGTGTGCGTGCTTGCGGTAATGAGTCAGGTCCCTGCCGCACATTATTTTGCCAACACTTTCTCTGATTTTCTTCCAGTAGTAAACCTACAGAAATGTGCATGATGAATCCAAAAGTGTTAGTCGTCCACGGCAGCTGCTGACCTACAGTCCCTTGGGACAACGTTTCTGGCAAACGCTGTTCTCTGGTGCTGACTCTTGTACCAACACCAATATGGTGAATGTGTTCCCTTAGCAAAAAGTAGTATACTTAAAGTTTACTTTATTAAGTATACTTCAGTATAAGTGTAAGTATAGAAAGTATACATGTACTTTTAGTGTACTAGAAAGTATACTAATTTAATACTTTTTTGTACTAAACTGGAACATTAAAAGTTTATAAAAGTATTCTTTAAGTATACTTTAAAGTTAATTTTAAGTTTACAAAAGTACACTTTAAAGTATACAAGAAGTACATTCATCTATATACTATCAATCTACTTGGTATATCCCTCTAGTATACTTAAAGTATACCACAAGTACATATAACTAGTACTGCCATTGTACTAGTTATGTACTTCAAGTTCCTATTTTTAGTTTATTAAAGTATACTTTTATAAACTTTGTTTACTTGTTCATTCATTCATTTTCTTCCACTTTTTCCATTTTCTGGGTCACCGGGGCAGCAGTCCAAGCAGTGTTCTGCTGCCCAGAACACAATGCATGAATCCCCCCGCAGGTGGTGGGTCCACAGGACCCAGCGCTCACAGCGCTCATCTGTAGGAGCTGGGATCACATGCGGTCAACCCGTCAAGAGCCGCCAACCAGGATCACTAAGCAAACGCTCAACCAATCGAGCTACTGCCGCCCCCAGTTTACTTGTTGTTAAGTCTGCTTGGCATATTACTTGTAGCTTACTATTTATATACTTGAAATATACTCCTTAAAGTACTCTTAAAGTTTACTCATACTGTATGTACACAAGAGTGTGATGCCTTTACAAAATCACAAGACATAATGTTGAAAACAAGTTTGATATATTTTCAAACATACAAACAAAAACAAAGACCTATGAAATCAAATAGTTCCTTACTAGAGAAAATAAAAGGATAAAGTGCACACAAGGTGCATAAAGATAATGCAATTGAGCACACATACTATATACTCTTAAGTTTTAAACTCCAGCATTATATTAATATATAAATTAAATGCTAAGCACGAGTCAATGACTTGACTAAAGGAAAAGTATATGTTTTAGTTTTAAAGTGTAAGTCTTAATATAAATGTACCGGTACTTAGTCTTAGACTTTTCAGTTTTATGTTTATACGTTTCAGTATAAGCCAAGTATACTTTACTATACTATTCTATAAGTATATGAAATATATTTTATAAAAAGTCAACTTCAAGTATACTTCCTCAGTTTTAGTATAAAATAAGTATACTCATAGTAAACTTGAATAAACTTCTTTTTGCTAAGGGTTTTAAACATTTTATGTTATCCTCACTAATGTATAATATGTCAATAATTTTAAAAAAAAGCAGTAGGCTAGACAAAGGAAGTGTTTAATAACTTGTAGGCCTAATTGTCAGCAAAAGCAGCATAGAGGCCCTGCCTCTATTGACTGTTTCATTCTCTGCTATCATATTTCAGATTACAACAACACACAGTGTAATAAGAACGGCACATGTGGGACGTTTTCTTTTGTGGTGTACTTGACAATATCAATAGAAGAAATATGGGATAAAGGTGAGCATCATTTGACTAAAGCTCCAGGAATGCAGTGATGACACACTTCTTTCAAAGACATCATGGCCATTATGTTAATGCCTTGTCATTTTATTTCAAAATTTGATCATTTAAATAAACCATTTGTGTGTTTTCATTTTAGTGTAGTTACTTTTAAGCCTTTTGAGTGTGTGTGTGTGTGTGTATGTATGTGTGTGTGTGTGTGTGTGTGTGTGTGTGTGTGTGTGTGTGTATATATATATATATATATATATATATATATATATATATATATATATATATATATATATATATATATATATATATATATATATATATATATATATATATATAATTTTTTATGTATTACCATTTTATATACCATACCAAACATTTTTAATTAAAGCATTTTTAGGCTACTTTAAGAGCTGTGTAGCAGTGGGTATTCTTTTAGTCACTGGGATGTAAATGGACCCATGCCCATGTTTGAGAACAGCTCATTTTGATGCACAGATAGGCCATAATACTGTACATGGAACCAGTTTGCCACGCAGGCACAGTGCGGACAGCCAATCAGGATGCACGAAGACAGAAGTTGACCAATCCCCACAGAGAGGAGGCGGAACAGTACCACAGTAGCCACGAAGCTATCTAGCGCTAGCTGCGCAGGTAAGTGTGGTCTTTGTGCCCGTCTATTTTATTACTTTTACACAAAATCTTTATGCTGACTTCGCATGTATCAGGTTTGTTGTTGTATTTACGCATACAAAGCAAGGGAATCTTAATAAAATAGGTTAAAATAGAAACTTGCTTTGCCTGCTAAAGTTGTTAGCACTAACCAAGCATGTTGACAAAAAACTTAAATTCAGGTCATTTTTTTATCCGTTGTTTTTCACAAATTATGCTCAGCCTTAGGAATGTGTGATTTTGGCTGTAATACAACAGTTATCCCATATGGGCCTTGTAACAATTTTGATTTGTTAACGTGTCACTTTCAGCTAACGCTCGAAAAACTGCAAGATGGACTTGCCACACCATGGATATAGATCAAGTGAGTGACTCTTAATTTGATTTAAAAAAATGTGTGTGTGTGTGTCAAAGATCAAAGTCAGCTTTATTGTCAATTCTACCATATGTGTTCAACATACAGTGAATCGAAATTTCGTTTCTGTCTGGCCAGGTAGTGCAAAAAAACAGTGTACAAAATACAATCTAAAGACAAAACACAACAAAAACTATCTAAGACAAAAATCTAAAACTAAAAGCTAAGATCTAAAATCTGAAAGCAGTGTAACATAATAAATAAATGCCTATTTACAGATGTCCAAAAATGTGCAGTGTGCATCAAAAATCTACAATGGAAGATATAGCGGTGAAATGGTAATGTGCAATAGAATGTGCATTGAAGTTAAGATAAAAATAAATGTGCAACAGTAGTAATTCCACTGCAGTAACAGTAGTAAAATTCTAGTAGTAAATGTGCAACAGTGCAACAGTAGTCCTTAGTTTGCGGAGGAAATGGAGGCGCTTCTGAGCGCTCTTTGCCATTGATGCAGTGTTCCCTGTCCAGGAGAGGTCCTCACTGATGTGCACCCCCAGGAATTTGGTGCTGCTCACCCTCTCTACAGCAGCACCGTTGATGGGCAGTGGGGGGTACTGGGTGGGGCCTCTCCAGAAGTCAGTAACAATCTCCTTGGTCTTTACAACATTAAGAAGGAGATTGTTGGGGGGTGCCATGACTAGCCGTTCAAAGTACTTCATAGTACTGGAGTGGACTTCTTTGGCACAGGAACGATGGTAGTGGTTTTGAAGCAGGAGGGAATGACAGCCTGGCTCAGCGAGGCATTAAAGATGTCTGTGAAGACATCCTTGAGCTCCTCTGCACAGTCCTTCAACACACAACCAGGGATGTTATCCGGGCCTGCAGCCTTGCGGGTGTTAATCCTGGAGAGTGTATGCTTCTGAATATCTATAATATGTCAAAACCTGATGATTATGGCATGAAGATTATACACTCAATAAAAATATAAACGCAACACTTTTGTTTTTGCTCCCATTTTTCATGAGATGGACTTAAACATCTAAAATTCTTTCCAGATACACAATATTACCATTTCTCTCAAACATTGTTCACAAATCTTTCTAAATGTGTGATAGTGAGCACTTCTGCTTTGCTGAGACAATCCATCCCACCTCACAGGTGTGCCACATCAAGATCTGATCTGACATCATGATTAGGTGTGCTTTAGACTGCCCACAATAAAAGGCCACTCTGAAATGTGCAGTTTTGTCTCACAGCAAAATGCCACAGATGTCACAAGCATTGAGGGAGCGTGCAATTGGCATGCTGACAGCAGGAATGTCAACCAGATCTGTTGCTCGTGAAATGAATGTTCATTTCTCCACCATAAGCCGTCTCCAAAGGCATTTCAGAGAATATGGCAGTACATCCAACCGGCCTCACAACCGCAGACCACGTGTAACCACACCAGCCCAGGACCTCCCAGCAGGTTCACCTCCAAGATCGTCTGAGACCAGCCACTCGGACAGCTGCTGAAACAATTGGTTTGCATAACCAAACAATTTCTGCACAAACTGTCAGAAACCGTCTCAGGGAAGCTCAACTGCATGCTCGTCGTCCTCATCGGGGTCTTAACCTGACTCCAAATCGTCGCCGTAACAGACTTGAGTGGGCAAATGCTCACATTTGATGGCGTCTGGCACGTTGGAGAGGTGTTCTCTTCACGGATGAATCTCGGTTTACATTGTTCAGGGTAGATGGCAGACAGCGTGTGTGGCGTCGTGTGGGTGAGCGCTTTGCTGATGTCAATGTTGTGGATCGAGTGGCCCGTGGTGGTGGGATTATGGTATGGGCAGGCATCTGTTATGGACGAAGAACACAGGTGCATTTTATTGATGGCATTTTGAATGCACAGAGATACCGTGATGAGATCCTGAAGCCCATTGTTGTGCCATACATCCATGAACATCGCCTCAAGTTTCAGGAAGATAATGCACGGCCCCATGTTGCAAGGATCTGTACACAATTCTTGGAAGCTGAAAATGTCCCAGTTCTTGCATGGCCAGCATACTCACCGGACATGTCACCCATTGAGCATGTTTGGGATGTGCTTGACCGGCGTATACGACAGCGTGTACCAGCTCCCACTAATATCCAGCAACTTCGCACAGCCTTTGAAGAGGAGTGGACCAACATTCCACAGGCCACAATTGACAATCTGATAAACTCTATGCGAAGAAGATGTGTTGCACTGCATGAGGCAAATGGTGGTCACACCAGATACTGACTGGTTCTGGGTCCCCAGACCCACAATAAAGCAAAAAAAAAAAAAAAAAGCACATTTCAGGGTGGCCTTTTATTGTGGGCAGTCTAAGGCACACCTGTGCACTAATCATGATGTCAGATCAGCATCTTGGTGTGGCACACCTGTGAGGTGGGATGGATTGTCTCAGCAAAGCAGAAGTGCTCACTATCACACATTTAGACAGATTTGTGAACAATGTTTGAGAGAAATGGTAATATTGTATATCTGGAATGAATTTTAGATCTTTAAGTCCATCTCATGAAAAATGGGAGCAAAAACAAAAGTGTTGAGTTTATATTTTTGTTGAGTGTAATTCTAAAATTAATGTTTGTATATTGTTAACTAATTATCTTTTTTTTTAAATTTACAGCTAAACAGAGGACTCGTGGGGGTCCCCCTTCGTCGGACTCTGTATTGTTTGATGACACGAGCTCCACTGCCCCAATGAATAGTTACTATACTCCTGGGTACAGTATGGGAGGTCCTTCAACTGATATTCAAGGGGGTCCTGGCGTGAACAACCTTTTTACTGACCCAATGGCCAATGCTGCAGTGATGTATGGTTCATCTTTAGCTAATCAAGGAAAGGATATGGTAAACAAAGAGGTAAGGACATTAATACAGCAGTATGAACACATGTTTTATGTAGCTTAGTACTTTTTTGGGGATCTAACACAGAAGGTTGACCTATTGGTAACTACAACATGGTTCTGTTATAATAATCAAATATGCCTATTCTGTGACATAATTATAAGATAAGACCTTATTGATCTCACGCAGGAGAAATTTACTTGTCACAGTAGCTCCAGGTAGGGACAGTTTGAACAAGAAAGAAAAGTGCATGCAGGCAAGAATGGCATAAAAATAAGTAATAATAATAATAAAATAAGTAATGGAATAAGTAATAATAAACCAGTAACAAGGAGAGTACTGAAAAATGATATTGCACGTTAGGACCATACAGTGGAGTTGTACGGTCTGATAAATAAGCAATAATAAGAAACGGTAACTAGGAGAGTATTGATAAAAGGATAAGTTCAATTTGTCAACTGGACAAAGTTTGTTTGGTTGAAAACGTTAAGAAGAACCAAACAAACTTTGTCCAGTTGACAAATTGAACTTCTCCTTTTATCATGGATTCTACCTGGACGACTGAGGGACTTTTCCCGCATCCTAGGAGAGTATTGAAAAAATCTATATCTAGAGTTGCAATTAGGGATGCAAATTATCGATTAATTCATTAATTGATAGTTGATTGACCTTATCGATCGATTAACGATTAACTGATAAGCGGCATTTTTCACCTGAATTTTAGTGTTTCAATAGGGTCTTTAAGAATATAAGCTATAGTATACATAACACTGAGTCAAAAATATATCATAGTATTATTATATTGTATATTCCTCAATTAATTATTCCTTAGTAAAAAGCAGACAAATGTATTGATGCTGAATAACAAAATACAGTAATCCCTTGCGCTACCGCGGTTCGCAGATTTTTTTTTTTTTTTTTTCAATTTATTTTTTATAGTGTAACATTTTTTTTATAGTGTAACATTGTGTTCTGTCCTGATTGGCTAAGAGACTAGACCAGGACTAAACGTGGACTAAACCAGACCTGACCTGGTCTAGACCAGGTCTAAACCAGGTCTAAACCAGGTCTAAACCAGGTCTAAACCAGGTCTAAACCAGGTCTAGACCAGGTCTAGATCAGGTCTAAACCTGGACTGGACCTGGACTAAACCAGGATTAAACCACCACGTGCCTCTGCTGGTTTCGTGCGGCTGGTTTGTGGCTCGGGTGGAGACTACAGGCGCCGTGGGCCTGTAGTCTCCGGGCGCCGCGGTTCGATCTCGCCTCGCGCTTACCCCGGGGCTGCTGAGCAGTGCCATTGGCGCCTGCGGCCGGCTGTGAGTCGAGCAGCGCGGTGCGCGGTTGCCTTGTTTCGTGACCACGCGGGTGCACGTGTCAGCGATTAGCAATTAATTACAATTAATGCATTTTGGTCTTAATCGACAATTAATCGTTAATCGATTAATTGTTGACATCCCTAGTTGCAATCTAATGTGCTTACTGGTTAATTTGATACATACCTTGGTGACTCAAAGTAAGTTTCATGTCAATTTTTACATGTTGGGACAAAATGAATGACTCATCGTATTGCCTCAGGCTTGCCAATATTTAATCAACTATTTCCTTTGCTTTTCAGATCAGTAGATTCATGTCTGTGAACAAGCTGAAATACTTCTTTGCTGTTGATACCAAATATGTAATAAAGAAGCTTATGATCCTCATGTTTCCCTATACACATCAGGTAATTTGAGATTGGTTTACAGTGAATTGAATATAAAATTGTCATTTCTGATCATTATTTCTAATGATGATGATGATATACTAACCAAGGTTCACTGCATGTATCGACCCATCAGTGTTATTGTTATTAATTATGATTCTTATTACTTCTTTCTTTTTAGGACTGGGAAGTCCGTTACCACCGTGACAGCCCTTTGACTCCGAGACAGGATGTTAATGCACCTGATCTTTACATACCAAGTAATTAAAACAAGGCAAAATAGGAAACACACACAACTATGTTAATTAATGCTTCTTTTACATTGTCCTGTAGCAATGGCTTTCATCACATATATTTTACTTGCTGGAATGGCTTTGGGAATTCAGAAAAGGTGACTGTTTTGTATCACATTCTTGTACTCACGGTATGGAAGGTTAGTGACTAATCTTTTAGGGCCTTTTTTCTCCCAAGGTTTAGTCCAGAAGTTCTTGGTTTGTGTGCCAGCACTGCCCTTGTGTGGATCATCATTGAGGTGTTGGTGATGTTGTTGAGCTTGTATCTACTTACAGTCCACAGTGACCTGTCGACATTCGATTTAGTGGCATACAGTGGATACAAATATGTTGGGTATGTATATTAAATCAAGTCTAAAAAATGGTGTTTAAAGTTCTTTTGACAGATTAATATATTTTTTATTATTTGGTTTGATGGGATAGCACCTGAGGTAAAGTTCATCATAATTTACACAAGTCGAGTGGCTGTGAAGAAATGTAGAAAACAAAAAGTTGTAAAATACAGGAAGTACTAGTGAGTTGTAAAATGGAATCCCTCCACATATGTCATCAGCTGTCATAAGTTCCATCCTAAATTCAAGGATAAATTAGGACAAGGAAGACGTGTTTCCGACATTTTGAGATAGTAGAGATTAGGGGTGTAAATCAGACACTTCATGCCGATTCGGTACGATATCGATTTCTTAAGCCAACGATTCGATACTTGAGAATTCCCCACGATTCGATACGATTTGATTCAATGGTGCATAGTTTACACTTTATGTATTAATGATGTTTTGAATACATTTTATTACAGAAAAATTCGATTTGATTCTCTTGTGGACGCATCGATGCATTTGGATCGTCGGCTGTAGGATCGATGCATCGATACGAAACGATTATTATTTACATGACTAGTAGAGATCGATCATTTTGGGTTTTTCATGCTGATACCGATTATTCAGAATCCAGAGCAACCGATTGCCATTAAGCTCTCACAATATTTTTGGACCGATTTATAGAGCTGATTTTGATTATTTCCCCCAAATTATGTAATTTACTAAAAATTAAACCATAGCCAATTAACTAAAATGACCAGGCAAAATGTTTAGACAAATAAGCAGTTTAACCTGCCACATGCACTTCAACATGGATAAATCTCCCATAACTAAAATTGTTTTTGGACATGTTGATGGTTCGAATCCCACTCTTGACATAAACATCATTGGTTGAGCAGTCAGATCCACTGACCCACAGGTTGGCTGGTGTGATTCCAACTCCCACAGATGGATGCTGCCATTGTGTCCTTGGGCTAGCCACTTAACCCACCTCACTCCCAGTGTCTGCTTCACTGCTATGTGAATGGGTGATTGATTCCTTATTGTAAAGCGCTTTGAGTGCCTTGAAGGTGGAAAAGTGCTATATAAAAATGTGACTATGTACTATTTACCATTTGTTTTATTCCCCCTCTCCTCAGGATGATCTTCACAGTGGTGTGTGGTTTACTCTTTGGCAGTGATGGTTATTATGTGGCCCTGGCATGGTCGTCCTGTGCTCTTATGTTTTTTATAGTAAGTATAGTAATTGACAAACTGGATAATCATGTAGCATTTTTAAGAACATAAGATATTCTAAAATATTTAATACATGGAGAAAAACTGTGATTGCCAAGTTTTTTACTCTGGGTTCAGTTTAAAATTGTAATATTGTTCTTCATAGGTTCGGTCCTTGAAGATGAAAATTATTCCTTCTACAGACTCTATGGGGACGGGAGGTGCAAAACCTCAGCTTCGACTTTACATTACCGTTGCTACTGCTGTTTTTCAGCCAATAATCATTTACTGGTTAACCTCTCACTTGGTCAGGTGACTGTGAGACCCCCAAATGATGAAATTCCAAGGCGTCTGTACAACTACATTTGTTATAAATGAGTGATATTTGTCTAATTGTACATATACAATTTTAACTGAATTGTATGCAATGACTGCTAAATTTAGAGTAGGGAGAAAACTTTGTGGAAAGCTTTACTCGATTCATATTCCCTCCCCCCTTTACTTAACCAAATAATTTGATTATTTGTTGTTTTTCTTCTTAAATTCAGCTACATGTTTTCAAGCATGGTCATGTTTTGTAACAACAAAATAAACTTGTGTTATTATAAAATTATATAAAATTGTTTTTGTGGATGTCAGTCTGTTTAAAACTAAGCGCAGTTAAATTTAAACAAATTTTGTCTGCATTCTCTTGAGCTGTGATTGGATTTATTTTTGTAAGCATAGTGCAGTTACTGACACTTATGTATATACACTTATGTATGTATAGGTTTGTACCTCGCGCCAAATATTTTTTTCCATTCAATTGTTCCTACTAATATGAGTAGTGTCATGTCATAAAAGTGTAATTGTGTGATAATGAGGACTTTTGAATGAACGTTTGTGTCGAGAGCGCGCTCTTGTGAACGCGCCACTCCCGCGTCTTGCGCGTTTCCATAGAAACAGAAAGCAACAAACCCCAGGCTGCGAGAGGAGCAAACTGTCATTTACACCATAAGGCGCCTCAAAGTTGAAAACTTAAAGGGCATTTAACAAATCGAGACATCTGTTGTGTAACTTTCTTTGTCAGTTGGTAAGTATCAATGAAGTTTACTTTCTGAGAGCGAACGATTTTCTTACCTGTAAAAGATTAGACGGCGCAATGAAACTTTATATTCTACCGCCATTAGCCCTGTGCTTGCTAAAAGCCATGCGGTATTTCTGGTTATTTGTTATTTTAACTGTTATCTTTTCTCTGCTATTTTTCTCATTATTTGAGTTTTGCTGTCAGCTGCGTATCGGAACAAATTATTCAGTCGTTGATGTAGCGTTGCAAAGTAAATCGACTTTGAACCACAGTAGATGTGGATTTTAAGGAGTTGGCTAACATTTAACTTATTAAAAGAGGTAAATGGTGAATATTTTACAACTGTTTAAAGTCACTAATTTAACCTTTTTCTTTTTGCAGGTGTGCACCTTGACCAGCGTGGAATTATCCCTTCTAAAATGGAGCATAGCGTGCATTTACTGTTAACTTCTTCACCCAATGATCCCACCACACTCACGGTCACAGAGCCTTTCTCCTCCTCACCCCAGCACACCTTCACCAGCAGCCGATTGTCGCTACCACTGCCCCCCATCTGTTTCCCTCCCTCTCCAAACACACTTTCTCCAGCAACAGCAGAGTCTACTTACTCTTCCTCCCCTCTTTCTTACTGCACTACTCAAACTATTGAAGAACAATTTATACAAAGCGTGAGCCCTGCACACATTTCTGACCAAGATGACCTGACTTGTCTTAGTTGGCTGCATCAGCGGTGCAACTTGTTACCCCTTCAGCCTCTTCACAAAGTTACACCACTGCCCCAAATTGAGTCATCTGAGTCCAGTTGCTCCATATCCCCAGTCTCATCCAAGCCACCTTATTCTTTTAGCAGTCTAATATTCATGGCCATCGAAGACTCGCCTGGCAAAAAGCTACCTGTAAAGGATATCTATGAATGGATTGTGAATAATTTCCCTTACTACAGAACTGCCACCGGGGGATGGAGAAACTCCATCCGTCACAATCTGTCTCTAAGTAAAAGCTTTCGCCGCATTCAGAGGGACAAGAGTCAAGTGAGTATTTTATCTGTAGTCTTGATTTAATCATTATAGAAAATACTTTATTTTGTTTAATGATTTGTTATAAACCTTTTATATTTTGTCTGCATTTGTATTTCAGTCTGTAGGAAAAGGCTCTCTGTGGTGTGTTTGCCCTGAGTATCGACCAGCACTTCTTGAGGTTTTAAGAAAGACTCATAGTTATCACAGCACTAACAGTAACTTGATCAATAAGCCTGAGTTGTGAGTATGATCACTGAAATATCCCAAAGTTTTATTATAATCTGCTTGTTGTTCCCTTGATATAGATATATTACTTTGTAACAAATTGTTAAGAGTTTAATTTTTTTCCCCTCAGGTTTGAAGCAGGTGATTATGGTTGCCTTTCTATATGTGACACTGTGGAAATAGCAGGTCAGTCATGGTACAGCAACGTACAATTTGGTACTGCGTAAATTAGTAACAGGCTTTCTTGACATTTTAATAACATGCCACATTTTCCTGTCTTTGCTGCGTTCCCAGCATGCAACATTGTGAATGTGTTTGTGCTCTGTTGGCATAGCAGCAACCTTTTATAACCTAGACAACAGAGCAAATGCTTAGCTAGTCTTCTTTGTATGTACTCACTATATAACTTGCACCTGACATATAGATGTGCACTCTTGGCATAGCAATTGTTTTAAGCAATTCCCTTTTTTTTTATCTTTGCAGATTCTCTTTCAGATAGCATTCTCCTATCCAACCCCCAAAATTTGTGTATGGAAACCTCCAACTTTTCTGAAAACGAGACTTGCCATTTAAGCCCAGATCATGAGGAACTGGTCACCATGGAGCCCATAGATTATCAACAGGAGGAGGTGTGTGAAGAGCTGGAGAAAGACCCATTGTCAGACAGTGGCTACATTGAGCTGCACTACTATCACACTCAGGAGTACCTGGTGCTACCCGGTGACCATCAGCTGGACCTAGAGACTGTAGAGATTTTGCAGCTCGATGCTGAGGCCCAAGAAGCCGCTGGATCACTGTTGGATCTGGCTGGTGGTGGATATTAGAATTTGTGTAAGAATGTAAATCCACTGCTTCCCTGGATGAAACAGACACTGCCCCAATGCTTATGTATTTCAAGATCATGTTTTAATATAGGGATTGGCGATATATCGGCACCAATATTGTTTGTCTGATATTGGAGGATTTTCCCACATATTGAATATTTAGCCATTATTTGGCTAAGCTGCCCCATTCTGTGTGTGCCCATGTCTCTGTTCTCAGTTGGAAATTAGGTAACTGGTCTAAAAACAATTTCACAATCATGCAACAAATTATTTTATATCCCAGAAAAAACAAAAGTTATTTTGAAAATATATAAATTGTAGAATTAGTATTCAGGCACTTAAATGCATTTTTTTTCTTAATGAATTGAAAACATGAAAACATGTTTAAGATGTATTTATTTTGAATCATACAGCTGCACTGGGATGAAGTACTCTATTTTTAACTTAAGAGTATTAATGCATAAGGTACGTTAATCTCAGGGTTTACACACACACACACACACACACACACACACACACACACACACACACACACACACACAGGGAAAAAGATTAATTTCATTCAGTATAAATTGTTGGTACTTTGTCACCACTCTGAATTGTTTATACTTTGAGGTTTCACTTTTCATAGATTTGAACTGTGTTATGTTGTCTTGGGGAGAGAGATTAATGCTACTTGCTCCATTTTCAGAGGTGTAATTCACTGACATTTACTACTTTTTACTACTTACTTTTTCCCTGAAAGGCAATTTTTTGTTGGCATGCAATAAAAAAAATAGTATTTTTATCCAGCACATAGATTTTTTTTTAGCGTTTTTGTTCTTACTTAAAAATAGATGTTCACACACTCTTCACCCAGCCCTCACCCACCTGGACATTAAAGACTCATATGTGAGAATGCTGTTCATAGATTTCAGTTCAGCATTCAACACTATAATCCCACAGCAGCTCATCACCAAACTGGACCACCTGGGGCTTCAGACCTCACTGCATAATTGGCTGCTGGACTTCCTCAGCGAGAGGCCACAGGCAGTGCGGGTCGGCAGAAACACCTCAAGCTGCATTAGACTGAGCACAGGAGCCCCCCAGGGCTGTGTGCTCAGTCCGATGCTCTTCACTCTGCTGACCCACTACTGCACACCAACCTTCAGCACCAATCACATTGTGACGCCTTGGAATTTCATCTCTAATAAAGATGAGACAAACTACAGGAGTGAGGTGAGCCTTCTGACCAAGTGGTGCATTAATTTTGAAAAGACCAAGGACCCCCACCCCCCACCCCACCCCCACTGTCCATCAACGGTGCTGCTGTAGAGAGGGTGAGCAGCACCAAATTCCTGGGGGGTGCACATCAGTGAGGACCTCTTCTGGCCGCAGGACCCGAGCACTAGGAAGTGCAATCGCGCAACGTAGACGTCCAATGAGAACATCCCCTCGTCTATCCCGTCTATCCTTCCCGGCCAATCGCGGCTCGGGATCATCTAGCGTTCTGAGCTGGGCGGGGCCCCCCGTGCCGGGACCTGCGAAATGAGAAACCTCTCAGATAGCGTTTACCACGAAGAGGAGAGGACAAGAGGAGCGGTTGATTCCACTGTTTAAGGTAAGAAGCGTATTTTTGGATAGCGTGATAATTTAAAACGGACTGCTTTGCGACACAAAAGCTCCTTTGTTTTTTTACGTAGAGGGATAGGAGAGCTCACAGACGTAAATACGATCGACAGTTGTCGCTGTCATTGGCCTACTGGAGTCTAAGGTTATGTACTGGCGACCTGTGGATTGGTCTGGGAGTAATAATACAGCTTATCATATAGTATTATAGTTATAATAGTCATAATATGTTATAATATACACTGCTCAAAAAAATAAGGGAACACTAAAGTAACACATTGTAGATCTGACTGAATGAAATATTTTTTATTAAATACTTTGTTCTTTCCATAGTTGAACATGCTGACAACAAAATCACACAAAAATTATCAATGAAAATCAAATGTATCAACCCCTGGAGGTCTGGATTTGGAGTTATACTCAAAATTAAAGTGGAAAAAAACACTACAGGCTGATCCAACTTTGATGTAATGTCCTTTAAACAAGTGAAAATGAGGCTGTATGACCTGCCTACAACGCCTGGGCATGCTCCTGATGTGGCGGCGGATGTTCTCCTGAGGGATCTCCTCCCAGACCTAGACTAAAGCATCTGCCAACTCCTGGACAGTCTGTGGTGCAACTTGGCGTTGGTGGATGGAGCGAGACATGATGTCCCAGATGTGCTCAATTGGATTCAGGTCTGGGGAACGGGCGGGCCAGTCCATAACATCAATGCCTTCGTGTTGCAGGAACTGCTGACACACTCCAGCCACATGAGGTCTAGCATTGTCTTGCATTAGGAGGAACCCAGGGCCAACTGCACCAGCATATGGTCTCACAAGGGGTCTGAGGATCTAATCTCGGTACCTAATGGGAGTCAGGCTACCTCTGGCGAGCACATGGAAGGCTGTCCTGCCCTCCAAAGAAATGCCACCCCACACCATTACTGACCCACCACCAAACCGGTCATGCTGAAGGATGTTGCAGGCAGCAGAACGTTCTCCACGGCGTCTCCAGACTCTGTCACGTCTGTCACATGTGCTCAGTGTGAACCTGCTTTCATCTGTGAAGAGCACAGGGCGCCAGTGGCGAATTTGCCAATCTTGGTGTTCTCTGGCAAATGCCAAACGTCCTGCACGGTGTTGGGCTGTAAGCACAACCCCCACCTGTGGACGTCGGGCCCTCATACCATCCTCATGAAGTCTGTTTCTGACTGTTTGAACAGACACATGCACATTTGTGGCCTGCTGGAGCTCATTTTGCAGGGCTCTGGCAGTGCTCCTCCTGTTCCTCCTTGCACAAAGACGGAGGTAGCGGTCCTGCTGCTGGGTTGTTGCCCTCCTACGGCCTCCTCCACGTCTCCTGACGTACTGGCCTGTCTCCTGGTAGCGGCTCCATGCTCTGGACACTACGCTGACAGACACAGCAAACCTTCTTGCCACAGCTCATCCATCCTGGATGAGCTGCACTACCTGAGCCACTTGTGTGGGCTGTAGACTCCGTCTCATGCTACCAGTAGAGTGAAAGCACCACCAGCAATCAAAAGTGACCAAAACATCAGCCAGAAAGCATCAGAACCGAGAAGTGGTCTGTGGTCACCACCGACAGAACCACTTTTTTATTGGGTGTGTCTTGGCAATTGCTTATGATTTCCACCTGTTGTCTATTCCATTTGCACAACAGCATGTGAATTGATTGTCAATCAGTGTTGCTTCCTAAGTGGACAGTTCGATTTCAAAGAAGTGTGGTTGACTTGGAGTTACATTGTGTTGTATAAGTGTTCCCTTTATTTTTTTGAGCAGTGTATATAATAATATATAATACACGTGTTTATCATAAGTTATTATGATATAGCAGTATAGTTATAATATAATCCTGGGGCATGGAGGGATTTCTATCCAAACATTGAAGTGAGCTTACAGTCTTTGTCTTCCCAGAAGAGAATGGATCTGTTCTGTGCATTCTGGACCCAAGTGTGCCCAAAGACAGGCAACAGTGCATCCTGAAGACAAGCAAGGAGGCCAAAGGCAGTGGACAAACTCCAAGAACAGGCCTCTGAGTCTGTCTGAGCAGACTATGTACATATTGTATATTTATTATTTTATTTTAGTTAGTTATTATTTTTTTATTAGTTATTTTTTGTAACATTTTCTACTCTGTCTGTTACCACCATGTTGTTATTTGTTATTAAGTATTTTATTATAAGTATTTATATACTATTTATTCTTAAGTGTTTTACCGTTTTATACTATTTATACTTCCATCATATTGATTCTTCCCATTGTTATTACTATTACATTGTTACTGTTACTGTGTAACTGCAAGTTTATTGTCTGTTGTCTCACTTGTCTATTCATTGTCTTTATTTATTGTATTAGGCCTACTTATTTATTTTATTTTACTTATTGCCTGCAACTGCACTGTTACACTTTTTATTTGCGCTACCTGCTTTGTCTGTTGTCTCTCTGTCTATTTATTTTATTGTATTTATTGTAAATAATATTCAGTCTTATTACACTTCAATGCCCTGCTCCATAGATGTTGCCTTTCTACTCCCTTCCTGTTTGACCAATAATGCAACATGTGCACTGACATCATTTTTTACTGATGTCTTTTAATGACTTAAATATGCCTTATACTGTTTAGTTTTCTTTACATCATGCACTTTAATCATTAAAGTGTCTTGAATTACTATAACAGCATGTTGTGTCATTTAGTAATCTTATATTTTTTATACAGATGTGTGAACAAGTGTGATTTCAGTAATTATGAGATGTAATGTTCTTTGCACAGCTTTGTAGCCTAGTGTTTAGTGGTTGTGTGGCACGTTCATTAACGTCTTAAAACATTTAGACTACCATAAATCAATCTCCCGTCATAGGGACCTCACCTGGTATCAAACATGCCATTTCTAAAAGTAACTAAAACAACAATAGTTTAATAAAACTTTTTATTGATTCCAAGCAGGACCAAGACAGATAATGTTACAGGGGTTGTTAAAAAGTCTCATTTTGTTCATACACAAATAATCATACAGCCCTCTGCAGACATCAAAAGCACATCCTTTCTAAAAATAGCCACCACCACAACAACAACAGTGTATTAAGTTTTTTGTTGTTGTTGTTTTTTATTCCAAGATGTTTCGTGGGTGACATGTCATTTTCCCTCAATCATGCATTGTACTAGAGCATATAATAAAATAATAAATAAAATAAAACAAACATTTGATGTTCAGCACCAACACTTATGCAATATACTTATATTAAAAAAGATGAAATATGTCACAAAGTGTCTAGATTCAGCACTCCCAGTCCCAGTATTATGTCACAAAGCACTCCCAGTCCCAGCACTCCCAGTCCCAGCACCTGGTCCCGCCTTGTTGACAGCTCACAGACCTATGAGAGCACAAGAAAGGTTTTACGTCCCGCCACAGATTGACTGCACACCCCACCTATCACGTGGGGTGTGCAGTCCCAGTCCCAGGTGCTGGGACTGGGAGTGCTTTGTGCTTTCGCGGCCCTGGGTGCGAATGATGTGCAATTTCCAACTTTAGACTCTTAGACGAATACCCCACGTGATAGGTGGGGTGTGCAGTCAATCTGTGGCGGGACGTAAAACCTTTCTTGTGCTCTCATAGGTCTGTGAGCTGTCAACAAGGCGGGACCAGGTGCTGGGACTGGGAGTGCTTTGTGACATAATACTGGGACTGGGAGTGCTGAATCTAGACACTTTGTGACATATTTCATCTTTTTTAATATAAGTATATTGCATAAGTGTTGGTGCTGAACATCAAATGTTTGTTTTATTTTATTTATTATTTTATGATATGCTCTAGTACAATGCATGATTGAGGGAAAATGACATGTCACCCACGAAACATCTTGGAATAAAAAACAACAACAACAAAAAACTTAATACACTGTTGTTGTTGTGGTGGTGGCTATTTTTAGAAAGGATGTGCTTTTGATGTCTGCAGAGGGCTGTATGATTATTTGTGTATGAACAAAATGAGACTTTTTAACAACCCCTGTAACATTATCTGTCTTGGTCCTGCTTGGAATCAATAAAAAGTTTTATTAAACTATTGTTGTTGTTTTAGTTACTTTTAGAAATGGCATGTTTGATACCAGGTGAGGTCCCTATGACGGGAGATTGATTTATGGTAGTCTAAATGTTTTAAGACGTTAATGAACGTGCCACACAACCACTAAACACTAGGCTACAAAGCTGTGCAAAGAACATTACATCTCATAATTACTGAAATCACACTTGTTCACACATCTGTATAAAAAATATAAGATTACTAAATGACACAACATGCTGTTATAGTAATTCAAGACACTTTAATGATTAAAGTGCATGATGTAAAGAAAACTAAACAGTATAAGGCATATTTAAGTCATTAAAAGACATCAGTACAAAATGATGTCAGTGCACATGTTGCATTATTGGTCAAACAGGAAGGGAGTAGAAAGGCAACATCTATGGAGCAGGGCATTGAAGTGTAATAAGACTGAATATTATTTACAATAAATACAATAAAATAAATAGACAGAGAGACAACAGACAAAGCAGGTAGCGCAAATAAAAAGTGTAACAGTGCAGTTGCAGGCAATAAGTAAAATAAAATAAATAAGTAGGCCTAATACAATAAATAAAGACAATGAATAGACAAGTGAGACAACAGACAATAAACTTGCAGTTACACAGTAACAGTAACAATGTAATAGTAATAACAATGGGAAGAATCAATATGATGGAAGTATAAATAGTATAAAACGGTAAAACACTTAAGAATAAATAGTATATAAATACTTATAATAAAATACTTAATAACAAATAACAACATGGTGGTAACAGACAGAGTAGAAAATGTTACAAAAAATAACAATAAATATACAATATGTACATAGTCTGCTCAGACAGACTCAGAGGCCTGTTCTTGGAGTTTGTCCACTGCCTTTGGCCTCCTTGCTTGTCTTCAGGATGCACTGTTGCCTGTCTTTGGGCACACTTGGGTCCAGAATGCACAGAACAGATCCATTCTCTTCTGGGAAGACAAAGACTGTAAGCTCACTTCAATGTTTGGATAGAAATCCCTCCATGCCCCAGGATTATATTATAACTATACTGCTATATCATAATAACTTATGATAAACACGTGTATTATATATTATTATATACACTGCTCAAAAAAATAAAGGGAACACTTATACAACACAATGTAACTCCAAGTCAACCACACTTCTTTGAAATCGAACTGTCCACTTAGGAAGCAACACTGATTGACAATCAATTCACATGCTGTTGTGCAAATGGAATAGACAACAGGTGGAAATCATAAGCAATTGCCAAGACACACCCAATAAAAAAGTGGTTCTGTCGGTGGTGACCACAGACCACTTCTCGGTTCTGATGCTTTCTGGCTGATGTTTTGGTCACTTTTGATTGCTGGTGGTGCTTTCACTCTACTGGTAGCATGAGACGGAGTCTACAGCCCACACAAGTGGCTCAGGTAGTGCAGCTCATCCAGGATGGATGAGCTGTGGCAAGAAGGTTTGCTGTGTCTGTCAGCGTAGTGTCCAGAGCATGGAGCCGCTACCAGGAGACAGGCCAGTACGTCAGGAGACGTGGAGGAGGCCGTAGGAGGGCAACAACCCAGCAGCAGGACCGCTACCTCCGTCTTTGTGCAAGGAGGAACAGGAGGAGCACTGCCAGAGCCCTGCAAAATGAGCTCCAGCAGGCCACAAATGTGCATGTGTCTGTTCAAACAGTCAGAAACAGACTTCATGAGGATGGTATGAGGGCCCGACGTCCACAGGTGGGGGTTGTGCTTACAGCCCAACACCGTGCAGGACGTTTGGCATTTGCCAGAGAACACCAAGATTGGCAAATTCGCCACTGGCGCCCTGTGCTCTTCACAGATGAAAGCAGGTTCACACTGAGCACATGTGACAGACGTGACAGAGTCTGGAGACGCCGTGGAGAACGTTCTGCTGCCTGCAACATCCTTCAGCATGACCGGTTTGGTGGTGGGTCAGTAATGGTGTGGGGTGGCATTTCTTTGGAGGGCAGGACAGCCTTCCATGTGCTCGCCAGAGGTAGCCTGACTCCCATTAGGTACCGAGATGAGATCCTCAGACCCCTTGTGAGACCATATGCTGGTGCAGTTGGCCCTGGGTTCCTCCTAATGCAAGACAATGCTAGACCTCATGTGGCTGGAGTGTGTCAGCAGTTCCTGCAACACGAAGGCATTGATGTTATGGACTGGCCCGCCCGTTCCCCAGACCTGAATCCAATTGAGCACATCTGGGACATCATGTCTCGCTCCATCCACCAACGCCAAGTTGCACCACAGACTGTCCAGGAGTTGGCAGATGCTTTAGTCTAGGTCTGGGAGGAGATCCCTCAGGAGAACATCCGCCGCCACATCAGGAGCATGCCCAGGCGTTGTAGGCAGGTCATACAGCCTCATTTTCACTTGTTTAAAGGACATTACATCAAAGTTGGATCAGCCTGTAGTGTTTTTTTCCACTTTAATTTTGAGTATAACTCCAAATCCAGACCTCCAGGGGTTGATACCTTTGATTTTCATTGATAATTTTTGTGTGATTTTGTTGTCAGCATGTTCAACTATGGAAAGAACAAAGTATTTAATAAAAAATATTTCATTCAGTCAGATCTACAATGTGTTACTTTAGTGTTCCCTTATTTTTTTGAGCAGTGTATATTATAACATATTATGACTATTATAACTATAATACTATATGATAAGCTGTATTATTACTCCCAGACCAATCCACAGGTCGCCAGTACATAACCTTAGACTCCAGTAGGCCAATGACAGCGACAACTGTCGATCGTATTTACGTCTGTGAGCTCTCCTATCCCTCTACGTAAAAAAACAAAGGAGCTTTTGTGTCGCAAAGCAGTCCGTTTTAAATTATCACGCTATCCAAAAATACGCTTCTTACCTTAAACAGTGGAATCAACCGCTCCTCTTGTCCTCTCCTCTCCGTGGTAAACGCTATCTGAGAGGTTTCTCATTTCGCAGGTCCCGGCACGGGGGGCCCCGCCCAGCTCAGAACGCTAGACGATCCCCAGCCGCGATTGGCCGGGAAGGATAGACGGGATAGACGAAGGGATGCTCTCATTGGACGTCTACGTTGCGCGATTGCACTTCCTAGTGTCGCGAGCAGCGAACACTGCCTCACTGGCAAAGAAGGCGCAGAAGTGCCTCTATTTTCTCCGCAAACTGAGGAGAGCTGGAGCCCCCCCACCCATCATGACCACCTTCTACCAAGGCACCATTGAGAGCGTCCTGACCAGCTGCATCACTGTGTGGTATGGGAGCTGCACTGAACAGAACTGGAAAGCTCTGCAGCACATAGTGAATGCAACTGGGAGGATCACTGGTGTCTCTCCCGTCCCTCCTGGACATTTTAGCACCCGCCTCACTCGCAGAGCTTTGTGGGTGACCCGAGCCACCCCGCACACAGCCTCTTCAGCCTCCTGACCTCAGGGAGGCTGAAGAGGCCCATATTGGCATAACCTGCATTCCATAAAAAGAAGTAGGCCTATCACTCTAGACACTTTAAAAACTGCTGCTAAGTACTACTGTTGCACATTTACTACTGGAATTTTATTACTGTTGTACTGTTGTTTACTACTGTTATTGCACTAGAATTACTACTGTTGCACATTTATTTTTATCTTTACTTTCAATGCACATTGCACATTTTTGATGAACACTGCACATTTTGGACATCTGTAAATAGGTATTTATTTATTCTGTTGCACTGCTCTCAGATTTTAGATTTTAAATCTTAGATTTTAGGTTTTAGATTTAGTTTTTTGTCTTATAGTTTTTGTTTTGTTTTGTCTTTATATTGTATTTTGTACACTGTACACCAGCGTACGCAGCTTGTCCGCAACAGCCCCTGGACCCTCTAGCTTTTCAGTGACTTTCAGCTTTTTTCATTACTGGTCACTTTCATCCCTGTGACTAGCAAAGATTCTAGAGGGCTACACTTTGATAGGTTATCAACTTTTTGCTGTTGTCATGACACTAGCATGTGGTGCAGGGCTCTCAAGTCTCACGCATTGAGAGTGTGACACACGCAATTCAACGTGTTCACACGCTCACGCACCACACATGGCATTTCTCACGCTGATTTTTTTTCTTTTTTTTTTTTGTGCCCATAAAATCGGTCTGTGTGGCTCAGTTTATGCAGGCACCGCGCATTTTCAGCGAAAAAAAAACTCTCCCCCTCCTCCCCGCCCCACTCCCCAGAAAAAAATCAGCCAATCAGAAAATAGAATGTTCTGTTGTTGGGCAGACTGTAGAGTGTAGTTTCAGCTGCTAAGTGCACACTGCGGTGATAATAAAACAAACTGAGAACCATCAGGTAATAACTTAATTTATATAACTCTCATTAGTTGCTATGTAGTTTAAGTTTGCTCTTTAGACAAACATTTACAGCAGGGCTCTCAAGTCTCACGCATTGAGAGAGACAATTCGACGCGTTCACACGCTCACACGGCATTTCTCACCAATTCAAACCCCCCCCGCTCCTCGGGAAAAATTGTTCACTCGCACCCCCCGTTCGCAGTCTCACGCACGACCCCGCTCAAAACTTGAGAGCCCTGATGTGGTGTTATTCTGTGAGCCTGAAAATAGATAGAATTAAATAGCTGAACTAAATCGTAATTGGAAGTGCTTCTGTCAATTCATTGAATGTTCAAAATATTATGAATCTTTATTTACAAAAACAAATAAATACATAAAAAAAAAAGATACATTGGGTGGCTACATTGTGCATACATTAACAATTACACGTTTATGGCAATAGGGCATTATTAATATACTATGTATGTGCTAGAAATGGGTGAACCACGACGGGCGGTGTCCCACATTGTCCCTCAGAAACATCGCCCTTGTCCCCCCTTGGGCTTATTAGCAGGTGGTCACCCTATGTTGAACACATCTGACAGAATTGACAATAAAGCTGACTTTGATCTTTGATCTTTGAAATGTAGTAAATACTGCCACCTGTGTTCATGAAGGAGTTGAGCTCATGGTGTGAGCTGCTCTAGCCTGATCGTTTGTGTAAATGCAAAATGTCTGACCTGCTGATTTACATTTCCAGTTGAGAATTCACCATGTTACATTTAAACTACATTTCCCAGAAGAACTTCACAACATTTACAGTGAGGTTCTGACAGAACTACATTTCCCATCAGGCATATCGCCGGCTCACCCAGGCAAAATACGGAAATAGTTTCTTGGTGGAAAAAACTTCTCATCGTTTTCATGCCATCCACCCAGTCAGAAGTTGACTTTTGAGTTGTTTTTCGACTTTGTCGTGGTCACCAGTAGACACTAAAGGTAACTATAACGTTACTGTATTTTGTGCAGTTGTTACAAAATCCCAATTTCACTGTTTGTAATATGTTAATAGATAGTTTTGATGGTTCAACGTTTTCACTAACTTGTCTTGTTCGAGCTTGTGCTTACATTAGTGTTGCGTATATCGATTTAAACATTGCACTGTTGCATATACCCGGAGTTTATTATTCCAGCATTCCAGTAAGAAGTTGTTTTGCGCCAGTTGTTTGTAGTTTTCCATGTGATTTTCTCATCTAACTTAACATATTCTATGGTTTTAAGATGCATTTCTACTTTTCTACTTTTTCAGGTGCGGTAAAATATTTTACATATTTGTTATTCTTGCTCTTTGCCACTCCTTGAGGTGTTGAACTTGGTTCAAAAGACAAGTTGGATTCAGCAGTCATTAAGAAGTTATGAAAACAGACACCTCCCTGTCTTACTCATAACAGGAGTGATCTTCATCACATTTTTAGTGAAACACTGAAGATAAATGGCTTGTAATTCCTATTTTAAGCAGCAGAGCAGCATGATTTGCAAAACGGGGCCCTTATCCAGTCTTGCACACAAGTCTCTTTTGTTTTCAGTAAGTTCCAGCACATGACCTCCCACTTTATTCCTTGAGAAGCAAAAAAGACTTCAAAACAATCTCTACTCTAGGTGTTATGTATTGTAATTGTGTTATTGTTTTCATTGTAAGTGAAACTTTTTTGCAGGGACCATTGTTGCTGCATTATGTCCAACGGCAGGCCAGTGCAGATTGTCAACGTATGCAAGGAGGACCACTCCTTCACTTTGGATATAGAAGCTTTGTCACAGGTTTTGTTGTCCCCTACGGTCCGAGACAAACATGTGGTGGTGGTGTCTGTGGCAGGAGCATTCCGAAAGGGAAAGAGCTTCTTACTTGACTTCATGCTTCGTTTTATGCACAGAAAGGTGAGCCTTGTTGTAATCTGATCCATCGCTGTCATACTCCAGACACTGTACTACTGTGTCTGAGTGTATTTGTATGTATCTGTATTTGTGAGTCAGTTTGAAACTGGAACAAATTTTGAAGAATTCTTCCAATCACTATGTATTCTGTCGTAAAGGAGGTCTCTGTAAAGAAATGTATCCTCTTTTAAACTATCCTTCAGCCAGAGCAACAGACAACCCTTCACCAGATCCTGAGGAAGGTTTAAGTAACCTAACTGAAGGATTGGCTTCTTGGTGCATATTTTAGGTCGGTAAAAAATCCAATCCCCCAAACAGAAAGGTCCCAAGCATCCAGTTTGGAGATGAACCTTCTTGCTGTAAGGCAATAAATCAGTGCAAAATGCAAGCCAGTGCCGGCTCTGCCTCACAAGTTCCCTTGAGTTAAAACATTTGTTTTCCATTTGATTTGATTCATCTTTTTAATATATATTTCTTCTGGGCGCCATGAATATGTTCTGTAACTTTTTAAATGTTATAAAGAAATGAAATGCAGCTGAACTTGTGTTGTGTCTTGTGTTCTTTTAGGGTGACAAAAACTGGCTGGGTAAAGATGATGAGCCTCTAACAGGATTTTCCTGGAGGGGAGGCTCTGAACCAGAGACAACTGGTATCCAGCTCTGGAGCGAGGTTTTTATTGTCCAAAAAACTGATGGCACAGAGGTAAGAAAGTCTGTGCTGCTTACCCATTCCCCTTGGATTTAATGTAGACTTCAGTAAATCACACCTTTATTCTTCTCTGTAGTTGGCAGTAGTGCTAATGGACACTCAGGGTGCCTTTGATAATCAGTCTACCATAAAGGACTGTGCCACCATCTTTGCACTCAGCACTATGACCAGCTCCGTACAGGTGACTAAACTTGCTGCTACTCTAATTATCATACATGTACTGCAGTGACATCAGTGCTAATCCAGTCACTGTTGTAGATCTACAATCTGTCACAAAACATACAAGAGGATGACCTTCAACAGTTACAGGTGTGTTTTCAAAATTTTTAATTGTACTTATAGATTAAACTAGCTAAACTAAGCTACTGTTTTTTTCTTTCAGCTTTTTACAGAGTATGGCCGTCTTGCTATGGATGAGATCTTTTTGAAGCCATTTCAGGTGACATTTAAATTATCTGAATTTAAATGTATGTTTATGTTCATACAAATGTTATTTGTCTTGTAGTCTTTGATGTTTCTAATCAGGGATTGGAGTTTTCCGTACGAGTACACATATGGCTATAAAGGAGGCAGTGACTTTCTGGATAAACGGTTACAGGTACCAGTGATTGTTTTTGATCAAGTAAAATCTAGTAGCTGTTGGGGTAATTCCATCCTCATGTTCTTAAATCACTTATAAAGTAAATTTATGCTGTGCCGTCTCTCTAAAGGTTAAAGAAGCTCAACACGAAGAGCTTCAGTCTGTGAGAGAACACATATACTCCTGCTTTACCAACATCTCTTGCTTTCTGTTGCCTCATCCTGGACTGAAAGTTGCCACAAATCCATCATTCCAAGGACAACTCAGTGGTATGACTTGGTTATATAAACTGCTATCATTATTCTATTGTTCTCTACTGTTGCCCAGTTGAATCTGTTATTTTGACTGAAATACTTTTTTAGAAGTGGCACCAGATTTCCGAGATCAGCTGATGGATCTTATTCCTACTCTTCTGCACCCAGACAATCTGGCAGAAAAGGAAATAAATGGGAATAAAGTAACCTGCATGGGTTTGGTTGAGTTTTTTAAGGTGATACCCTTTATTTTTTACCTTTTATTATCATTTGTCTATTTTATGCTCCTTTCTTTTTTAAATTTTTATTTATATACAGGCATATATCAAGATTTACCAGGGAGAGGACCTGCCACAACCAAAGACTATGCTGATGGTACTCAATTTGAATAAACCTAAATGTATAATTAAAATGGACTTTAATGCCTGTCTACATTCTACCATAGGCTACTGCAGAAGCAAACAATCTGGCAGCTGTTGCAGCATCTAAAGAACAGTATTTCAAGAACATGGAGAAGGTTCATCTTTGTCTTTTTTTAAACAAAATTAACTGAATGATGAATTATATATTAAATTGTTCTTTAAGGTCTGTGGCGGTGACTTACCCTATGTGTCTCCGGAGTCTCTAGAAGAGAAGCACCTCTTTTTTTTCAGAGAAGCACTACATAGTTTCTCTTCAACCAAAAAGATGGGTGGTCAAGAGTTTTGTGACCGTTACCAAGGCCAGCTGGAGAAGGAGCTAGATGAAATGTGGCAATCATACCAAAAGCACAATGAGGTATTAAGCGAATAACTGAACCAAGATTAATTCAAACATGGATTATTTGTATTGACCGTTTCTTATCTGCTTGTCTCTCTCTGCTATAAAAGTCAAAAAACCTGTTCAGTGCATTCCGTACCCCGGCTGTGCTGTTTGTGATGGTCTGCGTTCTCTACATTCTGTCTGGCATTTTCCTCTTCATTGGGATGGCCACCTTTGCGCTGATTTGTGACTGCACTCTGGGTGTGGTCATGATGGCCATGCTGGCGTGGGCCTTCATCCGATACTCGGGCCGCTACCGCCCTCTTGGAGGAGCCATCGACCAGGCGGCTGGTATTGTGCTCGAACAGGTACACACTACTGTGTGTGTGTGTGCGTGTGTGTACGTGTGTGTACATGTGTGTACATGCGCGTGCGTGGCACCAATGTGACGCAGCTTTGTCAGATGAATGATTTGCTGACTGAACTATAACAACAAAAACAGAAGTCAGATGTCGAAAGAAGCACTTAACTGTCTTCTCTATTTTGTTTTTAGACGACTGAGATGTTGAACAAGTCAAGAGGAACAAGCATCACGGAAACAAGAAAATCAAATTAGATTATCTGATCATTTGTGTTACAATTTATGCAGTACAAATGGTACACTAATCTTGAAAACATTTATATAGTATAGCACCCATTGGACCAAAACATGTGCACAGATTAAAAGCAGCATCCCTGTTTAATGTCATAAATACAATTCATCTTAATGCACAGACACATGCTGATGCATGTTTAAAGGTGAGATTAACTTTATATTATGCAAGATATTCTGTTCAGCATAGACATTGTTTCCAAATATTTTTCAGTATAGCTTTACAACATTCCAGTTTCACTGTAAGCTCTAATTCATAGGAAAATATTATGCACTTTTACTCCATCAACACTCCATTTTTCTTTTGTATATTGTGCGCTTTGACTCAAAGTTGTGCTTTCTGTTTTTCATTTTATTTTAATGAGGACACTACAATTACCAGGCCTTTTAAAACAATGTTTTTGCTGACCAAAGCTTACACAATTGCACTATGAGAAATAAGACATTTGTTTACTCAATTTATAAATGAGAAGATGTATTTTTTACTATAGCCTAGTATTAAGTCAAATTTAGTACGATTTAGAAACAAGATTTATCCTGGAATTCCATATGGTGCGTTTAAGGATTTTAAAACATTTACATCCTAATAAGCTGAGCTTCAGCCTTTATAAAATATACTTTTGAATGATCATTCCCATGTCTCTCAGTGCTTAATATTGTACTTTATTACGTTTCCAGATTTAAGGACTCTTTGACAATAAAATCTGTTACATTTGTAGAAATTAGTCTTGTGTTTATTTATAAGAGCATTGAATTTTTTTTTTAAAATATATATATATATATATATATATATATATATATATATATATTTATGTCTCACTTGACACCGGTCTCTTGCTTTTTTTTGCTATTCCATCTATTTGTTACCCTCTGTTATATCTGATGAGTAAGCAATTTCCCTTGTGGATCAATAAAGTTTGTCTAAGTCTAAAAGAAAGGACTGCTGCTGTGTTTTGAGACAAATGCTACAAAAACATTGCCGTTACACTTGCTCTATACAGCAGTGTGCTCCAAAAGCACTGCCGCCACACTCGGTTTATGCAGCAGTGAGTGGAGTGGCAGCATCACCTCCAGTTAGGGCGGAGGATGGACGGAGCAGTTGGTGTCGCATCGTGTTTGTCTGACTTGAATAAAGCGTCTTGTCTCCTCATCCCGACACTGACCCATGTGTCTTTCTCCCCTAAAACCACAGAGAGAAGGCTGCTGCTGCGAATTTGGCGTCTCATGTTTCCTTATATGGCGATGTGCGTCTAGGCGCGTGCACTGACCGCCGCCGTTCGCCGTTAACTTCCTTATTTGGAAATGAGTTCAGCTGACCCCGCCCACCAGCGCACACGGAAGCGAGGGTTGGCTCCACAGGCGAAGGTGTCCGCCCTTCAAAGAGTCTCGCTTTCTTACTGGTGCAAATGTCGGTCACAATGAACAACCGCTATCTTTTATGTATTAATCACTGCTCACGCCGTTGGTGCAATAATAATTTAGGAGATAAGTCAGGATAGGGTTGTAAACATTTTAGATACATGCTGGGGGGAATTCATACAGGCTTTTATTTCATACAGGCTAAATTACACATAGTGCGATTATTTTAATTATTTATTAAATGTCTACCCTATTTTGACTGATATAAGTGAAACCAATGAAAAAAACAATACTAAAAAATAACAATAACTATATTGTCTTTCCGACACAAAATGCATACAATAATACAATTACTAACTAATTCAGACGCTTACCTAAAAAGTAAAGTCATCTGACTGAATACAAGTTAAATGTTCCAATCAAACTAAGTCGACAATAAAAGGAGGCGTGTAATTATTACGCACGCGCTGTGTCTCGTGGACGAGGTAGAGTCGGTGCCGCGCTTTAGGGCGCGTTCATGTGGTATATCGAGCGCGCGAGACACATTCATCATCTGTCCATTCAATTTGTACTCAGCCGCTGACCAACTCACAGCTCAGTCATGGTAGGTCTAACGCCTTTTACTCTTTTTTTTCTTTATCGTAACTTTTTGGTTTAAAATTGTATGAGATGTTCTGAATTCTCTTTTCGAAGTGAATATAGAATTTCCACATTTAAATATTCACCTTAGGGTCTCGTAAAATGCTAACCATTTCTGAAAAACCAAATGGCTGCTTCTTTCCGCATTGCACAGTCGCTTCGTGACAATGTACATTCAGGAAATGAAATGGGAATTGACGTAATGTTTAGATACTCGCCGATATTAAGGTATACAGTGAACGCCTAGTGGCGCCATTTCCTTTCCTTTGTACTTCACCGTAACCCGTTTTTCGAAGGATGTCCAAATGGCATCTGCCTGTCACAGGACCGGGCCTCAGCATCATTTAGCTGCTTGTGCTAACGCAGTGCTCCCGTTGTGCAGGTGCAGCGGCCCGGGCTGTATTGTTAGCATTAGCCGCTTTAGCACAGGCTGAAATGGCCCTAAACCCGATGCTAACTGTGAATGTGCTTCTCTTTGTCTTTGCACGTCGCCACAGCTAACGCAGCATCACACTGACGAGTCCGCGATGTCAGACAGCCACGACGCGCTGTTCTGCTCATGTTAAAGTGTGTGGATGAATTGTGGGCTTTGGGTTTTGGGCTTCGGGGCTGTCGACGCTTGAACACGGTTGAATTGTGCGTTTGAGCCCAGTTTTTCCTTATATAGAAGCTAGCGCACACATGTGCCGATGCTGCATTCATGGCCCCACCCTGAATTTGGTGCAAAGACCATTTTGCAATGTAATTCGTTCCTAACAAATTAGTTCTATCTCGTAAACACTTGTGTACCGTAATTATTTGCCGATACTATAGTATATGATGCAATTCTGTCCTTGTTTGGTCATGTAAGTAGTTTATAAACGTGATTGTTTGAGCTAACCGGAGCTAACGGGACTGACATTCTTGTGTAGATCATGGTCGACTCTCTGCATCCTCTTTGTGTGGCATGCGCTGGGTGTTCTTAAATAAATTTAAATTAAAAACAATACATTAAGAGTTTTCATGACCGTTTTAAAGTGATAAAAGTATATTTTTATAACTGCCCTTCCAGTACATTGTGGTAATCTTTTATCACAGCTTACGCATATGTAAAGGAATTAAATGTTTGAGATCAGTCAATGAACTTTTAAATAGTTTAGTTGTTGACCTAATACTTGTTGAATCGCATTTCATTTTAAATAGAAATAGTAATTGTGAGGTTTCTTAGTAGTTTAGTTAGTTGCTTGTAAATGACTAGCTCTTCTCTAAAAATGTGCTGACATCTTTCACAATGGCTTTACACCCAAAGCAAACAGTCAGTGTCTGTTCATTTCCCTGCCCTGGTTTCCTTCTCATTGTTGCTTGTTGCTGCCACACAGCAGTTTGTCTTGTCCTGAGGTTGTTTTTTCCTGTGATGGCTCTAAACTGAGTCAGAAGACCTGACTGAGTGACTTAACGCCACAGCAGAGACTCTATATTTCAACAGACGCCTCATTGTCTGAGACTTGAGCCTGCACTCAAACACTTGATTTCAAACAGCACCGTCGCCCACATGGTCATCCTTACGGTTTGATGCATAGCTTTCTGTCCTCAGAGGAAGCTTATGCAACTCTCTTCACCTTCTGTCACAGTGTACTTGGACACACCTATTGGCACCAACCTTTACTATCAGTTCTCATGTGGACTTTGAACAGGCACTAACCAGTTCCTTGTCCGATTCTTAACTGTTCACATTCACTGTAATAGTTTGACTTCTTGTTTGAGAATGTTGTGTAAGATGTTTGTCACTGACGATATCTGAGAGTTTGTCACAGCCCACCTTTGCATGTTGGTGTGCTTCAATTAGCCTCTGTTAGCATCACATGTCCCTCAGGCCAGTCCATATGTAGGAAAGGGTAAGCCTTTCTGGGAGTAGGAGTACACCAACTTCTGACTAACTAAATTGGATCTGGGTTGTGGCTCTGGCAAATGATTGCATGCATCTCACACACTTTTTTTTTTGGTCTAAAATTGTACTGTTCACAAGTTGAATATCTCAAAGTAATAAAGTATATTTACTGCCATCACCTGAACTACACAAATGCAACAGTCGTTGGGTCCTAGGGCTGTGCAAATGAATTGATTCTGTCATCTCTAAATGCCAATAATATGCTTGGGTCTTTTTAATCAAGAGGTCCACAGCCTATCCTGTGTCAGTAAAAATATGGAGCAGAATTCACTTGTTTTTCTGGTAATGATTAAATCAGTATTGGGAATGTCACCCATCCTGTTCCTTGTGCTCATGTGAGCTTTCTCTGATTTGTTTTTTGCAGGCCTCTGGTGTGAAAGTTACAGATGAAGTTATTGCTGTCTTCAATGACATGAAGGTGCGCAAGGCCCAGGCAAATGAGGAGGAGAAGAGAAAGAGGAAGAAGGCCATCCTCTTCTGTCTCAGTGACGACCTCAAGTACATCATCCTGGATAAAGGCAAAGAAATCCTGCAGGGCGACCTGGGTACCTCTGTCCAAGACCCCTACCAGCACTTTGTGAGCATGCTTCCCCCAAAAGATTGCCGCTATGCTTTGTATGACGCCACCTATGAGACCAAAGAGACAAAGAAGGAGGATCTGGTCTTTATTTTCTGGTGAGATGGCCTTCACACATGATTTGTCACTATAGTTTTCCTACATTTACATTTGATCTGTTGTTTCCAGGGCACCAGACAACGCCCCTCTGAAGAGCAAGATGATTTATGCCAGCTCCAAAGATGCCATTAAGAGGAAATTTGAAGGCAAGTTGACCTGGATTCAGATTTTTGATAAACTTGCAAGAAAGGCTATACATACACATAATGTTATTGTTGGGAACCATCTTTATTATAAATATATTAAATGGCATTGAGTTGAAACTAGTGACTTCTGGTTTCCAATCAATTGGCTTCAGTTGGAACTTGTGTAAGGCCTGTGAATTTGCCCCAGATGAAAGTTGAGGCCATCATGCTAAAGTATTAAACGTTCACTCTCTGCTTATGGCTGGGGTGTGTTTGAGTGTAGACAATTATATTTTATTACTAGATTAACTATTAATCACAACTAATTGTTTTTTTGTTTATTTTTTACATGAACAAATGGACATTAAAAATTTTATTGCAATGTGATATTTGATTCCAGGTATCAAGCATGAGTGGCAAGTGAATGGCTTGGAAGACCTGAAAGACCGACACACCCTGGCCGAGAAACTTGGTGCTGGGTCGGTAGTGAGCTTGGAAGGATGCCCTTTATAAACTGAGGCCTTTCAGACACATCTGTTGGCTTTAGCTGTTCATTCCAGTGGTATGGAGGGGGGCAAAAGCGGAACCAGCACTGTTTATGGGGTTCATAGGGAGGGACA
The DNA here is from genome assembly GCA_036785185.1 of Paratrypauchen microcephalus. NCBI lineage: Eukaryota > Metazoa > Chordata > Actinopteri > Gobiiformes > Gobiidae > Paratrypauchen > Paratrypauchen microcephalus. The sequence goes on from JAVJIX010000023.1 coordinate 4,455,944, forward strand.
TTGTGGGTGGGCTTAGGAGAAATGAACAAATGAAGACTGTCATAAACAAAAATTAATATAAGATGAAATAAAAACCTTGAGATACAACTGATTGAAGGCCTATGAAGAAGTTAAATTAAAGGTTTGAAGATTTTTGTTCTCCCATGTTCAGTTTAAAAGACAAAGGGACTCTGCCTCATTCCAACTATTAAATCTGAAAAGTATTGTTCCAGCTACATTTTTGCCAAACTTCTAGTTTAGTGTGTAGTTGAGATTAGTCTGAATTCACTTGTGATTGCACAAAAATTAAAACCTAATTCTCTCGGGGGGGAACGGGTGGTTAAATAATTCCTTAATATTTACATTGTTGACACGCAAATTCCAAAATTTGTTTCCTTGTTCCAGTTTAGAGTCAAACAACATTCAATGTAATAAATCACATTCCTTGTTCTTGTAAAAAAAACAAAAAAACAGGATCTCAATAAAAATGTAGTGTTCTGAAAGTCTGCAGCGTGAAGAGTAAATGAAGGACCAGCCATCTTGAGTATCGGCTGAAACTTGGCTGATGTTTTGTATCGTCTCCTTGTATCTAATAAAAAGCACTAAACTACTGAACCTGTTGTTTTATCACCATTGCACTCCAGATGTTTGATTACTTTAAATTAATGTAATAAAGATTTTTGCTCAAAATGAAAATGCATTGTTATTAGGAGGCATTGACTTTAACTAACACTTGCCTTACCAGTTAGCATGGCATCATAGTAACTTGTCCTGAATATTTTGAGCATAGGCAGAAAAACGCAGCCTGCCTAAAATTTAACACATGTCTGAGGCTTGTTGCTTGAAATCTGTATTGATGGGTTAAGGTCAGGCTTTACTGAACCCGACCAATAGTTGTTTCTCCAAAGAGGATTGGTTTAGTTACGTGCAGTAACAAGCCCCACATGAGTCATGACTGGCCTTTTGGACCATAAGCTCTGACAAACTGTCAGTTAGCTGTCCTAAATGTTGATCTGTTAAATCAATGCAATATTTATAAAATATTCTACACTATATTCAAGTATAAGGAAACCTCCCATTTGATTAATTGCTATTTCTAGGTCAACTCACTGATATCACGGTATAACATATACAGTATAACCAGACCATGTTTTTTGCTTTAACTGTGAAAAAGGGATTCAGGGAGGGGGCTTGAAACATCACTGACTGGCCAGATATTATATCTTAGTTTTTGCCAGATCCCCATATGCGCAATCCTTCACTATTCCATCAGTGACATGGATTGTAGTAAAGATACGGGTATATTTATGTTAAGATTGCGTCTAGTGTAGAAATTTGAATTAAAATTAGGATCCGTCTCCAGGAAATGAATGCAAGTTTATTTAATGTCCTTAGTGAAAATGTTGCTTAATAATGCATCAGTTTAAAGATGTTTTACAGCTCATTATTCATTCACACCACACTCAGTGGTGATAAGCTACTATTGTAGCCACAGCTGCCCTGGGCAGACTGATGGAAGCGAGGCTGCCTATCGGCGCCATCGGCCCCTCCAATCACCACCATCCCTCATGCATACACCACTGTCATACTAGGCGATGCGGGTGAAGTGCCTTGCCTAACGACACAGCAACAAGTTTTTTGTTGTTGTTTTTTTGCGCCTGTGGCACCTGATTTTCCCAGCGGTTTCCCATCCAAGTACTAACCAGGGCCTTGCTTAGCCTCTGAGATCTGACGGGATCAGGCTTTGACAAGCCGGTATGGTCACGATGCTTCTTCTTGCCACCACAGGATGGCAGCAAATTTCCTCCCAAGAAAGTGCTCATCCATGAATAAGCTAAAATCTCCTTTATTTATTTATATTTATATTTATATATATATATATATATATATATATATATATATATATATATATATATATATATATATATATATATATATATATATATATATATATATATATATATATATATATATATATATATATATATATATATATATATATATATATATATATATATATATATATATATATATATATATATATATATATATATATATATATATATATATATATATATATATATATATATATATATATATATATATATATACACACATACATATATATATATATATACACACATACATATACATATATACATATATATATACATATATATATACATATATATATAGCATATATATAGCATTTATGACAAAAATAAATTTACCCTTATTTTAATAACATATAATCTCTGAAAAGTACTTACAGCATAATATTAATATTTTTCTCTGTGATAAGAAAATAAGATATGGCATGTAAAAGCAGATAGTTGAGACATCCATGAAAACATGATCAAACCTTGTAAAGGACACCAAGCATGCTGAAGTATTGAGAAAGGATTTATATCACAGTTTCATAATAACTGTGTGCAAAAGTGTTATATCCCTCTTGTGATTTGAGCAGAGGCTGGGATATTGATGCATGATGCTGGAACTAGACTCACAAATAATGTGTCTCTCCGTTGGGTTGGAATGGTTTACTTTGAGCCCAATTCATTTGTGACTGCACAAAAAAATTATATTGTTGACAAGCAAGCTCCAATATTTAAACAGCATTCAATGTAATAAATCACATTCCTTGTTCTTGTAAACAACAGGATCTCTTCAATAAAACATAGTGTTATGAAAGTTTGCAGCGTGAAGAGTAAATGAAGGATTGTCAATCTTGAGTATAGGCTGAAACTGACTGATGTTTTGTATTATTTCCTTGCAAGTCTCTCAGCCGTGAACACAGTCTAGTCTGCTCCCATGCACCCAGTAACAGATTTGTGCAAACTTGAGCGGTGTAATTCTCACAGCCACGTTATAATCCCGGTTTTCTCCATCTATCTCTAACCATTGATGACCTGAGAATATCCCAATCACCTTCCTCTCCCACCTCTCCAGCGTATCGTCCCATACTCTGCCGTAGACTCCGGATCCACTTGCTCCGGGCCTGGCGTCACAGTGCTGGTATATGAGGTCTTTGGACTCCTCTTCCACTGGACAAAATCTGTACACCAGCTCCCCAGGCCGGTCGCTGTCAAAACCAGAAAAGTGGATACGTTTCCCAGCCAGGTCATCAGAAGAGGGAGCCACAGATAGTCGCATAAAAGGGCGGCGGTGGGGCCAACGTAGCTCCAACAGTGCGTAGTCAAAGTCCATGCTGACCTCCTGAGGGCCTTGGATCCAGCCTTTGGGCACACGAGTCCGCTTGACCCTCACCCAGCGGACCAGAGGCCTCTTGGGTGATGACAGTTCTGGGTTTGTGCTGTTTACCACAGGGTTAATCAGAAATCCAACTTTGAGCTTCCTCGCTCCCTTGACGTAATCTTTCCCATCATGGACGCAATGGGCTGCTGTCAGGACATGCAGCTGGGACACAAGAACTCCAGTGCAGCCCGTGGAGATCCGCACAGCTGTGGAGAAAGGGTAATCCAAAAGGAAGTTATCACCTTTGATATTAAATCGTCCATCTGCGCCATAGATTTGCCTTCTTATTCGCCTGTGTCTAGGCCAGTTCATGGATGGGGCAAAGCCTTCACTGTCATCCTCAACATCCACTGTGGTGAGAGTGCGTGAACCATCTGAGTACAGCGTCTCGAAGGCCAGTTTATCGGATAGTGCCCTCTCGTGGGTGTGGAAGCAGCTGGAGTTGCAGTGGGTGGTGAAGTCCAGCTGGGTTTGGGCGCTGAAATGGGAGCGGGTGAGAGGGGTGGGGGTGTGAGGCACCAGGGTGGGGATGTGGGATGTTGGCTGGAGGATAGACAAGGCCCGTAACAGAAAGAACTGCAGGAGGTAGAGCAGCATCAGCAGGGAACGATCATGTGGAGGCATTGTGGTGATGGATACACTATAAGACAAGAAACAGGGAATAGTTTAGAAAGTTTTTTTTCAGTCTGCAGTTTACACTCTTTTGCCTTTGACTTCTTACGCCCACATTCACTGGATGAAATCATGAAACAATTATTTTTTTGTTTTGCCACAGGATTTTTCCACCCCATGCCCATCTTGGCTCAACAATGTATTAATTCCTGGGACCTAATGAAAGAAAGAAATACACATTTATGCTCACAAATCCAATCAATCCAAGAGTAAATCTTTTAAAAAAAAACAGCTACCAGAGTCTAGACATCAAGAAATGTTTTCTTCTATTCTTTATACCACTAATAAAATGCGCTAAAAGCTAATAAATAAATAAAATATAATATATATAATATAATTATTTGGGATTATAAGAATTTAACTTTTAGTAGGGCTGTAGTTAACTAGAGAAATTCTTGGTAGACTAAAGCCATGCACTGTGCATAAATTAATCGACCAAAGGGAGTGTGACGTGACACAAACAAAAGCTCTCAAAAAAAATTAGGATCTCACCAAAAAGAAACGCAGAAATGAAAAGGCAGATTTAAGTGCCCAGTTACTCACAAAATTCTAGCCACCTTTCTCCTCATTCTTTCTCATTTCTACTGTGGTCCATATAAATTGTCATAAAACCGCTAAAATATTGATGTAAATGTAATGTAATCGACTAACACACCATCAACCAGTTAATTGACTAACAGACTAAAGTCATTATTGTCATTAAAAAAATGAGAAAAGTGAGAAAACTACAAGCTGTCAGACAAACTCACAAACACAATACTCTGGCCCCTTTCATGGTGGCTGTAAATCTCAGTCAGTACAAGTGAGGTCAGCTTTGAAACTTAAATGTTGCAATGGGGGCCTGAGTCTCATCTGGTGACGCTGGGCAACAATGGACCCCTTGTTCTTCAAAACACAAATGTATTATGAGCAAAATGGGATTACTATAGCCCCCAAAGACTGTATTTTTAACTGTAACTTCATATATAATACATATGTATTGATTAAATATGTAATCAACAAATCACATGTGTTCAAGACAAACAAAGAATGGTGTATTTACACATTTTATGATTTCATGATTGATTTCATGATGTAATGTATAGCAATTTACAAAGAATGGTCTTAACAATGAAAAAGACTTGCCAAAAGTGCTCTATTTGAACTGAATATACTTTTCAGCACAAAACACTTATTTACTTTGTGGTCTAAAAACAATTCTGATTCAGACAGTTCTTAAAATTATTAAGGAAAGGTCCAACTTATAATACATATATAAATATAGGGATATATATATATATATATATATATAGTTTTTCAGTATCAATATTTGTTCAAATAAGGTTTCTATATAATTTCAATACTAGTTTCAATACTAGACTCATTACCAGTGATTTCTACAAAAGACCATCTCATCCTTTAAATGCATAAAACTGTTCATTGGATTTTGGGCCATTTTTGATGATTTTCTGTAAAGTCTAAGGTTTCGTTACCAGTTCCATACAATTACACTAAGAAGGTGAGTTTACTGTAGGTGTGCTCCAGTCAGGTATGTGTTACAACAGTGTGGCCCATCAAACATTAACCACTTTTGAGCTTTTAGGCCACATTAACAGGGAGGAGATACTTGATCCCTCTGTAGACTATGGAGCCCCAGGCACTCATGGCAAGAACTGAGCAGGTGTGTAAAAAGTGAAAAGTAAAAAGCAACAAGTCCAGACACGGAAACCTAAACAAGGCATTATGTCTAACAAAAGCCAGGGAGGGGTCCGTCCAAAGACCTTGGGACAACCCCATGTTCTGTAAGCTTTCAAAGTCTTTATCCCACTTGTGAATACAGTGAGAAGAAGAAAAGCTCTGACACCAATGCAAATCTCCTATAGTGACATCTCAGGTGGACTAGCGACTGAAAGGAGTTTAAGATAATAACATTAGCATTAACATTAATATTACTTATACAGAACAACATCCTTAGATGTGCATTGTTTAACTTTTGTCTTTACTACCTACTTGTCCTTACAAACATATGATTGATATACCTGTAATGTTCCGCAGTATGACATTAAATAAGGCTTATGTATATACAGAGACAAGCAGGTGGTGCAAACAAAGCAAGTAACAGGTCATATCTGTGGAAAGAAGACCCCGCTAACAGTAAAAATCCATGTTTTTCAAGAGATTACTGTGCAATAAAAAACACACCTAAAACTGAATAAATGCAAGATGGATATGATTAATGACATACTTTTCAAACATTTCAGGCAAAGCAAAATGCTAATCTGGCAGACCTAGAAGTTACATAGCCTAGTGCACCTTTAAGAAGCATTATTATACAGATTATGGCAACATTTAGTTATACAGTAAGTCATACAGAATATGACAACACAATGGCATGCTCCGGGTGGTGAAGGGACGCACTGTGATTCATTTTGAGTAGAAGTATGTTGGTGAAAGGACATGTATTTTTCTTTCTGTGGTGTCAAAAGGAAAACTATGACAAGAACGTCCAGCAACTATGTAAAACTCTCCAGCAAGGCAAGCGCGGGTCTATAAATGGTTTTCAAAATGCTCAGTCTGTGCAAACTGAAGTTCATCTCTAGGGAAAAAAAAAATATATATATATATATATATATATATATACACACACACACACACACACACACACACACACACACACACACACACATACATACACCAAATAAAACTCTTGATAGACTCCCATTTAGACCTATATAACATTGTTTTGAAAGACAGAATATACATAACGTGGACAGACGTTTACCTCCTGAAGTCGGTGAATAAGCCGTGTTCACATCGCACTCACTCTCCAAACTTATTCCACTGTATCACGGTCCCCGGTTCTCTCATCCTCACGGTGACAGGTTGCGCTCTCCTCTATGGTCCTCTTACGCGCAACAGGAGATAGGAGCCTACGTCACACGCTTTTAACACATTAAACGAACTAATTGTTCAAAAGTATTCGACAATGACCAGACCATAGACAAAGAAGCAAATAAAAGCCAGTCGTTTCAAAAGCAGAGTTATTTGCTCGAGTGCGGCGTGTAGTCCTGCCTCTTCGCCGTGCTCCGCCCCCACGTGCTCCGTGCGCCAAAGCGGGACTGACCCACAGGCGCGCGCTGCACTGTGGCTTTGGAGGTGAAGGACTTCAGTGTAAAAGATCAGTTATATATTTAAAAAAAAATACTGTGCTGCCCTCTGGCTGTGACCCTATACTGTGTTAAATCCACAAATAGCCCAATAAAAAAGGGCTACATGAAAATGAACACGCTTTGTGCATTAAAAGGCCTATATTACACTATTTTTGATCTGTGATAATGTTCCCTCATCAAAACATGCCTGGAGTTGTGTTTCGTTTCATTCATACATTTTAACACAAAACCCTGAATATTCAGGCTGTGTTCTTTTCTTAAACTGAAAATACTCATTCCACTGTCATTAAAAAGGGAGAAAACATGACATCACATTGTTTCTCTTCCTGTAGTAATACAGGAAGTGCTCCATTGTGTTTCTAAACTTCATACACGTCACTAGAATTATTTGGATAATTTAGGCCTGGAATTGCTAATCTCTACTAAACAAAAGATGACGTGTGCATGAAACAAAACACAACTCCAGGTATGTTTATGATGAGATAACAACATTATAACAGTGTAAAGCTCACAAGAATCCATTTTGTGTGATCTTTAAAGGTGCACTGTAACTACTGAGATAGCTACCCACCTGTCTCCATGTGGATGATGATTTCTTTGCTCTTGATGTTCCATGATATGATAATTAATGTATCTATCTATCATTTATACAATTACAGGTGTTTGCATTGCTTAAAATACCTGATAAAATATACATCCTTACCGTTTGCCGGTCGCCTCTCCACAGATGTAGTTGTAACTTGGCACTATGTAAAAATTACATAGTGGAGTTAAATTATTAATCTAGCCATTACTCAGTAGGCAGTATGATGTAGGTTTGTTAAGATAAGACCTATGTGTAGGCTAATGTAGGCTATATTTTTCAAATCAGTCAGAAATTATGCCAACATCAGCTGTATTATTTTTGGGAACACTGTTCTTCATAGCTACATGAAATATTTTTATGATGATAAAAATGATAAAACTGCATTTGACATAATTGCTGACTCTGCTGTGTTTGTTCGATATTTATATATATATATATATATATATATATATATTATATATATATATATATATGTATATATATATATATATACATACATATGTTATAAAATAGGTTATAAAATAATGCAAGAACATAACATAAGGTGATGTTTTGTTGTGATGATCCCCCTCTCATTTAAATTTATTGCTGTAGAACTGTAGAACACATCTGAAACCTTTGGGGTTAGACCAAAGCAAGTGTCATCTTGTTAATTTCACATGCATTATCACTCATGCTAAGAACAGTATCTGCAGCTGCCAGGTTGAGAGGCTGTTGGGACATGTAGGCATCAGCACTTTTCCATAAGCACTCTGTACTCCATTCATGGTTTTTATGACAATGTGGAATTTTCTAAGCAGTGTTTTTTGGCAGTGATGAAACAGAGCTCTTAGTCACTAGTAGTTTATGTTCAGGAATGCTGTGGAATCTCCCAACAAGGATGCATGCCACAATGCCCCCGCTGTCTCTGGGCTCATGGGCACCTACACTCGACCTGTGGTTCTCTCCTAAATGCTTCTCTGGATGCAATAAAAACTGCAGCTGGTGGTTCCTCTGCGCTAAGGGAGGTACTGCTGACAGATTAAGCGTAAAGTATATTCCCACTGAAATACACGGGGAGCCACTGTGGAGGTTTAATACAGAGGTGGGTACTGTTTGGTGTGTGTGCGTGCGTGTGCTTTTGTCTCTGTGTGTGGTAGAAGTATCTAAATGTGTATACAAGGTTCAACTTTTCAACTTTTTTCTTCTTCTCATTCTATCTTTGCTTTTATGTTCCCAGGGCAACATCACAATTGACATTTATTGAAGTAGAACAGTGATTTTTGGTTTTAGGCGTTATATATCTTATATGGTAAAGGATATTTAATTTAGTATATATATTTGTGCCAAACCACAGTCCAACAACCCAGACTAACACATATTTGACAATTTGTCGAGATGTAACTTTGATCCACAAATTAGACAAGTTAGAAGATGTACTGTAGGTCCCTGCATTTGGCCCAGTCTGTGCTGCTCATTAGACTGACACTTTGTGGTAGGACATGTGTTTTAGGGTTCACTCGGGGTTTAGCCTCCAGAGGCACCAGTAAAACCTTTGGCAGCTCGTAGGAAAATCAGGCCTTTTTGGGTCATAGCCACCTGTGCATTGTAGATCTTACATTCTTCCAAAGCCACTTGTACAGTCTGACACACTAAATTCAATTACTATAGTGCTTATTTATGGCCACAAGGGAATGAAACCTGGAAACAAACTCCCAGCATGCTCTTGGGAAGCTTTCCATAGTTTAGACATGTTTTTTTCTTGATTACTGGACTAATTTGAAGAAGGGCAGACTGTATAAAGGTAACATCAGATGAAAGAACATTCCTACACTCAGCTCCGTGACGCCGAGACACTGACTCCTCTGTTTGCAGCTTTAGAGGTCAGATTTTTCCCTGCCATAGAAAGAACCAAGCTATGAACTATGTGTCTCAAATTGTTCTCATACCTTAATAAAATCAGGTTATTTTCCTTACATTAACTCCTCTAGGGATATGAATGTACAGCTGGCCAAAAAGTACACCAGATGTGGATGTCAGCATTATTCTATGCCTAGATAAATGGAGAGATTTGTGCCCAGTATCTAAGAACTGTCCATTACTGTTTTTGTGTCCTCAGTCTTTAAATTGGAAAACCAAATCATCCAGGATCTGATGATGAGCTGTGACAATTCCCTGAAAAGGAGAAAAAGATACCAGGTCATGTCCTCTAACAATCAGAAGTATGACCATTTAAAACCCTCCTCTCCATTGTATGTGAAGTGTATGTCATGGGTGCATGAGTGAATGTTTTGTGTTGGCTTGTGAGACTATTGGCTCCTTCAGTATGTCCCATTGATAAGCCTGTGTTATTAGTGTGATATTAAAGGTCCTGTATTATAATAAATTGACTCTTAGCCATGTTTGAATGTTGTTATCTCCTCAAAAACATAGTGGGAGTTGTGTTTTGTTTCATTTACACATGTTTGAGTAGCCCTTTATTAACTGTCTGTTTAATTTCTGTTTTACTTTAATTCAGTAGAGATTGGCAATTCCTAGGCTGAAATCATCCAAATGATTCTAGTGAAGGTTTGTGGAGTTTATAAACACAGTTGAGCACTATATTGCTACATGACATCACAAGGTGTTTTCTGTTTGAGAGAAGAACACAGTCCGAATATGTATGGTTAGTGTGTTAAATAAGTGTGAATGTAACAAAATACAAACACAGGAATGTTTCGATGAGGAAAGTAGCATAGGTCAGAAAATAGCGCAAAATAGGCCCTTTCAAGTAAGCAAATTATGGAGTAAAGTTTAAAATAAATTAATCATGGACAACTGTAGTAGAAACACTGGCATAGAAACAGTGGCATAGAAAATAGCCTCACCAATCCTAACCAGCTCAGCCATGCGGGGACATTTTTGTATCTAGCTCTGGTCGGTGCATTTGACTCTTGGCTCTTGGGGTCAGTGACCTTTGAACTGACCCCTCTTGTCACTGACGCGTTGGTGTAGACCCTCGCTCCCACTCACACATTTTCCACCATGATTCATTTAAGAAAACAGCACTGAGCCACAGGTCCCAGCTTCTCCCCTTCTCAGGCAACGTGGCTGTTGAGCTCATTAATATTGAGGGAAACACATTATTAGCTTGTCGCGTCACTTGAGCTGCCAGGAAAATAGTGAGGGAAAGGGAAAACTTAAAGGCCAGAAGGTTAACAGCAGTCAGTTGGTTTGTTTGGTTTTCATTAAAGAAGTCTGTATTAGTTAGTGACATCTTTTTATTTGTCACTTTACGCCATCAGTCAACTGCTTTTCTAATTGGCAGAAGAAACTAAAATATGTGACAAATTCAACAAAAGAATTTAAGGCTTGATTGTTGAAAAGCAGTATTTGTCTTATGCATGTTGTGTAAGTGTTTAGTACTACTGCCACTACATATCCACATATCAGTGATTAGTTGGCTGTCTGTGTCTCCCCATGTCAATACAAGTAGGTGTGTTCAAGTTCTGGTGATAGGATCCAGTCATCTAGATTAAGCATAAACAGCATGTTCAAGAGGTCCTGTAACAATAATTATCTCATGTGGAGTAGTTACGCATAACCTCACAGCTCTCCCTGCAGAGAATAATCAAAATGTTGATATTTATGATGCCAACATGGTGGTCCAGCGCACTCACACCACAGCAAAGACCATGTTCTGTATATGACAAGTCTCTGTGGCATTCAAAGCAGTGATTTGAGCTGTAGTCTATGATATGCACTGCAAAGGACTCTTAGACCACAAAGAATGGCATTTTTCCTCTCTCAAAATTCTTCTGTTCCACTTCATCCAGAAATATTTATGACACTTTCATTCTTTTCCTTTCAACAGAACTCTCCGGATCCACGTGTCTGCTGTCGCTGGCCAGCAGCTCTGGACACATAAGGACATTTTTCCACTTTCTTTTCCCTCAGCGCGCAATAAAAGCTACATCTGTGCAAATCTTGTCCGATGTACCTGTCCCTCCACTGGTCCCTGGTCTTCCCTCTGAGCCTTGCTTATATTCACCATGATGTCATCTCACTTTGGCTGCTGTGTGAGGTGAAGAAAAAGTAGGAAAAAAGACTAGAAAAACAGAACCAAGGAATGCAACTGAAATGAAATCCACTGGAGTAGGGCAGAGGCTTCATATCTGTAACCAGATTGGCTATTGGCCCAAGCACCAATGTGATGCTCCAAAACCCATCGTCAATAATAATTTCAAGACGTCCTTTTGGCTCAGTGTTTGGAAAACAAGAACAAATTGTGCAGAACTTGTGCATTTTGTCTCCAAAGTCAAAATATTTATGCACTTATCGTCATTAAGTCAATTCACAGTTTGGAGTCAGATCAGTCAATTTAACAAAGTATAGATAAGTCTCCCCAGAAAGGATACGGAAGGATACAGAACTACTGGACTACTATTTTACTACTTCTACCACTGTGTGCCTGTGACAGATTAGATCAGTTTTCCATTGTTTGGTCCAGTTTTGGTGAACCTCATTCCTGAGACATCAGATGTGAAAAAAGAGGAAATTCCATAACTGTACGGTACACAGTGAAAGCTAGCCTAATATGCCCAATAGTTATTAATTAATAAATATATCAAAACACCTTTATTAGGTTAATGTTTTAGAACTGAGTAATATATATGATAACATGAAAACCTGTCATACGCATTTGAATGTAAGGTTAAATGACAGGCACCATAGTTGAATCTACCCATCATCTCTCCATCACTCCCACAGAAGTGAAGCTTCAAAGCTCTGGGAGCTGTTTCCATGGGCAAGGCACAGACACAAAGCATGCAAGTCATTTGTGGTAAACAAAACAAATATTTACAGCCTCTGTATTCTTAGTGACACTGTCCTGTAAAAGAATGGTACTACTATCGATTACAGATGTGAATATGGTCTATCACCAGTGTACTTAGTTACAGATACATTCAAAAGTCTTATTTAATTTATCATTAGGTCAATAATCAACAAAAATATCTTTTGTATTTAAATGAAAGGTCAATAAACCCACTCATGGCTGTCTTTCTGACTGTGAGCTCAAAGGCTGCTGTAGCATTGAAGGGAATGTCGTGGAATGTTCCTGAATGTTATCACTGGATTCTTGGCTTGCCAATGACAACAGCCGTACAAAATACCTTGATAATGGCAACAATATAGGTTTTCATTATTTGTGAGCAGTGTTGGGAGTAACTCGTTACAAAAGTAATTAATTACTGTAATGCATTACTTTTTGGTGTAACGCAGTCATGTAACGCATTACAGGGAAGAAAATCGGTAATATATTACTCGTTACAATGCCAGTAACGCACATTACAATGCATTTTTAACCTGCTTTGTTTTTGTGGGTTTTGCGTTTTCTTCAGTTCGGATCACCGCGAGATCAGCTACTGAATCTGATAAGTCCGCGCAGAACATTACATTTCATACAAAGTTCCGCGAGATCAGCTAGTGATATAAAAGTCCGCGCAGACCATTCCATTTCCTTTTACTTCGTCTCGAACTGGCAGACTGACAAAGGATGACAGAACCAGAAGAATCGGATAGTGCTAGCTCCTTTTCAAGATGGGCATACGCCCACTACTTTCACTTCGTTCAAAATAAGGACTCCAAGAATATTTTAGTTAAATGCACACTGTGTGTGAATCCCAAACCTCTTTCCACGTCGAAATGCAGTACAAGCAATTTGACGAAGCACTTGCAGAGGTGCCATAGCACCACGAAATTAGTCAGGAAAGGAGGGGATGGGACAGGGAACGATACAACCCCAACAAAGCAGCCGAAACTGATGTTGACCTGACCAGAGAATGGTTTTCAGTCTGCAGGCTCCCAAAACCTCCTGGATGGCAGGTGAAAGTCATGACACATGAGAGATTTGCACTGTAGATTGCCAAATCCTTATTTCCAGTCATTCTGGCGAGAGTAACTAAAGTAATGCAAAAGTAGTGTAATGCCTTACTTTTTATTTAGAGTAATATTGTAATGTAAGGCATTACTTTAAAATGACAGTAACAAGTAATAAGTAGTGCATTACAGTTTTTGAGTAACTTGCCCAACACTGTTTGTGAGTAACCACATGATAGCTCTTTGTTTTGGGATGAGTTATAGAATGCTACATAATGAGGGTGATCACAATCCTGCAAACAAAAAAATGAATGCAGTTTAAATGAAATAGCAGAAGTTTGTCTGAGTTATAGTGATTGATCAGACCACCTATTATTATCTGATTTCGGGACCTTTAAGAATGACAAACAGCAAACATGCAAACAGCCAAATCTGATGTGAGTAATCAGAGAGACCATGATCAGAAAGAAATGAAATGATTTTGCCGTTTTCATATAATTTTAATAACTCAAAAAGTCTGATAATAGTGTGAGTGTAACTGCAGCCACTGACTATTGTATATGTGGGGAAAAAATGTGTTCCACGTTGTTCAACATCATTTTGTGATTCTGACATTGCAAGATTTTCCAAACAAACACCAACAGTGTTCATTTTGTGGAAAAAGTAGCGATATTTACATTTTTCTCACATTCTTTTTTCCCAGTGAAAATTGTACTGGTGGCGAACTTTGACAGTGTTATTTATTTATTTATTTATTTATTTATTTATTTATTTATTTATTTATTTATTTATTTATTTACTTACTTACTTACTTACTTACTTATTTATTTATTTATTTATTTATTTACTTACTTACTTACTTACTTACTTATTTATTTATTTATTGGACAGTGCATATTAATCACTAGGCTATTTTTCATCTGTAGTCCCTTGACAGCAGATACTGTCCACCTAAAAACAAGAATAAAAATTACAATACAATAAATACTTATAAAACAGTTGAAAAATATATACAGTATTACATGAGATGGCAGACTCACAACAATCATTCAGCTACAAAACACCACTCCTTGCCTTCCACCATTTGATTCAGCACATCCTACACACACAAAGCAGGCACCACTTGTGTTTTTGTGCCCAATGTTTGAGTCTGAGCAGCTCATTTCACCATGAATAATAGTTTCTATGTCTTTGTCCCTTTGCTTGCCCTCCTTTATTTTGGTGGACAGTTCCATAATTGGACTAGACCATGGCATATCTCTCCTCTGTGCTCAGCGGGTGCCCATTGTCTGTGCCTGGCATCTAATCCATGCACTGATTGGTTTTCATAAGTTCAGCAAACAACAGAAGGCACACTGAGTTTAATGTTTTACAAATACACACACAAGCATTCAGCAGAACCATCACAAAGCATTCCTATAGCAAAAAATGCTAAATCATTAAAGGTTTTCCATAAAACAATGTCAGTACAGCCAAGGAACACTCAGAGAGGACCAGTATGTGGCAAAAGGAATCAAAGAAGAAACAATCTGCTCCAAAACAACCTATTCAAATCAGGATAGACCAAAATAATCAAAGCTCTGAACTGAACAACAGATGAATGTCATTTTCATTTATCCAAATTATGTTTTTTATAATAACATTTTCAACTTGTTTTTGTCTGATTCTGATCAATTCAAGATTGGTTTATTGGTTTCAAAGGAAATCTGACTTTTCCTGCCTGTTCAACCTCCTCAATAATGATGGAAAAAAATCTTTAGCCTATTTCTAGTGTAGACAAGATGAAGGACCATGTAATATAACAAAAAGTGAGAGCGCGTCAAAACAGATTGAGCAAAAGAGGATGGGCCACAGCTGTGTTCTCTTCTCTCACTCCACATTAGCAACATCAGGATACAGGCTGAAGGAGCTCCTGCAGTATTATGCATTAATGTCACATACAAAGCTTTGAACAAGTTGAACTTTGCTTCCATGTTAACAGTTGCAAAAAAAACCCTAAAAACTAAAATAAAAATAAATAAAAAATAAAAAAGACCTCTGCAGTAAAGTTAGAAGACTCAAAAAAAAATAACACTACTATGACATTTTGACAGTTGTAATGTCGTTAACACAAGGTATAGTTTTCTTACACTGTACATTTCTTCTCTTATGTTTGAAGTCGGTAGGCAGGGGCCCGTGTCCATACAGTGTTATTAAATTTAGAGCTGAGTGTTGAAAGAGTGTCAGCTTAAAGAGTGAGAGTTCATCAAAACCAAAGGACAACCACTCAGGCGCCAAATCCCACCACAAACACTGAGGTGACGCGGAAAGCCATCACACATGAATCTGGTCCCTGCATCTCTGAGCTGCTTTATTTATGTGGGTACAGCCTTGATGACAGTTTAAGGTCCCACAACTAGGACTGGGCAACATTAAATGTGCCATGTAAAATTTAAAAAGGTAGCATTAATATATTTACTAGTAGATCACAATACTTTTCATTGTTTTGACATTTTATGTAATTAAACTACTGCACATCACATCAGGTTTGTGAAGCTGCAGTGTACCATTTTATATCCTGCTTTTGTATATTTATGAAAAATGGCCATGCAGGAGCATGAGCTCCATATTCTTGTGGGCTGAGCCTTGTACAGGCTCATACTCCTGTCAACTGTATGGAGGATTCATTATAACATGGTAGAAACCTCCAACTAGTTGATTTTGCATACCTCCTGGTATGTGTCCTGGGAGAGCAGTATTGTATGCTGTGTTCTCACAGATGAATAGCAAAAATAATAACTACGATATTCAGTTTTGTGGTTCTGAAAAATAATTATCACTGGCATTGGTTCAGTAACATAGTCAGATATAAGACCAGTGTTGTATAAAGTACTGGAAAATCAAACTCAAGTAAAAGTATAGGTTCCCCTCCCAAAAATGACTTTGGTAAAAGTCGAAGTCACTGACTGAAATGTTACTTGAGTAAAAGTCTTAAAGTATCTGGAACTTCTTGTACTTAAGTACGGAAAGTAATGTAAAAATAAATGTACTCAAGTAATGTAATTAAAAGTACAAGTAAAAGTATCAAGCAAAGGCAGTCTGAATTTAATATTTTTTAATGTTCCCCCCAAACCTTTTTTTTTTTTTTTTTTTTAAATAACAGTGCTGAAAATAAGGCATACATAACACCATTGAATGAGTTTTTTAGGAGGAAGAGGGTTTTTTGCAATTGGGCCCTTAATCCTACTGTAAAACACCATGTTAGGCTCACCCATGGTAGTTTTGTGCCATATGGAGCACTGTCGAAGATATTGGGTTTGGTGATCTCCATGAAACGCCTTTCTCATTCGTTACACTTAGCCTACAGCTAAGCCTTCCCTTGAGCCGAAAAAGCTAGGTAGCCTGTTAGCTCCAACATCGTCAAATACACTTTGTGTAACCGAAACAATGTCACACAAAGTTAATTTCTATGCTATGTTATGATGTCAGTAGAGGGTTTTTTTTGTAACGAGTAACTAAACGGCACATTGAAAATGTAGTGGAGTAAAAGTATGCAATTTCATTCGGAAATGTAGTGAAGTAAAAGTAAAAGTAATCTTTTTTTTTTAAACTCAAGTAAAGTACAAAGTCTCCCAAAATGTACTTAAGTACAGTAGTGAAGTATTTGTACTTCGTTACTATACAACACTGTATAAGACTTATGTGGGTCAATAAGAGATTCAGTTTCTGTTTTGTTTTTGTCAAGTTTTAAGTGGGCAGTTTAAAGACAGAATAAAGGCACAGCTGACCAAGAAAACAAGATAACAAGATAAAGAATAATTATGATCAAACAGTGTTTCGCGACTTAAGAAACACACTGCAGACAGGCAGCATATGTGTACATTGGTTTCATAGATTACTGAGGCCCAGACCATGTGACAAACGGGCTCCTGCTGAGCTAAGTCATGCTTCACGCCAACAGTGACCAAGCACAATGAAGATTTTAAACAACACAAATCTCCTACACAATCTGCCCTATACAGCTGTAGCTATGTTGATAACTTAAAACATTACTCACTGTCTGCATTTAGTGTGTCAGCTCTATAAGCCGGCTACAAAGAGACAGGGGACTTGATCCTCCCTTAGTCTTTTATTCATTGTCCAAGTTAAGGTTTCACTAAAGCGCTTGTTCTAATTTTGGCTGCATTCCCGGGAAACTCCAGTCCTGATCCAACAGTATCACTCATGTGCAATAGTCCAAAGGCTCAGTGCTGCCTTGGTGGCTTCATCACCTGATACTCTCACCGTGAAGGTTAAAAAGAGGCTGTAACATGCTACAACTGTGTCCAAGAATCACATTTTCTATCAGTCTGGGTGTCCGCACATAACTCTCTTTTTTGAACATGAATTTTGTTTGTTACGGAAGTCGACAGAGGCCATATTCATAAGCATTATTTTTTCTTCCTCGTTATCTTGAGATAACAAGATAATTAATTCGAGATCTAAACAAACAATTATTCCGTGATCTCGAGAAAACAACTGAAACGTCTACCGCCACATTGTGACAGGCTGACTTCGGGGCTATTTCTCATTCTGAATAGACGCGTTTTTGGTCATTAGAATGTCTGGAATAATAATCGATCAGCTGATAAGTTAATTTTTGATCAGGGGTTGACACGGGGAGATTGCATTACAATGAGCACACATGTGCATGCGCCCACAAAACAAGACAGTTTTGTTTTCTCGAGATCTCGAAATAACAGTTTTGATTTCTCGAGATCACAAATTAATTGTGTCATTTTCTCGAGATCTCAAGTTCATTTTCTTGTTATTAAGGTGACAAATAATCATTACGAACATGGCATCTGTTGGCTTCCTTTGTTGATTTAGTATACAGAAAAAATAAAAACTATGACTACAATATAATATAAATGGATGAAAGAACTTGTGAATGTACAGTAGATTTAAAGGTGCACTATGCAGCTTTCTGTGGGGAGGGTCCGCCACCTGCTTGTCTCTGTGATGATGTTATTGCTTTCCCTGGAATATTCCACAGTACAGCATTAAATGTATCCATTCAGTTCAAATTGTTTTTATTACCCAAAAACACCTTGAAATACAGTGGTACCTCACCTTACGAAATTAATTCGTTCCAGAAGTGGTTCCGTAACGTGAATTTTTCGTACGTTGAGTAGCTATTTCAATAGAAAAAGCCTGATTCGTTCCAAGTTTTTTTTTTTATAGTGTAACATTTTTTTATAGTGTAACACTGTGTCCTGCGTAGAGACTGTAGACCCAGGACTAAACTGGACTATACCAGGTCTAGACCAAGGTCTAAACCTGGACTGGACCAGGACTAGACCTGGACTAAACCAGGACTGGACCAGGACTAAACCTGGACTAAACCAGGTGGATTAAAGCGCCGCGTGCGGGTCTATTTCCTGGTTTCGTTTCGAGTCACGGCTGAGGCAAGCAGCGAGGACTCCCCTCGGGACCGCACGCAGTCTGAGCGCATTAATGAACGCATGCAACAGCCGCGGTGGTCTAATCCTGGTTTAGACCTGGTTTAGACCTGGTTCAGACCTGGTTTAGACCTGGTTTAGACCTGGCACGATTTGAGCACGGGTCTCGTGCTCACGCCCCGCGCCGGGTCATGCTGCGCTATCACACACGTGTCCACCCTCCCCCTTCCTCCCACACTTCACTATTAATACATTTTGTTGAAAATCTATGAAAGTTTGAGTGTTTAAACGAGAGAGAAATGTGAGAAAAGTTTAAATCCAGTCTGAGAAAAGCGTACATTGTGTGTGGCTGAGCGCGCATTATTCGAATTTTTGAGATTTTGCGTTTCGTAACTTGAATTTTCTTTCGCATCTAGAGACCAAAATTTAACGTGAAGGCATTTCGTAACTTTCGTTTGTTGGGTCTTTCGTAAGGTGAGGTACCACTGTACATGCATTCTTACTGTGAGTGTGGTCACCTCTCCATAGATCTGGCCTGTAATTTATCTTGGTGGTGTTACATGCTTGTTTTTATGGAAATAGACAAGCCCAATACCATATTTTAGCACATTCCAGGTAAAGCAATAACATCTTCATGGAGACAAACAGTGAAAAAGTTACACAGTGCACTGACTGTGTTTTTTATTTTATTATCAATTGAACAGAACAAAATTGATGCACATTCTATTTTTAATACAATGAAAATTTGTGGTTATTATATTCACCACAGGCAGGTTAGTTAGGGTAGTTTTTAGCAGCAACACTCATATAAGTGGCGCGTGGGAGAGAGGCCAGGTATCTTAATCCTCCCGGGATTCCCCACTAAGAGATCCCATTAGTGCGGATAAGAGCTGTAATGTAGTCGGGCTGGGCAGTGCGCTCTACCCCCACGGTCTGGTTCTGACCCCTATCTGATCCCTCACTAACTGGAATCACAGTCCTGGCTCCAGCAGGCAGTAAAAACGACCAATGAACTGTAAACCATCCTGATGCCTTAATGAACAACATACACACAGCAACAAGTAGGAGAAAAGGCAGCCATAAATGTGAAGAGCAGCCATATTTGCAGATACCATAGAGACCACCTCAAACACTGCACTCACTCAGACAATTCACTGTCTCAGTGCTTTGGGCCTAACTGTAGCTTTTACAATGGCACAATTCCCATGGCAATAATTCCCATTGTGTACTCAAGGTTTATAACAAAATGTATATTTCAGGTTCTATATTTTGTTAGCAGGATGCACTCAGATGTTTCAGTGATCCCATAAACGGCCCAAAGTTTAAGATGCAGGGTAGGTCAGAATGTGTCACAAAGTGAATATCTTTAAAATGGCATATTGCAGATGCCGGTTTGTGGTGAATATTTTTTGTAATTATATGGCTTAATCCACATGAATATAGTTTTAACATCTGTGTGGGTAAATGTGACTTCCACTGTGTAGCCCACATCTGCATTTGCAGAGCTTATATTTATGTTGGTTTAAAGTTATTTCTACTTACTTTCACTGAAAAATATTAACAACAAAATTATTTTAGTGAGCCCTATTATTATTAGTTTAGTAGGTCTATTATTATTGATAAAAGGAGAAGTTCAATTTGTCAACTGGACAAAGTTTGTTTGGTTGAAAACGTTTCGCCGCTCATCCGAGAGGCTTCGTCAGCTCTGGCCCTCATGCTCGGATGAGCGGCGAAACGTTTTCAACCAAACAAACTTTGTCCAGTTGACAAATTGAACTTCTCCTTTTATCATGGATTCTACCTGGACGACTGAGGGACTTTTCACGCATCTATTATTATTATTATTAGTTTAGTGAGTCTTATTATTATGAAAAAGCGAAAAACTGTGTTTAAATAGACTGAAACTACAGATCCTACTCATTATACGCTCCTCTTGCCCTATGTGTCATCTCATAATATTGTTCAATTGTGATGTCCATTTGAATGATAGAGCACTATAAAACACATCCTTCCCTCTTGAGATAATATTTGCATGTGGCATTTGCCCATTACTCTGAGAAGAGTGTGGAGATGAGGAGAGACAGGCACAGCCTAAGGAGTCAGGGGAGGAGCAGCTCATTTGCTGATGCCCCACTGTGTTAATTCAACCCCTGCGTGAGTGTGTATGTTTTCACACTGACCCACTGAAGGAACTGGATTCAGAGCAGAGCAGAAAATCTCAGGTGTGGACAAAGGCATACACAAGTAGGGCACACATTCTGACATGGATTAGGCTGTCTTTGGTAGTAAAGATAAAATGACTGAATGTGGTTTTCAGTGATGTATGGCTAGGGCTGTGATATAAACACCAAAATATCAATATATCGCGATATTAAATTTGGTGATACAGTGAATATCACCAAAAATTGAACAAATTGAACTTCTCCTGTTATCATACAGTGAATAGTAAATGGTCACATTTTTATATAGTGCTTTTCCACCTTCAAGGCACTCAAAGTGCTTTACATCAAGAAACCAATCACCCATTCAAGCACATATTCACACACCAGTGTACACAGATACAGTGGGTGAGGCGGGTTAAGTGTCTTGCTTGAGGACACAACAACAGCATTCACCTGGAACTGGAATCACTCCAACAGATGGTATATTTCATAAAATTATTTTGTGACAGTGCTACAATTTTGTGGTTTGCTTAGAGAAAGGAAACTTATTTATACTACACATTTTGACATATCAATTGTTTTGGTTATCTACCCAAACATATAATATGCATGTTTTTGTGCAGATAGTGTTTTAATAACAAATACTTAAAAAAATAATAATAATAAAAATAAAAAAAACATATGTAGTTCTTATCGTATTATTGTATTTTGACCCATGTGTCATATCAAATTGTGAGGGACTCTGACTCCAAGCCCTTGTTAATGCCTACACCTTTTACTTAAGATCACTGCAGAGTTAATGTAGTTTCTCTGCAGGTTTTGAGTGTCTCTAGTCTAGTTTGGACAGAAAAATCTTGTAAAACCTCCCTTGTCTCGCAGCAGATAGAAACCTTTAACCTTATAATTCAAATTTAAAGAAAATGCCACCTAATCCTAAACTATAACTAACTATATAGGCGCTTTGTGATACAATTTTGTATGAAAAGCGCATTATAAATATTGTTTGATTGATTGATTGATATAAATCATAACTGCTGGGAGTTGCTTTGGCAGACTCTTTCTCTACTGTGTGCAGGTTCACAGATGGTTTTAATAGGGCCTGATAAGAAATGTTCAGAAGCCGTGAAAGGAAGCTCTGCAATTTCTGTACTAAATACCAGGACAGATGAAAACACATAGATCACACCCCCTGTTGATTAAGGCATGCAGCCCCTGTCTATGACCAGTGGAGACTCAACAACAAGGGGAACTGCACTTAACCACATCAAGAGTGACTTTGGGAAAAACACAAATTACTCATGTCAGCACAACTCAAGGATTGTACTGCTTTTTAAGATACTAAGAGAAAAAGGATTTCCTGAATATGTGTCTTTTATATTCAGCTGCTGCAAGTCCAGAATGAAATCATTAAAAAAATCAAATAATATTCAAACAAGCTCAAGATAACACTTACAAATTCAAACGTGTTGTAGCATAGACACTGGGTACATTTACATGGCCAGCATAAATCAGATAACTCAATAATTTCTTATTTGATATCCATATCTGATCTTCAAACACACTTGGTGACATGGCTTAGTTAATCATTGGATTTTTAGAATAGGTTAACAGCTGAATTTGGATTGGATTAAATTGCAATTATTTTAAAAATAACTTATAGTCTTAATTTCTTTTTTCTCTTTTATTATGGTCTTTGCCACTTTGGTTTGCCCATTTTTGCTAAAATTTCCTTGTCAAAATTTGGACATGTGTGAACAATCAGGAAGAATTAAAATAAGATCAGATGTAACTGTTTACATGGTGTTTCAGAAATCAGACAATGATCACAGTTTTTGGTGTGCATGATAAAGATAGCAAGCAAAATGTGAAGTAAATCCAATGTAAAATGAATCCTAAAAGTAGTGAATTCTAGTGCAAGCAGTGATGTGGATCCATTGTTACTTCTAGGGTCAAAAACCCCACTGCAGCCCTGAGAGATAAACTGCTATAATATTACAAATAGTTCACAGAGGATGGTTTGGCTTGAGAAAGGAGAGAAGAGGACTGACTTGTCCTCAACGACTCAGCGTCAACTGGAAAATGGACTTCGTGCAGCTACACGTCAGGAACAGATTCCTGAAGCAGAAAGTGAAGAGAGAGCTGCTGAAAAATCTGCTCTGCACACTTCAAGTACAGTATATCGTCTACTGGCAGCAAAATAGAGGAAATTCTGATGACTGGTCAAAAACAGTAAAAAGTAAAAAAAAAAAAAAGTGGTTTATTACAACAGAAACAAAGGACAAGAGGCCTGAGCAAACACAAGTTTATAAAGCATTTTCAACTTTTCACTTCTGAATTTCAGCCAAAAATGGCAAAATTATTTAACCATAAACACAAAAAGCAAATAATACACTGAAGATGTTGTGTATTTTGTGTGGTAGTTCATATGCCCGTTTTATGTTCACATATCAAAGTGACTATATTTTGTGTTTAATTGGAATGTGTAAGATTGGAGTAGTGTGCAGTTTTTATTTTGGTGTCAGTACCTCCTGAATTACTTCAGCTTCATAAGATTTAGTGCCCTCTTGAGGACCATTACTGCTAGTACGTCAGGCTAAGAAATGCAGAGGAAATACAGGAATTTTGTCTGGGTGAATTAACCTACAAAGGGTATCTTTAGAATAAAGGACATTGTGCATTACCCGCTGTTGTGAAATATGCCTCTTTACATTCTGTGTACGACATAAAAATCATCAAACATACTGCTTATCAGGGGTAAATAAAATACTGAAATACCCAAAAATGCAGAATATTAAACTGTAGATTCCAGAACTGGATTAATTTAACATGCTGTAAAAATAGGTATATATTGATTGATGTTACTTTTGTCATTGTACAGCCTTAAAAAGAATAATCTTAACAAAAAATGCTGTATTTATAGATTTATTAATTTATAATACAAGCTTTTGTTTACCTTTTTGCATTTTAGTCTTTACATGGTTCATACAGAGCTAAACTTCATAGCAGTGACACAAAGTGACAACAAACACAAAGCCCAAGACACTCAATGGAAGGAATCAAGAAGTTTCCATTTTTTTCCCGGTGCACCACCATTTTAAGACCACATGCCCTCACTGTACAGTGTCACATGCATTTCACTACGCCAGGCTCACTTCCACACACACACACACAGTCACACAAAAATTCAACAAATACCTATGCACAAGATTAAAATGTATATTTCAATTTTATATTAATGATATTAATGAATTCCACAATAAAAGGCAAACAAGAAGTAAAGACAGCGTTTCAAATGTAGAGAAGGATGTCTACCATGAATTTCCTCTAGTTATTGTCCATATTCCCACACTCCCATCTTCAAATGCTGCTTCTTCTGTCTGCGTTGAACTGGCCTGCCTCATCGGCTTTACTCAATAAAGATTATTTCATTAAGTCTTAGCCAAAAGTGGGATTGCCACATCAAATGGCCCATGAGAAAAACATAATTAAACTCCACTTTCAGCCTTTTTAATCTCTCCCAAAGATGGCTGCTGCCGATTACCAGCTTGCACATCCATAGGGCATTCCTGGTCACGTTCCCGCCAAATGTGTTCAATGCAGAATGGAACGATAAGCAGGGGTAGAAAGAGTTCAAGAAGAATGGCACATTTTATCCTGGTTACTCAAATGTAAAATCACTATGTTAGATGATGAAGTGCCATAGAGGATTAACACCACTTTGTAAAGGTGAAGGACATCAATATGACAAGAAGGCATGGTTAGATACACGACCTCCACAGATCAGTTGTCAGCAGCCACACTGTAGACCTTTGAAATGTGTCCTGTTGCAAACGGGTCCATTGTGGTTTAATCTTTGAATAAAAGGTTCTTCTAGTAAAAGGTGAATGCTGTTACCGTGTTGGCACCAAAAGCAAACTTTGGAGAAGAGTTACGCTAAAGCAGATGAGACTGCAGCCCGACTCTGGACTCCAGAGTGAGTGCCAGTGCAGAGAATGAACAGGGCTGGGTGTATGCAGGTCTGATGGCTTTAGAAGAGGAGGCAGCAGTTACTCTCTGTGGTTTTCTCTCTGTTTCTTTGACCTACAAGTACAGGAAGCAGAGACAGGCGTTTAAGAACAGCTGAATCTGGGTTGCCAGTGCCTTAACCTGCAGATAGAGGACACACAGCATGACTCATGTGAAAGCTCAGAACCTCTGAAATTCATCCACTGAGCTGAAGAGGCTACACTTGCACGGATTAATGATTGGATGCAGGTGCTAGGGTTTAGATAGCAAGAATTCACATCAGAGAACTGGATTTCAGCATTGAAATTGACAACCCAAATCATGTGAGGTTCATTCTGCTTTCTTATTGGATAATCATCTTAAGAACCAAAATACCAAATTATAACATAAACAAACATAATAATAATAATAAACAATAACAATTAACAATAATAACAATTAACAACAATAATAATCTGCATTAGAATTATTATCACTGAAAGCTATATCTGATTTGAACATGTTTTCCTCATATCTAGGGACACAGTTAGGTAATGTCACGCTAACCTGAAGCGGACGGACAGGTAGGAAATTTAACCTGCGCTGTGATACACGCTGGTACGCAAAGGCACACGCTGTTGCGAACAAGCTGCGTGCACTGGCGGCACGCGTGGTGCCAGGCGAGCACACAGGCTGCACTGCAGTGAGAAGCCCCACATGGTCCCGCACAGCGGTAAAAGTTTATTGCTAACGGCAGCGGCTGTAATGAAATACGATCGCAATCATCTCACACACACACACTACGATCTACCCACACTACCTTGGCGATCCACTGGTAGATCGCGATCGACGTATTGGCACCCCTGTTTTAGACACTATTTTTGATTCACACGGTAATACAGGACAAAGTGCGTCAGCTCAATACGGGAAGCGAACTTTTGTTTCTAAATACGGGACGATTCAGATTCTGTTGTTCAAGGGATGGTTGGCAGCCCTAAACACAACTATACATATATACACCCAAAATTTTTCTCTACAGATTTGCATTGATATAAAAAATGACCCAGGCGGCTGACAAAAAAGCGGAAATCCACCAAAAAGCGGAAGTCTTTCATCCCTGTAAATTTCACTCACAGCTTACTGCTAAGGTGAGAGGTGATTTAGCACCACGAAACAGTAAAACTTTTCACAATAACGAGATTAACAAAATGTGCTGTAAATCCTTCTACGGAAAGTCACCGTTATTACTAATGTAGAGTTTAAAGAGAAAGGAATAATCTTACCATGAGAGTTGGGCTCTGGAAGAGTCTCTCTGGCCACCAAATGCATTACTGTAGTTCGTCCAGGAGGTAGCTTTAGAGCTTGAAATAAAAATAAAAAAATGTAGAAATGAAAATAAGTACAGTACACTTAAAAAGCATGTGTGAGGTTGTTGGAGTTAGAGCTCTGGGTACAGAGTTCATGGTGTAAGCCATTTAAAGAGATTAAAGATACCACAAGAACAATGCACAGATCTGCCATGACAACTGTTACTATAACAACAAGAGGGACACTGTCTCATGTCCAAGGTCAAACTCATTCAGGAATGCTCCTATACAGGTGGATATGCATACTTACAGTCAAGAACAGACCACAATTCCCCTTAAAATGCAATTGTCTCATCTTTCAGAATGATACTTAGTCAACTGTAATGAGAACTTACCTCCCAGAGTGACGTTACCATGAAGGAAGCGTCCCTGAAAAATGAGCCGCAGTATACTAGGGCTACTCACACGCTCCTCTTCCCATCCTGTCAAATAATAAGATGTGCAGCTTTAGCCAATGTGTCATAAATAATAGTTGAAAAACATGCAAATACAGGCATACTATCATGACAATATACATACCTGCAGGCCAGTTTTCAAACACATGCTTAGCAATGTCTGTGGCCGAATCATTTGGGGAAAAAGTGAAGTCTTGTGTTTTTCCACTGACTAGGATAAGGCGGAGGTGCACCTAAAACACGCAGTTAAACATTTTAGTGCATCATTAATAGTGGAGGGATCCCTCCCTGTGCTTAGTCTAACCTGGCCAGGCAAGAGATGACGTTCACGTGGCTGTAAATAGATAGGCATTCCAGTCTAATTACATTTATTCACACCAGCTCTCCATCCATTGACTGTGCAACTTCGTTCTACAGGCTTATGCTGAAGTAAGCCCCTGTTGTGAGGCACAACAGATAGGGGTGGGAGCAAGAACACTAGCCCTTTAGTTTAGAGCCAACCATGCATCATTCTCTCTGTGGGCTGTTGGCCCATGCAAAAAACCCTGGTGTTCCAGACAGTTCTGGGTCTTCTGATCACAATTATATGTCAGGTGCAACTATAAAGGGCATTTCTTCAGATATTATTCTCTAGCTATTTTCAGAAACCATCTCATACTTTTTAAACCTGTTAAAAGCAGAAATGTTTGGTATGTCATTTTAATTACAATGTTCCATAATCAACTTAATTTAGCAAGATAAAATGTTAGATAATATATTGAAAATAATATATTGAAAAATTGCTCCCTTCAGAATCCAATATTACAATCACATGTATGCCACAAAATAATGTTTTACTAACATTTTAAGCCCAACAAAAATTAAAAAGGAATTTTCCTGAAGTCAAATAGATTAAGGGAATGAATTCCCTCTACAGACATGAACTTTCTTACATCACAAATCACAGAGGGGAGAACAAAGAGATCCACAAGGTGGAACATCAGGGATTCCCCAACTCTGAGCTGTTTACAAATACAGTCTGCCTTTGTGAACCCCTCCCCCCTCGAACCAGATAACCTTAATGTGGGGTTGCACATCCATATCATCATTACAAAGCTCTGCCCCCATTTTCACCTTTCATCGCCAGCAAAATGAAAACAGTGTCAGATCTGCCTGGCTACAAATGGCAGCCACCCAGATCTGAGATGAACGGTCGCATATGTTTACTTTGAGCATTTTAACTTTACGCCACATGCACAAAGCCTGCAAATATAAATGCTGATTTAAATCATTTTAAGTGGGCATAAAAGAAGTACATATTTTACATATTGTAGTTGTACTGGTTACATTATAAAGTGATATTATTTTATTAGTAGTTATATTACAAAATAAATAATTGTAACATGACCATTTTGGGATAGAGAGTGACCTGGACATATGAGGGTTAAATTGGCACCAAAACCTTAAAACGAAAGTAGGGCACAGTTTTAACTGAGATTAGACAGATGGTGTTAAAGGACCAGTAGTCATGTGTTTATAGACAGTTGCTAATCCCTGAACCCCAGCAAACAACCCCTTCAAAAACTACAACTGATACTTCCTCACTACTTCCTATTATTGTTTCTTATGTAAAACGTGTATATGCGTATATACTTGAGCCCTGATAGATGCTTGCAGTAAGAAACATTTGTCTAAAAACTGAGGCAGCCAATGTTATGTGCTGCATTACATGCAATATCATGCAAAAATCATTGGAGCTTACCATGTCTAGATCTCTCTGGCTGGTCATGGTTGAGGCAGGATGAAGGTGGTAGATGATGTGCAGACAGGGCAGGTCTGAGTGCTTCAGCTGCTAGAGAGGGCTTGAGCCCTAACACAAACACACACACACAGCTATCACAAACTGGTACTACAACATCTTTAAGGCACTGTCACATTATCTGGAAATTATGGATGGAAATTACTACTAAAAAGCCTGTTAAAAGTTTGCAGGCAGACAGACTAGTGCATTTTACACATGTGTACATACACACAAGGAGCAAAACAGTCTTAGTAAATCTGTAATAGTAATGGCACTGACGTCTTTCCTATGTGCAGATTTGTTAAATGACCTGAGCGGAGAACATTCACACAGCACAATCCTAATTAATGTTACGTTTTCTAGAAACAGCTTTGTTCACGTTTGTCAATTACTAAAACAATTACACAAAAACTCTGTTCTGAAGGGAACACCGAGCATCTAAATGTTTGGTCTTTGAGTTCGCTGTTAGCTGCTTTAGTGAATGCTAACTGAAAGCTAATCTGCTAACACACAAAAATACCCAGCTTTATTCGATCGCTCTCACCTGCATTTGATTACAATTGTGAAAACTGGCATCAAGATGAGCTGACAACCAAGTAGTTGTCGTGTTCTATGAGTAAAACATCGAAAGTAGCACGATTAAAAGGATCTGTGTATTGCTCGAACAAACGAAAAAAACACCGGAAGTCAGCTGGTTGTAAACACAGATGCTGTCGCAAAGGTGACTGGGAATTGATGTCCTCAATCAGAAACCATCGTTTTTTGTTTAACTGCCACCTTATTTTTAATCACCATCCACTGTGATTAATCTTTCCCTTTTTGTTCATGTGTTAATGTAAGTTATTTAGCTATTTAGCAATATTGTTAATATATTTTTTTTTAAATTGTCACCTAAACGGTAATGTACCCTGCATCAGTGGTTCTCAAGGTGGCGTTCGGTTCATCAATTATGAAAACGCTTCTACAATTTCTTATGATACAATCTCAAACCTGTGCTTTTGGTGAAAAGAACTATACCAACAAATTAAAATTAAAAACATAAATTAATCAAATGTATGTTATGAACATGATTTGAAATTCTCAGGTGGTCCCTGTCTTCAAAAAGATTTCAAACCCCTGTGCTACAAAATATTATAGCCTGATTTGCACTCCGTGGTCCTGGTTAAGCTTTTAAAGGTCTTAGAATTAAAATATATATAAGATAATAAACCTCATTCAAACTCATGTTTTCACTCACACGTGCTTTTTGATCAAAGACCAAAAAAAATTTGAATTACCTGAATTGCTGGATTTTACAGATTGATGAGCTTGGTGTGATCTTGCTGCTGTTTGGTCACTGTACTTTCAAAACTCAGTAAATCATTATTTGGAAGAATGGGTTATTCTTGTGTAACAGTGAAGCTTTCCTTCCATGATTGCATTGCTTGATTTGTGACTGACTGTTGTTTTTATTTGTATTCTGTGAATCGCTTTTAAATAAACTTTGATATGGATACTACTACTACTACTACTACTACTACTACTACTACTACTACTACACTATTACTACTACTACTACTACTATTACTACTACTACTACTACTACACAAAACACAGTACAAGAGAGTGCATGTACAGTAGAGTTCAGTAATATCTTTAATGGTTGGGGTTAAAGACCAGTGCTTTGTTTGAACAGTTTTTGTGTTTAGATTCAGTTTTTAATGGGAAAAACACATGGGTATTGAGTAAAATTTAGAACCAGCCAATTCTGAATGAGCCACTGACTAATCATACACCTTTGACTTGTGACTAGGGCTGGGTATCATTAAGAAGCTGCTGATTTGATTCATACCTCAATACATAGGTAACAATACGATATACATCTCCATACATTGAGCGTTCCATTCAATACGATTCAATATGATATATTTCAAATCAGTGAATATGTCAAATGTGTTGCATTAAGGCATAAGGCAACCAAACTATAGCACTGTAACAAAATAATTTAGTAAAAAATACCAAAAAATACTGTTGATGATATATTGATACAGCAGCCCATGATATCGATACTATATCATCACATTAAACGATAACATTTATTGATATTTCAATACAATATATTATACATCATCACATTAACGATACGATATATTGACTTTTTTATATTTTTGTGACCCTAAATTCAAGGGTTATGTATGTGTATACATTGCTTCAAAGATAATAGTATGCTATGCCATATGAACATGGCCTATCTATATTCATTTGCTTGGTATGAAAGTATTACATAGCCTAGGAAATAGCATTATCTCAGTGGATGTAGCAAAGATACTTGATCTTGAACAGAATAAAATCTAAGTCTAAATTAAATAGCTGCTGAAGCAGACTACTTAGATCTCTGAAAATAAAACTTTAGAGAGAGATTTTGTCATTTCTAATTATCAATGAAACACGTGGGTCTACATCTAGAATACCAAAATGTAGTTTAGAGAATAGTTCAGACAAAATGTGGCTGTTTCTTGAGTTAAATGGCAAAGGTTAATGTATTTTAATTGGCTTTTAATAGCCAAAATAAAATGCAATCGAAAATCGTCATTGATCAATATGAAGAAAAATACATGCTTATCTTTTATCATCTTGCACAGGCTACGTGAACTTGAACATCTCGGCTGTTGCACAGATTTTCAAACTTTGTCAAATTGGAAGCCCAACTTAACTAATGAGTTAGCTATTAATAGTAGTAGGTCTCAGTTACCTAATGATCTTATTCTTAAGCGTGTCTGAGCTGCCTACTTTCGTGAAGTATTATGCAATGCGCTGGTACAACTACAAATTGAGTCCTTCGCTGTGTTTACTTGAGCGCCGTGACTCAGTTTCCCAGAAGTCCCCAATGCGCATGCGTACACCGTGTTGCCTGACAGTGGTAAACAGACGTCAGAAGGGAGTCTTCGCCTCGAGTCAAAACAAAACAAAACAAGTCAAAATCGGCATAGAAGTGGACGACGGGATAAAATCTGCGAATAAAAGTTTATCAAATCGGACCAGTGGAGAAAGACTACTACTTGGAAGAAGTTTGTGAAGTGTTTTTCGAGTTTTTTTCGCGGAATGCAAACTCTGGAGTAGCAGGAGCTTAAGCGGCTAACATTACCGCGGCTATCTTGCTCTTTTCAAACTGCGGCGATTGACGACCTAAAGCGCTGGGAAGCGGCTCCTTAACTGCATTACTTAACGCTCTCACAAATACTTTACAGTTTTGAGACGTGGAGAAGGAGAAGAACCAAACAGAGGTCTTCAGTCGAAATGCTTTTCTAAGTGCTTCTTGGCGCATCGTGCCGCGGCAGAGTGGAGAAACATGGCAGATGGTGACATGCGCCAGTTCGCAATGTGGCGGATTGTACAGACCTGAGACACGGACTGGTTATGCAGACTAGATCGGACATTCATACCTGTATCTCATAAGTAGATGTTTACTTTACTCAGTTGCGAGAGTCAACTCAGGCTGAAGGCAACCGTTTTTTAATTACTTTCTTTTTAGCTAATACACCAGCCATATTAACACATTACTAGTATTCGCTCTGCTCCATCCATACCACACTGTGGGTTTTCTTAAGTTTTCTTCGTGGAATTTAACGTTAAGTTACTGACAGACAGACCAGACAGAGTTGTTTACAAGTGGAGACTGGGGCACCCTGAGAAGCTCCTTTGTAACAGTAGCCTGCTAATCCTTCTAAGGCCGTTCTGTACTGTACAAATATCATACTTCTTAGTTTTTCTGCGTGAGAACTAATCATTTTCAAAATTACTTTCACATGTATTTTATTGCTCATTTAATTTTACTTTAGATATTTTCTCTCCTTTCTGTTAGATGCGACAGTGTCTAGAACTTTTTCCATTCATTTAATGTGAGCCTAAACCATCCAGATGCGCGTTTCCACGGTCGCTGTTTATTTTATCCAGACAAAGAAACTCTCATACACTCTATATAGGAAGCTTTATGATAGTTACTATTAAGGAGATTATTTGGGTTCCCTAATCTTCAATCTGAGGATTAACCGGAGCGATTGGTGTGGTCAGATTATTACGTCTCTTTTCGTGGACCCATTGTTTACATCCATCACTAAATCGTACTTTTTATACGCTTCAAAATTATAGGTACATGTTTTGAGTGGCTTCTACTTTTAATTTAGGAGGAATTGCATTGGGCCGTGATGGAGGAGTCAAACGCGCCCCAGATTGACCCAGATTTTGAGCCCCAAAGTAGACCGCGGTCATGCACGTGGCCGCTGCCCAGACCGGACATCTCTGTTGTAAAAGCTGAAGGCACAGAAGGGAGTGAGTCCGCTACCGGTACCCCGCCAGGTGACGAGGACAAGCCTGAGACGCAACAAGTCACACCTGAATATGAAAAGTCCGTGGCGGCAGCAGAGGGTGGGCTCGTGCCCAGCGTGGGAGGGGGCGTAGCAACACCCCGAAAAGGGTCATCACGCCGCAACGCGTGGGGAAACCAGAGCTACGCAGATCTGATTAGTCAGGCAATTGAGAACTCACCTGAGAAGAGGCTTACCCTGGCCCAGATCTATGAGTGGATGGTGAAAACAGTGCCTTACTTTAGAGACAAAGGAGACAGCAATAGCTCTGCAGGCTGGAAGGTAATTTTATTATTTTATAATGAAGGGAAAACAAGCCTAGTTTTAGCAGCATTAATATGTCTAGGACTAGGGTTACAATAAAAATATTTAGATGTATAATATAACTAACTGTTGACAATTATCTGTGGAGGACAGGCAAATGTGAGCACAATCAGTTATTACTATTGCAATAGTTATGTTATTTCTGTTTGTTTTGTATTTATCTCTTGCCCTTTTTTCTTTCATTAACAGAATTCTATCCGCCATAATTTATCACTCCACAACAAGTTTTTGAGAGTGCACAATGAGTCAACTGGAAAAAGTTCATGGTGGATGCTCAACCCAGAAGGAGGTAAAACTGGGAAAGCTCCTCGGCGCAGAGCAGCATCCATGGACAACAGCAGCAAGCTACTGAAGAGCCGCATGCGTGCAAAGCAAACCAAGAAGCAGGCAGTCACCGCAGGCTTGTCTACTTCTGGGGCAACACTGCAGACAGAGGGTAATGGAACCTCAGCACGATCTGACAGTCCAAACTCCTCCCAACAGTTTTCCAAATGGGGAGTGAACAGCAATAGCCCATCATCCCGGGGCAGCCTGGATGATGCAGACATGTGGACCACCTTCAGACCCCGCACCAGCTCTAATGCCAGCACACTGAGTGGCCGCCTGTCCCCCATCGCACCGGGACAGGAAGAGGACGATAACCTGCCTGATGACAGCCTTTTGGGGCGATATGCCACCCCGACTCTTACAGAGACCTTAATGGAGGAGTTAGACCTGATTGATGGCCTTACTTTGATGAGCTCTCAGGGAGGAGCCAGTCCCAGCACTGCTCCCCCTGCACCCCCCACACCTCTGCCCTCTGCCTCCACACTGTTGCCCCGGGGGTCTAGCTTCTCCTCATTTCATCAGCGGCAGTCCTCCAGCCTCTCACAGGCAACCACTCACAGCAATACCTCAGTTGCAGTTTCCCAGTGTGGCCCCAGCAGCAAAGAGCCCTCATTCAGCAACTCTCTGTTCAATCCCTTGACCAACTCCATGTCCAACTCCATGTCCAACTCCATGTCCAACTCCATGTCCAACTCCATGTCCAACTCCATGTCCAACTCCATGGCCAGCTCCATGGCCAGCTCCATGTCCAGCTCCATGTCCAGCTCCTCCCGAGGCAGTAATCACTACAGTGGCCACGTCCCATCAAGTCTGGAGGCACTGCTAACATCAGACTCTCCCCCACCTGCTGAGGTCCTCCTGTCTCAAGTACAGAGTCCTGGGGGCGTGGGACTGATGGGTCTGGGCTCTAATATGGTGGGGGTCCAGAACAAAGCCTCACTTGGGCCGTTGTTGATGGGAAAGGATTTGGGGCCCAACAGTGTGGCCCCCTTGGCCCTTCAGATGCAGTCACAAACACATCCCCTTCACCAACAGCAGCAACACCACCATCCTGCTATAGGACTAAACATGGCTATGCTCTCAGGCCTGTCCCCGGATACAACCCATCACTCAGGCCCTAAAGCACAACACAGCAGTGTATCTGGAGTGGGTTCCCATCACCAGGGTGCTGTTCCATCAGCTAATCCCAACATGGGCCTACAGGGAATGGGACAGTTTGGTGCACCCTCCTGCTTCCAGACCACTCCTGATCGACTGCCAACAGACTTGGATATTGACATGTTCACTGAAAACCTGGATTGTGATGTGGACTACATCATCAACACTGACCTCATGGATGGCATCGACTTCAACTTTGACCCCATTCTTCCAGACACCCAAGGCTATACAGGGCCTGCC
This sequence comes from Paratrypauchen microcephalus, assembly GCA_036785185.1. NCBI lineage: Eukaryota > Metazoa > Chordata > Actinopteri > Gobiiformes > Gobiidae > Paratrypauchen > Paratrypauchen microcephalus. The sequence goes on from JAVJIX010000023.1 coordinate 4,490,923, forward strand.
TCCACACAGGGCTCCTCCCACAACTGGGTGCCCAGCTAAGTCTTCATCAGGTTGCACCTACAAGCCAGGTACATAAGTACTATTGTAGTAGGATAATTGCTGTGTTTTATTGCTAATCTGCTTCAAGTACAATAAATATTTATTTATTGTTTTGCAGGTAATGATCTTCATTTATAATGTCTTGTAACAACAAAATGAATGGTGCGTTGATCATCCCCACTGGCTGAAGATCTCTTCTGACAAAGTCTGACCTCACCATTGCCATGTGCCAAGACATGCAGAAGACAGGGAGAAGTCCTAAGCTACTCTGCATAATATCTTATTACCTTGATTGGCACCTGGACATCTCTTCTATGTATCTATTCTGCATTTTGTCTAAAATAGACAAAGACAAATTGACTCCTTGTTTTGGGGGGTTTAGGCACTTCCGTGGTATTGAACCCTAAAAGCTTTACAAAAGAAATGGTACCTCTGAATCCTTGGTTGTACATGGCACGGAAGCGGCTTGTCTTCTGTTAAGTTGAACTATTGATCAAAAGCAGAAAGACCACAATGCTTCACTTCCTTTGTCCAAAGATATTTCATCAATGTCACAAGTGAAGACCATGGAGGTCCACAAACTGTAAAGAGACCAGTCAGAGGCATTTACCTGCAATATAGCAGTGGCTACTAATCTGTCCACATGGATTTTGATGTGATTTGATTTTCTTTCTGATGATGAGGTTAAAAGTAGCACATTTAAAGGTCCTGTATTATGTTAAACAGACTTTTTAAGCATTTGGCACTCACCATCACCATTTAGGTTGTCACTTAGAGCTTTAAAAGCTCTGTTCCACTGGTAGTAGTAATAATAATATAGTCTATGTAATCAGGTGTGAAGTGTTTTGTTTTCACACACCTTGTAGACATGTTTTGATGGTCTCATTGTTGAAAAAAATCCATGATGACCATTGTTTTTTATCTATACTATACTCTTGATATCATGGTTTAATTGTAATTGGTATTATTTCACATTATAGAACATGAAATAGCCATATGTCTAAATGTGTCCAAAAGCCTGAGTAACATGTGATAGAGGACCCTTAATGTTGACAGTGGTATGTATTGGCATGCATTTTTGCTACAATCCAGTGTGTTAAAATGGGTGGTTCAGTCAGAGGAAGTTTGAAGTCCTTAAGGGGCAGTTCAACCAACAAAATGAAGTAAAGTGATTTCTGAATTACAAAATGGGGCATTTTTTAGGTACAATTATTTAACTATGGTATGGGTGATAAGTTGGCCAAGTATTATGTTGTCTGAGACAGCAGTCCAGCTTCTTTATCAAATGTTCTACCTAGTATTTTTTACTTTTCAAAGAGTCTGTGCATTTTCAAAGCACTTAGGTTCCCTGCTTCACAGGGTCCCCACATCCAGGTTAAAGCATTTCACAAGAGTAAATCCTGTATGCATGTTATGTACACATTGCACATGTGCTCAAAATGACTTTCTATGCAGATTTAACATTGTAAAATCCTGAAGGATCCTGATATTAGTGGAGCAGGGATGCTGCATGATACAATATCCTTACATTTTGATTATTGAATACTAACATTCAAGAAATTTATAGTGTGCGATGGACAAAAAGAATATATTTGATTATAGTTTTAATATACAATTTAGATGGAGCTCATAAATGAGATATTAGAAAATATAAATATATTACTAATGACATGTTTTTTTTTACATTCTATACAACATTTTAACAGTAATTTTCTATACTTTTATTTTTGTAAAGGATGAGATGCATGTAGATTTTTTACATAACCAAAGGAACACTACTGTATTTGCTTGGCAATTAGGGAGTGCTTCAGCCTGTCACAACAAACGAAGAGTAGTACAATTGTGAATCAAAACATGACCCAACTGTGCTTCTGAACTCTCTTTTTTTCTTACACCAAGAAACCCTAGAAAAGAAAGCCTTAAAGGATAAAACTTAATCTCAAAAGAAGCTGAGGTGCCTTTCGTGGTCACCCCAAGAGGCAGGAAATCAGGTCATATAAGAAATGATTAAATATTTATTGTTTTATTTTCAGTCGAGGCTGATTGAGAGTCTCAATTCTCAATTTTCCTTTAACGTGTTGGGAAACTGTCCCTGCTCTGTACATTGCTTGTTTTGTTTTTTTTGTTTTATCTCTTGACTGCCAATGTTTGAACACTATAGCATGTAAACTCTGTAATAGATGTAATTTTGCCCTCTTCTCCTTTAAAACATGTTTTGTTGTTTGTAATTTTCTCAAAGGGTCATGCCCTTCCCTGGAGGTATGCTTTGTTTTACTGTAGCTTTGTGAATAAGTTTTGTGTTAAGCACTCTTCTTTTTCACTGATTTTATTACTGGTGCTAGGGCTGTCTCAGAGTACACCTTGATGCAATGGGTTTTATTTACCACGGTTACCAAGAGTTACCTGCCTAAGCACAAAATGTAATTTGATGTGAATTCAGAAATTAGCAAACAATCATTAGTCCCTTTTTATCTTTTCATTATTTTTCCTTATATAAACTATTTTTTTCCAAATTAATGGTATAACTAAAAGTTAAAAACAGCTTAAAGTGCATGGATTTTTTTTGTTAGGACATTTTAGGAAAATGTGCAATTGATTGTTTAGAAAACATTTGCAGAAAAATGCCTATCTACTGCATAAAATCAGGCAGGTGTAATGTTTTACATATTTTTTTCCCTTTTAAAGTAGATTATGTTAACCCCTATGTGTAATACATATAATGAATAATAGCCCCTTTTGACAGCATTTTAATCATTTGGAAGGGTTTCTAATTTTCTTACCCTTGGGTGGGTGGGTGGGGCTTAACGTGCAGAAGCCAATAAGGTTCATGACTTTGTTTATAGTTTTTTCTTTCTCCTCGCCTGACTAGATGTTTTTAATTTTTACAAAATATAAAGTCAGTCAGACATTAATTAAATAAACTCAATAAACCAATCTTGTTCCATTTGTAGAGTTTTTGGCTTCACTGATAAAAGCAATGTCATTTTTCCCAAGTTGATGAAATAATACCAAACGTAATAAAACATTTTTGTTGTAATTTTGGTTATCAGTACCACACAGAATGTTTTAGTTTGAGGATAAAAGTTGCATTGATCTGTATGTTAAATGTTGTAAATCTTAATTTAATTATGTGATCTTATTTGCTGCATGACATACAGTATTAAGGACTAAAATAAACACTTTTTTTGATTTGAAAAACAAACAAACAAGACAACTACTTTAATAGAATATCTTTATAGAAAAAACATCAGTTATTCACATTTTCAAGTGTTTTTTGTCTTTTTACAATTGTCTTCATTTTTTATTTTTTTTTTGTAAAGATGAACACTTACATCCACGTGTGTCCAAGGCTCTTGAATTTTAAAGCATATTTGTACACAGCTGGTACTGGTGCTGACTTTGCTGAAACTTTCCAATGGAAGTGATTCTGTTATAGGGCCAAAGTCAGTCGTAATCTTTGTTTCAGAAGCACCCCAATTCTGACCTGAAGGCACTGGGATTTATCACATTTATCAATATGTATCTACATCTGGCCTTCTAATGCCTTAACAGCTGTTCACACCAGTCAGGGCTAGCCAGGCGGCAGGCCAACAGAGGTCCTAGTGTCACATGCAAAAAAACAAAAACATAAAAGAAGCATTGCACTTTTTGTTTGTTTTTAACTGATGACAGTATGATTTGTTTGCAAAATCAAATTTGCAAATGATTCTCAACAATCAATCACTTGACCATTTTATTCTGTCCTTGCTAGGAATAACTAGGAGTTTATTGTTCTGACTTTTGACTTTACATTAGCCTATTCTAATAACGGAACCATTACTTTTTTTTTTTTCCCCAAGAAAAAGAATATTTGCTTCGGATCAAATAGTCAGATGTTCAAATCACTTCTTTGCATTGGAGTGTGTCAAACCTTCAATGCAAGTTTGTTTTTCATATAAATATATAAAGTTAAAAAGTGCATTTTTAATAAAAGTAACTATAGTGATGCATTAGTTCTGGTCAGAATTTTTACAATGTCTTGGTAAATCAGGTTAAATCTATGTCTCTGACAATAGTCCAATACATGTCCCAGTCCTTCACAAAAATATGGACGAGGATTGTCGAAAACAAACTCCACCTCTACTCCCATTGACATTCAAATTATAGAAAAAGATATTTCAGACTAAAACATCAGTAATAGTCGTTTAAAAAGGACTCTTGGCCATTGCTACATGAAAATAAACACAAAAAAAACTAGTTAGAATTGCACATTTGATCATGCCCAGATGTCTGACAACACAACAGTTATTAGCAGACGGTTGTGGCACACTAGTTTAAATAAAAAAAGAGCAACATTCATGAAGCCATGTCTCCCCAAAAGTGCTGCTGTTGTCCCATGTGGGCCCAAGTGTGCCGAGTGGGCATCCGTACCGCTGGAGTGGAGACTTGTCCCCCTCATAGGATCATGTACTGCGTGATGGCCCGCAGACAGTACAGGAGCTCCGCCTGCAGCCGCGCCTCCATGATTAACAGATTCACGTGTATCTGAGTGGTACAGAAACAGAAAAGGTCATTTTCAGATTCTAAAATGTGATGATGTGACACACTCTGCTGGGGGTAGAATCCTGCACGTGTATCATAGACTGTATATAGTGTATCTGATCATTTAAATGAGTGTTAAAACTCCAGGAAGCCATTTATTTATACTGTCAATATCTATTAGACATACACTGCCACGTTTAAGGCTACTGGCCTGTAGAACAATGTTTTAGCATATGAAACCTAAATTTAAAAAAATGCAACAGTACTTGAATTGAGTTTAGGTGACTCCATTATGAATAATCATAATAATGTCTTCTAGATTGCAAAGCTAACCCAGTGCAACAGTAAGCTAAATGGAGATGGTCCCCGGGCGCAGTAATGTGCTGCTCACTGCTCCTAATAACAGGATGGGTTAAATGCAGAAATGGAATTTCCCCACTGTGGGACTAATAAAGGCATAGCTTTCTAAATGTATCCACTTTTTGAGAATACACTGTAATACACATGTTTGTCCAGAAAGTGGCGCTGTGCATTGTGCAAATGCCCTACACGCCTCACAGTAACTTCATTCCCCCTAAATTTTGGTTGTTTCAGGACCATGCTGCAGCACTTAACAAGAGTGGCGATTCAGAAAATGAAAACTGTTAAAAATAACATAATAATTACTAATAAAAAACTGTGAATGTATAAAAGGTAATGTAATAGCAGTAAAAGTTTAAGATTTCTTTTAAAATAAATATTTGTAAAACTCTCCAGTTTTCACATATCACACCCTCCTATGTGAGACCAATACATTTTTCGTACCCGTTCTGGAGGTTTTAGTGAGGTCCAACTGAGCAAGCACACTGAGGTCTTGGTGGTGTCTGGAAAACAAGCCACTGCTTTGATGTAGAACTTGAAGTCTCGCTCCAAAAGATGGTTCACCTCTCCATAATCATAATCATCATACCTTCAACCACAAATGTAGACAAAAGGTTTATTGGATAAAAGACCCAAACTGTATTCAGCCTCTTGAGATTATACTCACCGTATTCCTAAAATACAATGCGTGTAGTTCCAGATTGCCCTTCTCATGTCATGACTGTGCAAAGACGGGAGAGTGGCCACACTTCGAAATCGATCATCCAAAAGGTGCCCAATATCTGAATATAACCGATTAACCAAAGAGAAGCCATGGTCCTCCCATGAATAGTCCTGCAAAACCAGGAAACAGAACACATTTCAATTAAATGAAGCCCTTTGAGTTACAGGACAACTCTGTGTGAAAGATGACTTCAAACATGTTATTATGTGAAGAGTTTGGACCTGAACTCTGAAGACTTGAAAGTGGTCGTCGTCTCGCCGGGCAAACTCCTGATAGCAGAAGTCGGGGTCTGTGATAAAACGGGATGAGTCTGTGAAGCAGATGATCTCCTCCTCTTCTTCCAGGTCTAACAAAAGATAAAGTGTCAGTAAGTCTAGTCTATGAAGGTCATTCACTCAGTGTACATAACTTGTGTAATGCTCTGTTTGTGTCCAGTTCTGGTGTGTTTACTCACCAGTTTGTTGGAGAGCTTGTGTTTGAATCAGCCGCTCCTCTCTCTTCTCACACTCCTCCTGAGACCTCTGAATCCTCTCCTTTAAACCTGTCATGTCACTGCTGGAGTCTAGAGACTAAGAAGAGGCAAAATACCAGCTGTTACACATAGACACTAGTATATACTAGTTAGATACTAGTATATACTAGTATAAAATTTAATAGAAGCATGAGCTGAAGAAGGCTCTTGTTACCCTCCGGTGTGTTATGAGGTCAGGGGGTGGGGTCACAGACGGAGGCACATTGGTGTTGCCATTGGCAGCATCAAAAGAGTAGTACTTTGGCGAAGTACTGCTGGGAGATTTGGAGAATGAGGCACAGTTTGACTCGACATCAGACCCAAACACAAAGCAACAAAGTGAATGACAGTGGGCCAGGATCACCACAGCCTGCACCAGCTCAGCCAAAGACCAGCACTGCTCACCAGACTTCAGGAGTGCCTGGACAGCAGAGAGGATTAGAGGGTGACTTTTTTTTTTTTCAGAAATACTTTCATTTGGGACAACAGTCTCAGACATGTACCTGGATGTGTGCACAGGATGTAAGCCACGGTTGGTGGGCCAGGACTTTGTTGATCTGGTCCAGAAGGCGCAGCCGAGCCGGAGCGGCCTGTAGGTCGTGCAGCCACAGAGGGTCCCCTCCAACCCTCAGGAACTGGGCTGAGTGCAGGTGCACCAGGTAGTTACAGTGATGTCGAGCTGCTGCCTGCATTAGAGACACAAGGTAAGCTCAAACATGTATAGCCATGAAACTAAACTAGTTCTTCTTGTTCTATTCACGGACCATGATTGCGATGTAATGTCGGTAGGGCAGTGGCAGCGGGCCGTCCATGTGCAGGATGTAGTGCTGTGTACGCAAGAAGCTCTCCAGATACTGAGGGTGAGCGGCCATCTGCTGAGCTACAGTGTCCACGCTGCCCCTACTGGCCAGCTTCATAAACAGCAGCGTCACCCGCTCCTTCTCACCATTTACCATCACCTGTAAACAATCACACCACACTACTATACTCAACAAAAATACAAAACCAACACTTTTGTTTTTGCTCCCATTTTTCATGAGATGGACTTAAAGATCTAAAATTCATTCCAGATACACAATATTACCATTTCTCTCAAACATTGTTCACAAATCTGTCTAGATGTGTGATAGTGAGCACTTCTGCTTTGCTGAGATAATCCATCCCACCTCACAGGTGTGCCACATCAAGATGCTGATCTGACATCATGATTAGTGCACAGGTGTACCTTAGACTGCCCACAATAAAAGGCCACTCTGAAATGTGTAGTTTTGTCTCACAGCAAAATGCCACAGATGTCACAAGCATTGAGGGAGCGTGCAATTGGCATGCTGACAGCAGGAATGTCAACCAGATCTGTTGCTCGTGCAATGAATGTTCATTTCTCCACCATAAGCCGTCTCCAAAGGCGTTTCAGAGAATATGGCAGTACATCCAACCGGCCTCACAACCGCAGACCACGTGTAACCACATCAGCCCAGGACCTCCACATCCAGCAGGTTCACCTCCCAAGATCGTCTGAGACCAGCCACTCGGACAGCTGCTGAAACAATTGGCTTGCATAACCAAACAATTTCTGCACAAACTGTCAGAAACCGTCTCAGGGAAGCTCAACTGCATGCTCGTCGTCCTCATCGGGGTCTTAACCTGACTCCAGATCGTCGCCGTAACGGACTTGAGTGGGCAAATGCTCACATTCGATGGCGTCTGGCACGTTGGAGAGGTGTTCTCTTCACGGATGAATCTGGTTTACATTGTTCAGGGCAGATGGCAGACAGCATGTGTGGCGTCGTGTGGGTGAGCGCTTTGCTGATGTCAATGTTGTGGATCGAGTGGCCCATGGTGGTGGTGGGGTTATGGTATGGGCAGGCATCTGTTATGGACGAAGAACACAGGTGCATTTTATTGATGGCATTTTGAATGCACAGAGATACCATGATGAAATCCTGAGGCCCATTGTTGTGCCATACATCCATTTACATTACCTCATGTTTCAGCAAGATAATGCACGGCCCCATGTTGCAAGGATCTGTACACAATTTTTGGAAGCTGAAAATGTCCCAGTTCTTGCATGGCCAGCATACTCACCGGACATGTCACCCATTGAGCATGTTTGGGATGTGCTTGAGCGGCGTATACGACAGCGTGTACCAGCTCCCACTAATATCCAGCAACTTCGCACAGCCATTGAAGAGGAGTGGACCAACATTCCACAGGCCACATTTGACAATCTGATAAACTCTATGCGAAGAAGATGTGTTGCACTGCATGAGGCAAATGGTGGTCACACCAGATACTGACTGGTTCTGAGTCCCGAGACCCCCAATAAAGCAAAAAAAAAATGCACATTTCAGGGTGGCCTTTTATTGTGGGCAGTCTAAGGCACACCTGTGCACTAATCATGATGTCAGATCAGCATCTTGATGTGGCACACCTGTGAGGTGGGATGGATTGTCTCAGCAAAGCAGAAGTGCTCACTATCACACATTTAGACAGATTTGTGAACAATGTTTGAGAGAAATGGTAATATTGTGTATCTGGAATGAATTTTAGATCTTTAAGTCCATCTCATGAAAAATGGGAGCAAAAACAAAAGTGTTGCGTTTATATTTTTGATAAAAGGAGAAATTCAATTTGTCAACTGGACAAAGTTTGTTTGGTCGAAAACGTTTCGCCGCTCATCCGAGAGGCTTCGTCAGCGTCGTCAGAGCTGACGAAGCCTCTCGGATGAGCGGCGAAACGTTTTCGACCAAACAAACTTTGTCCAGTTGACAAATTGAATTTCTCCTTTTATCATGGATTCTACCTGGATGACTGAGGGACTCCTCACGCATCTTAAGTTTATATTTTTGTTGAGTGTATTTAAGCTCGGACACTAAGGGGCCAACACAACTGCAACTAATATGCATGCACTGCTCTTGCAACTTATGGAACTGCATGAGAACAGGTGAGAAAATAGCATGAACATGTAGAGGCCTTGAAGGCCGAAGCTTTGCAGCAGTTAATATGTGCCATGTTAACCCATGGCACATTAGTATAGGGATAGACCATTTTTTTCCCCAGAGAGCATTATTAAATTCCAGGCCAAGGATCTTGGGCTGCAAAATGCGCATCATTTTTGTATCCTCAGCAATACAGACTTGTTAACTGATACTACAAGTCTGTATTATTTATGTTCAGAGAATTCATGTTTTTTCATGTTTTGTTCATTTTGTTAATTATTTTTTGTTAAATTTAAACAAATATTCTCAAATTTCTTCCTACAAAGTTCGAACTCTGCTCCAGATCCCATTCTTTTACCTTCTTTAACTTGATTAAAAAGACACAAGCATATCATGGACAAAAAGAAATGAATGAATCAAAGTTTGATTTAAGGCACACTCCTCAGCAAAGGTACTTATACCATGTTTAGACGGATAATGTTTGAATAATGTAGGACTGTAGTGCACTTATGTCACAGTTTATGCTCTTACAGCCTACGGCAACCAAGAGCTCCCCCCTGATCTGGGTTTGGGCTCCACCTCTTGACCTAAATACAGTCCATTCAAATCCACCAGTAAAGCCTACTTCAGTCAGTGTGTCAAAAATCACTCTTAAACAAAACAAACCTTAAGAGACTCACATAGAGGGAAAAGACATTAGTGAGTAGAGGAAGATGTACACAAGCTTAAGCAATCACCCCAGTTGTGTGTCGACCCACTTAGAATGAAGTGAAAGACATGTAAAACACAGGTGTCTGCCAATCACACACAGTCCTACTGCAGCAAAGACAAGTACATAACAATCTAGGGCACTATAGCATCAAGCTCCAACTTGCCACAGAAGGAAAAATGATCAGTCCTATGCAATATCTGATCATTTAGGTTAGATTAAATAATAAAATATATCAATAAACAATAATAAAAAGAAAATACATTTGTATGTGATTGTTAAAGGAGCACTATGTCTGCCACCTCCTTGTCTCCATGGAGATATTACTGCTTTTCATGGTACGTTTCAAAATGTGGCATGAAATATATCCATCTTACATTTATTCCATTACAGGTGTTTTATTGCTCAAAAATACCTTGAAAAACTGATTTGATCTGTAACTTGGCCTAGTTGCGTCAGCTGCTTGTCTCTACAGTGCTATTAGGCCTATCACGATAATTACTATATCAACTTATCATTCAATATAATGAAAGCTGTAATTTTGGGGTGTTTAATTCTGCTATTTATTTACTGCAGCCCATGATTTGTTAATAATGTAGATCTAGAATAGTTGTTGAGGTTTAAATCAGCTCTTGAGTTATTGTGTCAGTGGCATAAATTAATTATTTTTTATTGTCTATATTTACTTCAGCAGTATATCACACTTCAGAATTTGTTATTGTGACAGACTTAAGTACTAGATCATTTTAATGCCATACTCTGAAACATTTTTGGCAAAGCAGTAACATATCCATTGAGACAAGCAGTTGGCAGACCATCCAGTAAAAAAGTTACATAGTGCACCTTTAAATTATTATTATACTTGTGGTGCAGAAAATTTAGATATCACACTATAATACTATCCTTCTGGATCAACTTTATTAGGGCAATATGAGAGTTTGTGCCAGCAGTGTGAAAACTGCAACAGAAACCATCCAAACTCAAACAGGAACTACAGTTTATCCTACATCAGGAAATGACACACAGACATCTGCTCACAGAGTGATTAGTTTGTCAAGCTAAATAAATGATTTGAATGAATAAACACATAGCCAGCTAACAACCATCTCCAAATGACTCAATAATGTGTAATGTCAATGATATGCCTCGGATTTTTAAGAAGTCTACAGCCAGTTCTATAGCAGTAAAAGCATGTGGTTTGGAGAAGATTTAAAGCTGTGAAGAAAGAAATTTGACACATGTTGGGTTAAATGGAGTTAATATGACTGACTGAGATTGAGGAGGACTATGTCTCAGCCTCCTTCTCCTCTCCAGCGAACCACAGCGGCCTAAACCACCACCAGTTTGTCTCTGCTATCTCGACCCCATCCTCCCACCCCATCCTATATCAGATGGCCTGACCACCTGAGACAGAGGCCCCATTCTGAGGCTCTACCCAGCCATCTCCACTTCATCCTATCTTTATATTATCCATCAATAAATATCTTCAATGCATATATCTAATGCATGCATGTAATGCAAACAAAAAACCCAAATAAACTAATCTATTGCTGTGGTATGTGTGGCTAGTGAAATTGTCATTTATTGGCTAAAACACAAAATGTCTTATAATGTCTGCACTTATTTTGATATAGACCAAAGGAACAATATTAGGTTGTCTTGAAAACAGACAGCTTCAAATAGCATTAGTTTAATACAGACACTTTCCATATTGTTCTGTGCGTCCGCCCACCTGATAAACACAGTATCAAGAAAAGGAGAAAAAAAAAGACGGTAACACGGTGAGGGCAGATGTACATTGCAAAGTAAAGACATAATTTCAGCAGTAACAGTATGTGGAGCTACAATTAATACAGTCATTTTATTATATTTGAGTGTAAAAGTATGGGCTTCAGATTGTCAAAAACAAGTGTGGTGAAAGCGAGAATTCAAATTACCAACAAGAAATGGTAAAGCACATTTACCGGCACACATGATTTGCAGGGTGACATATATTAGGATAGTGGTTTATTATAAGCAGAGAAACAGAGAAAACAAAACAAAAATGTGATGTCAGCGTGGGGAGGAAAGGTACAGGCAGACAAAGACAGCCATTGACAACTGGTTGACTCACAACACTTCCAGAGCTTGCAGGGAGCAAGACTGAAAAAGAGTCCATTTGAGGGGTGCTGCGTTCATGTGCACGTAAAGTGGAGAGAGGAGGGGGACATTCAAGCTGGGATAGGGTCTATCCTTATCACACGCCACAGCCCCCTCTCTCACCAAACAACCCACTGGATATAAACAAGCAGCACTTGGATTTTGGCTCCCTGCAACCTGAACTCTGTAAGCTGTGCAAAACAAACCAGCAACTCAAAGAGTTTTGGTGAGGAGCAAGGAGAGCGGGAGGGGTGCTGCTGCCTGGGTAGGACTTGTGCACATAAAACAATACAAACAAGTATGCATGTTAAAAAAGCAAGACCCACATAAAGTTAGATGCAAACAGTATTAAATCCAGTGGGAATGTGGCACGCAGGTAGAGCTGTGCATGGGTGAGGTTACACACAAAATGACCAACTAACTAATGAGCATAATCACTTCATGTCATGTACAAAACAAACCAAGGACCATTTACTGTCAGAGCACAGTGCCTATGGTGATAACTACTCAACAGTAACTCTATAAGTACATAAATGGGCATGCAAAAACACAAATTTCTGATAAACAAGTTTAAAATTAAAAACAGTATCCCGAATTTCTTTGTGTCGTGCTCTAGTTCTATAGACTCGAAATATGCAGCCTATGTTTGAAATGGCGCCCCCTGTCTGCTATAAAATGAAAAGCAGTCACAGAGGAGAAAAACAACTTTGATTGGCAGCCCAATTCAACCAACAAACCAGCTCCCTGTAAGTCACTTGAATGCCTTTTATGTGTAGAAATAGTTTTTGACAATACCGTTATTTAAGGTGAGGAGATGTAATGAAGCATCAACTGCGTAATAACCACAAAAGTCGTTCGTGTTTCTATTTAATGGTCAGCAATGGTACTGCATTACTTCAGACACCTTTCTCCCAAATCCTGATGATGTCATTGGCAATAAACCTTAGCCCATGTTGTGCATATTAATTAAAAAAACAACTTTTGATAAGCTAATAAAGATTATTTTCAATGTACTGCTCAAGATACCCGGATACTGCCCTTTGCTTATCCAGACCCTTGTATTAGTTCATAGGTTAGAAATATCATAAAACCATGTTAAAGAGTTGTTAGGTGCTTGTAGATTAAAGTAGGCTTAAAAAATATTCCAAAAAATGAACATGAGCCGAGTAACTGTTATATAAAAAATTAAATGCCAGTTCAAAGATTGGTTACAGAGGTGTAAAATACATAAATAAAACTATTAGCACTCAACGGATGCTTACTATATACTTAGTCCTAAAAATGAAAAAAGAAACCAACTTTTTAAATAAAATGCTAAGTTTACGTAATATCAATCAGTAGTACGTATTCTTTGTATTTAAATATATATATATATATATAAAGGTATTTACAAATATACTGAATAAAGTGAAAATATTAAGTTGCAACAGCTTGTGTTTGTTCGCTATAAAATAAGTCAAATGAATAAACTGGCACTCAGCTAGCATTTAGCATTAATTGTGAAGAACTTATTTTAGCATTCGTGAAAAGTCCCTCAGTCGTTATTTTAGCATTAGCTCAGTAAACCTACCTGTTTTTGTACTCGCTGGCACTGAGCTCTTAAGGGGTACTCCATTTTATTCGTACAGATGATCATTTTTCAGAACGTGTGCTATTTCATGGAGGCAGTTTTGTACTTTCCTTGGTGAGTTCAGGCCAACGAACAAAGGCAAAAGGACTGCCTGCTCACCGCCGGAGCGAGTGTGACGGGCAGCAGCGGCGCTACGGTCAGAAGCAGCGGAGAAAAGCTTCCCCTGCCTGGGCTGACAGCTCCAGTAACAGTGGGTCCAATCACAGCACAGGGGCGGAGCTGGAGCCCGGGGTTTCATCCAAATGCTAATGAACATCTGCAAACAACAGGCACAGACCAATGCCAGAGCACAGACCAATACTGCCTAATGAGTAGACCACAAGAAATTAGTCTACTACAGTGGTGGATTAAGTACTCAGTTTTGTTACTTAAGTAAAAGTGCACATATTCTAAATAATACTGAACTCTCAATAATACTGCACTAAATTACTTTTCGTAATGCATATTATGTGTACTGCTGCTGTATTTGAATGTATCATGTATGTCACTACCTCACTGTAAGTGCTACTGTTACCTGTGCAATAACCTGTTTAATAACCCATGTGCAATACGTATACTATACTATATTATGGCAAAAGGAGAAATTCAATTTGTCAACTGGACAAAGTTTATTTGGTCAAATACGTTTCGCAGCTACTTCTTCAGTTCTGGCTAGAGTGCTGGTTTGAGAAGGGAGTTAAAGAGGCTATTTTTGTCAAAAAAGAGAACCCTTCACTGAACAGAAATGGAGGTCTCAGACATAATTTGTCTCCCATCTATAACTCTATCCTCAAACCTAAATCAAAACAAAGAAAACAATAGGGTTAGCCAGGTCAGGTCCAGAGGTGTGAAAACACCCATTATGGTCCTGAATGGCTCTGCTAAAAAGACCCCACACAGAAACGGAAAACGAATAGGTGTGATAGTTTAATAGTAATTTCATTGCAGTTAGCTCCTCCTTGCAGCCAGTTATAAGCAGTGTCCACCAGCACTCTAGCCAGAACTGAAGAAGTAGCTTGGATGAGCTGTGAAACGTATTCGGCCAAATACATTTTGTCCAGTTAACAAATTGAATTTCTCCTTTTGCCTTGGATTCCACCTGGACGACTGAGGGATTCTTCACATATCCTATATTATGTGCAGTACGAAATTCATCTGAGCAGTATTACCACCTGTGAAATACTCTACTTACAACTTATTTAATCATACCAGTACCCTTGTATTTTATATTTTATTAAATTTTTAAAATGATATTACTTACTTTTTCCCTTGTATTTTTATTGCATGCTATTAGTACTTCTTGACTATCTTAGTGAGTCAACGGTTCCTCTGATCCTAAGCATTTCATTGCATTGTTGACCTTGTGTTGATCCTGCATATGACAAATAAACAATCTTGAATCTTGAATCTTGAACATACAGGGACACATTGTATCACATGCATCAAAGTATTAAAGTACCTGTTTAAAAATGTACTTAAAAAGTAAAAAGTATTTTGCTGCAATTTTTAGAACTGTGAAAGGATGAAATGATTTTGATAAAGAATTCAGCAGATTTTAAGGGACAAAGTTTCTTAATTTTTCTAGTTGTTTTTGTTGTATTTTTGTGTATTTGGTTTGCTCAAAGTTGGGACAGAAATGCCAGTTAAATGTGTTAAAAATAAGTCTCAGTCATTTCAGCAGGTCGCAAACCATAAAGAAAAGTACTTTTTGTCATTTCACATCTAAACTGTAGTGGGGTAGAAAGTAGATACCTGTAGTACTATTATGTAGTGAAGTAATAGTAAAGATTATCCACTATAAAATTGGTGTAAGTAAAGTACAGATGCCTAAAATTTGTACTTAAGTATTGTACATCGTTACCTTCCACCACTGGTCTGCTCCTTCATAAAACAGATGATGGTTAGGAGACAGCCAACATGCTTGCCATTATGCCACAATATTATTAACTGACCTAAAAAATTGACTAAAATGTGAGCTTTTACCATTTTAGAACCGTGTTCCCTCATCCCTCAGTTTACTCTGAGTTACATATTGACTGAGTCCAGCATGTTTTAGTAATCTTGCATTGGACTATATTCAAGGCTTGAGTGCTCAGAAAATTCATTTTCCAGCCACCACCTATGGCCAGGGTTCAAAAAGGTCTTGTATATATTTAATACAATATATTTAAACAACAAAAACATGTTCATGAAAATTTTCTGCTTGCTACGGTCAGTTCTGCAGCTTTAAACATGAAGTCAAAGAACTAGTCTCTATTATGCAGATTAAGATCAATGGTATACAATGATCACAATGTAAGATAATGAGCTACATATGGCAATGAGTCTAATACTAAATTCTTGGTTAAAGCAGCGGTCTTCTTTAAGATATAGGGTAATACATATTGCAATGAGTCATATACTAAATTCTTGGTAAAAGCAGCGGTCTTCTTCTAAATTAAAATCATATGCAAAATTTCTCAACTAAGAGTACCAGTACTGGAAAATAATATTACACCAGCTGTTTAAGTAGTGGTGACTTTGCGTTTATAGAATTAATCTACATTCTACATTAGATGAAGATGATTTCTGTAAAATATAGTATCCTTTCAGAAAAAAAAGGAAAAATAAAACTTGCCTGAGAGCATAAGACTATTAGACTGTATTAGATTCACATGCTCTAGTCTGCTCAAACATTATGTGAACCTCAGGCATGGCAAGTAAAAACCAGATCCTTGAAACAAGGCATAGCATAACAGATATCTGTATACAATATGCTACAAACATCTATAATGTAGTTTTGCGAAACTTAAATTTAGAAATAAATTTGTTATTGTGCAAACACTGCATTCTTTATTAATACATTATTATAGACTATTTATTTCACAGGTTGTTCCATGGGTATGAAAAAAACACAGAGGTTTTATGTTTGATAGTTTGGACTCATATTTAGAACAGATTCAAATTAAAATTGTCATCAAAATAACAAAATTAATCTCGTCTATGTGGAATTACTCCACAGTGCATGTTTGGTTGTCTATGCATAGAAAGACTTAGAAAAATGGCAACAATGGTGGTGTCAGTTTAATGCCATACTGTGACATGTCCTTGTTGGCTTGCTTCCTTCCTTCCCAGACCTTCAATTTCAAGCCTTGTAGCAATTGGATCGGAGTTCGGGTATATGTCTATCAGTATAATGGCAGAGATCTCATTTTATTCCCAGAGCTTTGTTTAAAAAGTTTGCAAAGTTTTGGGGTTGTCCAAGCAAAAATGGTTGAAGGATAGAGATATCCATGGTCCTCAGTGTTGCTGTCAGGGTGCTGAAAGAGGCGAGAAATAACTTGAGAAGTGCATTTTGGTAAATATTCTTTTGGTGTGTGTAGAGACACATACCTGCATGTGCAGTACAGTAAATGGGAGTCAGAGTGCAACTGTTTGGCCAATTCAAGTTGGTGGTTGTTCATCAGTTTGTCATTGACAACAACCAACAGAGGCTTTCCAGCACTGAGTGCCTCCAAGCAACTCCCTGCACCTGAAAGAGAAAACAAGTAGCTTATATTTCAAGTAACTTCATATTTTCCTGAAAACAGTGAAACAATGAACTGCATGAAACATGTTTCAAAAATGTTCCTACTGTCAATGTCCTGATGCACCTGTATCATACATGATTTTTTTCCTGTATTACCTGCATGACTGATGATGAGATGAGCGTTCTTGATATCCTCAGCGATTGAGTCCTTATAACGAAAGGTCTCCAGAGAGATCTGCATACAGGTCTCAGGAGTTGGAAAAATAGTGCCTCTTCCAACTTGAAGAATCAACTTCTCATATCCACGGTCTTTTAAAACCTACATAAGTCACAGCACGATCTTGTCAACACAAAAAACATATATTTCCAGTCTTTAATACATTATAGTTAAAAGTCTTGTCTATGTATTTGGAATTGGAGTATCAAAATTTGTGCAAACAATTACTTTTAAAGCATTTCAAGTACAGACCCTACCCACACTATACTGGACCTTAGAAGAAGTATAATAAAATCTTAACTGTGGGGGACAGGCTTTCCTCCTCCGCGCAACTCTTTTTTTTTTTTTTTAGAAAAAACTTTGTTAGGGCCTTATTTTATCCATTTTACAACGTATGTTTACTGATACCTGATACCACTGAGTGTTCTCTCTCACCTTGGCGTTTTACGAGTTCTGAAATCTTCAGATATTTTGCTGTAGCAGTGAACATGTAACATGTTTCTCCTCACCTCTACAACAGCCGGGCTGATGATGGCTTCAATGAGTTCGTCAAAACTGGTGGTACCGACAGTCACAAACACGGTTTTCATGTTCGAACGATATAAAGGAAAATTACCCACAGCTGTGGGTCAATATCAAATAACTCTTTGTTCTTTATCTGTGAAGTTGAGAAGCTAATGCTAAACCATGGGAGCTAAACCCAAACTTGTATCCGCTTACGTCACTGTTCCTGCAGTGTCGCCGACGTGACGTGACGCTCTTGAACTACACTCCAAATCAGAAATGCTGTCGTCAAATAACTAAGTGATCTTATATTTGTATCCTTTGTTTTAGGTAACTTTCTTATAAAATATGCTGGTTTATTCAACAATATCAAGGAAATAGGCGGTAAAGAGGTGTACATGCAAAATCAGGCCAGTGTGTGAAACCTGATATGGTGAAGACAGATGAAGTGTGGAGCATGAACCTGACATTTCAAGCCAACATTTTGTCCTACTTGCTGTTGCTTCATTATGACAGTGTTTGAGCTTATAAAGCTTTTATAAAACTCTTAGGTAACATAGGCTTTGTCAAGCTTGTAAAGCACAGAACAACTGTAAGGCATTATCATAATTCCTTGATACAATATCTGTTGTCGTGTGAACACATTCTGAAGTTGGTGTGTGTTTCATATCTTAAGATGATATTTAGGGCATTGTGGACTTTAAGGACAGAAATGTGGAATCAATGCTAAATTAAAGACACAAAACACCAGTGTGCAACAGAAATTAAGGCTCTGTTAAAATATCAGCTTCAGAAAAGCAATACAACCTTTCACACACACACAAAAACCCATAAAATAAAAAGTTAAAAACAGCCTAACTGTATCATTAGTTTAATAAATAGGTCACTATAATAGAACAAGGTTAGAAAATTAAAGCAACACTAAATAACTTTACTCAACCTCCAAATGTCTACCTGGCTCATAGGGAGTCTGTTTGGACTACTGGGTTGAGTTAAATAGTTTTGCCTTAATTCTGTCAAAGTTATGTGACAAATATAACAAGTTTCCTTATTTAAAAGCAACACACATCATAAAAACAATGCAACATGATGCGCTTCACCCTTTCACTGACAACAGAGGACTAGCGTACACCACACGCATGCCTCGCGAGAATAAATGTTTAACTGACCAACAAAAAAAATCTGCCAAAAAATTACAACGGCTCTCCATTGCCACTTAAAGTTAATGCAACATTTTTATTTTAGCATGCATAGTTTGTTTTCAAGATTTCCTTTTTTTGTTTGTTTGCTTTTTTTTTTTTTTTTTTTTTTAACAAAGTTGGGAATAAAAATATAATTTGTTCGAGGTCTCCCAGAACTAAAACTAGATGCACGCTTAATAATGAAAATGTTACATTAAACTGAAATACCTTTAGTCATAACATCTGTAATAATTATAATAGTTGTGAATAAAACAGCTTTAAAAGAAGCTGCTACCACACAAACACTGTTTGCTTGTTACCTACATTTATCACTGATAAAAACAAAAAACAGATGCTCCATCTTGTGTCAATCCGCCACATATGCAGCAAAACTGTTCATAGAACTACTTTATCAAAAATAGCGCCAACATTTCAGTTTTCTTGGAGAAGCTTTGTGACAAAAGCATCAGAAAAAAAACTTCATTGGCAGAAAAGGTTGTGTCCAGATTCATGGTTCATCAATTGCTTGTAGTAATCGAGATAAAGGTAAATCTGTTGGCAAAAGAAAAAAAAACATAATTTGAACACATTTTACATGAATAACATAATAAAAGCCCAGCATTTCCAGCTATCAAAATTCAGATCAAAATAAACAAAATTTTGATGCACAAGGTGTATCATTTTCAAACAGTATGGCTTTCATGTCGAAAACTTCTGCTTCTTCTATACAACGAACCACACCAACATTTCACTCAAGAGCAGAGAGCTCCTGATTCACACATTCACATTGGACACCTCTTATCTCAACATAATACTTGGTCTTATTACTTGCTTGTTTTAGCTCATTACAAATATATTTCGGCTGCATCTAGCCCCATCTGCTGGCGTTTTTTTAATGAATCAACATCTCATAACATACTGGTATTGTCATTATAGATTACAATTATACTTAACTTATACAAGTAATACTTAAGGAAATACCAAGGCTATGATGCCCAATCAAGTTTGAAATATCCCAAATGCATAATATAGGCTTTTTAAAAGGAACCCTATGTAACTTTTCAGCTTGCATCCATGGAGTTGTTACTGACCAGGCATAGAGATCAGATCTATGGAGAGGTGACCCCACACACACAAAGCCCAGTATGCACCAATCAGCCATCTCCCACCATCACAGACACAATGCTCGTCTTACTCGAACCAAAATCCAAACCCACCTGAGTGTGACCAACCAGATCTCCATGGGGACAAGCTGGTTGTGGACCTCCCCACCAGAAAAGTTACATAGTGCTCCTTTAAATTACAAAAACATGTTTTTACACAAATCAAACAGAAAGATTACCTTCCAATTTTATTGCACCACACAGGCTGTGCAGCACTGTTCCTGCTTTTCGGGCAAAGAAGAATAATTCATTTGTCTGACTATCTCAGCAAACAACTCATCCACCATTGTTTTACTCTTTGCAGAAGTTTCAATAAAAGGACAGCCCCATTCTTGAGCCAGAGCTCTTCCATCAGATCCAGATACTTCTCGTTCAGACTCTAGATCAACTTTGTTTCCAACCAGGATCAGTGGCACCTTTTCAAAGCGCTTTACTCGAACTATTTGGTCCCGCATTGGTCTGATATCCTGAAAAATACAGAATACAATAAGCAGTTTTCTTCTAAATAATTAAAAAGAATGTTTCATAAGTCAGTCACAGGTCTATTGTGTACAGTTAAAATGACAACAATCAATGCTTCAATGCCTTTCTGTACATTTGTTTTACCTGGAAAGACTGCTGGTTGACCAGGCTATACACCAGGATGAATCCTTGGCCATTTTTTATGTACAGGTCTCTCATGGAAGCAAACTGCTCTGTCCCTGCGGTGTCAAGAATTTCAAGCACAGATGGCGAGGAGTCCACCTCAATCTCTTTTCGATAAAAGTCCTCAATGGTAGGGTCATATTTTTCGATGAATGTTCCAGTCACAAATTGGACAGTCAGAGCGGACTTCCCCACTCCGCCACTTCCCAGAACCACAACTTTATACTCCTTCATTTGGGCGACAGGGTCAGGCTAAACTCACAGCAAACGCCTTAGCCGGTCTGTTATGGTCGTCTGAAAAACATACCCGGTCTTGTTTGAAAATCGAAGTCTATTAAACAATTTGCTGTGAATTTAAATCAAGTCTGTGCCCATTGTTGCTTTTTGTTCAGTTTGCGAAAGTAAAAGTTGTTGCCTAATTGCCCACTGTTAGCTTCTGATAATGCTAGCACTTTTTTGGCTAATTTGACAAAAAGCCATACTTTGGGCTCAGGCCTTATGGGGCGTTTCAAGAAACAATCGCCTTCGTCTTTGCAGACGTAAAACCCGTAAGCTTTACTGGTACTTGTGAGGTGAAGCTCATGCCGATGGCTCTGCATAGGTTATGCCGACCGGAGCCTCCTCGCACCGGTGTCCACCACGGACTGTTGTCCACTCCTGCCTGACTACGACCGGTCAAAAAATCATCTCGACCCCTATAAACATATCAGACGTCGACTGAAAGCTAACAATCGGGGGGACATTGGATCCATACTGTTTAAGTCGACCCCTCTGGGTCTGGTTCTGCTCACAGAAAACGCGCTACCGATGGCTAGCAGCTTACTTCCGCTAACTAAGGTTAAACATCCGGTCTTTTCTTCTTCCTAGTAAACACGAACTTGTCAGTCATGTTTTCAGTCATGTAAGGTGCTATGACATTCATCGCTTATAAACGTTTCAAAACTTTTTCTCTTACACGGCATCTCACAGAACAGTTTAATTTAAACAGGAAACACCCTAGTAAAAACACACTTTTAAATACGTCTTTTAACTAATTTATGTATCTACATTGTATATATTTTTTTGCTTAGTATGTGTTTTACTACTGATTATTACTGATATTTATTGCGATTTGTAAAGCACTTTGGTGTAAGTTCTGTTTTAAATGTGCTATATAAATACTTTGGCTTGGCTTTGTGTACGTCGAGTATCTTATTTAGATTTTAAATTGTTTTGACAAAAATACGAAAAAACACACTCTTCTTAAGTATTAGCAACTATTTAATTTAAGAATTAGACAAATAAAAAAACACACACAAAACATTTTACTTAGACTGTGTGACGCATTTTTAAATGACAGGGGGTCGCAAGTTCCTGTTTGGATGTTTTATTGTAGATACCCAGGAATTCATACACAGTAAAAGCACAGCATTACATTGTAAATAAATTCACATGTAGCACCATAGCACAAACAACTACAAAGCAGAGTGCTCATAAAACACCATCACAAGAGTCCTGTCTATCTTTGACCTTTTGCTATGGCTTGTTTCAGGCAGTCTGGCCCCCACTACTAATACAGACGAAAACATCAACTTAAATCCTGGAAAACAGTTAAAGATGTTGAAAGGTTTTGAGTGAGAACACAAAGGAAATTGGATATAACTAAACTTGTGCAACTACAGTATTTTTTTTTATTTTTTATTTTTTTATTTTTTTACATGTGAAAATATCATAAGATTTTCTATTGGTCTTGCTATAGTACACTCATCTAAAATGTAATGTACAGCACATGACAGAAAAATGGGATACAGCTGTAGCCTAAGTAGGGATATATTTGGCAAAGGATTCAGGCAAAAAAAAAAAGTTTCAAAATATGCATTGATTTCTTTTGTGGTAATATGTGGAGATTCAAGTTTTATTCAAACCAAGTTTGAACTTTATTATGTACAGGTGCAAACAGGCGGACATCACATTAGTTCAGTATTGTTCAAAATTACCCAGCACAACTGGGCAGGTAATCTCCATAAAACACTCAAAAAGTCCAAATCAAATAAGATATAACTACTACCAAACATAAACATTTGACCAACTTCAAATGCCAAACTTGACTTCACAAACTTAAATGTGCATTTTAATTTTAAACTTTATGTAAACAAATCCAACAGAAAAAAAGTACAGTTTGGTACACTGTGCATGGGCATTCCCTTTATTTTCATGTGGACGTTCACATTGATTTTAGAAAGTATTTACATTGTCATTTTATTGACAGCAAGTTAATGATCATCTCCATTCTTGTATACAAAGTACATTACTAAATTTTTTCTCATTCATCTTCACAAACAACTATAAATGTATAATAAATATTTTAAAGGTATTTTTAAAAATGAAACCAAGAAGGCCAGCTCTTCAAAATGAAATATTTAAAGGTAATAGTTGAAACATGGTCTTCTACTGGTTTAAGGGCAATGGGCACTGGTTTAAGGGCAATCAAATCTCAGAACAGCCTAGAATGACCTTCATTACACATACATAAATTAACCTAGAGTGAGGAGCTCACTTTTCTGATTACTTTCTGAGTCTAGACAAAACAAAACAAAAAACAGGTTAAAATGTTAATTTGATTTGAGGATGTTGACAAGATATCTGGAGATACAAAATGGCAAAAAAAAAAAAAAAAATTGTACTGTTGATTTTTTGTAGTTTTTATATATTTATTTTTTAATAATTACAACTATACTGAATTAAGATATGTAGTTTATGGACATTCACAGCACACAAATGTCTTTAGTAGAGGTGGTGGGAGTTAAATAAAAGGCATTACATAAATATTTTGGAAATATGCAATATCTAAATAAGAACACTGATAAATGAGTCATACACTCTATATGTTACTTAAAGACCTACGCAGTACTTTTCCCATTGCAGTTGTGAAAAGTGGCATTTAGAGTCCATTGACTTATGACATTAAAAATCAACATCTCATGAACACAGCCAAGCCTTTTAGTCTATTTGTAATGAGATTGGCTGACCCAGCCCCATTGCATTCTCACAGCCCTAGATGCTATCTTTAATACTGCTGTCTGATAGTGTGCCAACTTTGACCTGACAGAAGCACAGGTGAACCTGGACAAAGACCAGGTGAAGGAAGGGGGTTTACATCTGCTACCTTCTGGTAAAAAAAAAAAAATCTAAGCAAATTTACAAAGGTGTATATAAATGTTGAACTTCTTTCTTAAATTCCAAGCTAATCCATCACTCATGTCTAAACTCTCATGTGGCATATAACTGTATATTTCAGCACAGATAGAAACACATCTGTCTCAGTGACACACCAAGACATAATTAGTGTAAGTTTTTATTCAGTTATGTATTATCAACATTTAATACTATAAATTTACAACTGTCTATTTATATCAGTAAAACTATTAGTATAATAGATATTATGCATGTAAATAATTACATGTAATGTATTTTTCTGGTGATGCACAGTCAAATGGCAAAAAAAGAGGATGTAGTCTCACGAAAATCTAAACTTTTCCATCATTAGGTATGTTATGGCTATAACAAAAGAGCTCTATTGCTCATGACAGATTTTCAAGTTTGTTTGCATCACTATAAGTATGATCAGGCTTTGAGAGTGAGTACATTTTATGACTTAGTCCAGCTGAAGCAGGATCTCAAGAGCATATGGTGTCCAGGAGCAGGTATTCAGGGGAGGCTGACTGGGTTAAGTGTGACTGGGGTGGCCACCAGCAATTTGGGCAGGGGACCAAAATGGGAATCCAAAGATATGCACTGCAGCTCCATGGGCTCTGGACTGATCACGTCCAGAGAGTCTACTGCAAAAGAAAAATAATTATGTATTCTATTGCATATATTATTATTTTTTTTGTATATTATCACCACAGGGGATATGAGGAGTAACATAATAATATTATGTTACCTGTCCTCATATCATCCTCTGTGACTGCTCATATATTATATGAGCAGTCACACAGACAGTGGAGCCTTTTTTTGTCATTAATTGAAAAATTAAAAAATATAGCTGAATTAAGAAAAAAAACACACTCCAGAATGGGCTTCCTGTACTGTACTTATGACCCCAGGCCATATCATTGGAATGTCATTGGAAGTTGTTAATAAATGTAATGTTATGTAAATGTTAAATTATCGGTGCAGATACTGAAAAATAAGCTGGATCGGGTATCAGTTCCATAATATCTGTTAATATACTAGTTGGGCCTTTAATTGGATGTAACTAGACGAAATGTCTCATAATGTTTGAATTTTTATTCATACAAAGCTGTTCTGTAGTGATGTAAAAAACAAATCACTGTTCCAACAAATTGGATGTAATAAGTTAACAGTTTTTTAAGGAATTAAGTGTCATTTTCAATCCCTACACTTGAATCAGTTAATATCAGGTATAGGGCAGCTATTTAAAAGTTAAAGTATCAATATTGGTATCGGAACTGAAAAAGCTGGATGAGTGCATCCCTAAATAAAAGCATTGCATAAAAAAATACGCATAACAAAGGTAATAATACACCTTAATCTTCAGTTACGAAAAAAGGTATGTGAGCAAAGAATTTTCATTTAAAACAATCTCAGAATGGAACAAACTTTCAACTGAGCTAAAATTATGTAAATGCTTAAAAAAATGTTGCCTGAGAATTAAACAACAGTTTCTAAGAGTGCAGACATGTCAGCATTAAAGACTAGACATGAGAAGGGGGTACAGGTATCGGGGGAAGAGTTGTAATTCAGGGCTCTCAAGTCTCACACTTTGAGAGTGTGACACACGCAATTCGACGTGTTCACACGCTCACACATGGTATTTCTCACGCTGAAATTTAGTTACGCAATTCCAGCGCAGCGCACAGCGCTTCTGTGCCCGGAAAATTGGTAAGTTAATGTATCACTGCCACTGTAAATATTATGAATTGCACTGTTTTTATGCTTTATGTTCATTGTTTGTGATGTTGTTTGTAATGTCTCAGGGACTGCGGATGGAAATTAGCTCCGAGAGCTAAAGTCTGGTACAAAGCATCTTTTCATTTTTTGTGATTAATGCTCTTGTGCATTGTCCCTGTCAAATAAATCAAATACACTAACCTAAATGGTTCTTCAAGACATAGTATTGAAATAATCTGAAATCAAAGAGCAAACCTGATTGGAGACAGCAGATTCAGCAAAGGGAACATTGGTGATAGGGGTTGAGGCCGACGAAACAGTGGTGGTGGCACCGTGCATCATGGGAACTTTTGATTCAGTCAGACAGAAGACAATAGGATGAAAATGTTGGTGAGAGGGACAGGAATGATATGTTTACAATGGGAAAAATGTGTAGATTCTCAAATGGTTTTTAATATGAGACTTAAACACAAAGTACATCATGCAACTAAAAATCAACTACAGAATCGAAAGTATCAATACAATCAAATCAGACTTCCTTTGATATAGTCTCAGATTGTATCATAACAGACATATAGTACATGCTATATTATGACAAATTATAGCAAATTATTAAATGAAATGCTATGAATATTATGGCATGGAGAAAACAAATTTACATTTTTTTAAACAACATAATGGAAAATATATCATCATCAAATTGTGGTTTGCCAAAATGAAAGTATTGAACAAATTATTTGTTCAATTAATGTTTTTGATTTGTTACTTGCACTGATGTGCACTGCCACTGGGAAGCCCTGTGGAATGAGTGGGGGTGGGTGGCCTTGCAGCTGAGGTGGTTCGTGACTCACCGGTGGGCAAGAAGGCTGCTTGCTGAAGCTGCGTGTTGGCCAGAGCCGACTGGTACTGAAACATGGGGCTGAACACAGCAGTAGCAGATCCATTACCTTTCTCTAAAAGTGTCCTTTTTGGTAGTGACCCTAGAGGTACAGCCTAGACAGAGGACAGAAAATAAATATATATAGTTTAATCTGTAAAAGACTTATCAGTTCTGTAAGTATTGTAATTCTATAAACAATCACAAGAGGTCACACTAGATTTATTTATCCAGGAAAATTTGTTTATTCAGTTTAAGACCAGAGTACCACTTTTTATAACAGCTTTTGTAAAACAGGACTCACTGTGTTTTGACTATTCTGGTGCTGTGTGGCCTTGATCCTGGCCTGCAGGTGAGCAGGGGGGTGGAAGTATTTGCACTTGTCCCGACCACAGCGGCCCTTGATAAAATCCATGCATACAATGACCGAGTTCTCACAGCAGTCCACCATGCCGGCCTCCAGGGGATGTGCATACCGGCAGTCACCTTCTCCCCTTGAACAGTTTCCTCGCTGAAACTCCCGACACACCTGCGATAAACAAAACAATACTTGTATATAGACTACATATTATTTTAGCAAGTTGCTAAAAGGAGTAATACCTCTAATTTATCTGTGCGTGATTGCTTCTGTGTTAAAGTGCCATTGCTAATAGCTGGCAGACCAGTAGGACTCCCAGGAACCAGCAGAGGAGCACTGGGCAGCAGCTCGGGTACTAGGCCCATGCCAGGGGCTATTTGGCTTAGGTGAATTGGGTTGAATGCCAGACTGGAACTGGTCGTCACTGGGAATGTGGTCTGGGGAGTAAAATAAAACAAAGAATCAATGCGGCACATTTGTAAGTATGTATAATATAATTTAGCTCAACAGGGAGCCCCGGTTCTGGAAGTATATTTTCCATTAATTTTTCCTATAAACCTTTTAAAAAATTCAAATATTAAGAGTTCAAAGGCATTGCAGAGGCCAAAACGCACATTTAAAATGCAATATTTGGCGAAATGCTTTAATAACATTTCAGAAACACATTTTTAATAAAATTATAGGTCTTGTGGACATTAGTTACCACATAGCTTTTGGCCATTTGTCCCCACAACCTTTCAAACTATTAATACAATTTTTTTTCTGGAAAACTGAATGAGAAATTTTGTTTGTGGGCAGTCACTGTTGAGCTCTATATTCTATAGACAGCTAAATCATTCAAAAGCACGTGCACAGTAATTTATTACTCCAAAATGCTTCTGCATCTTACTGATGCAAGCATATCCCAGGTAAATTTGAAACACAATATGCAGTAAAAACAGTACAGAATAAGACCTCATAGTTATCCTTAAAGTTGGTCTACTTACTAAGGGGGGCAGCTGTCCCCCGGGCAATAGGAACTGCATTTGTTGAGCCAACATTGCAGCTGCTGCTTTCTGCTGGATCAAGTTGTTTCTGCCATTAATTTCCAGTTGAGTTTTAAGGTGCGGAGGTGGGTGTAGGTATTTGCAGTTTTCTCGTATACAACGTCCCTGTGAAAGAAACATTTGGCTTTTTAAACAAATTTGCACAAATGGCAAGGTGCACATCACCACATCACACTTCATAAATACAAGACAATCTGAAAGTGACTGAAAATCTGGCACAGGATTAGGATTAGTTTGCTGGTGTTGGGTTCAAGTTACATTGCAGGACTCAGTGATAAATGAAGCTGCAACAAGATAAAGTCATAAAGAGAAAGCAGCTTTGACTGAAGCACAAAAACAATACCAAAAAAAAAAGCCTGAAATGGTTAAGATGATACAGGCTTACACAAATAGTCGCCCACATGCAGTGAGCAAGTGTCGCTCTGTTTGTTCCGCCTGTAATGAGGACTGAATGACAAAAAGTCACAGTCTGCATGTCTTTAATGCCAGACTTGACCCTGATGAGACCCAGCACACAAAAAGGTTAAAGGTTTCAACAGGTTCATGAAAAAACTTTTTGCATCATGCAGTGTGTTACAAAAACAGCTATTTTCAATAAAATTGGGTAGATTGGATGGAAAGAGAAGCTCATTCTTCAAAAGGCCCCTACAGCTCCGCACAAACAGTGACAGACTCAGACTATAAATGTGTTCATCACCTTCATCCAGCTTGGGTCCTCTACCAGGGAGCCTGGGAGCTTGAGAGTATCTTTGCTGTTCCTAGTACTGCACTTTTCTAGACTGAGATGTCTGATGTTTTTCCTGGGATCTGCTGTAACCACTCCTCCACTTTGGTGGGTTATGGCCCCGAGTGCTCCGATCACCATGGGCACCACTGATGCCTTCACCTTCCAGGCCTTCTCCAGTTCTTCTTTGAGCCCCTGGTATTTCTTTAGTTTCTTGTGTTCCTTTTTCCTGATATTACCATCGCTTGGTATTGCAATGTCCACCACCACAGCTCTGTTCTGTTGCGGCACGGTGGCTGAGTGGCTTACGCTCATGTTTCACAGCAAGAAGGTTCTGGGTTCAAGCCCCGGGTCACCCAGGCCTTTCTGCGTGTGTTCTGTGTGGAGTTTGCATGCATGGTCTGGGTTCGATCCCCGGGTCGCCTGAGCCTTTCTGTGTGGAGTTTGCATGTTTTCCCTGTGTCTGGGTGGGTTTCCTCCGGGCACTCTGATTTACCCCATCAACCCAAATCATGCACCACAGGTAAAATCCTCCTGACCAAACTGAAGCAAGAAGATCATGGAGATGGTCCCCGGGCACAGTAATGTGCTGCCCACTGCTCCTAATAACAGGATGGGTTAAATGCAGAGAAGAATAGATCAATCAAGTCACTTCTTATCCACCACCACTATGTCTGGTTGGTTCGCCACCACCATTCTGTCAGTCTGTATCTGGAAGTCCCACAGGATCTTGGCTCGGTCATTCTCTGCAACCTTTGGAGGTGTTTCCCATCTTGACCTTGGGGTCTCCAGATCGTACTCTGCACAGATGTTTCCAGACACTATGCCTGTTACTTGGTTATGTTGCTGCAGTTATGTGCTTAACTGTCTCAGGAGCCTCTTTGCACAGCCTACACCTTGGGTCTTGTTTGGTGTGGTAGATCTGGGCCTCTATTGCTCGGGTGCTCAAGGCCTGCTCCTGTGCAACCAGGATGAGGGCCTCTGTGCTGTCCTTCAGACCAGCCCTTTCCAGCCGTTGATAGGATTTGATATCAGGCACTTCAATTATGTTTCGATGATACGCCCCATAGATATCAATAGCTAATGCAGTCAATGATTTGGCTGAGAGGGTTCAGACCTATGCATAACAGTAGTGGGGACTTTGCGTCTCCTTGGTATATGCCACAGTTGATGGACACTTGTGCAAGTGGCTTGATTGTACAGCTCCAAGCACTCAGTGATCCACACACACGTCTGTGTCCGCAAGGCTCTGTCCCCCTCCAGCAGAGACAGACAGTACCTCCTCCCACACTGCCCTGCTACAGTCTGTGCTCTTAAAAGACACATTGCCCTCCCATTCTCTTTCTGAACACTCAAACTATGTTATATTACATGGAAATGTCTCAATAGACTCTTTTCTGACTAAAACTAAAACTAGAGTCCAAGAAAAAGATTGTGTATATCGTGAAAAAGATATATATATTGTGAGTTGTATCAGATCTGAGTGGGACTATAAAGAGATCCAAAGAGATTCCCATAGAATTAATGAAAAAGGGAGCGGTTGCAGTGATGCTATCAAACATATAGAGCTCCTGCATTTTTTGACACGTAATCTTAATCAGTTAAATTTAATAGAATTTGTATTTATTATTACTTTTGTCAGATTCAAGTTATTTCTGTGACCATTGTAAGTTTTTCCTTTCATTAATCAACAGGTACCAACAATTTTGTCCACGTGTGTAGCTAACTTTATTAAAATTTCAGAGACTGGATTATTGTTGCACACCGGGATGAACACTTTATAATAATAATTAATACATTTTATTTGTTAGGCGCCTTTCAAGGCTCTCAAGGTCGCCGTACATCAAGCAATTAAATACATTAATTAAATAATACAGTACATAAAAACAAGATAAAACGAGGGAAAAAGAAAGCTTGAGCCTTTTACCAGATTTATAAAAACTCCAGATTGACAGTAAAAGTGGGTTTCTGCAACTAAATAGCTAGCAGGTGATAAAGCATTAACAGGCACACACACTATGTCTGTATGAGCCTGGATATGGATGCAACACATTTAAAACTTAAAGCAGGCATCATCCAGTCATCACTCTGACCAGAACAGAGCTCAGATGAGCTGCAAAAACATATTTGACCAACTTTTGAATAATTGATGAATTGAAATTCTCCTTTTGCCATGGATTCTACCTGGATGACTGTGGGATTTTACACATAAGCATTATATGCCCAACCCCTGATTCAACTGCGTTTGCTATGAAAAGTAATCCTTGTGTTTGGAAAACAATAAAAAGGTAATAATGAATGTATTAGAAACGTGTCATTACAGTTTTGCAAATTTACACAAGTATGGACTTTTGCACAGATGTTATGACAAAGCATATGGCATTGTAAAGAAAAATGTCATTTCAAATTTCACTTAGCAATCTCAAGCACACTGTGTATGTATGGGTCTAGGTATGGGCGCTATACAAACATGCACACATTCACTCATAAATGGGTGCATGTGCACAAACATACAGAAAGCTAGTCTTCTTTAAATCACAATTATTATTAAACAAA
Organism: Paratrypauchen microcephalus; assembly: GCA_036785185.1. Classification (NCBI taxonomy): domain Eukaryota; kingdom Metazoa; phylum Chordata; class Actinopteri; order Gobiiformes; family Gobiidae; genus Paratrypauchen; species Paratrypauchen microcephalus. The sequence goes on from JAVJIX010000023.1 coordinate 4,522,146, forward strand.
TTAACTCCCTCTAAACAGCTGTTTAAGCTTTAAGACCAAAACATGCACAACACTTGATTTAATCTTTTCTCATGGTCACAACAGCACCCAATCATGTTGTTGCTTTGTGCTAAAAACAGCAGCGTCATTCAGGGAGGATCAGGCAATCCAATGAATATGCTTTTCTGGTCTGTTGCTAGGCTTTTTTTTTCTTGCCCTCACTTTCCCCTTCCTCTGATGGACAGAGCAAAAATGAAAGAAAAAAAGGATAAATAATCAATTCAAATGCATTAATATATAGGCAAGTTAGGCCTTGGAGTTGTATTTTAAAACAATATGTTTTTTGAATGAATGAATGAATATATATCTCACAAAAATGTGATAAGTAGTCATAAAAAAAATCTGTTTAGATCTTACCTTTCTAGATTCATTAAATAAATTATTGATGTTGTAAAAGTACTCTTACCTTGAGAGAGTCAAAGCAGGCAATGACTCTGCCATTCTCCACGTGGCAGCTGGGAGAGGGGTGGGCAAACTTGCACTCAGCATCTGATCGCAGACAGGTGCCTCTCTGAAACTCTCGACACACTTCCAGAGTCAGCCATTTGGTGTCTCTGCTCATGGTCATGCTGACAGCCATCACAGGTGGCCAGGCAGCCAGACAGGCAAAAATCCCCACAACCAGCTTTAGTTTTTGAGACACTTGACAAGTGTCTAACTATGTATTCCTACCAGCTCCAAGTCATTTCATAAAAAATCAATAATTATGCAAATTGCCTTTTATCTGATGTAGTAAGATGAGTGTCAACAATTATTGTTGTGGAATAAAAAAAATCCATAGGACATGTGCAGTCTAATCAGGACAATGACTTCAGACTGGTAAAAAGGATGCATCTGTTTCAGTCAGAAAAAATATAACAGTGTCTGTTCAAAGCCAAAACATAATAGCTCCAGAACAGCAACACTACCATAAGTACTTCCGGTCATTGACTTCCTCTGAATATGAGCTTTTTTCTTCTTTTTTCCCCAATAAGGTTATTGATCTCTGCATATGGTCGACTTGTCATTTGACTGTGAAAACAGCAATAGAGACAATAGTCAATTAAAGAGCACTGTTCACATGAAGGCAAAAGAGATGCAGATGAATAGGTATTATTCATAAATATTTATAAGAGACATGGACAAACAGAGAGAACTGAAGCCAAGAGAAGGGCATGTAGGAAGGACTAATACAAAATAAAGAAAAACTTATACAAGGACATACAGGTCCCACTTAAGTCTTTCATTCCTCGCTTTCTCTGAGGACCCCCAGACCAGTCTGGTGTAACTGTCCACATCAGTGTCAGGAGCTTTGCTTACGCACATCCTGACAATGCAGCTCAGCAATATGCATCTGGCATCTAAATGACCTGCACTGACACACAGGCTTCTTCAGTGTGGCAAAGATAAACACATACCAGATATGTACCCAACTGCATGTTTTCTGCTGTTGGTGGAGAAATAAGTGCAGTATGAGAACTACTACAGAGCAGGATACACAACTATACTAGCTACCTACAGCTAGTCTAATCTAGATCACATCTGGATATTTATAGATTAATAAAAGAATAAAAAAGGTAATACATTAACAGCTGAGGACCAAGTAGTTTGACTTTGAAATTCGAAACATTGGATGGGTACAATTAATTATATTTTTTATTAGTAGGAATAAGTATAGCCAAAACAAAAAATAAATAAATTTAGTTAAGAGATTTAAGGATATGGAACCTCTGCATTTAGGTGGTTTTCAGCAATAAAGTTACATTCAGCATAATAATATAATTTAAATCATATAAAAATTAGCGTGAGCTTCTGGTCTGGACAGAAGAGACAGTTTAATTAGGTTAAGTATCAGTAATCCTTTCATCTCATATGCCACAGTTTCCATTCACATCCAGTTAGCCAAGAATACCCCAGGACAGTACAACCTTCCCATTCCCCAAAACAAGTCCGTTTCACTTTGTTATCTTTTTTTTTGTATCTTGCTGTGCACCCTTAGATAACGAGTGCAAAACATAAGAAGCCCATAAAAAGTGCTAAATAATCCCACAGGTGTGCCTTCACGTGGATTCAGTTTAGCAGTGTGCATAAATTAAAGAACTAGATGGCGATAAGGAGCATAAACCTGAACTCTTCATGACCTGCTTCTTACAGAAACCGCTATGGGCAATTTTGAGACAATTAGTCCACATCTATGACCTCATACTAACAAGGGCATAGGCCTAATTAACTGTTTTAATAGCCTATTTGAACTAAGGCTGTTAACTGTAATAAATCGTACTAAAATAATTCATTTTCACTTATTATAATTTATATGCTAACTTACACGTGGCATCAACCCTCCATATATAGGAGGCCTACTAATACGTATTATTGGCCTTTAACATCTTTATACCTTTAAAATCTTGTTTCAAACCAAATCTCTCAAAATAACAGATCCGCAGAGCTATAGTTGTAGATGTTTCTTTATTCATAAACGCGCATTGCCTAGTTGAGATTATATGCAACAGGCAGCCATGACTCTCCCAATATGAAACGTCACACAGAGGACACAGATATATTTCCCACATAGGGCAAAAAATAAGCGTTTATAGCTGCAGAGGTGCTGCGCCAGAGATGACCACGCACCGTCTCTTACCTCCAGAAAAAGTCTTACACAGCGTAAATCATGGCATGATCCTTCGAAAGGTCCACTACGACACGCCTCCAATTGGATTGTTTAAAAAAAAAAAAAAAAAAGAAAGGAGGAAAAAAAAAAAAAAAAACAATAGATGTAGCCTATATCGTCATAGAGCAACAGCATATGTGTGCAGGTCGGTGTTGTCTGCAAGACTGGCAAAGCGCAGAAGAGACAGGGTTAAATCTGACGAAGGGCAAATCGTGTGCGCCCGAGAGGGAGGAGACCAGAGGAGACCGCCTAACCGACCTAGGCATTTGTTCACAATAGGAGTATATTGCTAATTAACTTATTTTATTTTGATTATTTTATCAATTAATCATCCAAAACGTTAAAGGATGCAAAGGACATTTTACAGACTACAGTTTACAGTTGCATTTCATTCACGCTGTTTTCAATAATCCTCTGTAAAATGTGCTTTGCCTGAATATCAATACATGGTTTTAATATTCCCAGTATTGTTGCATCATGTAGAAACTCTGCAGAGTTTTTAGATTTTCCCCCCAGTTTTTCTCCCTTGGTAAATCCTGTCTACCCCTGGTTATAACTACGATTATTAATACTATGTGAAAGAAGAGATTTGTGGCACTAACAAAAATAACTGCATATCAGGGTGCCTCGGATTTAATCTTTCATCAGGTAAATTAATCTGCCCAATCAGATTGTTTTTAACTTATGCATTCTGGGACGTGCCTCAACAATATAAAAAGGACATTTTATTTAATTCATAAGTCTGTTCTCACAATACAATGCACTGAACTTGTAAAACAGCCATTGTCTGGGGTAGTGGTTCTCAACATTTTTCTTTCAGTAATCCCCCTAGTTTTCATCACTGGCACCCACAACAACCTACTCCAACCTGACAACAAAACGAGTGTGTGTGTGTATTTCATTATCAGTACAAGGTTATGGTACTTTATTGTTCCCGTAAAGAAAATCATTCTCAGCAATGTATGGGTCAAGTTGTCAAGAGCAGTGGGCACTGGGACTCATTCACAGATCTCGAGCTAGACTTCATGCTAAGCTTGGTCAGGACTGCCTTCGCTGGAAGATTCAAATATATTGTGCATGTTGTAGGCCCAGCCATCCTGCGGAGGTAACTCATTTAACATAGAATATATTATACTTATTATTTAATGTCATCCTATAATGCTAGGAAGTATTTTTTTAACCCACTGGGGACCCCTTTTTGAAGCACTGGGGACTGGGATCCCAAGGTAACAGAAATGGGTAACAAACCATCATTTTGCAACTACATTGGTCTGATTGTTTGACTTTTTCTTTAGGCCACGATATAATTTCACCAGATGTACTGCCTTTAAGCGAGATACAGAAATGACTAAAAAGCCAATAAATGCATAAAAAGTATTTTATTTAAAAAAAAAAATCTATACTATATAAACATTGTGTACTTTTTTTTTTTTTTTTATCAAAACATCAACATTCAATGATCAAAGTTCAGAAGTATCTAAAATTATGTAAGTATATTACAGACAATTATACACATACAGACTGTGATCACAAACAGATCAAACAAATGTTAGTCTTTAAACAAAACTGATTTAAATTAATTAAATAATCAAAAACTTTTTATGATACAATATTTAGTATCTCTTATACCTCTTCAGCAACTATTGTACAAAATATCTAAAATTAGTGGGAAGGCAAAAATTGGCACATCATATTTTTCATTACCACTGTTCTACATTGTCCATGTAGTCATCAATAGCATCATCGTTCTCATCTCCATCCCACCAGTTTGGGAGAAGCCCTTCAGTGTCTGCAGCAGGCTTGTCTTTTTGCTGCTCTTCTGTTTGTACATGGTGATCTTTTGGAGGGTTGTTTGTTCCTATGGCCTTTAACTGTAATCCTTGTTTAATAGCAAGTCTTTCACGGAGCCGTCTCCTCTCTTGTAGACGCTTCTCTCGTGCCTGCCTGTGCTCCTGCTGCCGTGCTACTTGGAAGCGCTGGAGAAACAGATCTCTTGCATACTCATACAGCTCCACATCCCATTTGTTAAGGACACGAATTCTGTGTTGCGTCTCAGCTGGCACCTCAACACTGGATGCACGAGTACCATTCAGCTGCGTAAAAGGAGCAATAAACTCCAAATTAAAGGTACGCTCAAACAGATACTGGGTCTTGCGCTGATACTCAGTCAACCCAAAAAAAGCCATGCTTCGTAGGTTGCGCTTGGCACTCTCCAAGAGTACAGCCCATCGCTCCTCCTCACTCATGGCAGAGACATTGTAGCAGCCCACTAGGCTCAGGTCTGCCAGCATACGAGTCTGACGATTGTTTGCCAGATTGTAAGGACAATCCATAAACTCCTGAAGGGTGCAGCCTGACCAGTCATCACCGGAGTAACAGCTTGGTAGCTCAGAGAGAGTTGGTGAACGTCCATCACAAACATGTAAAGATGCTTTCCATGTAGCACCCCTCTGTACATGTCGCCACTCGCTTAGGTAACGGGATACGGGATCTCTCAGAATGGTTATATAGTAATAATTCCGCCTAAAACAAACAGAAAAAGTCAACATATAATTTTCTTTTTCATATCATAAAAACATTCCAATCCTGTGGCAGTAAAAAGATAGTCGGAGCAGAGTTCAGCCTGGAGGAATAAATTGAACTATTTTATTATTATGTTATACCATGTTATCGCAAAATGTATCTTGTTTATGGATAAGATGATGCGGAGGCCACATTTGTTTGGAAACCTCAACCAACAATTTATAAAAAGGCCAATTTTACTGAACACACTAAACAAAAAAGTACACATGTGGAAAAAAAAGTATTTGGCCCAAAGAACTTATGGTTTACCTCATAATTGGGGACACAAACTGGTCTTGTTTAGGAAATTTGAAAGGATATATCAGACATAGAAGTATAAGCCTATCCCTAATTTCAGTAAATGAGAATGTATGGCTTTCCATGGCTTAGTATTTTAGTAATCATTATCATGTTAACATGTGATAACCAACCTTGGGAGGTTCTTGGGAGTTTCCTGTGAGCCCATCCGTGAAGGGACACAATTCGTGAGTTCAGTCCAATCTGCGTGAAGACCACAGCTCCAGCCGGTAGAGAAACGTGAGAATAACCATGTCTCTTTTTTACCTGGCCGATAACAGGAACACTTTTTCTGCCCTGCATGGCATTCACACGGTCTTTCCAGCTGAATATTCCTCACCAAGTGTCGCCCAAACGTTGTGCCCCCCGTCTTCTGTATATGCAAAAATACTATAACGTCGTCACCTTTAATGTTGAAATCCACTACCCGATGTAAATCACTTTTGGAGAAATTAAAACGAGGAATAAAGCGAACCAAAGTCCTGTCTTCTGCGAGGTATGGATCTCTGGAAACACTACCTTGTAATACATGGCCACTATGAGAAGTGGACGTACTCCAAATCTTGAACCATGACCCCAGGGTGTGCAAAGTCTGACATTCAGCACCACTTGGACACATGTACTGGACCATGATAACGCCAAAAAGCAGCACCATAAACAAAGCTATTAACAGTCTATGGTGCCTGTTGATGCTTCTGTTGGACTTTTCATCCATCTTCCATTTGAAAGCTGTAAAACATCACTCGGCCAGTCAACCCCTGCTTTCGCTGGGGAAGATCTCTGAGGGGCTATTCCAACTGGTATCGTAAGAAAGCCACAACAATAACAATGCAACTGCTAGCCTGCTAACATTAGCCAACTTGGAAACAGTTGTTTAAAGTGTAGCTTTGTATGCTTGCTCTCCACCAGTCCCAATGTATAATGACCTATAAAACAAAGACAACTACTTCACAAACCAACTTAATCCTAGTTTGAAGACAGCATTTTGGTCCAGCGTTAATCTTTGCTTCTTTCGATCGATTCTTGACCTATTCCCAGAATCCTCCGCGGCCAGAATGTTAGCGTGAGGCCTACGTCACTGCTGCATTCACGTGTAGTCCGTGAAAAAATTATAATATGTTAGACGTTGATCTTGATGACTCAATAAATTTTGAAACCAAGTTTCACTGTAAGAGAATGTTGACAACTAGATGCCATTTGATTTTTGTGTTTGATTAGCCATTGTTTGGATGAAATATTGTTTCAAAATGGCGCTTTTTTGAGGGGGTTGGTGACTTTCTCTTTTCTTTAACTGAAATTTACTCAAATTAGAATTAAAAAATTAAAAAAAAAATCTCCCCCTGCGCCTGGCAGCGACACTGCCGAGTACCCCCTGCAGTGTGCTCGCGTACCCCTATGGGTACTTGTACCCCTGGTTGGGAAACACTGCCTTACAGTCAATGAAATAGCGTCCACACGTATATTCCATGCAGTGACACCCCAAACCACCAGACGGAGCCAATGAGCCATGACAAGCAAATAAAACTAGAGAATTAATAGTTCTTGGCCAATCAGCAGTTATTTCTGTGGCCAATCAGAGCCCAGGGCTCCATATTGAACCGACGTTTTGATCAACAACCCTCCACCCAACTTCTGTCGAGGCAAGTGTAAATATGACTGCAAAACTTGAGGATTTAAAAAAGTTAAAAGTCCCGGAGTTAAAGTCCCGACTGAAGAAACTAGGTTTGGACAGTAAGGGACTCAAGGTTGAGCTGGTAGGTAGACTATGGTCAGCGGTAGAGGCTGGACTCGAGTCAAAACTTAAAAATGACACTACAGCACAACCTCACGTAACGATATCGACAAAAGAAGAACCAGTTTATCAACCGACACAGTCCCGCAGAGAGTACGCAGAGAGAGCCACGCAGACAGACCCTTACTTCAGTAAAGTGACTTTGACTCCAGGCCCTTCGGACTCAGGGACGGGGTCTGGGCCATGGGACCAGGACCAGCAGAAACCACAGGTCAAGGAAAACTCTACGGTCGAGGATGGGAAGGCTGTGACAAGAGATATATTGGAGATGGGAAAGGGAAGAGCCTTTTACGAGTTCAAAGAAGAAATAAAATATAAAAGGTTGGATCATTTTGTTGTCACAGTGTGCTACTACAAATGAAATATTTATGTGTATATGTACGTTCATTTTGCCACAATTTAATGTTTTTGTCTTTCATCTCTATAAGATCCAAGTTGCCCCTGATACCAGTGAAAGAGCCTGTGAAGGAAGATCGAAACAGAGTTAAAATTGATTTATGTTGGTTATATATTTCTATTGTTAAAACAATAGTTTTCTACAATATTGTTCTTGTAGTTTTTAAACAAGTTTTGTTTTTTGCCAAAAGACAACAGTGACCTTCATTTTGAAGTTGACCCTGATGGGGCTGGTGGTCATCCACTGTTTTGGGACCGCTTTCCTCTACTCTGGTCCGGCTGCAGGCTTACCCATGGAGTTCAACAGAACAGAGCAGGCTTTGAAGTGAAGCTGGAGAGGCTCTTGACCTCACAACATGATGATGAACTAGAGTCTTTCGGCCTAAGAATTGGATGGTCGGTGGCCAGTACCTCTTTATTGCTTGGTACGTTCGTCACTTTTATATGAATGTTTTTTTAAAATATTGATTGCTTAAATTATTTCTGTTATTGCCTCATGACCATTTATTGAAGGTAAAGACTATTTATCATTTGCCTATGATGGACGGGGCAAAAAGGTTTCGTATGGAAAAGAAGAGAACTATGGAGAGCCCTTGTCTATGGGAGACATAGTTGGTTGTTATGCTGTAAGTCTCACTGACTTTTCTCAACTTAATTTAACCTTTAAATTGATAAGATTGTAACATTTTTCTACAGTCCTTTTCATCAGCTGGTGCTGTTGAGCTCTCCTTTCATAAAAATGGATTGTTTTTGGGCGTTGCATATTCGCTTGATGCCTCAGCACTCCAGGGACAACCTCTGTTCCCACATGTTCTCTGTAGAAGCTGTTCTATTCAGTTTCTTCTTGATCCTGTGGCTGGCACCTGGTACCCTTCTCCTCCAGGGTTTACGCCGCTATTGGCACTTTCTGATGAGCAAAAGATTTGTGCAGTCTCTGCTCCTCAGTCTAAATCACAGTGCGAGGTAACAGGAGTTTAAGTATAAAATTGTCATCTGTAATTAAAATAATTGTATACCTTTGTATAGTTTATACACAGTTTATAGTTTATTACACTCTGTAGGTGATTGTAATGGTTGGTTTCCCTGGTTCTGGAAAAACTCACTGGGCCAAGAACCACATAAAGCAACATCCAGAAAAGCATTACAGGCTGTTGAACACAGATGAGCTGCTTGCATGTGTGATTGTAAGTGAAATTTTCAGCTTTTTCTTTGAAAATGTACGTCTCTGCTGCTAACTTTGTTTTATGTATAGACAGACGTACAAAGGGACACCAGACTTCAGCAAGCTTCCCAGTGTCTTACTGAATTGATCAAACTTGCTGCTAAAAGGCCAGGCAACTACATCCTCGACCAGGTGATTACTCCTAGAACATGCTTATGAGCATTCCATACATTATTTTATATTAAAAAAATATATATATATATAACGATTCTATTGATTCTTTACAGTGTAACATTCTCTTCTCTGCACGTCATTACAAGTTGCAGCTCTTTGTGGGTTTCAGACGAAAAGTGACAGTCATTTTCCCCTCAAAAGAGGAATGGGAAAAACGTCTTTTAAAGCTTCAACTAAAAGGAGAGCAAATCCCTGAAAATGCTTTACTTAAACTGCAAGGTAAGATAATTACATTTGATTCACTTTACCTTTGCGGAGAAATGTTTTGTTTCTAAATTAACTGTGTTTTCAGTCAGCTGCACTCTTCCAGAGCAAGATGATCTTTTAGAAGAGCTACACTATATGGAGTTATCACAGCCACAAGCACAAACATTGTTGCAGGAATATAAAGATGAGGCACGCAAAGTGTTGCCCCCTGCCCCCAAAAAAGAGAGGAAACAACAGTATTTCAAGAAAAGGCCATATCTTCACTGTCAAACATCATCTTATAAGACTAAATGCATGTGCCAAAATGGTAAGAATCATTATTTTTAAAAAGATGTCTAATGTTGCAGGCATATATCCATTTTCATAACTTCTTTCAGGTTGGAACCATCTGCATTCATGGAGACAGCAACAGCAATTTGTAAGTAACAGTAACACAGATGTATGCACAAATGTATATTAATAAACGTGACTAACAGTGATTACACATCTACATAAAAAAATATATCATATGCATATCAGAACAACATGAAGAAATGAGAATGTCTTGTGTGTTTTAGTGGCCTGCTTCCTACCTTCAAGGGTACTACTACAACAGCAGTTAATAGGGATGATGGGAAATTTAACTGCTTTATCTGTCAAAAAGGTCTGGCTTTGACTTTTTGTCAAAGGTCTTTTTGTTAATAGACAATACTGTACTTGCTTTTTTTTAAAAATTATTATTATGACATTTTTAAATTTACGTGTATTTGCACTTTTATTTCTCAAGATTACACAATGTTGCTCAAGAAATAAAATCGCCTTAAGTTGACTTTACACAAGTTCTGCTTTGTCTTGTGTGGTGTGTGGGTGTAGAGAGTTTGGTCTAGTTTTCTTTTGCGTCTGGCTTCACGGTCTGATATAGCAGAACAGCTCCTTTTGCTGAAGGGCACAGCTCAGGCCACAGATTACTTGTCTGGTTCAACTGTAGCATGGTCTTCCAATTTTAAAGGGTAGAAAAATATTTAATATTATACTTCAGAGAACTTAAAAGGTTAGGGTTAAATGCATAGATTGAGTTACCTTTTTGCTGACAAAAATTATGTCTGTTGACTCATTTGCCTCAGCACCACCTTTCAAATATAACGTTTTGACTTGGTCCGAAGTCAATGAACAGCTAAACATGGATAAATTATGTTATCTTTAGAGACACTGAAGACATTATGATGCTAAGCGGGGCCAAATACCTGATGTAAAACTCTGCACTTGGTCGGCCTGTACTTGTATGATTCAGAGCAATTCCAATCAACAGTGGCTCTCCAAGGAATTTCAAAGGAATATTTATCTAAATAAGACAAATAATAATCCTTCACATTGCACATTTAGGAGTATTTGAAAGATTGAAATTCACTACAATAACATTTAAAAAATTAAACAAACCTCATCCCGAATCTCTGCACAAACCGATGAAAACAGTTCAGTGACAACAGCTACTGGATTCAACACAACCATGCTGATTTTGTCTTCACAAATCTTCAGTCCCAAATTCTCACACACAACCTAAGGGCCAGAAATAATTTTAAAAAAAGACTGCAAAATGCAGTTTGTTTAATCTGTCATACTGCTCACCACCTTTGGCTCTGGGTGTCCTCCTGGGATATCTAGTAAACCACCTGCTTCTGCAACCCTATAGCTCCTTCTGATGAACACTATTTGGTCATCCATGGTACACAGGACAGCCCCAACTCCCAGGGGCTGAGCAAGGAAAGACAATGGGTCACCAAACTCCACCTCCCCACGTCTACACAGCTCCTCTGCCTGTGCTGACCAGTTGGTACCAAGGTAATCTTTATAGCTGGTCAAGCCTAACCGCAGAATAAGGACACATTCTTCTTGCCTCTGAGATTCGTTTAATGGCAGTGCAGTCGCTCTATCTCCAATCCATTCATTGATGGTTGAAAAAGTATCTTCTTGTTTGCTGTTAAACTCCACAAGGTTTTCTTTGTAGTTTTTGATGCAAGCATCTACAGCCTCAGAGTTCTTGTCACAAGCCAGTGAGAAAGAGTGTAGTCTGAACTTTAGTCCATTGAAAATCCAGGGCTCTTTGGCAAGCCTCTCGTTCCATAATTTCTCTATATGATCTTCAAGTGCTGGATCTGTTTGCCTGTTATACCTAGTGTCATTAAACAGATTTCAGGCTAAAAGACATACATAAACATATAAATATCTGAGTATGTTTATCTTGTAAACCGTACCGTTCTGAGAGCTCCACTTGTACCTGACACTTTGTGAGTCCTTTCCAGTGAGCACAGTGCAGCAACAATGACACCTCCGGGTCCATGATGGTTTAGTCCAGAGGAACAATTTTCACTCAAAACTGTTAGACCTAAGAGGTATTTTACACAGATAGCATCAGAAATCCACATGACCTCCAATGTTCGCAATCATGGCAAACATTCACAAAAAAACTCATAAATGTAATCCGTACTTTTTTTTTTTTTTACCTAACCAGTGAATGGATGTCTCGCTTCTTCCGCATTTTAACAGACGACTAACGCCATCTGCAGGTTTTCTTGATAAACAGCGTCGTTAGAAGATCATAAAAAAATATAAATGCTAAAAAAAAATTAAAAAAAACAGCCTCTTGCTGATCTATTTAAGTTCACTGTTGTTTGATGACTCACTGTTTTGAACCGTGTCCATATCTACTCGTCTCCTCTAAACATCTTTTATTATGAAAATGTCCGGTCTTGTTGTGAGGTTAACACGGCTAACTTTGCATCGTCAGATTTATGCGACGTTTGCTGTTCTGCACCCAAGTATTATGAAACTAAAGAATGGTTGCTGGTAGGATATTCGGTGTATTTATTTAGCTTTTATTGCTTTTTGCTTTATTGCCTTGAATGTGCTCTATCATAGACATAAAGAACTTCTCATGTCTGCTTTGTAAACATAGAATGCTAGCTTAATCCCATCTATGGCAGGAGCTAACTTGTGTGGAGGACATGATGTACGCAGTATAAGATTAAAGAAATATAACAATATTATGTGACCTTAAATGTTTAATATTCTTAGTAAATGGCTCTTAAATGCGCTACGCTATGTCCACAGTGTCCTCCAGCCATGACGTTTTGAACCATTCATGTGCCCTCTTCCAGCAGACTCGAACTATGAAGTGAGGCCAGTGTGACGAGATCAACATTACCCGATTTGGGTTGAGAAGTGTATGTCCATCTTACACGTGGCATGAAATATTGTTTTCATCTATAGTCACACTTTCTAAAGTCATATTACAGGGTTGTTATTGTTATCATTTTAATTTCGAACATCCTTATCTTGCAGATTGTCACCAGTTCTCCATAATGCAGTTGGAGGCCCAGCTCCGCTTGTGCCAGACCTGTCTGTGGTGCTACAGGGGTGGCATGCGTTTTTTTTCTCAGAGTCACATATACAGGTGTGATTTTATCGATTTGGTAAGCATTTGCATTAACAATTTAAAATTAAATTTACATTTGTTTACCATGCAGAAAATCTGTAAACCATTATGAACTTTTGGGAGTCAAATCAGATGCAACCTTGGAGGAAATAAAAAATGCATTTTTTGACCAATCTAAAAAGGTATCTTTTTAAAAAGTTTCAGCATCAAACCAATGTGATTTAGTCTTTATTCTATGTACATTTTTCAGGTGCATCCAGACCGTGACCCCTCTAATCCAGAGCTCCACAGCCAGTTTGTGAAGTTGAACGAGGCTTACAGAATTCTGAGTAAAGATAAAAGCCGGAAAGAGTATGACCTAAAGCTTAAACATCCATACAATGCTCATCAGACCTATGGATTTGACTTTAAATATACAGACCCTACAGACAAATTCAGGTATATATGTCTGAACAATCTGCTCCCCCCCCCCCCCCCCCCCCCCAAATATCTATGCAATTTATTTCCCATTTCAGGTCAGAGGCATATGAAAATCAACGCTACTGGGAACAGTTTCGTCAGTCTAATGCACATAACATGTCAACTGACGCGTGGCAAAAGAGGAGGACCCAAAACCTGCGTGTGTTGGGTTACTGTATTATTGCAATGTTGTTGAGTATTGGGTTTCACTACCTCCTTTTCAGGTACATAATTGCTTGAGGTATTTTTGCTGTATTTTGTCATACTATCAAAGTTAAATCAGTTGTCAAGTCATTGTTTACTTATAATGAGACGGGGTCGACTAATTCTCATTGTGGTTAAAATAAGATTACTCGTAGGTGATGTTTACTTGATGAATCAAAGTTGCGAATATTGTATAAATATTCTCAATTTAAATCATTAAACTTGTCAAGGTACCAAATATTTATAATTTTTACATATTTTTAACAGAAAATTGGAAGAAATCCACAATAATTATATGGATGAGAAGGACAGAGTAATAACTGCAATTTACAATGAAGCAAAAGAACGAGCCAGGTATGTCCATACTGTCGTTACATTGTGAATTTCCTACTTTTGTCATATTTTTCAACTAATTTACTCCTTTAATATCCATGTTGCAGGGTCAACAGTTTTGAAAAACAGAGAGAAATTCTCAGCCAGAAACATGCTGAGTTTTTACAGAAGTACAGAATGCGTCGTGGTGGAGACGAATAGTAAGGTTTTCATGACACAGGTGTTTTATGACAGTACAGGAAATGGGGATTGTTAAACTTTTAACAGTATTTAAATCTTAAGCATCATGAAGTGAGACTTGAATGAGGCCCCAAATGTGTACCGGACTGGTCTGTAATGGACTGGCGAGTAGGGAGAGACATTCAGCAAAATCTCAGTGAATCAGTCTCATAACACTGCAGCATAAACCTCCAAGCACAGGCTGGTGGGTATTTTTTACCTCTTATTTACAAATGGAAAGGGTGGGTTTGGCTTTTTTCTGAGCCTCATGTATAAAACCCTAACCTGTTAAAACAGGATTGGCTTTGTTGTTAGTGACTTGGTGCAGGATGATTGTAAATATACAACAGTGTTGATGTGTTGTTAAGAACCCACATTTTCTTATAGCCTATTGTTGCCTTATTTGATTGTCCATATTTGGATTTAATAATGAAACAAATAAAACTGTTGACACTTGTATTGAAATAATGTGTCTCCTTCCACACATTTGTGCAACAATTTAATAGCTTATTTAGGATTTAACTGCATGTCTAATCAGTCATCTGCAAGTCCTAAACATTTTTGAATGTTGATTCAGTCAAGAGCACATTGCAAAGAGATAACATATTTTGTATATATCCGAGTCTGGTCTCTGAGCTAACGAGTCTCCCTATATTTTCCTTTCATGACTGTTTTTCTAAAAGCTGTGATCAAGGCTAGAAAGCATATTTATAACCACTGCATATTTATTAACTGAAATTAGTCTCCATATTTTGTACTGTGTAGAACTTTGGATTGTGACATATGCCAGATGTATTTGAATGTCAGGTTGTTATAGGGGCCCCGAAGTGGAGACATCAGCACCAGATAGCAGCATATCCTTGCATGCATGCAGATACCCTCATCCTCCTGTGGCGTGTGAGTGTGCTGTCATAACCCAAACAAGCTTTAATGACACAGCATGCCTTCTCTCTCACTCATGGGAAACGGGGTTGTCCAAGTGTAAACACCAAATAGAACATGGACCGCAACAGTGACACGTCAAATAGGCTATAGCATACGCGTGTTTAGTTTAAGTTGTGATATTTTCTGTCGACTTATCAGAAATGTATTGGGCGTTCCAGACAAAGGTATTAAACGTAACAATATTCAAACTTGTCAAAATATATTTCCTATTCAAAAGGTAGTCTTCGTAATTAAGCACTTTATTTAGTGCCTTATTCGTAGGATCGGTTGCCATAAAGCTGTTTTCTTTGCCCCGTCTGTGTCCTGCTGATAACTCCAAAGAGGACAGTGGAGAAAAGTACTGTGACCTCACTGTCCTCAGGGCAGTACTGAATTCGGGGCCAGAGTGGCACGAGTAGCCTCCGCGCGCTGCACGGTGCACCTGCACTCGGTGCGCTGTCCTGTCTCAAAAAAAAGTTCACAGCTCAGTGGTTACGTTCTGTGCGTTTTAGGCAAAGGTTTCAAGGGCAAAGGAAACGAGGAAACTGACCAACTGTTTAAAGACTCCTACATTTTCTGCCGTCGGGCTCCGCCATCGTATCTGTCACCGAACAGCGAGGATCATTAAAGTCTTGTTTATTTATGCGGGGAATGGGCTGCTGAAGGGCATGATGAACCCAAACTGAACGTCATGTTTTCAGAGCGCCACACTGAGCAAACCGGAGAGGATATGCGCCACTGTTCTCAGCACGTCGCTGAGCGCCGGAGGGAGCTCTGCCGGATATATATTTTTTTGAGAAGCACCAAAAATGTGATTATACTCCGGACCAGACTTTAGGAGATATCTGTCTGCTGCATCACCAGCCATAGCGCGATATAAGCGGATACCTGCTGCTACAGGACGCGCTCATCACTTAAACTTCAGACACGTGCCAACATACATTCTGCAAGATTTGTCATATTCGGTTGCCAAAAGCTAGCTTGTGGATTTGGGCACAGATCTAAATGACAACACAATTTACACTTGATTTGACTGCTTTTTCAAATGCAACAACATAAAGTAATTCGTCTGAAACTGAAGATGCCCCCCCTGGGTGTCGTTCATGGGAAAAGAAACTGGAGAATCAGAGCAGGATATTTCTAAGGTGACAGGAGCCACCATTCTCTTGGGCGGCCGGGTATTTTGGATTGGCCCAAAATATTTTAGCGTGCCCCCTGGACTCTTGCACAATGGGGATTATGCTTCAAGTTATTCTAGGAATGTTTCAGTTCCTGCTGCTCTCCAAAATGCCGATGTCTCATGCCAAGGTATGTATAGATCAGAACTTCAGGAGGCTGTTGGTCTGAGGACAGTCTGACCCCGGCGAGTCCCTGTCCTGAGTGTCTAATCACTGAGGTGTTACATGGGAATATTGCTGGGGAAGTAAAAGATATTTAGGATATTTTGCGCTGGAGAAGTTCACCCCATAGGGTCAACGACTTCAGGACCGGTGAAAACGACCACAGTCATGTCCCTGTGGTGCACTTGGGTAACCCCAGCTACTGTAGTAGGAGTCTATTGGCTTCTGTGTCGCAGATAATCGAGCTCCTGTGGTTTAGAGATTTATACAGATTTATCTGGTTTATATAGTTATCCCGGAGACAGTACTGATACAAATAATAAAATAGGCCTATGTGATTCTGTGTTTTAATGTGGATGGGGGTTTTCAGCTCAATCAGATCATTACTGCCTTCTAGTCTACTTGTTGGTGATAAAGATGTTCCATGCAATAGGTATTGCTCATCATGATTTGTGAAGCAGGTTGGGTCAGATTGGAGACAGTCCAATTTTCCTGACTATTTCTGAGCACCCTCAAAACACACTGTTGACAACTTGGCCCCACTTTTGGACGAGGCTTCCATTGTGAGGAGTTCAGACTGTAGCCTAACTAATGGTTTTATTCATGGGCAATGAATCAAGGCTTTGTGGATCAGTTTGAGGCCATTAATGACAACAGTTAATGGAAAATCCTTTTTCTGTAGCACTTTTTGATCTGACTCCCAAACTTTACAGTAGAATATTGTAGCTTTAAATTAAAGTAATCCACCATTACTGTGTTGCTTGGAATTTGCATGTCAAACTAACCCAGATAGCTATTTAATACAGTTGAGGACAGAGGAAAGTTGCAGTCTTTGGTGGGATAGCTTATGCATTATCTCACCTGCAGCATACATTAGCATATATTAATTTAAAAATTGATTTAAAAAATCTAAATTTCTATTCTGATTTTAATTTAGCACTGAAAGGAGTATTGGGGAATGAAAGGAAACCCATACCAATCTAGCCCCTTAAAGGCACAATAATTAAACATAATTGAATAAAAAATATCTTTACAGTGCTCAAATAATTTCTGTTTTTCACCTTTTCACATTGCATTCACAGTGTTCTTAGAAATTTGCTGTTAACAGGGTTGTTAGTACAGGTCCCTCATCTTTAAGATACACTGCCAAAAGGAAGACTGTAAAACAAAAGAAGAGACTTAAGTGCTGATCACATTGTGCATCTTGCAGGCCTCCTGTGACTATGGGCAAACATGTGTATCTTTGGTGGCGAAGGGGGTGGAGCTGGTAAAGTGGGCAAATGTGCAAAGTCCACCTGAATGTCTTTGCTCCATACCAATGCAGTACATGTCACAATAAAGGCATCATCGAAATTTGATTAAATTTTATTTTGATTTTACGCAGACTCTTAGTCCAGAGATACACCAAAACACACCTTTAACAGAATATTTATAGCAAACAGCTGTACCAGCATCTCCACAGTTCTGACTGGTACCTCTTAGCACGGAGTTTGACATTAATCAGGCTCATGATAATACTGTTCTCACAGCCATTAAGGCAACAGATGAGTCTGTGCATTAAACAGTGCATGTTTTATTTATTCTTGTGGGGGTTTCTTGAGTTTTATTTACCAGTCTTTACTATTATATGTTCTGTACATTTCTGCCATTTTTGTCCATGTTAAATTAGAATTAATTACTAGCTTTTTGTACCTGAGTTGATGTGTGATAAATCAAGAATGCACCTGCTGAACTATAGATCTGCTCTCTGAAATAACTGTGACCGATAACATTTGAGGACAAAGGTAGCAGCTTCAGTCCACAGAAGCTTCTCTGCTCAATATCAACCAGTATTACAGTTGGCATTTCAACTGCATATTTATAATCTTAGTTTCTGTTATACAGCATTTACTGTGTGTTGTAAGATTAGATCCATTTATGTTATCTTTAAGGAAACATGTTCATTTTGTTAGAGCTCCTCCCAAAGGCAAATGGGCCATTTGTAACCCTTTCATAAAAGTCTTTTCCTGGATGTACAGGTGAATGTACAACCTGTTAACCTGTATTCTTTATTTACTTAAATCAATTAATAATTATTATTTTCTTAATATGTGGTTTTGTTTTTGTTGTCTTTTGTTGTCTGCAGATTGCACAAACAAAGCCTTCAGACCCTCCCAAACCAAGGGAGGGAGAAGGTATGACATTAAATCCTAATTTAAACACAAAAATCTGTTTGTACCATTTGTAGCGTTTTTAGAGGGCACTGTTTGGAGTATTCCCAATCAAACCTGTGTCATTTGTGTATTTTCCCTTCAGTGCGCCGGTGGCTGGAGGTGTACTCACGGAGTGGCTGTGAGCCACGGGACACTTTGGTGGAGGTTTGGCGGGAATTTCCAGAGGAGATGCACCATCTTTTTGTCCCGTCTTGTGTGTCGCTACAGCGGTGTGGAGGCTGCTGTGCTGATGAAGCCTGGGAGTGTGTGCCCTCACACTCACACTCACTGACCATGGAGGTATAAACATACACTCACTTTTAGATTTTTTTGCGTCTCAAAAATATTAGACAACTCTTCAGAGGCCAGAGTATTTTCCCAAATGACTGTTACAGAGTGCACTTGAATGGCTCTCGTGCAATAGTGTCTGATATTGCATGATCCAATAGCTACAGCTGTGTTTGCAGCATGCACTTAAAATATCTTAACAATCTGTGCTTGTATTTAGCGTCTCTTTTGTGTGCAGCTGATGAGGACCTCCTTCATGAACCATGAGTTTGTTGAGCTGCCGTTCGTGGAGCACAGCAAGTGTGAGTGCAGGTAACAGCTTTTTCTTATGTTGTAACAAACTGTATCCTCATTTCACTGCTTAACATATCTATGCATTTTATACATGTACAGAATGAAACAGCTCCAGACAACACCGACCACAAGGTAAAACAATCCTTGTAACTATGTATTTTTAAAATATTTTTAAACATAGAAATGGTGGACCTTTGTTGTTCTCCTATCACACTATAACATCTTCATGTTTGTGTCTGTGTTTCCTGTTAGGACTCTACATAAATAACGCATTGCTATGTAGCAGCAGTCCCTGTGGGTTTTACTTATACAACTGAGTTTTTCTATACTTCTGTGTACATACAGTGTGACCCACAACAAATAGTTAAGTTTGCTTAGTCTTTGTGTAAATATTTGTATTATTTGTTATGGTATGGGAATGAGAGTGCAACTCTCTCTCAGAATCCCTTGGGATGACCCACATCCTGTTGTCACCATAGTGATGATTTTTATCTATGCTGCCATGTGCTCTTTTAGAGACTGTCAAAGCAGAGTCATGTACAGAGTTGTGACAACAATTTATGTTCCAAAAAAGAGATTATATTGCTTTCCATAATAAAGTATGCATTGGTTTATGGATTAAGCATTGTACATTTGATATCAGATCCCGCAAGAAATCGATAAGAAGACACAAGAAAAAGTGGAGGGAAAAGTCCAAACAAAAGGCAACAGAATCCCCCAGAGCTGAGTAAGTTAAACATGTCCAAGATTCAATGGTGTTTGACAGATATATTCAATTCACTTCAATTCTGTAAAATGAATTAGTTTATTATTAGTGCTAAATAATTTTAAAGAAGCCAACCACACAAAAAGACAAAAATGAACAAATGTTGTGTTGCTGCACCTTCAATGACATAATCACTGATGTCAAATATTATTCAAAACCTCATCCAAACTCCTTAGGTGTGCTACATCTAACCAGGATTATAAAGCAAGCAATTAGCATTTCTCTTTAAAGCTACCTTTAGTCTGGCCATTCTGGCCCTGCTGTATTCTTACATAACACCACTAGATGCTATCTGCATTACTGCTGTCTGATACTGTGCCAGATTTGGTCAGAAGATTTAACAGAAGAAGATCAGAGACCACAAGTGAGCCTGAACAAAGGCTAATAAATACATACAGTACATTTCAAATATTTGTCTCTACATAATGTATACAGTTATTTTAGGGGGAAAAAATCCTAAATCTTGTGGTAAATGAGACAAAAAAAAAAATTGTCTTCTGCAGGTCTTTTAGTTCATATCTGTTAGTCAATATTCAAGCCTCAAGGCCAGAGGTGGCTCTGTATGGGGTGCACCCATGCAGCACCCATCCATCACTCAGAACTGGCTTTATTCAGGTTCTGGCAAGGGTAAAATCTGTGTAATTTGCCCCAAATGCCACCTCTTCTGTGTATGCCAGCAGCAGGCGTGGTCATCAGGAGTTGAACAAAGATGGGACCGCTCTGGCTCATTAAGTAACTTCATTAAGATCTGCTGCCATCAAGAAGTTCTGGAATCAGCTCCACTTAACAGGCCAACTGACAGACAACTTTCTCATACCAAGGAAACGATTGTAGTTGCAGTAATAGGTATAAGAAGGAAAAAGATAACTTTTTTAAAGCATTTAACATTATTACTTGTAATCTGCAAAAAACTACAACAGGAGTTGCAGGTGTCATTTGTGCATGCATCTTGTTCATACCTGTGATTATTTCAGTTCTCAAATTGCTTCTGTTAAGGAGTTTACATCTTCCTTATTCTACTCCAGCAAATGCCGACCTAGTTCCATCTTGGCATTTTTATACTTACATGACATGATTAACTGGGCCTAGAAATGCCTATTCACACAAATTACAGATGAAATGCCAAAGCCATTTGAAAAAGGTAAATGCTACAAAACTACAATCTTCAGTCTAGTTTTAGTCATAGGATCAACGTGTGTCAGGCTCACAATGCTTTCTGATTTAATAATTGGCTTCAGAACCACAACATCAAATGAAAACTTCAACTTGTAAATTGTAATTTAGACATAGATAACATGTTATAAGGCAAATCAATTTTGATTTTCAACATGTTTACATGTTCATATGATTTTATGAAATACCTTTAAAGGCAAAGTAACGTTATTTTACAATCTGAGCATTCTTTCGGTAATAAAACAAGTCGTTTGACTCACCCATATCACGTTCGTGTCATTTGGAGCTGTTTGAAGAAAGTTATGTTGTAGCGTAACCATTAGCATTTGTTTTCAGGGCATTACTTTGCGGTCTCCAAATAACACAAACTTTAGCACTTTTCAAATCATAGAAGTCCGATGTCTTAATGTAAGAAATCGTTTGAAGCAAAAGTGGCCTGTAATCCGAGATTTATCCATAGTTTTCAGCTTTGCGTTTCATGTTTGGGGCCCAGGCGCAGTCCGCGCATGCGCACTGGCGTCCTCATCTACTCGAAACTATGGCTAAATCTCGGATTACAGGCCACTTTTGCTTCAAACGATTTCTTACATTAAGACATCGGGCTTCTATGATTTGAAAAGTGCTAAAGTTTGTGTTATTTGGACACCGCAAAGTAATGCCCCGAGCAAATGATACAGCACCATGTTAAAAGATACGGGATCATTAGTAGAACAGAACGGCTCAACATAAGTTCTGCGATACTGCTCCAATTGACAGAAAAATGCTATGGGTGAGTAAAACTACTTGTTTTATTGCCGAAAGAAGGCTCAGATTGTAAAAAAACGTTAATTTGCCTTTAAGCAAAATACTAGGTCATGGGTGTCTGACCATTATGATATTTTGTCTATTCAGGACCACATTACCCCGTACCCTGTTAACACCATTGCCAGCTACTTCTCGCACTCCTGTCCCAACACTGGCTCCTGTGTCTGGTTCACACTGCAGTCCATGCAGAGGACGAAAGTGGACACTTGATTTGACATCCTGTGAGTGTTCTTGCAAAATCAACCCAGAGAACTGTCGAAAAGGCCTCTCACTCAATCCCCACCGCTGCAGGTCAGAGACTGTGAAATGGTGTGAGCCATCTACACCACTTTAATCCAACTACAAAATGTCTTCTCCATTTTTTTTTTAGGTGTGAAGCTATGAGGACGTGATGAAGACATTTGATACCTCATGATGTATCCATACGATTCAGTTTTGTGTTCAGAGGCATGCAAAAAGCCAAGCATAGCAGTGGAATAGATAAATGTCATTGTGGTCATAGACATCTTGCCTCTTGTTGATCCACATTTACATTGTGTTTAGTGAGCCACATCCAACAAGTGGAAAAGGCCAGCAGGAATTTATTAGTGACAAAAACAGTAATGGTAACAATAGTAACAGATCTGTCACGGAAATCATTAGTTGTACTATAGTGACACAGAACATACATGTATGGATGTTGGTTTACAGTTAAATTAGAGGCAGACTTGTGAAACAAAACTGAACTACAGACGGGTTGGAGTTGGATGCTCTAAAATGGGACATGAGCCATGCCCAAGCAGCACCCCAGCATGCACAAAGCTATAGTCCAACTGAATACATGTATGCAGTGATCTGTGTGGTCCCTGTGCTGAAAGACCCCGATGGGATTTCCCTGCAGCCATTTGCTCTCATTCACAGTGTATGACCACAGGCTGGATCCCCAAGCTGCTTTCCATCATTTGTTTAATTTGAGCCTTTTGTCTTCATCTTTCCTTGGGTCTTCAATTGAAAGCACTGCTTTACCTCACTTTGCCTCCCTTTGCTTTGCAATCCGGCAGTGAGGAGAATGACAATAATGAGGCCTGGCCGCTTTCCACAGCTTCACACAAACATTTCACACTTATACGAGTCTCTGTGCAGAGAATCATTCATGTAAATGCTCACATAAGCAGCGGGCTGTTAATACAGGTAGCTTTTGAGTTCAACACACTAAGTGTGCATGTTTTACACTTTCAGTTTACTCTCTGTTAGTGGAGAGACTACTGTTTTATATATTTTATATAGTTTTGTTGAGATAATTTTATACCTAGCTGAAAGTGTCTTTTTGTTTGGATTCATCTGTAATCCATATGCACACGAATCACTTTGGGTGGTCAGCTCTGTATATTCTGGGCATCTAAAAGCGACACAAATGTATTGAATTTAAATGAATTTAAAAGTAAACAAATGGTTGTGTTTGTGCCCATAACAATTTCAGCTAATGGCCATTTATTCACTGAAAGGGCAACGTGGCTTTTGATATTCCAACCGAACAGGCCCGGATCTAGACTGCACAGATTGGGGGAACATTTCAAAATTTTGGTGGGGCATAGTGTGAAGTTTCATGTGGAACATTTTTCTTCTAATGCATGCACGCGCGCGTGTGCGCACGCACACACACCGAGAACTGGCGCACATGGGCCGGACAGCAGGCTGCTTCCACTGCGCTACCCGCCCCGTGGAGCATGCTCCGTGGCTGCACGTGAGGACCGACCCCGGGGTCACGATGGAGCTCTGAGGCTGAAGTGGCACACAAAGCCCGGAGCGGAGGAGCAACGTGCAGCACGTGTGTTCATGCAGACAGTGGGACGCGAAACGGACCACTAGCGGCAAAATGAGCGCGTTGTGCTCGGGTAAGCGGCTTGGCGAATCAGAAGTCGTGGCATTTTGGCGGAGCAAACAAGAAAACGTGAGAGGCAGGTTGAAATGACATCAAATACAGATGACCAATTGGGTGGGCAGGAGAACATTTTGGGTGGGCATTGCCCACCCCTGCCCACTTCTAGATCCGGCCTCGCAACCGAATCTCATGATTTAAATCCATGCTGTTCCATGAATGCTTGGCTTCAGTTTGAGAGAAGTCCTTTCTTCTGAGCACTTAAGAATAAACCTGTCAATCAGTGGATGAGTCTGCTTAATGTCTGTACATCGTCCCTGAACATTTGGCTGATCTGCGAGGTTCAAAACATATATTTTAAAACTATTTTCAACCTTTCAGTATTTACAGCTAAACAAATGAATGCAGTGCTGAATGATGTGGTCTGACTGCTGTGTAGAAAAAAGGTTTCAATGGCTGTACTAAGCTATATTTAATTATATCCTAAATTTGTATTTATGAGATGGCTCAGTGTTAGTTAATCCTTTCGATCAGTGTTTCAATCACTACCTCTAATCAGTCAAGAAAAGGCCAAGTGTTACAACATTTCTGTATAAGCTTCCACTTGCGTTGAAAATTTTGTTTGACTTAAATTCCATTCAGTGTTGTTCTTTAGTTTTTTCATAATTTCTTTCTTTAAAGCAAAGCATTGATAAATAACAAGTGATTAGACATTGTAAATGTAGAAAAGAGGCTGCAAACAGAAGCTCACAATACCTGTACAATTCATGTACCTGTACAATTCATCTTACAAATGATGTCTTCAAATGACTGTGCCCAGGGGTAAGCTCAAACTAAAACTGCACTTAATGAGCTTGTGATAATAACTCACTTTAGCATCTAAAACGACTTATTAGTCTTCACATGTAAATATAAGAACACACATGGCTCCTAGGCTTGTGACTGATTTTTGGAATATATTTTAAAATGTGTTTTTGTCTGGAGCTTTAGAACACAACAGCTTCCAAATGTACATCTCACGTGAACCTGCACATTGTGTACTCCAATACAGTATCATTGGAGGTCTCATTGTAGCTGCATGTAGGACATCCTGCTGCTTAACATGCCAGATATTCTCTGTAGTATATCAACAGGTGTACTGGGGTCTTATTTATAAAGTGTGTGTATTTACAAAATGTTATGTACGTAACTTTTCACATTGCATTTGTAATCTATAAAAAAAGAACTTTATATAGAAACGAGAGGTCTGGTCCAAAAATTCAGAACTTTGCATGTCCAGGCTTTCAGAGAAGAAGCAGAAGGCAAGCTGAGACTAGAAATGAGCAAGATGGTGGAAATTTGTGTTTTGTCTGCACTTATACATGTATACACTGAGAAATTAGCCTGAAGTTTTATAAATGAAACCCCTGGTCACTTCCTACATTTCCCCTGATATTGTATTAAGGTAAAACTGTAAATTTGCTGCTATACCATTTGTGCCCTATATGTTATAGAAAATTACAGGTTGATGGTGTATTAGCATTTACAACCACTTAAGTCCATATTGTGTAAAAGTCAATGTCACATTTATTGAAAAAGATACCAGTGATGTTACATTTTTTAATGAAAAGTGTCCTATTTTTTATATAAATTTGTCAATTATTTGTTGGGGGTTGTGGTGATGGTTATTTATGCACTCATGCACCTTCTAAATTGAATTAAGGTGATAAGCAGATATTTTTATATAGTGGCCCCATTGTCATCTGTGGGAGGTTGTGTGATGAGACAAAATGTTGGTCCTTGTCCTCCTCATGTCTGAATTGCTGAGTCACATTTTGGTACACGTTCAGAATGTGGCAAAATAGGAAATGTACAAGTACTAAAAACACGGTCTTCTATTGTGTCATTTTAGTACTTGTTTTAGTTACTAAAAATGCCATGAACATTAAATTACTTTTGGCAATTTATCTTGACTCTTGCCTCTAAAAAATCAGAGAGGTAGAGTAGAAGGCAGAACAGGAGAGCAGCCAAACTAGCTGTCTAGAGGGGCATTACGCCAGCACTAAATATAACTGTAAGATTAAGCAGACAGTTGGAGAGAAATGGAAAAAGGACAATGTGAGTGAGGCATCAGGATGGTGATGGGAGAATAATGCCGTACTCTAATGTCTGTTAACATTAGGTATACTAAGCTTTGATGAAAGGGAATTTGTTTGCTATAGATGCAGCTAAATTATTTGTGTGATGCACGTGCTTCAATAATTTTTCTTCAGGCTGGCCAAGTTCCCTTTCCAAATTGATCTGTGCATATGTGTCAATGCCCAGTGCTTCCTGTATTTTTCCCTCATTGTGTTCTGTGCTTTCAGAGTGATGTTATTCAAATACAGAAGTTTCCTCCCTGCTTTTGTAGCAGCAGCTGTGAAAAGCAGACTAGTCTCTAAACAATGTTGTGAGATGCTATCATCTTGTAGAATTATTATAGCCAAATAAAATAAAAAATTATGGGCACATCACACTTTTAAGCACTGAGCAACTTTTGGCAGGATATTGGAATTAACAATTCTGTCAACTAAGGTATCCAGTCGAAAGCCTAACTAACTTAATTTAGATCAATATCATTATTACATTATTACAAACTTAAGAATTATATTTTATTGTGATTTTTAATTTAGTCTAAGTGTGTTTGGTAGAGATAACTGGCCAAATTGTGTGGTGCTTGGATAGGACATGATGGCACATGTTTAAGGATGAGGGCTCTGTGGGTGTTATCTCTGTGTCAATTATTCATCCATGCTCGGCTCCTTAAAGTTTTGTTATGCAATGCAGTAAACTGTTTTTTAATAGGACAGAAATGTAAAAACTGACTTCCATGAGTTTCTAAACCATGTTATAATAGTGTTCCATATTCAGTTGCTCATATTTGTATTTTGGTTGATTCATGCATGTTTGCATAATCCTGCATTGTCATTTGACTGATTATTTAAAAATTATGCCTCCTGGTCATATATAGGCCTACATATATACAGTTCAGAAAGGTTACATATCAATTTTTCAGCAACAAAATTACCTACATAAAAATTAGCTGGACCTATTTGTTATTAAGCTATTTTAGATCCACACTACAGTTTACAGTGAACAAAATGGAAAATAATGATCTATGTTAGTTTAGTTTAATACTAAATACCTGAGGGAAAAAAAAAACATACATGTCTTCCTTAAGCATTGCTAATGTAAACAACAATTATAAAAAAACAAAGCTTGAATGATATTAAAGGTGCACTATATAACGTTTCTGGTAGGGGGTCTACCATCTGCTTTTCTCCATGAGGATCTTAATGCTGTGCCAGGAATGTTCCACAATATTACATAAAACATTCATGCATTCATTACTACTATATCATTTTCTAATTACTATGAAATAGCCCACCTTTTTTGGACATCTGTGAATATGTATTTATTTATTATGTTGCACTGCTTTCAGATTTTAGATCTTAGATTTTAGTTTTAGATTTAGATTTTTGTCTTAGATAGTTTTTGTTGTGTTTTGTCTTTATATTGTATTTTGTACACTGTCTTTTTTTGCACTACTTGGCCAGAGAGAAACGAAATTTCGATTCACTGTATGTTGAACACATATGGCAGAATTGACAATAAAGCTGACTTTGGTCTTTTGTAATTGGATTATTGCTGACCTGTACCAAGCTTTGGCAATATCACCAGCTTATCTCTCATAGAGATCAAGTTTAATGCAATACTGTGAAACATTACAGACATGGAAACAAGTAACTGGAGGGCCTTCCAGGAAAAAAATGACATAGCCTAGTGACTCTTGAATATGTGAACCTTTTACATTTACTATTTTACATTTCAAAATCAATAGAAGCATGTGATATCATCTGTGACTCCCTCCCCGACACCCTGGACCCCCTGCAGTTTGCATATAGAGCAAAGAGGTCTACAGACGACACTATTGCTCTAGCAGTCCACACCTCTCTCAGTCATCTGGAGAGAGGAAACACATATGTGAGAATGCTCTTCATTGACTACAGCTCAGCATTCAATACCATAACCCCCCCCCCTCCCAAACTGGTCTCTAAGCTCACCGCCCTGGGCCTGGGGACGTCCATCTGCTGCTGGATATGGGACTTCCTCACTAACAGGCCACAGGCGCTGAGGATCGGCAGCCACATCTCCTCCACACGTGTCCTCAGCACTGGGGCACCCCAGGGCTGTGTTCTCAGCCCTCTCCTGTACTCCCTGTTCACCTACAACTGTACCGCCAGGCACAGCTCCAACATCATCCTCAAGTTTGCTGATGACACCACCATCCTAGGCCTCATCACCAACAACGATGAGAGCGCCTACAGAGACGAGGTGAAATCACTGACCAGCTGGGGTCAGGAAAACAACCTCTCTCTGAATGTCAGCAAAACTAAGGAAATGATTGTGGACTTCAGGAGACAGCGTGTAGACCAGCATCCCCCCATCTCCATTAACAACGCTGAGGTGGAGCAGGTCAGCAGTTTTAAGTTCCTTCGGGTACACATCATGGAGGATCTGTCCTGGACACTACATACAGACACTGTGGTTAAGAAAGCCCGACAAAGACTCTACTTCCTGAGGAAGTTGAGGAAGTTTGGTACCAGCATCCTCACAAACTTCTACAGGTGCACCATCGAGAGCCTGCTGATGGACTGCATCACAGTGTGGTATGGGAACTGCACCGCTCAGAGCCGCAAAGCACTACAGAGGGTGGTGCGAGCGGCAGAGGACATCACTGGCAGCAGTCTCCCCTCCATCCAGGACATTTACCACAGCAGGGGTCTGCGTAAGGCACGCAGCATCACTAAGGACCATACTCATCGGGCACAAGGACTCTTCCGTCTGCTACCCTCTGGTAGACGATACAGAAGCCTGCCAGCACGCACAAAAAGACTCAAAGACAGCTATTACCCCCAAGCTGTCAGACTACTGAACTCTGGATAATAGTCTAAATACTGAACTCTCAATAATACTGCACTAAACTACTTTTCATTAGGCATAATATGTTTACTGCTGCTGCTGCTCTATATATGTCACTACCTCACTGTAAACTACTGTTACCTGTGCAATAATCTGTGCAATAACCTATGTGCAATATTTATACCATACTATGTGCAATACGAAATCCACATGCAACACCTATACCACACCATATTATGTGCAATCTGTGAAACACTCTACTTACACCTTATTTGATCTTGATTTAATCCTACCTGCACCTTGTACATTGTACCTTGTATTTTTTATTACATTTTATTACACATTTTATTATATTGTTTATTATATTGTTTACTTCTTCCCCTGCACTTTTGCAACACTTTTTTTTACCATGTACTATTATTGCATGTTATTAGTACTTCTGACTATCTTAGCGAGTCAACGGTTCTTCTGATCCTAAGCATTTCATTGCATTGTTGACCTTGTGTTGATTTTGCATATGACAAATAAACAATCTTGAATCTTGAATCTTGAAAAATCTTGAATAATTTTTCATTCACATTCTCGATTATACAAAATCATTTTATATATGCTGTGGATGAAACTCACAAACAATGACCAAAGTATGGATCTATGTGTTGTTAATATTGTAATTTAGCCCCATAGACTGTATAAAGATTTTATTATATACAGTCTTATGTGTATCCCTGTCGGTAAGTGTGAATATAGCGCCCCCTGTCTCTGTCTCTCAGTAATGATTTCAGTCTCTAAAGTAGACGTGGCAATGACGTAAATGCCGGAAATGACCCGGATCGAAACTTTAACCGTGGGCAGATTACTTTGATTAGAAACATCGAAGAAATACTGAAATGTCTTCTTGTTGTAAGTCTAAATGAAACCCCTTTCGTTTATATGATCATTTAACTAAAAAGGCGTGTATAAGTTGTCGAAAGTATATTTTAAAATGCCGGTTAAACACCCGTTAGCATCCATGAGCTAATAGTAGCCCGTGGTTAGCCGGTAAGGCCACGATCAGCTGAGACACCGACCGAGGCCTTTACACAACAAGACTTTAGATTTAAATTGGATTATGGCTACTGTGATCGAAATTATGAACACATTTTATTTCGTTTTACCAATTTTCAAATACTGCGTAGGTAGAATTGTAGAATTGATTTTCGAGCCTAGGAGTAACTGTGGCTAAAAGTAAACTGTATTTTTGCATTCTGAAATTGTGTTGCGTGTAGATTTGCGAGAATATGTTTTTATTTTCTGTTAATTATTTTCTCTTCTTCCTGCAGTTCTGTGCACACATATGTCAGGGTCCTGTACACTTCCTTGGATTTGAGTGGACTACACATTAGGAGATTTAAATCCCAAACATCATTTGACAGAGGAGGGCTCGTCGGGGTTGGTGGTCTCTGGTGTTGGGTCGGCTTCTGGCCGTGAAACAACGGCAGGATGACGTGCCGTGACCGGACCCTTGAATTTCAGTCGGCCTGTAAATCCCTCCAAGGCAGACAGGTTTGTCTTTAACCCATAAAGTTGGGGTATGTTGCCTGTTATCTTAATTGTTTTAAAGATGACTACTGAACCTTGGTTGCCATTGACCTGCATATTCAGGACGCACAAGTTATGGTCATTCCCAGTATATTATGACCAGGCTATGCCTCATGTTTAGCATTTTCCAAATTCACTTGCTGATCTGTCAAGGCCTTCTAGCACTGTTGAATGATTTTCTGTAAGGGTTTTAGTAGTGAGTGTTATTGCCATAGACAGAGCTGAGGGATAAATAATAAATTGGTAATGTTTATCATAATTGTTATTTTGGAAATATGCTAAATTATAATGTTGGGTACACAGGGTAATCAATACTCAAATGTCTGTAC
Source organism: Paratrypauchen microcephalus (assembly GCA_036785185.1). Classification (NCBI taxonomy): domain Eukaryota; kingdom Metazoa; phylum Chordata; class Actinopteri; order Gobiiformes; family Gobiidae; genus Paratrypauchen; species Paratrypauchen microcephalus. The sequence goes on from JAVJIX010000023.1 coordinate 4,552,596, forward strand.
ACATTCACATCTCTTTCTCTGTCGCACTTTTAAACAGAATGGAGTCCAACCGAGCAAACCAGCCCTCTCTGCCCTCAGACAGCGCAGTGACTTCACGGTCATGGCAAAGTAAGTAGTTTCTTTCTATGCCCTTCACTTGTTTATTGTAGTTTCTTTTTTGTTAGTGCACCAAATTGTACTTGAAATGTATTTTGTACATGCTAGTACTATAAATATTTGGCTAACCTTGCAATTTACTGTATGCAATTACTTTTACAGGAGAATTGGAAAAGACCTGAGTAATACATTTGCCAAACTGGAAAAACTCACTATTTGTACGTCTTGGGCTATTTCTTGGCTTTATATTTTTGTTATCTTTATTATTTGTTTTTATTTAGAAGTTGTGCCTTTCTATTTTAGTGGCAAAAAGAAAGTCGCTGTTTGATGACAAAGCTGTTGAGATTGAAGAGTTAACATATATCATCAAACAAGTAATTATAATATTATATTATTAATTATTAATTAATTATTATGATAATTTAATTGCTAATTAAATGCTATTAATACTTTTTCCTTTTGAAAAGGATATCAACAGTTTGAATAAACAGATAGCACAGCTACAAGACTTGGTGCGGTCTCGAGGAGCTCCAGGGGGGCGGCATATCCAAACACACTCTAATACCATTGTTGTGTCGTTACAGGTAACATTATTTCATTAATGTGAATGTTATACTTAGTTTGTTATTGGTTTGTCTGTATTTGAAATAACATTGTATTATATTTTTTACAGTCCAAACTTGCGTCAATGTCAAATGATTTCAAATCGGTTCTTGAGGTCAGGACAGAGGTAAGAGTGTGTTGATGCCGTTGTAAAACAGGACATTATATTGTATGGTGTGTTCATTTGTGTGTTGTGTTTTATAGAACCTGAAGCAGCAGCGCAGCAGAAGGGAGCAGTTCTCTCAGCCCCCTGCCGCCTCCTCTCCTCTGATGGCCAACAACTTCAGTGAGTCTTTCCTCATGTCTGCCCTCACTCTATCTGTTAATTTAGTTTCATAGTTTTCTCAAGGGTCTTGCGTTAGACACCGTTTAATCACAGCATGCATTTGTAGCTTTACAAGGGCGTGATCAATCTATACATTGTGTGTGTTTGTTTTACACAGTAATATATACAGCATGGTAGTGTTTTTGCTGTCTTGACTCCAAAATGTGACAGATTGTAATGCAATTTAAAAAAAATTATGTTCATGAAAAACATCTCAATAAAATGACATCTGCAGCATACTCATTGTGCTTAATAGACCTTTTTACCAGGCCTTATGCTCAATAACGAAGGCTTGTCACAAAAATGACAAAATAGTCCATATTATTTAAAAATACTGCTCTCAAATATTTGTAAGTAAATATTTTACCATGTAGGTCAAATTGGCCAAATAAATAGTTTGAACACGCCCTTTCGAAAATGTGGCCGTAATATACAGTACAACATGCCTGGCTCCTGCCGGAATCATTTATATTGAATACAAACAGAGACCCTTTGTCTTGTGCTGATCTCAACACTGTCAGTAAAATATTCATGGACTACTTAAATGGTCTTATTTGCAACCATTTTAAGAAAGGCATATCGTCATATGACTTAGAATTAATAATCAAGTAAATCCCACCACACACTATAGGATAACTTAGTGCTTCTCCTTGACTTCAGGGAGGCGTGACTCATCTTTGGGTCTTTATGAGTGATTTTAAACTGCTGCACTCCTGTGTTGATTCTGAGCTGCTCTGTCATATCGTAACCACAAGAAGAATGACAGACACAGAGGTCCAAGATGCAAACTTTATTACTCACCTCTCAAAGTTAAACTGCAGCATTCTCATCCATATTATCCATTAAAATTTGTCTTCTGCAAATATTCACACAGAGTCCACTAAACAATGTTGTTAATCCAGTTTGAAGTGTTCTTTCAAAGGTAAAAAGGCTAAAGAAGTTCCTCACGCTTGTCTGTGAAGAACTACTCTATCCTCATTCCAATCCACACAATGAAGATAGGGGTGAAACTGCTGCAGATTATTAATAAACACTAATTCTACTTCCTGTGTAATTCATCGCCAGTATTTATCTGAACAGTTTTACCACATTTCACAAATAATAATAACACAGTCTTGACTTGCATCAAAATTGCTTCTAAATATCATTTTCATCTTGCGCCGTTTGGCTGACTATTTTTTTCATGGACAGTGTGCACAAATGTTTTCCTGACAGTTTTCATGTCAGCTGTTTTGGACAGCTGCTCAGAATCCTTGTGAATGCTGATTGCTGTATTTGGTCACTTATAATGCAAAAATTAAAAAATATTTTAGGGAGCCGCAAAAAAGGGGCCCAGGAGCCGCATGCAGCTCGCGAGCCGCGCTATGACTACCAGGGCTATGCACCCTCAAAAGGTATTTCCCTGGAACGCTTGACTCTCTCAGTTGGGTTTAATAGCTCCTGTCTGTTCCCGCTGTACTTTCTGCTTTTTCATTTTACCATGAGTTGTTGCACTTAACCTTGTGAAAATATGCTTTGTGTTTGTCTCCCTTCAGAGAGTTCAGTCTTGATGCAGGATGAGTCCAGAAATCTCGGGGATGTGGCCATTGACATGGACTCACAAACCAACCCACTACAGCTGCAGCTCATTGATGAGCAGGTAGGTGTTTAGTTAGTTAGACCTTTTTGATAGTTTAGTTGTTTTATTTTATTTATTTATTTTTTTCTTACAGGACTCCTACATCCAGAGCCGTGCTGACACCATGCAAAACATCGAGAGCACAATTGTGGAGCTGGGCTCCATATTTCAGCAGCTCGCACACATGGTGAAGGAGCAAGAGGAGACCATCCAACGGTCAGTGCCATGTTAAAGATGAGGACCTGAGTACCTAAGCATATGTGTTACAATATTTTTTTTATTTCTTCAGGATTGATGCTAATGTTGAAGACACCCAGCTGAACGTGGAGGGAGCACACACAGAAATCCTTAAATACTTCCAGTCTGTTTCCTCCAACCGCTGGCTCATGATTAAGATCTTTCTGGTCCTCATCGTCTTCTTCATCATCTTTGTGGTCTTCTTTGCTTAAAGAAAATAACAGGCTCAAATTAAACTGGATATAAAAACATGATGGGGAAATATTTGAAGGAGACTTTTGTCATTGTTTTGGGACCAACTCAAATGAACTGACTGGTGTTACGATAAGCCACAGACTTTTAGCAACCAGCGAAGAAAAAGAACTTCAACTCCCAATTACAAAATTGTATATTTTCAGATATTGAGCCAGTGTTGTGTTAAACAATATTTTATGGACAATTTAATTTAACGGTTTGATTCTCCAAACTGTCTTTTATTTAGTTTTTTTCCCTTCTCCAAAATTGAAATGCAAACATTTCTGTTTTCAAAGCCAAATAACTGTGGAGTTGATTCTTGGCTCATCCCTCCCTCTGGAAGTATTCAACCTCTTTTATTTTAGAACATGCCTGCTAAGTAAAGTTTTTGTTTTGCTTTCACTTTAGTTGCCAAATGGGAATAAGCAAACTGTGACCTGTTGGACATTTTAGCTGTGAACCTACTTTGAGGATCACTGGTTGAAACGTTATGGAGAAATATCAGATTTAAAGTACGTTCATGTTGTACAAAATCTATTTTAAACAAAACTTTTTTTTTTTTAATTTATTTTTTTTTTTTTGGCTGGAAGACCTTGTCTTGGATCAGTGTTTGAAAACAGAACTAATGAAGGGGTTTCACTGATTGTGGCTTTCACAATGACATTAGCTGGATTCCCTGGAGGTCACCATTTAGAAGTCTACTGGAATTCTTTTTTTTTTTAAATGGATAAAAAGGACATAGGTTTTACAGCGCTTATTTTCATTTTTAGCCAAATGCCTTGACATAAATGTACACAGTGCAAATCGACAACTGATGTATTGATAAGAAAAAGCATATTAATAAAAGAATAATGGGATACTGGCATTCAAAGCTGAGATTGTCTTGATGTAAGCTGATTAGTTAGCAGAGATATTATTAGCCCAAAAGGCAAATAGTGCTGCTCATCATCAATTATGTAACGGTATATGGAGCACACAAACCTTGAGCTTTTTCTCAAGCACCGGCAGGTGGCTGTATGTTAGTTCATGAGGAATGATTTGCTAGGTAATTGTGTACTGTAAAATTATGTTTTATTGCAAAGAATTCATAACTTCTAATGAAAAGCAGGATTTATTAATATGACAACACTTTGACAAGTCAGAATATGTAAAAATTTATTTAAAAAAATTTAATATGTGCTTTTTCAGTTGTTGATTTTACTACTTTGTTAAACATCTGTTTTTAAATATTAAATGTTTATTTTCTGATAATTTTCTCTAGTTTCTGTGTCCAGGGCCCTGTTTCATGCCTCTGCACTCTGTTCCACTGACGTGATCTTGGGCATGCTTCTGCTCCTGCCCTTTTTGGCCCGTGCCCTGGTGACCTCATCTTCCTCTGTGTCCTCTTCATCAGATCTGCTGCAGATTTTCCCTAGAGCCCCTCAAACCAAATGCCCTATTCTGAACTTAGGGCGAAAACTTACAAACGATAAGCTTTTGGTTCTCTGCTGCTTCTCAAAAAGACATTCTTGCAAATCGTCATTGATTTCGTTCACACATTCACGCAGCACAGACCGAAACATGCAGGGAACTTCATTAACCTCTGGCTCCATTTGTGACACCAGCCTCCTAAACTTACTCAAGCAACACAATAGTGAGAGATAAAGAATGTGTGTAATGTGCAAGCCGTGTTATTAGTAGCCGTCTGGCTACACTGGGACACACTGTGCAGGGCAGAGGTCCTGCAGCTCCAACAGGTCATTGGGGGTTAGCTCATAAGGTTGTGGAGTTTGAGTCAAGGCCAGCCAGCTGAAGTCTGCTGCCGAAAAGGAACTACACTGCCCCTCTTTGATCCTCTCCAGATGGATGCGCTTTATGTGTTTGACCATGGCCTCCAGCTCAAGCATCAGGGTGCTGGTCACCAAATCTTCAGTGCTGCACTGTCTAGGGACCTTTGGCTCAATGGAGAAGACCAGGGAAACATCTGGAAACACATTGCTTTTGGAATGATTTCACCTAATGCATCTCTTACCAGTATAAATGTATTGTATAACAGATAAATACAAGTTCTTTTCTCCAAAAAGAATAGTTAACATGTTTTACTTACTGTTTATGTGAACAGATGGCCTTGGTTCAGTCTGACGAGTTACTGAACAGCATGGATTCCACAGTCAGCAGACTGCTACCTGCCTGCTGTGCTGCCCTCAACGGTCCCTGGCAGACAGTAGACTGGATTGAGAATAAACATAATCCTGTGTTAATTAGGAGTGGCTGACTAGATGAGCCAACCACATGACACAAGTTATTTGTGATGGGTAGACTATAGGATGTTTGCTACAAATGTAACACGTTTTGTCAACAATAGTGGATAGTATCAAGGACATTTTCCACCCTGCCATGGCCATATCAGATGGAGCACAACCAGCAAGCCCACTGCAGCAACAATAATCCTAATAAACTACAGTGTACAGCTCAGAAAAGCACAAGACAGAATTTTGACAAGTATGTCACTAATCCTTTAGCCCATCCCTGATAGGGACATCTACCCACGTGTTTACTCTTTTAAGTTTACTGGTGAGGAAAAAAAGAACTCAACTGCTTTTGATTGTAATAGTCACCAAAGGGATACCATAATGTTTGTAGGCTCTGTTATTTATTTAGCCAATTTTTATTATAAATTTGTATTATAAATTATCTTGTCTTGATTACCTTTAAATTATACTCTTGTGCTGCAGTAACATAATCGTGAATTCATGAAACACACTTCCTAAAGATGGTTGCAGCCTGTCTAGTTCCTGGATTTCCACACCTCTTAGCAGTGAGCTAACAAATCCCAGATTACACACAAATCCAGTGTGTACCTGGAAGAATAGGCACATGTTCTTCCATCGGATGTCACGCACAGAGATCCAAGGAGCGCTCAGGGAGTTAGTGTGTTTGCTCAGACACATTAAAAATTAGGGGGACATTGGCCATGTCCCAATTCCAAGTATTACTAGTCGCAATAGAATAATATTTTTGTCTGTAGGGAACAAGGAGCAGACCACCCGACTCATTAAGATGAGGCGGGACTTGTTCCATTTCGCAGACGGCCATGTGATCCCCGGACTGCACTCGGGCTCAGCGAGTATGCACCGCCTCGACTGCAGACTGAGACCACACTCCGAACCGTGCGGGATTTATGACGATTTATGCAACGGTGGCAGACGAGGGTCCGAAAGGAGGACAAAATGTAAAAAAGGAGGGCACGTGACAGACGGCCGGACAGACAGCTCTAAAACCGGACTGTCCGGACGAATGGTCACCCTAAATACAAAGTATTTTCAGCCACACAAGATGCCATGCCAATCTAAAGCACAGTAGCAGCTTCAGTGCATTTTTTTAACAGTTCCCTTGTCTACCACATGGTGGCGCTATGACATAAGGGCAGTTCATTTGCATAAAAATGTTTCTCTTCATCATATACAAGGCTATACCAAATTTCGTGTGGTTGGCTCAAGTGGTATGCTAACCGTGACCCACTTTGCGTTTAGGGGGCTAAGCTACTGTATTTTCTTGCAGTTCACTTGCCTACCATATGGTGGCGCTATGCCAAACTACCATTTAATTTGCTTGAAAATGTTCATAGTCACAATATAGGGTTCCAGGCTTTTAAACCCTTGCTAAATGAAGTGGTGACACACCTCCTATTGAATTTGGCACTTTCAAATGGTAGCAAAATTCATCAGGCCGCCATTTTGTCATCTTACAAGATATCAAAAATCCCTTCGCAATTTAACATCTCCAATGTCTTGAGCTCATGTACACCAAAATCTGAAAAAATTACACCCATCTGATGTACGGTGTAGGAGGAGTGTTTTAAAATCTATTGTATGTCATATCACACAAAATCGCAATACAAGTCTTCTTATCTCACTTCCTGTTGGGTGTGGCCATGACATTGTAATTACAATTTTGTTCATCTTAGTGAGATACACACCCATACCAACGTTCGTGAGTCTGGCTGAAATGGTATGCCACCCACGATCCTCTGTGTTAAAGTGCTCAATTTCTGTAATTTTCTGACAGTTCACTTGCCTACCACATGGGAGCGCTATGTCAGACTGCCAGTTATTTTGCATTAAAATGTTGGTAGTCCTCCTATACATTATCCTTTGAAGCTTTAGTCCAGAGAACTACTGCAAAATGGATTTGTGACCCATTTCCTGTTTATTTGGGTACATTTAATTAAATACCTAAATTTATGAATCCACCGTGTTGTCATATTACATCACGTTTGAAATTCCTTCGCAATTTAACATCTCCATTTTACCTGGCCAGCCAAATGATATCTCTCTGTATTTGCTATACAGCGCGATACTATTTGGACACCCTCGCTCCCCCGGTTAACAACGGACTCCGCGATTCTGATTCGTTCAAAGATGGTGACGTCAGTGCACCCGCCTTTGCTTCAGCTGTAAAATTGGTCTTAAATGACCTAAAACACATCGATTCCTTAAAACCACAGCAGCTGACAGCTCTAGAGGCCTTTCTTTTCAAAAAAGATGTTTTTGCATCGCTTCCTACCGGCTTGGTTCACGTCGCTGTCCGTTAACTGTTCTCTGATTGGTTCACTTAGCTGTCTGTCTAAGCGCAATGGCAGCGCATTCTGGACCAAGCGTTACCAGACTCGCCGCTGGTACAGCGATGAGTCATGGATTCTTCCAGGCAAATCTCCATTGTCTTGAGCTCATGTACACCAAAAATTACGCCCATCTGAGTTACGGTTCAGGAGGAGTATTTCAAATTCCATTGTAAGTCAAATCACACAAAAGCCCAATTATCTCACTTCCTGTTGGGCGTGGCCCTACCTTTGTATGGACTTTTTTGTTCATCTTACTGAGATACACATCCATACCAAATTTCGTGCGGCTATCTTAAAGGTCCCATAGCATGAAATTTTCAGTTTCTGAGGTTTTTGAATGTTAAAGGGATATGCCACCCCCAGGTCAAATTTGAGCATCTCCCCACAGCCCAGAGACTAAAATAAGTGGTGGAAAGCGTTTTCCTGCTCACCCAGCCATTGTCCGAGTCTGTCACCACTGACCGCCGCGGTATCTGCAGCTCCTCCGCCTTAGACTGGAGTCTAACGTCGCCAGAGAAAGATTTCGGCCAAAAGGAATTAATTTGCTCGATGCGTTTCCCAATTACTTTCTGTGTAGTGCGCATTCATATCGAGTGCAAATAAATGTGCAAATCAACACGGAGAGCTTGACTTGGTCATTTTGGGTGGGAACTATTTTCCAGTGCGGAAGAATAAAGCCAAATCACGCACCATGTTGTGCAACAGGGGAACTCCCTTCCCGGTGCATAACTGGGATTCCCCTGGCAGCGTGCTGCGTGATTTGGCTTTATTCTTCCGCACTGGAAAATAGTTCCCACCCAAAATGACCAAGTCAAGCTCTCCGTGTTGATTTGCACATTTATTTGCACTCGATATGAATGCGCACTACACAGAAAGTAATTGGGAAACGCATCGAGCAAATTAATTCCTTTTGGCCGAAATCTTTCTCTGGCGACGTTAGACTCCAGTCTAAGGCGGAGGAGCTGCAGATACCGCGGCGGTCAGTGGCGACAGACTCGGACAATGGCTGGGTGAGCAGGAAAACGCTTTCCACGACTTATTTTAGTCTCTGGACTGTGGGGAGATGCCCAAATTTGACCTGGGGGTGGCATATCCCTTTAATGTGAGCTCCCCTACCCTGTTTACCCCCCCCCCCCCCTCCCATGGATAAAAGTTACGAAATGTCTAAACTGAGCATTTGCGGTCCTTTTCTGCATTTGAAAAAAACACAGCTCAAACGGGTGATTCTGAACAAGGAAACTTTCTGACGTCACATCGAAAAATGCAGCTCCACCCCCCGTCTGGAGGTCTGCCCATCGTCTCTGTAAATCATACCCAGAGAGTTTGGACCGCGAATGAGCTACGCAATGCGAAATGCATTTTTTTATTTGCCTGGAGGCACGTGCGAGTGTTTCTAGGCTCGGAAGTCCTTTACCCAACCCTCTGGACCTCTGAAACAGCAGTGTTGTTCAGAGATATTTTCTGACTCTGACTGTGTACATGTGTCTTTCTCATGCACTGAGTCTTGATTTTGAAGAAGGATTCATTTACAGTATTAGGGAACCATTAAGGCACCATATAAAAGTATCAAGAAGTACCATGTCATGGGATCTTTAAACGGTATGCCAGCCCCGGCTTAAATTGCGTTAGGGGGCGCTAGCGAGCTCCTGGGTCTTTTTGTGGTCGTACTGGCCGCACTTTGTGATGCCAGTGCAAAGTTACATTCGTTTTCAAGCATGGGAACATGCTCAAAATGGCCCCAGCGTGTGTGAAGAAGAACAACAACAATAATAATAATAATAATAATAATAATAATAATAATAATAATTATTATTATTATTATTATTATTATTATCAAGTGAGTTTGGTTTACCCTGTCAAAAACATATTAATAATAATAATAATAATTATTATTATTATTATTATTATTATTATTATTATTATTATTATTATTATTATTATTATTATTATTATTATTATTATTATTATTATTATTATTATGTTTTTGACAGGGTAAACCAAACTCACTTGATAATTCCGAATTTAGGACAGCAAACACACATTAAAGTTGGAACGAACACCTCATGTGAACGTGTCGAAAGGAGTTTTGTCAGCAGTTTGTCGATAGGGGTCATCAGAGGGTTGTGTCCCTGAGCCAAAACAAAACGCATCCAGCTGCCGTGGTCTACGTCACTGCCCTCCGCCCAGCCTCGTGCCACTCGGTTTTGTTGTCTGTCAGCAGCTGCACGAGACTAGGACAGTCCTTATCAGTCTATTCTCTTATATGTTATCGCTCTGGAATAGACGTATTTAGTTTTTTTGTTGTAAAAGCGGAGGGGATCGCGCCCAAATTCCGTCTATGCATTCTGTCAGCTCTCGGTGATTGGCGCCTTTTGTGTCCGCCTCAAGTGAATGGTGAGTGCCGATGACTCCTGCGGGGTGGTTAGCCCTTAGCTATGAGGCTAAGTGAGTGCCATTACTAATATATGACCAGCAGGAACACAAAGCAAACTGTTTATGCTCTTTAGTGACAGTAACACGTGGTCGGTCGGATTGTTAATAGCTCTACACTTCTGTTCAACACGATGATCTGAAATGTGCTGTTTAAGTTGTCACTCTGACACTCGTGATCACATATTTGGGTACATGTCATCCACCTTTCTGTATGTCATTAAACCAGTTCAGTTTATGAATGTGGGTAATGTGGGCAAGTTGTCAAATCAGTTTTATCTTTTCTTTTGTTGAGACACCGAATCAGTCATTAGTTAAATCTTCCTTGTATTTTTTCAAGTCTATTAGGAGGCTTCATCTCGTTTTTTATTTGTTGCAAATATAAATGGGAACAACAATTTATAAACTGAATAAAAAGGATATTGTTATGGCCAGCCCTAATAGTTAAATTCGTTTGTGGATATTTGACATCATATCTGGATTCCTGTCAGTTGTTTACAGTCTGCGGTTGTTACACAGTTGTGAATTTGTGTTACTTTGTGTGGCTCCTCAGAAATTGAATGGACTTTGAAAGGACTTTGAGTCTGAGACTTGACATGGTATTGGGACCACAGTAGCACAATATGTAAAAAAAAAAAAATTGGTTGATATGTGAATCCAGAAATGTTGCATGTTGTTCCTTTTATAACAATACCAGACGTCTGTTTGGTTGGAAAAACACATTAGTTCACAGTTTCCATTTGGTGAGGAGCTGCTCCTCTCCTGGTTACTGAAGCCTTAGCAACAGTAACTTCAGGGGAAGCTAGACATAAACCTAATTAAAACGTAGATGTTTCCTCAAACGTGAGGTTAAAATGCTTGTATGAAATCTTGTTTTTTAGGCCAGGTGAAATGAGCTGGGCAGAGGAGGACTGGACAGTGGGTCTGTCTGGAAAAGTTCTACAGAAAGTAAAGGAGCTGCAGGTTCATCATGAGCGATTGTCCAGAGAGAACAAGCAGAAACAGCTACTGCTGGACAACATACAAACCAGCCTTGACAAACAGACTGCCAAGGTTAAATATAATGGTACAACTGTCTATAAGAAATGCTAAATTAATAGATTCTTTCACTGTTATAGTATGAAGAAGTGCGTGTGGAGCTTCAATCATCACACAGGGAGCTCCAAAGAGTCCAGGAGGAAGCGAAGGTCGCAGTAACCAGCAAAGAGCGCCTCTCTCAGGATCTCCAAAGCAAACAAGCGCAAGTTTGTTCTTTAGAGGGCCAGTTGGACGCTGCACGCACTCTCACCAATAAACTCACACAGGAAGTGAAGAGGTTAGGGACTATAAAAGTACAAATGCACAAAGTACAGACTTTTTCTGTTTATGCTTGTTTTTGCAGCAGCTTTGCACAGTGCTGATTCTTGTAACATGATTGTGTCAGTATATGGATTACTGCATTACGGTCACAAGCTCTTCTTTTACAGGTTAGAGGCTGAACTTGAAAAGCTACAGAACAGCAGCAGGTCCTCAGACACAACACTCTTCTCAACTCCCTGCTGGACCACCTCGCCCTGGGAACTCGGTGGTATGGTTTTCTAACTCTGTGACCCCTGATTTCTTCACTCGTATCTCTCATGCACAGTGGAAAAACAAACAGACAAGTAGTGTAAGCACTGAGTTAAAAAAAGGTCCTTCAGTCTGTTCCCAACTCTGTGATAGCTGCCTGGCTGTCTTTCTCTTTTTGCCCTGCTCTCGTTTAGCTCTGGTCACTCAGATCCTGTCCACTGTCATCGCCACATGTTGTGTTTTTGTCCTTTAGGGAGTAGAAAGGAAGAGCGCCATGGCAACAGAGAAGAAGGGAAAACTCAAGGACTTCATGTTCGAGTAGGTACCACAATTATTATTTATATTGGTTTGTTAATGATATTTAATGCTGAGATGTTTAGCCTTAACTTAAGATTTATTTAGTTAGATGGAAGTCTGACCTCCCTGATGTGTGTTTTTATCATAATAAATGCACCTATCTTGATATGTAATTATTAAGTTGAATCAAAAACATCTTAAAATATTAGTACTCTATGAATGTGCAGACATTGCTCTAACATTGACCACACTTGATGTCATATAATATAGATTTGATCTTTGAAATGGAGATATGGTTAAAGTGCATATGACAGGTTAGTCTATACTTGTCACTAAGTAGTAGTTATAAGGGTTGATTCTTGCTCAGACCAGTGTTTACTGTTGTTTTGTCCTTGGGCAAGACATTTCACACACCTTGCTTAGTGTGTATGCAGTGTGTGCTGAAGTGGCCCGTAATTTTACCCCATGATAGAGAAGTAGCTTGACACCACTGGCAATAGATTGGATGAATAATGCATTGTAAGCGTTGAGAGTATCTTGAAAGATGCTATAAAGATCCAAGGCATTATTGAAATATAATATGATATATGTGTGTACATGTAGAGTTTTGGTGAATATGTGTATGTGTACAGTTTTGGTGAAGCTTCCTGGTTGGAAATGGGTGGATGTGACATAACATGTCTATACTACTAGCACTAGCAACTTTATCATTAATAAAAAAAAAAAAAAATCATAAAAGTAAAAAAATAAAAGTGTACAATTCAAGTTATGTAATCTTTAAGTAACAGTATATTTGAATAATGCATTGTAGTTCAAAAACCCAACCCAACCAAGTTTTTGTCTCTTATCTCAATGTCACCAGCGCCTGCAGTTTTCAGATATGTCCTCTGGCTCATTGCCAAGGGAACAGCCCAGCAGTGCTCACCACCGCCAAACGTCTGACGTTTTCTCCACTCCCGCCGCTGCGTTTCCCTGGGAACGGGATGATGCTAAACCCATAATCAGGAGACCCTCTCCTATGTCTCCAAAGACCCCATACAGTGATGCTTTAAGTCAAAGCCAGCTGGAGCAGAACCTCTGTGTGAAGACAAACGGCTCAAATGACTCCAATACTGAATGTAAGTAGGTTTGAAATAAAGTAAACATAGAACTTGTGGTTTCACTTGCACAAGCAAAAAGTAGAATATATATTGCACTGTAAAAAGTTCACCTCCCAGCATAGCTTGTCACGTGTGTTGCCACATGTGTTAAATTTTTTAAAACCGTATTATAACAGCATATCCAACAATGTTGAGGCCTGTGCTTGTAATACTCTGAAAAAGGCACCTTTTACATGGTATGGTTATGTTAATGGTAATGGTAATAATTATTTTTGACAGCTTTAGCAAATCCTCACGTTGAACAATGTAAAATAAATTTGCTGTTGAGCAAGACATTTCTCCTGTCTAATCACCACTGATAAGAGTATAGACTAGAGGAATGCGAGGACTGTAGCACAAACATTGTGAATTACATAAGGGCTTGTAAAGAAATTTCTTAAAAGCCAAGGCCTTTTCTCAAATGCTCCAACAGTTTGCCAAACAGTCACCATACTCTTGGTTGAGGACATATTAAATGGTTTGCCATCCCTTGGTTTACAAGATATGTCAAATGTAACACCCCATACACACAATTGGATCGCTTTTGGACTTGGAGATCTGTGTTTATGCAAGCCTTTAAAAGCAATGTTGCGCAAAATCATAGCTGCTGTTTTGCAATCAGTCGAACATTATAGATTGACGCCATAACACACTACTGTGGTGACTACAGGGCTGGCTGAAAAACTATTTTGAATCCATTCTTCTTTTTCAAAATAATGAAAATAATGATTGAGATCTAATTAGTAGCTGCTGCATTACTTCAAGGCAGTACTTCATAATTCTTATTTCTGTATGTCTACATTAGCATTTGTGTCTGAACTTCGAAGCCACTTGACTGATTTGGAGGAGGAACTGCGAGGAAAAGTGCAGACAATAAACACAATCCAAAATGAAGTATCACAAAATAAGAAGGAGCTTGCTGCAAAAGAAATCGGCTTGCAGAGACTCCGAGATGAACTTACTGTGGCTCATACACGCATGACTCAGGAAGGAGAACGGGTGAGAAATTTATGCATGCTTTGTTTGCAAAAAGTCTAAACACATAAATGTCCAACTTGTTTGATCATATTACTAGAAATGTTAATTATCATAGGTTATCGAACTAACCACCCCACAAAGTCACCACATGATTGATATTAATTTGGCCATCCTTCCTCAATAAAACAATACCTGGTTACAGAATGTTGTGATGTCATCTTGAACCCAAACTATTCCAAACTAGGGTCACTGATATTGTTTTGTTATTGTTTCATTTCATTAATAATTTATTTTAATCAAAGTCAGCAGTTTATCTGAGTTCATCACATGCTGAAGTGTCACTGTACATTCAGTCCCTGCACTCTGAATAAAAACCTTGCTCCACTAATAACATGAATAAACTTGTGTAATAATAAACCTTGATTTCATCATTTGGCAGTCTTCCTTTTTTGATGATTATTACAAATACCAATTAGTAAAATTAATTAGATTTTTAGCCCTTCAGTAAATGTATGTTTTTTTTTCTTTTATCTAGCGATTTTATATTAGAGCTGTTGTAGATCTAGACATTAAAATATTCTAAAAAATATTAAGAAAAATATTCTTGAAAGGTAATGTACTTAAATTAGTTATTAATTGATACTAGTTACTATCAAGTAGTGTCTGGTTATAGATTACTTTGATTCTTTATTTCATATATGCATTTATTGTTACTTTTTCCCATAGGCATCTGCTGCTGAACAGAGGGCCAAACAGCTTCAGGAAGAACTTAAGTGTCAAAGGCAAAACACTGAGAGCAGCAGAGTCCAGCATCAACAGCGGACCAAGGAGCTGGAGAAGCAGCACCAGCGAGTGAGGCTCAGTTATAATAAAAACACAGTGATGGGAGGAAGGAGACCATGGTTTATCACGGTCATGTCTCTGTTGCTCCCAGGACCTGCAGGAGTTTCAGAAGGAGAGACAGTACTTGGAGAGGCACCACCAGCAGGAGATAAACAAACTCAGTCAAGAGCTTGCACAGGCCAGAGCCAACCACAACGCCCTGCAGGCTCAACTAGACAAGGTACATATGTAGTCTTATTCACCGATAATGATAGTAATATAATACAGACACATCCTTCAGCTCTATTTACCTGTTTCCTGCCAAAATATTTGTCTTCCTTAAATAGTATAACTTTAATTTTCTCCTCTCACTTGTCCCATGCTTGCCTCTTGCCCTTTTACCTTCCCTACAGTTTTCACTTTCTTGTGTTTCTGAAGAGCACTCCCCATCTGCTCCCCCACTTTTCCGCTTCATCCTGTCAGTATGTGCCCAGTGGAAATATTGAGCGGCGAAGGTTACAGTGTCATGGGTAATTTTACAATTAGTACAAGTATTACAAGTTTTTCTGCATGGTAAGGTTAAAAGAGGCATGGAGTCTAGTTTAAACGTGTGTAAATCGTATTGTGCATGAATAACCTGAATGGGGATAAAATCTTCTCTTTTGTATAACACATAGTATAGTATAGTATTTTGTTTCTATACTATGTGAAAAGATCATTGCTGTCTTTTCCTTTCTGAAAACGTCTTTTGTACTGTGCATGCTTTCAACAATACCACTTTTTATAATACAGTGTAACTGATATGACGGGGTATATATACAATAGGGGGAGAGTGTTTAAGAGAAATAAAGGGAAAATTCAGGACACCAAATGCAGCATACAAAATCAAGTAATCTAAACCCTACAGTGCTATTTATTGGATTAAAAAGTGAGATAGTCAAAATTCATACTTGCTTACATATGAGTTTTTGAGTGTCCCTGAATAATTTATTTAGATTTGCTGTGTTCCTCTATTTCATGTTATTTATTATTATTATTATTTTGTTTTATTTTTTTGTTTTTGTTTTAGGAGTCTGCACAAAAACAGGCTTTGCTGAAAGAAGTGGACACTCTCAAGGAGAAACTTAAATGGACAGAAGGACAACTACAGCAAAGTCAAAAGAAAGAGGCTCAGACACAAGCAAAAATGATGGTAATATACAACATTAAAAGATATTTCACTAAATATAATTGGGTTGGGTTCTGAATTTTCCAATTTGCGAAAAAGAAGAGTTTACTTTTGGTTTGTCAACTGAATATTATTAAAGAATGTTGCTTCCTCTACAATGATCAATATAATTCATGACCGAGTATTTGTAGTTTGTAGTATGTTTTGCATATTAAATAATAAAACAAGCAACAAGGGTAATGTCCCATGTTAATTAATTACTGCACATTCAACTGTTTAAGATAAATATTTATAGATATATTGTGCCTTGTCCTTAGGAGGCTTTACGTGAGGGAGAGGCTTTGTCTGTGAGCCTGAAGCAGTGTCAGAAAAAGGAAAGAGCCCTTGAGGAAGATGGGAGGAGACTGACAGAAGAGAGAGACAACGCCCTCTGTTTACTGAGAGAACTCCAGGGTAAGCAACTAGCTCATTAACAAATGAAACCTGATATTCGCTTTACAGGTTTGGCTGGTAAACAATGAGTGTGGCGTGTTTTTTTTAAATTTGTATTGTTGTTATTATTATGATTATTATTATGATTATTATGATTATATATTTTTATGTATATAGGTATAGGTATAGGTATAGAATCAACTTTGACCCTCTGGTGGAGAATAATATTAGTAATTAGTAATATTACAGAGCTGACGAAGCCTCTCGGATGAGTGGCGAAACGTTTTCGACCAAACAAACTTTGTCCAGTTGACAAATTGAATTTCTCCTTTTATCATGGATTCTACCTGGACGACTGAGGGACTCTTCACGCAATAATATTAGTAGTCACTCTACATTGAAACTGCTGCAAACAATTGACTGACAAATCTTGTTATTTTAATATTTTGGCAGAATTATGTTTTGATAAAAGTACATTTGCATTGAATGTAATAAAAGGAGAAATTCAATTTGTCAACTGGACAAAGTTTGTTTGGTCGAAAACGTTTCGCCGCTCATCCAAGAGGCTTCGTCAGTTCTGGTTCAAGTGCTGGTTAGACACTGCTTATATCTAGCTGCAGGGAGGACCTCACTACCCTGAATTCTTCTGAAACTATCTCAACTAATTTGTTTTGCGATTCTCTCTTTTTTTCGAATTTCTCTGGCGTCTAGTTTAGCATACCTATTCAACCCTAATGACCGTCCCCACACCTCTGGCCCTGACCTGTCTGCCCTATTGTTTCTTTTGTCTGTTTTGACTTTGGTTTGAGAATGGAATTATAAATGGGAGACAAGTTATGTCTGACTCCCCCATTTCTGTTTAAAGAAGGATTCTCTTTTTTGACAAAAATTGCCTCTTTAACTCCCCTCTCAAACCAGTTCTTTACCCTGGCTAAGATCTGAACCTCACACTTCACATTTGCTTTGAACCTTCTTTCTCCAGAACAAAAGGCCACCGTGGCTCCTCTTCAACCATCGCTACAGATTTGTCCTCCTGCCCAGATGACATTCTCTAATGCTTCACAGCCATTACACCAAACCCAAAAGCACAACCCCAGTACAGCCAAGCAAAAGAGAGAGGAAGTGGACAGGAGTGGGGAAATCAAAGTGCCCTATCCCACTGACCGAGAACCAGGTGAAGGCATTGATTCTGAACACATAAGTGACAATCTCCCTATAAAATCCGAGGGTCTACAAAGAGAGGAATATAGATTACATACTAAAAGGGAGGAGGTTTTGGAGACCGATGGCATACAAACTATTGCTGAGAGAATCTCCTCTCACAGTTCAGAGGACCTCCAGGCACAGAACACAGCACTGCGCTCTGAGCTGCGTGACATTCAAGAAGAGCTTCAGAAAAGGCTGGATGACCTGGAAGCCCAACGACGGGCTGAGACAGAAGCAAGGACCAGACTCAAACAGCTGAGTCGGAAAAATGCCAACCAGATCACTGAAAAACAGGACCAATACAAGGAGTGCAAAGCACAGCTGGAGAAGGAGAAGTCAGAGGTTGACAGGTTAAAGAAAGCTCTGGCTGCATTGGAGATGGAAATTATAAAGGAAAGACAAGAAAAATATGAGAACAAACATGAAGAGAGAGATACTGTGCTTCAAGACAAAGAGAATGAAATGATAGAGCTCAACATGAAGCTGAAGAAGCAGCTGTCAGAGGTGAAGGCTCAGCTGGTTTTAGAACGAGATGAGCGAAAGCAACAGGAAGCGGAACTGATGAGCAAAACAAGCACAGACATGGAGAAAATACAAGAACTGGAGGCTGAAATAGAGCAACTTAAGGCCAGTCTAAACAAGAGTTCACAGGCAGAAGAGGCACTGACTGCAGCCAACAGCCCTGTGACTTACCTGACCCTCAGAGAGGACAAGTTTAACTCCAATGTTGTTGCCCAAACTAACAAACCCAAGACTCCCTCTCTCTACCAGTCCACTAATCAGCTCAACGCAATAATATCTGATGTAATGGGAAATGTTATTCCATCAGAGGAAACTGCACTTTTTGATCCTCATCGTTCACCCATAACTGTGAATGACATGGAACAAGAATCTTTAAACCAGAAGGATAAAACATCTGACAATGCACACAATGATGATAAGCTTTTAGTGCTAGCAACACAAATACAGACCCTGCAAAAACAAAACGCATTGGAGAAAGAACGTGCTAACCAGTACCAGATAAAACTCGAGGCCCTGCAAAACCAGGTATGAAAATAATTCTGTTTTAAAAAAAAATGGTTTTCAATATGCTCACGTATACTGTATGTACCTTTGTGCTGTTTTAGGTAACACAACAGGCCCAGCAGCTGACCATGGCATTTGAAAAGCAAAGCCAACACATCTCTGGCCTTTTAATTGAGCTTCAAGAAAAAGAAAACACCATCCTTTATAAAGAAGAAGAAATACAACGGTGCAGACAAGAGCTCAGTTCACTAAAACATAAAATGACAAAGGAAGAGAGAGGGCAAGATTATGACGAGGATGAGGCTTCTTCCATTTGCATCAAAAGTCCGGTCACAGATCATTCTAATGAAGGAACAGTACAGCGGAGTCCTAATGCTGAACCATCTGTGCTTGAGAAAAAAGATGTGACAGAGAGTAAAATACTACATAAACAAAGTTTGGCCAGTGAAGTCAACAGTGGAAGTGAGGTGGCTGATTTGACTTCAGAGCTCCTCAAACTGCAGCAAGAAAATCATCTTCTTAAGTTGAAACTCCAGTGGATGACTGCACCCAAGCCCTGTAGCATAAACACAGACGTTAGAAGCGCTTCTCCTCTGGAGGGGCAGACACCAACAGCTCTCAGTGACAGTGGTGTTCAGGCATGTACTGAGACGCAGCAGAGCAGCTGCGACACACAGGATCATGGAAAAGAAAGTGAAGTACAGCCAGAGGCAAGCTCCCAACAACCGGACCATATCAGCTACCTACAGCAACAGGTACCAGCATGTACTGCATATTACTCAGCATCAAGTTTGAAATGCTATATTCCAAAGCAACTGTAGTTTATGCTGCAGAATTATTGTTGACGTCAAAAGATTTCCTACGTTCTGTACTGTGAATTCATCTTTGCTGCACTTTTGCTCTTCTCCAGGTGGTGGCACTGCAGACAAAGCTACAGGCTTTATCTGAGGAGAACCAGCAGAAGACTGAGGAGCTGGCTCTGTGGAGACTGGCCTCTGAACCTGTGTGTGCAGTCACAGAGTCTGAGCTTGTGGAGCACCAACATGAGCGAGGCCCAGGTCATCTGCATTCTTCCACACAGGAGGAGAGTGGCTGTGTGACTCTGCAGAGAGAAGACGAGATACTACTGTCCTGCTCCTCCAACAAACTACAGGGACGCATTCTGTTCTCCAGGTAAACCATTATACACATTCATTAACACTGGGATTCACAAATAATTGGTTGCATAAGAGAGTCCTTCCAGCTGATAATGATTGTATATTTATACTGACAGAAGATGTTGATTTTTGTGTCACAGTTTTTGTTTAATGTGGATAGACCCAGTATTAGATAATAATTCTGTTGCATTGACACAGTATAAATTGTCATATAAAACTATTCTTGTTATTTTAGACTGCAACAAAATCTCATCTCTGAACCCAAGACTCTTCCTTCTTTTTCAATCCTGCAAGAACACAACAAGAACCATTCAGAGGTAACAGTCATGTAAAATATGCTGTATTATTGTGATCTAAATTAAACAATTTAATATGTATCCATCTGAATTTAAAGTCTAGAGATTTATGTTTTTTGTTGTTTTGTGTCACTTAACAGTTTGACAAAGAAAACACTTTTCCAACTCAACACAACCAAAGGAATGACACTAAAAACGTTTACAGAAGTTTGGGAATGGAACTTTCTGAAGTTCCAGACTGTAGCACTGGAAATGGCACAAGTACTGGAGTTAAAGCTATCGAGTTTATAAACAACACTGAGGTTGATAATATGAAATGCGTCAGCACTCAAACAGAGAGCTGGTGTGTACCACGTGAAGTCCACACACAGACTGAGCTGATGGAGGAGGAAGCAGAGTTGGCGTCCCCCTCTGTCTCACCTGTCCCATTTGATGAAATCCAACAGCCGAAGGACGTGATGTTGACCGCTTCATTTCCGATCCCTGCCGACCCAGCGCGGTTAGCAGAGAGGATCAGACGAAACCGGACTCAGCTGTCAGCCGCCTTTGACGACACTGAGTACGAACCATATGGGCTGCCTGAAGTGGTAATGAAAGGTACTCCTATCCTAGTTATTATGAGTCTTATGACAAAAAGAAAAAAAACTGTATTTGAGCTTGACGCCACTCCCACCTGTCTAAAACTGGGGGGTCCCCCCAAATTTAATAAGAAAGACAATTAAAGATAAACTGGCCGCTGTTTCATTTGCGTAAATTATTACTCTTATGACCTGATACTCTGACCAGGTAAAGCTCTGGGGACCCCAGATTGGGAACTACTGTATTGGAGCACACATAATGGTGCAAATATAATTATGAGATTTGCACTTAAAAAGTCATAGTCGTAATACGGTACGGTAATACGCATATGTTTTGCTTGATTTTGACCTGCTTTGTATTGTTAGAACAAAAATCTAAATGTGATAGCTTTATTTTTAATTCAGTTTATATGTTAAAGTATTTTGAAGATCAAGAACAGTTATTAAATGTTGAAGCAATGAACAGTAAGGACAGTAAAAGGACACCTGTTGAGTCTGTAATGATTTAAACTTTTTTCTGTGCAGGATTTGCTGACATTCCTAGTGGCCCTTCATGTCCATATATTGTGAGGCGGGGTTTGCTTGGGACTGCGGTGGTACCTGTCCCTCCAAAAAACATGGCAGAGGCAGAAGAAACAGATTAACCACATGGCCAAAGGTGCTGTCAGTGCTTTTTGAGGACAATATAACTGTTAATATCTTCACATATACCTCGACTCATTTATAAGGGAAAAGTTCACCTCTGCAGTCATGTGGTACCACAGAGCCCTACTGTTTGACTCTGTCCAGGCTGCCCACTCTGGCCCTGCAGAATAAACACCTGTGCTGCTGTGGATTGTAAATGTCTAAATGGTCACCAGTTTATCCTATGATTGCTGTGCACTGATGAGGGCCTCTGTAATAGACTCAACTGTGTAATTAACGGCACATACAGTTGGGTAGTGATTAAGTGATGTTTGTGGATTTATCTGGGATCAGAATAATCCCAGATAATGAAGCAATGGCATTGTGGGTTTTTTTTTTTTTGTTACTCCAAAGATCATCATGAGGGCCTCTGGTCACTCCGAAGGTGCCTAGTTTATAGTCTATCAATAGTTTTGATAGTAATATGATTGTTACTGTGAATGGCAATAGTTTTATCTGAATTCCCTTTGTGGCTTATAGACACTTGAAGCTGTGTAGAGGTGTGTGTGTTTACATGAGTATGGATGTATGTACAGTACAGTGGCTGAGTGTGGCTGCCGTCTGTGAGATGTTTGTGCAGCGGGAGTGACTCACCCTGAACCTGCAGTTTCCTCTCCATGTATGGTGATGAACATTGCGCTCCTAACCTCTCTGGAGCTCTGCTTCTCTGTTTCTTATAAACACTCCTTGTTTTTTTTGTTTTTTTTTTTAGTAAAAACTAATAATACAAAGCTCTTTGCATTACTATTTTATTAAAGTTGTGTGTTTGAACAAACATTTATTTGAATAAGTTGTATTCAGTAGTAGATCTTGTTTAGAGTAAGTTGTATTAAGTGAAATTTACAAACCTATAGATTTAATTTATCAGTGAAATTAATCTTAATTTTAACCAAATATTTAAAATATGGAAATTCTTTAAATTTTGACATACATTTATGTAACAATAACTGCCTTGTGAAAGCCTCTACTATGTGAGCTGCTTTGTGCCTCTCGGTAGTCTTTTTGAGAGAATGGGGCTGTTGGAGTTGAGACGTTTCAACTGCCTTGTTTTTAGACATATACTGCTTTTGAGATAAAATAAAAGGACTAATATAAATGAACAAATGTCTGATTTTTGTTTTCTTTTGACTAGATTATGTGTGGGTACAATAACACATAAATGACTGTCTTGTAGGCTTTTTTTTTTTTTTTAATGTATCAATAATATAATTTTCAAACTTTATGTAATAATTTGCACTGGATTTCTCCACCCACCCTACAGTTTAACTCCATTCCAGTGTCCCACTGGGAGTGCTGAAGAGACTGCATGTTCTCTTAAGTGCCGCTGTATCTCAAAGGACAATAGCTAAAAAGACTTTTGAACGTTAAGCCTCCGGACGTCAAAACTCAGGAAACTCTGGGTCCTCTGCTCTTCCTCCGTCCTCCACTGACATCACTTAATCACATCCCCAGCTGTGTAATGGATGTTGCATGCCTCCACTGTCCCTTTTATCGTCGTCCTCCTGCAGCCTCTGTCGGAGTGATGTAGGGTCACGAGAATGGGGAAACACCATCCAAGGAGAAAACACACACAAAGTGCTCAGCTGCTGTTGCATGGTGAGAGAAAGACACATGCTCCGTAACAAATTGGATAGCAACAGGTCTTCAAGCTTAAGGTACGTCCTCTAAAACTTAAACAACATGGCTAGTTTGTCAAGAGTATTATTTGTATGTCTACTAGTATTTTTGACACTTGTTTTTATTATTTTTACTATTATTAGTGAAGTGACCCCGATTATTAATGCTACCTAAAAAACAAACAAACATTAAAACTTAAAGTTCCTATTGTTTAATTAGGACTTTAAAAATGCATGCACGTTCTACTATGGCTCTCTGGATGGATGAAGAAATACTTATTTCCCAGAGCATAAACTCCAGACACTTGATTCACACTTGTAACCTGTGATCTCTTTACTGACATCAGGGCCCTTCCTTTTTGAAATAACCTAATTCATCTAAAGAAGCTTTATTCAACCACAGCACAGCCCATACTAAACATTATAGTTCACTTCTTGTGTAGGCTGATGTCATAGATAACAGACAAGCAAAATCAAAGAGTTCACAGGCTTTTAATTAGGTGATTAAAATAATGGTACAAAGGCACGTTTATAGTAATTTGAAATTACTGCTCCAGTTTTTGTTACAGGGAAAATGGGCAGCAGCACACAAATAACTTTACAAATGGCAATTTTGTTTAATGTTTTGTAACAAATATTTTGATGAACTACTTTGTAGTTTTAGTAGTTTGATTACCTTCAGTACAGATTTTGAGTACTTTCCTCCACACTACAATGCATTCACTGGTGATCCCATTCCTGTGCATTTTAAGTTTTAAGAAAATCTCTATATAGAATGTTTATGAAATGATAACTAATATTTGTCTTTGTTTGGCTCCACACAACCAAAGCTTTGGAAACAGGCCTGAGAGTGGGACTCTGGGACTTGTCACACTTCAGACACAGATAACAGACAGCGGCTAACTTTGTATCTACTCATTCATTACAGGCCAAAGGAATAAAAAGCATGTTTTACATAATTATATAATATGTGCCTCTGAATTAATTTAAAAGCTGGTAGAAGAAGGAATACATCAAGAAATCAACTCAGTATTATTTTCTCAGTATTATTTTTTCTTCTCTTTATTCCAGTAAATACATAAAATCTCAAGTTTTCATGGTATATTAATTCTCTTATTTTGATGCACACTGCACACTTTGGAAATTGTATATAGTATAGGTTATTTATTATGTTGCACTGTTTTAAGATTTTAGACCGTAGACTTTAGTTTTAACTTTAGATCTCTGTCTTAGATAGTTTTTGTTGTGTTTTGTCTTCATGTTGTATTCTGTACACTGTCTTTTTGCACTACTTGGCCAGAGAGAAACGAAATTTCGATTCACTGTATGTTGAACACATATGGCAGAATTGACAATAAAGCTGACTTTGAACGTGAACTTTGAACTTTGAAAGGTATTAAATAATTCTGGGATATTTTAATCTCTCTTCTTCAGAACAACGTGCTGCTTTTAAAGCCAATCTGGAGGATATCATCGCCTGATTTAAACATGGGATGAGCTGCTGAGCTATGTAAGGTACTTTTCATTGCATCGCTATAAACCTGTCCCTGGAGTTCATAAAAACATCAATTTATTGTCACATGAGGCAGGCTGTGTTGTGCACATTGGTGATCTGTGATAACTCATGTCTAATATTTTTATCATTACTTTAACATTAATGGTGTATGACCTACATATTGTTCTAATTACATTTAATGCTTTTGTCACAAAAGTCTAAGAAGTTAACAAAATGTTAAAAGTTAAGCTTGTTCCTAAAAACATATTACAGATTTTGTTACAAAATAAAAAAACAAATGCAGTAATCCTGCATATTATGTTTCAGCACATTCCTCTTACAAATATATAAGAAACAATAAAGAATATTTAGTTTAGTGCTATAATGTACTATATACTTAAAACGATGGACTGTTACACTGTTAAATCTAAAAGAACATAAATTTCCAACAATGGCTTTTATGTAACATTCATTCGTAAATGCTTGAAGAGTATCTCATTTGTTCATAAATATTAACAATTTTGACTTGCATCATCATTTGTCACACTTTTCCTGCCCAGGACTGTCTTTGACGCACATACAGAATTAAAGGTCACTCCATCAGTGGGCTTTCCACGAACATGTCCAGCTTGTTTACATGTTTGCTCCCTTTCTCTCATAGCGCCCTATCAAAGGAACTTCCTGTTTATGACCAGCTGTGCCCCGGTGCATCCTGAGTCTTATGCTTTGACCTCCACCCCCCGGACGGCCACGGGACATCTGGACCAAGATGCGCTGTACCACCCTCTTGGCCCTGTTGCTGGGGGTCATGATCTATGTAGGCCTTGGAGCGCTTGTTTTCAGCACCTTGGAGGAGCCCCAGGAGAAGAATGCCTATGACACCCTGGTGAAGACTCGAGCGGACATTATCCGGAACCACTCGTGTGTTTCAGAGCTGGAGCTCAACAATCTTGTAGAGGTACACTCCCAGTAACACCTACACATTATTATAGACAAAAAACACTTTTTTGCTGTCTCTTTCAGAAAGTGGTGTCTGCAGTAGAGGCCGGTCTAGATGCCAATAACCTTCCTGTCAACTTCAGCACTCGCTGGGATATTGCTTCAGCCTTTTTCTTCTGTGGCACCATCATCACCACTATAGGTAGCAGGCTTTTAAATAACCATACTCTTTAAAATACAAATATAACACATGAAGGAGTTCTTGGTTTTGACTAGGGTTTGGAAATCTCTCTCCTCGGACGTGGCCTGGGCAGCTGTTCTGTGTGTGTTATGCTCTGGTGGGGATCCCAATGTTTGGCATCCTTCTGGCTGGAGTGAGCGACCACATGGGTACAGTGCTGCGGAGAGCTGTGGCCAAAATAGAGACTCTCTTCCTGGTGAGAATGGTCTGTCCTATGCAAACTCCTTCAGTTTGGTGACATATTGTAAAACTCAAAAGGATCCAGGAGTTTTGTGCTCTCAGTGTAACTGGTCAAATATGAAGCTGGTCTTCCTTCTTTACAGAAGCGCAAGGTCCAACAGACCACAGTGCGAGTGATTTCAGCCGTCCTCTCTATCCTGATTGGCTGTCTGATCTTCCTTGCTGTGCCAACTGTTGTGTTTTATGAAGTGGAGAAGTGGAGCTTTATCGAGTCGCTATACTTTGTGGTCATAACTCTTACCACTGTTGGCTTTGGTGACTTTGTACCAGGTATAAAGCTCTATATTAGACTAATGCATTATTATTTTTATTATTAAAGGTATAATTATACATTCAACACTAGTGTATGTCAAGCCACTCATTGATTCTCATTTCTTACCAAAAAGGTGGCCGTGAAGGGGGTATGTTTAAACTCCTGGTGCTGTTATGGATCGTATTTGGACTTGCTTATTTTGCCTCAATCCTCACTATGATTGGAAACTGGCTAAGAGTGCTGTCCAAAAGAACTCGAGCTGAGGTGAGTTCACTCTGATGCACTCAAATACAAACTGCCAATAAACAAGCTGATTTATCATTGTGCTTCTCAGATGGAGGAGCTCAGGGCCCATGCCACGGACTGGACTCAGAACATCCAAAATATGTCCATGGACTTCCGCATCCCCAATCCTCTGGAGTTCAATGACCCCTTCCTTCTGCAGAGGAGAAAATGGAAACGCAGTGAGCGTCGACACATTCGCAGAGGAGCCCAGTGCACTGTGGGATATTTAGTCCGAGGAGGATCTGAAAATGGTCACCTGCCAAACCGCTGGGCCGGTCTCTCTACCTCCATGATGGAACTGGAGAGGGGGTCCCGGGACAGACAGAGGGTCAGTATTGCTGCAGCAGGGCCTGTGGTCCAGGGCAGGTTAGGTCCTCAGATGCTGACTCGCTCAATGTCCCTCCCAGCAGCACACTCTGTCTGTGAGCTGCAGTCAGCTCGTCTGGAAAGCCAGGAAGGATCAGTGTCTGAATGGGAGAACTATGGCTCAGGCTCTGAATCCTCTTCTTTTAATGCACAGCAAAAGCTCCAGTCATGCACAGAGAACAGGGTGGACAGAGAGGTTAAAACAGAACCAGATTTCAACACTCATCAAGAAAAAGATAAACTATCTATAACAGAGAATTTCATAATTGTGGCAGAGGATGGTCATAGATACATATCTAAAATCACTCCTTCAGGCTCTCTTAAGCCTTTGCCACAACACCTCATCCGTCCTTTACCTTCAATAAATGCCGCGGGCTGCAAATTGCTGGATTACTTTGGAGAAAACCTGGCTTACATCGATGAATCCTCAGACACTCTGAGTGACCACACTTTGCCAGCCTCTTTTGAGGAAAAGAAAAGACGTCCTCGAAAGCCCAGAAGGAAGAGCTCAAAGAGAAGCACCTCTCATATGAGGAAGCTCAGCCGTGAACATCTATCAGAAAAGCAACCTACTCCATCCCCAGACTCTTCTCATTCAGAAAGCCAGTCAGACACAACCACTAAACTCTGACAAGAATTTTTTTTTATAATTGTCAACAATTTTGCAGGTATTTTGCTTTTGAAAAGTTCAGACAGTATGGCTGAGCACAGTTATCCTTTTGTATATCATTTTGTTATTTTTTACAGACATAATCTCCTCATTTGTTGGTTGAACTGGTGATAGACACATATTGTGTTTCTGCAGATCTAATGCACCTCTACTATTGAGCCACACACCATTGCAGGTTGTTTCATCTTCTTTCTATACACACATTTTCCTCCAGTACTGATACAGAACGTTGACAAGTTAAGCAAAGCCTTTTCAGTAACATAGTTGTGATTTTAACACCATCTACTGGACAATTTTAGGATTGTGTATTTAATGGTGGAATGTTTTTTTTCTTCTTTAAACCTAAGCCATTATACATTATTTTTGGGATTTCTTAATACAGGAAAATAAACCTAAAATACATGTGTTATTTCTAAATCAAATTTCCTGAAATTCCACTAGATTTTGAGTAGAAACATGCTTTGTCACTGATGTGTGTAAGTTCTGAGAGATTGAGTACAATTGGCAGTCAAAATTACTTTTGCATCGGCCCCCCTTTTTAAAAAAAATTACTTTAGCATAGAATTCATTTTTCTCCAGATTGTATTTTGAACTCTAAAAGTCCTTAATGAACCTGGCTTGTGGTTGTAAAAGCTATTTCCTCCTTACCCCAAAGGCTACTAGTGACTGGCACTATGCCCTCTATGCCCTGTTACTGGGGCCAAAATAAGTAACTGTGTCCACACTGAAATTTAAACTGCTGCATGTTGTGACAGAGGGTTGGATCAGCTTCTTCATCACATGACACTGTACTTTCAGTCACTGAGTGAGCAATATTGACTTTCTCAGTTACGGTCATTAATCAGTCCTATTTGTCTAGATGCCTGAAATACTTCAATATCTGGGTGACCAATCCCTATACCCATTTCTTCAGAATTAAGGCCTTCGGCAAAACCGTGAATTGAAAGCCAGCAGCAAATGCAAAGCAGTAATGTGTATGTATGGGGTGTGGTGTTGTAGGCTGCAGGGATCAACACACTATACTTCAACTCAAGGTACAGAAAAAGTGACCGTCACTTCCTGACGGTAGAAAGGTAAACAGAGCAGTACGTCTGAATGTGTGTTCCATAAATGATGTGTGAATACTAGTAGTGTGCATCAGACCTCTTCACCAAGGACACTGGGACTAGTGTAAAACAGACCAAGTCACTCCAGTGTGGGATAAGTGCAGGTTAGATATAGTAAGGGGTGGTTAAGGAGAAAAGACTAACAGACGCTGGGCAAGTTTACTCTTGGGGGAGGGAGGTTCACTGCTTCAACAGATCTACAATAAACGTATACACACAGCCAATTAAACCTATGTTTTGTTGTGAGCAACAGTTTAACACTCATTAAAAAAACAACAACAACAAAAAAAAAACAGAAAACTGAATGGCTAAACATTTGTCAGATTAAGAACTAAAAATACTGCAGAATATGCACACAACAACAATGGCCAATGACTATCATAATGGGATCACAATTTGCTGATTTGCTGAATTATGAAAAATACTATTTTTTTTTTTCACTTCTGTCAATGCCTGACAAGGTTAATGTACAAGTATAAATCCAGTTTCTTATTCAGAGAATAAAAATGCATCATCCACTAAATAAAGTGAGTCAGTGTATTAAACAATTTCACATCTGCCATCAACAGGTAAATAAAAAATAAACTTGTAGATAACAGCAAAATGTAACTTTGATTAAATGTCATAGTTAAAGGAACTATATGTATGTAGCCTGAGCTCTGTTAACAAAGGCAGTCATAATGTAGAGGAAACAAATGATTTTCTCATTCTCAGTGTATGGGCCATACAGGCTCTGAGCCACCAGAATTCCCTCTCTGAGCTGCACTAGCACTAATTATTGATTGGTTCTTGTTGCTGGGGTTTAGAAGTGAAGATTCAGATCAGAGAACTGGATTTCACTATTAACACTGGCAACCCAAATAAGAGACTCATGTGAAGCTTATTCTGCTTTCTGATTGGATAATTGTAATTAAAACCAAAACATCAAATTCTAACATAATGCATCATATCATTTTTTCTGTAAAACAGCATTAAAATTAGTAAACACTATATTATACCTTGTATTTGGGGACACAAATAGGTCATGGTAATATAGAATATAAATTAAAAATCAAACTCTTATGTACTGTCCCTTTAAGGGACTCCACACAGTTAAAAACTTGAAGGTTTGCAATAATTAATCTGTTTTTTGTTTGTTTGTTTTACAATAATGTAATTAAATAGATATAACCAGACACTTTCATCAGCTAATAAAATGCACTCACAAGCTGAATATGAGGCAAAAGCAGGGAGAAGCACACAATAATAGTCATGATAAACTCAAGGAATTATTTTGGTGCTATCAGCCAGAGCCTCACACTGACACACGCCCATTGGCTCTCATTGCCTAAGCGACACACACAAACCACGGGCATACCAGAGAGCCTATATTTAAAATAAACCTCGGAAAGACGTTTTTCCCTTTTCAGCTTGAGGCACTCAATCACATGGTGAGCGTGCACGTGGTGCAGGCTGTGTCATTGACCCTAATGGTAAACATGACACGAAGTATGATTATGAAGAGGCAGAAACAATTGTCTAGTCAAGATAATGAGAGCGCTTTTTGAAACTGAGCAGGGAGTGTGATCATCAAATGTTTGCGCCAGACCCAAAGAGTTACAAATTTGCTAAGGCTGCAAAATACCGCTTTCCAAAGTTGTAGTTGTTCCAAATACAGCCCTATCATCCATCCCACATCTCATTTTCAAAGCCTGTCTTTTCTCCCTCTCTCCTCCCACCGCAAATCCCAGAACCTCAAGCGACAGAGACACTGCGGACATGAGGGGAGTGTTTAAATCGAGCGTTCCGTGAGTGGTCGGCTCGGTGTCTGGAAATCTTTCACATCCTGTTTACGGCGGGCAGACTTCAGCCCGGGACCGCAGAGAACTGGCAGGCCTCCGACTGGACACAGCTCTCTCCTTCTATCTGCCTACGGATCTGACTGCAGGGTCTGCAGACTCTGCACACTGCCTCCTTCATATCAACACCTTCAAGCTAAAGCAAACAGACACACGTCTAGTTCTTTAGCCAAAAATGTTTTTATAAAAGACTTCTTTTTATGCAGCATTCAAACAAGATGAAGATCAAATCACATGCCATGTCTTAATATCAAAGTAAAGGTTTAATAGAATAATGTTCTTATTTACAGTGTCCAATATCAAAAGGTGGTTGCTGAGTGGAAGAAAAATGACGACAAAGAGACAAAATGATCCATGGTTAAGCTGTGCTGCTGTTCTTCTCATAAGCCTGTGTAGCACAGTAACCACCTATCCACAGCTCACTGTCTCTGTTAATCTGGTCAGCGGCACTTGCAGGATTTGACAACCATATTGGAGAGTTGTTCGACACGTGGTGTGCGGCCAATGAAGTACATGATTGTGAGGGGCTCCAGGTCTTGCGGAACACAGCAGGGTGTTGCTGAAGCCTCTGGGTTCAGCTTATTGTACAGGGGCAGGATCTGTTAGAGAGAGTTAGAAAGTGTTGGTGTTTCCTTTTCACTTCATTCAACTAATGTAGCAACACAGTAAATGAGGTTCATAAGTTTTTCCCCCCATATGCACAGTTACATTGAAATACATTTGTGTGAAACTATAGCCACACTGAATGGTGCGGTTGTTGTATAAGTGTATATGTTGAGTAGTAAAGCAACCCTCTGCGAGGTGTTAGCCCATTTATAACACTGAGGTTAACCATTCATAGACAACCATGGTGTTCGGGTACCACCAACAATTCACATTAGGCTCATGCTAATTTAAACTTTTCAGTTTGTTAACTTGACTCCCACAACTGTGACCTGTGTCTTTTTTTCAAACCAAATGCAGGATTAATACCAACTCACCATGTTGTAGTGGTTATTAGCGCTCCACAGATAGGGACAATTCCCAGCACAGAAGTTTGCTTTATAGCCTTTTGGCTCATGGATCCACTTCCAGTTTAGATCACGTCTGAAATCAATGTAGAGTGAGCGCAGGCAGCAGTTGTGATCTGATCCACTGAAAAAGAAAAGTATCATAAACAATAGGCCCAATAATGTGTCATGGGAAAGTGGCAGAAAATCTTGGAAGAAGCAGCTTTCCACTGTAGTGAAGCAGTCTAAATAAAGCACTGGCATGCAGTCTAAACACCCTTAACTATGTTTTCGCACACAGTTGTCCACAAAGTGAACTTTGGTCAAGGAAACAATGAAGCATGCTGGTTAACATATGGCTAACATATTGTTAAGTGTAAAAAGTGTAAAGTGACTGTTCCCTCTGGTTTTACCGGGAGCAGGTGATTCCATCTGTAGCGGCGGCTCTCTTTTTGCGGTTCTTCTTGGCTGGGTTATCCATTCTATCACTGGGCAGCAGTGTGAGAATGAGGTGAGGTGTTTTGGTGCTGAAGTCTGCTTGACCTTTGACCTGACCTGGCTTTCTGATCTGACGCAGCTGTTCATCATCCACACCTACGGACAGAAGAGATCAGGCTAAGACAAGAGATGTTCCCGTTTTCAGTTCACATTCATACTCTACTTAGTTTTTTTCTACATAAAGAGTGTTAAAACAGATGCACAAACCTGCAAAGAGGGCCTCTAGTTCTTCACTCTTATTGGGAACAATGTTGTTGGTAGATGGGACAAATGTGCAGCAGGGGCAGTGGATACTCAGTTTTAAACCCAAGTTATTTTCTGATTAATACAAACAAAAGTTCCATAATTACTATTGTGAGCCGTTAGTATGAGTAAAGCATTGTCTGAGGCTTGCCTGAGTCGGACACCCAGTCTTTAACTGTCTCTGTGACGTCCACGGAAATCCAGGCTCCCTTTGCCCTGGTCTGAATGGTGCGGGAGTCAATGTAACGCTGTGTGGAAGTGCTCTCCTCATCTGGTCTAAGTAACTACTTACAAAAATAAATCAATCAATAAAGAATAATAGATGTACATGAAAAATGTGAGTCACATTTAGATTCCTACGACTAAATGATTTGCCATTCATGGGTTTATACATCTGCGGTGAGACTCGCACAGAGAAATCTACTGTTTCATGTTTTGAGTAGTTTTGAAATATAATCTGTACCTGGAAGATCTCCACTCTCTGCTCTGCTGCCCGGGCCTTTGGGTTGGGAGCTCTGAAGATCCTAAACTCAGCTTTAACCAATGTGCTGTTGGTTAGATCCACTGCACTGACATCAAAGTTCACCAGTCTGTAGTGTGGATCTGGGGCCACAGGCTGCAGGGCATCTGAAGGAAACACAGCGTTTAGACCAGTTATCTGTTGCATTGTCTCCTGCTTGATTGCTATGAAAATGTCTTAGAAATCTGATTTAGCGTTTAAAAAAAAAAAAACTTTTCCATAATCTTGATTGGGTCCCTTAACGTCTTACTGTTGTCGGTGCGGACGGGAAGCATGTCAATCCGTTGCACCTCTTTTGCGTAATAATCTTCCTCACTGCTCTCACGATCGCACGCAGACTCAGCCAGACGCGCGCGCTCCTTGAGCAGCTCCCGCGTGCTGTTGTAGAGCAGCATGACCTCTGTGGGCACAGGGGCCGGAGGCTGATCGTCGTCATCGTCAGGTGGGCTGCGGATTCGCAGTTTGCTGAGGATCTGTCCGCGCACTGCTTCAATGCGCCGAGACTTCTGCTCATCCAGGTTTATAGACTGGCACGTGTTAAGCCCCTCCACGAGCGCTCCGAACACCCGGAGCAGCAGGAGCACGGTCAGGTGTGACAGCCACATGGTCCAGACGGCTGGTGAATACTCAAGAGACAGATGCTCTTTAAAATATCAGCTTAACACCACAAAAGGACGGCTCTTATTATTATTATTATTTTTTAAAGCACACAGCTCTATTGTAAGATACGACAGGGCCAAACTGACCAAACTGGACTTGGCCCCGACCAGATGTACGGTGCCTGTACTTTGCTGAGCAGACTTTTGCTTGGAAAAAATCGAATTGGTCTATCGCTCACTCGACTTGAGTCTGTGTTGATTCAAAGCGTCGTCTTTCTTACCCGCTATCCATTTCCAATCTGTCCAAACCTGCTCTCAAGAAAACAGTCGCTGTAGCTCAGCCCATGTCGCAAATAAGGTAAACCATCTGTGGCTCACTGCGCCTGTCGCGGCTCGCGTGAAGTTACCTCCGACAGACCCATGAGAAGGATACAAAATGGGGCCATTCCAAAAGTCTAACTCAAAGCTTATGAGGTCCTCCCACTGCCACTTATTAGGAAAAAGAAAATGGGCAGCATTAAAACTAAAAACGTAGGAACGGTTGGTTTATAGTCGAAACACCATGGTGGGCCTATTTATCCCCTCATATAAACATCAAAACATGGAAAATGTCAGCCAAAAGACATGGAGCAGAAAATGCATGAATGAGTTCCCTGTGCCTCAATAAATAAATAAATAAATATATAGGCTACAGTAAATTACAAATCCAAGGTTTCAACGTGCCCCTCAAAAAAATCCATGAAAAGACAGAAGCAGCAGAACGCGTTTAAGTGACTGCAGCAGAAGTCGATGGAGAGGGAGGCTGTGACGGAGAGAGGGAGGTGCATGGGCGGTAAGAGGTGGTGGTGGTTATGCTGTGGACTGCCACAAAATTCAAGAGACTGTGATTATGTAGGCAAAGGCCATCTTCAGCTTCGGGAAACAACGAGTTAAACAGAATTAAATTATCCTGAAGACACATTCCATTTAAAATATCTCCAAAACATGTTTTGGTTTGAATATTTATTGTGTATTTATCAATCTAACCCCTTTTCTTTCAGTCAGTCACCCTTAGGTCTCTTCTTAATTATAGCTTTCAGCAGGACTGTTAATCTGTCAGGGTGGTTTTTATTGCTGCTATGCTGCCATCCCATTATACCGTTATTATAGTTGTGGGTGCTGGCCTATAATTGCTCTAAGTAGAAGGGAAAGGTAGTACAGACTAAAACTGCTTTAAGGCTTATGATCAGTGCACCTCCTCCACCCTTAAATGTCTTTGCCACAGAAGCTCCTAAAAATCATAACACTGCAAGAATCATATGGACTCCTGTTCAAACTTGCAACATCAAGGAGTCATTTTCCCCTTCATACCAACCACAAGATTAAAGAACCCAACTTTGTTAAAAAAGGGGAGACAATCCGTTGGGCATCAGGAATCTGTCATGAAGTGTGGTGTAATGTCTGGCTTTAAAAAAAATAAAAAACTTCCTCAAAAACAACCTCTGGCCTGGCCACTCTTGCTGCTTTTTCCTCAAAATCCAAATATAGAAAAAGCCACAGCCACGTCATCTGGCTCAGAGCATTTTCTTAACCCTGACTGGGCCGAGGTGGGGTTCAGAGTCTACCGCAAGATTCAACAAGGGCATTATTTGTGCATGTCTGTTATATGATCCTGTCATTATTTTCCACAAAAACCAAGAAGTGGGTCTGGTTGTCACGGAAACAAGGAAAGTTTTATTGTAAAGTTATTTTTCCCAAAAATAAAAAAAATAAATAACTAAAAATACAGACAACCTACTGTGGTGTAATGTTTCAAATTACAATTTGGACATTTTAATGCAAATTAACCTAACAATATTCAAAGTTGTCTTTGTTCTAATCAAAGTCCTGCATCAATCTGAATCAAAACTTCTGAATAACACAGGCTGTTTTTGAAGACTCAGTGATCTGGTGTCTACACCTCGTCTTCGTTTAGCAGCATGTTCGGAATGCCTCTGGAAATGGGAAACTCCCTCCCTGATTCAGGGCATTTCAGACAACCCTCCATCACCTCCACCTGTAAACCAATATAACAGAACAAACATGTCAAAAACATTATGTCTGACAAGAGTTTTTAAACTATACGTGGCACTACAGAAGGAATTAATCTATTCAACAAATTAAATCAATTATTAAAGTAATCAACCATTTTCATTATTTATTAGAAAACAAAGAAATAGGAAAGGTAATCTATTTTTGCCTCATTTACACAAATGTTTATATCTTCAAATTGTGTTTACTGCTCTGGACCATGATGGGAACCTGTTATAGGAAAATAAACGTGATCTGGGTGAGCACTCACATCATTTAACTCACTTATTTGTCCATTTGTGTAAAATAATTCTAAAATCTGCCATATGCTGAGGACATTACAATTTAATTGAGAACAAATTCTTATTTTATCTTTAAATAACTTAAAAGTCCTATATTATAAAAATTGACTCTTGTGAGCTTTAAGACATATTATAATGGTGTTACTTCATCAAAAACATACCTGGAGTTGTGTTTTGTTTAATTTCCATTTGTTTAAGGAATCCTTTATTAATAATAATAATAATAATAATAATGCATTTTATTTATAAGTGCCTTTCAGAAAACCGAAGGACACTGCACAAGGTTAAAAACAGTCCATCTACATCTCCAAAGCCAAGAATGCTCCAATTCACCTTGTGTCATGTAGTAGTAGTTTAAGTTAACAGCTTCTCTTTACCTTTTGTTCAGTACAGATTGGGAATTCTGGAGCTGAAATTATCCAAATGATTCTAATGACTGTGTTAAGAGTTTAAAAACACAGAGGAGGGCTTCTTGTATTACCAAATGACATCACAAGGTGGAACATGGCGTTTGGTGTTTGAGAGAAGAACTCAGCCTAAATATGCAGGGTTTGTGCGTTAAACATGAGTGACTGAAACCAAACATAACTCCAGGTATGTTTTTGATGGCACAGATCAGAAAAATAGCAAACTTTAAGCCCTTTAACAAAAGACAATGTTGGCTACCAGACCTCAAGTAGTGCTCTGTGTACTTTCTTCAGGAATTCTTCATTTTTGTCATAATCTGGGAGAAGATCATCAGGCAAGTCTTGTCGATGGCCCAGCTGCAAAAGTTAACAGTTATTTAAAATTGGCTTTAGGACAGAGTGAAAATGTTTATTTTTGTTTGATTTATACTCAAAATAAAACCACCTCCTGTGCAGCATTGATAAGAGCACTCCACTCCAGTTTGGGAATCATCCTACTGATAAATTCAGGGTTAAACTCCACCTCGTTAAATTTCACCTCGGTCGCCTTAAAATGAATAGAGATACATGTATTAGCTTAGTAATGTGTCTCTAATTGTATAGGCTGCAATTTATCGGTACTAATTGGAAAACGTTAAAATGCTAGCAAAGATAAAATTCTTATATTAAGTTGACTTTAATACACATCACCCATAATGTAAGATTACATCTTGCTGTAAAATGTCAGAACTTTGGTTTACAATGATGTTATTTACCTTGAACAGTACCGACTAGAAACCATAAACAGAGCTTCACTTTCTTTACCTTTATGAGCAGCGGGTATCCTTTCGTGACTCCTTTTACATGTGAGGTCAGCATGTTATGCGTAAGTAACTTCATTTTTCATTTACGTTACTAACCTCCAAGAATAAAACAAAAAATATATAAACAAGCGTTTGTACACTAAATCACA
The DNA here is from genome assembly GCA_036785185.1 of Paratrypauchen microcephalus. Lineage (NCBI taxonomy): Eukaryota > Metazoa > Chordata > Actinopteri > Gobiiformes > Gobiidae > Paratrypauchen > Paratrypauchen microcephalus. The sequence continues at coordinate 4,589,681 of JAVJIX010000023.1, forward strand.
CTGAAACTGCATGTGGCCCGGAAGTGCCTTTGGTTCGTCACATAAAACATCCCCAGAAACATAATCAACTTTCTGGTTCCACTAAACAGACATCAAGCTTCCTGAGGATGAGACCAGAGACCAGACCCCAGAGGGCGAAGAAGTGATTAATTCATTTATTTATATATATGTAAAAGAACACAACTATTTTCAGTTTAGACAGATTTTTATTGAGATTTTTGTATTAAAGTTGTATGCTTTCTTTTTGTGTTTTAACGGAAATACAAATTACACACTAGTTGGAAGTATTAGCATCAGTCATCCTCACAAGCATGCATCATACTCTCACACACATAGCATTTTCATATGCTGTCACACACTCTTCACATTCATTCCAAAAACATAAAATCCCAAATTTCCCCTCAGTTTTTATATGTCCATTGTTCAAACACAAACAAATATGACAAAAGTTAAAGATTAAAATGCTAAACAAGGCAACTAAAGACATGTCCAAAGTATTTATGAAGATTGAAGGGAGCCATTTCCACTGTAAATGAAGACAACCAATTATAATGGTCTGTCAGAAAAGAAATATGCTAGATGCAATGGTAAAGTCAGTTGTTTGTTTAGTCAAGCAACTGCAAACAGGTAAGGTTATATGGCACAAATAAACAAACACATAGAGGATCTTTATTTTTTGTTATCACCAATAACAGACTGAATACCCATGACCAGCAATCTACCAAGATCGCAGCAAGGTGCTGCTGAGTTTGGTAATACTGTTTAAAATTTGAGAAGACCTGCAAACCAAATTTTTCAAGCCAGCCTAGGGACACTAGCACTGACAAGTTTCCTTCTAGTAGTAGTAAGTAGATGAGGTCTTGAAAAATAAAATCATCAGACTATCAAGATTTAGCAAAAATTCTGATGAATTAGCAATATGTTTGTAGCAGAAGGTAACCTGTAAATATGAGAAAGGAAAAAAGTATTTTTGTATTATAGAGATGTTAAACAGATGGTGTTAGTGACTGCAGTAGTAGTTTGTGGTTATCAGATTCTTGTTAGTCCATACACACATGCACATACATACATGCAAATATACGTTTAAACCCTGCATTTGCTCCCTTCAAGCCAAAACAATCAGCACATACAAACATTCACACAAAAGTCTCTTCCATCATTCTTGGCTGTCCTCTGTGCGCCATTTTAGGAAATCCTCCTTCCGGGCGTCTGGCTTAATCTGGTTCCTCATGCCACCAAGCAGATTGGAAGTGGCTTCAGATGCCACTATTAAAGGTCTGACAACAGTGGGTGGGATCTGCCGCAAAACGCCACCCACAGCACCAGGGAGACCCTTCTGTTCATGTCCACGAGATGCTACATCACACAGAGTCTGAGCTGTGTCAATCACCCCCTAAACACAAGTTAAGTGTATATAAATATGTAAGTATGAATGTAAAAATATTTTTTTTTTATATTGATACTCAGTGGTAAAGTACCTCTCTGACTGTGTCATAAGCCTTAGCAACTCCTTCCCTTAGATCGGCAGGTTGAGCAGCTCTTCGTGACCTGCTGGTTGTCACCCGGCCTTCAGTGATGGCACAACGATTAAGAGGTGGTGTTGGAGAAAGGATGTCATACACCGTCTCTGCTGTGGCCTTGAAAAGTATTTGTATACATTTACAAAATACATTAAAAAAAAAAAAATTCAAAAGCACTCTTTTACTAAAATAGTTATATTCTGATACCTGGATGGCCTGAACCAGCTTGTTGCTCAGTTCCAGAGCAGCTGAAGCAGTAGAGGTGCCAAAAGATGCTGCCCCCCTCTGGAGACCTCGAATAATGCGCCCATCTTTTCTATACTGCTCAATGGGCAACCAGAACAAGTCACGCACACCATGGACTGAAAATACACAACACTATCATTATTCTATACTAGTTAAAATCTTGCCCTTGTTAAAATATACATATATATTTTAACTGGCTTACATAGCTGTACAACAGAGTGCATAGGGCCTACACCTCCCAAAATGCCCGGCAGCTGATTCTTCCGAATGTCAGCCAGCCATTCAGTGACAGCATACTGGATCACTTTGTCAACTCCAAGAAGGCTGGAAAAAAACAACAACAAAAAAAGCATAGAATTTCTAAAATAAGCAAATAATATGATTTAATATGAAATAATATGAAGTATCAGTTGTAAAAAATGAAGTTCTATCTCTATATATAGATACATACCCATGCCTGCAACATAGCCTCTTTAGTTTAAGCTCAGAACAATTTAATTGTGCCAGGCCAATCAAAATTCCTGCAAATGTTCCCTAAAAAAAGGAAATAGTGTTGTCATTATATCGTCTTAACATTAAAAATACAGTAACTCAAATGAATACCTGCTCAATGACAACATGTTTGCCATGATAATCCAGCCAGATAGGCACTTCAGAGGTGAAACGAAACTCCCTAAAACAAAAGGATGAGTTTAACTTACATTCTTTGTTTAAATATTGTTGTAACTAGCATCTGTTTACATTAAAGCCTGATGAGTGAGCAAAGTACATCTTAATATTTACATGCATTTAGATGCTAAATCCTAAATCCTAATCTATAAAAGCACACAAAGACCAGAGACACATATTGTGCTCCCCATATTCCTTTATGACTTCTATTTTTTACCGGAAATAGATGGGCTGGTCAGATGAGGAGGTGGAGCCAGCGGAGGATGAACTCTTTTCACTGTAGGTAGTTTCCACAGAGGCTGAAAGATCAGGTCCCAATCCAGTTTCAACCTCCTCCTTTTGTGTGGAGTCAGCTTTTACTGAAAAAAAGATCCAGTCTGTCTTAATGCATTTTAAAAAAATAAATAAAGCTACCTGATAAATTAAAAGATCCTACCCTCTGTTGCGGGGTCCATTGGCAGGTATGGGTTAACAGAGGATGCTAAATTACTAAAAAAGTCCTTCAGGAAAAACAGTGCATCCTAGACAAAAAGTATACAATATTACATTACATTATCTTCATACTATCTTCTACATGTTTACCGAGTTACCTGGTCAATGTTTAATCTTAATGGCAACAAGCTGACCCTAAGACAGCACTCGGGACCGCCAAGGCCAGACTCTGGACACACCTGCAGGGCCTTCACTGTCAGCTGAAACCAAAAAGTTTACATTTAGTCTTACATCATATATAGTATAAACAAGTACAGCCACTCTCCAGTCTTTCTCACCATGTTTGAATGGGCTCGTCGAGGCATGCTCTCGCTGGTGTAGAGGTAGAGGAATTTGTTTATTTGTGAGGAAGCCAGGCGGTCCCGCACCTCGAGCTCCTGGACTATGAACACTTGTCTGGACAGTGGCTGCTCTCCGCTTAGGCCCATTATTCCACCTGCAGCCAGTGATCCATCCCCCTCATGTACTGATAAAGCAACTGGGTAGGTTTCATGTTGGAATGAAACCTATAGTAATTGTAAATGCAACAAAGGATATTTTTTATAAATTTGTCAGTTTAATCTTGTACAGTTTAATTTGTTTTATTAACACACTTTGGTTAGCTGGATCTCCATTAGCAATGAGTGTTGGCGACCGCTGCCTCCAGCCCAGCGCCAGGAGTTTTGTGGACGAGAAGAGCCCACAGAGCGGGACGGTGATCCTCGAACACCAGCAGGAACTGAACGAGCCCTGAACAGAAAGACATTTTAATATGCAAAACATACAGTATTTGCATTAGTCATTTTGATAAGGACTGTTTTACCTGTTAGCATTTTGATTATGTATAGAAATGGATTTGCCTCCAAAATCCTTTCCTCCATAGAGATGCCAGACCACAGAAATTTCTCGTAGCACCATTCTATTTTTGGGCACAGGGAAGCGGTTTGGCGCACGGAGCAGGTCTGAGCTACCTCTGGGTCTAGAGAAATGACTCTCTTTCACTCGTATGGGACCCTTGGCTAGAACAGTAACCACTGGCTCCCCATCTCTGGGCTAATTAAAGCATAGAAGAGAGAATTGGCATTGTATCAAAATTTGAAATACACCAGAGACAAAAGATGAACAGTAAGGATAATTATCAGACTTACAGGAATACCCATGCCTGGAGCTTCTAAAATGCAGAAGTCATCATTGTCAATAGAGCCTTCTGATGCTTCATCTGACATTTCCATGTCTGGCTGAGCTTCTGTTGCTGTGGCAACCAGTCCATCCAGCTCTGACTCGTTGCCATGGAGACCAGTGGGGCTGTGCTTTGAGGCCTCACCAGGAAACAGGTACACAGACACGGGAGAGCCTCGTGGCATGGAGCATGCCCCTGCACAAATGGAGTCAATATCATATTTAATACTAATCAGTACAATACAATTAACCAATAACAGGAACAATATCACAGATACCCGTCTCCAAACTTTCTTCAGTGTGGCTCTTCTCTGTATCAATTAAGGCATCTGTGAGATCACATTGGTTAATCTCAGCTGTTTCAGCTGGAGGGCAAGCCACCACAGACACAGGAGTTTCTGATAGCTAACCAAAAAGTACACATACAAGTTAATAAAATGTCCCACTCCTTTATATATATATATTTTTTATGTCATAAAAGGTTTACTGGTAATTTCTGGCCAGCAATTTCTGTAGGGGAAGCATGACGTGGAGGAGGATGTAGGTCACCCTGTGAGACCAGGTACTGCAGTAAATTGACAAGAGCAGCACAGGAATCAGCACAGGTGTGAATGTGGACCACATTATTTGAGCAACGAAGCTCAAAAAGTGGCTGAGACTGAGGATAAAAGACAAAATGAAGAAAAAGGATGAAATCTCAGAAATGTCTTATTTATGCTGAGTTACGTAGCAATATAAATAATAGTTACTCACTAGTTTGCCCGTACAGTTTCCTTTCCATGTGGTTATGGCAAGCTCCAACAAGTCAATGTCCAGAATACACACATAATCTGCATGACACACAGTAGTTTTGTCTTTAGTCAAGCAAAAGAAAACAAATGATTGTTGATTTTTATGTTGTTACCTTTTCTCAAGTCCACTGTGTCAGTCTCACATTTATCAGAGAGGTAGAGGGCAGAATCATCTAGAATAAATCTGAAGCCATTTTGTAGTTATTTTAAGCTATATTTCTTGATAAACTAGGAGTAAATGTAAAGAACTGTACCTGAGGTGAAATGTTGCAGTGTCAACAATGATATTACTGGACAATGAGAAAGACTCTGCAGTGAGCAACACTCGCAATGGTAAATACATTGGTCTGTTAAGACAAAAAGGATAATAGTCTTGATATTTTTGTAGAGGAGCAAATGCTTGATATATGCAGATAAGTATAAAGACTTAAGTTTACCGATAGTCAACAGCACAGGAAGCAAGGTGTGTATGGAGAACAGTGATGACAGCAGGAGCAGTGTATCCCAGAATAGGATCATCAATGACATCAAGAAATTCAACAAGCTGGAACATGGAAATTAACACATGTATTACACTATTTTAGAACAGTAATAGATGAAACACAATTCTCAACAAACAATAAAAAAAGACTACCCTATTGTTTTGTCAAATGTCAATTTAATAGTTTTGTTTCTTCACTTTTTCATATTTATTTACCTGCTCATGCCAACTTTGATCCGTTTGTGTCATGTAATGTCTCATGGTGGCTCCTTGCAATCGAAGAGCAACTAAGAATTCCTAGAAAACATAACAATAAAGAAGTCTACACACAAGTAAAGTTAGTTATTTTTATAATCAAATGTGAGACGATGACCAACTTTAACATTTTTTTGGAGATCAAGTGTGATTTTGATAGCTGTGGACAACATCATGGAGTCAGTCTCTCTGCCGCTGACACTGCTCACACCAGCTTCTGTGGGATAGATGGTAGGATCTAGGTGCTTTGGAGGGTTAAAACTAGGCACCTCCAAGTGTGCCGGTATTAAGAGATCTTTCACTACAGCTTAAAAAGAGAGAGAAAATAATTATTCCAGATACTTCAGGGTAATACAAATCAATCAATCAAATATAATGTAGATACCTTGATGGTAGAGCTCAACTTTTCTGCTTTCTACACATAGGTAATTTAGGTTAGGGTCATTCTGATACTGTGCCACACTGAAGATTTTCCCTCCTTCAAGATCCAACACAAACTCCCCTTGACCTTGTTCTTCCTATTTGCATTTGTATTAGGGAACATTTCACCCATAATTAATTGATATGTACATACATATGCCTTTAGTATAACAGTAGGACTAAAAGTACCTTCTCATCTGTCCGCGCCTGAAGACGACCTTTATCAATTATCACAGTGAGGGAGAGAAGGCTGAGGTTGTGGCAGGGATGAGCAGCTGCCTGAGTTTTTCCAGACAAATCATTGTCCAAGTGGTAAGAGGGCTCATCCTCCTCTGAGTCAGAGTCTTTACAAACAAAAATTATCTGTACCACTCAGAAAGCTAGTGCATATACAACTTGTGATCTATTTTACTGTTGTCAAACTCACCCAGTCTGAAGGCTGATTTGCAGAGATGAAACTCATCATACCTATGGCTTTGGTCAGGGCTATGGTTTGAAGGAGGAGGAAGTGGTGGTTCCCACATCAGAAGATCATTATTGATCCTTAAAAACAAGACCTCCACTTAAATTTTCCTAATTTTTGTTAACATGATCAAAATAGTATTGTATATCAAGGAGATAGACTAGATGACATAAGAAGTCCCAATGTTTTGTCACAAACCTGTTGTAGATACTCTGGAAGGCCTGTTTACTAGGCAACAGCATGCAGACCAACGGCAGGCTGATATCCACAGCACACTGACAATGAGCAACAGACTGGGCTTGAAACTGCTTCATCTCTTCTGCATCTGCAGGAATCACCATCTATAACAGCAAATGAATGAATAAAATGCAACTCAATTCTGTAAGAAGAAGTCATTTTGCTTGCACCTCTTCTGTTTCAAACATTGTCCGGTTAGAAGAGAAGGGTGAGCTTGTTTTATCTTGAAGTTCACAGTGGCTTTCAAAAAAGGCAGCTCCTTGGTCTCTGATGAGCCCCGCTCCACCCATTCCTGCAGCTGGGTCATGGGCCTCCCCACCACGGACACGCACGGAGATCCTGGTCATAATCAGAGTGTTAAATGTTTGCAGAGACTGTCAGGGCACCTTTTTCATTAAACTTTAAAATGTGTTTATTGTGAGTTCTGTCCACTGTAGCCCCAGGTAGTGTTCAATTTAAAGGGATATGCCACCCCCAGGTCAAATTTGGGCATCTCCCCACAGTCCAGAGACTAAAATAAGTGGTGGAAAGCGTTTTCCTGCTCACCCAGCCATTGTCCGAGTCTGTCGCCACTGACCGCCGCGGAATAAAGCCGAATCACGCACCACGCTGTGCAACAGGGGAACTCCCTTCCTGGTGCGTAACAGGGATTCTCCTGGCAGCGTGCTGCGTGATTCGGCTTTATTCTTCCGCACTGGAAAATAGTTCCCACCCAAAATGACCAAGTCAAGCTCTCCGTGTCCTTTTGGCCGAAATCTTTCTCTGGCGACGTTAGACTCCAGTCTAAGGCGGAGTAGCTGCAGATACCGCGGCGGTCAGTGGCGACAGACTCGGACAATGGCTGGGTGAGCAGGAAAACGCTTTCCACCACTTACACTATATTACCAAAAGTATTCGCTCACCCATTCAAATGATCAGAATCAGGTGTCCTAATCACTTGGCCTGGCCACAGGGCTTGGCCCCTTAGTTCCAGTGAAAGGAACTTTGAATGCTTCAGGATACCAAAACATTTTGGACAATTCCATGCCTTCCCAACCTTGTGGGAACAGTTTGGAGCGGGCCCCTTCCTCTTCCAACATGACTGTGCACCAGAGCACAAAGCAAGATCCATAAAGACATGGATGACGGAGTCTGGTGTGGATGAACTTGACTGGCCTGCACAGAGTCCTGACCTGAACCCGATAGAACACCTTTGGGATGAATTGGAGCGGAGACTGAGAGCCAGGCCTTCTCGACCAACATCAGTGTGTGACCTCACCAATGCGCTTTTGGAAGAATGGTCAAAAATTCCTATAAACACTCTCCTCAACCTTGTGGACAGTCTTCCCAGAAGAGTTGAAGCTGTAATAGCTGCAAAAGGTGGACCGACATCATATTGAACTCTATGGGTTAGGAATGAGATGGCACTTCAGTTCATAGCATGAGTCAAGGCAGGTGAGCGAATACTTTTGGTAATATAGTGTATTTTAGTCTCTGGACTGTGGGGAGATGCCCAAATTTGACCTGGGGGTGGCATATCCCTTTAAATGTAGATCAGAGCTGGATTATTTCACCAAGTTTGTTCCAAGTTTAAGAGAAACAAAAATTATGTTTTTGCTCATTGTCATCAAAGTTAACCATTTGAAATGACGCTTTTCTGAGCTCTGCTCACTTTTACGGTTATTAACACTTTTTACACAGCAACTATTTTATCAGTAAAACAGTTTACATTCTGAGTAAATGTTATCAAACACATCTCAAACATAAGGTTTGACCCAAATATGTTTACTCTAGCAATTTCAGAATATTTGAGCCTGCACAGTTTGAAAATGGGGCCAAATCGGACAGGGTTCCACATCAGGAAATGACAAGAACTTACTAAATAATGTAACAGCCTCCTACCTGGGGATAGAGTCTTTACTCTTCTGTACTCTGACACATGGGAAAGAGCCTCCTTCCCAGCCCTCATAAGACCCTGGTGCAGAAAAAATATTTAAAATTCCTATGTTAACAAAGAGATAAGATTACACAAAAGATTAAAGTATACATTTCAATAAATGGCATCTTAGAGTCATCTTATCTGAAATGATAGTTATACAATATGAACATTACGTTACCATGAAGGTCGGTAAAGGAAGCCTCAAGCAGCTGAGTGAGGCTGGGTGCCCAAGGCTGTCCCGGCATGGTCTGCTCCTGGAGGTCTGGAGCTTCTTGGTGTTTGACCTCTAGTTCAGTCAATTTCAGGACCAAGGTCTCTTGACGAACTGCTCTTTGGGTTGGGGGTCTGCGCTTTGAGGGAGGCCGCAAGTCTGGTATGGGAAAGCGCAATCTGAGGACAGCGTGAGGAGAGAGGAGAGAGAAGGAAGAATACAGCTCACTGCCCTGGTTCTAAAAGAGAATAAGAAAACAGAGGGAGAGTTTAGTAGAATACAAATGTTAAACAAAATTGCATTAAAAGTATTTATACAGTAAGTAGTATAGAACATGTTTGTTTTTAACTCATCTAGCTAACGTGAGCAAGACTAGCAAAAAAAAAAAGACTGTACATAGACATTACAGACTGCAAGTTAAAAACTCTGTAGAGAACTGTAGAGAACTTTCGGTTCAAATTTGTTAGAATCAAGGCTAAAGTGGCACAATCGCAGCATTTATAAAACGCTTTTCTACCTCCATCTGGCACATCCAAGGAACCACTCACCCCCATTTCCACATATTCATTCCCCTGTGTACTCAAATATTGGAGGAAAGTGTAGTGGGCAACATGCACATGAGTTGAGTAGCATTTAAACCCAAATTTACCTGTGTATGTCCGGGGCTTGGACTCTGTGATGGGCAGTAACTGAAGGCTCTGCTCAGGTTACTCAATCGACTGAGGATGTCCAGGTCCAACTCAGCGGTCAGCTCGGCCAATTCTATTCGCACCACACTTTCTCTTCTTAAGATCCGCTGTTTCCCCTAATAAGACACAAGGTAATGGTTTTAGCAAGTACAGTAAATATTAACAATTTCAAAAATTGCAAAAATTACAAAATAATTACAAAAATAAAATAGTTCACTATATTCCAGAAATGTTTTATAAATGAAATATGCAAAAATTAGTAATTCTGTGTATTGTATTTTTCAGTTGTCAGCTTTTGTGTGTTTTATCATAGTAACATTACACATATTAGGATGTTTCAATCAAACCACACATAATAAGGAGACTAGTTGATCTTGGATACACACAGGACGTACCTTCCTCTGCTGTTTTTCACTGAGGCTGTAGTGCAGCTGAGCACATGGTCTGGCTGTAGATCCCACTGTGAACAAACCTGCTTTCTGAAACTGAATCAGCTAAAAGACATGGCAGGACAGGAAAAAATAGGAAAAATGCCATTAATGTTTTTTTTAAATTCACAGTTCTTTAGTTGTTTAACACAAATTGCATACATTATTAAAAATCAAAAATCTAGAGCTGATGACTAATTTAATAATTTGCTGTAATGAGTAAAACAAAACATTTCCTACCTCACTGTATTGTGGCTTGCCTTCCTCCCAAAGGCACTCCAGCAGCTCCAGTCTGCTGAAGGAGAGGTCAGAGGTCACTGCACGACTGCTGCGTCTTCCACTCCGCATTTCACAAGAAACCTGCACTGCTGCTCCTGTTAACCTTAAATAGCAAGACAAAATATTTTCAGCTTGCAATCAGTTGCAGTCTGTGAAAATGAACCCACTAAAAGCAGCTGTACCTGAGGTGGGAATGTGGGCAAGCTTTAGCAAAGCTGCTTCTTAAATGGTGGAAGTCTCTTTCACTAAACATGTTGTCCTTAAAGGACACCAACTCCTTAAAGAAGACCTGAGACACCTGTGCTAAAGGTCCGGGCGTCTGGCTGCTTGTGGATGGGTCCTCTTGAAGAAGAGTGATTGTGAGCCCACCAAGTGTCATACGTAGCAGAGCATCGGGCTTCATCTGTTCTGCTTGGCTACTGCGTGATCGTCCTGCAATAAAGTCACAAGTCAAACATAAACTGCACTGCAGAAATTAAACTACTAAATATGCCCTAATTTTCTTCATATGCACTGAAATGTACATTACCTCTGAGCCTTGTGTTTGCTTGTGGTAGACTTGACAAGCAGCCAGCTACTGGATATCGTCTTGGACAATTCATCATCCTCTGATAAAAAAGTAAACCTTGGCTTACCCTCAAAGAAACATTATGAGAAAAAACAATAGAACAATACCTGTGCCGTTAATACTGTGGGTTGCGCAAGACTAGAAAGACTATGAGAAGAAGACTCCATATCACTGTCTGACATCTCACTTCCAGAACGAATAGATGTAACGCTACTAATCATCCCTGCTGGGCCCATTGAGTAAAACATTTCTGCGAAGCAAATACAAACATTACCTACATTAATAGAACAGAAATGTGTTTACATACTGTATATATACATACACATATTTTATTATTTATTATTATTTTAACACATTGTACTGTATGTGTAAAAAAGATATATCTGATGTCCAAGTTTCCATAGTGAACTCTTTCTACCTCCGTTTTCTAGCCCAGTCACATAAGGTTCCAGCTCAGCTTCATCTTCCCACTCTGCATCTCTTGGGCTAGAACCGAGTTGTTTACTGAGATCTTCCTCAATCATACGGAAATCATCAGAGTCTAGAGGACGACAGTGCACCCCACCGGCCTTACTGTCAACCTCTGTAAAATAGTTTTAGTCATTAGTTTTACTGTTTTATTGAAAGGTATTTGAAAGGTTTTTACATTTGTTAAATATACAATGTCCAAGATTTATTTTAAAAGACATGAACTGAAGTTCAAGTTAATTTACACAATACCTGTATTTATGCAGAGGGCTGCTAACAGGTCGGTGAGATGGGTTATTTGATCTGGAGACAGTAGCATGTGAACACAGCCCACCTTCCCATCTAACTCAAACTAATGACAGGATAGAAAAAAAAAAAGTACTTTTATAAAATGTCTAGACAGTGCATTTTAAAACTAAAGTTAGCCTTTAGTCTATAGTAACAAAAAGATAAGTTATGTTTTGCATGTATCTATTATAGAGCACAGACAAAGGAAGGAAAGAAATGTATCAAACCTTTGGTCCAGGAAGCACATCATTTTGTTTGATCTTGACAATGGTCTCAATAAAGCCAGAGCAGCTTCCAATGAGAAGAGGCTGAGAGACAGGGGAAGACTTCCCCTCATCACCACCTGCATCACCCTCTTTGTGTCCCTCACTGACTGTGGATGCATCTTTATGTTCAGGGTGATCCTAACAAGCAAAAACAGACTCTTTGAGTGGACACAAAATTTTGTCAATTTTGTCCAATCTCAGATACAACACACAATACCTGCCCTGTACCAGTGCTGTTGTCATAAAAAAGCTGAACAGCACTCAGTTGCAGGATCTTGTGCAGGACAGCAGGGGGCTGGTGTATGTCAACTGGCACAGCTGTCTGACTAGCAGGGTCCCGCACTGCTTCATCAAAGTACTCCAGCCTGCTCCACAAACAAGTCCCAGAAGATATAATATATGAAAATATAATATATAGAGCATGTACCATGTTTTGTGTAACTGATGTATTTTTTCATAAAATGCAATAGTTTATTACCTCACAGTACTATACTCCTACAACTTAATGACTGTAATGGGAGTTAAATTTCACAAATAATAGTGGAATCAAAACAAGTAAGGAAAACGTTTCGAAATAAGATTTTAAGATTGTTTGACACTAGCAACCACTTTTCCATTGAAATCTATTCTGTTGAAACCATGTGAGAAGTGCCATTTTACAAAATATTCCTTCTACAGGTTATTTTAAAGATTGTGAAAGACATTCCTCTATCAAATAATGTAATGACATATAAATATGTAATGTAATGATATATAAATATGTACAAATATTACCGTTTGATTTGCACTTCCAAGGCCACACTTGTTTCCAGATCCAGGGGATGATGCTCAATGCGGACAATAGTGTCTATAAAGGTGACTTTAATGCGACGTAAAACTATGAACAAACAGAAGTAATTACATAAACAATTCAGACTATTCATTAAACAATTAAATTAAATCCTACCTGTCTCAATAGTTTGTGCAAACATTTCAAGCCCCTCCAACGGGGCTGGTGGGTCTTCTGATGTGTCAGGAGGGTCCTTCAGACACTCCTGGGCTAGCTGCATACTGGACGTCATGCTTGATGACCAAACTTGTGAGTCCCACCCTCCACCTTCACAATTTGCAAAGGATATAATATAATAAGAGAAATATATTTAGTATTGTTTGTGTAGAAGTAAAGTAACAGAGGGGCAAGTACAGTGAAGAGGAGAAGAACGTACTTGTCCTGTACTTGGGTCGACATGTTATCTGTAGACCAGAGACTTCCAAAGTGCAGTGATCGGTGAGCAGAGCTTGCCAGGGGATGGTTACAGTTATACTGCTCACAAAGCCATCAACTATCTCCAGAGGGGCCCCCAAAGACTCCAATAGCTCGTTGACTGCCTGTAAGGACATAAAATGTCTAAGAGTAAAATTAGTGGATGGATCACCCGCAATTATACAAAAATGTATTAGTTGCTGATCTTAGAAAGAAATCAAATGTCATTCCAGGTACTCAATTTCTTGGGAGAAATGCGAGCTCAGAGCGTGACGATAGTTTGTTGTTGAACTCAAGACCTCTTGCGAAAGAGTTTGGCTTGCACTAATAGAAACTTTATTTTTTGTTTAACTAACTCACCCAGACATCGAGGTTAATTTCCTTGATAACACCGCTGCCGTTATATAAATCCAAGCCTAGTTGGTCCAAGCTTAGTCTTTCTTGCAGAAAGTGTCCGAGGTAGTGCTGTAAAAGGTATCGACAGGCCCGCTTCTTGATGGAGCCCGACCAGGGGAAAAGCCAGCGAGACATGGGGCCAGAGATAGCGGGGAGTGGGAGCGAAGAGCTGGCGGAGAACGAGTACGACAACAGTCCTCTAACTGCATAACAGACCCAACACTGAGCGTACAAAAACAAGGAATGGAAAAATGAGTCGAAGCTAGCTACTGGGGGCTAAGGAAAAGGTAGTCCACAACTCCTGTTTCCCCCTAAAATTGACACTCAAAATCCTATCAGAGTCGATGCGACCCAGAAGACTTCTTGACAAGTCGTTAATTACTCTAAATTCTGATGGTCGGTTCGGTTCATATTTTGGAAAGGTTTGTTTCGGTCCTGTAGGTGCGTATCATCGTCTCAGGGTTGTTTATTGTTATGTGACGGCGTGCGTCGTGCGTCACAGCAACGTAACACCCCGGAAGCACCAATATTATTTCTACACAAGACCCTTTTATGAGGGCGGTGACAAAAAGCTGCGCGCGCATTTGGCAACAGAAGTGTCATTATTCCCCATTCATTCAGATAGAGACACGAACTTTTCCAGCACAGTCCAGCGTCCATTTTCTGCAAAATGTCTGGTTCTTGTGTGTATGGTTGCTCAAATCGTTATTCTAGCAGCGGACTATAGTTTTACAGGATTCCAAGAGGATCGCGACCATTTCAAAGCAACAGGCGCCGTCTGTGGCTGCAGGCGATAAAACGCGTTGACTGGAATGAAAACATAATCAGAAATGCTCGTGTCTACAGCGCCCACTTTATATCAGGTAAGGTTGTCTATTTAGCTGGAAAGCCCGGTTTACATTAGTGAGTGTCTGTATATATGACATAAAATAATAATGAAATGTTGCTGAATTTTGATAAGCTGGTGTTAGGCTTGGTTAGTAACATTGGTATGTACATTTGCACGTGAAACTTCAACCTTTTTTTAGTTTGTTGTCTCTTGCATAAGCACTACACATCTGCTGCGTTTATTACTGACACTACCCAAGCATCTTAGGCCTGGAGATAGGAGTGCTATCTTAGCACTCTAACTTGACTCTTCTGTACTGTACTGCTCATTTATTTATTTATGGTTATTTTAGTGGTGAGGTACCATAGGAAAATGAAGTGAGTAGACAGAGCTAACACTTCAGCAAATTCTGTTTCTTCTAAACCAAGAACAAGAATGCAGCCTGGATCATTGTCCCGGTATGAATATATTTAATCTTACAATCAATTTATTGATTGTAAGATGATAGCACTTGAAAACCCATCCCTTCCAAGAGTGTTCTTTCTCTGCTTAAATCGTATAACTACCTGGAATGCACTTACAAATTAAACTTGTCTGCACTGGATGCACCACGTGCTAATTTATTAACTTTTCTATCTTAAAGCTGAAGAGGATCTCCCAATTCCAAAGACCGTGTATGATGATCTGAACCTGAGACACAGTCAACTTCAGGCAGACTATGTCAACCTATGCGACAGGAGCACTACGAGCTGAAAATTTAAAGATAAAAGAGGAGCTGCAAAAATCAATATTTTCCTACACCGCTGCACAGTACTAAAAATGTAATGACTTGTAATAAACTGTACAGTATCTCGTTTATTTGTAATGAATGAATGAATTTTTATTGAGTATGTCACAAAGTCAATACAGTACATAATACATTACACGTATACATGTAGGTGTAGACATATTAATATAATTTCTTTACAGAAGTAAACGTATCTCAAAGGGTTATGGGAAGAAGTCTTAACTTTTTGAATCCCACCCCTTACAGTCACTTAAACATTGATAATGTCCGGTTTCCTCTGAACCATCTTCGTCACATTTATCTGGTGTTACTATACAACTTATATTTACAATGTCCACAGATAAGCCATTTATAATAATTTAATATACTAACCATTACAACATTGCATCACTATAACGACTCAGAATACTAGATTTGTGTTGTATCTTCTATTTATGAAGATTTATAAGAGCGTGGAAACAATCTGCGTTCTGACGTTGGGAGCACTTTATTGAACTGAATAAGACCCGTATGTTCCCCTACATCATATGACCCCACACATACAGTGCCATTGGTCTACCGTAAACTCTGTAGCCTGTATAAAACATCCCTTCATATACCGTATTCAGGTACACCACATCTCCCTTTTTTTTTAAGAACCAGTGTAACATTTTCACGAAAGTTCATTCAAACCTGTGAAGGAAAAACAGGGTTAAACACAATTCCCATATAAACTGATTCCCCTTATTCTTCTATTACTGTTCCTAATTCTGTTGTAATACATTAATTTGACAATGCAGGTCAAGATGGTAAATACTGCCACCTTGTGGTACTCTGTATATTTTTTTTTTCGGTTTCTGCTAATAAAAAATACACGTGAAACTTCAACAGGTTATGGGCCCAGTCAGTCCCAGTAAATTAGCTTAAAACAGTGGTTTTACACGGAATTTGTGTAGTGTACTCGGTATTGTGGGATTTGCAATGGAGGACAGACTGTTTATTGACAAGCTAAGTGGACCAGACAACTGGGCTACGTGGAAATTCCAGATGGAGCATCTACTGAAAGCTCGAGGTCTGTGGGGCATGATAACGGAGACGAACACCATAGCAGATGATGCTAACGCAGCGGCACGAGGCGAATTCATCAAAAGGAAAGAAAAGGCATTTTCTGTGCTGGTGCTTAATGTTAATACGTCTCAACTGTACCTGATTACAAGCTGTCAGTCACCTAAAGAAGCGTGGGACACGCTGAAGGGACATTTTGAGAGCTGGGGCTCTCAAGTCTCACACATGACATTTCTCACGCTGATTTATTTATTTATTTATTTATTTATTTTTGTGCCCAGAAAATCGGTCTGTGTGGCTTAGTTTATGCAGGCTCTGCGCGTTTTCAGCGAAAAAAAAACTCCCCCTGCTTCGGGCGCACGGTCCGAGCGGAGGCCGGAGCAGACGCGCCGTCCCCCGGGCACGTCCTGAGCCTCAGTCCCGGTGCCACGTCTCCTCTGAGACGCACCGACTCCCGTCCCCGTGTCTCCGTCTGTGCGTAACGTGTGTTTCCCCCGCTTACGCGCAGCATTGTACACGTTTTACATTGCATTTGTGCAGAAAAAAAAAGTTCTCACTGCTCACTTTACACAAAGATGTGATTTTTTCCCCCCTACTTTTTTTTTTTTTTTGGGGGGGGGGCTGTAGAACTAGCCTTATACAAGAGGAGAAAAAAGAAATGCTCTAAAGAATGAGAGGGATATGCACGTGACGAGAGAAACTGAATGACAGAAACAGAGAGAGGAATGACCAGACTCCGAGGCGATCTGACGAGATGGGAGGGAGCAGAGGAGAGACTGGTGTGTGTGTGTGTGCGCGCCGTGTCTGTCTGACAGTCCACGCTGTTCTCAACTCCGCCCCCGCCCCTCTCTGTCTGTGTCTCTCTTCCACTGCCCCACCTGGTCCCTCTGTCTCTTTCTCTGAACGGGGAAAGAGAGAAAACAGCGCAATTATTTTTTCCCCCTCCCGCGATCTTGGAGCCTCTGATCACCAAAAAAGTCGCTAGATTTGTCGCTAGTCGCTTTTGTCTAATTTTCTCGCTAGGGGGGTCCAGAAAGTAGCTAAAAAATAGCGACAAAGTCGCTAAGTTGGCAACACTGCCCCGCCCCGGTCCCTCCTCCCCGCCCCTCTCAGCGCGCACTGACAAAGTGCGGTGATGATAAAACAAACTGAGAACCATCAGGTAATAACTTCATTTATATAACTCTCATTAGTTGCTTTGTAGTTTAAGTTTGCTCTTTAGACAAACAGGGCTCTCAACACGCACGACCCCGCTCAAAACTTGAGAGCCCTGCCCTAGCCAATAAGTTGTTTCTAAAAAAGTACTTCAGATGTGAAATGAAGGAAGGAGAAACGATAACTGAGCATTTAAAACGTATGAAAGAGCTAACTGACCAGCTAGGTGCCATCGGTGCTGTAATTGAGGAGGAAGATCAGATTGTAACATTGCTGGGTAGTCTGCCCCCCAGCTACGCAACAATTGTCACTGCCCTAGAGACAAAGTTGGACAGTTTGACTCTTCAATTCGTGCAGCAAGCATTGATAAATGAGGAACAAAAAAGAGTTCAGGCAAATGATACTACCGGTGGTGCATCAGCAGGTGGCCCATCAGCATTGGCAACACAAGTGCGCGGAGATTTCCAGGCAGCGGGAACAGACCGGTCCAAATGGAAGTGCTTTAAGTGTGGGAAAGAGGGACATCTAAAACACAACTGTCCAAAGTTAAAAAATAAAAATCAAACCCACAAGGCTAAACGCATGACATGGGAGAATAATGAGAATTTGTCTGAGAGTGCATTTATTACCAGAGAGACCAATCAGAATGAGAAAGTGAAGCAAGTCGAGTGGCTAATCGATTATGGAGCATCAAAACACATGACATGTTCAAAAGAAATACTTCAGGACTACGAGGAATTCACTAAGTCACAATCAGTGAAGCTGGGTGATGGCAGAGTAGTCGATGCTCAAGGACTCTGTAATGTCAAACTGAAAATGACTTTCAAAGTCAGTGATGTTAAAGATGTCACAATGTATGATGTGCTGTATGTTCCCAAGCTATCTGGGAATCTCTTCTCAGTGGGAGCTGCTGCGAAAAAGGGGAATACAGTGCAGTTCAAGAAGACTCTGTGCTACATACGTGGAAAAGATGGAGATCTTTGAGGAATGGGAACACAACGATCTGATGGATTGTATCAGCTGGACGTCCAGGGAAGTACGCCTGCTTCTCATACGGCAGGAAGTGCATCAGTAGCAGCCAGCTTATGGCATCAAAGACTGGGTCACACCACCATGTTGAAGGAGCTTAAACCTCTGGTGAGCGGAATGGACTTTTATGCAGAAAAAGAGAACTCCTTCTGTGAAGCATGTGTGGAGGGCAAGCTGTCTAGAAAGCCATTCAGGTCAGTGGGAGAAATCCGCTCAAAGCGGAAGCTGCAGCTGGTTCATAGTGACGTTTGTAGCCCCATGCAGACTGAATCCATAGGTGGATCAAAGTACTTTGTGACATTCATTGATGACTACTCAAGATGCTGTAAGGTATACTTTATGAGGCAGAAAAGCGAAGTGCTCAGTAAGTTCAAAGAATTTGAAAAAACATTCTCCAATGAGTGTGGACAAAAAGTCATAAGGCTAAGAACAGACAATGGTGGGGAATATACATCAAAAGAATTTCAAGAATACTTGAAGGCTCAAGGCATCCACCATTCGTTATCACTACATCCGTGAATGCGTGCAGAATGGACAAATTCAACTGCAATACTGTCCTACAGATGATATGAAGGCAGATATCTTGACCAAGCCATTAGCAAAGCAAATATTTGAGTATCTTAGAAGAGAGATAGGACTTTGTGCTATGTAATTCTGTTAGTTTTAAGTTGTGGCTAATGTTTAATGTTGAAAAGCCTAAGTTAAGACAACTGTAAGGAAGTTAAAGAGAACAAAAGGAATTACAGTGTCCCTGCTCTAGGACTGGCAGTGGCTCCTGTAGCTGCTGTCCAGCCTCATCTTGAGATGGAGACTGGAGTGGTATGAGATGCTGACGGTTGCGTCTTACCACCCCATGTGGCGCATCCACAAGGTAAGATCTGGGTGAGGTGTGATTCTGGATCACTGTCCCTGATGTTTTGCTGTCAGTAATCCACACCTCCTGACCCGATGACAGGCTACTGAGCGGCTTTGCGCCATGTCGCCTGTTGTAGTTTGCAGCATCGGACATCTTCTCCCTTTCTTTTTGGACTAGCGTGCTGCGGTCGGGCAGTGCAGGGCGCAGCTCGAAGGGAAGAGTCGGCACCGTGGTGAAGAGACGTCGACCCATAAGTAACTGGGCCGGGCTGTATCCATTCTGAAGAGGCATGGCTCTGTATGCAAGAAGAGCCATGTACGGGTCAGTGGCCTTCTTCAGAAGATTTTTAATGGTCTGAACGGCTCGCTCAGCCTCGCCGTTGCTTTGCGGGAATTTGGGGCTGCTGGTAAGGTGCTTGAACCCATATGCTGTGGCAAAGGAAGCGAACGTTTGGCTAGAGAATTGAGGGCCGTTGTCAGACATTAAGAGCTCTGGGATGTCAAAATATGTACCTTGTAATAATAAAAGATTAAAAAAAAAAAAAAAAAAAGAGCTCTGGGATGCCGTGCCTGGCAAACATAGATTTCAGGTGGTTGATCACATCATTGCATTTTTTGTGTGTGTCAACAAAGCAATTTCGACATACCTGGAGAGGTAATTGACAACAAGTAAGTACGCTTTCATGTCCCTGATGGCCTGTGTCTTCTCTGGATTGGGTCTGATGCCTGATGTGGTGATGACATGCCCGAGGAAGACCACCTCACTCCTGGAGAGCTCACACTTATCCATGTTCAGGGTCACACTTGCTTGTTCGAGCCTTTTTAGCAGGGCATGGAGATGAGCGTCGTGCTGCTCTTGGTCTTCCCCACACCAGAAGGTCATCGATGTGGCAGACCACACCGTTCAGTCCCTCTATGACCTCTGCCATGACACGCTGGAAGTATTTGTGCGCATAGTTGATGCCAAACGGAAGACGCTGGAAGTGGAACCGTCCAAAGGGTGTTATGAATGTCGTGTATTTAGCTGACTCCTCAGCTAAAGGAATCTGCCAGAATCCCATGTTTGCATCTAGTTTAGTGAATACTCTGGCTCCAGCTAGCATTCCTAGACTCTGGTCGACTGAAGGCAGAACGTACTTTTCACGGCACACATACTGGTTCATGCCTGGTGAAGTCCACACACAGACATAGATGCTGGCTGTTCTTCTTTGGTACAACAACAATGCCAGTGCACCACTCCATAGGCTCTTCGACACGCCTGATGACTCCCATCTCTTCCATCCGTTGGAGCTCCTCTTTCACCTTTCCCATCAGAGGCAGGGGAATTCTGCGTGGCGTTTTTAAAGAGAATGGCACGGCGTCTGGCTTGAGCTTGATGTGGTAAGGATGTTGGATGTTGCCTAGGCCCTTGAACACCTTAGGGTAGGCTGCCTTTAGAGAGTCAGTTGTGATGGTGTCGACTCGAATGAGCAGGTAGTAATGGCTGGCCGCCTGAGCAAAGGTGTGCTCAGGTTTTTGACCACTTACACTTTCTCCTCGGTCTGCTTGGATTTGTAAGTCAGCTGCATTTTAGCGAAGCCTGCTACCTCTAGCTGAATCTTCCCTGGACCCAGCAAGGGTTTCTCTGGCTTGTGAAGAACAGGCATTTGTGCCCCAGGTCTCTCATGTCACTTACCAGACCCCCCAGGATTTCGCGTGCATTTTTTGTGATTGTTGCGGGCTAAAATGCCTGAATCTGCGTGAGCTTTTCCAAAAAGTTGTGATGAAAGTTGCGGTGCTTTTAAGGTTTTTGTTGCGATTTTGTTGCGGGAGGAAGTGAAAGTTGCAATAAATAGTTGATTTTCCCTTTTTGTAATTAAAATTGAGTAATATTTTGAATACTGAGTTATTACTGACAAAGAATAATACAAGGACACAGAGATCACAGATATGGTCCTAAAACAACCTTATCAACATCGAAAATAAATTACTACTAGGAGGGGAACTGTTTCGCGCAGTCTTTTGCTGTTATTTTTGTGGGCAAATGGCTGGCCGCAGACATGTTTCTTTGCCAATAGAAGCCGTGTCCCAATTCCCAGAGTGCACAGTTCGGAGGGTGGTTTGAAGGGTATGTGCATCATTTCTTTTTTGTCCCATGCGCAGTTAACACGCGTTCGCAGACCGCAGTCGTTTCCATGGAAATCGGGGCGTGGACCAAGGGCGTGAAAATGCACGCTTCGCACACTCATATATCCCAGCATGCACCGCGTGCTACTTCTTCTATGGGAGAAAATGGAGTCTGCGGATGCTTCCCGTAGTTGCGAGACCTGTCGCATTTCGCAGAGGGCCATGCGGTCTGCGGAGTGCACTCAGGGCTGAGCAAGTGTGCACTGCCTTGATTGCAGTCTGAGCCCCCTTCAAACCACGCTCCGAACTGGAGACACGGCCACAGTTTCGTTTCGACACACGGAAGTAAGGCAGAAGGAAGTTGGTCGACGTGAGTTCAATACGTTGCCGATGATTGGTCAAAGTTGGTAAAAATTGTGGGAAAGTTGCGGTGATTGGTCAAAATTGCAACACTGCCCTGAATTCACGGGGATTGGCTGAAGTTGCGTTGAAGTTGCAAATCGCAACATTGCGAATTCCTGGAGGGTCTGACTTACAGAAACTGCAGTTATGTCTGCGCCAGTATCAAGTTTGAACTTAAGCATTTTCCCTTTAATCTGCACATCGGCTGTCCACATATTGTTCTCACAGGACACAGAGCCCAAGAAGAAACTTTTCTCCTCCTCCTCGATACATGCTACTACAGCCTTGTTTCTACAGATACGCTGATAATGTCCTTTTTTCCCACAGCCTCGACATTTTGCATCGTTGGTGGGACACTCCGCTTTAGAGTGAGAAGGCCCTCCGCATTTGTAGCACTGGCCGCTGTGCATGCCCTTGTCTTTGCTTTGCACGTTTTGGCGCGGCCGTGCACCACTGTTTCTCTGGTTCGTGTATCTCTGCTTTTCGTTTTTCTGACCTTTCTTTATCAGTCTGTCAACGGAGCTCGCCTCCATCTGCATCACACTGCTGGCTTTACTCCTAAGTGCACTCTGTTGTCTTTTTACCTCCTCAGATTGTCTTGCCATATCCATGGCTTTTTGCAAGGTTAAATTTCCCTCCATCTGCATGCGCTCAGAAAGTCTGGTATCTGCAAGCCCCACTACGATTCCATCTCTTATGAGTTCATCATGTAAGTCTCCGTATTTGCAATGCTCTACTAAAGCATGTAGGGCAGTAATGAATGCATCGACAGACTTGTTGCCTTCTTGTTTTCGCATATTGAAGCATGCATGTTCGAACACAATGTTCTTTTTCACAATAAAGAAATCGCGGAATCCATCCTTTACTTTGTCATACGATTTCGAGTCCGCATCACTCAGCTTTAACCCCCTCAATACGTTGTCGGCTTCGTCCCCCATACAATATATTAGGGTGTTAACCTGATTCTCCTCGGAGTTCGTTGTCAAGTTGCTCGCTTGGCAGAACCTCCCAAACCTCCGGATCCACTTTGTCCATTCCAGCGGCTTGCTAAAATCGAAGGGTTCAGGTGGCTGAATGTTGAATGTTGCAGTGGGTGCGCTAGCCGCCATGCTCGCTTCCCTTGGCTGCACCACAACCTGTGGCTGCACGTTAACGTTTTCCTCACGTTGTTCAGACATAAAAACATTCACCGATGTCTGTCCCTCCATCTCTGTCGCCGTGGACCTTCTTTCACTGTGCCTTCTCCTTTTTTCAGAAACACAGCACTTGTCGTATCGTATGAAGATTTATAAGAGCGTGGAAACAATCTGCGTTCTGACATTGGGAGTAACCTGGGAAATCCCAGGCTGTCTTTCAGATCGGAACGAACGAAAGCAGCCTATGACTATGGCAAGCGAGCTCTCCCGATTCTGGGAGCCAATCAGAGAGCGGGTAGGGGTGGCAAGACGGTGACGCGTACTACGTGACAAACGGAAACTTGTAGTTTGAACTGACAACTGACATGATTGGCTATGGGCTACGTATACGCCAAATGATAGACATTCGTAACGCCCAATAAACGGCCGTTGGCGATCGTAAACCACACCTCCAGTACGAGATATTTCGAAGGTGGCTTCCAGACCATAGCCGTTTCCCAATTCAGCGAGTGCACGGTTCTGAGCGTCCTTGGAGGGGGATGTGCATTTCGGATGTCGCGCACAGGGATCCAAGGAGCGCTCCGGGAGTTAGTGTGTTTGCTCAGACACATTAAAAATTAGGGGGAACGTTGGCCATGTCCCAATTCCAAGTATTACTAGTCGCAATAGAATAATATTTTTGTCTATAGGGAACAAGGAGCAGACCACCCGGCTCATTGAGCTGAGGCGGGACCTGTTCCATTTCGCAGACGCCCATGTGATCCCCGGACTGCACTCAGGGCTCAGCGAGTATGCACCGCCTCGACTGCAGACTGAGACCGAACCGTGCACTCGCTGAATTGGGAAACGGTTAGTATCTCACTTGTGATATGGTCAGGTGTAAACCAGGCAACATTGGGAGCACTTTATTGAACTGAACAAGACCCGTATGTTCCCCTACATCATATGACCCCACACATACAGTGCCATTGGTCTAACGTAAACACTAACGTAGCCTGTATAAAACATTAACCCTTCATATAGGCCTACCGTATTCAGGTACACCTTTTTTTTTTTTTTTAAGAACCAGTGTAACATTTTCACGAAAGTCCATTCAAACCTGTGAAGGAAAAACAGGGTTAAACACAATTCCCTAATAAACTGATTCCCCTTATTCTTCTATTACTGTTCCTATTTCTTGACTTCTCAAAATCACATTTTCAAACTTGAAGCTTTCTCTTGAGAAAATATCTCTCCTGTAAACTGAAACATTGCCAAACAAAATGAATATCTGTCAAAATCACATTCTCATTTCAGCATGAACATTTGACAAAATATTTTTTTTCTCTCACATCGTGAAAAGTCCCTCAGTCGTCCAGGTAGTATCCATGATAAAAGGAGAAGTTCAATTTGTCAAAGGGACAAAGTTTGTTTGGTTGAAAACATTTCGCCGCTCATCCGAGAGGCTTCGTCAGCTCTAATAAGAATACTGGTAAGACGCTTATATCTTGCTGCAGGGAGGAGCTACCTAGCTAACTACTTTCCGAAACTATCTCATTGGTTTCCGTCTTTTGTTTCTCTGGCGTCTAGATAACGATCCCTATTCATCCCTACGACTGTTTTTCCCACCTCTGGCCCTGACCTGGCTAGCCCTATTGTTCCCCTGTTTGCTTGATCTAGGCTTAAGAATGGAATTGTAGATGGGATAGATTGGGAGAAACCAAGCAGCCACTTCACAAGAGGATGTACCAACACAGACGGGCGTGCCAGAGTGGACCGTCATCTGCCGTATATCTTCACCTAGAAGCCACGGGCCATTCTTTTGAGGACAGTGAGGTTCAGATCTTAGCCAGGGAAAAGAATTGGTTTGAGAGGGGAGTTAAAGAGGCTATTTTTGTCAAAAAAGAGAATCCTTCTCTGAACAGAAATGGTGGAGTCAGACATAATTTGCATCCCATCTACAATTCCATTCTTAAGCCTAGATCAAGCAAACAGGGGAACAATAGGGCTAGCCAGGTCAGGGCCAGAGGTGGGAAAAACAGTCGTAGGGATGAATAGGGATCGTTATCTAGACACCAGAGAAACAAAAGACGGAAACCAATGAGATAGTTTCGGAAAGTAGTTAGCTAGGTAGCTCCTCCCTGCAGCAAGATATAAGCAAGTGTCTTACCAGTATTCTTATTAGAGCTGACGAAGCCTCTCGGATGAGCGGCGAAACGTTTTCAACCAAACAAACTTTGTCCAGTTGACAAATTGAACTTCTCCTTTTATCATTTCTCTCACATTGTTTTTTTTTTCTTCTCTCTCTCAAACCCCAGGAGAGGGATCAGGAGACCCCAAAGCAGGTGGTGTGTGTCCCTGCTCTAGGACTGGCAGTGGCTCCTGTAGCTGCTGTCCAGCCTCATCTTGAGATGGAGACTGGAGTGGTATGAGATGCTGGTTGCGTCTTACCACCCCGTGTGGCGCATCCACAAGGTAAGATCTGGGTGAGGTGTGATTCTGGATCACTGTCCCTGATGTTTTGCTGTCAGTAATCCACACCTCCTGACCCGATGACAGGCTACTGAGCAGCTTTGTGCCATGTCGCCTGTTGTAGTTTGCAGCATCGGACATCCTCTTCTCTCTTTCTTTTTGGACTAGCGTGCTGCAGTTGGGCAGTGCAGGGCGCAGCTCGAAGGGAAGAGTCAGCACCGTGGTGCGGAGACGTCGACCCATAAGTAACTGGGCCGGGCTGTATCCATTCTGAAGAGGTGTGGCTCTGTATGCAAGAAGAGCCATGTACGGGTCAGTGGCCTTCAGAAGATTTTTAATGGTCTGAACGGCTCGCTCAGCCTCGCCGTTGCTTTGCAGGAATTTGGGGCTGCTGGTAAGGTGCTTGAACCCATATGCTGTGGCAGAGGAAGCGAACGTTTGGCTAGAGAATTGAGGACCGTTGTCAGACATTAAGAGCTCTCGGATGCCGTGCCTGGCAAACATAGAGGGCGTGCACATGGTAGGATTGGATCAAGATTGGATTGTTTTTTTTCACACTTGCTCGGCGGGTGGTCTGTCGTCCAATCCGAGTGCACATGCATGTCGCGCAATCAGATTCAGGTCAGCGACCTGGCTGGCTCCGCAACGCTATGTGGCGCTGTAGTCCAACTACTTCTGGGTGATGACTGCTCAATATAAACACAACACAACACAGCTATCTGGCGGTATACTGCGATGGCTTTTCGAGGAATTTGACGGAGCGGCATTGGCGTACTTGTTGTGCATTCTGCAGAGTTTGGTTGTTCGTATGAAGGACAAAACAGCGTTTTTAGTTTCTTTAATACGACACGAACCGTGTCGTCAGCATTTGATACTACAAGCAATCGAGGACAACGAAAATTATGAGGATTGGGAGCTATACCGCACATGTTTTAATGATGTTCTGCCTTGTTGTTTTTTGTTGCTTGCATCTTTTGTGCCACAAATAAAGGCATTAAATTTGTAGCTATGGGTTTATCGTTCATTTATGTAAGGTCTGGGGTAGTGAAATTACAACTTAAGTAAATTTCCACACTGATTTTTAATATTTACAAGTTATACAACAGTTTAAAAAAAAACACACTCTCTTTTGATACTATAAGGTCACAATAGATAACTCAAAATGTTTGTAAAAGTGCCCTGTGCGTCATTTTAAAAGTTTAAAACTCCGTGCACAGCTTCCAGGTGCTGGTAACAACAGGAACATTGAATAATTCCAGAAAAGACGAAATTTACCGCACACTCGCGCGCGCACACACACACACTTTATTGTGCTAAGCGCAAACAACGCGTTTCGATTTGACCTGACCTTCGCGCTAAGCCCAATAAAGGAATAAGTAAAGTCAAGCGAGTGTGCGGTAAACTCCTTCTTTTCTGGAATTGCCCTGTGCGTTACGTTCATAGTCCAGATATGGTGGAAGATGGGGCTTGTTGGTGCCGTGAAGGACCGCTGTCATCGTAATGCGCTCTCCCGGTGTTCTTCTTGGCTGTGGCGTGCGCTGCTCTTGGGTTTTTCCATTTGATTTTGATTTGCTCAGGCGTCCGAACAAAACCTGCCTGCTCCATCTTCAACGCTATCTTCTGATAAAGACTAGCGTTTCTTGTGCGCCGTCTGTCCATAAAGTTTTAAATGTTTATCTCTCGCACCTGGTGCAGCATGAACTCAGTTTCTTAGTCTGTCCAGTAGTGCGTGCTTGTTGCTTTCTTCGCAGCCATGTTTTCGTCTGAAACAACAATTGGTACTTGATACTGAGAGGCACCCCCTACCACTCTTACGACTTCCGGGTGAAATTCCTGAAATTCCTGGCGCCCATGCGCAGTATGCTAATCCGATCCGAAATCGTTCACATGACGACGCCAAGTGGTTTAGTGATTAGCATACTGAGCATGGGCGCGCCAGGAATTTCAAAATTTCACCCGGAAATTGTAGGAGTGGTAGGGGGTGCCTACGGCGTCATAAGTAGCGCTTGTTGTTGCCGGACTTTCAGACGAAAACATGGCTGTGAAGAAAGCTACAAGCTCGCACTACTGGACCGAGGCAGGGTTTGCTCGGACCCCGGAGCAAATCAAAATCAAGTGGAAAAACGCCAGGGCGGCGTATGCCACGGCAAGAAAGAACAACGGGAGAGCGGTCAAGACCGTACAACTTGCCCGCCTTACAACAGCGTTCTTCACGGCACCAACAAGTCCCATCTTCCACCATTTCTGGACTATGAACATAACGTAGAATCGAAACGCGTTGTTTGCTCTAAGAGTATGTGGTAACTTTCGTCTTTTTCTGGAATTATTCAATTTTCCTGTTGTTACTAGCACCTGGAAGCTGTGCATGGAGTTTTGAACTTTTGAAATAACGCACAGGGTACTTTTACAAACATTTTGAGTTATCTATTGTGACCTCATAGTATCAGAAGAGAGTGTTTTTTTTTTAAAAACTGTTGTATAACTTAAATATTAAAAACATAAATATTAAAATCAGTGTGGAAATTTACTTAAGTTGTTCACTCAGACAGGACAAAACAGAGAGTGGAAGAGACTACAGAATTTAAGATAAGCATTACAAAGACATACAAAATGAAAGTGTGGTTGTGTAATTTTCCCCAGACCTTACATAAATGAACGATAAACCCATAGCTACAAATTTAATGCCTTTATTTGTGGCACAAAAGATGCAAGCAACAAAAAACAAGGCAGAACATGATTAAAACATGTGCGGTATAGGTCCCAATCCTCGTAGTTTTCGTTGTCCTCGATTGCTTGTAATATCAAAAGCCGAGGACACAGTTCGTGTCGTATTAAAGAAACCAAAAACGCTGTTTTGTCGTTCATACGAACAACCTAACTCTGCAGAATGCACACCATGTACGCCAATGCCGCTCCGTCAAACTCCTCGAAAAGCCATCGCAGTATACTGCCAGATAGCTGTGTTGTGTTGTGTTTGTATTGAGCAGTCATCACCCAGAAATAGTTGGACTACAGCGCCACATAGCGTTGCGGAGCGGACCAGGTCGCTGACCTGAATCTGATTGCGCGACATGCATGTGCACTCGGATTGGACGACAGACCACCCACCGAGTAACGGGAGAAATCCAAACCAATCCTAATCCAATCCTACCATGTGCACGCAGTCATAGATTTGTGTAGATGAGTGCGTGTACATGGTAGGATTGGATTGTTTTTTTTCCGTTACTCGGCGGGTGATCTGTCGTCCAATCCGTGTGCACATGAAGCTCACGCAATCAGATTCAGGTCAGCGACCTGGCCGGCTCCGCAACGCTATGTGGCGCTGTAGTCCATCTACTTCCGGGTGATGGCTGGCTACTCAATAAAAACGCAACACGAGTATCTTACGTGTGTGGAGTTTGACGAGCGGCATTGGTGTACGTGTTGTGCATTATGCAGAATTTGGTTGTTTGTATGAATGAAAAAACAGCGTTTTTGGTTTCGTTAATATGACACGAACTGCGTCGTCGGCGTTTGATATTACAAGCAATCGAGGACAACGAAAACTACGAGGATTTTATAACACACCATTGTTTTAATCATGTTCTGCTTTTTGTTTTTTGTTGCTTGCATCTTTTGTGCCACAAATAAAGGCATTAAATGTGTAGCTATGGGTTTATCGTTCATTTATGTAAGGTCTGGGGTGGACTCTTTGGTCCTGTCTGAGTGAACAACTTAAGTAAATTTCCACACTGATTTTTAATATTTACAAGTTATACAACAGTTTAAAAAAAACACACTCTCTTCTGATACTATAAGGTCACAATAGATAACTCAAAATGTTTGTAGAAGTGCCCTGTGCGTTATTTCAAAAGTTCAAAACTCCATGCACAGCTTCCAGGTGCTGGTAACAGCGGGAACATTAATTCCAGAAAAGACTAAATTTACCGCATACTCTTATTCCTTTATTGGGCTTAGAGGAAACAACGCGTTTCGACTCTACTGATGACGCTGTAAAAGCGAAACGCGTTGTTTGCTCTAAGCCCAATAAAGGAATAAGAGTATATTCAAGCGAGTGTGCGGTAAATTTCTTCTTTTCTGGAATTGCCCTGTGCGTTATGTTCATAGTCCCGAAATGGTGGAAGATGGGACTTGTTGGTGCCGTGAAGGAACGCTGTCCTGAGCCATCTGGTTGTGGGGTGGAGAGCTGTCGGATGCGGGAAGAGCTCCATCTTCAAACTGAGCATGAACTCCGTTTCTTCATCTGTCCAGTAGTGCGTGCTTGTTGCTTTCTTCGCAGCCATGTTTTCGTCTGAAAGTCCGGCCACAACAATTGCTACCTACGACGCCCTTGGCACCTCCTACCACTCTTACCACTTCCGGGTGAAACCCCTGGCACATGTGCAGTAAGCAAATCCGATCCGAAATCGTGCACATGGCGACGCCAAGTGGTTTGCTATCGGCCTAAGCCAGGGGTTCCTGGGGGATTGGGGAAACCAATCCCAATCTAATCCGTCAATGACTGCGTGCACATGGAAAAGTCCAAACCGATTGCAAACTGATTGTGATCGTAACGGTTGCATATGCACAGGCAACAGATTGGATTACCTTATAGTATCAGAAGAGAGTGTGTTTTTTTTTTTTAACTGTTGTATAACAGTAAATATTAAAAATCAGTGTGGAAATTCACTTAAAGGAAAAGTAACGTTTTTTTTCCAATCTGAGCCTTCTTTCGGCAATAAAACAAGTAGTTTTACTCACCCATAGCAGTTTGGTGTCATTTTGAGCAGTTTCGTAGAAGTTATGTTGTAGCGTATCCGTTAACTTGAGTGCTCGGGGCATTACTTTGCGGTCTCCAAATAACACAAACTTGAGCACTTTTCAAATCATAGAAGCCCGATATCTTAGTCTACGATTTCGTTTAAACCAACACTAAACCAGGACTAAACCAAGACTAAACCAGGACTAAACAAAGACTAAACCAGGACTAAACCAAACCAGGACTAGACCAAGACTAAACCAGGACTAGACCAAGACTAAACCAGGACTAGACAAGACTAAACCAGGACTAAACAAGGACTAAACCAGGACTAGATCAGGACCAAACCAGGACCGGTCCGGGGAGTGACTCACCTGTTCGGAGCTGCAGGTCGCTCCGTGTGTCCGCAGCACAGCCGGTACAGTACACCGAGGAGGCAGCGGGGGAGACAGAGGAGGAGACACAGGGACACCCGCTAACTGAGATTTTTTTCCGGGGAGCGGGGCGAGGAGGAGGGGGGGGGGTTAGCTGAAAACGCGCGGTGCCTGCATAAACTGAGCCACACAGACCGATTTTCTGGGCACCAAAACAAACAAACAAAAAAATCAGCGTGAGAAATGCCATGTGTGGCGTGTGAGCGTGTGAACACGTCGAATTGCGTGTGTCACACTCTCAATGCGTGAGACTTGAGAGCCCTGACTCCATATGACACCAAAGTGCTATGGGTGAGTAAAACAACTTGTTTTATTACCGAAATAAGGCTCAAATTGTAAAAAATACGTTACTTTTCCTTTAAGTTGTTCACTCAGACAGGACCAAAGAGTCCACCCCAGACCTTACATAGATGAACGATAAACCCATAGCTACACATTTAATGACTTTATTTGTGGTACAAAAGATGCAAGCAACAAAAAAAAGCAGAACATAATTAAAACAATGGTGTGTTATAAAATCCTCGTAATTTTCGTTGTCCTCGATTGCTTGTAATATCAAACGCCGACGACACAGTTCGTGTCATATTAATGAAACCAAAAATGCTGTTTTTTCGTTCACACGAACAACCAAATTCTGCATAATGCACAACACGTACACCAATGCCGCTCGTCAAACTCCACGCACGCAAGATACTCGTGTTGTGTTTTTGAGTAGCCAGCCATCACCCGGAAGTAGATGGACTACAGCGCCACATAGCGTTGCGGAGCCGGCCAGGTCGCTGACCTGAATCCGATTGCGTGAGCTTCATGTGCACACGAATTGGACGACAGACCACCCGCCGAGTAACGGAAAAAAAACAATCCAATCCTGATCCGATCCTACCATGTGCACCCACTCATTAACTCTTCATATACCGTATTCAGGTACAGTACACCACAAATTGTATAATTTTTTAAACTGCTTGAAGTTTGAACAGTGTTTTAGTTCATCACTCAGGCTGTTCCATATTTTAGTTAATGATGTTAACACCCTTTTCCATACATGTTACCATTGTTGTTACCATTAGACAATGACACAATTTATCTATAATAATCAGCATTGGGGATATGATTTAATGGGTAAGGCAAATAACAGTAAGAGTAACATAACATAGTAACATAGCATAACGCAGGGCTCTCAAGTTTTGAGCGGGGTCGTGCGTGAGACTGCGTAATTTCCGGGGAGCGGGGGGAGGGGTAGGGGGCGGCGCGAGTGAACAATTTTTCCCGCGGGGCGCTTGCGTCGAATTGCGTTGAATTTGTCTAAAGAGCAAACTTAAACGACAAAGCAACTAATGAGAGTTATATAAATGAAGTTATTACCTGATGGTTCTCAGTTTGTTTTATCATCACCGTCAGTCGCTGAAACTAGTCTGCCCAACAACAGAACAATCTATTTTCTGATTGGCTGAAACTGAGATTTTTTTTCCGGGGAGCGGGGCGGGGAGGAGGGGGGAGTTTTTTTTTCGCTAAAAACGCGCGGTGCCTGCATAAACTGAGCCACACAGACCGATTTTCTGGGCACAAAAATAAAAATAAAAAATTCAGCGTGAGAAATGTCGCGTGTGAGTGTGTGAACACGTCGAATTGCGTGTGTCACACTCTCAATGCGTGAGACTTGAGAGCCCTGATAACGGCTCAACTCAGACATTTCCTACATAACTGTCTTGTGTCCTTGCCTTTGACTAGGAAGAACTTTGGATTTTAGCACACAAAACTCTGAATCTATGTCATGGTATTTCACGTCCTGTACATGACCACAGACAACATATTCGTAGGCGTCCAGTGATTTATAGGCTCGTAATTTCTCCCTCGTACACACACTGGGTTTCTCTATTAAATAAGTATAAATATCTAGCCACTGTATATTAGGCCACTTACTAACATCATCCACCCACTCACTGATCGCATTAGGATCTGGCAGTCGGACACCATTTGCCAAAGTCAGCTTGTTGAAGTAACATTCGCCATCTTTTGACGAAAGTCCCTTTGCATAGATTGACGAGTTGCAGAGTTCTGCCATGCTTCTGTTGCCCGGCTGCGTGCGCAACCGCACCTACGTCATCTTTGTTTATTAACAGAAAAAGGGTCTGAGAACGATTATTCTCGAAATGCTTGTTTGGACTCCAACAAACTACATGGTGACCCCCCAGCCGTCTAGCACACAATAGCAATTTTAATATAAATCCGACTACTACAAATGCACGGATTTAAAACTTTCAAGCATTTGACAACGGTATACTGAAGTTGTATAAAACATTTTTATTGTTTAACAATGCACAAAATAACAGAAGTCACAAGACTGGACTGGTGAATATATAGTGAGTGGAACAGAATTTACTAAAAACTAAAGTTACAACTACAACCAAAATTGCATCATAACATCCGTTTTTAAGTAACAGATGGGAAATATGCAGTTAAAAAAAAGAATTGAATTAAATCAAGAGCTAATGTAAACTTGATCTACATTATTAGCCATGTAAAGCGTAAAAAAAAATCATAAATAAAAAAGTATTCACAGAATAGTTGAGTTTATTTTATGAATGCAACATCCGGGATCTTGCCTTCACTCTGCAAGAGAAAGTAATTCAATTTTAATGTATTATTACATCAACATTGTGGGAAAAAAATAAGTAAAAATGGCTTGTTACCCTGAGCTGAGTAAAAATTTGAGCTGCTCTGTTGAAATCCCACTCATTGTCCTGGAGGCACCTAAAAGACATGTGTTTAATGAATACAAGAGTTAAAAAAAAAAAAAAAAAAAAGCATCATCATCATTTTATATTTCCATGTCTCAAAGACATACTTTTGAGACCATTCCAGGTTCATGCCAGACTTCTGAGAAAAGGCAGTTAGCATCTCTTGCTGGGGAGCTGTGAGAGTTGGAACCGGACTGGAGGACGGAGTAGGGGCTGGAGCAACAAATGCTTTGCGAATTTCCTCTGTGGTAGCCATTCGTACAAAAAGATGATCATTCACTATACACAAACTGTTAATGAAAACAGAAAATTAATAAAAAATGAGTAAAGTTACATTTTACTTATTTCCAAATATCACATTAATTTTTCACCAAGATCTTATATTGCTATTGTTATACCACAGTGCATACCACGTAATGCAGTGCATTAGGTCACATATTTACAATCTTCCATTGTGCTTCATCTCAAGTTACACATACATATTCATTTGTTTGATCAGGCAGTGAATTTAGGATGTCTAGTTTTAATTTCAGATTAACCAAGTTTATCTTACCCAGAATTGCCTGCAGGGACAGTAATGAAAATTCGAGAGAAGGCCATGGTGGACTCTCGTGATTTTCCATCAACAACAACTGCATCAATAGCAAAATAAATTAGTCAAGAAAACAGATGAATGTTCAGTTGTTAATAATCACAACTTGCCTTCTTTGAAGACTCCACTCACTGTGAAAGATAATAGGGTGTTCTGAAAAATGAACATACTATGAGTTAATTTGAAACAAAATGTTTATGGACCATGTGCTACAAAGTTAGACCAGACAAAAATCAGACAATCAAATACTTACTGTGTAGGTATTTACATCAACTGTGAAAGACGCAATATCATGTTGAGTCTTTGGTAGCTCATTAAGGAATGCCACAACATTGAGTCGTGTGTGTTTCAGCAGACGAAACCGCATAGCTAAATGAACAGAGGAAAAGTTGAAGAGACATTCATCAAGAAACAAATGATAATGTTCGTTCTTTCTGACAAAAACTTACTAGGATCTTTCACCCTTTTAAGATTTCGACTGTCTTTATGATATTCTCCGAGACTGCTCCTAAACACAGAAAAATAAACATTACAGCAACACTAGTATTATTTTCTTGTGTATTCTTTGTGCAATGTGGCAAAACCTGGAAGGATTTTGTGAAGAGAATGGAGTGGTGAGAGAAAATGATGCTCCATCATGGTAAGCGTCAAGAAGTGGTTGTCTGTCTGATGAGTCGTATATACTGTAGTATCTGCAACACAATTATGAACAACTTTTGTATGGTTCTAAGCTTAGGTATAACAAATATGCACATGCAAGACTTACTGTTGAAGGAATCTGAGAATGAGAGCCTTTATTTCATCAGAACCAAAACAGCTGCCCTAAATTTAAACACAAATTACAATAGGAAACCTTATGCTGTGCCTTAGACAACATTGGTAGTTTCAATACAGAAACAATGAAAAAACACCAGACAGCCAATTATGACAAGACCGTATACCTTGCATTGGGGTATAGTGGTTGGTGTTTCCACATCAAAGCCAATGGGTGGAGGGAGGTCATGTCCATCCTAAAACAACAAAAAAAACAAAAAAAACCACACACATATATATATATAAAGGACATCTGCATTTTTCATTATTTGACACTCAACATACTGTACTCTAAACTCCACTCTAAATTACTGACAAAGCAAAAAAACAGCAAGCAAGAGAAGTGACTTACAAGTTTCAAAAGTCTGGGGAATCTCTGGCGTACAGCACTGATACAAAAACAAAAATAACAATATACAATGTTAGTGTCAAATTCTGAGCATGCATGCTACACATTGAGCTACCTTCATCTACCACAGTCACACCTAAACCTTTGGTGACATAACATTCATGCTGGTGTGCTGTCTGGAGCATATGGAAGAAGATATTAACATATAGCATGTTAAAACCAGTAGACTATAACCAAGGAAGTAATAAAGGAAGAATAAAAATAGAGCGAGTGTTACTTAAAATAACATTGACTATTACATCTTCTCCTTTCATTTTGGTATTATCATAGTTTCATTTTTTCCACCCATCGTGTACTTACCAGCCTTAATACTCACCTTCTGCTTCAGTATGGAGATATATATTGATCAGACACTTTTCTAGGATCACACATACATACATGCTGGCCCCCACAGACTAAAAGGCCACGTAAAAAACAGTTTTAAAATGACAATACAAGCTCCCAAGACAGACGGTTACTCCTAGCTTTGTGTCTTTCTGAAATTTTACATTTCTCAAAAGTATTGATGAAGATAACTAAGCAGGAAAGCAAGTTGAAAGACAGAAAATCAGCCCTCTAGTTAGCTGAACCCAGCTCTCCAATAGTCATTAAAAAGAAAAAAAAAAAAATCTTACAGACGTCTTTTTGATAGTGTATTTAAACACCAAGTGAAAAGCCTGTATAATATAATATCTGAATTTATATGCATAAGCATATTTTAATGTAATCCTTACTTTTTGGTCATGGGTATTAATAAAAGTGAATTGTTCAACATTATATTTGTCCTTACAGAAAAGTTTTGACTTTGAACATCAGAAGTTGTTTTAGGGCAAAGCCTACCAATTGAGTAGAGGAGACTCTTTTTCTTCCCTCTGGTGCGTTAAAAATCACAGGTACAGCGCACCCCTCCACCTGAGCCAAGCAGCATTTCCCTTGCAGTCCCCCCTCTTATCCACATAAAAATATGAGCTGGTGCTCACAGGGACTGAGGCAGAGTAATCGTGACTGTGCCTGCCTTAGGTTGTCCCGAGGTTTGGAGGTGGGATCTTACCCGTCATCGGCTATCCAGCCTTCCATACTCGCCTGATACAGGGCGCTGAATTAATGGTTATATGGTTAATGCTACAAGGGGAGGGGTATTAAGGCTGTGTTTTTCCTTGGTTATATTCAAGCCTTGGTTGGGACTGCAAAACAATGTCCTCTTTGGCATTAAACAATGCATGCATAAGTATTGCAGTTTGTGACGATGGCTCTCTTTCTTTTTGGTAAAAACAGCATGACTGTCTGGGATGCCCCAAATTAAATGATGGAAAAGATTGAAATGAATATACAAGAATTTATAACGGAGAGCTGGGTACAGTGTCAGAGAAGACTGACGTATAATGAGAAGCCCAAGTGAAAAAGTGTCTCTGTAGTGACAGAAAGGATGTTCCAAGGCAATCTCAAGAGAAAGACCAATTAAATTGTTAAAAGAGAAAAAACATTAAGTTCCTGCACATTTATAAAACATGTGTGACAAATTGAAATATACAGCAAGATCACAACCAGCCAGTTCTGCTTGGTCCTCTCTACTCCTGGATAGACAAGTTTGTTATTCAGGGAGCATGTTAATTGCACAAATGGAAATATATACTTCCTCGTGTCACAAACACACAGCTGTACCACTGCAGCATCTTTGCCTGGCTCTCCATTCACACCACAAACTCACTGACTGACCTAATGTATGAGGCCTGGTCCTTGAAGTGTTCACACAGAGGATTTCTGTTCAGCCACAGTTCCACAAGCTTCCAGCCTTTAATTTTGTCCAGTTCTCTGTCTGATTTAAGCTAAACAGACAAAAGCATTAAAAAGTAATGGAAAGCAGCATAGGAAAACCACAGAAAGGGAAACACTATTATTAGCCTTACTTCATTGTGGGAGAGATTTAGTGTCTTCAGGTTAGGCACCTTTGTAACCAGTTCAGTCAATTCATCCAACTTGTGAATGCGGTTGTTGCTTAGATTCAGGCTTGTCAGCTGCTGGGGGGGGGATTATGCCGTTAAAACTCATTTTGTCAAGCTTAAGTTATTGTTTGTGAGAGCTGGTGTTACCTCTGGGATGTTTTCTTCTATAATCTTAATGACAGCTTCCATACTTGTTTTTCTGTTTAATATAACTTCAACATTTTGGGACACCAAGTCTGTTAGTAAAATAGTACAAAGTTAAACATATAATTTGGCACGAATGCCAGAAATTCAGCAAGACTGTATAGATACCTGGGTCTGTTCGGATGTTATTCAAGTCAAGAGCTTGCTGTGAGCCATCAAAACGTTTTGACATACATTGCTAAAAATATTTAGATCATGTATTAATTTAACATCTTATTGCACTTAAGGAGTAGAATATAATTCTTTCCACCTTTCTGGAACATTTGGTTTACCTTAAGATGCTCCAAGTGCTCAGGTTTTAGATCAGACATCAGAAAGGGAGGAGGATGGCAGCCATTAACATGAACTTCCACCTAAAAATACATTGACATAAAAATCAGACCCGAAAAGTCTCAAGAGTCAGCACACCAACAAACTAACCTTATAACCATCTGTGTCTGTGATCTTATGAGAACATTTGTGCAAAGCATTTGCTGCATTTGAATCATCTACATAAAAATGGGCTCTGTTGTGGTCCACGTGGTACTAAGGAAAACAACAAGTGTTTAAAGTGCTTCTTTAGTTTAATTCTTAAATAATTTATGTCACACTGCTAAAGTAAACCTCACCTGCACTGGTGTGTAGGGCACAGAACAAATATTTTGAAGAGCCGTCAGTAACCATTTTTTATCATACTTCTTTCCATGTGGTATCTATCAAAGATTGGAAAATATAAATCAATGAAAGCAGGATGCATATCTGAATAGATCATCCAAAAATACCTACAGTTACTTTATACCAGCCAGAGCGTGCCCTTGCCCCTAATCCACTAGCTCCTCCTCGCTCTCCTCCTCTGAAACTGCCACCACGACCACCTTTGAATGGTCGTCGGTCTCTTTCAAACCTTCCTTCACCTTTCCTACTTGGTCTTCCATATGGGGTACTGAAAAAGAACATCCAAGAACAAATATCCAAGTAAACATCAAGTTCCAAAAGTTATCTTCATCAACATTTTGTTCATATTGGTCATTAGTTTAATCTTTTATACATTAAAACCACATCAGCAACATCTGAATGGGTTTATCTTTCACTTGACTTACAATCTGTTCTGTCCACTACTATCCTGTGATCCATCACTCATGGTTACATCTCCATCAGGGTCTTCAAGTCTAGACCTCGGTCCAGGTCCACCACCAAAACCTCCCGTTTGGCCACCACGATGGCGATCTCTGCGTGAGCGGTCAAATCGTCCCTTGTGGGGTCCTCTGCCTTTGCGGTTACGGAATGGTGCGGTTCGATCATCATGCTCTAGTAGACAGGCATACAGGGGGTCCTCGGGTTACGACGGTGTCGACTTACGACGTTTCGTGGTTACGAACGCGCCCCCATTAAAAAAATAATTACGCGTCATTCCGTCTTACGCGGTTTAGCGTGGTAAGCGACTAAACAAACGCGAACGGCGCGCGGCGGAAGAATACGCTCTGTTGTGGTTGTAGGGCGAAGACAGCCACGTGGGCGGAAGTACCTGATGTGGGCTCTGATCTGCTCCTATGAACGCGGCAGTGATAACCAAGCAGCGTAGTGGTCTAATTATTGAGATGGAAAGGTTATTGGTGCTTTGGTTGGAAGATCAAAGCAGACTTATGACGAAATTCGGGTTACGACGCGCCTTAAGAACGGATCAAAGTCGTAACCCGACGACCCCCTGTAGTCACACAAATGAAGATTGATCATATAAAATATATTTATATTATAAATAAATATATGAAAACACTGTAGTATTGTCACTACAGTAAAATGTCTACTATTTAGATACTAAGGAATTGGCTCAATACTCCTATTTCCCCATTTTGATCATAATAAGGCACATTTTCAACATAAACTTCTAATTACCATGTGGCCTAATACTAGTTTTGATAAAGCTAGTATAAAACTGCTTGTCCTGTTTATTTTTATAGATACCTGTTCAAATGATATAATAAATATCTAATTTAGTTTTAGTATTTATTAGTATGTGATTTTCGATAGTTTTGATAGCCCTACTTCACGCAATTAACAAAAATTAAACAATGCCACCGTTTTAACTGCTGACAGTCTATAACAACAATAACCACGACCGTTTACCTCCAGGTATCATGGACTCATGATCAGTGACCTCCCTTCTCACCATAAACGCCCCCCGGTCTATGGAAAAACAATAAGGATACATATGTAACATCATCTTTGTTGGAGTTTCTTACCATTGTAGTAATGCCCTCCGTCCGCCATATTTCTTCAGTAGCGTATCATAAAATGGCAAAACTTTGAGGAAATCAAAGTAAGCCCACGTTTTCAAATCTGCTTCACAAAATCCAAAGATATTTTTCAACCACGAGCAACAGCAGTGTGGATTCGTAGATGATTTCGCCCTTTTAAAAAAGCTGTTAGCAGCAGTTGATCATTAGCTTCTTCCTGTGTGTGCAGCAATCGCAAACAGGAAGTACTGCGGGTTTTTTTTTTTTACTTCCGGAAGTTAAAATTTAAAAGCTAATACAATATTATAAATGCAATATAATCAAAAGCGTGGAAGCAAATTATATTCACATATTAACTCTAGTGAACACTGTAAAATACAAGTTATATTATACTCACATAGTTTAAAATAACCGTTATATTATACTCTCACTGTTATCTCAGATTATTATCGGTATGCTGATAACGTAATACATTGGCTGCTTATAATATGATAGTAAAAGCCACGTGGTGCTTAAAAAAAATGGGACACACATGGGGCACATCCATCAGACTGGGTAGCTAGGCCAATTCCATGCATGCTCATGTGGCCATATTAGCAGATTTCTTAGTTCGTAAACTGTACATCAAATATGAAAAGAAGCACATATCTACTGTTGAACAAGCAAAAACATATATCTACCTTGATTCAAGACATGAGTGGTCACAGAAAGATTTGGATAAACTCGCCGGAAGAAAGTCATGCGGTCCGTCTTAAATATAATTTCAGCCTCTTACACACTAATACTGATAACCTATAACTGCCCTATTTAACACATAGATCGCCTTCTATAAATGTCAATGTACCGAGATATCTCCGGCATCAAGGGCCAAGGTTAGCTTAGCAAACCACGTGTTTCTGTAGTTACCTTCCCAAGTACAAGGACAAAAAATACTCCTTTGTTCAATTAGCGTTAAAACAACTACATTTTGTTACAGATAAAATGCTATTGTGTCAGTGTCGCTGTAGCTGTTAGCAACATCCCGCTTATTTCAGTAAACTAAGTAAAGTGTGCCAAATAATGTATAGCGCCACCCATGTGCAAAAATTAAAATAAGGAGTGCGACCACATTACGGCTATTAGATATACTATATCCTATGCAGAGTAGCTCTCAAACTACAATTAAAATATTATTTGTTTCCTCAGACTACCAAATCTAAACAGACTACTGGAGGATATTGTTCACGTGACATCTCAACTTTCTAGAATATCTAGATCAAAGATTAAAGATCAAGAGATCTATTTTAAACTATAGTGAGGTGGAGGACAGGTCAGAATTCTGTGATGGGAGTTTAATTGTCACATTATTATTATTACAAATCTTTTGACCTTGTTTATGGTTAATGTCTTGGTCTAACCACAAAACAAAAACTGGTACAAAGATCAACACCTGAACAAAAGTGAAATAGTTTTTTCACAGTTCTTCAAAAAGTGATGTCATTATTCAACCCTTAACACCTGATAGTTGTTAGTTCAACAAAAGTAGCCTATGGGGAGCCAGTCCCAAACAAACAATCATAGGCTCAACATTTGTGGATTATACATTTGAATTTTCAAAATCTGTAAATCTCTTATAGAGTTATATACGTAATTTTTTTGGCTGCTTGAATCTGTAGGCAAATAATTTTTAAAAAGTATGTTTTTATTCCTTTAAATATAAATAACAAACCAACATTTAATGCACACTTCACACTGTATTATTATGTATAACAGTTAAGTCACCCTCAGTCTTTTGGTTGCCAAGAGGCTTTACTTATAGCCTGACTCAGTGAGGTGATGAGGGAAGTGAGGCCCAGGAGGTAGCCATCCTCCCTGCTGCCTTGGGTCCATGGCACATTATGTTTAAGCTCACTTATCTCTGGAATAGGCGTGGTTTTTCCAAAATCAATCATCCAAACACTGGCCTTATTGCTGTGGTCATGGACAAACAGCAGAGAGCTTCCAATCACCTGAAGAAGTAAAGTGTCTATAGTCAAGACTGAAGTACAATTCAGTTCATTTTAGTACACAAATTAAGTAACATTATTATGCATTATATCAATAACCAACCTCATGTTTTCTGAAAAATGGTGAACACTTCAGGGCATCATCTAGGGCTAGGAGTCTTGAATGATATGCTTTCTGACAGCAAAATAAGAAGGAAAGAACATGCAGAGGTTACATCTACTCACTAACTGTTTGAAGACATTGTAGGTCTACTTCTTAGAGAATAGTTTTCTGGCACAAATAAACTACTTGAATAGGCTACTAATTTTTATGTACTTTTACTTAGTACCCATAGTGAGAAATTCTATAAATAAAAGATCCATATATCCTTTTACCCGTACTTGCTCATTTATTCAATGACTCTTTTTCTATATGATATATTATTTCAAAATATATTTGTTGTGAGTGTGACTTACCAGGACATTCAACTGGTTTTTGGTAAAGAAAAGCAGAGTCTCTGTTATTTGAGTTAATGTCAAAATGCTTCTGAAGTCTCGTTGAATATTTCCATCCTCCATCTATTAAAACAACAGAATGCACCAATTTAAATGCAGATAGTACACTTGAAATACATTGCTCATACCATAATGCCCTCAATACGACAGCCCAGCGTAGAGGTGGAGCTGGTGGTGTCCCTCCAGTGAAGGTATCTCCACTTGGTCACTCCCATCTGAGCGTGCTCCTCTGGTGACAGAACTGAAGGATCCACTTTGACCATCTTCTGATACATGTCATTACGCAGCTGGGGTCTGGTTTGTGCTTTCATTACTTCTTCCTCCTGGTAGGTTCTGATATAAAAAAACAAAAACAAAACATATTATATCTGACCGTAAGCATTTAGCTATGAAGGTTTTTTTTAATACATCATTAACTCATAGCCCACCTGACTCCCATCTTACAATCCATAATAACTGGCCTTCTGAGACCACTCAGCAGGTCTTCCAGACGAATGTAGCAGAGCTCTGCTCTGGTGACCAAGCCATAATACTGTGGCACAAAGGGTCTCAATGGGTCTTTCATTAAAATGTCCAGACAGGCAGCCTCAACTTCACTGTACAGCTTGAGCACCTCACCCCCATCACTCAACTGAAAGTTTCCTGTTCAAAATATGCAGGTAACAATCTCATTAAATGAATTTTGGCTAAAAGTGAGTCCAAAGGTAACTATGTGACATAAACCTATATTTAAAAATAGCACAACAGCTGTCTCTCAAAACATGGTCTCCTTCTCTGATGGGACATTTGCTGGATTTCTAATGTGTTCACATTATATTGGCCCTGATGTTTAATGGAGATGGGAAACGCTAAAGTGACTATTATTAATATTTAAATTTTTGAAGCTCATGTACATGTCTACATTGTCATAGACTTCAGGAGAGCACACACGCAGCACACACCCCTCACCATCAATGGGGCTGCTGTGGAGAGAGTGAGCAGCACCACGTTCCTGGGTGTGCATATCTCTGAGGACCTCTCCTGGTCAGAACACTGCATCACTGGCCAGTTAAGCCCAACAGCAACTCTTCTTCCTCCACAAGCTGAAGAGAGCCAGAGCCCCAGCTCCCATCATGCACACAGAGGCACCATAGAGAGCATCCTCACCAGCTGCATCACTGTGTGGTATGGCACCTGCACCGTGTCTTGCCAGAAAAAGCTACATCGAGTAGTGAGAGCAGCTGAGAGAATCGTGGGTGTGTCTCTCTCCCCTCCCTGCAGGACATCTGCCACACCCACCTCACCCGCAAAGCCCTCTGCATTGCGGGTGATCCCAACCACTCATCCAACTGCCTCTTCAGTCTGCTGCCATCAGGAAGGAGACTGAGGAACCTCAGGGCAAAGACCAGCAGACTGAAAGACAGCTTCATCCACCAAGCTGTCAGGATGCTGATCCCTGCCCTCCCCCAATGACACTGCTGCTTAAATGACACTTAAAGGACACTAACACTGCTGCTTAAAAGGCACTTAAATGACACTGACACTGCTGCTTAAATCAAAGTTCAAAATTCAAAGTCAGCTTTATTGTCAAAAACCATATGTACAGGTTGCACATACAGGATTTTAGATTGCAGTGCTCCCTAGGCCCACAGTGCACATTAAATATCTAATAAACAAGATAATAAACACCAAGACTAAACATCACACTTACCCCTAGCAGAAGTACAAGACAAGACAAAGACAATGCCTAAAATGTCACATATACCCGTAGCCAAAGTGCAAGACAATAAACACAGTGACTAAAACATCACATATACCTGTAGCAAAAGTACCGTGAACTTGTATATAATACAAATAGGTAAAAACACAATGTGTGGCATAATAAAGCTCAAAGTCATGGAGTCATTTAAGCAGCAGTGTCAGTGTCCTTTAGTGCCCTTGACGCAGCAGTGTTATTGGGGGAGGGAGGGTAGGGAGAGAGTTCACAGCTGACAGCTTGGTGGATGAAGCTGTCTTTCAGTCTACTGGTCTTTGCCCTCAGGCTCCTCAGTCTCCTTCCTGATGGTAGCAGACTGAAGAGGCAGTTGGATGGGTGGGTGGGATCACCTGCAATCCAGAGGGCATCGCGGGTGAGGCGAGTGCGGTAGATGTCCTGCAGGGAAGGGAGAGAAACACCCACAATTCTCTCAGCTGCTCTCACTACTCGACGTAGCTTTTCCCGGCAGGACATGGTGCAGGTGCC
The DNA here is from genome assembly GCA_036785185.1 of Paratrypauchen microcephalus. Classification (NCBI taxonomy): domain Eukaryota; kingdom Metazoa; phylum Chordata; class Actinopteri; order Gobiiformes; family Gobiidae; genus Paratrypauchen; species Paratrypauchen microcephalus. Next base: position 4,633,725 of record JAVJIX010000023.1, read on the forward strand.
ATACCACACAGTGATGCAGCTGGTGAGGATGCTCTCTGTGGTGCCTCTGTAGAAGGTGCGCATGATGGGAGCAGTGGCTCTGGCTCTCTTCAGCTTGCAGAGGAAGTAGAGTCGCTGTTGGGCTTTACTGGCCAGTGATGCAGTGTTCTTTGACCAGGAGAGGTTGTCAGAGATATGCACACCCATGAATGTGGTGCTGCTTACTCTCTCCACAGCAGCTCCGTTGATGGTGAGGGGGGTCTGCTGTGTGGTTTTTGACAAGAAAGCTGACTTTGAACTTTGATGATTATGTCCAATATGTATTGTAAGAACCTATTATATTAAATTTCTATAATATTCTGTATACCATCTGTATACAGTTTGTTTACCTTTAACCAAATTATAAAATTTTAACATAATGATTTCATATCTGGACACAAGTGGTAAAGTTTACGTGTAGATTGTACATGCCTTGATGTCCAGCCAGCTGGACCCAGGAACTCTGTCTCTTCAGTGACCAGTGCATCATGGTCAAAAAAGTTTTCCAGGATCGACTCTGGGGCAAAGAAGGGACATGTTTAAATAGATTTTCATTTTATGTAACTTTGGAAAACTGTGACTTATTATAAACAATATAGTTCAGAATGATCATACATGTTTGACTGAGATGATGAAATATGGCAAATTTAAAGGCTCAAATCTGATCATGTTATGGTTATTATATTTTATAGATATTTGAAGATACTTCAAGAAACAGGAGACATGTGGGTAATGTAAAAAATGAATAAAAAAGATACAGGTACATATGGCTAGAGCGGCAAATAGCAGCCAGGCATGCAAACATTATTCAAATATAATATTATCAATGGTCTTTTTCATCTCATGCAAATAAGCAGGACCACAGTGAACAGAACAGTGGGGAAACATGTTTTCTATTCAAGTGTAAGACCTACTAGATTCAAACAGCACATGCATCACCTTCTTAAACGTTTTCCTCTTGGACACGGCACCCTCTCCTTCACTGAAGACCTCATCACTCTCTCCAGACGAGGCACAGATGGAGGAACAGGATGAAGATGTGGATGAGTGCAGCAGTTTGGACAGGATGGGGTGTGGAGATGACTGCTGATGAGACTGTTCCCCCACGTCTTCATTTCTACTGCACATCTCAGGGGTTTTGTGATCCACCATCTTGCCATCTTGATACTTTTCCATCTCTCCATTTAACGTTTTCTCCTCATTGATGCCATGTCCAAGTTTTCCTGTTTGTCCTCTACTCAGGCACTTTATATTTTCCCATTCATCAGGACACATTCTACAACTTCCCCCCAACCTATCCTTTCTCTTCAACCTCCTTTTTTCCTTCAATTCAGGGCTAGCACATCTAGCAGTCAACGCAATCCCATTGTCTTTGGTTTTATCAATTTTAAAAGCGGCATTTTCCTGTGCATTTGATTGCTCAATAGAAGGTTCTACATCCATTTCTGTATCTTGTCCCAGTCCCCCGATGCACTGACTGTATGGAGGAAAGCTTTTTGTGGCTTTAAGTTTAGGTCTGGAGAAGACTTTGAAAGATCTTTTACTGACCAAAAATGTTTTTTTCATCTCATCAGACAATTCATCGACCAAGTCATTATCTGCTGTTTGGTTGTTAGTTTTATCTGTCTCCATCCCGCCTAGGTCTAGATTGGATATTTTATCACTAACAATGCAGTTCCTCCATTCTTGACCTTGCTGCTTCAGGTCCACATGACCTCACACAACGTTGAACATTGAATAAGTGAAAATATACACAACTTATCTTATCATGAATGAATATTGTGAAAAAATATGTCTTGCCTACCTTACATGCCTTTACCTGTAACTGTCAGCCTCATAGCAATGTGATGGAAACTGTTATTATAAGCACATCCCCAGACTAAAGCCACTGGTGTTTTGCATGTGACGTTATGAAGTTTCCACAGCCTGATGTAGTGATAGTACATCCAGGAATGACCATGGCTTTGAAGTGATGCCCTGACAAAATGCCTATCAATCACACCAATCATGTATCTGAAATAACTGCGTAGGAATACCCCAATAAATGTTTAGTTAAAGCATTTTAAGGAAAAAAGGTATAAGCATTTACAGTATATCATAGTTTTCTTGAAATACAAAAACGTTAAAATCATCAAGTAAAATCAATCAAGAATCAATACAAGAAATGAATTATAGCAGTACAAAAAGAATGTTCACAACAAGTCAAACAACACATTTTATGCAAGTATGAGTCAAGTATGAGTTTTATAGCACTATACTACAGAAAACAGCATGTTTCAATTGGGAGAATAAATAAAAGATTATGATAACATTGGGAGGATTAAAAATGTACAGAAGGAAATTGAATATATAAATGCTTGATGTTGATGAGGAGGGTTTGGTGGTAGTATGTTTCTGTCTATTTGCTCAGTTGAACCTTTTCAAAAATGTATTACTTTATAAATGTATGTAACAGGAAATATAACATTAGAAAGACTAAATTTTTAATATTATCATTCTTATCATTCTTCCTCTCTCGCTCACTGCGGTGCTGGTTGACTTTCAGATGTAAACTGCAAAATAAAAGCAACAAAAAAGATTTTAAAAAAAAAGGTCAACAGCAAAATTCAGTTCCATTACTGCAAATTAACTGGACTCCTACCTCCTCAGGTTTTTGCCTCATTTTCAACATCTGTCTCATATAACTTAAGACAAAAAGAGCACTTAGAAAGATAAAGTTACTAGAGACACCCACCACAGCTGAGATAAGGGGGAAGTTAAACAACAAATATCTTAAAAAAAAAAAAAAAAAAAAAAGACAGTCAAACTTTGGTACATGAGTGAATGAGTCAACAATTTTAAGGGCCAGGTAGTGGCCAGGCCATGGTTTACCTTAAACCAGTGAAGTGAGCATGAATGAGGAGCCGAGAGGAGTAGATCTGCACCTTATTGGACAAGATCTCAATAATGGCAGTATCCGAGGGAGCATACTAAGTGTGGCAAGAGAAACGTATTGTATTGCACCCATAGATTGTAGCCTATATACAGCATTTCTATGATTACAGCTCTATGATTAATGAACTACAATCGACATTAGATGTAAATACTGAACCACTCACTGGGTCATCTGTGTATTCTGAGAAGAGCTCCACCTCAAGCACCTGTTTCTGCTCAGCAGTTGCTGTCAGAAATGCAGGAAGTAGAAGCAGTGTCTCCAGAGTCCTCACCAATTCTGATCGGTATCGCAGCATTCCCTGTTGACATGATGGGATAACGTGATAACAATTGGTTTATTTTGTATTGTCAAAAAGTTATATATGCAGCATTATAAGAATCTCTGTGGCCATTTAATTTCTACTTTGCAAGTCAGATGATTACAACAGTACAGACTGCTTTGAAACATTTTGTTGTTCATCAACTTACAAAATGGGAACTGGAAGCAGACAGCTGTAAGACAAACAAAGTACTTTTAGATATTGCTTCTATCATTATTAATGTCAAAAGCTATGAAGTTACTCACAGCACGGGCAGATGAGGAAAGCTGCACTCCATCTTGTGAAAAACAAGTGGCTCTAACCATAAACATCCCAAGGTCCTGATTGACTGGGGACTCAGGCATCTCCAGCTGCAGAGATAGTCGATAGGCTTGACCAAATGTTAAGACCTATAATCATGTGTATAATCAAAATCATAGTCAAATCAAAAATATCATTAAAAAATGTGTATTTTTATTTTCTTTATAATGAATTATAACTACAAACATACATACATGCTTCTTGTTCTTCATTAAAGAAATGTTTGCCACAGGGTATGAGCACATGAAAGAATCTGGAGATTCACAGTCTGTTCTAAATGGATAAAACCTTAGACGTGACAAGAAAATATATGACAATATGATTATATGAGGGACCCACCTGTAATAATAGTGCACAGGGGTAGAATAAGCTGCTTTGGGCATGTAAGAATAGTAGAAGCTTCCATATAAAAAGGCTGCAATCCAGAGCAAGGAGAAAGTGACAGAAAACACCACAAAGCCTTGCAGAATTCTCCGACGGGCCTCTGTTATCACCATGGAAAGAGTTTTCTGAATGTTGAGCATCAGTCGATTTATGAAAGTTACGACCTTATGAGCTGACAGCAACAGGCCTTCATATTCCATAAAACTTGTCTGTAAAAGAAAAGGAAAACTGAGTTAGCCTTCAACTTAGCAGTAAGTGAACAATGAATAGTGTATGTGTCATGAAAATATGAAAGGCAAAAACACATCATCTCATTCACAGCACTGACCACTGTGACACCACTGTATCTAATCTCAGTCACAAGCAGCTGTCAAATGACTGCAACAATTAGTCTGAACAAATAAAATTAAAAAAATAAAGTCTAACATGCCTTTTGCTTCAACCTATATGATATTAGGTTTAAATCTTTAAAATAGGCTATGAACAAGCACTATGGAACTTTTCTGGTGAAGAGTATGCCAAATTCTTTACTCCGTGATATTATATTGCTTTCCCTAAAGGGTCCCACAAGAATTTATAGCAGTATAAAAACAAATAAATAAAAAAAATAGTAAACGTGATAGGTACGTTTAATGCTATACCTTGTAACATTCTAGGCAAAGCAGCAATATCTCCATGAAGAGAGACAGGTGATGGGCCCCCACCAGAAAAGTTACATAGTGGCTTATGCATGCTGCTTGATAAATCAAACAAACAACTTACCTCTGGCATTGTGCTAAGGGTGGCCAAAATAGCTGCTTAGCTTCTTAGTAGTAGGTTCTAAATAGAAGAACAGCCACTTCCAGTTCTTTTATAGGACAGACAGTGCTTAGTCCATCCCACAGAAAGAGTGACAACAGTATAGACCACTACACACTCAGACTTCTTTGTAATTTAAACTCTATAAGCCACACAACGCGCATTTGTGCTTCTGCTGTCTTAATTACTCCGGTTATCAGTGAGTTTACCTTTAAGCTTCGTTTCTTGAAAAAACATTACTGGCGAGAAAAAAAAAAAAACAATGTCCAAATTCAACCTATAGGGGACGACATTGAATTGCTAGTTTAAAAAAAACACCCGCCAAATGACTTACAGAGTAAAAGAAGACGCTTTAGAGGAATCAGAAAACCGTAACACGCTTTACCCGGAAATATTTTCAAACAGAAAAAAAACACGCCAGGATAAGGTAAAAGATGGTTTCACAGTATGCTCATATAATATGTTCAACGATCAACCTGTTTATTTATATGGTTTAAACAAATCCTGTTTTCAGTATTGTGCTGAACATAAATATATGTGTGTGCAGCATAGACCGTGTATAATGTCCTGTAACAGCAGCGTGATCCGCCTTCAGCTGCCAGCGGATGGACAGGCACCGCACGCCCCTGTCCATCTAATGCCCTGTGAGGTCGAGCACAATGGACCTGCACAGATCACCGAGTACTTCTCTGCCACTGTAAAAGACTGCAAACACGGTATGGCGCGTACACACACATGTGGGTAACGAGAGTAACCTTACTTCAAAGGATAATTAGTCTATTAACAGTACTAAGAAATTACTTGTGATATCTAGGAAAAATACTACTCGCGTAAGAGTAATTGTGTAAGTAGGCCAACTGTGGATCTAATTCAAGATTATAATCTGAACTGTATGGACAACCCTTAAAGGTGCATGGTGTAACTTTTCTGGTGAAGGGTCCGTCACCTGCTTTTCTTTATGGAGATGTTATTGCTTTGTCTGGAATGATCCACACTATGGCATTAAACAGTCCTACCTTACATTTATTAAATTACAGGTGGCTTTATAGCACAAAAATACAGAGACTGTGAATGGGGTTGCCTCATCACAGATCTGACCTGTAACTTGGTCTGGTTTGATCTCCATGATGATAGAAAAATGTATTACCATACTGTGAAACATTCCAGACAAAGCAATGACATCTCCATGGAAAAAAAGCATTTGACGCACCCTCCACCAGAAAAGTTACACAGTGCACTTTTAAATAATGCGCAATATGAAAAGAGAGTACAGTAACACAAGTTTTACTTAAGCCAACCATTACTTCTTAATAATAATAATAATACATAAGATTTATATAGCGCTTTTCAAAACAAAGACGCTTTACAGAAAGGAATAAAAAAAATAAAAAATAAAATAAACAAAACAAATTAAATTAATGTGGGTCAAAGGCAATGGTGAAAAGATGAGTTTTGAGCTGTGACTTGAAATTGTTTTCCGAGTTTCTGATATGGAAGGGCAGGGAGTTCCAGAGGGTGGGGGCAGCAGTGGCAAAGGCTCGGTCCCCCAAGGTCCGGTGCTTGGATTTAACAGTGGGAGTGAGGAGGTTATAATCAGCTGATCGGAGACTGCGGGAGGGACGGTGGGGCTGGAGAAGTTCAGTGAGGTATGGGGGGGGGCGCTGGTTATGAAGAGCTTTGTATGTAATGAGGAGGATCTTGAAGTGGATGCGCTGTGGGACAGGGAGCCAGTGGAGTTTTTGGAGGACTGGGGTAATGTGGTCTCTGGTGTTGGTGAGGAGGCGGGCAGCGGAGTTTTGGACATATTGCAGTTTTTGGAGATCTGAGGAGGGAAGTCCGTAGAGGAGGCAATTGCAGTAATCAAGTCTAGATGTGATAAATGCGTGGACCAGGGTTTCAGCTGCGGATGGGGTCAAACAAAATATTAAAAATATCAAGTAGGAGTAAGCAAGTAAGTATGCAGTCCAAAAACTACTCAAAAAAGTACAATTTCCTTAAAAAGTAACTCCGGGAAATGTAACTGCGCTGTACACTACCTACCTCTGATGACATAATGTATTGTTTTGTTTTTTTATTTCATAGAGCAGACTGTGTCCTTTAGGGGACGAGGGCTCAAGGGACAAGAGATCAAGTGTCCGCAAGGCTACACTGGTCTTGTATTAAAAGAAGTCAACAGGCCAGGTTCAGAGGAAGAGGTAATGCTGTGTTTTAGACGTGATATGGATTTATTCACACCACTGAATCATGTTTGTTTGTTTTTTGGTTTTTTAGGACAGAACAGTTCAACTTTCCTCTGTGTTTCACAAGCTGACATATTGGAATATGGAAACCCCTCCCAGCACAGATGACACAATTGTGACGGCAATGGACTGGCCTGAGTTAGCTGAGGCAGTAAGTGCAGACATTACAAAAGGCAATTTTACAAAATTGGTTAATACTAATCAAATAACCAGTACTTTGTTTTATTACAGATACATGGACCAGTGGGTTAACATGATAAAAAAGTCTAGTCAAATGGATAGCACTAATGGGTCATTGTGATAAAATGTTTTTTTCCCCCCTGGAAATACGTCAATTAAATCAATAAATCTGTATAAAATTGATCAGAGCATTTTGGCCAGTCATAACCTTGAGCTTAAGCTTATAACGATTTCAAAACCATTTTTACATCTCAAAAGTTAAAATCATTATGTTGTGAGTTTAATGTTATATTATAAGGAATCATAATGTAGTGCCTGCCTACTAATATTTATCCTGACAGATAAATAATAGTGTTAGCTTACAGGTGGAGGTGGTGGAGGAGGTTGGAGGGTATGTGTTTCTATACAAGTTGCGTCAGCTTTACTGCGCTTGGCCGGCAGCGTGTGGTCATGGGTTTTGCGAATGTGTCTGTACAAATCACCAGACTGTGTGTAACTCCGGTAGCAGTAACGGCACTCAAAAGGACGCTCACGGGTATGTACAATAGCATGACGCCTAAGTGTATATGAGCAAGAGAATGTCTTTCCACAGACACTACACGTTGGAACATCCTCCACAAAGTTTCCCATAGAGTCTTGAAATTCCTGGAAGTAGACTGTACTTTCAGAATGTGCTGTAGAGGAAGCAGTGCCACCTTGAGAAGATGGACCAGCATCAGATGGAGAGAGAGGGAATGAATAGTCTGGAAGCTGGAAGTGAGCATTAGAGCTATACTGAGATCTCTGCCCCTCTTGTTGACTGTCTCCCTCAAAGTCATCCTCCACTTCCATCAGAATCTCTTGCACTTCCTCTTTCTCCTCTTCTTGCTCTTCATCAGAAATGACAATAGCTTCCACTTTTATATTTAAATTTTCACTAGCTATGCTTGTTTCCATATTTGTGGCCTTTTTAGGTAATACAGCTTCACAATCCTCTTGATGCCCAGTCAGATGTTTGGATGCAGTGTCATTGTGAATTTCTGAGCTTGGGTGTTGTTCTAGTGTTATACTCTGAATTTGAAGTGTTCGCTGCAGCTGTGAGGGGGCTGTGTTCTTACAATGTGAGGAAACTGTCTGAATTAACATTGATATCTGCTCTCCTGCCCAAGATTCACCTCTATCACTTGTCTCTGAATGTTTCCTTAATGTTTCAAAGTCCTGGGTTGGTCTGGCGGCTTGGGGCCCGGATGACAGGTCTGATCTGGGAAGCCAAACTACTGAACATCCAGGAACCTTAGCAGATGGAATCAGTGATGATGAGGACGGCTGTTGGTTAGTGCTCTGGCTAGAAAAAAAACAACAAAAAATATCAAATGTTTGACAGAAAAACTTTGTACCAACATCGTACCTTTGTGCCTCTGTGGTGCTGCATGGGCTGCTTAGTCCTGCTCCTTCACCCACAGATCTCTCCCGACTTTCTGAGGCAGAGGCGTGTGGGGCTAAAAGGTGGTTGTCAGGAGGGGCATGGGAGATGCCCATGCCTGGTTGGGTGGTATCGGCAAGATCAGGGCTCTGGGAATGCTCAACTTGTCCTTCACATGTCCTCTCTGCACGTCTGTGCTCTATCTTAATGTGATCCTGCTGATTTTTCTCTATTGGAAGCAAAACAAATTAATGAGGTGTAGTAACATAGACAGAGTTTAGCTTTAGTCCATGACATGCATTCTCACCGTCTTCTCTTCCCATCGCTAGGGCCTTTGTAACACCAGAGCTTTCTTCAGGGCGAGTGCTGTCTGCCTCTGCCACAGGACCATGTCTTTGTAGTCTTTTCTTGCACACTCTCACCACTTCATTCATGTGAAGAAAACTGGCAGCTGCCAGTATATCCTCAACAGGAGGGGACTCTTCCACCTTTAATACACCTTCATAAACAAAGTCCAAGAGTAAACTAAAAGCAGGGGCTGTAACAATGTCACTGTCGAGAGTAACAGAGCCGCTGGTGCCATTTTCGCTGTTGCTTCCTGGAGAGTCCGAGTAGAACATGTGAAAGAAAGGTGAACACGAGGCTAGCACAGCACGGTGAGCAACAAAGCTGGAGTTTCCAACCAAAACAGTGCAGTCACACAGGAATCCACGCTGGCGCTGGGAACGCAGAGCTGACAGCAGCTGCTGAGAATGTTGGGGAAACTCCATGATCTGAACAACAAAATAAGAATTTGAAGTAGTACAGTTTATTCATAATTATGGTCCATATCTTCTTATACCACATCAGCACATTAACAATGTTATGCCCTCATTACCCTTAAACACAAGTCTAATTGTTGTGTTGTTTTTGTCTATTTTAGATTAGTTTTACGCAATATTAGTAGTGTTACGCAGGTAAAACAATGAATGGATGGCTATCAGTCTTTTGGATAATTCAGAGGCTAAATCAGTAGCCTCGTAGTACACGATTAATATGTTATGGGTATAAAGCCAATTTGATTTCACTATCAGTAGATATAAGCAAACTGATCAGAATACACTTATAATTCTTACTCACGGTTGTGTGCTACATGGAGCTATGAGCGGATGTTTTGATTTTCTTCTGTGGACACTGCAGCTGGTCTAGTGCGCTACAGCGCCACCTACAGCGGAAGTTAAACACCGTGTGTAATGTGTTAATCACGGATCTAGTGTAAACAGAACTATAATAGAGCCATGGGTGTAAACACCTCCCATATTTTTTAACATTTAGGCCAGTTTAACAACAATTTACAGTATTCCGTACCATAATATCAGGGCAAATCGGCAACTTTTAAATGAGCAGTGACAGAAGAAAGGGAAGAAGAAGTAAACACCGTGGGGAGGTATGAAAGTCTGTCGCCTATTTTGAGAAATCAGACCTTTATTAATATGCAATTGGCTGTAAAAAGAAAGCTGAATATCTACTGATCACACTTGATACTTTGCGGCTGATGCCATCAACATTCCCTGTGGGTGTGATGTGTGTCTGTTACTCAAGTTAGACCGATCTATGATCTGATGATGATAATCTGTTTAGCTTTATAGCAATTTGACCATAAAGAACTGACTTAGCTGAATCTACAACAGGTGACCTGATTTGTGCTGTTAAACAAGTCTATTAACATTAGCTAGCATTAGTCAACACTTTTTAATTACTTTCATCTTTTTATTGAAAATCAAACACCTGAACAGGACCATAAACGCTCGTATTGATCACAGGCTCCTGAAATTGTACTCTTTAAAGCCATTTTGTATTTTCTCTTGGCTTTCTTTCCTTCTTAAACTTTGTGTCTTACCATAGAGCTAGATGTAAAACACCTCCAGCATGATGTCACTGCAAAGTATCAATTCACGAGGGGTGTATTTGCATGTACATGTTGCTACATTTACTCAACCACGTTTTCCTTAAAACGTTTCATCTTGGGATATTTTTAGCGTCATACTTGCTCATCAATACATTTTACAGTGAAACAATACACTTAACTAGGCTACTTCAATACATGTTTTTGTTAAGTCTAAGTGACTCAATCCATACATTGACTATATGAAATGATTTGTATTATTTTGTATTAATTGCACTGCAAATTTAAATGTTAGCCTACTTTCTGATTTTTCAGTTTTGTTGTCCTGTGAAGATATCAGATGTCTCTTATTTAATGTTTTGTCCAATTACGTTAACTTTAACTTAATCACATTTTGTGTACTGATAGGTACACCTACACTTGAGTAGCTCCCAGTAATTTATAGGACTGTTATTGCACTTTTACTTAATTATTTTGTAGTAAAAATTTTGTGTTTAGGTGGCTAGAGTATCCAAAATCAATTCCATTGTTTTGGTCACTTAATTTTATATTTGGATCAAGCACTTCTACGATGTTTCTACAATTTGTTTAGGACAGAGATGTTCAACTGTCCAAGTCTTTGTCTTATGTTCTTCGTCATGGAGCCTACCACATGGGGTTTCAAATGAGTACAGGTAAATTTTGCAAGGACACAATTTCAAAGTAGGATTTGAATGTCAATGTGACTGACTCTTATGTTCTTTTTCAGATGGATTCCTTTATGTGGAGGACCTTCTGGCTCACCCTCAGTTTCACTCTTGGTGTTTGGATGATGTGAAAAGAGTTGTAGAGTCAAATGACAAGCAACGATTCAAACTACAGCCACATGCAGAGAATGGACGCTTGCAAATCCGCGCTAATCAAGGCCATTCTTTGCAGGTACTATACAACTCCCATATACTTGAAATATACTTCAAATAATTGTGTTTTGAACTAATTTCTGAACCAAATATTTTTTACTGGTGTGTTTAGGTAAAAGATCTCAAGCTCAAGCCTGTTCTGGCTGGTTCCCCAGACTGTCCTCCTGAGGCTGTCCATGGCTCTTTTCTCAGAAACTGGACCTCTATACAGCAACATGGTCTCAGCAGGATGAAGAGAACTCATATTCATCTGGCACCAGGACTTCCTGGAGAGGAGGGTGTTATTAGCGGCAAGTGTGAGATGTACTGCTTTAAAACCTTATTCAACACATATAAGCTCAAACATTTGTCTGTGCTAATATTCCTCTTCAGGTATGAGAAAAGACTGTGATTTGGCTATTTTCATTGATGTCACTAAAGCTCTGTCCGGTAAATGACCCTGTGTCCGATACAAGGTCCTCCAACCTGCAGATCCTCTCTTATACATGTACTTTTTACCTGTTGCAGATGGTATTCAGTTCTTTTGGTCAGATAATGGCGTGTTGTTAACACCTGGAAACACGGAGGGAAAACTTCTACCTAAATACTTCAGTCGTGCTTTAAGGCTGAAGCCTACAAGTAAGAGGATATTTGTGAAATTGTGACATATTTTTACCAATTGACTAAGAATGGTGTTGTGTTTTTAGGGGTCACACTTGCATTACAATCACAACTGAGCTGACAAATGACTATTGTTTGTTTACAAGTGCAAACTGGTCATACTTCCCAAAAGTGCTGTGTGCAAGGCAAGATAATTTACTGGAAATTCCCTCTTTAAAATGGCTGATACTGCATAACATTATCATACAGGAACCACAAAATGAACAAAACAGTGAGATATTTTACTATTTTGATTGTATTTGCATCACTATATTCAGGTTTACAGTTGAATAATAAACACACAATATCATGTACTTGCACAATAGTAATAATAAACTAGTGGAAAGTTAAGTAATAATAAACTAGTGGAAAGTTTTGTGTCCTTTTGATTATGTTACTTTGTACTAATTTGCCATTGAGTTACAGAAAATCCATATCTAGAGGGCTTCATGGCCCCCGGTCAATTTATGAAAGAGCTCTTCGTTCAGTGTGTTGCTCTTCTCACGACTGCGCGTTGACATGAAGATATAACCCCCAATAAACTCATGAACAATTTTGCAGTCTGCAGTAACACAACTGAATGCAATGTTAACGTTCCCCTCAAATTCAATAGCCATCTAAAAGGAAAAAAAATGTTATGATGTGATTAATAAACTTCTCTTAAAGGTGGAACAAAATCCAAAAAACACTAACAATTTTCTGTTTACCTGCTTAATATCCCAGTTTACATTCCACTGCTTCATGTTGTTGTAGCGCCAAGTCTTGACCACATCTCCGACTCCCAGGTCTATCCTTATCAGTTTGTTGGGCGCAATCCCCAAAACTTCATCTTTTCTACTACCCTTGAACCTAATAATTTAAACGCCAAAGATTTGTTAATTATGGTGTTATGTAACAGAAAACAAAAGTATAAACATTGAATACCTGACAACAACATATGAAAGGCCAAAATCTGGAAGGGACTGCCAAATTTGCAGAAAGCGCATGACCGCATCAGTCAGTGTAAGAAGAGACACATTTTGATATGCATCAAGGATTCGAGGGGTCAGCTATGTGGAGATTTAAGGTAAAAGATGGTGTACATGTGAAAACTATTAAAGAGTAAAAAAAAAAGTTATTTTGAGCATTTGTTGCTTTTACCTGTTTTGCTTTATATTTCTTATGGTAGCGTGGGGAGACCAAGCTATATGTGTTGATGCTTTCATCTGCAGCAGGCGTTTTGCCATGGGAGCCAGAGTTGGTCTTTTGCATTGCCAGAAATGAGCAGATGCTTTGGATTTCACTCTGATAACTGCTGTCGGCCAAACTCTTCCCTTTAGAAGCAAGTCGACATGCAGCCATCCACTGTGCATACTGCTGCTCCTACAGAGAGTAAAAAGAGCTTTTAAAGTAAAGAATATGTCTATAGTGGACATTACTGAAGTACATGTGGACAGTACATCTTCACAGCGCAGGTAGACCTCATTCATGCCCTCTGGTGATGGGATCAAGAGACGGATAAGGAACTTGTTAGCTGCAACATTTACATCTGGAGCTACTTCACATCCTTCAGAATAAACAAGTACATTTTGGTGACGGGACAATTATCATTTATTTCTTTCAATGAAAACTGAACAAGCATGCACACAGGAAGATGTTTTAGCGAAAGAAGCGAAGATATACCAAAATATCCTACCTTTGAGGTTGATCTGTTGAATAGGTTCCCCAAAGCATTCTTCTTTACTTTTGAAATAAGAAATCGATATATCCTTGAACTTGACCCAGTACAGCTTATATCCCTTAAGAGTCAGTCTTTTGGGTCTGCAATGTTTCATCAAAAAGTGTTTTTAGTGATCAAACTATGTGGAATCATTTTAAAAATTGAGATATCTATTTTTCTAACCTGAATATTTTTAGATAATCGTTTAATTCAGGTGCTGTCATATTGTCCTGAAAAAATTAGAGAACCTTTATTTTATGGCACAATGGAGAATTCCTTTTGCAAAAAAGAGTACAAAATCAGCAGGAGAATTATATATATTCAATAACATAAATAACTATTAAAGATAGACTTCTAACATTTAACTACAATATTAGGATACAAAAAGGCATAAAGGCATAATAATGATCAAATAAAACACTGTCCAAGTAGTAGTACCAACATGTTAACACTACTATGCTGAGCTACATTAGTGTACTGCATAATAAAAATATAAACAGAAAATGTATATATATATTTCAGACCAGCATCTCAGAAGCAGAGCTACTCTCTCCCTCTAACTTGACTTCCAGCGACTGTAGAGCTGAATCCAGATCATCCATGGCAGCTGCGGAGGCCAGCAGCTGTGGCTCTGACTGAGCAACTTTACTGATGTGATACTACAACAACAAGAGTAATAGAGTAAGTGCCAGTGGTGACATTTAAGAAGGAATATCAAGCTAAGAGAAGTCATTGTACTTGTAGAGCACCAAACAACATCATCTCCTCCTCTGTGCAGTCAATGTCCTCGAGTAGGATGGCCCACCGAGCTTGCTCATACAGCTGTGTTAAGCGAACCACATCATACTGTAAAAGAAATGACAATAAAAGTCTGTAAAAAGGGGATAATATTTGTACTGCAGCATAATTCCAATATCAGTTCAATACAATACCTTAGGCTCAATATCATAAAAAGAATAGTATTTAAAGCGAAGCCAGAGTCGATCATTTTCTTGGATCCCTTGCTGCAGAAGACTACGAGAGGAGTCCAGCCACCTACAACAGACCCATTAGTAAGTCATTAGTATATATTATAGAGCTAGACTGATAAATTGGTTTGACAGTAGTCTTATAGTTTTTAGCTCATTGGCTATCAGCCTTTAATCTCCAGCACAGGCCGGTATTTTGTTTGGATAGACCTGCTGCCTAAAGAGTACACATAAAGCATCTTTGAATACTTAAATGCACATAGGTTTGTGGTGAAAATGGGTTGCGCATGAATTTGTAGTAAATTTAAATTACAGAATTTGGGGAAAATCAAAATCCTTTTCTCTGTATTCCAAACAAATGGTATTGACATTGACCATGAAAAAAGATTTATTGACCGGCCTCTTAATTTATTATTGCATGTGGAAGAACCAACCTGCCATTGATGTGGGCCTTATCCACTACACTGGCCGGGCGGTACTGCTTGGCCACCACCTCAGGAGCTGGAGGAGCCTGGGTCACGGATAGCATCTTGTACACAGCCTCCATCTCCGCTGAGTCAGCAAAATGAGCTGGCATACCATTATACATACATGGCCGAGATGCTGTAAGTTCATCAAAGTAAGATGCAGTTAATTTTCTTATGTGTGTATTAGTGTGTATAGTATCGTGTAGGTTTCTGTGGCAAGTAGTAAATTGTAAAATAATCCAAATTCATTGTAAAGTAGTCCGCCGCCTACCTGAACTGAGTGGGACCACGGTCAAGTCATAAAGCTCTTCTGAAATGTCTTTGCCTTTTTTTTTCCTTTTCTCTTCGATTGGACGCAGCAATGAGAGCTCCTCTGGATGTCGGATATCTTTTCAGATGGACAAAAGGAGTCACAGTTTCTAAAATTATGATTTACAATAGTAGGGCATGTCTCATGCTTTTGTCATTGTGTTATACAACTGTCTGTAGGGGACAATGGTGTATTAAGGTTTCTTTATCTCTTTGAATTATATTGTCTTGTATTTTTATCTGAAGAAGACAAAAGTAAAAGTGTGTCCAGCTCCATTTGGATGGTTAGACATGGTTAAGACATGTCATCATTAAATAAATGTACAAAGCAGATGGAGAATGTGGACGCTGCAGTGTGACTGGCTAAGTTACAGTCATGTCCCAATACGCAGAAAAGACTTACTAAGCATTCTACAGATGCCAGTGACAGTCTGGAAGACCGGACTGGAGAAGGACGCCAGTAGCCGTAGAGTTTTGCCGTTGGGCAGGCCCAGCTTTAGAGGCTTGTGTTGGGGCATGAAGACCAGTCGGGCATCAGCATGGATCCCATACTTCTCCAGGGCCCAGGCTGTCCGCAGAAGCCACTTCTGCTTCTGCTCCCACCAAAGTGCATGGTCTGACCAGTCCTGTTGGATCTCTGCAAACAACAAATATACACATTATACACACATTATACACACAAATAATTTAATCTTAATAAGTAACCATTTTCTGAAAATATTTGTATAAATTAGTCAGAGGTTAACTTTTATTATAGTGCAGGACATATATGATTCTAAATAAGAGCTTTGAATTGCAATATCAGTGTTATTAATAGAAATGATATTTCCAGAATTCCATTACGTGTTAGTAAAGAAGAAAAAAAAGAAACTCATTAATATAAGGCTAGAGGGTCCATGTCTATGTCAGCCTGTGAGTTCATGTCAGGGCCAGTGTGATACAGTAAATTGCCATTTTAACTAATCTTTTCATAGGTTAACTCAGTAGTAGACAGTGGACAAATTATGTCCTTAGTGAACATTTATTGTCAATATATTGTAAAGGAGCAAATGCTTTACAAACACAGACTCACGTGTCTTTTCAACTAGCTTGAGAATGACGCCACCAACATGTAAGTCAGAGGTCACACTGAGAGTGACAGGGGGAGCATCTGCACCCAAGTCCTCAACTGTGACTGACAGGTCCCACACCGCCATCCTGAAAAGTACACACACACTATGACAGCTCAAGAAATAATGTTAATGTGTATAATGTGAGTGTCTTACCACATTTTAGGGTGAATTGTCCAGTCTGATAGACACTCCACATTATTGTCAGAAATACACTCTTCCTCTTTCTGACCAACTATAGCTCAACAACGCCCTTGCAAGTTTTTTTTTTTTTTTTTTGCTTATAGCTCTGAATTTGAATTTGTGAAAACTTTAAATTGATGGATTCTAAAATATTGTGGTACAGTGAGTATAGATCTAGGCCTATACAGAATGTTAAATAGTAAAATAATACAAAAATACACTGAGAAGACATGAGGTTGTAGTATACACATGCCGTGCCCTTGCCTCTGCATGTGTCCTCCTTTCACCCGTGCTCTTATACTCACACTCTTTTTGTCGATTGTCCACCTTGTGAGCTGTTACCAAGGATCACAGTCAGAAACTTTAAAGGACTTCTTCTGTTTTTTGGTGTATTTTAAAAGTTGTGCCTCCCTGGAAGCTGGCTGTGGTCTATGAGTCGCTTGTGTCAGTTTTGTTACAAAGGCTTGTTCCTTTTTTGGTGTTTGTCAGTTTCCGCCAGGCGGAAATGTGTCAAGCTCTCAACTTTTGACTGACAGTGCATGGGTCATGCTGATAGATGTACATTGTAGTGGCATATCTGTTGCATGCATACATACGTCACAATATGTAATGTATTTATACTGTAACACAGGAAAAGGACAATAATAAAGAGAGACAGAGAGAGAGCGAGAGAGAGACAGAGAGAGACAGAGCAAGAGAGAGTGAGAGACAGAGAGAGCGAGACACAGAGAGAGAGAGAGAGAGCAGCACAGGGCAGACACAGAATAATTCACATGTAGATAGTCATACCCATACCCTACTGGTATAACTGATTAAGAACAAAATGCTGAAATTTTCTAATTCAGTTGTACCACGTCTAGGTCTAAGACTAGGTATTTGCTCACTGCAACATCTCCGATTGAATAGGACACTTTAGGGTTATATCTTACCCCTATGAGAAATGAGTAGGCTACTACCCAGCCATTGTATTGGCAGTTTACAGATACTAGAATGTGATGGTGCCATACTTCAGAAGGATTGTTTTAGACCCAAGAATACACTTACCACAAAAATATAAAGTACATTTTAACAATATTATTTTTACTTGCCCCCATCTCTATTATTTATTATATTATTGATTTATAGATTGTGGTGTGTTGACACAATAGCCCAACTGAGGGATTATGAAAATGCATATAGGCCTATATTTCATCATAACACTACAGCCTAGACGTTATGTAAATTAGAATAGCGAATACTTCATAATAAAATATACTTTGTACCTCAAAATAGCCTGTAGGCTATTATTTTATAATGAAGTATAAAAGCTCCAGGGTCAAGTTTTTCTGCAGTACATGCTACATGTTACTCCCTCCATTACAAATCTCTAGTTTTCCCGCGGTCACTGAACTAAACCCCATAAGTCTGTTCCATCTGACATAATATGGGGTATCTCTCATATACTTATACTGTACCTCCACACATTTATACTGAAACAATAAAACAATGTATTACATATTTGTAGAAAAGGGCGATCTTGGGGAAATCTGGGCCTACGCTGAATGCCAGTAGCCAGGTGACAAGTTATTTTAAGTTGATTTTTTAAGAGCTCCCCTTCGACATCAAATTGGTACAATCCACCAAAACAAACATGGCACACCACTAGCACCCGTCACTTGACTATAAAAAGAAAGCGAAACCTTTCTACTGAGAACCGAGTGACTACACCGCTTGAGTATCTCCAGCAAAGGCATGGCTCTGAAGATTCCCTCTCTGGTGTCATATAGCAGCTCTCTCCGCTGCGCCGCTGGTCCTCCGTTACGTGCTTGGGCTGCCTCCATAAGAACCGGTGTCAAGTTCATGCATAGTGTAACTTCTGGAGCCTCCTGTCAGCTCAGACGAAATCCAGCACCAGGCCCTATCTACTGCCCTTTGTACCGAGACTCTGCGCCGAAGTTTTCTACAACACCTGCATTTTGGAAGTCAAACCAGACAAGAGGGTTCCCATCGCCCTGCAGGAGGGGGCACTGGCTGGGCGCAGTTGCCCTTGGCACGGCTCTGGGAGTCGGCTCCGCAGCTCTGATACAGTCACTCCACACAGGGACGTTTGCCGCCATGCCCTTGAAAGTTAACTTGAACTCTGCTGAAGGGGATTGGAAAAAAACCAAGGGTGAGAGACAACAAGATGAACTTAAAAATAATTAATCACAGATATTTATGACACTAACATTAACTTCCACAAAAAAGGATGTAATTCTGTCGTCTGGACAAACGGTTTCTTCAGTTCTGGTCAGATTGCTGGTGAACACTGCCTTATATTTGCCAGAAACAAGATGGATATAAGGCAGGGTGCACCAGCAATCTGACCAGTACTGGACGACTGAGGGCTTACACAGACAACTTGTGGAATATCTTTTTCATATCCAGTATGCAAAATGAATAACATTTGCGCATTGTTGATAGTGAATCAAGACCATTCAAGTATTTAACATCTTTCAGTGCTTTTCTTCTCTTCCAGATTTCCTGCTGTCATTGAAGGATAAACGTCCATATTATCAGACCTCTAAGTTTGTGCCGCTGGAGAACATCCCAGTGTGGACTCCTTCTGCAGGTCAGTTGTTATCACTACGGTGACCACAGACAATTAGTGCTGCTATACAAAAAACAACCTACACTAAATGTATATATTTGTCCTTACAGGTACAGAGCAGAGTAAATACCCACGGAACCCAAAGTTAGATCATAAAATCTCGGTTTTCAGTGGAGACATCACTACTCTGGAGATTGATGCTGTTGTTAATGCAGGTAAATTCTACAGAGTACTTTTGCTAATAATGGTGGACATAGTTTTATTTGGAATTCACAGAATTATAATAGATTTACTTTATAAGAATATAATACATTAACTTTATAATTACAAACAGTAAAACTGTTAGAAGATTTATAACGAATGAGATACTCATTTTATTTGATCCTGAGGAAATTAAAGCTGGTGTTTTAACTATGGAGCGTCTTTTGTACTACTTTTGCAATATGAGCAATACGTAGCCTACTGTCTTAACTTTTTTTTACTTTTATCACTTTCAGTTTTGAAACTAAAATGTTTAGTATTTTAACTCAAATTGTGAGTTAAAATACTAAACACCATTTTAGTTTAAAAACTTCTAAGATTATGAACATGAGTAACAGCGTCTATTGCCTCTAGATGGCGCCACTGACCTTTTAGTTGCATGTGAGCTTCTCCTACAAGACTTTGGGGGCATTATATCATATCCTGGGCAAGGATTATGCACCAGGGGAGTGTAAAGGAGGCCAGCACGTTTAAATGATGTCTGATGATGAGGCTTTAGCACAGAATGATTTTCACTGGCAGATGACTGTCAGTGTTGTACCTTTGCCAGATTGAATATGTAAATCAGTGCTTGGTTTTATGGCTTGGCTCCTCGTGGTTTGACTAGGCATACAATCACTCATGCATATAAATATTCACAAGTAATTATGTGTGTGTACAGTAAATAATTGTAATTTATGTCCCTCTGCAGACTCACTGTGAGTGAGTGTGTGTGTTTTACAAGGGTTTTTAGAGAGTCCCACAATGCAAAGTGGCATGATATTAACAAGAGCAAACGGCTAGTAAAGTGTCATTTAGCAGAGAGGACAAGGAAAGGTGATGTAGGCGAGACGCGTTTGGGATTCAGAACTGAGAAAGCGGAGGGAAGCAGCAGTCTGGAGGAGAGAGGATGAAACAGTGGAGCAGACACCGGCTAGTATTTAAATCTTCAACTGCATCGCCATGGCAACAGGCAGGTAAAGGGTACCACGGAGGGTTTTGGGCAGCCGAATCCAATCATCGCTCTGTGAATGATTGGCTGCCCAGCTGACTGTCTCCATGGCCATTTTGTTGACCAAGAGGTTGGCCTTTTCACTCTCTGACTAAGTGATTGACTTACAGTCGGTGAAGTCAGTGCCTTTTAAAGAGAAACAGCCATAATAGAAAGTGTGCAGTAAATACATACTGAGAGAGAACAGTTTATCATAGAGAAAAAGTTCA
The DNA here is from genome assembly GCA_036785185.1 of Paratrypauchen microcephalus. NCBI lineage: Eukaryota > Metazoa > Chordata > Actinopteri > Gobiiformes > Gobiidae > Paratrypauchen > Paratrypauchen microcephalus. Next base: position 4,654,489 of record JAVJIX010000023.1, read on the forward strand.
CAGCCAGAATGTATAACATGCTGGGCCTAGGCAGCAAGCATTCAGCTATGCTAACATTTGTGCTATATTGACTAGTAAGCTGGTAGGGATGGGGGTTTTTAGTCTATAAACAGTTGACTTGCATACAAACTTACAAAAATCCCATTTCATATACATCAGATCAATGAGAGCAATCCGTTACGGTCTACAGTCACTGATTTGCATCCTTACCCACTATTGCATTGCAAAGAGGTTGGCTGAGTACTGTTTGTTGTTTGTGTCTCTCAATAAAGATTGGATTTACAGTAACTTCTATCCTCTTCTCCTCCTTTTTCGTCCCCTTCGCCTGCCTTCTACACTTTTACTGCCTCTGGCTCCTGCCCACTCCTATAAAACACTACAAACATAAAAACCCACAAGCACTTAAGAGCTGTCCCGGTGAGGAGGGGGGCTACGAAGGCGGAGGGCAGAACATCCTCCTCTTTACACCGCTCAATCACTCCGTCCGGAGCAGGGAGTGAGATGGAGGGGAGGAGAGATTGTCTCTGATGGGCTTGTTGATTAAGATGGATTGCACAATGAAATGTCGTTGGAATGATGAGTTCTTGGACCGTGTGTGTATGTGCGTGCAAATACTTCTTGGCGACCAACTTTGCATTAAAACGTTTTTCAAATTGATTAAATGTAAATTTGCTTAGCTCTACTGAGCTGAATTTTCAATTTCAAAGTTACTCCTTATTTTTACTTTTGTAGTAAAGTGTAATTATAGCTGACATCAAATGCAATTTATTTTAACCGTACCTTTTCTTCACAAATAAATGGAATATGTGAGGAACATGGAAAAAATATGTTTGTTTTTTTGAATGATGACTTTCACAGAAAAGTTGATGCTGGTTGCAAGTCTGAATGCATCACCAAAGACTACTGAAAACTCTTTTTGTGTAAAGGTCTTGTGCATGGCTTAACTTAAAATAGCAAAAACTGAGAACATGTCTGTGTTCCTATTGCCTCTCTCCTCACACCTGTCCACTTGACTACATACATTACAGTGTATGTCTGTGTGAGAAAAGCCACAGCTGCATGTACCTGGAGTTTCACATGGAGCGTGTCAAAGTGCATATGAGCTCTGCAAGGGGCATGCGGACTGTGTTTGTGCATATGTGAGTGCAGGTGTATGAGATACAGTCACAGCATTCCTCTGCGGGTTGTAGATAAAGCTGCAGTTGGTGCTGGAAACCAACTCACCGTGACAACAGCTGAGAGATACAAGATTAGAGCCAATAGCTGTGTGGCCTGCAGGTGACAGACACAAGATAGAGGGGAGCAGTTGAGCTGACCATAGTGTAACTTTCGTAGGAAATTAGAAATTAGGTGCAAAGATGAAGGATGATACAAGGTGAAATAATCTGACAGAGAAGATGGGAACATGCTCAGGAGGCACCTAAAGGCCAGTCTTGCTTTAAACTTTCAAAATCCACTGTCACAGTCTTTAGGTTTCAAGGTTCAAGCTTTGACAATTGTTCAAGGAAACTGGCTTAGTTGTGAATATTAACTGTTAGCTTTTTTCACTGTAACCAATTCTGGCTGCTTTTATAAACTAATTCAATTTAATCTCTTTACATTTTATTGAGAACAGACTCAAACCCACATTAGCCCTTTGTGCCATGTGAGTTGTTTTGAATAAATGGCTTTGACCAATGAGCTTCTCTACTTTAAAATGACACATACCACAAACCATTCAGCAGGGCAACTTACTTGTATGAGTACAGCCTGAACTCATAATATCAACAAAAATTGCAAGAAATTTCTGATGAGAAAGATTTTTTTTTTTCATTTTCTGTTGCTTTATGAGAAACCTGTAATGATGATAAAATATGTGGGATGTGGGCTGTCAGTAGAGGATGGGGAAGGGCATGGATGGCTGGTCTTGGCCTTGGTCTAAACACTTGGAAGAAAGAGGTAAAAAGGATGTGCTCAGGAACTCGTTGATTCATGTTAAAGGCTTGAAACAGGTAGACTTTTGACTGTTTTCCACGTTTAGCTCTGGCCTTTTGGATGAGTTTAATCCTATACAGAGGGCACAGTTTAACAGTGCTGTACTGATTCTTAGCTGTATTTGTCAGTAAGGCATGAGGCACAGATTCTGTAATATGTAGCAGTGACTGTCAGGCTTGACTGTTATTCTGAAATGGTTAAAATGATTTTACCTGAGCTGCATAATTTCATTTAACTTAACTCATAAACATACAAGCATAAATCTTCGCATTCTTATCGACTTTAAAGGGGATTTTCCAGCATCAGGCCTCGGATCAAGTGATTTTTCCTCAGATCCACTCCGAATGCTTCTGGCTGCCATGCCTAAGCTGTTGATAGTCTGTTTGTTTCATCATACCAGCAGTTATCAGAAGATAATCAAGTGGCAGGCAAGAGTTTATTTCTAGTTTAGTGAAATCAATATTTTCAAGGCTGCATTTTGACTGCCACTCTGTCATTAGGTGATTTGTCTTGGGCTTTAATCAGTAGAGATAGATTGTTGTGAACCATGCTGGTCGTAACAAGTGTGGCGAGGTGATTGAAAGGGAGTATTTAAGACCCCAAAGGCCTGTAACTGAGAGGTCTTTGCTGCTGTTATAACGTACATCTTGCCTAGAGCTCCTGTCAGCTCTTTTTATGACGATGTCAAATTTGAAGATACAAAATGTCACACCGTGTTTGTGATTCCAGACTCGTCTTAATATTGTTTATGCATATGCACTTTTAAAAAGCGCACATTGAGATCAAACAAAAATCTTGCTTTGCTTTGAGGCGGATCTATTTAGAAACTCTTGTGTTGTTTACTCTCAGACTAAAAGCTGCTGATCCCTGGTGAGTTGCTCTGCTTCTCCCCATCATAGTAACTGTACTTCCATATAGCCTTGGTTACTATAGTTATATCCCCATTGCTACATGATATTTTCACTAATGGACGTTTGTCTCTATCATAGTTCACTACACATTTACTAAAGCCTATTGGTAGTACATTGTGGAAGGTGTGTAATTGTGTTTGAACAGCTATGAAATACTTTTGTTTATTTAGCTAATTATTAAATTTGCTAAAATAATTTAATATTGGTCACATACCTCTATAATGTGCAGTATTGTGAGTATTAATATTTTCTCATTTCACTTGACATTGTGTTGTGGGTCATTCTATCATATCAGAGTTAGTAATCAGTTTTAGGGTAATTTATGTCAGTAAATGACTAACAAATCTTTAAAGTCACAGCAACTTTTGAGCAAAAAAAACAAAAAACAAAACATGCATCTTTATTGTGAGTATGCATCTCCTCAAACCTGACTTTTACTTAGCTTGGAGGTGGGCCTTTTCTTGCTTGTTTTCTTGGAAATGTTGTTTCTTTGGCTATAATATTCCACAGTATGGTGTGCATCCATAATCATGATATACATCCAGTAGCTGTGCTCAAAATGTCTACACTACTTTGAATCAGCCAGAATAAAACTCCTGTCAGTGCAGTAAATAGTGGCCTAAGCTTATTTATTTAGTGAAAAGAGGATTTTCAAAAGCCCATAAAAGAAAGTCTGAGCAAATATAATCAGGACTTTAATCACCAAGTAATTAAAGAAGAGGTTAAGTCTAGAAGAATTTGGAGTAGGCACCTTGGAAGATAAGATTGATATGGTATCATTTGCAAACAAATATTGTGTCAGTCTGGTCTGGATTTTCAGGTGTGCAAGTATGTGTAGAAGAGTGGAGGTGTATTCAACACCAGTTGAGTTATATTTATTCGTAGTTAGCGAAAATATGTTGAAACCTACAGTATGACAATATTTTAGTAGGCAAAAAACAAAACAAAACTGCTGTTATATGGCTTCATGAAAATTAAAAATAAATATTTTTCTTCTGAATTTTCAATTGAATTTATTTTTTGATTGCATCTTCCTTTTGCTTTGATGTTGTCCTCTCCTTCCATTTAAAAGTCACAGCAGGACTGTGACCTCTGACCAGAAGACAAATGCACCTGACTTTATTGCCTCACACTGATTTACAGCCTGACACTGAGAAGTTAACATACTCCTACAGTTAATCTCTAATGTTGTCTGTGCTTGTAAATAAACAAGTTTAAAAAAGGTAGATTTGAAGGAGTATGCAGAAAAACTCATTCGCACTAATTATTTTTCTACCACCCCTCCCATGTTAAAAGCTTCCCACCCATCCAATCAATCGGCACTTTAGTGAGCAGGAAGGGATGGAGGAAGTGCGAGCCTCATTAGCCTGATTGGGCCAATGTGGAGATGGAGTAAATTAGGCAGTCAGAGAGAAAGACACACTTTGATCATCACTTGGCTTTGTTTTTCATTTGAGTGCAACTATTGGTGGCCTCAGGATGCTCCTGTTGGACCTCGGTCAGCTACTAAAATGTGTTGTTGGTGTTGATTATAATAACATATAATAATATGGCCTTTTCCTGATCGTATCACACCTTTTCCCTTTTATAACGGTTTTAGAATGTGGTAGAACTATAGTGGTTGAATTGTGTAGAGTTCATCTTGTAGTCTAGTAGAGTATGGTGAAATACATATGTTTTTGGCAAAATTCTACTCTTGAGTTGTACACAGCATCAGCTCATTACATGAGCAGAATTGGACTTCAGGAAGTGGACTTCAGGAGACAGCGTGTAGACCAGCATCCCCCCATCTCCATCAACAACGCTGAGGTGGAGCAGGTCAGCAGTTTTAAGTTCCTCGGGGTACACATCACTGAGGATCTGTCCTGGACACTACATACAGACACTGTGGTTAAGAAAGCCCGACAAAGACTCTACTTCCTGAGGATGTTGAGGAAGTTTGGTATGAACACCAGCATCCTCACAAACTTCTACAGGTGCACCATCGAGAGCCTGCTGACGGGCTGCATCACAGTGTGGTATGGGAACTGCACCGCTCAGAGCCGCAAAGCACTACAGAGGGTGGTGCGAGCGGCAGAGGACATCACTGGCAGCAGTCTCCCCTCCATCCAGGACATTTACCACAGCAGGGGTCTGCGTAAGGCACGCAGCATCACTAAGGACCATACTCATCCGGCACAAGGACTCTTCCGTCTGCTACCCTCTGGTAGACGATACAGGAGCCTGCCAGCACGCACAAAAAGACTCAAAGACAGCTATTACCCCCAAGCTGTCAGACTACTGAACTCTGGGTAATACTCTAAATAATACTGAACTCTCAATAATACTGCACTAAACTACCTTTCATTATGCATAATTATGTTTACTGCTGCTGCTCTATATGAATATATCATGTTTGTCACTACCTCACTGTAAATTACTGTTACATGTGCAATATTTATACCACACTATGTGCAATACGAAATCCACATGCAACACCTACACCACACCATATTATGTGCAATCTGTGAAATACTTACACCTTATTTGATCTTGATTTAATCCTACCTGCACCTTGTACATTGTACCTTGTTTTTTTTTATTACATATTTTATTATATTGTTTATTATATTGTTTATTATATTGTTTACCTCTTCCCCTGCACTTTACAACACTTTTTTTTACCATGTACTATTATTGCATGTTATTAGTACTTCTTGACTATCTTAGCGAGTCAACGGTTCTTCTGATCCTAAGCATTTCATTGCATTGTTGACCTTGTGTTGATTCTGCATATGACAAATAAACAATCTTGAATCTTGAGAATTAAGGGCCCAGAACTGGACTCTCTTCCTATTAATTTATATTAGAGGGGAGCCCATGTGAGACTTCTTGCCCCGGGCCCCCAAATTTCTGTCGATGGGCCTGCGCAATACTGTAAATCTCACATATGTTATAAAAGAAAAAGTAAACCTTTGGGGAGGATACCTGGATGAGTGGATTTATTATTATATTCTTAGATCCAGTTCATAAAGTCCAGATTCAAATTTAAAAATGCAGGTAGTAGTTGTAATGGTAGTAGTCCTTTTTTGTACCCAAGGCCTGATTTTAATCTAGAATAAATCCTTATTCATGTAATTGTTTTATATCATTGTTTGTTCAGATGTTTTGAATCTTTTTTTACAACAGTAATTGGATTCAAGATTGCACAAATATGACCTAAAGTGCTAGACAGTAATCAGTGCAGTGTTTGAGCAATCTGTCAGTCATCTCCTTGACTGCGTTGATTGAATCATTTAAAAGGCCAAAACACTACTTGGTCATAATCAACTGATTAATATGATTTTAATAAGTCTGGTGAGCTTAGATGAGTGATATCCTAGTATAAGAAAAATGTTTTTTACTGAAATTAGTTTACCAGGCTCACATAAATTTGTAAAAAATAAGACACAGATGTGAATGGTTTGGATATTAAAAACACATCTGGGGAAATATTATCCTCATTGTCGCCAGCGTTATTAGAAAAATAAACTATAATACAGCCTGACAAAAAGCCTAATTTTCCTTCATCTTGGTAATTATTGCTCAGTGAAGAACATACAAAAGATGCTTCATTTTAATCTTCAGAATCGTTCATAAATTAATCTCACGTACTCTGTCTGCACCAGCACCTACTACAGAATCTCATGCTCGGCTCACGTAACCATTGACAAAGACTTGTATGAATCATTATCGCACACATAGACAAATGGGACGAACACAGAGCTATGGTCCCCGCACAATGACCACACAGTAATTGCTATCTATCAGGGTTTCTGAAGAGGTGTACAATGCCTCGCTGCCACATTATCAAAGCTTAGGAAATGACAGGACTATTTATAGGAGCTATTTATCTACTTAGTGTTACAACTGTGGATGGAAGCAGGCTGACGGATAGGTTGATCCACTAGGGCACGTGCTGAATTTACAGACGCACAGATAATTCAAGTGGGCTTTTAGGGGTCACAGGGATCGACAAGAGGGGCCATTTGAGTGAATGTCAAGTCAAGATAACAGAATGGAGACTCCATAGTATGCATACCATGCATTAAAGGCACACTGCGTAACTTTACTGGTAGAGGGGCCACCATCTGTTTGTATCTATGGAGTTGTTACTGCTTTGGGCTGGAATGTTCTGCTACAGAATAGCAATAAACTGATGTGGGGATGGCACTAGGCAAACTATCAGGTCAAATCTGTAAAGAGGCGACTCCAGGAACACTAAGAATGCATGTTCTCAAGTTTGTGTGTGTGTTTATTTATTTAAAAGATGTAATGAAATAAATGGTAGATATATGTTTAATGCTGCACTGTGTAACATTCCAGGCAAAGCGATAACATCTCCATGGAGACAAGCCGCAGAAATGTTACACAGTGCACCTTTAAATAGAATGAATTAATGTTTCACATATATAACTAATCTTAAAAAAGCTAAAATATCTAGTTGATGACTTGATTTCTTATTTTCTGTCCTTAAAGGTCCCATGGCATGAAATTTTCACTTTCTGAGGTTTTTGAACGTTAATGTGAGCTAACCCCCCATGGCTAAAAGTTGCGAAATGTCTAAACTGAGCATTTGCGGTCCTTTTCTGCGTTACACAAAACCAGTGTTGAAACGGGCGAGTTCGGACAAGGCACCTTATTGACGTCAGATCGGCAAATGCAGCTCCAGCCCCTCCCTCTGTCTCCGCTCAGCGTCCCTGTATATCCCGCCCATAGAGTTTGGACTGTGAATGCGCTACGCAATGCGAAATGCGTTTTTTTATTTGCCTGGAGGCACGTCCGAGTGTTTCTAGGCTCGCAAGTCCCTTACCCGACCCTCTGGACCTCTGAAATACCAGTGGTTTAATTTTATTTTCTGTGTAAATATGCTTTTTTTCATTGCAAAGTCTCTCATCTGTCTCTCACGGAAGCGAGCAGACAGAGCGGAGCCGAGCTGCGCTGAGCAGCGGGGGAAACCCGCCCCCCCGCTCCTTAGCCAATCTCTCTGTCCTTCTCATTTGCAGTGAAGTAGCAACACCCACAATAAAGCATTTTAGACACACATCTAGCCTCATGAAGACTGTCAGAGTCATATCTCATGCAGTGAGTGTTGATTTTGAAGAAGGATTCATTTACAGTATTAGGGAACCATTAAGGAGCCATATAAAAGCATCAAGAAGTACCATGTCATGGGACCTTTAAGAGTATTCTTTGTAATCTGTGAAAGTCAGCTATCTTTTAACCCACCACAGCAACTCTTTAAAAACAAATATTTGCTCCTTGAATCAATCTGATGTTGTGCTCCTGCTATTTATGAGATAAACTGAGAGCAAACTGCCATTGTCTTTTCCTTTCATCCAAAACAATGTCAAGGACGCGTTGATGTACGAGGAGACTGAGGACGCCTCAATCACAGAAACATCGGGCATGCAGTAAAATGATTTATTTTGGCCTCTGCTTCTGTCTCGAATGAACATGAGCTGTGCTTCAGATCACACATGAGTGCTGCTTATCTATGTGCAGGGAAAACACGGTCCTCAACACAATCCATATAGTGTGTACATCCAGTGTGAAGATGCCAGTGTAAATGACCTATATGCTACCTTTGATCTAGTCGCTAATGTAAAAAAAAAGTAAACTTATTTTTTATTTTTTAAGCTTTTAGTGCTTATACTGGCAATCATCTCTGCCCATTTGATAGCTCTATTATGGTGCTGAGTGCCCCAGTATCTGCACTGACTGCCCTGAGTGAAGTGAGTTGGCCAATATGGTGTATTAGCCCAAATCAGTTTCTTTTTTACTGCAGCCTTACAACCTTGAGAACAAATATTTTGATGTCAAATGGTCCTGTCACAATAATTTCTACATTCAATAAATAAGTGTTAAATTTTGCTGTTTATTCATTGCGGCTCATGTTTTTTATGTCCTTACAATTATCATGATTCAGGTTATTGTAAGTTTTTTTTTTTTAATTTATTTATTGTTATTGCTGTTAATTATTGTGATATTTTCTGTAACACAACACGCTCTAGTGTGAGACCTGAGATGTACTGTGTTACATCCAGGCATCTATTCAGTGTATTGACCACCACTATGGCCCTTAACCTCAATATGCAGCCCTTAATGAAAAAGTTTGGACACCTCTGATCTCTAGCAACCATGGTACACAAAGCTTGACAGGGCACCATATTTTAAAATAAGAAACACAGTTGCTTCTGTCTGAGTCCATGATGTGTGTTCGCAGCTTGGATATATGGTCAGATAAAGCTTTTTTTAGCAGTTGGACAGAAACTGTGGTGAAGTGCTGACAGAGGTTTTGTAAAATGGATTCACAGCAACTAAATCTATTCTTAATCAGACATGTCCAGATGTGGGATTTCACTCATCGTATTGATTTCTGAATAATCTGTGGCGTTCAAGACAAAAAAATTAAGTAGACCATAAGAGTTTATGTTTACCTTCAGGCTGTTTGCTTTGTTTTACAGAAAAAGCAGAAAATAGCCTTAATAAATATACTGATAATAAATAAGTAATGGTTTCTTGACTTAATTTACATCCTTGAATCATACAGCCTTGAAGAGGTCCAAACCGCTTGCAATTACTGCCCAGCTGCTCAATGAGTATACTACACCTCTGGTATGATCACATTGCACTCAGTGGCATTTTCAACAGAGCAATGAATAATTTACCGCGCTCCTGAATTCATTTGCTTTTTTGGCTGCGATGTGCCTGCCTCCACTGAAGAAAAGGCAGTGAGTCAATTCTCCGGAGAAATCACAAGTTGCCATAACTACTAGGGCCGTGGTCTTGGTCGCTCCCGAGTGTAGCCTCGGAGAGGTGGGCAGCAAGCCGACTGTGAGTGAAGACTTTAGGCCATCGGCAGTGCACATCCAGCCTTGAGCAGCGCTTCTCCCTCACTCCCACTGCTCTTGTAGTCTGTCAAGACACAAACTGAATGCCCGCAGGGTTTATTGAGTAGAAAATAAGTACTAACCCATCATTTATTCACTGTATTCCAGTTTCAGATGCATAATGTGTCAAATTGAACAAGCTTTATACTATTTTAGGTTATAAATGCCTTTGATTTAATTCACCCCTAAGTGCTTTTGACTGAATATACAGCAACATACAATGCCCATAATTAAGATGTGTCGTTTAGAAGATAAAATGTGCAAAGCAGCTAAATTGATTATGAGGACAATGGCAGAACAAGGACAGTTATCTCTTTGTAAGCCCTGAACATGGTTCTGGCATATGTGAGATTGTCCTGTTTGCTGTGCAGTGTGTCTGTAGCTGACAGACAGGCTAAATCATACAGCGGGTGGTGTCTAATCCCCAGAGGATATCTTTGTCTTGTTTATTCCAATAATATTCCTGCCCATTCATTTGTTGGTTAAAGGTTTTGTAGTATTTATTTTTCCTACTATGGTTTTCAGCAGGTTTCTATCAACCAAGGGTCTGTAAAATATGTGTAATGTGGTCAGAAATGTGTTATTTTGTTTGACTAAATTGGGAAAAATTATCTTAGTTACACATTCAAAAACAAGTTTCATTAAGTGAATAATGACATCACTGTCAGTCCCATCCATAACTGATGCAAACGCTATATAAAGTATTTGTGTGCACAGCTGATAATGCATTTTTTATCCTTTAACAACAGCCAGCTACATGCATTCATCTAAAATACATCTCTGACCTTTTAACAAATAAACTTTAATAAATTCAAGATGCTCAAAAATACGGGCATAATTATCCACTCTAATGCAAGCATACTGAACATTGTGGATGGAAAGAGATTGTGCGAAAGCCTGGTCTTTCTCTTCAGTGTAGTGCCAGGTATAATGCAATACCACAGCAAAACACTGTTTACAACTGAGGTCCAAGCCGTTAACATGAGCTCCACATTTACAGTAAGCACTCAGACCAGCACAAAGGCCCCCCTCTGTTAAACATTCATGAGCATCTTGTGATGTTGGACTCGGACACAGTGTGCACTGCTAAACGCGGACATAACATAATATTTCATCCAGACTTCCTCACAAACGCCCATCAGTAGCAGTTACTGCGGGATGGACACTTATACACTCCCCCGTTCGTTATATTGATCCATGCTTACACTAGCATTAGCACTCGCTTAGAATGAGAGGCATGTCTTCAGCCAGACAGAGCAGCTCACTAACACTCAGACAATACTAACAAACACATGAAAGACTAAGCAAACATTTAATATATTCATTCACTTTATTCTCACAAGGTCCTCTGATGAATCTAATTTAATCTCATCTCATTGCTTTTAATTCATACAGCCCCTGAAATTATCTTCATTTTTTGTTTCTTTACATAAATAATCCCACAAAAAAAGCTCATTACACCACATTTTCCTTTACAAGTCTTTATTCATCTGCTTAGAAAAAAGATGACAGACCATTAAGTGGAAAGGTTATTTTTATATATTTTTTTACAACAGTTTTCATTAGCGCATCCGAGGGTGACATATTAAACCGAAAATGGATTTTTGCACAGAATGAAAGGAAGCATCAGTGCTTTTGAAAACAAACACAAAGTTACACACACACACACACACACACACACACACACACACACACACACACACACACACACACACACACACAAAACAAAAAACACACAAAACTTAAAACTCTGGTGCTCTTTGCAGTGTTACAACCTGGAAAAGAAACTAAGACCATTAAGTCTGTCCACCACCATCTCATTGTTAATCAATTTCTCTTGTGTTCATCTTGTGTTGAAAAATGACAAATTGACAGTTTTAATGTATCTGTGGTTAAAATGTCTTTCTTACATAGGTGCACCCCCTTCTCATTGTCGTTTTAAGTTGCACAGTGTGGCGGTCAGGCTGTGGTCCCTTTGTACCTTGATAAACCCAAAGTTATATAAAGTTATATAGATTCAAGAGCGCAATTAAAATATACTTCTTTTATTCCTGAAACTTGTTGGAAAAACTAATGTGTTTTTGGAGGGTTCTAGATTATTATTGAAAATGGAGACTGATGAGAAATGCCAGATTTTCACTGAACAATTAGTGTGCTATGCAGATGTTACAAATTTATTACTCTGCTCCTCTTGTATAACTTTGAGTTTCTTATCTACAGTATATAAAAGTAACCTTTGTACTATTTATATTTTATCTAGTACAATCAAAATGAAATACAGTCCCCCAAATCTTTTGTTTGTTGAAATTTGTGGCACTTTGAAAAGAAAGCCCTCAGGAGGTCCTATTATGAAAGTGTCATAAACAACGAATAATAACGCAAATTCTATCTTTTAAAAGATTGTTTTCCCTGCTGGACAATCTCTTTCAGTTAGATTAAAAAAATATGATTTCCTCTGCCTGCTTGAAATTGTTTGTTATGCTCCAGTTTTTTTTGTGCCTAATGATTCTCTACCACATAAACTGGCTTATTTATATATATACATATATATATATATATATATATATATATATATATATATATATATATATATATATAAAAACAAAGTTTCATTATATATTTTTGTTCAGGACTGCATATGGCTTAATGTGGCTTAATTTGCCATTTTTCAATAAACCAACACGAACTCAAGGCAAATGTAAAATACAAAAGAAAAAATACTAGGCAAGTCATATGAATGTATCAGTTTCTAAGGTGATATTTCTAGGTGTTGGCAAAATGACACATACCAGGTGGTGTCTTGCACTGTCAATACAAGATAATCAAAAATCTGTTTGCAGCTGCTACTTTAATGATCTAATTTTATTTGCTTGTACTAATATCTTGCATAACATTTTTTACTATATGCTTTTAATAATTCCAATCAAGATGGCTTTTCTTAGACCAATTTGAGTTGGCTGCTTTTATTTTATCAAACTAATTGGTTACTATTATGAGATTTGTAATTTGGGTTCATTTTATGCAGTAGCACAGGTGATTAGAGAAAGACTAGATAAATAAGTGATCTATGCTGAATATGCCAGGCAGATTATAGTGTAACATTTTGAGGCTGTTGGTCCCCCTTAAGCTAAATGATTCCTCAGGCAACAGGAAAGAAAAATAGCTCTGTCTGGCATGTTTAATGGGTCTTTGATACTATGTCCCATGATCTCCCCTTTCCGTCCCTTGTCACTGCATTTGTCATACTATTTGTTCCTGTACCGTTTCTTTTTTATGTATTTTGGATTTTAGCAGATTGCCCAAAGCCAACACACCTCTGTCAGTCTCCATACTAAAAAACAGTGGCGTTTTTTATGGTCTTTGCCTGCGAGTATCCATCTATCTATCACCTTCACTCTGGGGCTCTCTCTGTGCCTCTCATTAGTCTCCCCATTGCTGTGGTTTGTGTCTGCTGTCTCTGTCAGAACTGTTATCGCCGCTGTCAGTTCTCTCTGTGAGAACAAAGTCGTCCTCTGCTCATGGCACCACAAAAGACACAAGAGAAAAGAGCCCAAGCCAAAAAGAAAAGGCAGCAAAAAGGGAGGAATTAAAAGAACAGGAATAAACTAGAAATGAGAAGAAGGGGAAGAGTACAGCTTTTCATGTCAACCATGATGCATTGCCATCTCTGGGTTACAACAACCATTTACTTGTCCTTCTGTCAACTTTTTATCTATATACCCCAAAGCTTATATTTGGTAGGAGTAAAGGAGAGCTATCTATACACATTAAGTGCCTTTCTACATATAAATATTTCTCCTGCTAAATCAGCTAAGCCTAATATCAACCTCAAATAAGTTACTGTGTTTCATTAGAGTTGAGAGGAACAGTAGTGTGAAATGATGCTGACATATCCAAAAGAGAAAACATAACCATTGAACTATAAGTAGCACTCAAAAGGTTCCACTGTGAACTCAGATACAGCAGTAGAGTATAGAAGGACTTCTGCCATTCAACAGTAATGTCCTATCATCAGTCTTTCTACTAAGCAAACCATTAAGAACCAGCAGAGGCACAGAGGGTACTTTGGAAACAAGGACAAAGGGCCACTGGCTAAAGTCGTCATTCGTAAAAAATGACGTCTGGCGGTCGTGGCTCAGTGAGTGTCCCTGTGTCATCACGTGTATGCGTAGTCAATGTCTGGTATGCCCCCCTCTCTGTATCCACGGTTTGTGCCGTAAGTGGCATGGTGATGGCTAGTTTGGCTTAGAATTGTACCATTGATGGTGCCAACTCCATGGTTACTCCGGTATGTCCCATTGGCTTGGGAGGAGGTGGAAGAGGATGGGAAAATAGTGTGAATGTAGGTAACATCGTCCAGCTTAGGTTGCAGGGGCTGGTGAGCCATGGCTGTCATCTGAAACCCTGCTGGTGGGGCTCTAATTTCTAAAATAGAATTGTCTTTCTTTGTTCCAGATTCTACATAATCATCATAATGTTTACCTCCCCGGCCCCTATTGTATGAGCTTGAGTCCCCAGACATATAGCCTGTTCTCTGTCCATACCAGCAGAAAATGCCAAATATTAACAACAGGCTGACTAGTGCTGTAGCCCCCCCAATAATCCCTGCCAGTGGCAGGGCTGTAAGCTCTGAGTCCTGGGCATCTTTTCCTGACCCCTCCCCTGATGAGCTCCCAAGGGCCTCTCCAGTCTCTATTTGAGCACAGGCGGGTGCAGAGTCCTTACTATCTGTGTCATACCCACTGGCCCGAGAGGAGCCTCTGCTTACAGACCCAAAAGAGGGCTCCTGTCGCAGAGGCAGCAGGCAGATGAGGTAATGAGAGCGTGGGGTGAGCTGGGTAAGCAGGTACTGCCTCCTCTCTGCAGGAACCAAAGTCTCTGTTATTGAACTACTGCTTCCCAGGCGCAGCCAAGACAAGCGGAAAGAGGGCGCGGGCTCTGGGCATAGCCAGCTCACCAGCACACTGTCTGAGGAAAGTGGTTTGACAGTCAGCTCTAGGGCCTCTCCTGCTACATGCCCCCCTTCACCAGGTGGCAGTACCATTAGGTCTGGCCTCTTTATTCTCATAGTAAACAGAGATCCTTGTGTAGGAACTAGGGCAGGGGCAGTGGTGGTACTACTGTGTGGGAATGTGGCTACTGGCCTGCTTCCACCAGGACTACCGCTGTCAATTACCTGTTCGTTTGGAGATGGGTTCATACCTGCCCCAGGACTGGGCCCAGCTGGAGGACCTTCACACTGCTCAATCAGGGACGTGAGGTCTCTGAGTGTTTGGCCCCTCACTGCCTCGGGGCCCTGGCAGGTGAGCCCTCTGACTGTTACTGCAGCTCCTCTGCTGTGCAGCCAGGCGTGGAGCCAGCGCAGATTACACCCACAGAACCATGGGTTTCCTCGCACTAGGAGCAATTCCAGACTTTCCGTGTCCTTCAGAAGACCTCTGGGGAGACTGGTCAAGTTGTTACCTGACAGGTCGAGCCTCTGCAGTCGCCTCATGCCATCAAATGCTCCTCTGGGAATATGTGTCATCCCATTATCCTGCAAGTGCAGGCGCAGGAGGTGAGAGGTGGGCAGGTTGACTGGTGGAGACTGCAGTGCATTCCTCACCAGAGACAGCTCAGTCAGGTTGGACAGACGTGAAAACGTGTCATCTGCGATGCGCGTGTTGGCCAGCAAATTTCCATCCATGACCAAACGTCGAAGTGAAGAGAGACCGCGAAAGGCGTGCGTGGGAATAGTATTTATTCTGTTGTCATCTAGGCGTAACTCTTCCAGGGATGAGGGTAAACCTGCAGGAATGCTGGACAGGTGGTTACGAGAAAGAAACAGCAGCCGAAGCCGTGGAGTCCCAGAGAAGGCCCGGTCCTGGATGCTAACTGTGGATATAGAGTTATCATCCAAATGTAAACGTTCTAGTAATGGCAACTTGGCAAGAGATGATCTCGGTAACGTTCGTATATTATTATCCTGTAAGTGTAGCTCCCGTAACGAAGGTGGGAGGTGTATAGGGAATTCATCCAGTTGGTTGGCATACAAGTATATAACTCGTATAGTACTGCTGCGCTCAAGTGAAGGAGGCAGGCCAGCGTTGGTCAGCCGATTGCTCTGTAAGTAGAGTATAGCGGCTGTTAAAGGCAGCGGCGGAATCAGGCTGAGGCCACGGTCGTTGCAGTAGACGAAACCTTCATCACAGCGGCACACAGAGGGACAAACAATACCCTCATCTCCCTCGCCAGTCTCCATAGCGATTGCCGCTGCCGCCAGTTCCAGCACCTCTGCCAATAAGGTGAGGCACAAAAGCAACAGGAAGAGCCAATCACGGAGCTCTGCCAGACTCTCAGTCGCCATGTCTCTTCCTGTCTGAAAGACAAAATAGAGAAAGGTGTAACATACAAATTTAAGTTCTCTCGAAGTTCTCTATAAGCTATATAATATGCTCAGTACCTATAGTATTTTACACTATTAACATTATCTAGTAGGTTTTCTTTTAAAATAAACAAGTTAAAGTCTGAATGACAGCTTTATATGGGTCAGAGCGACCAAGCAGAAGACAAATGAACATTTACAGAGAGCAAGCATTGGGGAGAAAAGCGAGTAGGCGAAGAAGATTACGAGAATCAGTAAAAAGGGAAGACAAAGATTGAGAAAATTGGACAGTTGACACTGACAGTGAAAGGAAGAGAGCAGACTTTGTTCTCTTGTGATGAACCGAAATGGGGTAAGTGACAGAATGATCTAACGGGGGAAATCGTGTTGATTGCCAGCATTACACTTGGTAATTTTGAAGACAAAATAACATGTGACTGAATTTCTATAATCTCTATTTACTCAAATGTAAATATAACTTGTAGTTGAACATCCTAGATCAGATTCAGGGTTAATAGGACAGTCTATCCTTTCACGGTTTAACAATGCACACAATGAAATGCACAGAGCTGTACTCATCTCTCAGAACAAGATCACATGCATTATGTATGTTTACTCTGGCTTATTATTGTTTGTTAAATCTCCATAAATTATTCAAGTGGTGCATAAATCCCAAGAAATGTTTCCTTCAAGATATTTTCAAGAGCACAGATTTTTCTGCAACATTAATGTTTTAGGGGATGATGTTTTATGACTTGTCTCCACCAAACCCCTGACACAAGCGTCTCTAACATAAATTTACAATTCAGACAAAGTGATTGCAGTAAACAAACAGTCACTAAGCACTATTTATAGGATCTGAATATCATACACTGGTGAGACTTGTGCTGATTTCATTGTGACATAGTTTTGTTTGAAGCCTTTCTTTTTAGTAGCCTGAGGGTGGAGGATGTGTCCTGATGTGAAATGCTTGACATAATTTGACAGCACATTTGATAAACAAATCCTCTAAAGGCAAGTTTTTTTCTTCACTGTAGCACACACAGCTATGGTGGCTAGGGATGTGTGCCTGTAAGTGAACTCTATTCTAGATGCAAAATTGCCCTTTGGCTGCAGTCAAAATCTATGCAAAACAAACATGAGATGGTAAGAATAGAGGGGACAAAGGGACGGATTGAGGCAAGAAGTCACATAGAAAACTGGACTGCCCCTTAAGAAAAGAGGAATCTTGTTCATGACATTTTGAGTTTGTCTCTTACATTTGTTTGTACACTACAGAACAAAACATTTTTTCTCTTGTTTAAAAATGGTGCAGTTAATACTTTAAGTAGCATCACTAGACCCTTACTCAGCTTCTGACAATAAATGATAATATCCAGCTAAAAAGATCAGTATGTTAAGTCACAGATACCAAAAGTACTATTGGATACATTATAATTAGAATAGAATATAAATAACTATGCATATACTTTTTCTTTGGATCTGTATGCATAAGTTACTGCAAGAAATGTAAATAGAAGCACTACAGTTGGCTATACAGTAGATCTGTTTCATCACCTTTTCTAAATGTCCAGGGGCATGTTTGTATATTCCAATCATGTTCTGAAAAAGCTGTTGCTGGCACATAAGTTATAGCCTGTATGCTTTTTTTCATTGTGTAGCTGAAAGCATTTGTATGATTGACAGACACTTTGCAGTGGTGTATGTTTCACTTGATAAAAAAGAAGTCTGATAGTCCCTTGCTGTGATTGCTCAGGACATACTAACCTGAACAGTGACTCCCCGTGCTTTTCACTCAGCCGTGGCTACCTGGACTTGTGTCAAAAACCTAACGTAGATTGATGGAGAAGAAGCTTTTGCTTGTTTTTCAGTTTCTTGAGCTGTTTTGATTCAGGAGGTGATCAGTGGACCTCAGGGATCCATCTCAGGGAGATGTTAGGTGAATAATTATGGGGCTGATGAGTGCCTGTATACCAGCTTTCCCCTAGGTGCAACAGTAGCATGGCTCACCCTGACATGTGAGGGGGAAGGAGTTGTGGGTCCCTTCACCAAGATCTCTGTCTGCTTCTCTCTCTGGGTAACAGCTTTTAGCCCTGCCAAGTCATGTCATCTTCACCAAACTTCCAGAGGCAAAATGAAAGACCTCCTCCCCAAATGCTGCAGCTGGGCAGGCAGACGGGGACGTTTGAGGGCTCAAGGGTTTGGAGTCAAAAGTAATCCTGAATCCTCATGCAAGTAGTGGGTCATGCAAATATAGTTCATGCAACTCTTTTATTAGCCCACTCTGAGTGTAACTAATAAGCGGAGGCAAGGCTGTATGCAGGCTTGATCAGTTCCAGTTGGTCAAATAATGTCGTGTCAAGTCCGGGGTATATTTGGTATCTCCAGAGTGTGCCCATGCAATTCTTACTGCCAAAAATGTAATATCTATTTTGAGTTATATGTCCATATGAAGGGGTCTTCACTTTGAAGCACTGCAGGGAGTGGGAAAATCCTTCAAAAGGCTAAAGACCTTGACAGCTCTCACGATGACGCTTGTGATGGACATCTGCTTGAGTTGACCTAAAATAACACATAGAACAAACTGTATTAGACAAAAGAACAAACTAATAAAAATACAATATTTGCATTTTAAATCTGTTATTGCTAAATCATTTTGAACTGTGGCTATGTAAGCACAAAAAACGCAACTGTGGAGTGTGTGTAGCTCTTATTTTGTATGCTTGTATATCGTCCAGTAAAGTTAAATGGATCGTGTTATTGGGCTCAGAGAGTTAATTAAATTGAGAACTATTTTTGATTAGTCTGAGCCATATTCAAGGGAAAGACCAGTTATTTTGCTGCTTATTTCAATTTTACAACATCTCATAAGAATTTTAGGACTGCTTTACTGGACTTTATGTTGCCTTTTGGGCTTTGGACATCTGTAGTCCCGACTGCAATCCGTTGGAGCACTTTAAAGTCATGGTTTGTCAGCGTTTGAAACTGCAAATCATCTGCATCTTGATGTGTGTTGTATTGATGTGAATAGAGTATTAAGCCAGATGCAATCTTTATGTAAGCCTTTTTTTTTTATAAAAAAGAAAAATCCTTTTGTGAATCATTTAATTCTGAAGTGCAACTTTTAATTATGTTCATAAAAACGACTCAGTACAACTGTATGTCTGCTGACTTTATGATCCTGCAAAAGTAAACAAACTACACATTTTAGTACTACTGGAGTAGTGTTGATTTTGGCATAATATAAGACACTAAAAGCTATGCTTTAAATCAGGGGTCTTGAACGTTTTTCAGGCCAGGGACCCCCGAACAGATGGCGAACTGGGCCAGGGACCCCCTACTATATATACGGCATAGAATTGAGTTTTATATTAAAGTGAGCTTAGTGTCATGTATAAACATTGCTACTCTGTCATGGTACATCCAATACAAGGAAATAATACACAGGTTAATACTGTATTTTACACTATAAAATATAAAATTATATTATTTTAAAGTGAAATCAAAAGATTTCGCGACCCCCCCTGCAGTACCTCCGCAACCCCCCTAGGGGTCGCGACCCCCCTGTTGAATAATAATAATAATAATAATAATAATTTTATTTATAAAGCGCTTTTCAAGACACTCAAAGACACTGAAGACCTCTGCTTTAAATAATTATATCTATCTGAACAGTTACAAAACTAAGTGCCTTATGAAAATGAAGGTCAATGCTTCAGCAGTACAGGCCTAAGCTCCCAGTGGACACAAACCTGCCGTTAAGCTAACTCAATTTTTTATGTGTTTATTTATTTTTTTCCTCCCCACAAAAAGCTTTCATTAACCACCTTGTGTCTTATGTGCTGCGTTGAACCCCCAAGTGAATGCTGACTTTGGAAATATAAGGTTTTTTTACACTATGCACACAGACGCGGATTCATCAAAACCATTAACTGCTCGGCTGCTTATGCACTTGCACTGCTCGTTTCATTCCACAGTAAGTAGACTACATAGCCAACTGGGAAATTATCATGGCATTTGCTTAAACACAAATGGAGACAAATAAAGCTGTCCTCATTTTCATTTTTAAGGACACATTTAGCTAAAAAAAAAGCCTTGATCAATAACAGGCTTCAGCCCAGAGTGGACCACTGTCATAACTCTCATTGGGATGTACTAATACATATGAGGTGGCAGAGCTTTCTGACTACATGTGGGTGAAGAATAAACCTGTACAAGTCTGGACTCTAGAATAGGGGCTGTTATTAAATTTATTTGCACTAATTTAGGATATGCGTTCAAATTATTGTTCCATAATAGAGGTAGGGAAATTTTCAAAAATATTGTTAATGTCTGAATGTATATAATTTATAGTAAAATGTGTCAAAAAACTGATTGAAGTAATGATACAATACTACTGCTACTACCTTATTAGTACCCCAAATAGTACAGTTACAACCATGAAGACACAACAATCATCGTTGCCTATACTTATAGCAGCCTACCACTGTTACTGTATATTTCTGTAATAATTTGTAATACTACAACTATAAAGCCCTATAAAGTGTTTTAAATTGTACAATTGTCATGCTTCATACATAACACTACATATCAAACAAATTTGAAATTGAAATACAAAAATAGACATTTAAAGATCAACATTTTAAGTATGTACAGTACTTGAGTTGAGTACTGACAGTCTATTCAATTATCATTTAATGTGTTTTAACAAGATTCTATTGACACATTTTACACATAAATATTGACTGATTACCATGTATTTGCTCATGTGTGATGAATGCCCAGTGCTTGAGAATGATTCAGAGTATTCCTGTTTCAAGGCCTAGTGCTTGTCTTTGATGGCACATATAACCCATGTGCCAAATCATAATTCTAATGAAGCCCTTTTTAAGAATACCATTACTCATTCATTAATAGCAGTTGTCACTTTAATAACAATAACTGTCATTTGGAAACGCTTGTAGTAATTGGTTGCTCTGCCGTGCTACCTCCATTGCACGCTAATCTTTACCCACTGCAGGCAAAATGTCTGTCTAGCTGGACAAGCTGTGAATATTGAACATGTTTCCACAGCTCACTGCCATCACCCATTAGACATCAATATGTGTAGCTCTGTCTGTATAATGTCGAGGCCATCTTGAAAAGTTTTTGTGATAGATTTTTAGTGGTAAAGGCATAGCTTGTGGCAGTACGCAGCGTGAAAGAAGGGGAAGGAGAAGAGGAGACAAATGGGGACATTAGGAGTATGTGTCGAGGAAGAAATCTAGAAGGACTTGACAAGATGGTGAATTGGGGGTGATATGGAAAAGGCATTTCTAAAATCAAAATATGATGCAATTTTATTTCAACAGAACTTTTGCAAGCCGTAGAGACACCTTGACATTAACTGACTCACAAATGAATTACAAACATTAATTTAATCCCACTGATGCAAAATGCTCTCAAAATAAATCTCAGAGTCAATATTGTCTGAAGATGTAATGAGTTTTAAACAAGGATGCCCCAGGTTCAAGTGCAACAATAACCCAACTTTACTGCTGGTGCTTTGTATTTTTCATTTTATTTAGTGACATTTAATTTGAATAGAAGCACAGTTAAATCTGCAACAGCTTCCTGACCAGTGATCATTAGTTAAAATAAGATTTTCAAATGGCTTGCAATGAGGCAAAACAGGAAGTTGGAGTGACACAGCACATAACAAAATTTGCTGAGGGAAAACCTGTCTAAATCATATTTGTTTGAATTGCCCATTTCGTGCCACATTTTGTGCTTATTGGCCCTTTTTGTTGATCTATTTTGTTCTTTATCACATTTACACTGCTCCAGAGGAGTAGTGGTGATAAAGAGCAGAGCGCCACAGTGTAGGCAAGTGACCTTTATGATGTTTATGTCAAAAGTGCTTCCAAATGACCCACCATTGTTCATCTTTTATGAACTGTATTTGTTTTTGTGGGTAACTGCTAGCACACAGAACATCATGCTCCTCGGGGGGACACAAATCACTCTTGCTCTTGTGAGCCAATGACAACTGTGTAGCCAACGGGTGCTGCTACATTATGTGACTTTCAGCGTGGCTTCTGTGCAGGCGAAATGCTCCAACTGCTTTGTTTACTTCTGCTTCTGCTCTAATGATATCGTATTAGCATTTCTTTTGCCTGATGGGACAGCTGAAAGAGCTGGTAATATGGCTTAATAAAAGCCGCATTTTTGAACAATTGTAGTGAAAAAGATACAATACACTTGGAATAATGTAGCTTAGTGCGGCTTAAGGCTTCAGTGCAAAATAAGGACACTTAAACACATCTGTTGTAAGGAGCAGCACAGATGTGCTAAGTGTAGGTTCAGTAAGTGATTTACGTTATTGGATGTACAGATGGAGGTAGCATATGCACTCAAATATGGCTAACATTTGTTAGCGGTCACCTTGTGCAAAAACTGGAGTCTGGACTGACAGGTGTGCTTACTTGTTCACTCAAGACACACAAAACTGAATTGAAACTATAATGCATCAAGGAAGAGACTGCTTTTTTTCCTCAGAAGAAAATTGGCTTCACAAAATCTCTTTTCTTTTCTTTGATTTTCTTTTAAATTGGTTCCTGGCTAAACTAAAACTTTTAAACATTGAAATGGGTTTTCTGTGTAAAATTGCCTAAATCAAATCTCCAACCAAGCTTCCTAGGGATTCAGAAAATTACTGAAAAAAGTGACACGTGTGGTACTTAGGCCTTCAGAGCCCAGTAGTAATCTAGTTGGAAGCAGGAGGTATAAGGATCTAAGCAGCTACAGTTCAATCCAGCACTGCATGGGGACCAGAGTGGGAGTGTTTTGTAATCATGCGCCTGCCTAACCCTAGTGTTAGTGAGGTTGATGAGCGTGTGTCCCTGCTGACACATGCGCTCTCTCTATCCACTCTGCTGAATATTAATATTGAGCTGAGAATTCCTCAGAGCCTCATTGTCAGACCGCCCTATTGTTCTACTCTGGCCCCTGCCTCACTGCGCGTGTGTGCGTGTTTAGTTTTAATGTGCTGCTTGATGTCCACATTGTGTACTTATGCATATTATGGCCTGCATCTTCATGACCATGTGTGTGTGGATCGCACCAGAGCAGTAGTTAAATCTGCAAAGAGGGAGATGAGGGGAGGAGGGTGTGCTTGTTGCCCGCTGTGGCCTATCGTGACGACTGGCTTGAGAACACTCAGAATCACCATCAAGGGGCACAAACACTGGCAATTATTTCACCTAGAGGCACTATCAGGAAAATGAACACACTCATTAAAACTGTCCACTTGTGTTGTGTGTATGCCCGCACATGCACACACAGCCAGTTAGAAGGCAGTGCCATACACACCAACAACTGCTTGTCTTCCAATCGAACGCTAATACGTTACGTACTTTCTGTGCATCTGACCACGCATGTCGCTTTACACATCGTTTACTCTTGTGTATGTAGTTTGTGTGTGTATGCGTCTGTATGGATTTATGTGACTGTTTAACTACTCCACACACGTAACCTCCCCATCTCTGCCTCCCTGTTTCTCATTTATTGAGCAGGCGGCAAAGAGAAGGAGTGGGGGCGAATGGAGAAAACAAGTGATATGGCGACCAGAGATACAGCAAGGCAGTGTAGTGCTGGTGGTTGAATGGGGGTTGTAGGTGTGTGAAGGTAAAACAAAATACAATTAAAGGAGAAGGAGGAGACACTAAATTTATGGAGCTCCTGAAATGTAATTTGAAGCTAGAAATTAGTCAGGTTTAAAGGTTTAAAATCAGTGAAGCTCAGATTTGACATCGTAATGCAGATAGTAGACCTGAAGCTATGCGACCACTTCTACTTATTCACATTAGGATGTGGAAGTGACTAGATATTATGAGGACATAACCCACATTCATATTCAACAGCCCCTGGACACATCGAAGGCCGGGACTTTTGGTCGATCCATTGGAAGGTGAGAGGAGGGAGAGGAGATGTTGGGAATAGAACGGAGAGAGAGCGAGGACTTGGGAGAGCAGCTACATAGTAGAGTGGTCCGTATGTGACTGGCTTTCTAACACAACGACACACAGCTCCCATTTAGCAGCAAAGGGAGGGCAGGGTGACATGAGAGGGGAGACACAGATAATCAGTCCTACATCTGAGGTAAAGGCTTAAGTCACTGTTTTTACATC
This sequence comes from Paratrypauchen microcephalus, assembly GCA_036785185.1. Classification (NCBI taxonomy): domain Eukaryota; kingdom Metazoa; phylum Chordata; class Actinopteri; order Gobiiformes; family Gobiidae; genus Paratrypauchen; species Paratrypauchen microcephalus. The sequence continues at coordinate 4,678,817 of JAVJIX010000023.1, forward strand.
TTGGATCACAGTGACACTCTTTTGGGATGGCTAATATGCACTCTATCAACATTGACACAATGGACTGTCAATTGCAGTGCAAACTGTTACCTGTGTGTTTAACAACCTAACACTTATACAAGTGCAAGATATCTCTTTGGAAACTGTTCACTGTTACGCTGCTGTAGACAGCTCCAACTGGTTACAACAGCAGCAACGGCAGAGCAACAGTATGTATTGCAGCGCATAACCCCAGCCTTCGGAATAATTGAATGACATCACTAGGGGTGAGCTATTCCAACAACAGAACTATTACTTTATACCCTTATATGGATGATTACAACTTTTTTCATTAGTTTATTTTTTTTTTTACATTTAACATTCTCCAGCATTTTAAAATACATTTTGATTACAAACTCAATAAAGTAATTATTACAGACTTGCAGATTACAGACAGAATGTAATCACTTTGAAGGCTAGTCATGTAATATTAACAAGTGCAGAATGACAAAAAGTATGATTCACTCAATGCTTTACAATGTATGCTAAATTTGAGAATGTTCCCACATGGTTTGTACATGTGCTGAGACTTAACCTCGCACCATTCCCCTCTTGTGTGACTTGTGAACTTGTTGTGACTGTTCTTCCCTACACAACACCTTTTCTTTTCCTTCACTTGTAGCTGGTTATAATAAGAGTGACAGCATTATGCACTGTGACAACACTATACCTCCCACTTCTACTCTCCCTGGCAGTTCACTCCATGGTGCAGTCTGTCTGTTTCTGCCCCCTCCCCACCAACTCAACACCAGCCGAGGTCAATTATCTCTGAATTTCCTTATAGACCAGACAATTTCAAGCTGCTAGGGAGGTGTTAAGTGGTGCATTATTTAGAAAGCTTTCAAGTGTATTTTTTACCGACATCCATTTTCATCTAACACCTTTTCATCACATTCTTCATTTAGATATACATTTTGAATTGTGCATGTGTGTCTTTGTTCTTTGTGTTTAGTACAGCAGGGACAAAATGCTGTGATAAGATGACAAGCATGTGATGAAAAAGCAAGCAGTGCATATGGGAGCTGTTCAATGAATGGGTCCTGAAACCTATTGTCACCAGGAGAGGCAAGTTGAACAAGGGAAGATACAGGAAAGATGGAGGCAGAGATGTCCACAATGTGAGCCAAAAGAGTTTTGCCCCCAGAGGAACCTGAATGAACAGCAAAGAAAGGGTGTAAACGAGACTTTGAAATAGAAGGGTGGGAGATAGGTGGATAGATGGATAGATGTGAACCAGAGCTCCTAAGAGGAGCAAGAGGCACTCACAACACAGCTAGAGTTGGAGATGTTTTGCATACATATGACGGCAGTAATGAAAATGCTAGCGGCTTGATTTTGAAGGCAGCAGCTAATAATTAAAATGGTCAGGCGTCACACTGTGGGCTGTAGACAATTGAATGCATAAGCAGTAAATAAAGTGTATTATCTCTCTAGGGGTGCCATAAAGGGACTATGGCCTTGAAGTCAATATTCAAACAGCATCCAGCAAACTCATCCACCATTCACCTCCAATTAGGCTTATAATGCAAAAGGCCCACTTAATGATGAGGTTTGATGTTTTCTGCTACTAACTAATGTACCTCTACTTTCAATTAAAGACTGGCGGCTTAATAGCACACATTTGTTTAGATACAAAATGACTCTGCCTCCCAGCATGTATTTCTTGGCAAAGTAAAACAGGTCTTCTGCAGCAGTAATTAGACTCTTGGACACTGAGATTCCAGAGAAGGACTCCCAGATGAAAAGCATTTAGGTGTGTTGGCAGCACCTCCAGGAAATGTGAGGATATGTACTAACTGACACCCCTGAAGCTGTGAGTAGTCCGCCCACATGGTGCTGGAATTCTTGCTTAGCCAAGTCAACTGTGATATTAAATTATATAAATAAATAAATAAACAAATAAATAAATAAATAGAACAGCGGATCTGCTTGGACTGCTACTCCCGCGACCCAGAAATGGAAAAAGCGGAAGAAGATGGATGGATGGAAATAAATAAATAAAAAATACATGATATTTTAAAGCTATAGATCTATGTGACTAGACAGATCAATCAATTATGCACCACCCATTAAGATCACATCTATCTGTCTATATGTTCAAATCCTGTGCAAATTACAGAAATGACTTTATAGTTTTTCATTTTTCATTTTTTCACCACTAAAGACAAAAAGGAAACCAAAAATGTATGTGTATTTTTGAAAGCAAAAAGTAAAAAAGTGACATAGTTGTATACATAATCACTTGAGTTTACTCTTAAAATACCCAAAATATGACAATTTTGCTTTCTTCTGTAGCTGGGAAGTTACTGTAGTTTTTTGCAATAAATAAAGCCATAATAATGGTGTGTGTAGATTCCCTCAGTCGTCCAGGTAGAATCCATGGCAAAAGGAGAAATTAAATTTGTCAACTGGACAAATTTTATTTTTTTTCGCAGCTTGGAAACATATTCAACCAAATAAACTTTTGTCCAGTTGACAAATTGAATTTCTCCTTTTGCCATAATAATGGTGGTCGTAGGTAGCACACATGTAGTGATAGTATTCATGTTGATATAGCATTTAGAGAAAGTAGTAAATACTAGTACTAATACTAAGTAAGACCATGGCATTCAAGTAGCACTCCATTTTTCCCCACCACTAATGGGATCCCCTCTTGGGCCTGGGATCTCCTAGAATTGAAAATTTTAATTTCCAAGACTTTTCCTGTTAAATGAAAATACAAAGAAGTAACACACAGCAAAAGCACATTTGGATTGGTCAGAATATTTCTTGCTGGTGGAACCTGTATTTGGATTTAAACCCAGCACCCTGCTGTCTTTGTGCTGAGGTTTTGGGCATTTATGTGTTTGTGCTCCTGATGACACTTGAGAGAAGTCATTTGAAATCTAACTCGATGATGAAAATGCCCCCTGTGGCTAGAGTAAGACTCCAAAACTAAAGGTTCAAATCCAACTGGCAAGCTTAGTGTGTCACTCCCTCACACTTTATCTCCTCAGTGCTGTGATTTCACCTTTCTTTTCATTATCTTGAGAAATAATAAAACCCGCAGGAGGTACACTTGTGAAAAGTAAAAGACAAAAACTTGAAAATGTGTGGGAACATGTTGTAAGAGAATAAAGTGGGTGAAGTAAAAATTATTATTGGGCGTCTGTCAGTCAGGAGTCGCAGGCCTTTGTTCATCATTACAAAGAGGCAGTGAGAACACTCCAGAAAAGGCTAATTATCAAAGCCTATAGTGATGTGCAGAGAAGTGTAATGCATGCGTATGAGTGATCTAGAGAGATTCACGTTGGTCATAGTGATCTCCTGCCCACACCTTTTCTCAATCCTCCAGCATCTTGTCATACCTGGCAGAGAGGAAGGACTGGATGTGACTTGATAATTGGCTGATATACACAAGTGTTCCATTCTTTGATCAGCTCCGCCAGAGCAATGCTGTTTTCTTTTCATCTTTTGTTGCCGTGGTATTTGGCAGTAACTTGGCATTTGTCTCTAAAAAGCCACTTGTGCTAACACAGGATATGTTTATAAATATAGCTTTGTATTTAACGGTGTTGCTTTCTCTCAATCAATTAAACATCAAGCAACAGAAAACGCATAATAAATATCACTAGGCATTATGACCACTGACAAAGTGATTGTAAAAATACCTGTTAAAGAGTGAGATATTCAAGGCAACAAGTGATTTTTTTTTTTTTAAGTTGATTAATTACTAACGGCTTTTTAAGACAATAGATGTCATTTCCAACACAGTGGTACAGTGGTCCCTCGCTCTATCGCAGTTCACTGTTCGCGGGCCTTGCTGTTTCGCGGATTTTTTTTATTTTTTTATAGTGTAACATTTTTTTTATAGTGTAACATTGTGTTCTGCGTCCTGATTGGCTAAGAGACTGTAGACCTTTGCCGATTGATAGATGGGGGACGCGGGGGACCGGGACCAGACTGGAACTAGACCAGGACCAGACCGGGACTAGACCGGGACTAGACCGGGACTAGACCAGGACTAGACCAGGACTAAACGTGGACTAAACCAGGTCTAGACCAGGTCTAAACCAGGTCTAAACCTGGACTGGACCTGGAATAAACCAGGACTGGACCAGGTCTAGACCTGGACTAAACCGGGACTAGACCAGGTCTAAACCAGGATTAAACCACCACGTGCTGGTCTTTGCTGGTTTCGTGCAGCTGGTTTCTGGCTCGGGCTGAGAGGACGCGGTCCGAGCGCCGCAGTTCGATCTCGTGCTCGCTGCCCCGGTGTACGCGCAGCCTCGTGCCAGTCGTGCTGCTCTGTCACGGATTTGACCACGATGAGGGGTGCACGTGTCGCGCACTTCTCCAAGGGGTTGGTGCGCGTCGCAACGTGGCAGTACCGTTGGATGAGCGCGGTGCTTCCTGCGGATCCAGTGATTCATGTCTCCGCGCTCCTCGCGCGTCCGGCGGGGCTTCCGGAGCAAGATCATTGTAACTGTTCTGGAAAGGTCATTTTTTCTGTTTGTGTTGATTTTTTTTTTTTTTAGTATCTATACCTAGCTTCAAAAGATCTTTGTTACAAAACAAGACTGCTACGTTGGCCAGGTCTCTCTTGAAAAGGAGATTCTGCATCTAAATAGGACCTCCTGGTTAAATAAAAAGAAAAAAAGAAAAATGTATTTAGTATTGGTTATTATCTGAATTTTGATATATTTGACAACCCTATCACAGCAAAACTGGCCCCAACAGCAGCAAGACTAGCAGTGGTGCATAGGTGCCAGGTAATGGACATGGATCAAAGATTAACACACAGTTTGTTTTAAAGATTGCATCATTTGTCATAATGGTTCTAGTGGTATTCTTCTTGATATTTTATGACATTGAGTGGTCTGAGAGACTGAATTTTTGATTCACGTGTCAGTACGCAGCAATAATTCCCGCTGTGGGCAATGTTGTCTTTTTTGCAACAGATGTGGTGAAACGGAGACAAATGTGCGGTTGTAGAGAAAACAATCTGGAGCCTGCAGTGTCTTGTGTTGGGAAGAAGATGATAAACTACTCTTTATTCCTCATATAATCAGCCTGCACTGCCCACAGGGGCTTCATTTATTCATTAATGCTTTCAAACATGTCCCTCTCCATTAGCTCCCCAGCCCCAGCTCTTTGATCCACTACAGATCAAAACAGAATCAGTCTTCATGTCAAAGAGCCCCTTCACCATCTGATCTCATCTTTTAGTCTACCTTTCAACCTTTATTTTGCAAATTTAAGTCTTAAAAACAAAATCTGTTAACACTATCCAGAGTAACATAATTTAATTACAGATGTGCACTATAAAACATCTGTGACAACATTTACATTGCTGTCAAAATGCGCAAACAAATATCTATCAAAACAAAACATCTATTTTCATCCTTAATGTTTAATGACTAGCATTGTGAGACATAACATTGACTAATGTGACCCTTGCTGAACACTTTCTTGGCTGATATTTTCTGTTCATGTGAGTGTGGTAATTATGCTGTACATGAATAGTCTGGCTGAAACAATTATGTCTTTTCCGTGGAGCTGCTTTAACACATGTCTATCTTTTATTCAAAGCTCTGAGGTCTGGGAGGGTGTTGAGGCGCATTAAGGTACCCAGCTCTGAAACGCGCCTGCTGGCCGACCTGTAGCTCATTTCTGCTCTACTCCTACTCCCACTGACCCGCTGCTCTGTGCTGCTGTGGTCACAAATGGACTGCCTCACAGTTATACGCCGAGACACAAAGCCATAATGCAACACAATACGGACTAATGCAGTGCCAGCAGGAGAGCGCAAGCCAGCCTAGAATAAAAAACAAAACAAAACACTGAATTGTTAGCCTTTCTCAATGTAAAGCTCTTTGGTAATAATCTTATCTGGCATTGACTGTGCGATATATTTATTTTAAATTTTGAGGGGGGCTTCTTCATTATGTATTCTCAATATGTGCAGGCAAAACATAGCATTATAACCATTTAAAAGAACAAATTGTGTTACTTCCACATATTCTCCTACAGCTGATTGCATAATGTCAAAGCCACAACTAAAATCATCACAGACTCCAGTTCAGTTTGTCTTGAGCAGATGCTACTAAAAACACTCCACACACGCACACCTGCATGCACATGCGCGCGCGCGCGCACACACACACACACACACACACACACACACACACACACACACACACAGTTGTAACTTTTATCATCAGTGGACACTTTTGTCTCATTCATTGTAATTGGTTTAGTTTGCAGAGGTTTGTTATGGTCCAAACATAATGAACTTGATTTTGTATTAAAAACATGGAAGTCTTCTTTGTTTTAGTCAATCTTAACCTGGTTACTATTAATAAGACATAGGTGTCAGCACAATAGTTATTGTCCAAAGAGCTTGAAACTATAGCTTGTAACTAAATCCATAAAAGGATGCCTGTTTTGACTGACTTTTCACAGACTTGTTGTCTGTTCCCAGATTTTTTTTTCATCCATGTTTTTGTGACACTGGTATATGGGATAACAAAATATGCCATAATCCAGGGTAAATCATTCGTTGCGCTCTCGCTCAGAGCCTGCTCGCTGTTATGAAATCATTGTATATGGGCCTGGCTAAGCTCTAAATCTGGGAGAGTGCACACTTTCCCACACACTGATGTTATGGGGCGGGGTGCTGGGAACATTATTGTGCAGGTGTATTGGATTCTGAGTCTCATTTACTTACTGAGCCTCAAAGGGAGGTGGTCTCTTCTCCTTTATTCTCATATCGCTATCCACACCCTATAGTTGACTGCTCAGTGATGAAATCCTAATCACAATTATTGGGTCAAGCAATTCTGTATGTACTGGGAAAGTTAACCCTGGAAGGAGGAATAAACACATTTATAGTAGTTTGGGTTCATGTTTTAGAATAATCAAATTCTGGAATTGTAATTGTTTAGAGCTATACATGTTTATTGACATTCAATTAACTACATTACCCTATGTAGCTCACATTAACTTTGACTTTTGCTCCAGATATATATCTTATATGACTTGAACATGAGGTTGACAAGACAATTTCCTTTCTTACAGATCAATAAAACACAATTCCATCCAGTTGAATTCATATGATTGACCAGGAAACCATTTTCATTGCCTACGCTAAGTGCTTTTTACTGCCTTTCTGAGCTTTCACACAGGATGTCCTGGATATCTGTGTGCCACAGCTAATATTGATTTGTATGTCTATGTTGTCATAAAAGCATATAGCAGGTATGTTGCTCAAATATGTATGTTTGCTGTGATTATAAAGGGTAAATTTTGTGTATATGTTCGTAAGTTTAGATCTGCAATTCAGTAGATGTCATTTTTAGTGATAACCTATGGAGAATGGAGAGAGGTATGAGATGTACTGGGAGTTTGAAGTTGCCCTCGGATACCAACAGACATAGTGTTAGTCATTGAGAATCTGACCGTCATCTTCATCTTGACACCTGCTGTTCTGCCACAGGCCACAAGCATAGCGCCTTGTATACTGCTCACCGGGACAAGCAGACTTGAACAGAAAAACTCCAGGGACACGTTCCAGCCACTACTGAAAACAACACAACTAAGCTTTTATCTCTCTGCAGTCAGACCGACCAACTACATTTAACAGCGGCATTGTGCAATAAATAGACGCCATACATCAAGTTCAGCAGAAATTCACTCCCAACACTGCAATGTTTACAAAAAAACAAACAAAAAAACTTGGTAGAGAAAGCCTTTTGTCGAGAGGAACATTTCAGCTCAATTCACTATTGTTAAAATAACCCATTTTTGGCAGCTTTTGTGTTAGCATTTTAGCTCTTCACTGCAAATATACAAAACTGACATCACCATTTTACCACTATTCCACTTGAAATCTATCATAAAGCATAAAAAACAAAAGAAGTATGCTTTTAAAATATAACAAGCCTGGCAGCCAAACTGGTAATCTCTGTGTATTCTTTGGATCATCATAATTGTTAATTTCAGTGACTTATGGGAACAAGCTCATTGGTCAGGCTCACCAGTCATTTAACTAAATCAAACTTCTCTCACCTCAGATTAACTGTTTAAATGAATGAATAATTATTCCTGCAGAGGTTCATTAAATTTTTAGTGCTACTTTTTCTTTGTTTTTTACTCTTCATGGCTGACCATGGCTAATCCACCTTTCTTTTACAAACGCTGCCATCTTGCCAACATGTTTTCCTAAAACTCTTGGCTGGCTAGGCCACAATATTACAGAATTCAAATAAATAGACTCTGAGGTCATGAAGTTATTCGATTATAGGTTCGCTGTGACAAATTGCTTGCCTCTCAATGCAGTTATTAACATATTGTTTTGGACCAGATGCCCATCCTTCCACCCCTTGTTTTCATTTGCCTGCTTGCGGGAATTGTGCGCTGCTTGTGAACCACTGAAACTGGATTATCCATTCTCATTTAGCCACCAACAAAAGCCTCAGTAAAAGACGAACTGCAGACTGTAGCTGAGTCAGATTGACATAAATTGCAAAGAAGGTCTACAGTACTTTTAATGTGCTGTGGCAAGTATGTGCCCAACCTGCCCCTTTGCCAGCATGTTAACCATCAGCTTGGCAATAAATAAATGTCATGCTGTCTATAGGAGTTGAATTACACCAAAACACTGTCATTCCTTATGGTGAAAGATGTTTAGAGACTTAATGTGCGCGGCTTCAACTGAGGGTTCAAGTAAGGGGCATCCACCTGGCATCTTTCTGGAGTGTCAAGCCAAGTCATGCTGGGCTTAAAAGTAGCCTCACTTAAACACAAGTCCCTTTAAACGACGGAGCACAGGTCAACACAGTGACAGCCACATGTAAGCTTATGGCAGGTGTTATGATGACTGACAGCTGGAAGAGATTTCTGGAAATGAAAAATGCATTGACTCTTCAGCCTTGGAGATAGCATCAGTGTCGATTGGACTCAGCCCTCTTTTTATATGTGGTAATACAGGTGGCTATTGTGTTTGAATAAAACCCTTTCTAGTCTGTAGCATTTTCAGGGGAGTGTTATATAAGCGGCTCCTTCCCTGCTGTCAGATGGCTGAATGAGAGGAGATCAAAAGGCAGGGGATACAGAAAGAGTATTCCCCCCTTTTGCATATAGTACAGTTCACTTGGCCTGTTTCTTCTTTGGAACATGTCTATGTTGCTCACCCATAAACCATATACTTTGGTTCTGTGTCATTGTTTTGTTTTCATAGTACACTTTCATTTGTCCACCGTTGCTTTTATTATCCTGTGTTCTGTTCTGTTCTGTTCTGTGTCTGACAACGCCAGTCTAATCTTCTATTTCAATATGGCCTTGTATGACTGCTGCTAATCCTCGTAGCGCACTGTCTACAGCTGTCAGGAATATTTGTTGAGATGACTTGAATGATGAAACCTGTTTGTGTGTTGTAAGTCTAATTGGTGCGTTAGGTTCCATTGTAAATCATGTGTTTTGAGACTGCAAATAATGTCATGCACCAGGGGCATGCCCATTGGGATACAGCCGTGGCCCTGTGATGAATAGAACAGACGAAAAACACACAACTCACACGAGGGAGGGAGCAGCAAAGAGCGATGGGAGAGATGAGAGGAAAACATGCAAGTGGGAATTTATCTCTTCAAACTATAATCTCTCACTTTAATGCTCAACTCTCTAAAGTCCCGCTGCTTTAAATATCGCACTTTTCTTTATAATCTTCATAAAAGCGGCTTCAGCAGGTAGCAGCACAAATCTGTAGTCTTCCATAAAGAAAATATTTTAGCATGCCCGTATTAAGCCATATAAAAGCAAATAAAGTGGACATACCTTTCTGTCCCGTCGACCCTTCGCTTCATTTAAACTCCTCTTTCGCCAAACGCGCTCTCCGCGTGCTCCCCAGTGAGCGTTACCGCTCCGGGAAGTCACTCCTCGGTCATTGCCCGGTCAGTGCCGTCTAAAGCAGCAGAAGAATACAAAGACGCGCTGCCTGCTAATGGAGCTCCATCCACTCGTTCTTCTCTACAAACTGTAGTGTGCGCGAAGCTCGAGTGAGTCGGACAGAACGGAGCGCCTCCGCTTAAGTCTCGTCTTTTCCCCTGCGCCTTCTTGCTTCCGCTGTCAGTCACTTATCCGCTCAACTTCACCACTACAGGTCCTCCTGAACAGCGCTCTGCTTCCCATGAGCTCAGCACACACCCCGCGTCCGCCTCAACCGTGCGACCACTCTCTCTCCTGCGCCCGGTCTCATCTCTCTAAGGCTGAGGATGCCTTGCGCCTTCAAATGTATCACTGTGTTTAGTATCGCGCTGACAGGTGCAGCCTCCAGCACACTGTCTCCAACTACCCTCGTCGTTTTCGTCTCAGCAACAAAAAAAAACGCCTTATTGTGTATGTCTGTCTGGGCAGGCAGAGGGGGACCGTGCACTTTTGAGCTCTGTTATAAGTTCACCGGGACACCACGGTCCAGCAATTAGACTACCAACAGTTCCGCTGCGCTCGACAGATACGCACTATAGCCCAGGCTTTAGCGGGGGCTGTGGGGCCGCCCCTGCTCTCAGCCAAAACATTGGTGCAAATAGCCAGAGGCGTCCTTGGGGGAAATAGGTGGAAATGTTTAGGGTGCGACTTATGTTAAAATAAAATGCATTTATATCACACCTTCTCAGGGAATCTTCCTGAGCCCACTGTGAGCTTCGACACCATGGTGAGAGACTCTGAGTGACCAATAATTTTAATGAAAGATTATCCACTTTTGAACTGTTCTAACAAAGCCCTGTATGCATGACAATGTCGTTTAAATGGAGGGAATTAGCCCAGAGTATAGTGCAAACACATTATGTCTCCATCATGTGAGGCGCTCACAGTGCTGGGGGGTACAGCCCAGTCTGGAGAGCTCCCATGTGGGCTAGTGGGCCCAGGGGCTTTGGCCAGCTGCACTAGCAGCACCCCCCGGTTCTGCTCCACTCTGCAACACTCATTAAACTGTCTAAATAGACACACTGCAGTGTGTAAAGCCTAAATAAACGCAAACAGCCAGACTTTCTTTTCTCAGGACTGCAAGATTAATCACAATCAAATCAAAAGTGTAATTTGAATGGTCAAAATGAGCAAATCACCAAATACTGCAACTAATTTATGTACCATCATTTTAGACCTCAAATATTTTCTGAAATAGAGATGATGCCTCCCAAGGGGCACTTAAAATGAATGAATAAATAAATAAAAGGAACTAGTTTTGTTGTATATTTCAGTCTTCTCTCAAATCACTCTTTCCTACTGTTTTCCTACTATTTCCTACTGTTAAAATGTAAGTACAATTTTTTTTTTTTTTAACTTCAAAGTCAGCTTTATTGTCAAAAACATATGTACAGGTTGCACACATAGGATTTGAAATTGCAGCGCTCCCTAGGCCCACAGTGAACGTTAAACACCTGATAAACAAGACAGTTTTTGTACCCACTAATTTTATGTTGATTAATTGTCAATTGGGTTTATTTCTGCATTCTGTGCGAAAGACTAAAGACAGACAGCTCACATTTGACAGATGATTTGCATCATGTTAGGATCAGGATCTCATCTTAGAGTTGGGAATTTCTGATGTTACTGTAGCACTGCACACTCCTGTTCATTAGCATCCATTTGACAAACAACCAGTCTGCTCCGCATCCTGCTCTGGCCGGTTCAGCATTAAACAAAAGGGAAATGGCAAATAAATGTTATACTGAAGCACCTTTTCACTTCTAGAGTATTATCTGAAAAAATAGACCATTATTTTCTTTGTAATAGTTTTAGTCCACTGAGATTTACAGTGTGTTAGACATTTATCAGTCATATTTGCAACAGCATTGCCTGTTAAACATCAACATTCTCTTCGTTATAGTTTATGCCCTATGTTTCCAAAATGTAACATTTATGTTCCTCAGAGACCCCTGTCATATTGATCATTCTTGATCCCAAATTTCAGTTGAAGATTGTTGAAGTAGTAAACTGTTTTCTCACAAACTAAAAGTTAAATCCCTGCTCTGAACAGTGCTGTCAAATCATATTATAGGTGAGTGAGATGAATGATTTTTTAAAAAAGTATTTTGTAGTCGTAGTTATCTTTTATTTAAATCCAAATTATGTATTTTGCATCCAGCAACATCTTGATTGGCATTCTCGAGTGGACTCACTAAATGATGGCTTGACTAAAGGCTGAAAGCCCAGGCAGAGCTGGGAGAAGGAGGAGGTGGGTAGCATAGCAGCGATGAGGGATAGAGAGAGATAGAATGGGAGGGGGAGAGGCGGAATAGACAAACAGGTTGCACTAGGGCCTGGGGAATAAAAGGCTGTGCATGAGTGCATGGAAAAAAGGAAAAATAAGATAGAAGACTGCTGTAACGAAAGGCTTCAAGAAGAGAACATTCCAGGCAGTTTTAATAATAATCATTGTAGTGCACTTCCACGTTGCTTCCTCAAAACTGAGACATTTGCAGACAGGTGTCCCGGCTAGCACATTGTACACTACTCTTTACCAACTTCTTTCACCCTAACTTCTTAGTATTGAACATTTAGCATCACTTTTCAAACCTATAGCTATTTTATTTGATTACTTACCTCAGAAGACTGACTCCATCTTGTTGTTTTATGATCTCCGCAAATTAAGTCCTATACGCGTTCCTGTTCAACTCTGCACTGTGCTCCGAGTCCCTGACTCCCCCCTGACACCTCACACTCCTCCCCTCTTGCATGTGTATAACTTAGCACCCTCCTGCCTTCCACCGCTCCGATAATTAGCGTGTCTCAGCCACAGATGCTATGGCTGCTTTATTTAGCCCTGCTCACACTATTAACTATTCCAATTAGGTGTTTAATTGCAGTAAAGGAAGTAGTAAAGTGTGGGTCCAAATTGTGAGAGTTAGGAGTATTTGCTTTTGGAACAACTGTGGGATGCTATAAGGCTTATCTACAGACTGTTTGGCTTAATCCACACTTGACCAGCTATAGAGGCTACATGTGGGTTTTAACAGATGGCGAAACACTTTCCCTGGAGTATCGTGCATAGCCCCTCTCTCTTTCTCTCCTCTCTCCGCTAATTAACAAGGTTTCAGTAACAAACCTTTGGGTTTTGGCATCTCCATGGTAACCCTAACAGTGAAATGCAACTGTCTACAATTGTGTTGATGCCATCCTTATACAATATATGGCAATGTGCGTGCGCATCTATTTAAGTATTTCCTTTGTTTTCCTTCACTAGTCCCACAGCTGCACTGTTAGTTGCATCTTTTTAAACAAATCTCTTTATATCTATACCACTGTTGCATGTGGGATAAATTGCGTATTGCATTTGTTATTTTGGAGATCAAGTACATTGTCTATAATTAAAGCAATTAAAAAGATTTTTCCTTTCACATTCTGTGCTACACTTGAACCTCAATCAACACTTTTATAGTCAAATGTTTAGCACATTCCTAATGCATTGTTAAAATATCTGAATGTATCTGAAAAAACCAAACATTTAGATATTCAATATATTCAGTATTCCTACCCTTACTGTTGTGCCATCAACTATGTCAAAGGTTTCTGGAGACTCCAACATTTCAAGAAGGCTAACCTAGTGAGTTTAAAATGCATTCATTGCCCGAAGTCATTTACATGCTAATTGTGCTATGTAGGGTTATTGTTCGTTTATCTTTCAAATTGATTATGATTTGGACAAAATAGACTTAGACTTAGACTTAGACAAACTTTATTGATCCACAAGGGAAATTGCTTTGGGTACAGTAGCTCACTCATCAAATATAATATACAATATAAAAACAGAGGGTGAAATCACAAGAAGAAAAATAGATGGAATAGCAACCAAAGAGCAATAGACCTGTGTCAGATGAGACACAATTATATACATAAGATAATGGTAATAGATATATATGTACAATCAGATTTAAATTAAAAAAAAGTAGTAGTCAATATAAAATACAGTATCCAAATATGATGTTCAGTACCAGCTTTATACAGTTGTATGGAGTATTATCTGTTACACAAGGGTGAGTTGTTGTACAGTTGTATGGAGTATGGTATGAATGTAGTCCTGTATCTCTCAGTGTTTGAGCGGAGCTGTAGGAGCCTGTTGGAGAATGAGCTCCTTTGTCCCTCTATGGTCTGGTGCAGTGGGTGAGCAGGAGTGTCCATGATGGAGAGCAGTTTGTCCAGTGTCCTCCTGTCCCTCACTGTGACAAATGTCTCCAGCTCACAGCCAATCACGTGACCAGCTTTATGGATCAGTTTGTCAATCCGTCCGATGTCTCTTTTACTGGTGCTGCTCCCCCAACAGACTACAGCAGAGTACAAGCTGCTGGCAACCACAGTGGTAGAAGATCTCCAGTAACTTACTGCACACATTGAAAGACCTGAGCTTCCTCAGGAAGTAGAGTCTGCTCATGCTCTTCTTGTACACAGCATTACAGTTGTCTCTCCAGTCCAGCCTGTTGTTCACCAGCCCAGGTACTTAGATGCATTCAATTACATAAAAATATGAGTATGTTTAATATTTTTTGTAAAATAAAATGTTTTATAAAACTGGCATTCTTCTCATCTTCAATCATTCCCAGCTTTTTGCACACTTAACTGCTGCAACTGTCATTGGTTGCTAATTGACTTAACTTGCCAACAAAACTTTGATCCATTCTAAAGCGAAAGAAATGTTTTGCTCTTGAAATTTTCAAAACTTTACTCAACAAGACCTTGAACTTTCAAAGTGAAACTCAAGGAAAAATGCAGCACTTTTCATTCATTTTGAAAATTAAGTCAGTGCACACAGTGTAGTGTTGATTAGCTTTATCAGAAAATATGCAGGTCATTTCTGAGAGAGACAGCTTGCCAAGAACCTCCATATGTTGACTGCACATATTAGAAGTCCAGAGTGTTTGTACCTGTCCTAAATCCTAGCACCTAATCCTTGAAGTGTGGGGCCGTCAGAGCGTATGCTGCACCATGCCACTTCTTTCATCTTTCTCCAATTCTGCACCCCTTGCATGTCTTTGTAGTGCGGTCTTGTCGACTTTCACAAATGAGCAGAGCAATGCTCTCCTTTTAGACTGCTCCTGCTTTAAGGCATAATTTTGTTGCACTACAACAAATGAAAGAATGAATAGAAGGAAATGTATTTTCACCCTGTGATGTCGCATGCAAAGTCAACAGTTTTGTAGCCAGTTGTGGAAAATAACAAAAAAATCATCTGAAAAATCCCCAGTGTACAAAGGTAGAAAAAAAAACCCCACAGACGTGGGTATAGGGTTGTAGCCTTGTGTTACACAGTGTGAACAAGATGCCATCCACAAGCCATTTCATTAACATTTGGCGGGATGTGCTCTGTATTCCTGATAGTTGTCCAAACACAGATTGTGTCACCTCAGTGTGACACTTCCTGCAGATACAATACTTTGTGGTTGCACACATAAAATGTAATCTAAAAATATCACTTACGGATAGAAAAGGGACCAGGCTTCTGTCCACACATATTATTGCCCTGAACATATGGTTTTACTGGAAGAAATTCATCACGCTACAGAGGCCACTGTTTGCAGACCAGAAGGCAGCAATAAAACAAGTTGCAAATAATGCCACATTGAGATTCAAAGCAGAAAGCAATTTAATCTTAGGTTTTGGATTTATTTTAAGTGCTTCATAGTTATACGATGAATAGATTGAAAACTTTGGTATATAAATGTCTAAAATGTTTATACTTTAGAAATGAATACATCAGAGGGATATATATAAGCAGCAAGGTGGCAAAATATATGGGCTGAACTACAAGGATATAGGTATGAGTGAGGATGACCAAGCAGGAGACTGGTGTAGTGAAACATGAAAAAGGTGCAGAGAATACAGTGAGATTACCGTCAGCCAGTTGTGGCAGCTCTATGTTCTCACATGGTAAAGGGCTCTATGTGTGTGCTCAGAATTAAAGACATGCTCATCATTATCGGGTTAGTCAAAAACAAATCAGCCGTCATGTACAATGTTTTTGTAATTAAGAATAATTCAGCTCCAATATTTGATTTGAACCTTGTACCTGGAGACATAAATAGTAGAAATACAAATTCTACATACCCTCCCTTTTTAAAATTTACTCCATCGGAAAAGTTATTGTCATAAATGTTTTGTAAGATTTGTAATTTGATGCCTTGTGATGATCCACAACACCTCTGTGAGACTCTTGAAATAATGTTACACAATATTTCTTTTATTGATACATCCCTATTTAGAAACCAGAGCCCAGATGACCGAAAATCTGTGTTTTTGGGACTCATATCCTCTGTTTTTAAAGTTTGCTGAACAACATTTTACATTTTGAATGAATCTAGTCAAATGATTAAAATTTTACTTCATCCAAACTTCTCCATCCGTTAAGTTTGGAATAGGAAATAGGGATGTCAACAATTAATCAACTTACGATTAATTGTCGATCAAGACGTTGGTTGAACAAAATGCATTAATTGCAATTAATCGCTAATCGCGGACACGCGCACCCGCGTGGTCACGAAACAAGGCAATCGCGCACCACGCTGCGCCAAGCTCGACTCACAGCCGGCCGCAGGCGCCAACGGCACTGGTGCCCGGCCCCGGTGTACGCGTGGGCCTCCCGCGTACACCGGGGCTGCTGAGCACGAGATCGAACCGCGGCGCCCGGAATGCATAGTCTCAGCCCTAGCCACAAACCAGCCGCACGAAACCAGCAGCGGCACGTGGTGGTTTTATCCTGGTTTAGTCCAGGTTTAGTCCAGGCCCAGTCCAGGTTTAGACCTGGTTTAGTTCTGGTCTAGACCTCGTTTAGTCCACGTTTACTCCTGGTCTAGTCTCTTAGCCAATCAGGATGCAGAACACAATGTTACACTATAAAAAAATGTTACACTATAAAAAAAAATGGGAAAAAATAAATAAATCCGCGAACCGCGATAGAGCGAGGGATTACTGTATTTTGTTATTCAGCATCAATACATTTGTGTGCTTTTTACTAAGGAATAATTAATTGAGGAATATACAATATAATAATACTAGGATATATTTTTGACTCAGTGTTATACTATGTGTATACTATAGCTTATATTCTTAAAGACCCTATTGAAACACTAAAATTCAGGTGAAAAACGCGCTTATAAATTAATCATAAGTCGATCGATAAGGTCTGTCAACTATAGATTAATGAATTAATCGATAATTTGCATCCCTAATAGGAAATCATATAATTGGTCTCTGAGAAGAGCTTCAGAGAGCTGCTAGAAGGGCCCAAGCACTCACCAGACCTTTTTTTTTTTCTTTTCACAAAACATGTTTACACATTATTCTGTGTGAAAGAATGGGGCATAAACCAGATCAGAGCAAAGACAGGTTTTTTAAAGGGATATGCCACCCCCAGGTCAAACTTGGGCATCTCCCCACAGTCCAGAGACTAAAATAAGTGGTGGAAAGCGTTTTCCTGGTCACCCAGCCATTGTCCGAGTCTGTCAGCACTGACCGCCGCGGTATCTGCAGCTACTCCACGTTAGACTGGAGTCTAACGGCGCCAGAGAAAGATTTTGGCCAAAAGGAATTAATTTGCTCGATGCGTTTCCCAATTACTTTCTGTGTAGTGCGCATTCATATGGAGTGCAAATAAATGTGCAAATCAACACGGAGAGCTTGACTTGGTCATTTTGGGTGGGAACTTTTTCAGTGTGGAAAAAGAAAGTCGAAGCACGCACCACGCTGCGCAACAGGGGAACTCCCTTCCTGGTGCGTAACTGGGATTCCCCTTCGGCTTTCTTTTTCCGCACTGAAAAATAGTTCCCACCCAAAATGACCAAGTCAAGCTCTCCGTGTTGATTTGCACATTTATTTGCACTCGATATGAATGCGCACTACACAGAAAGTAATTAGGAAACGCATCGAGCAAATTAATTCCTTTTGGCCGAAATCTTTCTCTGGCGCCGTTAGACTCCAGTCTAACGCGGAGTAGCTGCAGATACCGCGGCGGTCAGTGCTGACAGACTCGGACAATGGCTGGGTGACCAGGAAAACGCTTTCCACCACTTATTTTAGTCTCTGGACTGTGGGGAGATGCCCAAGTTTGACCTGGGGGTGGCATATCCCTTTAAGTAGATTTCAATACGTTATTGCACAGTGCACGCAGCATAACATATGGACAACTTTAGTCTGATTTATTGAGATATGTTGATTACTAAGCCTGTTCTGAGGAAAAAATCTTGATAGTAGCACCTTTTAAATTTTTTATTTTTTTTACTGAGGAGTCCAATACCATTTGCAGTTGCTGTAGCTCAGCAGTACCTCAATTGGTAAGAGCGTTTGTACAGTGATTCGAATCCCGCTCTCGACATAGATGTCATTAATTGAGCGGTCAGATCCACTGACCCACAGTTTAGCAGTGTAATTCCAGCTCACACAGATGAATGCTGTCCTTGGGCAAGACACTTAACCCACCTCGCTCCTAGTGTCTGTGTGCACTGGTGTGTTTGAATGGGTGAGTGGTTCCTTGTTGTAAAGTGCTTTGAGTGCCTTAAAGGTGGAAAAGCACAAAATAAAAATGTGACCAAGATCCATCACCTGCTTTGATACCCATGAAGATGATGTCATTTCTCATCTCAAATTTCCGTCAATATAATCACTACCCACTGTAGTTTTGGTAGCTGCATCATGAGCGCCCATTTGTCCTTCCTTAAAAAAAAGAAACTTTCCACCACACAAAAACTTCACTGCCACAGCAATTTGTAATAAGACTCAATAAGTGATAACATTGTTTTGCTGCATGTGGCTAATTAGCACAGAATTGATATGTGGCATCTAATGAAGACATTTTTATTTGTCTGAACTTTTTACACCAGGATGAGCTGTGAGATCTATCAACTCTTAAACAAGCTCAGCATCTGAAAAAGTGTCACAGTTTATAATTGTACAACCTGACGTTTTGTCTCTTCACTTTGGAAGACATAGCACATTAATGTCTCCAAATTTGTGTGTGAACAAATCCTCTTTGGGCCATGTTAGCGAGGCAGCTGTTCAGGAAACACATAAGTCTTGAAATAAAGACTGATGAATGAGATTTAGAAGTTACTGAGAAACAAAGGAAAGGAAATTAGATGAATGCTGTTTTTAACTTGATTTTAAGGGATGTGTGATATTAAATATTATAAATCACAACTTCCTGTATAAGATGAATACAGTATATTATAATTGTTTGTATCTAATTTTTGTTCTTGGACAAGGTTTGAACTTTTATAGTTATTGCACTTTTTAATCTATTCTGTTGCTATCATCCCATTTTACAGCAACTTTGAATTCCATTCATGCAAAAATGTTTTCTATATCTGGGCTGAAGTAAATGAAAGAAAAGGATTAAAACATGCTTAATAAAAACTAGATCAAGTAATTTTAAACATTAAATGGAGTTAATATGATTAATTTAGATTCAGGACCAAGCCTCAACCTCCTCACCAGCCAACTACAGCTCATATTGACCACACCTTCAATTACCCAGAAGCCCTATTTATACAGCCAATCCCGACAACAATGTCCATGTCAGCTCTCTTGACCTCCACCCTCCCACCCCGAGTCTCTTGTCCATCCTTCAGCCTGAAGACATCATCTTTAAGGAGGGAGTTCCGAATCAGCTGGGTGACCATTTTGGATTGGAGAGAAAGCCCCCACCCTGAGTCTCCCCCTAGCCATCACCTACCCACCTTCAATAAATATCTTTATCGTATTTCATTTGTATTTTCCTTGCTAGTGAATCAGAATTGTCAAAATAGTTTACGTCATCACAACTGCATCCATATTTTTCACAGTTTAAAGTAAAACAAGTTACAATACAATACCTAACAATCCCCGATAGCCCTTCCTAGTCCATCACTGTCTCTCACACAAATCATATCACTGGCACCAAGATGTGATCAACAGACCCAAAACATATTGGAAACATTTTTTACAGCTCCACCAGGTTGGAAACTTCCTTAAAGATCAGCAGATGCACTCTAGCTGGCACTACTGACTACACATTTCTTGGTGAGAAAAGGAAAAAAAAAAATCAAAACTTGGGCATTGCACATGGCAGAAGCAGCCAGTCTTGACACTTGCCAGCAATTTAGAGACTGTACACACATTTATGATAACTCCCATTGAAACGGGAAGGAAAATCATTTGAGATGCACTAGCGGTATCGTGTATTCTCTGTGCTTCCAAAAAGACCTCATTATGTTGCTATAAAGCTAAAGCTCCTCGTTAGCCTTGTAAAAACTCTGTTGATGATTGACTTGAGCGGGAAATAAATTGGGGTATTTTAGCTTGTGCCGGGCTTGTTTTCCTCTGGACGTGATCCTCTGTGTGAGTTTATTTGTTAGCAGGCAGCAGGGCTTCTTGTTCACCTACTTCATTAATAGTGGCTTGTAGTGTGTTATTGTTTCTAATAAGGACTCGGTTATACAGAAGATGCCGGGTCAATACAATGAACTGTAACACTGGCAAAAGAGCAGTTCACCCTCAGGACTTGGACCCACAGAAATGCTGACACAAAAGCATTCTGCCGAAGGACACACTGTAGAATGGCTCCCTTAATAAACAACAAAAATATGTTAGTGGCTGAAAGTGTGTGGATTGCAATAAAACAGGTCACGGCACCAATATACACCAATGAAAAGTGCTTTAAACACAACTATTCGTGAATACAGAGTCCAGAGCAAAGTAATTTTCAGCTTGGTTAAAGGGTGAATCTGAGAGTATAAAAGAAATCCCAAGGTAAAACATTGGAGCTGAAATGAAGTGGAATAATTGAATTTGGTTAACATACTTTTTATTTAAAATATGGATAGCTTTCAATATGCCACAAGCTATAACCATAGAAATAATGAAAATGCATACTGTTTCTGTGGAAAGGTTGCACCATAAAAACATTTTTTTTTTGTTAAACTTTATATTTTCTTTACCTTTATTTTGTGAGTATCTTGTTTTGACTTTGTATTTCTGCTTTGTGAATCTCGCCTTTTCAAGCTAATACTTTTCTCTTCTTTTTTTTCAGCCAACAGCTCTCTACTTGGAGGAGGAGGAGGTAAGCAACCCTTTTTCTTATTTTATTTGTGAGGCAGTTCGCTATTACCAACAGCATCATTTTCTGAAAATTAAGAAACCTAAAATGCCTCAGATGGGAAAGGACTGTCCACTCTCTGAGGCTATTCACCCTGCTCTTTGCATCTCAGCAGTGCTTTGTTTTGTCTTTAGTAGCAGGTAGCTCTTTATTGTGGCAGGTGTTCAAGGTGCATTTGAATGCTGCACTGTGTCTGCTTGTGTGTTTGCTAGCAGGTGCAAAGTCGATTGTTTATAATTTATAGCTTTGAAGTGTAGCGCACATAAACACTCATTTTTTACTGTATTGTTGACTCAGTGCTTTACGGTGTGTGCGCGATGTCGGACGTTCACGGCTAATCGATACTTGTAATAAATCTGCACCACTAATGCACCAGTCGAATTCACTAAAATACGTGCACGCTCTCGACCTGGCATTGCATGTGTGAGTGTTTGCAAATTTGGGTGCATTTGCCTGTGGTTGTTTTTCTTCATTTAGATAAACGGCTTTAGCCTGTCAGACTACTTGGCACAGTCATTTTTAACCCTATACAAAGGAGTGTATGCAAGTGCCCTATACCATGGCACCATCACCAAAGCAATATATTTTAACATACCTGTAAAAAGTCACTTATTTTCACTGAACATATTAGTATCAAAGAGCATTGCCTGCACTAGCTGTAATCTACCCAAAGTGAGCTTCATACCAGTCTACGTGGACAGCTGACATCCCCCAAACAAGATATGCTTAAATGTTTCATATTTTTCACTGATGGATAAAAAAGACAGATGTTTTTTGAAAGGTCTTTGAGCAGTGGAGGCGCCACAGAAATCAGAAGCACCCTAATATTTCTTCATTTGCTGTAGTCATTTTGCCACTGCATCCATAATTCACACAATTTCTTTTCCAGTTGGGTCTCTTTTTAGTCTTTTTTTCTGTGGTAATATTGCTGGTCTCTTTGTTATTGTATTTATTTTCCTCCCTCCGACTGCGTTTCCAGGGCTGTCCTTGGGGGTTTGCTCAGTCAGATCCAGCTTACAGTAGGTGTTAATTAGAGATCGGGGCAAGAATAGAAACAGAGGAGTGAATGGAGCAAACAACACAATAGGGAGAAAGATGATGAGCTGTATGTAGGAAAAAAGAAACCAAAGTTTATTATTGCAAAGGTCTTCTTGCCATAGACTGTTGACAAATTGGAAAATTAAACAAAGAGATAATGGTCACTCCATGTTATCTATAAATGTTATAATAATATACAGTAACAGCTCCCCAATTAAATAGTACAAAGATGCTGAACAACACTTAAAATCTGGAATAGTTACTCATCTCATCTCAAATAAGGCACTGATGTTTATTACTGGATCTTTTTTTACTTATGATGCAATAATCTCTTTAAAAAGATTCAATATTTCACAATACACCTTTGCATACAAGTGATTAATGTGTTTAGGCTTAATCTGTTGCACTGAAAAAGTGACATGTTCATAAATTGTGTCCTGATATTTCTGGACATGAAATTTCAATGCATTTTGTCCTGCAACATAAAGAAAACGTCAATTCTAGGCCTTATACTATTTAGCTAACTGATAACTTATCAGTCAGTAATACAAGTAATAAAATTAAACATCCTATAAATGTAAATATGAACCAAAATCATAGTATTATTATATTCTTTAGTTACAAAATGGAAATAATACTCTTGAATATCTATAAAATATCTATAAAATCTATAAAATGAAGACAGTCAGTTGAGAATTTATTACTCCATTCAGTGAAACTATGTTGAAAGAGTTACTAATTTCACTGTTGCGAATTGTTTCATCCAATGCAATCCAACAAAAGGCCTTTACTGAGGCATCCTCATGGATCTCAAGGGTACCTGGGTAAATGTCATTGTGCAAAGGAGCACACCTGCCTACATTGTTTTCACACTTGAATGTGGATGAGAGCTGCGCATCAACAGCTAACTCAAGGACAGGAAATTAACCTTTGTTTAGGTCCACTCTCTGCAGATGCTCTCCCATTCAGGTGCTTATCAGCTATTTCACTGCCTTTAATTGATTTCACAAATAGAAAGAAAAACAGACAATGATTAGAGGTTGAGTCAGCCAGGCTGATACAGTGAGCTTTATACATATGAGGTTTGAATCCATGAGAATTTTGAGAGGTAGGCTTTGAAGTTTATGTTGTGCTGCTTCTTCTGGGTCACCATATGTGAACGTGCACCTTTGGGACCAGTGCATGCAACACTGATGGGTTCCTGTGCGTATGGCCTGCACTGAAATGTCAGACCTGAGTAAAAAATATAAGGAGTCTATTGGGAAGAGGAGGTGAACCCATTTACCACAGTATGAGTCACTGTAAATAATCCTCAAGGCTGAAAACTGCTATGGCAGTATTTGAGCCCAGCACAGAGCCTGCCATAAAGAAACCATATGTAATTAAACTGAAGCTGAGGCAGGTGCACTAACTCGATTGGTATTTATGAGGCAGGTGTTTAGAGACATCTGAATTACAGTTTTATTCCTTTAGGTAAATACTAGTTTTACCATTTGAATAACAGCCTGAGGATTTCACTTTACCATTAATGAAACGGTAATGTTTACCTAATTCAAAACAGGCAACAAGCCTGATGAGCTTACAGTTTGACTTATATTATAAAGAATTTACATTTTACATTATCATAATGCAATGTTGTTAATGTTGTATCATATTATTTCTCACAAGGGGATTATAGTGAGCTTGTTTTCTTGTTTTCTTGATTATTCAAATAAGGAATTATTGGTATATATTGGTGTGTGTGTATATATATATATATATATATATATATGTAATGTTTAAGATTTGAATATATATATATATATATATATATATATATTCAAATCTTAAACATTACATTGGGCCAAAGGCAGCCTGCAGCAAGGAGGATTCTTCACAATTGTGAATATCGGAATGGAGGACTCAGTATGTACCCTTGAACTATAAAATCACCAGTCAATACCTGAAGTTGGCACAGAACTCTTTGTGCTTCTAGTTGTAATATTTCTTTTATTCATGTCACCGATCTGTACTGAACCATGTGGCAAACCCACAGACACACGTTTCCGCATTGATTTACAGGACCTGTCCTGCACTTGTTGCATGCAAAAAAGCACGTCCAAATGCAAATGAATACAAGACAGTCACAAATCCAGTGCAGATTCTCTTTATGATGCTGGGTGCAGCAGTTCCAATACACAAACACACCTCCTATTGAATAATTTAGTCTCAGAATTATATTAGCTTTGAATTTGAATTTGCTTTGGCTAAATTTGTGAGCACATTGTTGCATTAGATTGGAGCCTCTGATGTTGTCCTTACTGTTTAAGATTATTTCTCGGATCTTGAAGGGAACAGTGTCCCATCGTGGGATTAACTCACCCAGTGCATAAAAGGCGTTTTGGCCCCAATTAACCTTTTGAGCCCCTGCTATTAGTCATCGGTGCTCTAATACTGCCAAACTGGGGATTTAGCTGGTTAGCAATCAGATTTAAGTAAATACTTTCTACAATATGCAACACAGTCTGCAAAAGCTTTGTAAATATTTCATTAGGATGTATTCTTGCAGAGATGCTTTAGTACACAGCCACATTTGAATGCCACTGCCATGTTATTTGTGATGGTTTGTTAGTTAAATAATAGCAGTTTCAAGTAAAAGGTGACATTTCCATGCTTGTCTGCTTTGTAATCTTCCTCTTTAAAGAAAAAATAAAGAAATTAACAGAACATGTTCATAGTTCATAGTTCACAGCTTATAAAATATTTTTCAGATGGGGTTTTTATGGTAGCGGACTTACTTTTAAAGCCCCTCACTTGTTATGATGTGAAGCACCTTTGTAATCGCAATCCAGTGATCTGGCTGATACAAACTGACAGGGAAAGACAGGCAGCTGGTGTCTGTTGTAGGTCTATGGGGACCGAGAGCACAGGATGTGAGGGAGCCACTAACTCACTCGGAATATCATAAGCTTTGGAAGTAGAATCACTACAAAAATTACATAAAATGCATCCTCTTTTACTTATTAATCTTATAAATGAAGGAAATAGAAGGTACATGCAAATATTTTTGCAATATTTTGAAACCTGAGTGAGTGGGTGTGTCCTGACATGTATAATCAAGCCTCCCAAATAGGATGGGGTTTGATGGCGATCTCGGTGCTCTCGGTGGAGGTGCAGAAAAATTAAGTTAGTGGATGGTCTTGTCTGCTCCTGTTTCTGAACAAATGAACAAAGGACCATGTATTGTGGATGAAGGGTGTGGGGAGAGCGTGAGATTGGTTTGGGGCAGCACTGATGAGACAAGCAGCAGAGAGCACTTAGAGCACGCTCCATATTCCGACAGTGATGCCAGCGCCTCAGCTGCATGCATAAATTCAACTGTTCTGTGTCTCTATGTGTGTTAGCAATGCACAAGTTCACTGTAGCAGCATTTAACAGGTTGCACTGAAGTTTGTGTGTGAGAAGGTGCATCCTCCCCACCAGACCCATCCTAAATGTTGCCTTGGCAACAAGCTGACTGGAGTAAATGAGTGTCCTGGCTCTTCTGAGGGATTGTGGGAAAGCAATATGCCAGCGTTCCGCCCCATTAGTTTGACGGACAGCCTGTTTGGCCTATAAGAGGTCAGCTGGCAAGGGCGGCCATATTAGTATTCTACAGACGGGACCTTGGGATTAGTTTTACTCTAATGTCAATCTACCTGTGTGTGGGAGCGGGTGTCTTGTAGGAGGTAATAGCTATCCTGCTGAGTAACATTGCAGGCAGGTGTGTGTCAGTGTGTGCAAGTTTTCATTTGTTTGTGTGCTTTGTTGGGGGTTGCCGGCTCTTCGCCAGGTAAGCATATCACCAATTATCACTTCCCAGTCGCAATCCTGTCTTCCCCCTTGCTCCGCCTCGCCCCACTTCACCCCCCATCAGCACACAAACACCTCTCCTTGGCTACCGGCTGCGCACTGGTCCACACACGCCAAAGCCCTCATATCTGCCCCCTCCCCACACCCATTCATCCATTGCCGTCTTTTTATTCAAGCCTATCGCACAAACCTTGCTTAACATTCATCTCTAGCCCCTTTGTTTTTAGCCATACGCACTCCCTCTTTTTCACACTTGATCCCCTTCCAAGCCCATTCTCTTTGTCCTGTTGAGCTTTTCACTGCTCTCCCTGTTTGTCTGTCAGCATCCTCATCCATTTGTAGTTATTTTTCATACCTTTTACAAATTTTAATCAATAGAAAATCTGATTGCTGTGTTTTGAATTATAATAAACCCTTTTTAAAGCATGTAAATTCACTGTGGTGCTCAGTGGTTTGTCATTTTTTTTGTCAAACCATTGGGTAAGGGGATAAAATCAAGTTTTTGGAGTGGCATGTTCTCTCATCATCGAAGAGTAATGGAGCGGGTATCTTATAGTAGTAGTAGTATTGGGATCTAGTGAAACAATAGTGTGGTAAGTGAACATATTCCTTCTTGTTCCTCTTTAAAGTAAACTCTGGTGGTGCTTTCACAGAATTGTTTTAACTCTGAGATATAAGACAATTTCTCTCTGAAGTGTTGGTTCTGGTAGTGTGAGGTGTAGCCAATTAGAGCTGATTGTGAAGTTGAGACAGTTTCCTTTACCATTTGCTACTGGCACCACATTTCACACTCAGTGGTATCCTTCTTTAATTAATTACTAACCACCGTTAAAATATATCAACACTATACATGGTAGGATAGTAATAGATCACAATCTCAACAATCATAACACACAGTTATAAAATCTCAATTTTCTTTAGCAGTGTGACTCTGACAAAAGAAAAATCCAACACACAAGGTCTTGGATGGGTCTGTGTGACCTCTCCAAACTTTACATACATACAATATTTTATTACCCAAACAGGTTTTTTGTTTGTTGAAATTTGTTCTTACCCCAGAGGTTTCATGAGATTGGCTTAAAAGAGGAGACAGTACAAATCCACAGAGTGCTCTCAGGATGTTATTTTGAACTAACTTGTAACATGGATTCCCTTGTAGGCTGTAAGCCAGACTATTGGACATAAGTCTTACAGCACAGGGGTTGAGATCCAGCTTTGCTTCAAACACTTCTTTGATTAGCATCCTGCACCTCTCATGTCTTCCCTTCATGTCCTGGTCCTATTGAAGTGTCAGTATCATGTGGTGATCCTGCTGGGCTATTACTGGAGCTCCCACTGAGGCTCCAGTGTGATGGGACACTACGAAGGATGACTGTAGAGCAGGCACTGTGAGACTCTGTGATGCTAACAACTGCAGGGATTTGAGATGTGGTGATATTAAACCTCAGTTCACAGCTTGTTTATATGCATGCTATATGCCAAAAACAAACTCCTAACTTATTTTCCAAGCTTATTGATTCATCAAATTAAATGTGGTACTGGTAATCTTTCCATTTACTTTGACAACAGTATTAATTTTGCCAGCCAATTTTAATTTTGATTGAAAAAGCCTGGAGCTTGGATCTGGTCTCCACTAGTTTTATTAATTTTGTTTAGCTTTCATTAGTCGATTAAAATATCAGTAATTTTAGTCATAATTAAACAAAATTTCTTTGGTGAATTTGGAATTTTGCCACCGGCTTATCTCCATGGAGATCCTATTGATTTGCATGTAATGTTCCACATTATGGCAATTGATGGATTCTTGCTGTGAGTGAGCTTGCCTTTCCACAAATCTGACTTGTAACTTACCTGTCTATTTGGAGATAGATAAGTTTAAATGGCTTACTCTGAAATAATTCCAGGCAATGCAATAACCAAGCAATCTCCATGGAGACAAGGAGATGACAGATCCTCAACGAAAGTTTCATAATGCTCATAAAGCCACATGCCAGATGAAGTAGTATGAAAGTGGAGTGTGCATAAGTGTTGGTGGTGGTCAGAGGGGCTGATGGCGCAGATTGGCAGCCTCGCTTCCATCAGTCTGCCCCAGGGCAGCTGTGGCTACAAAAAGTAGCTTACCACCACCAAGTGTGGAGTGAATGAACAATGAACTGTAAAGCGCTTTGGGTGTCATGAAAGGTGCTATATAAATGCTATGAATTATTATTATTATTATTATTATTATTATTATTATTATTATTATTATTATTATTATTATTATTATTATTATTATTATTAATGCTTGAATTACATTTAATTAGATCACTTTCATGACCAGTACCTTTCCTAGTAGGCTATTTTATGCATTTATCTATAAGTTATGAAGTTATGGGCAGTGTGAATGTGTTTGTGAATGGCTGCTGGCTATTGTAAATCACGTGGCCTCTTTAGCAGCACAGCTCAGCTATTCTTCAGCCTCAAGCATTAGCACAATAAAGGTTAGCTAGCCCGGCATAACTCGACTGTTTATTTTCCATATGCGCATTTACTATGGAAGTATATTTCTGGCTGCATTATTAGCATTATATTTTATAGAGTTTTATTTATGTATGAGTGACGTTGCTTCATAAGGTCAAAAGGCAGTGTGTTAGCTCAAGGCTATGTGGTCCACCCATGAAGACTGCAGCTTAAAGGCCACAATGCATTAGTCCACACCATAACTGTATATGTGTATTACTGTATCTCTCACACAATACCCATTAAAACAAAAACACTATTGTTGACTTTCACTGGAGTTCAATTTCTTTCCCTGTTTTTTCCTCTGCTCCTTATCTCCTCCTCAGACGTTTTTACATCTGCTGTGCTCCTTTATTCCCTCGCTCTCAACTTCTCCTTTTTCATCTGGCAGCCTTATCGTACTTGTTCCTATTTCAGAGTTGGTCCACTTCGGAGTTGGTGTGTGTGCTACCTCAAGGCCCATACACACAAACATCACAGAGTGTCTTGGTGTATGCGACTCCTTTCCTTTGACACACACAACTACATCTGCGTGCCCAAGGATCCAGACCAGAATGTTCAGAAATAGTCTTTCACAGCCCTCGCTAACATGTGAGGTCCAGTTCTGAAAGCCACATGCCAGATGAAAACTTGAAACAAAAGAGGTAACATTTTGAACCCCTCAGAATTCAGCATCTGCTCCGAGGGACTCTCATCAACCAATCACAAAAGAGTTTTCAATCAAAATGTTTTTCACAACCTTTCTGAGGCTGGAGAGCAGGTCACATGTAGGTGAATTCCTAGTAGGAACATACAATACATCTGATTGCATTTGTCAAGACAGTCTCAATAGGATGTTCGGAAAATGGATACATTTTATGCCCATGCCAGCATAGTGAAAAATATTGGTGTACTAATTCTAACTAAACATTAGGTTTATGACTTGGTATGTTTTTGTGAATGGCACTAAGTTTATAGAGGAAAAGATCTTCAGAGGCTAAGGATAAAAGATGATACAAAACTATGTCCACCACAACGGATAATAAATAAAAATGATGGTCATTCATGGAGCAAGACTATTGTACAAGTAGCTACCTATATTTTACATTATTTTTGATACATCAGTCTTGCATTTTTTCCTTACTCATCCTCTGCATATCTGGACTGTTTGTGTGATTTATATAGACGAAATGTTTATTTTAAGTAAATATTTTGTGGCTCTGGAGGTTTAGTGCGCTGAATAAATATCATAAATATTTAGTTTTTACCAACTGCGTGCTTGATTTGAACAGCCACAATAATTGGCAGAGCTGTAAAAAATTGCTTTCCCTGCTTTGCTGCCCTTTTGGAAATGAACACAGTCACAGTCCTAAGAACCGTTGTGGATCAACGATAGAAATACATCTCTGGGTATTATGCAGATTTATGAAAATGTAATTAATAAAGTGTAATTGACCATGTAGTCAAAGTCAGCTGAGTCCGTAATAATGCTGTAAATTGAGTAATTAACTAACACTCTACCCTTAAAATCTATTAAACTGGCTGGCAAATGCTTGGTCGATTTGGAGTGAAGAGTGCATTTGATGAAGATGGGGGGAGTGCTGAAAACTGCACAATATATCAAAATTAAATCGCAAAGACTGCAATTATTTAGAGGTAGTATAAACAAATAATAAAAGTGCTAAGCCTTGTTAGCAGTTCAAAAATTCATGGGATTCTTGTATTAGTTTGTATTTCAGTCACACAATAGTCACACATTTTTCAGTTACTTTAATCACAAATCTAATCACAACTGCAAATGCATTTTTTTTCTTCAAAGTTCTGCAGCCCTATTTCAAATTCAGATATGATACAGATCTGTCTGCCATGGCAACCCTACTGTACATCCCAGGCCCATCAATATAAATTTGGGGGCCGGGGCAAGAAGCTACACATGGGCCCCCCTCTAATATAAATTAATAGGAAGAGGGTCCAATTCTGTGCCCCGTTGTCCCTTCCCTGTTCAATGCCTTGGTCAACCCTACCAGGCACTTCAAACACTGATGTGCAAGTCTTCTCATTATGAGTGATTCTCCAAAGTAGACCAACTCTTTGTGCCTTCTTTTGTCTCCTCTCTAGTGGACGGAGCCATCCATCGAGCCGCTGGTCCCTTGCTGAAGAAGGAGTGTGCCTCCCTGAACGGCTGCGAGACCGGACAGGCCAAGATTACCTGTGCGTACGGCCTCCCTGCCAAGTGTGAGTAAGACGTCTGTGAAGCTGCCTTCCCAGAGAAGTGTGCCTCACTGCTCTCGGCTTGACTGTGAGGAAAGGCCAGACAGAGACAGATTTCTCACTCTCATAGAAGAACTAACATACTAAGGGTAAAGGGATATTCAAGTAAGGATTTTTTTTATATAAGGATTTATATGTTGATTCATTTTATGTCAAGCTTTTATAAAACTGAAATAACAAAACATAAATAACAAAAAAACACACAAAAACAGTTAAAGACAAATACAAAAGATTTTTGTGTAATCCCTCGTTGTCCAGATAGGATCCATAGCAAAAGAAACTGGACAAAAGGTTTTTTAGTGAACAAAAAGTTCACTAAACTATGCCGCTGCTCGAACACAGTCCCCTCCTTTCAACTTTCAACATTCTGTCACCATCCCCCATCCTGTGTCTTTCCACAGTTTGATTGTTCTTTCCTGTTTGATTTGATTTTGATATCCTTTATTAATCCCTGTAGGGAAATTATGTCTCTGCATTTGACCCATCCTTCAGGGAAGGAGCAGAGGGCAGCTTGTCTTTCAGGCGCCCCTGGGGCAGTATCGTGAAGGGTCTTGCTCATTACGACAAAAGCCTTACCGTAAAAATATTTCTCTAAATAATTTTTATTGTAACAACAAGCAAGTTACTGACAGGACCACAACCCCTAGATGTGAGAAATTTAAATGCTCTCCTACAAAACATGCTCCTTTATAAACCATATAAGTCTTCAAATCTCCACTCACCATCCTGATTTACCACAGACGCTTTCCAGGTGTATTCTTAATTATGTCACTATTCCATTTATAGAAGAGTAAATGGCATTCAATAATTAAATAGCACTCCTTTGCAGGACGTATAATTCTGTAAGACGCTGAAGATTCAACACGACAGAAAATGCATTTTTAAATGTTTAGATGAAAAAACCCCGAGCCCTCAGCTTTCTTGACATCTGAAGAAAAAAATGTGACTGAAAGGAGCATTAGTATGCACAAGAACAATTTAACTGTACCTGTGACTTTTATGTTAGAAACTTCAAAACTCATCACATTGGTTTAAATTTAGAGTCTCTAAGACAACACTTCAGCACACTTCACAAGTGAAAGTACACTGCCATCACAGCTACAGTATAACTCATTTAGGAGAGCTTATTCACCCTCCTAAATATGACTAATTATTTATAATAATGTAAATAATATGCAGCAGTTACATTTACATGATGTGGCTTTGTGGATATCTTCTTATTCTTTCTTCTTTCTCTGAATCACACTTTTGAAAGCTCACAGAAACCAGGTCTGGTGAATGACTTCACACTGTCATTATGACCCATATGGTTTGAAACACCATGACTTTACATAGAGATACTTGAACTCCTCCATTTGAGGGAGCTGAACCGAAAGGCAAAGCTCTCAATTTACAGTCAATCTATGTTCCTAATTCAATGGACTTGTATTTAAGTACAAGTACAGGACATCTTGGCAAAATACATTATAATTTGCAAGTGTGATCACATAGGCTGTAGGCGTGAATAAATAAATGCAAAACACCATCTCACGTTGTAGACTAACTATTACAAAGCATTAATATTTGACCTATGCATGGAGAGAGAGAGGTGTCAAAAGCATGATTTTAGTTAATATTGTTGGCAAAGCATTAAATTAAACACTAATATTGTGTGATCCAGCGGTGTCAAAAATGAGTGTCAAATGGCTTTATTAAACAGGCGCCTGGGTCTTTAATCATCTCGTACAGTCTTGTTGAGGTGCCAGTTAAAAGTCTGTACATGACAGTTTCTCAACCCCTCTCCTCTTAATGTGACATTTTGTCAAGAGCTAATAACCATTTCATCACACTGCATAAAGACACATCAGAGTTGGAACTGGCGCCCAGGGCATGTGCTGTATGTAATGGCCGCTCAGGTATGTGTGTACCTCTGTGTGTCATATCAGCTTATGAAGCCACACTGACAGTGAGGAAAAAAGGATATTATGTGTAAGAGGAGGATGCTCCCGGCAAAATGGAGATTGTAGAAAAGATTAGTGTGTGGAAGACATCAAAGATACCAGCATGTGGAGGAGACAGCAGAGGTGTTTTTAATGAGTTCACCAATTGATTTACGTGTATCCATTGTCTGCTCATACCTTACTGACTTTTAGTACTCACATGACTGAAATCGTCTTTCAGTATGCAGTTATGTTTAGAATGTTTATATATTTGGTTAGGTTATATATTTTGCTTACTGCTGCAGGTTAACTGGGTGGATTTTGTCCTAGTTCTGCACTACAGAGTGTACCATATGTGGATGTGGGTAAGGCTGTCATGGGGCAACACCAAACATGTAACAACAGACTAAACCTAATCTAAACCACTGCCCAATGTGTGCAGAGACTTGCTCTTCTCATACAAATATTAGGTTAAGAAATTATTCAACCTGCGCTTGCTACAGTGTTTAAACAGTCACACCAGGTTTTGATTACGTCTCAGCAGGAAGCAGCGGAGCAACAGCAACTGAGCTAATGCCCCGCACAGTGTAACCAAGCATGCCCAGGACCTCTGGAGGCAGAGGTGCACTTAGAATGGAGAGACAGCAAAATGAAAGCGACAGGAAGGAATAGACTGAGATAGAGGTTCAATCTCATGCTCAACACTCTGCTCTGATTTGAATGGGCATGCAAGCAGATGTGCTGTGATTTGTATGGGCTTGCCAGCAGATGTGCCGTTCGAAGAGCCACTGGCTCACAAGTTGCCAAATGGTCCTGAGGACCTGCTGTCAGGCGGACTGTGATCCCAGTGCCACTTAACCAGCCACATCCCTGAGCTGTAGCCTAGCAACCCCCGAGTCTGCGGCACATCACTGTTTAGCACAGGGCACATGTAATTTAGGGATGTTGACAAATGACAATCCAGAGCCAAACAAGCCCTGGTTAAAGTTAGCTGAAGCACAAACACTGAGACCAGAGGTGTTTTAATCAGCATTGTCATTAAATGTTGAGTTAGGGGAGCTTTCATTATATGGCCACTTTAAAAAGCTTTGCTCACTTGAGTTGCATCAGTGGGGATTGTCCTGATGTGTTGTTGAGGTGACCATAGGCCCTGAGCTCACCTGTGTACCAATACACACTGTTACTATGTGTCTGTTTCCCTATTGCCTATTGGTCCCCAGCTAAATACAGATACACCAAAACAGAGGATGATTCTTAGCACCAGACAAATGGCACAAAGCAAAAAAGAGATTTAGAATTGTAATAAACTCAGTTGCCAAGATATATATTTAAGGCTCCACAGTCGCTTTCCAATGATATTTGTTTACTGTGAGCAGTCATGGCCTCTAGAGTAGTGTTTAAATTCCATCCACATCAGCATAATCCAATTTCAGTCGGTAAATCCATGGGAACGTCACCTTTCCACTGAGAGAGAGCTGTAGGTCAGAGTTACATTTCTTATGGCATATTTTACTGCACATTGCTTTTATCTGAGGTGGACATTGTGTAGAGTATACATTGTGTATTACTGTCTGGTGGAGGCTTGAACACAGTTGGAGTTTA
This sequence comes from Paratrypauchen microcephalus, assembly GCA_036785185.1. Lineage (NCBI taxonomy): Eukaryota > Metazoa > Chordata > Actinopteri > Gobiiformes > Gobiidae > Paratrypauchen > Paratrypauchen microcephalus. The sequence goes on from JAVJIX010000023.1 coordinate 4,713,092, forward strand.
TAAAAGATGAAAACATGATGTAGAGGCTGGGGCGTAGATAGAAAAGTGCTGCAGGAGATGGAGAGGTACAAAGCAGACGGATCTCACTCTGTCAGATGTAGCGCTTCTTCCATCTCTCCGTTCCTTTTCCCTCAGTGGCCAATTAGCGCTAATTAAAATCCTCACTGCTTGCTCCTGGACCCCTCCTCTGCCTTGACTGCCAGTTTTTTTCCCTCTGAATCATTGCGGTCACAATCTCAGCTAGTTTTTCACATTTCATTTTAAAATTATGTATTTTTATGTATCATTCTCCAAACACCTTGTTCCCACCTTCTCTCACCTTCTTAATTTAACTTCCACTTCCTTTCCCTGTCAATCTTTCTGCACAATTTGTATCTTTTATTTTCTCAGTACATTGAGATCAAATGAGTGTTCTGCATCCTTATCAATGTACCTATAGTCTGCCAGAAAGTAAAAGAAAAAATAAGTGCTCTTGGTTTGGTACTTTGGTGTGATTTCATGATTAGTACATAGTATTTCACATGTCCCACAAGCCCAACCCTTTCATCCATCCATTGTGAATTTCTATTTGTCTATTGTTTCGTCATCAAATAATAATAATAAGAAGAAGAAATTCCTATAGGGTGCCCAGCACCTTCGGTGCTTGGCCCGCTAATTATTATTAGGGGGACAAGCACCGAAGGTGCTGGGCACCCTATAGGAATTGCTTTCCGTTGCCTAGGCAAGTTGCCTAGTAACCCTTTGATCTTTCCTTTGATGTTCTGGTCTCAAGATTATTATTATTAATAATAATAATCTAGTGGCACCAGCAGTTGCAGAAATTTGTCAATTGCCTAGCAACGCACCTAGCAACCTTTGATATGTCTTTGATGTGTCTGTTCTGACAGGGTTAGACCCTGACCCTGTCAGACTGTTAGATCCTGTCAGACTTTGTTAGACCCTGTCAAACGGTGCTTTGCCCCCTCATTGCTGCTTGCAGCTATATTTATTATTATTAGGGGGCCAAGCACCGAAGGTGCTGGGCACCCTATAGGAATTGCTTTCTGTTGCCTAGGCAAGTTGCCTGGTAACCCTTTGATCTTTCCTTTGATGTTCTGGTCTCAAGATTATTATTATTAGGGGGCCAAGCACCGAAGGTGCTAGGCACCCTACTATTATGTGCCTGAAATGTGTATTATCGTGTACCTTGTAATATTAAAAGATAAAATTAAAAAAATTAAAAAAAAAAAAAAAAAATAGGAATTGCTTTGCGTTGCCTAGGCAAGTTGCCTGGTAACCCTTTGATCTTTCCTTTGATGTTCTGGTCTCAGGATTATTATTATTATGCTTCTCTATATAGGAAGTCTATGGCAGCCCCTAGAACCGTCCGGTAAAAAGTTGTGAAATTTGGCATGCACATTCCAGCCAGTCTCCTCATTACCCACAGCAATTTATAGGTCCCCAGCCCCAACCGTCTAGTGGCAGCAGCAGGTCAAATTTGCAGAAATTTGTCAATTGCCTAGCAACGCACCTAGCAACCTTTGATCTGTCTTTGATGTGTCTGTTCTGACAGGGTTAGACCCTGACCCTGTCAGACCCTGTCAGACTCTGTTAGATCCTGTCAGACCTTGTTAGACCCTGTCAAACGGTGCTTGTCCCCCGCATTGCTGCTTGCAGCTATATTTATTATTATTATTATTATTATTATTATTATTATTATTATTATCATCGTATAGGAAGTCTATGGCAGCCCCTAGAACCGTCTGGTAAAAAGTTGTGAAATTTGGCATGCACATTCCAGCCAGTCTCCTCATTACCCACAGCAATTTATAGGTCCCCAGCCCCATTGTGTCCTTGTGTTCACGTCCTTCCCAGGATTCCCCACAAAAAATTACAGGGCCCCAGCTCAAACCCTCTAGCGCCACCAACAGGTCAAAATTTGAGGGACATTTCTGCGTGGAGCTTTTGAACCGTAAGTCCGATTTTCAAAAACACACGTCATCAAATTAGGCTGGGTCACTTCTTGGCCCCACATTGCTGCTTGCAGCTATATTTATAAGAATAATTTGCATATTATGAATAGGTTCCATGTTTAAATAAATAAATCTTCTAAATTATAGTTGTTTTCAAGTATGTTTTCAAGAGACCATCATAGATAGGCACATTCTGGTAATAAAAGGCAGATTAGCTTTGTGATTATCACAATGATTACTGTCTACCCTTTTTATCACGATAATTATTATTGTTTATTGTCCCATCCCTCCTTCTAACACAACACATTTTATCATGATGTATACCTTTCTGTAGCCTTTTTGTTGTTTGGAAGAACCACAAATGTACTACCAAATGTCCAAAGTTGCTCAACCAATTATAGTACTAGTGATTTTTAATTTGTCTTAAGTAATTACTGCTTTACCTTGTCCTCCCAGATTAGAGTGTTCCTCATTGCTATGCATCCAGTCTCTAATTCTCCCCTGCTTCCCTGCTCTGCCAAAATCGCCTTTGAGCCTCCCTTTAAACCACCTGGGACCCCACACTGCTTTGGTCTAAAAGAGACTGTTCGATATAACTTTTTTTTTGACAGGCCTATCAACATGTTTTCTTCTCCCAGCCACAGCATCAGCAGTGCGATGCTCCAGAGGTGTTGAAAAGCTCTGCCAAATTTCATCATCACCACGACTACAGCTGCTGATAAGGAGCAAAATTATGATCACAACCTTGGTGTTAATACATCCAGTTAATTCATCTGTCTGAAGGAGAAAAAGGATCAGGGAAAAAAGTGCTCCAGTGTTGCTTGGCTAAGGGAAAATCACCCCTTTAGCATCCTGTCCGCTTCCATCCATTAAGTCGCCTTCATATAGGTAGAAAAAGATCTGAGCGCTTCTATTGTGGAGCTGCAAAGGCGCTGGATTTTATGTGTCCGCTTGGGTGAGCACAAACTGAAACCCAGTGCACAAAAGACCAGCCCTCCCTTTTTGATGCCAATTCTTTAAAAGCAGAAAAAGAGAAGCCACTGGACAGATGGCACAGGGAGGATTTGAGGCAGAAAGGAGAAGAAGTTGCCCCCGCAGGTAAGAATAGGGAGGCCTCAAGGGGAGGAGTGACAGGCAACAAGAAGCAGAATGAAAACATAAGGATGCAGGCGTCAAGTTCTTTTAAGGATCAGGCCAGTGTGACGCTATATTGTATAAGAGGGCACATACGGACAGAGCAAAAGCCTTGAGCTGAAACATATCAAACGTATTGAGCAAAATACTGCCAATTCACTCACATCCTCTACAAAACTGTGTAAATATGTTAAAAGCAACATTTTAAAGGTCAGTTTCATCTTTGTGGGTTTGTTTTGCTTTGGATGAACAATGTCATGATTAGACTATAATGTTGTCTGCTAATTCTGGGAGTTTGTGCTGACTTTTATAAATATTGAATCTCCTTGCTTATAGACAACCTTATGCATTACCTCAGCTACCCTTTCTTTTTTTAGACCATTGTTTTTGTGTGGGATCAGACTGTGTTTTTTCTTAGCTATGTGTTTTGTAAAAGTGTCCTAGTACCATCTGTTAGACACAAGTTATAATTAGGCTCGACTCCTGTGCTTCTACGCACCAATAAAAAAGAGGGGGAAAACCACATTCTGTTATTCATAAGATGCAACATTAAAAAAGAGGATTAGTCAGATTTTTTTATGGGCCCAGTAGCCATAGCCATTGTAGTTTTGGTCCCCACTCCAACCACTGCATACTGTTGTACCCTTGGTAAGACATATCATGACTTAGTTTATTGTGTTTAATTGTCCAATCCAATCCAATCCACTTTATTTATATAGCACATTTCATAAACTAAAAGCGTTTCCAAAGTGCTGCACAGAAATATCATTTAAAATAAACAAATAATCACAAAAACAAGTGTGCACACAAATAAATATACCATAAAATAATAAAAACAATATAGAATAAAAAAAATAAAATAAAAATAAAAAAATAAAAAAATAATTGTGTTTTTGGAGGAAGAGGAAGTTTGATTTTAAATGACTTGCCTTTTTGAGAGCAGAAATAATTACACTCTTTACACTAATTTACACTATTACGTTATTTCTTTTACTTGTCGGCTGAATGTCTTTAATAAAAAATGCTTTGCTTAGAATCTACTGTATCTCCATGGCAGCAAGCAGGTGATGCCACCAGGCCAAGATACACGCCACACACTTTTTGAGGAATAAAAACACATGCAATTGAACAAATTCCATACTGTGAAACATTCCAGGCAAATCAATATAATCTCTACAAAGACAAACAGGAGTCAGATATTTTTGAATTCACCAAAGCAAAGGTAATATGTCAATGAAATACACAGCCAGGGGACATTTTCACACTCATCATCACAAAGACTTTTATACAATACATGCATCATAGGCTTTATGTGAACATGTTAAGCTTTTGTCATGATGATAAAGCTCTCATAAAATCACTACTGTATTTTATAATCTGTGTATTAATGCCTGCTCTTTAAAGGGATATGCCACCCCCAGGTCAAATTTGGGCATCTCCCCACAGTCCAGAGACTAAAATAAGTGGTGGAAAGCGTTTTCCTGCTCACCCAGCCATTGTCCGAGTCTGTCGCCACTGACCGCCGCGGTATCTGCAGCTACTCCGCCTTAGACTGGAGTCTAACGTCGCCAGAGAAAGATTTCGGCCAATAGGAATTAATTTGCTCGATGCGTTTCCTAATTACTTTCTGTGTAGTGCGCATTCATATCGAGTGCAAATAAATGTGCAAATCAACACGGAGAGCTTGCCTTGGTCATTTTGGGTGGGAACTATTTTCCAGTGCGGAAGAATAAAGCCGAATCACGCACCACGTTGTGCAACAGGGGAACTCCCTTCCTGGTGCGTAACAGGGATTCCCCTGGCAGCGTGCTGTGTGATTCGGCTTTATTCTTTATTAATTCCTTTTGGCCGAAATCTTTCTCTGGCGACGTTAGACTCCAGTCTAAGGCGGAGGAGCAGCAGATACCGCGGCGGTCAGTGGCGACAGACTCGGACAATGGCTGGGTGAGCAGGAAAACGCTTTCCACCACTTATTTTAGTCTCTGGACTGTGGGGAGATGCCCAAATTTGACCTGGGGGTGGCATATCCCTTTAAACAAGAATCATTGGTTGGGGAACTGCTTTTAAATGGAAAAATGTCTCGAGGACCCACTGATCCAAGGTAAAATGTTCCTATTCAGCTTTAAATACAGTGGTACCTCACCTTACGAAATTAATTCGTTCCAGAAGTGGTTTCGTAACGTGAATTTTTCATAAGTTCAATGGAAAAAGCCTGATTCGTTCCAAGGCCCCGTTCCAAGTTTTTTTTTTATAGTGTAACACTGTGTTGGCTAAGAGACTGTACACCCAGGACTAAATGTGGACTAAACCAGGTCTAAACAAGGTCTATACCTGGACTGGACCAGGACTAAACCTGGACTAAACCAGAACTGGACACCAGGATTAAAGCGCCGCGTGCGGGTCTATTTCCTGGTTTCGTGCTAGCTCTGCTATTAGCAGCAGCACCGGTGTACCTCACGAGTCACGGCTGAGGCGAGCAGCGACTGCGTGCGTGGGGGGTGATGTGCCTCCCCTCGGGACCGCACGCAGTCCGAGCGCATGAACGAACGCATGCAAGAGCCGCGGTGGTTTAATCCTGGTTTAATCCTGGTTTAGACCTGGTTTACACCTGGTTTACACATGGTTTACACCTGGTCTAGAGGAGGGTGCTCGCAGCCCCACGCCGGGTCATGCTGCGCTATCACACATGTGTCCGCGCGCAGTCTTCTCCCCCCTCCCCCTTCCCCCCACACTTCACTATTAATAAATTTTGTTGAAAATCTATGAAAGTTTGAGTGTTTAAACGAGAGACAAATGTGAGAAAAGTTTAAATCCAGTCTGAGAAAAGCGTATAATGTGTGTGGCTGAGCGCGCATCTGAGCGCGCATTATTTGAATTTTTGAGATTTCGCATTTCGTAACTTGAATTTTCTTTCGTATCTAAAGACCAAAATTTAACGTGAAGGCGTTTCATAACTTGGAATTTTCGTTTGTTGGGTCTTTCGTAAGGTGAGGTACCACTGTACTGTGTTTCACTATAAATGCAGAAATGTATTATGTTTTGATTTGGCCAATAGTAATGTCAAATAAAAGGACAAAAAGAATGTTTTATGGGTGAGCACAAGAGAAGGCTTATTAACCCTTGAACAAGGAGATTAAGTACGACAGTACCTAGGTTAGAACATTTTATCATTACATTGTAAGGTAAATAACTTTTACTAGGGTCAGTTTTTTCACTATAGTAATGCAGAATCGAGCTTGTCGCTAGATTTTAGAAGTATAAAACAAACGAATTGAGGTTTGGACAAAGCCATGAGGTCTTTTATTATTATGAGTCCCCTGCCCTGGTATTCTTTGTTCTCTCACCTCTCTCTGTAATAACTGAGAGTCAATGGAGCTTAAAGTATAAAACAATATCATACAATCACTGAAGCAACATACAACATCTGCTAAATGTAGTTACATTGTGGTTGCTTTATGGTCTCATGTAGACTAGCCATGCATGTCTGTATTAACAAGGCACATTCAAAATCAAGGTGCTTTCTTCTCAATCCTCAGGCAACTTTCCTAGTAGAAGAAATGTGCAATGTAATCCTTTTTCAGTCTGGAAAAGTTTTTGTTTGTTTTTGGTGTGAATACCAACCAGGAATTTTAAAAAAGAAAAGAAACTCTTACTCTAAGATCATTTTGTGCAGCAATTTCTTCTGTCAACATTTTCACTTTAAAGTTTAAACAACATTTTTTTTTTTTACACTTTCTTAGTTTTTACCAGAACATGTTTATTTTGTGCACTAACAGGCTGCTGCTGACTTGATTTAGCAAAAATTTTTGTTCAAGCTTTCTCTATGGTGCCATGATGAAAGAAAAAAAAAACTTTAATTACTAAATGTTAACCACATTTTACATAAAGCCTCAGTGACCAACATGCAACTACGGTAAATATATCATCCTTTCCTACATAATTCAAATTGAACTACAGTTAACTGGAGCCATTAGATCCAGTTTCTCAGCACTGATGATAATCCTGGAAAGTACATTGTCCATTATAGTATGTAATAATGCACTTTCCAAAAGAGCACATTTCCTGCCCAAAATTAGAAAAAAGAATTTGTATAGAATAGGATAAGTGTATATCTGGGAAGGTTACCAGTTCATGTAACCTTCCCAGATATACAGTGAACCCTCGCTATCTCACGGTTCACTGTTCGCGGCCTCGCTGTTTCGCGGATTTTTTCCCCTCAATTTTTTTTTTTTTTTTTCAATTTTTCCAATTGTAACTTTTTTTTACAGTGTAACATTGTGTCCTGCGTCCTGATTGGCTAAGAGACTAGACCAGGACTAAACCAGGTCTAAACCAGGACTAAACTAGGTCTAAACTAGGACTAAACCAGGTCTAAACCAGGACTAAACCAGGTCTAGACCAGGACTAAACCAGGTCTAGACCAGGGATGGTCATGCAGGGTGGTAGGGACAGAGTCTCTGATGTCCTTCACGAGAGCGCCTGGGTGACAGGAGGTGTGGCCTTTGTTTACTTGCACGAGCCATGGAAGAGTCTGAGTGCGAGCCGGACCATGGAAGAGCCAAGAATCAACATGGATGGGCCTTCGAGGGAGCCGCAGCGGGGGGAGGACACTCGCGTGCAGAGAGGAGACAGTGGGTCTTCCCCGTCACGCCTAGGACGAACCCAACCCCGTCCTAGAGAGCTGTGGAGTATTGGCGACGCATTGATAGCTATGCCCCGAACTCTGGGGCGGACTGATTTTGGAGCCGGGGTGAAATGCAACCAACCCTTGTGAGCGCAGGTTAGTCTTACCTGGTCTTGTGGTGAGGACTGGTGCTCAGAGGTGTCTGTTAGCGGTTTGGCACTGTTAGCAGTGGCTTGAGTCTTGCCCAAAATGATATCCAGGTCACTTTCCACTCGACTTTCGCACATGGCATGGATATGTGGTACCAAAACAAACACACGTGTCCGCGCGCACGTGTCAGCGCGCACGTGTCCGCGTGTCACGTGCAAATCTTCTGTTTATGTAGCGTCTCCACCGGTGTGTTGAAGTCTAAGCCAGCAGCTACAAGCCACAGTCGAGTCCTTTCTCGATCGTGCACCGGAAAGCTGTGAAAACTTTGTGGTGCCCACCTGCGGGCTTTATTTGTACATTTTCTAAATGCACTGAAACACCATTTTGCCCGGTAGTTCTTCACCTCTTCACTCTGTGGTCTTCCCTACGACTTTTCTCGCTTCTCTGTTTACGTGATTGGTCACTTCACAACCAACTAGAGTAAAGTAAAATTCCGCTGCTGCTGCGAAGCTAGTCCCTCAGATATGGAATGATTCATGCTATTCGCACTCAGTTTTATTTCAAAAATTACTCAATCAACATATATTTACATCGACAGTCTGCCGTTATAATTGACTTGTTTTGGGTGCACTATGGAGTGGGTAACCCTGATTTAAATCCGGCTACCATTTACCATTGACTTGCGCTAGCCTAGCATCTGAAAACTCTGCAGCTGGAAGGACTGCATGAAATTCGCTAAAAAGTGTCTCCACATCTCTGCAGCACTCTGGCTAACTCGGAAATGAGCCCCCATGTCAAAAATCCTGGAATATCCCTTTAATATATTTTGATGAAAATCTACAAAAGTTTGAGTGTTTAAACAAGAGAAAATGTGAGAAAATGTTAATACGTCTCAGAAAGGTGTATAATATGTGTGGTGAAGGGTTTTCAGCCTTAAAACATGTATAATGATTGTAAAATATAAAATAGTCCTACTTCGCGGATTTCACTTATTGCGGGCTATTTCTGGAACCTAACCCCCGCGATAAACGAGGGTTCACTGTACACTTATCCTATTCTATACAAATGATGTAATCCTTAAGCATTGTAAAGTAATTCTTATACTATAGCTGTACATACTTTAGATATGTACCATGTAAATTTGATGTTGTGTATGAACATCACCATTTGTGCGCACATGTCCCTTCATAACCTACACTGAGATGCACTCTCACTCTCACATATAAATCCTTCACGTATCTTCAACATGCTCTGCCAGCTATTTCCTTCTCGGCCCATTCGTTTCTTCCCCTAGTTTCTGTGTGTGTGTCGGATTGTAAGCTAGAGCAGCGGGGTGGTGGGTGGAGGGGTGTTGATGTACGGTCGAACTAAAGCAACCCAGCCGATCGATAATGTAAACACGAGCGAGGAGAGGCGGTAAATAAGGTCGACTCCTGACAGAAGTGTCTAGCTCAGGTGACAGAGAGAAAGAGAAAAAGAGAGAGAGAGAGATGGGGTAATGGGGTGGAGGCAGAGGTGTGGATGAGGTAATGGCCTCAGGAGAACAAACAGTGACGACAAAGAGAGTTTAAACTTAATGAAAAAATAAGCATGACTACTTTATAATAACTACACCTTAAAAGCACAAAACTTCTTTCATAATGAAAACATATTTTAGTAAGATTGATACAGGCTTAGTAACTAGGGATTAAGAGTAAGGATATTAATCAACTTGATGAGTCACTAATTGTTAAACTAATTGTTCATTGTGAATTAAGTATTTGTTCATAGTACATTAAGGCTAATTAAGATGTACCAATAAATTATAAAGTAGTACAAGGCTTATTCTTTCCATCTACAAAGCTGTTTAGTGATGTGGACATTTTGACATTTGTGGGCGGCTCTCAGTTCAATGACCTGCTGTTGACCTGGACACACAGAACACACACAGTGTGCTTCTGCCGAGTGCCCTTGTTTACTGAAGCCTTTCACACGTAGAGTGCTAACTTGTAAACATTTACACAGGCATGCTGAGCCATATGTGCTCAACAGTTTAAGGCCCTGTCCCCACGACAACGTTCCTGTTTTTTTTTTTACCCGGGGTGAAAAAAAGTCTCGTCCAGACACGTGTTGGATCAGAAAACATGCGCGTCAAGATGAGCACGGAGCGCTGAGTGAAAACGATGTAGTACATATGTCACACCGATAAGTGGCGCTGTAAACCGGAAAGAGCCAGAGCCACCAGTAACGCAGGACTACAAAGAGCACATGCGCAGAAAGTCCTTTCTCTTTCATAAACAAGCAAACACGTGTACTTTAGGGGCCGTCAACACAAGCGAATATATTTTGTCCCCCTGCTCCACCAATGTAGCAGCGACTCACTCCGGTAATGTGAAAATGCTGACCGTCCCTAACATAGACAGACGCCACAGAACAAAGATTTGCGCTGCGTGAGCAGAGTTTTTGCCTATAAATCGATAGTTAGCATTACTTGCTATCGTTTTATTAGATAGACATTAACAAGTAGAACTCTCGTTAACCTTGGTCGTGTTATTTAGGCAAAATGCTTGTTTGGATCTTACTACGGGAATGTTAAACATACTCGGACATTATGTTGGCTTTTCGGCGAGAATATACAACCGGGGACCATCACCAACGGGCAGCTATATATTTTTGTGTGTGATACTGCATGTGCCTGTTTGTAAAAGGTAAATTTTCATTTAATAAAAAAGACAAGAAATGGTTGCTCTTTCTCTTTATTTACAGCACACAACACACTCAAATTGGTATGGGCTCCTCATTGTCCACTATCTGCCTTTCCAGCGATGGGATCTTTCCAGTTTTAAAATACGTGTTTAGCTTTGAATTGGCAAACACCCGTGCGTCGTGCGTACTACCAGGCCACTTCACAGTAACGTCCATAAACTGGTACCTGTAGTCACACACCGCTTGTATGTTGAGGGGATGTGTCCCATCGATCGATCCCAAACATTGTGGCATGTCATGCACACGGAGGAAGCCCGAAACAAGCTCCTCTGCCTCCGGTTCCGTGAAAGGCGTAATTGTGCATGGTCCTCTGCTGTTGTCGCAATGCATTGCATATGAACAGAGTTTGATGCAGCATTGCCAATAAACTTCCAAAAGTCTGCAAAAGATACTGAAGTCCATTATCCGCCATGGCTGTTGTTATCTGGTTGTTACCTGCGGAAGGCGCCGGGTTCCACCCTCTGGTCACCGGTCACGTGATGATTACGGCAGCGCGACGTCATCATTTTCTCACCTGCCGCGCTTTTTTTCCGCCCACATTCCAACGCAACGGGGGGCGTTCTCCGACTTCTCCACTCTGGAAGCCGTTTTTGAAAAACTCCGTTCTCGCCCCCAAAAACGCCGGCGCCGTCTGGACGGCAGGCCCAAACGCACCCAAACTTCTCCGTTTCCTCCAAAAAACGTTGTCGTGGGGACAGGGCCTAAATCCTAGTAGGTTGGTGAATAAAGATGTGACAGCATATTTGAGTGTGATAATTCGACTGGTCCATAATACACACATGGGCATGTCTTGGTGTATATGCCTTCTCCATGAATAATGGTCCAATCAACAGGCCATGAATTATTATTGCATTTCATCCACTTGGAAGCTAAGATAAGATAAGATAAGATAAGATAAGATAGCTGTTAAGAAGAAGCTGTTAATTTACTAATTTATTATTAACCTGTGATAGATACTATACTACTGAACATCTTTAATATCAACAGTCAAGGGAAAAACATTGTCATAATGGATGTCAGTGTAAGTAGAAGTTATGAGGAAAATGTGTGGGAGAGTTACACACAAAAAAAAGTGTGTGAAGCTGCACTTAACACTGAGTTTATAAGTCTATTCTGGGCACAGCAGACGTGTCTAAGAAGACTGACACTTGAGCCTTATATTCACAGAGATCACACTGACTGCGTGCACATGGTAGGATTGGATCAGGATTGGGTTGGTTTTTTCACACTTGCTCGGCGGGTGGTCTGTCGTCCAATCCGAGTGCACATGCATGTCGCGCAATCAGATTCAGGTCAGCGACCTGGCACGCTCCGCAACGCTATGTGGCGCTGTAGTCCAGCTACTTACGGGTGATGGCTACTAAAAACACAACACAACACAGCTATCTGGCAGTATACTTCAATGGCTTTTCGAGGAGTTTGACAGAGCGGCAGTGGCGTACTTGTTGTGCATTCTGCAGTTAGGTTGTTTATATGAACGACAAAACAGCGTTTTTGGTTTCTTTAATACGACACGAACTGTGTTGTCGGCGTTTGAAATTACAAGCAATCGAGGACAACGAAAACTACGAGGATTGGGAGCTATACCGCAGATGTTTTAATCATGTTCTGCCTTGTTGTTTTTTGTTGCTTGCATCTTTTGTGCCACAAATAAAGGCATTAAATTTGTAGCTATGGGTTTATCGTTCATTTATGTAAGGTCTGGGGAAAATTACACAACCACACTTTCATTTTGTATGTCTTTGTAATGCTTAGCTTATATTCTGTTGTCTCTTCCACTCTCTGTTTTGTCCTGTCTGAGTGAAAAATTTCCACACTGATTTTAATATTTACGTTTTTAATATTTAAGTTATACAACAGTTTAAAAAAACACTCTTCTGATACTAAGTTACCGCATACTCTTATTCCTTTATCGGGCTTTGAGCAAACAACGCGTTTCGATTCTACGTTATGTCCATAGTCCCGAAATGGTGGAAGATGGGACTTGTTGGTGCCGTGAAGAACGCTGTCGTAATGCGGGCAAGTTGTACAGTCTTGACCGCTCTCCCGTTGTTCTTTCTTGCCGTGGCATACGCCGCCCTGGCGTTTTTCCACTTGATTTTGATTTGCTCCGGGGTCCGAGCAAACCCTGTCTCGGTCCTCGGTCGGTTTGGAGTTTCCCATGTGCACGCAGTCATTAAATAATTCCAGAAAAGACTAAATTTACCGCACACTCGCGCACGCACACACACACACACACACACACACACTTTATTGTGCTAAGAGCAAACAACGCGTTTCGATTTTACCTGGCGAAACGCGTTGTTCGCGCTAAGCCCAATAAAGGAATAAGTAAAGTCAAGCGAGTGTGCGGTAAACTCCTTTTCTGGAATTGCCCTGTGCGTTACGTTCATAGTCCAGATATGGTGGAAGATGGGGCTTGTTGGTGCCGTGAAGGACCGCTGTCCTGAGTCATCGTAATGCGCTCTCCCGGTGTTCTTCTTGGCTGTGGCGTGCGCTGCCCTGGGGTTTTTCCATTTGATTTTGATTTGCTCAGGCGTCCGAACAAAACCTGCCTGCTCCATCTTCAATGCTATCTTCTGATAAAGACTAGCATTTCTTGTGCGCCATCCGTCCATAAAGTTTTAAATGTTTATCTCTCGCACCTGGTGCAGCATGAACCCAGTTTCTTAGTCTGTCCAGTAGTGCGTGCTTGTTGATTTCTTCGCAGCCATGTTTTCTTCTGAAACAACAATTGGTACTTGGTACTGAGAGGCACCCCCTACCACTCTTACAACTTCTGGGTGAAATTCCTGAAATTCCTGGCGCCCATGCGCAGTATGCTAATCCAATACGAAATCGTTCACATGACAACGCCAAGTGGTTTGCTATCGGCCTAGGCCAGGGGTTCCTGGGGGATGGGGCAAACCAATCCCAATCCAAGCCAATCCCTGTGCACATGCAGCCGTTACGACCCCAATCACTTTGCAATCAGTTTGGAGTTTCCCATGTGCACGCAGTCACTTTCAGACTGTAGCTACAGTGAGTGCGTGCACATGGTAGGATTGGATCAGGATTGGATTGTTTTTTTCACACTTGCTCGGCGGGTGGTCTGTCGTCCAATCCGAGTGCACATACATGTCGCGCAATCAGATTCAGGTCAGCGACCTGGCCGGCTCCGCAACGCTATGTGGCGCTGTAGTCCAACTACTTCCGGGTGATGACTGCTCAATATAAACACAACACAACACAGCTATCTGGCAGTAAACTGCGATGGCTTTTCGAGGAGTTTGACGGAGCGGCATTGGCGTACTTGTTGTGCATTCTGCAGAGTTGTCCGTATGAACGACAAAACAGCGTTTTTGGTTTCTTTAATACGACACCTGCTCCAGCACAGTAGATGTAATAGAAGTATATTGTCAGCATTATTTGTACATTGAAGGCTTGATTGAAATAAGTGAGACTAAGTGATTTCTCAGGGACCACTTGCATCAGTGGGGCGTTTGATGAGGATTGTGGGGTTCCGGTTCTCTTACATCTGTGACTCTACATCAGTCGCATACTCTGGTGTTTGCACTGAGCACTTTTATCTGCTGTCTTCAGGGGACATAGGCACTCTTCGCACATCCTCCTCCAATTCTGCTGAGTGATTCCAGGGTGATGTCATTGTAAATATTCTACAAAAAAGCAACAGAAAAGAACTGGATTGAAAACTATACCATTGGATAACACTCACTGTCCTCATTCAAAACTTAACACTTGTTTGTTGTTGTCTCTAAATAGTTCAACACATAATCTGTTCCCAAAGGATGCACAATTATTTCAGCTTAATTTAATTTGTGTTAAAGGATGCAAGCAGCTAAACCTGCAATAGCACAACATTTACTATCAAATAGCATGGTAAATATAGAGCAGTTTTGTCATTAGGAACTGCTTATGTATTGCTCATGATGTCCCTGAGTCTTGAGGTGTAAACCATTTTGGAGATCTATGTATCCGTTGTTGTAAATCTATACCTGAAACAAATCAATATATTGTGTTAAGTGATCCCCTTGTGGCCACTTTTTTTGAATAACCCCTTTATTGATTAATGTATCCAACATTTGTAATATTTGTAACATTTGTAATGTTTTGGTTGTTTATTTAAATGTCACAAGCTTATTTGCAAGCCCATTCTTTTAATCCAACCTGGGACCATACTCAGCTGTATACAATTTCTTAATGGCACTTTGCAACTTCAAATATTATAGCCTCATTTTAAAAGAGATTAAGCAGATTCCATAGTGTGTGAAATGACTGATGTAAACTAAAATAGGTTGTGGGTGTTTCCACAGGAGTGACCTTGCTGTGACCACTTTGTTTATAAGTACACAATATAATGTTTTGCAGTAGCTCTGTTTCAATGAACAATTATCACATTCTACTTTGCAAACCAAATACTCCCCATTGATTGTGGTTAGCTGACACAATATCCTTGTCGATGGGGACAGCAGCAACAATGTCTCCTAACAAATGAGTAACTGGAAGAGCAAGCGCAAAAGGGCTACATATTATGCTTTGGAAATAGATAACCTGATCATATTTGAGAAAATCCCACAGCACTGAGTTAAATCTTTTTGCCTAATGGGCTCAGATCCTCCGAGGGCGGGATTAAACCTGCCTCTGTTTCTGTATTTGACGTTATAGAGGGAGAGACTTTAATAACTGTGATTAATGCACGTGACATATTTTTTAATAAACTACTGAGAAGAAATGAGACAGTTTAAGATGGTTTTCTCAACTTCAAAGAGTTTATTAAGGTTCAGTCTTTGCTTGGGGGTCTCTAGAATGTTGGGTTTATTCAGTAAAATATAGGCCACTCAGGGAAGCATGTTTTAAAACTAGGTTATTAGTGTATAAGGAACTTACCCTATTTATTAAAATCAGTCTGAGCATGAGGACTTTCAGGCAGTACATGCTTAGTTCATTTACTTATAAATGACATTTCCCAGTAGAATTTAAAGGGAACATGGTAAGATAGCAGTTTTTGAGTAGCAGTGATTGATAGAAGTTTGTTTTTGTCTTTGTATTGAATTAGAATGTATACATTTCCAATACCCCATTTTGATGTAATGGTCCAATATTACAAAAAAAATTAACTGTTGCGAGCTTTAAACCATGTTATAATGTTGTTACTGCATCAAAACATATCTGCAGCTATGCTTTGTTCCATTCACACATCTATGAGTAATCATTTATTATAAGTCTGTCACATCTCTAAAACTCAAAATGCTTCAGCTAATGACATCATGGAGCAGTAGTTTGCTAGTTAATGGCTTTTACCTTTTATTCAGTAGAGACAGGCAATCATCCAAATGATTCTAGAGAAGGTGTATGGAGTTTAAAAAAAACAAAACACACACACACACAATGGAGCACTCCCTGTATTTGTAATACATGACATCACATGGAAAAAAGGAACATACAAGGAAACAAGGAACAAGATAACATAGATCAGATAATATTATATATATTAATTATATTAATCTATATATATTATTTTGACCTATGGGTAATGACCGAAAGGACAAGATGGCCGAAATGAGTTTCCTCCGCAGAGTGGCTGGGCGCACCCTTAGAGATAGAGTGAGGAGCTCAGTCACACGGGAGGAGCTCAGAGTAGAGCCGCTTATTCTCCACGTTGAGAGGAGCCAGCTGAGGTGGATCGGGCATCTGTTTCGGATGCCTCCTAGACGCCTCCTTCGGGAGGTGTTCCGGGCATGTCCCACCAGAAGGAGGCCCCGGGGAAGACCCAGGACACGTTGGAGGGACTATGTCTCCTGGCTGGCCTGGGAATGCCTTGGGGTCCCCCCGGAGGAGCTGGAGGAAGTGTCTGGGGTGAAGGAGGTCTGGGCGTCCCTGCTTAGACTGTTGCCCCCGCAACCCGGCCCCGGATAAGCGGAAGAAAATGGATGGATGGATGGATATATATTATTTTTTTTATTTCTCCAGTGCTTTTAACGTATCCAGCGCTTTCTGATGAGTGAGAAGCTGCTCAAGATGGGTGTCAGCTCCTCTATTGTCTCCTGAATTACCGAATTTAACTCCAGTTACCTGTCAGGCAGGCCTCAGTACGTGCAACTGGGGAACAACCTGTCTGACACTGTGGTCAGTAATGTAGGAACCCCCCAGGGTACAGTCCTCCAGTACAGCTCCGGGTCCTGCCATCTGCAGAAGTTCTCTGATGACTCTGTGGTGGTAGGGTCTATCGGGGATGGACAGGAACTGGACTACAGGACACTGATTGCATATTTTGTGGAGTGGTCCCAGGCAAACCATCTGCTCATGAACATGGACAAGACCAAGGAACTGGTGATTGACTTCAGGAGAAAGAGGTCACCAGTGGAGCCCATTACCATCCAGGGCCATGATGTGGAAATAGTGGACCTCATGTGAACAACAGGCTGGACTGGAGGGGACAACTGTAATGCTGTGTACAAGAAGGGTATGAATAGACTCTACTTCCTGAGAAAGCTAAGGTCTTTCAATGCGTGCAGCAACTTTCTGGAGATCGTCTACCATTCTATGGTGGCCAGCGCCCTGTACTTCGCTGTGGTCTGCTGGGGGATCAACACCAGTAAAAGGGACATTGGGCGGATTGACAAACTGATCCGTAAAGGTGGTTACATGATCGGCTGTGAGCTGGAGACATTTGTTGCAATGAGGGACAGGAGGACACTGGACAAACTGCTCTCCATCATGGACACTCCTGCTTACCTATACTGTACCAAACCGTAGAGGGGCAGAGGATCTCATTCTCCAACAGACTCCTACAGCTCCACTCAAACGGTGAGAGATACAGGACTACATTCATACCATACTCCATACAACTGTACAACAACTCACCATTATGTAACGGATAACCTTATGTCCTGTCAATCATCATATCATTGTTGCACTGTCTTTCTTGTCTTTTGTATATAGCTATGATTTTATATTTTTATTACTTATTTTTCTATTTTATTTTGACTTGTACATATGCATTATATAATTATGCCTTATTTGACACCTGTCTCTTGCTATCTTTTTGCCACTTATTTAGGATTTATTATTACCATTTATTTTTTTACTCTTTGTTATTATATTATATTGTGATAAGTGAGCTACTGTGTTCAAATAATTTCCCTTGTGGATCAATAATGCCTAAATCTAAGTCTAAAAGTACATTATATGTCAAAGGAGATACCTAATTTAACAAAGGAAGACATTATTCTGATGACAACCTTGCCCTATCTGTCACTGGGCCCTGGGCCAAACTCTATTTGGTTGACTTCTGTCTTTTCAGATACATTTGAACATCCTGATGGTCCTAAAGTCTCAATACTGACTGGATTATTATGTTATGAAGTGATCTGCGTGCCTGCTTTGATTGGCATGTATGGCAATACAATCTTCTATTTCACTTTAGGGTTCATTTTATTATTAGTTTTCCCTTGCAAGTGCTGGTGGTTGGATCTTGGCCCATCATCATTGAACAACTCATTTTCAAGCAAAGACCCACATTTATCTTTTATACTAGTTCTATATGTCACAAAGTTTAATCATTTACACTGTGCTATGCCCTATATGACATAAGGATTACTGCTGAGCGCATATTCCCCAGTGTCTTCACATATCCATACTTAAACAGCATGTGACTCAAACCTAAAACTAGATTATATAACCCCAATGAAGTTTGCTAGTAGAATGGGATCTCAGTGGTGGTTTAATGTGAACTGGATTCATTTTTTCATGTGCGGGTGGTTGTGAATCTGGCACCACACAGAGTTTCATCAGAAGCTGCTGCATTAGTGTTGAAGGCCAGTTTAACCACATCTATGAGCTTGCCTGTCCTAACGTTACCTTTGCCAATCAATTATAAATTGTATGAGACACAGTCAGCTTGGTCTTTATTCAGTCAATTAGTTCAAGTGAAATACCTCAGCAGGCATCAGGAACAAAAGCTTCATTAAGCTGAAAATGGATGGTGGAGGCTGTGTCATTAGTCAGTCTGTTAGACAGTCTCAAGAATCTCTCACACAAAGCTTTGGGAAAGCGAGTTTTCAAGGTTAGAGCATTCCTTAAGATTCATGCTTGGTAAAACTCAAGGAGCATTTCCATCTGGAGTTTTCCTTTTTTAGTGGGTTTTCTATTTGGTATTTCATTTTCCACACAAACCTAAAACATGCACAACCTTGATTCAATAATAATTCAGAAACAATATTACAAGGGTAAGGGCTGTTGATTCACCACAACATTATTACAGAAAAAATTACAGATTGTGCATGGATGTCTCAGAATAGGTAAAAGATCAAGGGAAGGGTGTTTGCTCCAGTCAAACTACTGCAGATTAAATGATTTATTTTAGTTCTGTGTTTAGTTCAGTTTCTTTGAGAATAAGGGTGCAAGATGAAGCCGAAGCAAGTTTTTAATATTCCCTCCCTTCTAGTATATTACAATGTATACCTTGGTTGATCCTTTCAGAGAGGGAATATGATAATCATTATCATAGCATCACATAATAAGTGCCACACACATCAGCAAACTAAATTTTATCCAGTTATATGGTGGGTAATAGAGTGATTATTAACAGTGGACATATTTCAGATACATTTATGTCCAGACTGACCCATCGCTTACAAACCAAATAGACTGACAGTGCCAGTATTGTGTTATTTTAAGCGTCTTGTTCTGAGTTTTTGTTAAGATACCTGTTTTTCGTGGAAGAATTTCTCTCTGGTTTCATTTCAAGGCGATGTCAGTCAAAGAGCGAGCAAACAGCAATGATGAAACTGCTCTGTTTTTCCTCCACATTACCCTCAAATACTCTCAAAAAGGTTATGTCTACAAGTCCTGCACCCACTGCATATGTACACTTTGAAGTAATATGACTAGTGTAGCAACAGTTGTAGATAACTAGCAAACACAACTTTATTACACTGAATGATTATGTAATCCAAGCTTAGCAGTAAGCCTCAGGGACTTAGTTAAAGGTCATCATTAAGGATAAGCATTTTTCTCAAGACTGGATTATTTTTCAGGAAAGTATACTTCATACAAGCTTTGTATTTGTATTTGTGGTAGAAGTGTGTGTGCTTTCAAAGAGAAGAAGCCCTCTCTTGCATTTTGGGGTCTTATCTTGGGATACATTTTTACCTTGAAAGAAAGGTTTTACTTAGAACATTTTTGGCAGCATTTAGCATGTATTATATTTTTGAAAATGCTGCATTTTAAAAATTATAATTTTTCAGATTATATTATGTCTACTTGAGTAAAAAAACAAAAGGACATTTAAACTTCTCACTTCTGACCATGCCTATTACAAGTTTTACTGATTACAAGTAAAGCAGTTGCTGATTGCATTTGCACATCAGTGACCTACATCTTGTTTACATTAATTTTACATTTATTATTGTGTTTGTTTGCAGATGTCATCCATACAGTGGGGCCAATTGTACAAGGGCAAGTGGGAGAAGCTGAGAAGAGAGCTCTCAGGTCCTGCTACAAGAACAGCCTGCAGACAGCCACAGACAGCGGGGCGCGATCAGTGGTGAGGGCACAGTGCACATGGGGGGCCTGCAGCACTTGCGGGCTTGGGGAGATGGGAGTTTTAAAGTCAGGCAACATGTAATCACTGTTTTCAAAGTACATCATGTTAAATGAGGATAGACTTTTAATAATGTATTAATAACTTTTGATTAACTTGACCTGGTGGCATTACAAACTTGTCTCCTTGGAGATAAATATGTTTAATGCCATACCATGGAACATTCCAGGCAAAGCATGAACATCTCCATGGAGAGAAGCATGGTGTCTGGTGACTCTCCACCAGAAAAATTGAAACTTAAGCAGAGTGGGAAAAAACATTTTAATATTATCCCATAATAGCCTTGCCATGTGAATGTTATTACTGTTAGAACTAGAAACCCAAATTAAAGCAGTACATTCACTATGAGGTAGCTAAATTATGTGTCATAGACATTCATTGACATAGATTATCATAGATGTGATAATAGAATCTCTCAGAGCTGGTCAGTGCCCCAGAGAGGCACAACTCTAGTAACAATACAGTGAGCGATGTGTTCAGTGCTGTGTGTGTGTGCGTGTGCGTGTGCGTGTGCGTGTGAGCAAAAGATAAAAACAGGCAGTTATATGATCACCTTGCCGCTGTAAACCACATTTCTTTGTTGTTTTTTTGCTTCACAGGCTTTCCCTTGCATCTCAACAGGAATCTATGGTCAGTGCCTGTTTACACCCATTTAAACTACACAAGAACAAGCACACTTATCCACTCACTTGTATGAGAGAAAGATGTAGTTTTTATCTTTCCTCGAGTGTTTATTGCTGCTGCAGGGTTTTTGGCTTTAAGTGGCACTGTCTTCCATTTGGTCTGGATTGCTCTGTTTTCATTATGGGCTTGTTGTTTCATTCTCTCTGTGACTGTATTAAACTGGTGTGGAGCCAGTATGTGACACTTATCTACTGCAACCCAGAGATGCTCCACAGATTAAGGCCCGGGATTAAAAGCGTCAGATTAAGATAGATTAGGCCAACGATTGTGTCATATTGAAAGTAATCCCTCTTCACACTGGGAGGAGAAGGACATAACGATGGCAGTTTGAACTCTCCCTGGGGTGCACTCTGGGGATTGGGCCAGTATTTGAGACATTTCCAAATGGAAAGGCCAATGGTGTAATTGATTCAAGTGTCTCCTACACAGTATGTATCTAGGATTCTCTGTATTAAACAGTTAAAGCAATTGTTACATTCTTTTGAAACTGGTTTAAGAATATGTTTTGTTAATATTATGAATTAAAGGTAAAACTAAAACACTGTTTTACCTACCCCTTAAGAAAATATTAAATAGATGTACTGTATATTCATAATTGTGCTGCAGTGCCCAGTAGTCCTCTGGCTACCACACTTCCACTAGACTACACATCTAAGTGTCACATTTGTACATCATATCACAGATTTTTATAGCTGCATTATCAAATCAAAAGAGATCATTCTAAGATGTGAGAGCTTTCAACACAATTGCCATCATAACTGTTTTAGCTTTGCCAGTTAAGTTGAATTGCTAACAGCAGTGTTAATGAGGGCTCTGAAGCATTTTTCTATAAACAAATTTGGTTTCAAGTCTAGTAAAGAAAAGGCAATTTTCACTTGTTTTCCACCATGCAATAAAACACTTATAAACCATAATGGGCCCAGTTTGGATTGGTACATCACATTTCAGAAATGAAAACAGCGCCTGTGTGTATTTTTGTTGCTAGCACAAAACATTTAGGTTAATTTTCACCCTTCTGAACTCTGTGCCTTTGGACAGCCCTCACATTCTGCTCGCTGTAATTGCAACAATGAAGCAGCACTATGGCGCGACATTTCCTTGCAAATGCAATTTTTCCAGTTATTATTATTATTTTTGTCTGAACTATTGGTTGAAAATTGTATGATTAGGGCTGGGTTTCATTCCAAGACTATTCTTTGTTTAGAGTTTGCATGTTCATCCTGTGTCGGGGTAGGAAAGTCCTAGTGGTCCGTGTGATTTTTATCTATGAAAAGTGCTATATAAATAATGTTTACCTACCTACCTACTTACTTAATAATAATAATAATAATAATAATAATAATAATAATAATAATCTTTATTTATAAAGCACTTTTTAAAAACAAGGTTTACAAGGTGCTGTACAAGCAGCAAAGAACAATAAAATAGCATACAGAAAGCATACAATGATGCAAACAATTCAATGAATTGTATTAAATAAATTAATAAAATGTAATAAAAATAAATGAGGAATAAAATTAAGCTAAAACCAGCTAAAGGAAGAAGAAGTGATTTAAAAGATGATACTGATGGTGCTAGTCTTATTTCCTCAGGCAGGTCATTCCAAAGCCAAGGCCTTTGGACTTGGGAACAGCTAACAGACCTGCCTGAGTATCTAAGGCTGCAGGACGGCTCATACAGGATTAAAAGTTTTGAAATTTGTTGATATCTGTTATGAATGGATTTGGTGTTGAGGCCAGAGAGGAGGGAGATGCAATAGTCCAGACAGGAGAAGATGAGCGCGTGGATGACTTTATAATATGTGATAATCCTCCAGCTAGGTACTCCTGACCATGAACCCAAAGATCAAAATCTGGCAAAAGGTCCCTGGGTGCTGCACTTGATTGCTCTTGCCCTCCTTGAATGATGGGTCATATGCATAACACATTTCTCCTCTGTGTATGAAACAATGGAATATGTAACCTGCATTAAAACAAGTGTCTGAAATAGCCTCAAGAGACAGTTGCCTTATTGTATTAATGGATTTATAGTGTTGTTCATGTAGATTTCCTACACCTCTACAAAGGAATAAGGTGAGACTGTTGTTGTAGAAGGCAGAGATGAAGCATAAAGGATGTGAGGACAAGAGTGTGCATTTTGTCTGCTTGTGTTTGATTTGTTGTGTGCTGTCAGTGCAGGATATCCGCCGGAGCAGGCCGTGCACGAGGCATTAGCCACTGTGAGGGATTTTCTGGATGAGCACCATGAAAAGGTGTGTATTTCTGTGCACTTTTCTCCCATCCATCTCCTCCAGGTATTCTTCCTCTCACACAGCTGTTGTTGTTTCTGGGGAGAGAGAAGGGGCTGCATGGAGACACACATGCACAAACATACATTGAAGTGCACACAGACTCCTTGTTCAAGTTGTGGCTCTCTTGCTCATGGCCAAGTCTGTGTTTTAATTGGCTCCTTGCGGGACTAAGCCCAACTCACACAAACACATGCTTGTCCCTCTAGAGAAAGCAAGCGAAGAAAAGACAAAATGATGGAATAGATGACTGGAAGAGAAGCAGCGCTGAAGAACAAAGAGGAAACTTTCCAATGAAACCGCTACATCCTTAAAACTCTCCTCCTCGACTTCCAAGACCTCCTTCCAGTCCTCAGTCCTCCCTCTCTCCTTCTGTCTTTAGGCAGCACACTGTACCACCTCCCACAGAGCCTGTTGATAATATTATTGTTAGCCTTGGTCTCATGAGCCTATGCAGCAATACTAGGCGGATGATGCCATCAGCCATGCAGTGTTCAGCAAACAAATACTCACACAAAACGCATCCCACTGTAGAGGACGTGCCCTCAAAAGTGCTGGAAATGAGTATGCCACTTTTGTTTATACACAAAATGCTCCAGTGTGTTTTAAAGAGAGAGATGTTTTATTGTAAACTCCAGAGATGGACAGACCGGAGAATGTTTGCTGTGAGAGTGTACACCAGAGAAGAGTCTTTATTGTCAAATCTCTGATTGTTTGTAGTTCGTATTGTTGGATCACTGAATCCCTGAACTCCCCAGTGCTGAAACTGAAATTAAAATTTGCACATGCTGTGAGCCACACAATAAACTCAAACAGCACAGAGCTGTAGAGCCAACAGTCTTCATTATCTTCAATAATAAAATATGAATGATTTATTCAGGAAACCAAACAAAACAAAATGACCAGGCTCCTCACAAATATCTAGTCAATACACCAGGCACTGTGAATCATTATATTTTACAATGTCATTTTCAGTCGTAGTCACATAAGAAAAATATCTCTGCATTGCCTAAACTGAACCCCATATTACATAATTAAAAATATGCCAAGATACAGGTTAATGCATGAAACAACTGTCCAGAAATAAATTTGTTTTTAACCATCTCATAATAATTTCATGTCATAATAATTTTGGAGGACCTCTCCATGGTCAAAATCAACCTCTACTGCTCTGGAGAAGGATACCATTTTGCAACCACTAGCTTTAATTTGTAGCTGGCTGCAAAATGGCGCAAGTGTAGACTAATCCAACATGGTTTTACATGTCCAAACCCGGCTCATGGGATGTAGTTACGCACAGCACATTCCTATGCCTTCTCTTTTCGCTTGTCTCTATTTCCTGATGAAGCTCAGTAATTGTCCAGAAGCCAAGGCGGAGATGAGGGCAAGCTGGCAGTTGTGCATGTCTGCCTCCCACACCACACACAAAGCGATAGCAACTGCCGGGCAATAAATTACACTGACTCACAGCAAACAGAAAAATCTAACCCATTGTAGAGACATTAGGGTGATAAAATAAGAGGATACAGTGGAGTTTTACACAGTGTAACAGTTGCACACTTTTATCATCAGGCTGCAATGGGAGGACCAGTATTTATAATGTAAATATACTGTGGACAGAAGCGCTAGAGCATAAAAAGTGTTTATTGTTGCACAATAACTGCACTCACTTGGTCAGTGTCTTAATATTATTTGAAATCTATTATCTTTACGACTTTGGTTTGGTGTGGGGAGGGAGCTCAAAATCGAGCAGTGAGCCATATAGTGTCATATAGTGTACTCTGACTACATACTATAACAAGAACAAACTGTCCTAAAACTAGTTCATATGAAATCCTTTTACAGCTGTCCTCTTCCATGTAAAAAGATACTGTTACTTCTAAAGCACTTTGTCCCCACCGCTACAAAGGGATCTATGTCATGATCATAATGGGACACTAATAGCTAACTAATGGAGTGATGTATTAGGCGCATTCTCCTCTCCGTGGTGTACAATGAGCCTGTGTATCACATTGTTCCCTCACTGCCGCTGCTTATTGCATCTGCTGCTAATAAAAAGTCATTTGTGTGTGTTTCAGATGGACAGAGTCATATTCTGTGTCTTCCTACCGACAGATAAGGACTTGTACCTGCACAACCTCCCGCTGTACTTCCCCGCTGGTGAGTGCTCTCTCTATTCATACTTTCAGCTCTACTGAATTTAGTTGCAGAGTTGTGCGCTAAACAGCATGTCAACATCTCTGCTATTTACACGTAGTCCTCATTCACAAATATGAAGTCATTAGAAAAATCTAGTGCCAAAACCTCACCTGGTTGTTTAATTATATTTAATAAACAGGCTGTGCACACATCAATTACCTTTTTCACTTTAATCGCATTTAATTAAACCATTTGTATGGCCCAAAGAGAGCTCATTATTTTTCTTTTTTTTGAGAAATTAAGCTTAAAAGGATATATGATATAAAGACTTTAGGAGTAACTAGATATGTCAAAAACTGTGTTGTTCAGGCATTGACCACCTGCCACTTGAATGAATTACACATCAACTTTGTGCATGTTTAATAACTATTGAAACGGTCAGCCTCCACTGTTCACCACTGTTCACTTTGTAGTACAGACTTTGAGAGCAAAATTACAGGGTAACGGTAATACATTTAGTATGTTCCAATCATGTGCATCAGTAAAATAATGAGTTAACAATGAAAATGCTTTATTATAGCTTTATTGTATTTCATACGTTTAGGAAGATTGTTAAAGGTCCCATGGCATGAAATGTTCACTTTCTGAGGTTTTTGAACGTTAATGTGAGCTCCCCTACCCTGTTTAGGCCCCATGGTTAAAAGTTGCGAAATGTCTAAACTGAGCATTTGCGATCCTTTTCTGCATTACAAAAAATCGGAGCTCAAACGGGCGATTTTGAACAAGGCACCTTATTGACGTCAGATCGAAAAAAGAAATGCAAATGCAGTTTCACCCCCGTCTGTCTCTACTCGGCGTCTCTGTAAATCACGCCCAGAGAGTTTGGACTGTGAATGCGCTAGGCAATGCGAAATGCGTTTTTTTATTTGCCTGGAGGCACGTCCGAGTGTTTCTAGGCTCGGAAGTCCTTTATCTGAGCCTCTGGACCTTTGAACAACAGTGGTTTAATTTTATTTTCTGTGGAAATGTGTTTATTTTTCAATGGAACGCTTCAAATCTCTCCCCCCGTGCAAAAACACAGAAATGGATCAGCTGAGAGCTCAGAGCGGAGAGTTTGGCCACGCCCCCACCCTCTACTATAGGCCAGCTCTTTTCTCCTCATTTGCATTCAAGCGACAACGCCCATAATGGCCTGTTCAGAGAGAGAAAAAATACTCTTTCTCATCTTATCTCTGTTTCTCATGCACTGAGTGTTGATTTTGAAGAAGGATTCATTTACAGTATTAGGGAACCATTAAGGAGCCATATAAAAGCATCAAGAAGTACCATGTCATGGGATCTTTAATGTGATTTTTAAAAATGTACCTGACCTCAGTATCACACACGTTTGAAAAAACACGGAGGGAAGTTGGGTAAGAGATGAAGCGTGCATCCAGTTGTGCCCATTTTGGTTCTAAAATACACCTAACATAATTTAGAACTGCTGAGAGAATTGTTCCAAAAGATTCTGTGTGAAAAATTTAGATTTTTATTATTGTAATTGTAGCAAGCCATATGTTTCTTTTTCATGCTCCTTCAGAATGAAGTACAGAGAGGTGGTAATTACATCAGAGGTAACAGCATGGGGTGCAGTGGATTCTTGGAAGAATATATATAATTATAAGTGTGCAGTATATAAAATATACTCTAATTGAAATGTCAGTTTAAGATGAATATCTTCTTTAACAGGATTCAAACTACTCTATAATGGGCTTGTCCCATCAATGCAGATTGACCTGGCTGGCTGATTAAAGTTTAGTAAATACGTAAATTTTGATGTGGCCCACAGCTTTGACATGATGACTTTGGCCATTCGTTTTGATTACAGTTGTGATTGATAGTGTTATAATGCCAAGCAGTCTGGGCCTCTATGCATGATCAGTCATTCACTCAATTATTCAAATTAGCTTTGGTATTACAGCGGCTGCTTTAACCTCTAATGCCTTGTTTCACTACAACAATAAATCAAACTCACCTCTCTTTTAAAGGTTTTTAAATGCATAGCAGTGGACCATCTCATGCTGCTCCCATAATAGTTCTCTCTACTTTCTACTACTACTGGGGGCCTCCAAAACAATAAGAAAGTTACCAAGTAAATAATATGAGAACTGAACCTCACAACAAACAGCAAAATGTTGGGTGTACAACTGTTGCCCTGATTTATGGCTGTTGAAAAATGCACTTTGAGACTTTCATTCTTGAAATCTTCAACCACTTTATATTTGTCCTTAAGGATTTGAAAAAGAACTCAATGTGTACAATGAACAAATAGAAATAAAAGTTTCAATGCTGCCATGCATGTAATTAAATAAAATTCAATAACATGCCATACAAGTGGGCCTAAATATTCAACTAATATGTCAGCCATTTTAATGTAGAGTTTTAATTGTTTTATTTGTGTGCATTTAAAGATTTTTAACGGTTCTGCTGGGCCACCTAAGCTGATAAAAATGGTATAGTCTGTTTGGCTTCTTGGTTGATGTTTTAAAGTGGGTCACTGGCACATTAGTTAGCATGTTAGCATAAACAATCTAAAAGAGTAACTGTGCTGAAGCCAGGTCCTCTTATCTCTTTAAGTCTTAATAAGCTTAATTATATACACTTAAGTTTCTTTTGCTGAGGCAAGAACAACCAAACCTCTAATTATATAATACTGATATAATTAAATTGAGTGGAAACCATTATGTTTTTGCATGAATGAGACCACTTAATTGCATGCTTTTAAAGTGCCTTTGAAATCCAAAAACTAAAACTAATCTTGAGCTTGAACCCACTGGCCACTATATTCAAAGCAAAGAAAGGATGATTTAGATGTTTTAAACTATGTCAAATTCTGCCTCTTATTTTATTTTCTTAGAACTAGGGCAGGGCTAAAATAACAACTTTTTCTGATGTTTGTGGGGCAGATTAGGTTGCACTAGCTAGTTGGCATTGCCTTACTGTTAGCTAAATCAGATTTATGCCAGTATGGAGCAGAGTGCTACAGGGGCAAACCTCCAATTCTACCCCAATAAACCAGCTAAACCCTCCAATGTGCAGCTGCATGTTCTGGTCCATTCTTGGGCTTGGTGTGACAAATCCTGGATGATTCCAGTACAACCAAAAGCTAAAGTGCACCCAGTACATGTCCAGGTTCAAATGTTTCTTGTTGGATATTTTAAAAATGTTTCTCTTTGTGCTCCCACAGATGCTGTTGTCAGGAGTAAACTGTGAGCGGAGTGGATTTGTCAGGTTTGGTTGCTGTGGATACACAGCTCCAGCTCTCCCTCCTGTCTGCCTTCATGGTAGATGCAGATCAGAGCCCCTCTGAAGCAGGAAAACATGTCCATAAAAGAGGCTTTATATGGTCATTCTGCAGATGTTTATACATTTTTTTAATTTATTTATTTATTTTTGTTAATGACTGAAGATAAAAGAGCTGTATTTGATCAGCAAGACACCACAAAAATTGCTAATTTTAAAGAAAAAAATTATAATCAGTTATGCAAAAATTATAATCAGTTATGCAATGTCATCTGAGTGATGAGAATGTGACATTTTGATGTTATAATAACCACATATCACCCATGGTGTATCAGAATGTCTGGGAGTCTGTATCTATGATCATAATGAAGTTACAAATAACTACAATAATTGTCTAAAATTTTTGCCCCTCTAAACTTAACTGACAAATTCAAAATATATTTTAATTTTCACTCCACAATGCTTATTTTTTACAGTTTGGCTTCTGTACAGCAAATGCTTCACCAAATGATTTTGCTTGCAGAGATGGCGTTTGTGTATTCTAAAACCTTTGACTGATCTAAGTAAACATTAGTGTAGTGTCTCCTGTTTGTCTTCAGTCAGCCATTGTTTTATCTTTCACCTGGCTCCTACAGGTGTTTATATTGTTTATACATGTCCCATGCCTGTCCTGCCCACCTGGCACAGGGACATGTTCTGCCCAGACAACATGTAGCTGCTTCAGCTGCCACCTTTCCCTCCATAGACGCTCTATTGTTCTGCTCTCTCCAGTCTGCGCCAAGCCCATCTCCTTCTGCACCTGATTCTTTTTACAAACTCATTGCAATATGCCAGAATCAGACTGCTGGTGGAGACTAATCGGTTTGAAAAGCCCTTAACTTGTAATCGTGTGTCATTACTGTTTAGCTTTTGTGTTAAGCTTGAGGCGATCAGTGAATAATGTGTCTTGTGTGAGAGATGTGAATATTGAGATTCCTGTGTGAATGCAAGAAGCGATGACAAAAGCTTATTAAAACTAATCACACTCGGGCGTGTGGTGTGTATGAATTGATTATTGTGGCTGCGAAACGAGACGTGAGCATGCTGCCCTGGGGGACCACTCCACATGAATATTTGCCTCTTGCCTCTCTATTTATGTAAAGGAGAAGCAATAAGAGACACATTGTAACCAGAGGTAGCACAACTCTCAGTATTTTATTTGAAATATGATTGCACCTGTTCAAAATACCCCCCTCTTTATTTGCCTGTGCATCTTCCTGTCAGGGCTCACTCACCATATGGCTCACACCAGCACATCTGTATGGGACTTTAATTGCTTGTAGACGTCACGTGGCGGGAAGCAGAGCACACATGTGGCTATGCACAAATCCAAATGATTGTGTTTAGCAAGGCACCGTCCCGCCCAGTGACTTTCATCTGCCAACAACGATCTTTATTGATTCTGGACAGTCTGCTGTGTTAGAAGGAGGAGGAGCTGGATGACGGGTAAAACAAAGAATATTGAAAGAAAAGACCCTTTTTTCTATAAAAGTATCTTCTGCCACAAAAGCTCTTTCCTCTCCTGAGCTCTTTGATTCCCTGTGTGTCTGGGCCTCACTTCCTCACTCTCAGGGATGTGAAAAAAGTAAACAGATGGTAGACTGAGATAGAGGAAAGATGTTCAAACCGAGAGAGTGAAAAGGAGAAGATAGTGAAAGGATAAATCTAGCCATAAGGGGTAACAAGCCAGTCCCAAACCTGGATAATATGAAGACTTTTTAGAGCAAAGCCCTTAAAACTGATGATTGATTTGTTTAATTAACTGACTGCACATATTGATGAGTAGCTCTGTTATTTTCTATACTAATTACTAGACATAAGAGGTCTATTTGATGAGCAAGTGTTCGATTTTCATAAGGTTGTTGGTGAGTAATTACAAAGTAGACTTTTAGCTCCAGTTGATACAGTTTCTGTCACATCAAAATCCAGATCCATTTGAGCCAGTGCCAAACCTGGATAGAATATTTTTTGCCTGTTTACAGTGAGTTACAAAGGATAATTAATGTGTTTGAATCTGTAGTAGTAGTAGTAGTAGTAGTAGGTTAACAATGACTGTCCAGTTCAAAACCCAAACATGCAAGGCCACGCACCGTAAGCAGATGATTTGAGAGGCAACCTCAAAGACATGGGAGAGGACAAAAGGATGGAGAGGGTTGCAAAGGCTGATAAGTTAATTTAAAGGCACAACGCTTTTTGAAAAATAGGCAGCAGACTGTGAAGACTCTCTCCGACCAGTCACTTTTCAGAGTAATGAGAGGAGAGACAAGGAACGAAAAGACAAGACTCATTATCCTACCAGCAATTTTCATCACTGTCCCGTCAGCAATCTACCCCCCTCCCCAAAGCAACTACGCCACCAGCCCCACTGGTTTAGATCCCTCTTTGTTTAAGACATGACAGTGGAAGTCCAATTATGCAACCTGTTTAATGTAAAGCTGATCCCTTGCCATCATCTTGAACCGATAGTAATATCTACAATTGAAGTTGAATGTATATTTAAAGGAGGACAAAGCCATGTGCTTGGGTCCCGTCTGGACTGTAGTGTGTGTTTGATCATGATTTTAGCCCAATTACTGCTGTAGTCTGTTCCATTCACTGCCATCTAATAGGTTACTGCCTTGTCAGCATTCTCCTTGGCACTTCAACATTTGCACTTCAACTGGTGCTTTTACAGTTGTGCTCAGTGTTTATTACGTTACCAACTCTGCAGGTTCAAAATGCTCAATGTGAAGCCAAGGCAGTTAACCATGCTGTGATAGGCTCATTTATTTTTAGATGGTTTTGTCAGGTGAAAAGGCAAGAAAATGTAGATTATTGAATCAGAAGAAATGATATGCCTCTGAGCACACAGCGGCAACCTTTTTAAAAAATACCCTGTAAGGATTGTCATTCAATCAAGGAAATACTAGAGAATTACATTGTTTCGAAAAGACATTACACATCTTCATACACTAAAACTCAAGGCAAAAAGTTTGTGGTCAGTTATAGGTAAAATAATGTATCTACTTATCATTTAATTAAACAACTGCAAGTGACCAGTCTGCAAAATGTTGAACATCTACTCATTGTTTTTCTAAACACCAACATTTCGGCACAAACAGCAGTTTGTGACTTTTGCAACATTGATTTCAACAATGTTTAAACACCAAGAAAGATGCTGTGAGGAGTTGTGTATTCTATTTTTCTCAATCCAAACATGTAACTGTTTAATTTGAGAAATGTGTTTTTGTCTATAAGTCGTGCACCTTAGAGAACAAAAGTCCAGTGTGAACACCTGTTGCAGTGATTTTTGTCTGCAACAGACAAACGTTAATTTGCCTTTAAATCTCAAGGCCCAGAGGGCCTTGAGATTTAAAGGCAAATTAACGTTTTTTTTTACAATCTGAGCCCTCTTTCGGCAATAAAACAAGTAGTTTTACTCACCCATAGCATTTTTCTGTCAATTGGAGCAGTATCGCAGTACTTATGTTGAGCCGTTCTGTTCTAGTAATGATCCTGTATCCGTTAACATGGGGCTCGTATCATATGCTCGGGGCATTACTTTGCGGTGTCCAAATAACACAAACTTTAGCACTTTTCAAATCATAGAAGCCCAATGTCTTAATGTAAGATTTCGTTTGAAGCAAAAGTGGCCTGTAATCCGAGATTTAGCCATAGTTTCGAGTAGATGAGGACGCCAGTGCGCATGCGCGGACTGTGCTCTGAGCTCCCGGGACCCAAACATGAAACGCAAAGCTGAAAACTATGGATAAATCTCGGATTACAGGCCACTTTTGCTTCAAACGAAATCTTACATTAAGACATTGGGCTTCTATGATTTGAAAAGTGCTAAAGTTTGTGTTATTTGGACACCGCAAAGTAATGCCCCGAGCATATGATACAGCACCATGTTAACGGATACGGGATCATTAGTAGAACAGAACGGCTCAACATAAGTTCTGCGATACTGCTCCAATTGACAGAAAAATGCTATGGGTGAGTAAAACTACTTGTTTTATTGCCGAAAGAAGGCTCAGATTGTAAAAAAAAAACGTTAATTTGCCTTTAAGGTCAGTTATGAGCTTGGTGCTTATCCTTGATGGAGGCTTTTGCAATATTTCAAACTGATTTGGCATTGGCAACTCAAATGAATGCATTTCAAACACAATATTATGTGTATCTGTGTCATAATGTCAATTTTGAAAAGCATATTTGACTGTAGATTTACTTCTTCATCACATCACATCTCATGTGAGTTTAGAGGTGAAAATCAAGGTGCTGACATGTGTGCTGAGAGGCTGGGTTCAGTTTTATCGTTTCAACTACTTCAGTATTCACACATCCACTTATAATTTGCTTAAAAACTAGTCTAAAGTCTAGCAACAAGGAAAAACACCAGAACTTTATGATTTTCAACTTACTTTTCAGCATTTTGGATGGTAGCATAGAGACTAAAAATTAAAATATATTAAATTATTATTATATTAAATTAAATTATATTTTTATATTTTTATCATAAAAGCAAAAGCAAAGGAAAGCAAAAAAGGAAGCAAAAGGGAGATCTCATGTAATTAAGATATTATCTTAAATTGACAAGATAGTCCCTGACATGAAATGCTTCCCCATTTTTCAGTAATCACAAAAACATTTTTTGTAAGAATACAAGATGAAGCTTTTTCAAATAAGTTGTACAATCAATTAGAAATATACCTGACATGGAAGAGTGAATAAAAAAAATATGATAACCTTTTAGTTTAGAGGACATAGTGTAGATTATCACAAATGTATGTGAAGATTCAAGCATACATTATGCATCGCTCCATGCATTCATATCTCATGAATTATCAGGGATTAATGGGAGTTCAAGGTTGGTCTTTCATACATGATTTAACTAAGTGAAATCATCATAAAATAGAACTGAACCATATCAAACTCAGTACAGAAAACATTCACCAAAAGATCTCTATTTAGACATGAATAACAATGTAGCTCCCCCAAATTACAGTTTGCTCCAGAACCTTTGAAGAGTAAAATTCAGAGGACAAATCTCTGTAAAGGGATAATGAAATGTAATTTATCTACTAACCACTATAATTTGTGATGGTTTATTTGCGTATGACAATGGAGTCATGATCAAATGCCAACCTTAAAGAGGATATAATTAGTCTTAATCTATAAAATAGGATTTAACAGGTAAACTACAATATTGAACTAAAACTGCTTCATAATGGGAACAGGTCCCTTGACTTCCTGTTCAAACCTTTTTTTTTTAAATCTCTAAAAACTTCCTGAGTACTTTCTGTGCCCTCAAATGCAGAACAATAGGCTCATATAAGTCTTTATACATTATGTGTCTCCTTTTTGTGTTTTAAATGGTCAGTGGTGTCATAGTTGTTGTTCATACATCGACAACGTAGAGTCACACACTTCATTTTGTGAATATCAAACAAATGTAATGATTCTAAATAATAAATCTAAAGTAGTTTAACTAAGGCTGACCACTTGGAAATGATTCAGTACCACGGCAGAAAGGCTTGTTAAGTTAAATAGAAGTTTTAAAGCTACCATCTGTACTTTTTTTTTTTTTTTTCGTACCAGTAGATGGCAGATGTGAAACCTGTCACTCCCCTTACCTGGCCTTTGTTCAGGCACACTATCAGACAGCAGTAACATAGGTAGCATTTAAGATAAGATAAGACTTGATCTCACACAGGAGAAATTCACTTGCCACATTAGCTCCAGGCAGTTAAGTGCAAAAGAAAGTCAGAACAAAAAAGTGCCTACAAACAAGATAAGTAATAATAATAATAATAGGTAAATAAGAAAATAGTAGAAAATTACACTCCACTATATAGAATTATACAGTCTGATGGCGGTGGGGATGAAGGATCTGCAGTAGCGCTCCTTCTTGCACTGGGGGTGCCTCAGTCGGCTGCTAAAGGAGCTGCTCAGCTCCTCTACAGTCCGGTGCAGAGGGTGAGAGGTGTCCAGGATGGATGTAAATTTGGCGTCGGTGTTGTTGGACCAGTCCAGTTTATTGTTGAGGTGAACACACCATTTAGTAGTGTTTTGTGAGAAAACAGGGCTGGGCCATGGTAGTTTTAGGAAACGATTCACCACAAAACTAGAATTGTGCATTACAGCATTGCGTGCTCTGGCGGTGGGCGTGTGTGGGGATGTGTATGGATGAGGCTGTGATGGAGGAAAGTGAGAGAAGTGGAAGGGGGGCCAATGTTTACGGGTGGGGGCTCGCCAGGCCAGTAAACTGCTTGTGAAATGAAAATGGCTCTTTAGCAGAATCCAGGACACTTGGGCGCTGCGCTGGATCAATGTCGCTGATTTACTGTCTGAAAGCCTGTCAGATGGAAACGAGCAAGGGAGAGAAGTTGGGGCTCGGAGGTAAGAAGAGTCCTTTAATGGAGGGAGAAAAGGGGGGATGAAGAGGGAAATTGTCCGTCAGAGTGACAGGGCGAGCGGGCCCAAATCAGAGGATTGCTCCTCAAGTCCTTACAACCAGAGATACAAAATCAATCTGTCAGGGCGATGGGGAGGGCCAGTCCTGTTTTGTGCGGGGAATTGGTACGGCCATTTGGGGTAAAATCAATAAGCGACACATGACATTTCTTAAATCCTTACTATCCCACGTAGGCAGGTATTGACAAGCAGACAGAATCTTTAACTTGACCCATCTGAGCTGAATCCGTGGATCAGTTCGAAAACAACATTTGATCAAAATGATCTAAATGTTCGGGACACAGTATGAAAGCTGTGGTGAATATGAGGTCACACGGGTTTGCAGGTGCAGTCTTGAATCCCCATAGTCTTGTTTGTTTGGGAGGTGGAGGGAGGTGTTACGGGGTTTTATTTTATTTTTGAGTGTTTAATGTATTAAAAGAGGCTGGGGTAATGAATTATAATCTTTAATGCAGAAACCGATCGATACAAGCAGGAGCATAAATCAGCTTTTACTGAGAGCGTCAAAGTCCCTTAATACACTGGGGGAGAGAGAGGCAGTGCGAGGAGGAGGAGGGGAGGAGGTGCAGCATAGACAAACAGACCAACGGGACGGAACAGCGATGATGAAATAGTGTAGTGGGGGTCTGTGGAGATGGATGGAGACAGACGGAGGGGAAGTTATAGATGAAGAGACTCACCTTTGGGCTAACCTCATTGAGGAAAGAGCCCGGTGAAAACACTGGGAACGTGACAGCTTTGTGAGGAGGTGAGATTGTGGGGTCAGCCGGTATGCGCACAAACAGCACTCTTAACTAGTTCTTTTTTTCAGCTTTTGCATTGTTCTCCACCCTCACAACAATTCTCTTAACCTTCTCTAGTGCCCGGGGTAAAATATAAGTAATTAAATTACACCAAAACTTCTGATCAAATATCACCTATCAACCCTCGTCTGGGCTCTGCAGGGAGAAGGGCCTGAAAACAATCACAGAATTGCAAGTTTGCATTAGTGAAGTTTGGTGTTGTACAAAAAGCAAATGGATATTCTCAGTTTTAATTCACAAGACTCATTTATCTCAACTAAAGATAATGCATTACATTTTGGATGCCATGGCTGTCCTGTTGGTTCACTTAAGTGGCTAAACTGAGGGTTTACTCACTAGAGGCTCTTTAGTGAGACACAGGCATTAACATTTGATAGCTCAGGAGGAAACAAAGGGAAGAGAAAACACACTTGGATTGAGAGAAAAAAACTTTGCACACAGTATACATGAGACCAGAAAACAAAAGTAGCGAGTGGTTCGCATTTCACAGGTGCTCAATAATTAAATAGATAAGAGCCCTGTATCTAAACAACAAATGAGGCAAGGAATCCATCAATCATTCTCAACACTTCAGGATTTAGACACGGAGATGACACTTAATCGCTCATGTTTTTGCATGATTTCCAAATGCTTGTTATTCTCACAAGGATAAAGCTTTCCAATATCCAATATCATAATTTTTTGCAAAACAACCGAATAAATTAGGGTCAAAACAGGCAATCATGCACTTTTTTCTTCAATTTCAATAAAATACCTTGTGGAATTATATGATTTAGAGACATCTCAAAATGGCAACTGAAGTTTGCCCTCATGGAAATATCTACACTAGCCCCCTAAGCTGGGACCCTGCATGTCTTGGAGCCTAAGGGCATGGAATTGTTGCAGTGCTCTCATAATAAGCCTCTGAGTGACTGGCAGAACCAATATCTTGCTATCGCTTTGCCCTGTGCTCATTCATGCGGCTCCATGCGTACGCCCTGTCATGCATCTCAATTCAACAAAACACAATGTTCAGAGCTGCAAAAAGAGAGCACAGCTTTTAGATTAATGTCACCATGACAACTACATAATTCATGAATTGTATTAGCAGCCTGTTTGTCATTCAAATCAAAATTCAGGCTGTGAAGCTTGATTAAAAACTGCAGTTGTCTCCTGTAAACACACATACGTATTGCAAGCTCAGTAAGAATAAGACATGACCCCTGCCCGACTGGATATACTGATGTATTGGCTCCTAATCTCTCACATAGGAGCTCCGCCTGTCATCTAAGAGTGTCCTTTTAGCACCACAATGAACTCTCAGGTCTGCTCATTTGGAAAACTGCATGCTAATTCTCCTTCCCCTCTGACTGAGCTCGTGCAAGGCTGTGTACAGCAGCACCAGTCCTCACAACTCCACACTGACACCATTTGGTGTAACAGTGAAACCAGTGGAGAGGCGTCTCATTAAGGCTAAAGGAGATCAATTGCCATCAGATCAGTGACAGGATTACCACAAGAAGCCTAAAATGGATTTTTCAACCATATGTGAGCCAGATGGCTGCTTTCTCCATATTTATCCTCATATATGCCATCCACATTCCATCAAGAGTCCATCAAGAATTAAATGTGTTTCACACATTTTATTAGTTCAAGGCTTTGAAGAAAATGCTCTCAAATTAATTTTTTACTTTTAGATGCAATATTAGTCATTTGAGTACCATGCTTTTACCTTTAAGTGCAGCTCTTAAGTGTGACAAGATGTACATTTTTTCATCTTAAGGTGAGCAAACAAAAGGAAGTGATGAGAGAGAACAAGGCACCAGCAGACATTTCAGATAATCCTGTAAGAGTTTTAAGAGGCAGTCCACAGTTGGCACAGAACCTAAATTTTAAGTCAAATTTGCATCAGCAGTCTAAAACTATAAGGTTGCATAGAATTACTGTGAAGCTGGATGGGCTTTTAATAAATTTAAAAAAGTATTAAACTAGACCAAAACACTAACGACTACATACTAATTTGTGACATTTAATAAACTGGTCTCTTATACAATATACATTTAACTGTACTGTACACATTATTGTCAACAGACATGCAATTTAGTTTTTTTGTGCAGTTTAAATAAAACCTCTTTATAACTTGTGCCGTCCCTCATGCTTTGTCCTCCTCATCATACCCCTCTTCTGCCTCCACACTGTTCTGACAGGACAGAGATAAGTCAGTGTTTGGGGGAGTTCCTCCTCTCTCCCCCTCCCACAGCACTCTAGAAGTGCGGGGGCTGGAGCCCAAACGAAGGCGAGGTGGAGGCTTGTTGTCTCCAGGACTAAATGACTGAGAGACAGACCCTCCCCGCGCCAATCCCAGGCCCCAGCCATGACGAGAACCCAGTTTACGGCGGCCTCCAGAGCCAGAGCGCACCACTGGAGATCCTATCACTGTAGAGTCAGGTTCTGCCGGGGGTGAGGACTTTCTCAAGGGAGACGGAGACACAGGAGCACTTCGTGGGTCTGTCGCTACAGAAGAGAGAACATTTGTAATTGTTATAGTATAGATAATCCTATCTACACCATTCATATTTTTTTACCCACAAAGCCTAAATTGCATGGAACGTCAACCTAATAATAAAGATTAGGCACTAATAATCCCAGTAATATGCCCCTATGTCTTCCCTTGCCTTTGAGTGCTCTCTTGTGCAAGACAAAGTCTTGCCTGAATCTAAGATAGTTCTTATATTATTAATATTCAGTGATATACAATACAATTGTAATCTCCTGCATGTGGATTTAATAAGCCTCAGATAATAAATAAATATAGGAATGCATATTATGTTGTTGTAAAAGTAGCCAAAAATGAAACCATGTAGTTGTGCACTTTTCAATGTGTGGTTAGCAGAGAATGGCAGGCACACTTGGCACTTCTGGGATGGAACTGAGTAGAGCAGTGCTATCAACATTGACCACACTTGGTAGTCATGAGTAGATTTGTATGCATGCCTGTAGCTTCCCTTGATGGGGTGAGCGTATCTTTGAGAAAGTGTTTGTGTGTGTGCTCTCACTGGGTTGAGCTGTTTGTGAGTCGGATGTAAATTCAGTGCTGTCGGCCAGGTTCTCCACGCTGCCTGCAGCGGTGAAGAGGGCGCGGCCCTCCCTTCCTCCTCCTCCCCGGGGTTTGATTAGCTTCTTCATCCTGTCTGCAATCCAGTTAGATTTCCTTTGAGGACACAGAGGACACATACTATTTACTAAAAAGGCTGGGAGTAAAAGAACACAAGCACACATTAGAAACTCAACATTTACAGTAATCGAAGATTAAGTGTCAATAACATTTTTTTTTGTTTTAAAAGCAGGAGGTCTTTCTGTGCTTTTGTTAAAAAACTCAATGTTCTGTTTTTAAATTGTGTTTAGGGTTTTGTGTTAGTCCATTTTTCTCTTCTACTATCACAGAATGCTGACGACCAGCCCCACTGCTCTGCAGACCTTTCTATGCACAGTATTTACAATAACCTAATTTTGCAGCTAAATTTCAATATCCAAATAAATATAGACTATTAAGTACCTCATATTTAAGTGCATAACTAAATAATAACCAAGATAAGTGAATGAGAAATGTGTAAACAATGAACTATGACCATATTTTGCACAGTACTTGGCTTTACTGCCCGGGGGCTGCATGCTGGGCTCAAGGACTCGATACTGGTCCATAATTTTCTCCACCAACTTCTGCTTCTCCCGTCGGAGCTCACCGAGTTTCTCTCTGAAGGAAAACCATGAGAGGAATGAGAACAAAGCCACTGCAAGGGGAAACCAGCAGAAGAAGGAGCTGGGTGACAAGGAGCTGTTTCAGATTCATTCATTCATTTCATGCATTTATCATCAGGACATCTTTGAGAAGATTACTGCTGTAGTGAGAATGTAACAAAGCTTATAGTGAGGGACTGTTTAAATGAGGTAACAAGTCAGAGCAAGAGATTATTGCTTGATCATTGCTATTTCACATTGGGAACAAGATCTTTGATTTATGAAATTAACTCTTTTTTAAAATTATGTTTCAAATTCTGTATTTTAGTAATTGAACTAGGTTAATACATCCTGCAACCTCAAAAAATGACATGAATATTTTGAACAACTGAAGCAATGGTGTCAAAAAGTGTGTTAATAGTTGCATATGTTTAGCTTTAATTAGAACAAAAACTTGCTAAACAAATATTATGTGTGATATTCATATACAGTAATATTCCAAATTGGACATCTGCTAGCTTTGTTACTGTTGTCAGCACTAATGTCCATAATTTAATAGAGCTCACATTTTCAAAATTGTAAAGAGGAAGTTACAGTTACACACTTTCTTCAAAAGTGTAATCACACCACAAGCTTGTATTTATCTGAAAGTGTGATGTTGGTGTGTTTTGTATTTGCTACCACCCATGGACTTTCATATCAACCATCATATTATCTATTATTTAACTGTCATGCAACATGGCACAAAATAAACAAACAAACTGCAAAATTACACTCTAATATAATTAATGTGTGTTTTATTGTGTTATAATCTTCAAGGACATGTGGTAGGATGTGTGTACTTACTGGTACTCTTTCTGCTCTGAGTAGTGCTGGTCGCGGCGCTCCAGACTCTGCTCTAGCAAAGCCCGGTTCTCCTTAAAAAGGATCTGGTTCTGCTCAGCCAGATGACGGTTTTCTTCCTCCATGTTTCCTTTCAACTGGGTTAACAACTAAAAAAATCACACTACTGTAAATATCAACATAACCTACCATTAATGTCTAAATCATGTGTACTGTACATCACTGTTTTGCACTGTTTATTTTTATTTTTTTCATGTTACCTTGTACACATTTTGATTGCAAGTATTTTCATGCTTTCTGTACTTTATTCAGTGAATTGTATCTACCAAACTGTACCAAACTTCCTACCCAACAAGGCTTTGGTGCTGTATTTCTGCTATGCATTCCAACTTTGCAGAGTATAGCTGAAAAGAGTAAATATCATGCCGGATATACCACACAGCAGCTAAAGAGGAGGAAATATTGAGGAAGAAATATTTCAATTCTATAGGCGGTACAAGTGCACAGATAATGCAATTTCATCAAATTATTTTACCTTTCTTGTCAAAGATACACAAAGCTGCGCTCATTTCAGCAACATTGTGACAGCAGGGATAATGTTCTTTAATGTTTTTAATAGGTTTGACCATTTCCATTTTAATAAGATCCCTCTTTACAGGCTCAGTGAACATGACAACTCACTGTCCCTGTACTCTCTTATAAAGAGATGAAAAAACACATGAATGCACTGCCAACTGAAACTCACAAAGCTGATAAGGGGAATTGTTAAAATCATACTTTTACCTATTCTTCAGGCTAATTATATTGTGTTTCCATCATAAGAGCAATGTGCAATCCCATCTACAGAAGAGCAGTGACTTCTCAAGGGATTCTATTTACTGCAATTAGGATTTAACTACAGCTGTAAATGTGAGCTGTGTCTGTGTGACTGTGTCAAACCTGGAACTGGCTGGTTAACCTGGCGTAGCTAATGTCCAGACTTTGGTGTGTTTCCCTCAGGGTGCTCAGTTCCCCCTCCATGCGGGTCTTTTCCAGCTGGGAGGTGCTCAGCTCCCCCCTCAGCACCGAGCCCTGGGCCAGCAGCTCGGCTTGGGATGCCAGCCACTCTTTCTGCTGGGCCTGCAGCCTGTAACAGCCACACGCATGAACTACACTCATCTGTTTTTGTTAGGTGACCCGTGCAGGGCTACATCTCCTCATTAGTTAAGTGCGCATGATATGAAGAGTATCATCCACAAAGAAAATGCGACGCACACATTTCACATATCATATTTGAAACGACTTTATAGATTTAAATGTGTGTGTGTGTGTGTGTGTGTATATATATATATATATATATATATATATAAAACATATGCGTTATGTATGTATAAACATATATTCAAGATTAATTGGGTCTGTTCTAAATGTTCAGGCCATGAACTGATACGTGATATGCAAAATACATCTATAGTCAATAACATGAAGGGAATTAAGAAAAAAACTAAATACAGTTGCTAAATTGCTATTTGCTATTGCTATTATTTACTTTTTTTTGTGCACACAGGACACAGGATCTCTTCATAAAGCACATTTGCATTCAAATGTGTTTTATGTTTCCTGCTTCAAAGAGAGTCTTCTCCACATTTAAATAAGCATGAATGCAAAGAGGAGTCAAGTGAACGGATGATCTCATCCTCTGAATGTAATGCTAAACAAAGTGTCTGGCAGAACGAAGCTGTTACCTCTCATTGTCTTCTCTCAGTCTTTCCAGCTCACGTTGTCTCTCCATTTGGTTTTGGGCTCCTGCCTCCATTTCTACTCGCAAAAGCTCCACTTCCCGTTCTCTGTCCTCGAGCTGGGCTTTTCTCTCAAGAAGTTCTTGGTACCTTTAGATTTTAGAAAAAATAAATAAATCTTGTTTCTAGTTTAAAATGTAACAAAACAACCACTAAAGTATATTCCCTGTGTTTACCTACCTGCACTCTAGTTCCCTGTGCTGGGCCTCCAGGCTGCGGGAGCTGCTGCGGAGTTGTGAGTGCTTCTCCAGTAGCTCCTCCAGCTCCAGCTCCTGCCTCTGCTGTAGGGCCGTGAGCCGCTCATGGTCCCTTCTCAGAGCCTCGACTCGGGCCTGGGACTCCTCACGCTCCCGTGCCCAAACCTTTGACTCTGCCTCCAAAGCTGCACACTGGGCTTTGACCTCACTACACTTTGCCAGTGCTGCTGCATGCTGGGAATTCACCGAGGCTTGTTCAATCTGTGTAACAGAAACCAAACATGGTTCCCCACTTATATTCAGCTACATGTTACATATCTATACTACATAGGTGCTATGTCTTGGTCAACAAGCATTTATACATGTCTTCAAAAATAATATATGTTTCACATTTTGTGTCATTTGAAGCATAATTTATTTTATTTTGTTGTCCTTCATTTAACCAGGATAGTCTCGCTGAGATTAAAAATCTCTTTTTCAGGGCAGTCCTGGCCTGGTCTTTAGTGTCACTGGAGCACTGGAGGAAACCTACACAGGCATGGGAAAACATGCAAACTCAGACCCACAGAAAGGTCCTGCACTGCCCCAGAATCAAATTAAAACCCAGGACCTTCTTGCTGAGAGGCAAGAGCGTTAGCCACTTTGCCACCATGCCATACGTACATCTTGTGCCAACCTCATGCCAGTACATCTGAGCTAGTTTGTACTTTCTTTCACCTGTAGTTGTGTGTTGAGACCCTGTAATCGGGTACAGGAGTCCTGCAGACTGAGGGAGTGACGCCGCAGAGCCTCCAGCTGCTCCTTAAGGTGCTCACAGGCCTCCTGAGACTGAGACAGACGGGACGACAAGGCCTCCTGACCTGCAACTGCCACTGCTTTCTGAGAAAAAAAGAAAAGAAAAACTAAAGATAAAAAAAATACAACAATATAAATAAAAGATGTACACATCAAAATAGGAGATATTTCATAAAAAGGCCTGACAATAACAGTGAGTTTAAGAAGTGATTTAAAGATGACACTGATGGTGTAAGCCTCAGCTCATTCCAAAGCCAAAGTGCCTGGGCCAAGAAGGCTAAATCTCCCTTTGTCTAGAGCCTCGACTGCGGAACAGGTGACAGGGACCTGCCTGAGGATCTAAGGCTGCGGGAGGGCTCATCGGGGGTTAAAAGTTCTGAAATGTAAATGCAAGACCTAAACAAGCTTTAAAGTGATTAGTAAAATCTAAAATGCACAGGCAGGCAGTGAAGGAAAGCTAGATCGATTTAAACTGGTGAAAAGCCTAGCTGCTGCATTCTGAACCAGATGCAGGTGCAAGAGAGTTTAATTATTAATGCCAGAGAGAAGGAAGTTACAACAGTAGTCGAGTCTGGAGAAAATGAGAGCATTGACAACTTCATGGAGATCTTTTTTGTTTGTTTTGTTTTAAGGGGTTGCAGCTTCTTGCTTGTGCTTTTACCCTTTTGTATTTTTTTTCATGCTACTCAACAACTCCCTCATGTGTGCCAATTGACATGTGTGCCAAAGAACACATTGGCCCTCTATGGAGAGCACCTGGACACGCTTCAAGACAAAGAGGCTGCTGAATACCTGCACAGAATGAAACTCCTGACCTT
This sequence comes from Paratrypauchen microcephalus, assembly GCA_036785185.1. NCBI lineage: Eukaryota > Metazoa > Chordata > Actinopteri > Gobiiformes > Gobiidae > Paratrypauchen > Paratrypauchen microcephalus. The sequence continues at coordinate 4,757,136 of JAVJIX010000023.1, forward strand.
GGTAACACGTACAGCTTGATGGTGGAGTTGTGTGTGTTTTAGATGGAGAGAGGAGTGCAGGAGAAGCAGAGCAGATAAGGAAGATTAACAGTAGCCGAGGTGACATTATAAAACCTGATGACTGCAGATAAGACCCAAGTTCTGGGAATAAAGTGCTACACTTTGTAGACCTGCGGGAGTTGATAGTCACTAGAGAATCCCAAGAGCAAGAAATTCAATATAATAAAATTGTCTCTCTTTCACAAAAGTGGCATCAAGTGACCCAGTTTCACCCTGTCGACAGCAACTAAAATAAAGACATATACATCTATAAATATCAAATATTGACAAATACAGACCTCTCCTTCCAGTTCAGCAAGGCTTGCTTTCAGCTGCCTCACAGTCTCTTCTGTCTCATGCCTGTTGCTGTTCACATCAGAAACTCTGTCAGATTTGTGTGATTGATCCATCGCTGACATCTCCTTCATCTCTGGCTTGCTAACTTGTGTTTTGTTTACTGAAGAATTGTCCTCTTTGTCTGCACTTTTCTTCTTTTTTTCCAATTCAAGCAGACATTCCATTTTCTTGAGATCACATGAAAGGATACCTATTTTCTGCTGTGATTGGTCAAGTGACTCTTTTGACATTTTCAGGCCAGTCTCAGCATTTTGAAGCTTGTTGTTCAAGTGCTCAACTTCAGTAGAAAGTGTTTGACAACTCATCTGCTCTTTTGCAAGGTCCTGGAACAAAGTAAAGATTGAGTTTACAAATAAATAAATACATCTGAAAAAGTAATGACCCAAGATATTACATCTTGACTTTGCTTTTTAAGGGGAACATAAATGTTACACTTTTCAAGCAAAGGTCTGTAAACAGGCTCATGTATCATTCTTTAATAGCTTTCAATGAATATCATATAGTTTTATTGTATGTGTTCTTTGAGCTGTATGAAGACCTAGATCTCAAGAGTTCTCAACCATGGAAACTAAATTAAAAATGTTTTATCCAATAATTATTTTTAATACAAACACCACAAATATTTATATTTTAACCATATTGTCATTTGTCATAACCACAGGGTACACTGATGTGTGACCCAGGTCTATTGCTGAGTTTGAATGCACCACTCACGATGACTAAACAACAAAACACACCTGGGACAACGTGCTTATCTGTGCCTGTGCCTGTGCATACTGCTCTTGCAGCTGGTGCCTCTCCACCTCAGAGCGGTTCAAACCAACGCCCAGCTCCTTCTCTGAGTCCTGGAGCCGAGTGCAGAGCTCCTGCGATTCAGACAGCTGCTGACAAACACGCCTGACAACATTAAAAGAGAACACAGGTCATAACAAGTTAAAATGCTGTGCATAAAACTCAAAATCACATTTTAATAAAATCTATGTACACAACTAATGAATGGACTTGCCTTATAGAACAGGTTCTGAAGTAAATTATTAATATTTTGAATAGTTTGTGTTGTACGGAAGCCGACAGAGGCCATGTTCGTAATGATTAGTTTCCACCTTAATAACGAGAAAATTAACTCGAAATCTCGAGAAAACAACACAATTAATTCGTGATCTCGAGAAAACAAAACTGTTATTCTGTGATCTCGAGAAAACAAAAAATTATTCCGTGATCTCGAGAAAACAAAACTGTTATCTCGAGATCTCAAGAAAAGAGCTGAGATGTAGGCCTAGCTACTGCTACGCCCCCTTGTAGGCCAGACAGCGAAGGCGGGAGACGACACGAAGATGTAGCTACGGACAATGTAAAAGATAGAAATGGCTTTTTATGATGCCTTGAGAGAGAGGGGGGTCCCAGAGGAGAACATCACACGGATGATAGAGGACAAGGAAATTATCCCAAATTAAAAGACGTAATGCAATCTCCCCGTGTCAACCCCTGATCAAAATATTGCCTTATCAGCTGATCGATTATTATTTCAAATGACCAAAACACATCTATTCAGAATGAGAAATAGCCCCGAAGTCAGCCTGTCACAACGTGGCGGTAGATGTTTCAGTTGTTTTCTCGAGATCACGGAATAATTGTTTCATTTTCTCGAGATCTCGAAATAACTGCTTTGTTTTCTCGAGATCACGGAATAACTGTTTGTTTTCTCGAGATCTCAAAATAACTGTTTTGTTTTCTCGAGACAAATTAATTATCTCGTTATCTCGGGATAACAAGGAAGAAAAAATATTGCTTATGAATATGGCCTCTGTCAACATCCGTAGGCATTGTAACTATGGTCAAATTTATTTATGTACATTATTGTAAGTTAATGTGATGTCCCCAAAAAGCATGGAAACCCAATTTGTGTGTGCGTGTGTGTGTTTGTGTGTGTGTTGTAATTCTACTTTTGCCTGATCATAGCTTCCTCTAATGGCCCAAACACTTATTTGAAAACTGAAAGTAATCATATTAACAAAACAATGTTAATGAGCTGCCACAGGACACATACTTATGCTCAGTCTCTGTGGCCCGGGCCCTCTGGTGGCTGCTCTCCAGGGCGAGGGTGGTGCTCCCCAGTTGTTGCTTTAATCTCGTCACTTCCCTTTCCTTCTGCCTTGCCTCTTTATGAAGATCATCAAATTCAGCCTGAAAAGTCTCCTTCTCCTGCTCCAGACGAGTGACTTCCAGCAGCGCCTGGTCTCTGGCTTTGGTCAGTGTTTCGCTCTCTAAAGTGGCCTCCCGAAGCTCCGTCTCCAACTCCTCCTCCCGTCGCCGACAGGTATCTAAACTCCGCCCCTGACACTCCAGCTCCAAACGCAGGCTCTGGATGGTGAGCTCTAACTGGTCAACCTAAATAAAGAGTGAAAAAATCATATTACTAAAGAATATTTTTTATTTTTTTAGTGTAGCTATCACATACCAAATGTCAAACAAGCTCTGTGTGCGTGAAAATGAATTTCCCCTTGGAGACAATAAAAGTCTAAAGTCTAAAAATATCCACTAAATTTATTGAATAAATTGATTATTGTGGGGCAAATTAATACTCTGGGTTGCTTAAATCCTTGGTTAGAATGGATTTCTTATGTAAACTTCTATCATGAACTCAACTTGCAATTTATACTATTATACTACTATTAAAATAAGATATTTTTCAGTCACAAGTTTGTATTGAAAGTTTCAAACCTTTGCCTGCTTACATACCATTCTAACCTAGTACTAAACCTCCATATAACAATTACACAGACAATTTCCAAAGGGATTTTAGATTCAACCCTCCAGCTAACCCCTGTGCCATTGTGCCCTGATATAAATATATGTAGTTTAAGTTAAGCATAAGTACAAATATGTACAGAGGTTAAGTCATCCCACACAGTTAAGGTAGGCAGGAGAACTGTGGGAAAAAAGGCGAACTGTAATTTTCTGTTTGCTATGAGGTCCTGCAGGGAGGGGTTTGCATTTCATGTTCCATTTAACATACACTGCTGGAGGTTTCATTATTTCTGGCTTTTTTAATCTGGTCTTAGAACACAAAAACTTCCTCTTGGTCACAACAAACTATTCTGTTTTGCAAGAGTGCAATGTGATGAAATGAGCATATTACTATTTGCTGCTCCAAAGGTAAATTATTATCCATACAACAAAATGGTGACACAGTAAATCTGCTCTGAGACTTTGTAGTTTACAGTGTTAAGAAATGATGAAAGAAAGAGTCAACTTTTAACATTATAATAACTTATATAAATTATAATGAGCACATTTATCCAGATTGAGGAGCCCCATAAAATGCAGGAAGTAGTAATTAAATAAAAATAATCTTTTAAAAGCATGTTTGATGCAACATAGCCTTTGAAATATGTGTGAAGGAATTAGTTTTTATATATATAAGATAAGATAAGATAAGATAAGATAAGATAAGACTTTATTGATCTCACACAGGAGAAATTTACTTGCCACAGTAGCTCCAGGACATTTGGATAAGAAAGAAAGTGCATGCAGGCAGGAATGGGATAAAGTAAGTAATAATAAAAATAGTAATAATAATAAGTAATAATAGTAATAATGGAAATAGTAGTAATAATAATAATAATAATAATAATACAAGCATCAACATGGAAAAGAGGATATTGCACATCTGGCCTATTTATTAGAATTATACAGTCTGATGGCGGTGGGGATGAAGGATCTGCAGTAACGCTCCTTCTTGCACTGGGGGTGCCTTAGTCAGCTACTGAAGGAGCTGCTCAGCTCCTCTACAGTCCGGTGCAGAGGGTGAGAGGTGTCGTCCATGATGGACATGAATTTGGCCAGCACCCTCCTCTCAGCCACCTCCTCTACAGAGTCCAGGGGACAGCCCAGGACAGAGCTGGCCCTCCTGACCAGCTTATTAAGTCTTTTTCTGTCCCATTCTGTGCTGCTCGGGGCCCAGCAGATGACAGCGTAGAGGAGAGCAGGCCACCACAGAGTCGTAAAAGGTCTTGAGCAGAGGCCTGCACACTCCAAAGGACCTCAGTCTCCTCAGGAGGTGGAGGCGACTTTGGCCCTTCTTGTACAGGGCGTCGGTGTTGTGGGACCAGTCCAGTTTATTGTTGAGGTGAACACCCAGGTACTTGAAACTGTCCACAGTCTCTATGTCCTGCCCCTGGATGTTCACCGGTGAGTGAGGTAGTGGTCTCCTCCTGAAGTCAATCACCAGCTCCTTTGTCTTACTGGTGTTAAGGCACAGGTGGTTGCGCCCACACCAGTCCACAAAGTCACTGATGAGCGAGCGGTACTCCAGCTCGTTCCCCTCAGACACACAGCCCACAATGGCCGAGTCATTAGAGAATTTCTGGAGATGGCAACTGTCCGTATTGTATGTGAAGTCCGAGGTGTAGATGGTGAAGAGGAAGGGTGAGAGGACAGTTCCCTGGGGGGGGGGGGTCCCAGTGCTGCAGACTACCACCTCTGACTCACAGCCGTGCAGCCGCACGTACTGTGGACGGTCAGTGAGGTAGTCGATATAGCATATATAGTATCTTATATCAGAAATACACTGTAGTGTATGGTAATAGTCAAACTTATCTAATGTATTTGAGAATAATTGTTTTCAAGCAGACAGAAGCATTTGACCCATTGACACCTTGTTTATGTCCTTTAAAAATGGAATGAAAACAGGAGTAATTATACTTGGGTACTGTCAGAGTAAAATTAAAAATATTATAAATGGCTCCTGACTGTGATTAATTCATAAATCCATTTAATGGTATTTCTTTATTGCTGACTTTTGCACTGTTCTTTTCCTTAGCTGGCAATTTCTCAGATGTCAGGAGATTTTACTGCAAATAGCACATTAAGTCCCATTTTCACTGAATTCTGCATCCCCCTCTTTGGAGAGAACTACGCATGCTACACCATGAACTGTGCTACACATTTGTATTTTTTTGACAATCAAACTATCAAATATCAATACTTGTAATGCAGACCACTATTAGTCAAATAAATATTACATATTTGAAAGATAAATATAAGACTGTAATTCAGTCATTTAGAGCTGTACGATATAGAACTAACAATATCAATCTCAAACATGACTAGTTTAAAAGTTTTTCTAATTTTGTGTATATGTGCAAAACCCCAACATCACAAAATTAATTACACACAAAGAGTTTTAAAAATGGACCACATCACCATCAGTATGCTACAACAGAAATATTCAACCTTTCCAACACACATTTAATAAGCTCTATTATGACATCCTTTTATCTGTGTGATGGACTTGGATAGATTAGTTCTAGGCAGGACTTATTTTGTTTTAAGGGATTTATGCAGAGATCACATAAAAAACCTTTTTGTAGCTATTCTAAATGTTCAACAATTAATATTTTGCAGAAATGTGTGTAATTAGCATTAACATTTCTGCCATAGTCATCTCTGCTCACCAGTATGGCCAGATAAAGAGAATGGAAAAAATGTCAGGAAGTGATGACCAAATAGAGAAAAGCTGAATCATTGTATTACCCATGATAAGTAATTAACACTGCTATTGTTACTGCTTTAAATGTATGAGTGACCATTTGTACCTTGCGCTGGCTGGTGCGCAGGATGTCCACGGTGCTGCGCAGTGCATCTCTGTCTCTCTCCAAAGCTGCGCGCTCCCCCTCCAGGGTCGCAATGACAGTGGTCTGCATTCTCTGGAGCTCCACTTGACTCCGCAAACGGCAGAGCTCCTCCTCCATAACCAGATTGTCCGACTGCAGCACCTAACAAGGCAGGAGTTTTAAAATTTTGTTTTAATATTTTGTGATGGACAATTATGCGGACATATTCATGGAGCTGAATTTGTTTATGTTGTTACCTCTATGTGCCTGCGGGCTTCTCCCAGACTATCTGCTGCTTTCTTCAGTCGCTGTAGTTCGGCCTCAAGGAGCACCAGTCTTTGCTCTGCTTCCCAGGTTTTTCGGCTTTGTTCCCCCAGTTTAGAGCGCAGATCCTGGACAGTGTTGGCCTGCTTTTCAGCCTCATCTTGAGCCTCCTGGAGCTGGTGAGTAAGGCGCTCCATTTCAGGACCAGAGAGGTAGCACACTGGCTTATTGGATACAGGTTCAGTGTCTATGGTTAAATTAGCCGTGCTGTTCTCCACACTCCCCTTGTCCTTCTGACCTCCTTCTGCTTCGCCCCTCTGTATCTCTTCATTTTGCGCACCCATATTTCTCTCTAAAAAATCTTCACCAACTCCAGCTTGTCTTTGTAAACATATTATGTCTGCTGTGCGATCCTCTGTGGCTCTTCCCTGTCCTACTCCTTCACTCCTATGAGACTCCACGCCCTGAACCCCTCTCTGCATTGCTTCCTCTTTTACTTCCTCATTTGGTTTCTTCTTTTCCTCTTGTGTATGCTGCAGTTTCTTGACTAGCTTTTCTAATTGTTGCTTCAGCTTAATATTTTCATTCTCCAAGTTGTGTAACTGCTAAAAGAGAAATATAGTGAGCATGAACATTTAAATATGTAAAAATATTTTTGCACAATACAGTATATCACAAAAGTTACAGTTAAAGTCTGCAGTTCCTATTTAATAACATAGGATCTGTGGGCCTTTTAAATATCATCTTTTACAAACCTCCTCCAGTGGTTTCTGATGCTCATCTCTGGCTTCTGGCAGATTGGCCTGCAGCGGGAAAAAATGTTGAACTCCTCCACTATTCACTCCCCACGTTTTCATTTCATGTTCATTCATATGATGTTAAGACAGGATAGTGTTACAAAACTCAAGTGGTGATTTTGGTCAAGGTGCGACCACTGAACTGTGAGTTATGTGAAAGTAAGATAAGAACATGTGCTTCTAAGAAAAAAACGTGCACTTTACTATAGTGTTGCACTTATATTACCACTGCCCATTGATTACATGTGTGGATTTATGTTGGTGACCTGCTGTACCCTATAACCTTTTGCCAAAAGGAGATTAAATGAAATGGATTTCTCCTATACAAGTCTTAACCTTCACCCTCTGAACTCTGACCTCTTGTTGCATTTGTAACTCTTCTAAACGCCTCCTCAGCTCTGCGTTCTCCTGCTCTGCTCCAAGCAGCCTCAGCGTGGAAGCTTCCCCCACCTCCATGCTCAGCGGCATCTGATCTACAAGGAGAAAAAAAAAATAAAACATGAGAAAAATGGAAAAAGGGTATAGGGAGCAAATGAGGAGACAGATATTGTTGAATGATAATCTGCAAGTCAGTATTACCTCACTCTATTTTTCTTATCAGTTAATTAAAATATTCTAAATGACAGTGTGTGGAAAAAGCAGGTTCCCTCACCAATCAACTTCCACAAGCCTTCGTCAGAGTCAGGCTCTGATTGGACAAACTTTTGACGGACTGGGGTGTCAGTGGACACCACAGTCTCACTGCATTGCCTCAAGTCAGCCTCAAGGCCTATGTTCATTTCTAACAACTCGTCAACGCGCTGCCTCTCTGTGTCCCGTTCCTAGACCAGATCATATCAATGCAATCAAAACCAATGCATGAAAATGTATGAGATAACAGGTAATTAAAAAAGACACTTCAATCAGTTTAGTGAGAACAAAAAATGTTGCTCCACTCACAGCCTCCACATTTGTCATTTTGCGTCGCAGTAGAATATTTTCTTTCTCCAGCTCTCTCATTGAGGAGCACCGTGCCCGGGCGTCAGACAGCTGTTCTTCAAGGAGCGCTTTGGTTTCCTGGAGTGCTGCACAGAGCTGCTGCTGCTCCTGTAAAATAAAATATAACATGCTATCATGCATAATTTTTATTCTTATTTGTCATGATTTTTATCATTTAAATATGGTCAGTTTTTCCACACATTAAAAAAAAAGACAAAACAAAAAAACATAAAATTAATGAGAGGTACCATCTTCAGAATTAAGATATTAACAGATATGAACCAAAACTATTCCACTGCTCAGCTCAGTCACTGCTTCAGCCTTCCCATTTACTCTCTCCAACAGCTTCTACTTTAATGTATTATTTTAAATTTTATGTATTAATTGGGTATTTGTTATTACTTAATTTTGTTTCAATTAGTTGATTATACGTAACTATTCTGGCCAGTCAGACAAGGTGACATCTAGGATAGCATAAGAGTTTTAAAAAAAAAACTAATATATGAACACATTTTGCATCTCACTTTCATTACACAAAGATTAAATTTCATTTGGAGTCAAAAGCCCCAATAACAGGAGTCATACCCTGCTCTGTGTCAAAGTCGCTCGAGGCTGTGAATCCTGGTGACATCACACAATATAATCTCATTCTCTGGTTTTAAGATCTGGAGTTGTTCTCACTCATGATTGAAAAGCTCAGGGCAATGAAAAGACATGGTGGTAGTAGTCTGTTTTTACAAATACAGCTATTCACAAAAGTGTTTGAAGATCTTTTGTGCTGTTTCATTCAGCAGTAAGCTCTATGTACTAGTAGAATACACTCTGCTGATTTGTAATTATATTGGTTAAATTAACAGCTGGTTTTAAGTAGAGGTGGGAAGAGAAGCCTCTGTGCACTTTATAACTTAACTCAATAATACTTATGTTGAAGATACAGAGAATTACTATTATATTTTTTGTATTTATGCAATTAGTTAGACAATGAGACATTAGACAATCATTAACAAAACAGAAGTTAGTTTTCTGTACAAATTACACAGTATTTTTAATCAATATCCACAATGGATTTTTTTTACAAATTTTAAGAAGATAATTTATGTTGGTAACAATGCGCATTATTTCAGTATATTTTACACCACAAAATCATCACATCAACAAAAAATGATCAGCTCTCATCGCATTTAGACACTGCAAACCTCAACAATACTGTGGTGTCCACTTATACCCAAAAGACCTTATCAAAAGAAAATGTGCATTTACCTTAAGCTGAGTGCGCATTATCTCGAGTCCACGCAGTTTGTGCTTACAGCTCTGAAGCTCAGACTGGAGGTGCTCGGCCCGGGCCGCTCGCTCGCGGGTGCAGTCCAGCTCGTCCCTCAGCACACGCATACCTCTCACCTCGGCCTGAAGGGAACGCTTCTGAGCACACAGATACATAAGACAAGCATTGAGAGGGACTGGTAAGGTGAAGGACAAGGCAATAAAGCAAATGTTTAATATAGTCTACACAGTAAGCATTTGTTTATGTCTTTTAATTCTTTGTAATGTGTCCTTGTGTCACGAAAGGTGCTGATAAATAAAATGAAATATTGGAATTCCTTATTATTATTATTAAACAGCCAACTGATAAGTGTAATATGTATTTTGGCCACATAAAAACTGCAGTAGACACTGAGGCTGTGCCACTAGTTGACTCAGTTATCACAAGATTGTAATAAAGTTACTCAAAAATTAATATTGTTATTTAAATTGTATATATATGTTTATATGTTTTCTGTTATAGCCATAAATAGTTTTTCAAACCTCTTTCTGTAATTTCTTGATCTGCTCATCCATAGTTTGAATCTCTTGTTTACAATCCAAAATTTGATCTCCTTTGTCTTCTCTAGAAAACCACAAAATTAAATGTGAAGAAATTTCACAGTTTAGTGTAAGCTAAAACCGAACCCACAGTTTTCTAAGTCTGTCTAAAGTTTATGATCTGTACAAACACGACACTCACAGTTGTTGTTTGAGACGCCGGAGCTTTGCCTTACTGTCTGCCAGCTGGAGTGCCAAACCTTCAGGTTGCTCCTCGCTGTGACCACCAGGGTGCGCCATGCTAGAGTTCTCCTGGGCCTTCTGACAGAGCTCTGCTATCTTCTAAAGAGCGTTGGGTTCAAAGATATAGCGAGAGGTACACAGAACAGAGAGACACCAAAACTTTGTAAACAAGCCAGACAAACCAATGGAAGGAGCACAGAAATACAGACTAGAATTTCAATGCTCTAAAACTTTGATATCTGTAGATATCTGAAGTTAAACGCTTTCAAATGCATATAGAATATTTTGTAATACTATATAGAAAAACAAAACTATTGATTTAGCCTTTAAAATGTTACTGGCATACATACATACAGACAGACAATCCACCCTCCATCAACACATTTTTTTCTTTTTTCAAGTGATTGATTTTTCCAATTAAACGTAGAACAGAGCTTGCAGCGAAAAGACCACAGATATTGGATTATACTGTATTCATGCATTCCAAATTGAGGTGATATATTTTGGTTTAATTTATCCCCCTATATATCTGTATATCCAAATAAGTATTATGAGTAGTATATAAAATGTTGATCAAATCTGTGTGGACCTATTAGCAAAGAGGTCTTCAATCTTTCTACAGGTACCATAACCATTTAAAGGTGCCGTACGTAACTTTTGAGATGGAGGGCTTGTTACTAACTTGTTTCCTTGGAGATCATATTGCTTTGCCTGAAATGTTCCATAGTATGACTTCAAACGATCCCACAAGGCAAGTTACAGGTCTGTGGAGAGGAGGCCTGCTCAAATTGAGAATGTCTTTCAAGGTAATAGGATGCTCAATAGATCTATTTAATGACATACATTCCAGGTAAAGCAAAACTATTTCCATGGAGAGAAGTAGGATGTGGACAAGTTACATAGTATACCATTAATGTCAACTTAAATAAAATAACTACAAAAACATACTTTTTAATTGCACATACCTCGAGATAAGTGTCTTTTTGTGCCAGGAGGCTCTGGATGTGCTTGGCCATAGAGCTGAACACAGGCGCCAGGTCTGAACTATCAGCCTCCACGAGCTCCTCCCACTGCAGCGGCAGCACCATCTGTGGATCCTGAGTCACCTGTAGCCATCACAGTATTTCAGACATCTATGATAAGATTAATGGCACACAAAATTGTAGACCTGGGGACAAATATTCAGTCAGTCCAGTGTGAATGCCAAGCTCCCATATTCATAACCGTGACTGACTAATGCATGCAAAATTAATGACTATTCTGGGAGAGGTGCACTCATCCATTCAGTAAAAAACACTCATCTCTGATTTATGTGGCTAAGAAAGCTGGGATGAAATAACAGGTGGGCAACAAGCTGCTATAGCAAAGCTTAGTTATTCATGGCTTGTTTGCCACTTGTGTCATTCTGGTAGAGGAAAATGACAGCAAAACGATGACAAAGAGAAGCGAAAGTGACAGAGGCAAGGGAGAAAGTTGACATAACGGTTGGAGGATGGCAATAAGGGCCACCTAAAGGTCCTTTAAATGGCTGCCTGGAGAATGATAAGTGGTTCATTTTTTCATTCACTGGAAGATTCCAAAGGGCATTATAGTTCAGCTCACAGCTGACACTATTTTCAGATATGGAACTAAGACATAAATCATTTTTGAAATCCAAAACTCTGTTTATATGGTCTGGTCATTCAAAAAGTTTTGGTGGGTTTGAAAATGTTGACATCCAATGAAGTTCTTAATGTCTTACCTCTTGAATACAGCTGGCAATGGCGGCCTGGGTTTCTATGTCTAGGGACTGGATTTGCTGAATAAATATTTCTTTGTTCTCACACTGCAGACACAAATGATCAATTCATTAGTGACAATGTATTCACTAAATAATATTATTTTTGTGTTTATATTGTTCCCCCTTTTTGTTCAAAATCTACTGAAAATAGTGAATAAACTTTTACTTAATGAATGTTTCCAAGGTAAGACACAGGTATGGTAAAAAATATTGCAGCCATCTGTGATATGAGAGATATTATGTGTGGTCACCTGCACAGCACATCCCAATAAGAGCAGCACCAGTCGCCTGAGCTCTTCCACTGCAGCCTCTAAAAACACCAACATATATTTATGCTCAGTGCATCTCTCACTATTCCTACAATTACCACCTTTACACCTCTGACATACAGAAAAGATGAGAACTTATATCTAGCATAATTACTTTTGCTGCTCTAAGTCATAAGCTGATAAGAAAAACCTGTTATCACTTATCTTGTACCTGTGAGGGGGTCCTGTCCCAGAATAGCAACATTTGGGAGAGGCATCAGTATCAGCTGCTGAAGATTTTCCTGAGGAAAAACATTCAGAAGGTCTTGAAAAAACATGTCTGTGTACATAGTTAAGGTGGCTCCACTTAAATCAGAAAAGACATTACATTATTGTTTTGTGAAATTGGAGCCACATCATAGTCTGGGCTCTTGATGAAAATACACCTCAATAAAAAAATATTAGGAAGTGAACCGCGTTTTTTTAACTTGTGACAGGCGGTGCTAAGCAACACTCAATTCACCAGCTTTACTGTTGTTGTTGAGCAAAGACTCATTTACAGAAATAGTCACGTCATTTCCTCTAATGCCAGTGTCACACATCTACAACCGACATTTTGTGAAGACAATAGATTTTTTTTTTAATGTTCCCTTAGTAAATAAACACATAATACACAGTGGCCGGAAGTCAACATATAATAAATTACCGTGATAATGTTTTAAAACAATTCCTGATAATTATGATTCAAATTGAGTCATATGATAACTGATTGAGGCTTGATAACTTAAGTGCTCATTAGTTAATAATAAATATAATAAAACTTTCTACTAGACTTACTTTAGTATTTGGATGATAAGCATGTATTGTAGTTGTATGCATTTAATCACATTTCAGATATTACAGATATAAATTATTCAAGAATTGTATAAATCAAGAATTCTAGGACAAAAGGTTTTTTAGTCCAGTGACAGTATGGGTTGATCGTACCTGGTAGAAGGACCTGATATGTCGATTTAAAATGGAAAAGTTCTGGACTGTCAGCATATGATCATCTCCTCTGCCTGTACCATACAACTGCTCCACTTTTGGATTTGGATCTCTGAGGACACAATGTTATAATTAAAACTACGTGACAACCCAACAGAAACTGTGTTATTTTTTTTATTTAGCATTATATAAGAGTGAAAGACATTTAATGAGCCTGCAGATTCTTAGATAAGATAATTATATATTGAAACACTGTGACTTAGGTCAGACCAAATAAATAAGCTGTTCTATAAACGGCCAGTATTTCAACACAAAGATGAGCAATTCACGAAGATTAACAACAGAACTGAATGGAACAATTCACCCTTATACCACATTTTCCCTCTGACACCCAGTATTTAGATAAATGTGACATGCCAATATGTTCTTTACATGGAGTGTCTGAAGAGAAGCAGCTGTCAAGTCATCCTGTGACATAATGCTTTGACATAATTTCGTTTCTGGTTTATCAAGGTTTCAAAATGCTTTCATAAAAAAAGGTTTCACTGATATTAACTGAAATGTGTCCCTATGTGAAATTTATTTAATTGAGTCTGAGGACACATTACATAATAAACAGTAGAACTGTGCATGGAAATGAAGCAAGATAAATTGTAATAAGTCTTACATGACCCTCATGACCTCATTGAGGAAAATCCCATCAGTAATTTTCCGGTAGCGGTCTATGGCCCCCTGAGAAACAGAGTTCACTTCCATGTACCCAGGACAGAGCGACCCGATGTCCTCTCTATCCAGCATCTCCCCAAACAACTGAACCTGTAAGAGCCAGATGATTATAAAGCGTGAGTGCGTGGAGACGAGCAAAAACAAGAGACAGAAGCAGAAAATCAGCAGGAAGAGGGAAGAGGAAACATTTTTAGTACTGTACACAGGAAGCCACTTGATTTGGAGCACCTGTCTGGACAGGTGAATCTGTGCTTTCAGGATGCACTTCACAGTGACAGCCAGTCAAGGTCTCTCTCCCACTGAATGCTCTCAAGAGCTTTGCCAATGCAAACTTACATAGGCCTGCTGTATAATGCGTTGGGCTATAATGCCCCACCATGTAAAACTAGTGGGCCTACTGAGACAGCAGCTACAGGGTAAATAAAGCAATTGAACAACTGCATCCCCCAAATCCGTTCAGTCCAGTCTGATCCCAAACCTTCCCTTTGGTACTGGTCAATAGCAGAGAACCCTCCCCTGTTTACCCCAGGATTACATACTATTACAAATGTATTGACCATAAGGAGAAAGGCCTTGGGCTGCTGAATGGCCTCCCGTGTGGAACCCTGCTGGGAACAGAGTCTGATATGGACAAACCAAATATATCCTTATATGATAAAGAGGCATCATATTTTCATAACATAAACACTTTTATTTCATATTTTATTTACATTTGAGATACGACCAGGATGCGGAAGTAGAAGAAAAATACTGGCGTGTGAGGTAAGGGACGCTGCCAAAAGGAGAAGTATCTTTGCTTTTTGCATTGCCACAAACAATACTACTTTTCAAAGTTATAATAAGCATATTTAAACAATTTTCCCTCACATGCACCAGCCCATGTATGACCTAAGGTAGGTAACTCGTGTGAAAATGCTCTGTTAGCTTTTTCCTCCTGAAGTGATGACCTTTTCTTAGGCTGTGATAAATGATAAATGACATACCCATCGCACCAATGCACTTTCCATGAATTCCTCTATTATCTCCATGATGTTCGAGTCCATTGTTGAGTCGCAGGAGCAGTAAAACACTACAGCGGACAGCTAATTAAAGTATTATCAGCTCTGTGTAAGTCATGAATCAAAAGAGCCTCCATTTGCTCCATATGAAAGATTTTAACACCGTCATCAAGGCCTGTCTCTTCCTCTCTCAGTGTGTGTCAGACTTGCCTTTGCAAAACCACACCGGAATTGACAAAGCGCACATGTTGCGTTTTAAAAAGCGCCATTTCACACATCCACAATGCTCACTCATATAAATTACGACGTTATTATAGATCATATTCTCGGCAAAGGTCTAATAGACTTGTTTACATTTTTGCTATGCCTACTCCATACTAAGAAATACATTTATTTATTTATTTTGCCCCCCCCCCCAAAAAAAAAAAAAAAAAAAAAAAAAAATTACTTCTGAAATCTGTCATCATGATTTTTTTTGTAACGGCCCCTGTATCATTAAAATTTTGCTCTGGTCAAGAGAGACATCTAGTGGCAAAGCATCCAATCACATCTCGTATCTTGCGGCATAAAATATGTTTCTTTTTCTATCCGGCACAAACTGGAAATTCCTTGATGCAAATTGTCAACCGAATGAAAACACTGGTATCATAAACTACCTCACTTTCCCAGCCACAGTGGCTGTTCAGTGTGCAGACAAGCAGAGTGTACTAAAGCTGTTACAGCAGTCCTTGGATTATTATTATTATTATTATTATTATTATTATTATTATTATTATTATTATTATTATTATTATTATTATTATTATTATTATTATTATTATTATTATTATTATTATTATTATTAATAATAATGGACCCTGGCGCTTGGACCTTCCCTGGGCGCTGCATCGCCCTTGCTCTCCCCCAGGCCCCTTTCTTCACCTGGGGCAAGCCCCTTGGTCCTCTACACTTCCCCTGTTCCTCTTAGCCCTAATGCCCGGTGGTGTTTATTCCCGTGCCCACATCCCCCGATGTGTCTTCTGAGCGCTTTGTGAATGTTGTTGTGGTGTTCATATATGTACCTTGTAATAATAAAAGATTTTAAAAAAAATAGTGTTTGTACTGCGCTGCCTGGCGACGTTGCCTAGCAACCCTTTGATCTTTCCTTTGATGTGTCTGGTCTCCTGATTCTTCTTATTAGGGGGCCAAGCACCAGAGGTGCTGGGCACCCTCTAGGAATCGTATTCCGTTGCCTAGGCGAGTTGCCTAGTAACCCTTTGATCTTTGCTTTGATGTTCGGGTCTCAAAGTTATTATTATTATTATTATTCTAGTATAGGAAGTCTATGGCAGCCCCTAGAACCGTTTGGTAAAAAGTTGTGAAATTTGGCATGCACATTCCAGCCAGTCTCCTCATTACCCACAGCAATTTATAGGTCCCCAGCTACAACCGTCTAGTGGCACCAGCAGGTCAAATTTGCAGAAATTTGTCAACTGCCTAGCAACGCACCTAGCAACCTTTGATCTGTCTTTGATGTGTCTGTTCTGACAGGGTTAGACCCTGACCCTGTCAGACCCTGTCAGACTCTGAGATCCTGTCAGACCTTGTTAGACCCTGTCAAACGGTGCTTGGCCCCCGCATTGCTGCTTGCAGCTATATTTATTATTATTTTATATTCTTCTCAACATGGGAGTCTATGGCAACCCCTAGAACCGTCTGGTAAAAAGTTGTGAAATTTTGCATGCACATTCCAGCCAGTCTCCTCATTACCCACAGCGATTTATAGGCCCCCAGCCCCAACCGTATAGTGCCACCAGCAGGTCAAAGTTGCAGGAATTTTCAGGAATTGCCTAGCAACGCACCTAGCAACCAATCTGTCTTTGATGTGTCTTTGATCTGTTAAACCTTGTTAGACCCTGTTAAACCCTGTCAGACTCTGTTAGACCCTGTCAGACTCTGTTAGACCCTGTCAGACCTTGTTAGACCCTCTCAAACCTTGTTAGACCCTGTTAAACCCTGTTTCTGAGTCTGACAGGGTCTAACTATCCTGTTAGACCCTGTCAGACTCTGTTAGACCCTGTCAGACCCTGTTAAACCCTGTTAGACCCTGTTAAACCCTGTCAGACTCTGTCTATCTAAACCCCAGCACCTGCAACAAGGTTATTATAGTTTATGAAAACTGTCAGACTCTGTTTGACCCTGTCAGACCCTGTCAGACCCTGTCAGACCCTGTTAGACCCTGTCAGACCTTGTTAGACCCTGTCAGACTCTGTTAGACCCTGTCAGACGCTGTTAGACCCTGTCAGACCTTGTTAGACCCTGTCAGTCTCTGTTAGACCCTGTCAGACCCTGTTAAACCCTGTCAGACCCTGTTAAACCCTGTTAGACCCTGTTAATCTTTGTCAGACTCTGTCTATCTAAACCCCAGCACCTGCAACAAGGTTATTATAGTTTATGAAAACTGTCAGACTCTGTTAGACCCTGTCAGACCCTGTTAGACCCTGTCAGATTCTGTTAGACCCTGTCAGACCCTGTTAGACCCTGTCAGACTCTGTTAGACCCTGTCAGACCCTGTCAGACCTTGTTAGACCCTGTCAGACTCTGTTAGACCCTGTCAGACACTGTTAGACCCTGTCAGACTCTGTTAGACCCTGCCAGACCCTGTCAGACCCTGTTAAACCTTGTTAGACCCTGTTAAACCCTGTTTCTGAGTCTGACAGGGTCTAACTACCCTGTTAGACCCTGTCAGACTCTGTTAGACCCTGTCAGACCCTGCATGCGGCCTACATGCTGAGGCCTACATGCACCTTCGGTGCTCGGTCCCACATTGCTGCTTGCAGCTATATTTATTATTATTATTATTATTATTATTATTATTATTATTATTATTATTATTATTATTATTATTATTATTATTATTATTATTATTATTATTATTTACAATCCTTCAGATTGTTTCTACAACTCCATATAGACCATGCACACATACACTTACACAAACACTCTTTCAGCCCTGGATGAACTATAAAAACTCTTTTTTTCTCTCTCTTCATTATTGACAATGTTTTTCAACACTACAAAGCAATTTAAAATGTCTGTGTTTATTGGTATTGAATGATACATAGTTTCTGCATTTTTACACAGTTCTATGCAATTCATACTACACTACAGATATCACAGGAATTATTCAGTTATACAAACATTTTCAGCACAATACGCATGTTTTCCATAATGTCAAAAGTCTAAACTTCATAATGCCCATCTCACATAAAAGTAAATCTATTCAGTTCTACTGTATTCACACTCTGTGCTATATTAGATTTAGTAACATTTACTCGTTTTGTTTTACACAGTGGAGATACTTGGTGCCTGTGCAGTGAGGGTCTGATTTCCTAAGTGCTGTCTTTGTTGGCTCTGCATGAATGCTGCAGTTGCTCTATTGGCAGTGTGTAAATGAGCCTATAACATGTGGAGCTGAACAGGTTTCTCCATCAGCCAATTTACAGAGCCAACAAGCCTCAGACACATCCCAGCCCTACTACATGTGTAACTATGTTTTTGATTTCTCTAGCTAACAGGGGTCAGGGAAGCAGTTTTATTTGCCTTCTCTGCCTCTGTATCAGGAGATACTTCAGTGGCGGTGGGATTGACCTGTGCAAACTTCAGTATGTCCAGGGCCTTGGATTTGAGGTCTCCATAGGTTTCTTTTAGGTTCTTTTCAAGCAGATAGCCCACACTTTCTTCTTCTGAATTCTCTGAGGCCATGGCGCCTTCCATTGCTGTTTGCAGGTAACGTAGGCTCACCATGATTGACACCTGCACAGAGACATACAGTAAATGGGGTGTGAAGGGACATCAGCATATACGCCCCAAAATAAAATATTAAAAAGGAGTAAATCATTTGTTAAATTTTTAGTTTTTGTCATATTTACAAAAACGCCATGTGCTTGTTCTAGTAATTGAACTAAGGACTTTATGTACCTACTAACTGACCAGTATATTTCAACTATATGAGGTACATCACAGCACAGAGGTGTGGTTTGTCAGTTCTATAGGAATGACATAACATGTGATTTTTTTCACCTGTATCAAGATGACTGAGAGCACTCCGGGGCCTGTTGAATTCATGAGGCCCATGTAATAATCTGTGAGTGCCTGCCTACAGCCACGGCTGTACAGGTTCAGCTCCTCGGTTTGGGATTCGTAGTTGTAGTGGGCGTGGTTGTCATTTAGCTGGTTTTGCAGACAGGGTCGTGGAGAGGCAGGGTTACAGCAACTGAAGGGAACACCATCCAGTAGATATCGCCCATCGACATTGCTGCGGATTCGACTGCAGAGGGAGAAAGAGTCAGAAATTAGTTTGCCTTTTATTATCAAAATATTTAAATTAAAGCATTTTTGTTCCAAAGTATCCAATACAAACTACTCCCACACTACTGATAAAATGTCAGGTCTAATTTTTAAAGTTGTTGTGCTTTTGTTTGTATTTTTCTTTAAACTTTGTGCTTGATCACCTACATGGATAGAATTCTTGTTGTCACTCACTCTTTGACATCCTTTGAGGTGAAGTCCAGGTATCTGTTACTGACCCATTGAACTTCAAACCAGTCTTTATAGTTGTTGTTTCCACAGCAGCGGAACTCCATCTGCAGACGATCAATCGTTTCTTTCTGAAAACAGCGTCCCGGCACGTCTGTGTCCTTGTAGAAGCGAATACCATTCCTCAGGCCAATCTGATCATAAAGTAGGGAGAAAGGCAGTTATCATTTGCCTCATCACTTTTAGACTGGTTAACATGCTTGTCCCTAACAGCCTACCTTAAGGGACTCTTCCAGTCGCCCCTGCAGGGCATAGCTGAGTACTACTACAGTAACGAGCAGACAACAGACCAGTGCAGCCACAGCAAACCAGGCCAGCAGCAACACCTTCCAGCGAGGATAGCGGTTTGCATCCAGCGAGTCCTGGCACACACAACTAGCTATCCAGTTTGTGCCAATGGACACTAAGCCCACTATCAGGAGGATGTTAGGGACCACATGGATCTCTGTGTTCTCCATGACCTGGAGAAAGAAAGATCCAAAAATATTAGGTTATTAGTTCATTGCAATTTCCTCCATCTGCTGAAATAGATATTAGTTTTGCATGTATTAGTAGAGTGAATAAAATTTGTTCACGTAAGGATAAATATATAGTAAAAGTAAATAGCCAGACCAGATGAGGCCACAAATCCATGATGATGCAGTGATTATGAAATCTGGCTCATTGGAAATCCATAAATATCTGACAGAAACGTGCCTGGCCTGGAGCTTTCCTGTGTCACTCATGCCTTATCAATAATCACATTACACAACGACCAATTGAACATTATGACTACTTTAGGAATAATAAATGCTTCCTGTGAAGGTCACTTCACTTTTGTCCTATCATTACAATTACATTGTAAAGAGGTGCACACTGGTGGTTGGCCTATACTAATGTTCACATTTATACCTCAGCCCTTCGAAGCAGCTCAATTTTGAGGTAAACACCGAGGCAAAAGATCAAGGCCCCACACATCACTGCAAACCACGACAGCAGCCACAAGCCTTGAGCCAGGCGGACGCGCCTTTGCTGACTGAATTTCATTTTCAACAACATGGTTGCTTAAATCATGCACCAGTCAAACCTAAAATGTGAAAAGGGGAATGGTGTCAAAACAAGAACAGAAGGGTCAGTAATGTGACCAGCTAGCGCTGATACATAAAGCACTGATGAGGTCTATGCAGTTATTAACAGCTTGAGCTCATAAGTTGTTCCAGGCAGATAGGATAAGCACGTAGACTCTTAGAAGGTGAAGGATGATGGCCAGTTCAGATGATAATGCCAAGATTTTAAAATCCAATGTACAATCAAACGTTTCAATAATAATACACAATAATCCAAATTGACTTGATGTATTCTTGGGGAAAAAAAAGAAAAGATTTCTTCTAGTCCTGTTACCAGTGATGTTTCCACTTCTTCAAACTAATCTCCCTCGTATTCCAGGTGAGATCCCAGACCCCCTTATGATGCAATGATTTCTGATGGTGCCCTCCTGAAGCCCACCTATAAAGTTGTATCCATGATCGGAGGACACAGAGAGTGGCCAAAGTCGAGAGTTTGGAGCCCTAATCCACTCAACGTAGTCTTTAAGATCCTATTAATGTCTATGGGCCAATGGGAAAGCAGGCCAGTGTTTAATCAGCAAACTTTAATATGATGGATGTGAGGGAGAGATGGAACCTAGTAGAGATATATGTACCTACCTGACAGCACAGATACTTTAAATACAAATGTTTCCTTTTAGTTTATACGCTAATATATTTACAAAACATTGGGATATTTTAGTAAAATTATTGATAAATACCTATACTGTATTGCTCTAATTTTCAAATTGCTCCACCAGGACTGTGAGTGAGAGAAACACAGTCTGAGTTTGGGCTGTTTTAGTTGTTAGACTTACTTGCTTCTTGTAACGTTAATAACATGTAGTATATCTGTAACCAGCAACTAAAATAAGATTGTTTGGGGGTCAAAAATATGCACAAACATACACAAAATTGCATAGATCTCTGCAAGGCACTTGTCTTACTTCAGACTGAATTCATTTTAGAATACTTTCACACACGTGTTTTTATAAATGGGAATACTAATGCTAATATACCCAATATGATGATATGACGGTCTATATGTCAAGAACGATCATGATGCAGTCACACTCCATCAATACAGATAACAACACCTGACAAATAATTGTAATAGCTCAGTGGGGCAGATGCAATAGGATTACACTGTTATGATGACGACCAGTGACAGCTCTATTTTTGGACTGAAGCCAATCTGGAGCATATACTTCTCTAGAGCCTAAGACTGGACTGAATAGCCAAAAACATTTGACATTTATTTGGACAATTTTAGATAACATACAGTATATTGCCTTTCAATCTACAGCCCAATGTTTCCACTAACAATGAATCACAGAAAATTTTATTTATTTATTTATTTATTTATTTATTTATTTATGGGTAATATACATGGAATACCACAGAATAAACATTATTGACACTGCTAACAGAATCAGTTATGACATATAGCAAAATCACAATACCCTTAAAATATATATGGTTTCATCACATAGCACAAATAAATAAAGTAATATTAGGAATTTCATTACACATTTTTACTGTACATGTGTACATATTTCAATAACAAAAGGCAACCACATTTACATGATTTGGAATTAATTTGAATTGATTTACTTATTAGGGACACTTACATAAAAACAATGACCTAAACAAAAGAGGAAATGCTTGTGCCAGGTTATAGCAGATTTGCTCATTTGCCCACCAGCAGTCACTGAACATTAGTTAAGACACGAGACACATTAGTAATTTTAGTTATACTAAAGTTCAGATAATCAAGATAATATGAAAATTAAAATAGTATTGTTGAGTATTTTACACAGGTTCAGCTGCTCCTCACTGCACTGTGGTGTATTAGGCTCATCTATGTTAAAGGGCCTTATTTAAACAAGCTCCTATTTATTCAAGCTTGGAAGAAGAAAATAGTAATAATAATAATAATAATACATTTTATTTATATAGCGCTTTTCAAGACACTCAAAGACGCTTCACAAATCATAAAAGAATAAAATATCACAAAATTTACAACATAAAGTCAAACATTTAAAATATCACAAAATGTACAATATAAAATCAAACATTAAAAGCAATTTTAAACAGGTGGGTTTTGAGTTCTATTTTGAAGGTGGGGAGATCAGAGCAGTCACGGAGGGGTTTGGGCAGTGAGTTCCAGAGGGTGGGGGCAGCGATGGAGAAGGCTCTGTCCCCCCAGGTTCGGAGCTTGGTCCTACAGGGCAGGGATAGGAGGTTGGAGCTGGAGGAGCGGAGGGAGCGAGATGGAGTGTGGTGGTGGAGCAGGTCTGTGAGGTAAGGAGGGGCCAGGTTGTGAAGTGCTTTAAAAGTGATGAGAAGAATTTTGAAGTGGATGCGCTGAGGGACGGGGAGCCAGTGGAGCTTGTGGAGGACAGGGGTGATGTGTTCACGTGAGCGGATGTGGGTGAGGAGCCGGGCAGCGGAGTTCTGAATGTACTGTAGTTTGTTGAGGGTTTTGGATGGTGTACCGTAGAGGATGCTATTGCAGTAGTCGATTCTGGATGTGATAAATGCGTGTATGAGAGTTTCAGCGGCAGAGAAGGTGAGTGATGGGCGGAGACGGGCTATGTTTTTTGAGGTGAAAGAATGCAGTCCGGGTTATGAATTTGACGTGCAGAGTAAAGTGTTATGAGGATTTGGTGAAGTTGTGTGGACCGATGATGATAAAGTCTGTTTTGTCGCTGTTTAGTTTAAGGAAGTTGTGGTTCATCCAGTTTTTGATGTCTGTTAGGCAGTGGGTGAGAGTGGAGTGGATGCTGGACAGACTATTTTCTTCTTCCAAACTTGAAGAAGAAGAAGAAGAAGAAGAAGAAGAAGAAGAAGAAGAAGAAGAAGAAAAAGAAGAAAATAGTATGGATAGACTTTATGTCAGTTTATCATTTAAAAATGTCAAACTAAATATATGTAGTTTACCTATTAATTTCCAATTTTAAAATAAAGTTTAACTCTTTTATGAGTTTGTTACTCCTCTAAACTTTAAATGAAGGAGTAAGAACAAAACATTTTTGACTAAGGGCTTTATACAACAGACCATTTAGGTGAGGGGTTAGGCAAAAAACTTAGAGGTCAGGAACCACTGAAATTATATACAGAAACCGTAATTATTTTTGACTTGGCTTTTGCTCCTTCACTTGCCTTGCTGTGTTTCTCTATCTACCTCCTTTTGGGCCCACAGGTGCTGCATAAAATCACTGAGAATCTGCTGGGCTGACATGGCCGTCACAGCTGCAGGCTCTGCTTGCACCACCTTCACCCCCTCATGTGCAGTACAGTTGTCACCTCCCACACAGGCTTGTTGGACATTTGGTAGTTGTGTGTCAACTGTGGTTCTGCCCAGCAGTGCTTGTGCACAGATTGGTTGTGGTCCTGTAGTGAGGCCAGTAGGGATTTTGTTATAGAAAGCAGTGACATCAGCTGTACAGGATTGTGAGGGACAAGGGGTGAGTGATCCTGGCATACAACTTTGGTTTTCTGTTGTTGTCAGTCCATGTGTGACTGGGCTGAAGGCAGTGGGTCGCTGTTGTGGTGCTGATTTAGACAACCAATCATGTGAGGCTTTGTCTAGTTTAGGGGAGTGGGACATGTCACCTGTTTTGGGAGAAGAATCCAAATGGTTGAATGAAGTGGCTGTTGATGTTAACTGTTGCTTGGTCCCAGCAGAACAGAAGAGGTGCTTCTCCAATAAGTTCTTTATCAAATGTGGCACCTGGAATTAAAATATAAGCAAGAAATCATGAGCATTCATGTATATTTAAAATTGTCAGTATTGCAAAATACATATTCTCATAGTTCTGACAATAAATTAGACAAATTTTTCTCATTGCAATTCTCAATTCTCCAATGCTGCCTCTGGCGGTAGGCCTACTTGGTCCCTTATTTTCAGACAAATCTATTAATATTTTTGTCCTCCTTTGGGTAGAGTATTATTTAGAACTACCTTATACATGCTTTAGTTTTGTTGTTAGTTTTAGACCATGTATAGGCTTTGATATGGCTCAATATAGTCTGGGTTTAGATTTGGTGTTACATGTAATTCCTTGTTATTATTATTATTATTATTATTATTATTATTATTATTATTGTTGTTGTTGTTGTTGTTGCCGTCGTCGTCTTAGGTAGTAGGGTACGTCATGCGAAAAGTTTGAGAATCACTGAATTAGACAATTCAAGTGTGCTCAGTAGATGGCAGTATACTTGCATTAATGTTCTCCAGGGCCGCTATGGTCTTGTGTGCCTCCTCTAGCTCTGAAGTCAGCTGGGCCACGCGGGTGAAAATGTGCTGCCTTTCATTGCTCAGAGTCTCTGCCTAAAGACACACGCATTATGGTATCAGCATTATGGCATCAGAATATTCTCCATTCGCATGAGAACAAAGGAGTCTCTATCTAACACGCCCATCCCATCCATCCACCCCCACCGTTTCTCACCTCTGCCTGCAAATGGTCCTGGAGGAGGTGATTGGCTTGTTGTGTTCCACTGTGAGACTCAAGGAGACTGCAAAACAATTCAGTACATGTTTTCCACAATAATTATTTACTTTATACTCCGTACAACATAATAACATGAGTTTCAAATTACCATTTGATCACTGGGGATCTGGCAATAACTGAGAGCATACAGGAAACATTTGAAAATCCAGTGTCATCGCACTAGTATGTTAAAAATGAGAAGTGTGCGCCCCTGGGCAGCTGAGGGTAAGTGCAGGGCTAAAATCCACAGTTCATAATTCTTCTGTATTTATGGAGGGAGAAAATTTTGGCACTTCATAAATAACTACTCTATACAATTGTGTGTTCCATTAGTCAATTATTCCATGAAAGATGTGTTAGATAATAGATTTTACACAATGGCTATTTATTGACCATGGGTCACCAGGGTGATAGAACTAGTGTCATTATACTGTATGTGTATACATCACTACTTACGGACTTATGCCCTTTAGTGGCATGTTAGCAGCACCAGATCAATACACTACACATGTGACCATCTCCCGTGTCCAAAGCAATTTACAGTTTGATTCTCACTTGTGCTGTGCTGGTCATGGATTCAAACCTTTTATATTTCTTTTTCACATGGACGAGTTCATCCCTAGTGTGCTGCAGCTCGGTCTCCAGGTTCTCTATGCACACAACAGTCTGCAGCAGGTTTTGCTGAAGGTCTGCATTCTCCTCCTGCAGTGCCCTAAACAAAATGTGGAAATAATATGTAATAGTTCATATTAAGCAGATTTTCATATTAAGCAGATGCTCTCCAAATAATTTCCCTTTTCAAACTATAAAGATTGTCTAAGTCTATCATGACTCATCTTGACAGAAAATAACACAGATTACATACAGTATTTAATGGATACTTACTGGAGATGGTCAGCTTCACATCGGGTGCCCTGAAAAAAAAAAGATAGCATGAAAAATAAGACATTTGCCAATTTGTTTTGGATTAAATAATATTAACACTAAAATTGTGTTCATTAAAAATATTTCCATCTGGGACAAAGACTGTATGGAGATATATGGTATGGAGTTTTGTAGCTCAGGAACTGATAAAGCATAGACACATATATTTGAATAGATATTCAGAGGTTGTTTATTTTTCAGCAGTTCATCACAAACTAAAGAGTCAATTCAGGGAGGGTCAGGCACCATTACAGAGGAAGTGACTGATTGATAAATCAACCAACCAACTGTTTATGGTAGACTGCACTCTGAAAATAGGGTGTGGTATAATCAATACGTGTTGTAATGCATAACAGAGCACAATGGTTTAAATTAGTTGTTAATATGTACATAGTAGCCAATACTGTCTTGTGCTTGTTATGCTGCTTCCTTTACAATAGCTTCACTCAATGACTCAGCTTGAATAATGTCTGACCCATCCCCCACAGTCTGACTCAGCCTCTGCAACAGCACTGCAGGATTCCTGTGTCAGCCCACAGGGTTATTCAATACACAATACACATCTTAATGTACCTCTTCCATTTATATGGTTTATAAATATGGTTTATCAGTCATAAGATGAAAACATGTGATGTCGATGTCATTGTAAAATCTCAAATGTGTACTCACCCTGCGTTGTTCAGAAAGAGTTGCGTGTGTTGAATGGTAACAGCCACTTTGTTCAGAGCTAGTTGCTGTGGAAACGGTGTCTCTGGTCCTGGAAGAGTCTGATTTGGTGGATGAGGATTCTGAGCCCAGGCCTGTGGTTGAGCCATGGCTGGAGGAGGGCAAGAAGTTGGCTTTGTGCTGTTCATGAGAGAGCAGGTTTCGGGGAGCAGGTTGTGGTTTATGTGGATGTCTTGGCTGACAGTGCTCAGGACTGGTGCTGGTTCCATCAGTTTGGAGAAAACTGGATCTACCATATTCTAGAGCTTCAGAGGAGGGCGGCCTTCTGTTCTTGTAGCTGCTTTGGTGATGAGGGCTTTGGGGAGGAGGGCTGTCGATGTGGTTCATGTTAGTGTAATAACTAAATTTGTCAGACTGGCCAGCTCCTTTTACATGTGTACTTGTATGTATCTGTTCATTCACCTCCATAGAGCTATCTCTGTTTTTCTTAGGTGGAAGCTGGGGCTTTGAGACAACAGATGCTTCATTCATAGTGACCAGTTTTGTAGCTTGGTTGGCATTAAACCCCAAGATTTTCAGATCAGATGGACTAATAACCTGTTTGGTAATCTCATCCAAAAAGGCAGAAAATTTAAGCTTTTCTTGAACAAACATTTCTTTTGCCTGTTCTATGTCAAAGTCTTTTGCTTTATGTCCTGATACACTTTGTTCCTTAGCAACTCTTGGGGAGAGAACCTCCATTGATTTAGCCTTACGGATGTCTGTGGGCTGTTCCTTGTTCTTCAAAATGCCTTTGCTAGGAAGTTGGCTGGAAGATATCGTTCTCTTTGGGCCTTGGGAGACCCCCAACATAATGTCCTCATCATTAAAACCCAGACTGCAGTTTAAATTACTCTTTGTTATTTTTCCCTTATTTGAACCTCTGCGCACTTCACTACATATACTCCCATTGCTTCCATGCTTTATGGTGGCAAATACAATGGGATCAGTTATGTTGTCTAGCTGGTAAAATCTGCGAGCATCATGAATATTGGAACAGGAGAGGGAATGTTGTGGTCGCTCTGCATGACGATGTGTGAAAGTGTCACTTACACTTGTTTCTGTGTACCAGGAAGTGGAGGATGATGAAGAAGAAGAGGAGAGAGAGGAAGAAGATGCCCTGGACAGAGTTACTTGGGCACAGGACTGGTTATACACAAACTCATCTGCAGAGCGTGGACCTGAGTGAGCAATGCTGTTTTGATAGTGACCATGCTGTTCATAGCACGGACCAAAACTATCATTTGTACCAGTGTAACCACAAGTGAGGTATCTACAATGTAAAAACATATATGGAAATATATGTAAACATCTCATTCCTACAATAAATCAGACTTCATAGTCAAAATTTTAAAACAACTTTTTATGTCCTACCTGTCTCCCCGTGTCTCCTGATGTTGGTGGCTCTGATGTTGCTTGCTCTTCTCTAGTTCAGAAGGACAATAAACAGGCTTAAAATATTTCTCCATTAGCTAGAGCTCCAGTACATAAGCAGGCAATGTTGTTCTCTTGAAATTAATTTTTGTATAACACCTTGAACAAGTTATAAATGTCACTCTACCCTGTGTCTGTCATTGCAGTGGTCTTCTTCGGAAAACTGCAAAGTCCTGACCGTGCCTGGCTTTTTATCACAACGGATGTAACTAATTGCCCACTGAACCAAGCAAGCAAGAGACCTTTGTCCTCACAACACAGGAGGCAATCGAACAAACACCCTGCAGCAGATCCATACCAAAATTAAATTCTCCCATACACCCATGTGTGTCCATGTGTGTCTGAAAAGGCCTGTCATTCCCAATTTGTGATGTAAATATAACCTACAAATGTCACCTATTCGCCCCTGACCGAATATATGATTAATGGAAATAGAAACTTAAAACCATAGTTTTGAATTTTCTCCATGGAGAGTGCAAGTACTCGGAGCAGAGTGCGAGGGGCCTTCACAAAGTCACAATGTGTGTTTTTATTACACAACATAGTGTTGGGTCCACAAAGATGATTTGTATCCAGAACCCAGAATTTGGTGCTACATCAGTTCCTGAAAGCCATCAATCAATCAATCAATCAATAAAACATTGGGTTCAGTTCTGAGCCTGCCCTTAGCCTGTTCTTCAAAGTTACGTAATGGTAGAGATGTCTATACATGTCTGTCAGAAGAGGTTTTGCCTTTGCTTACAAGCTGTCAGACTACTGAACTCAGGATAATACTTTATATAATACTAAACTCTCAATAATACTGCACTAAACTACTTTTTGTTATGCATATGTTTACTGCTGCTGCTCTATATGAATGTATCATGTATGTCACTACCTCGCTGTCACTACTACTGTTACCTGTGCAATAACCTGCTTCATAACCCACATGCAATACTTAGCCTATACTATATTATGTGCAAAACGAAATTCTTTTGAGCAGTATTACCACCTGTGAAATACTCTACTTACACCTTATTTAATCATACCTGTACCTTTGTATTTTATTATATTTTATTACATATTTTTATTGTATTGTTTACTTTTTTTCCACTTGTATTTTTATTGCATGCTATTAGTACTTCTTGACCATCTTATCGAGTCAACGGTTCTTCTGATCCTAAGCATTTCATTGCGTTGTTGACCTTGTGTTGATCCTGCATATGACAAATAAACAATTTTGAATCTTGAATCTTGAAAGTAACCGAATCAAGAAGGGGAACTGGGATGATCGGGTATGTCAGGGACGCACCCGGACGCACGCTACACCATAAGCACCGCTCCATACGGTCTATGGGACACACGCGGTCTATGGAGACACTAGCGCCCTCTGCCTTTACAATTTGTTATTACTCTTAAAACATTTGGTAGTTTTCCATTGGACAGCCACTATAGGCTTCTAGATTTGACCAGAATCAATTAGATTTTTCTTATGGCGATTTTCTGGTTTTACTCCCTTATATTGTTGATTGAAATGTTAGCAGAAACACTGGAATCCTTACAACCCCTCACTCAACACGTAACTTATCAAATGTAGTACTAAATATTTTGTCATCGTGTGTTGTTGCTAAATGTACGTTATCAGTCGACGCGTAAAAGGCGAAAACTGGTTCATTTACAAGAAAAAAAAGGAAAATTCACAAAAAATGTCCATTGCAAAAGCGGAAAGTAGTTCCGACAAGCTCCATTCTGGTTTCAACCGGTTTGTGAGAGGACGTGCGGTGAAAAGCTGAAATCACTCCGCGTCAAAGATCTTTTTTTGTGACGTAACACAAATACGTTTTGTGTTTTTTGTCTTTGAGTAAAGCGTGTTACCACATGTATTTTAAATAAGTTGGTCATGGGCTATTTTTAAACGATCAAATGACATACGATATGTCTTATTCTAATGAATTCGAAACATTATGATGTTTAGTTTCTTTCGCGGATGAATATATCGTTTGTCCTCTGCCAGGGCTGTGTATAAATACGGAGTGAACGACGCCATTTCAGGACAGACTAGACTGCACTGACGCGATGCTGACGGTTGATCATTGCCGCGCAGGTTTTATACAATTTTTGTCCGAAGTTGATTGCGTTTAGACTTGTTAGAATACTTGGCTTTATTAACAAGATTTTGAATTCGATACTTGAATTGGGTTTTCTAGTTGTAAATTAAGCGATGTAGCGCTGTTTCAGAAATGCGTGTAGGCCTAATGCCAGAACAAAGCAGATGGTTAACTTACTGTTAATGGCTAGCTTTTGTTAGTTGTTTGTAGTCATCGCGTCATATAGTTAATTCGTTTTAGTTGTCCCATTTTGTTTTGTTTTTAGCCTGCTGAAATAACCTTTGTCCACTTGACACCGGGCTTATTTTTTTTAGCAACCATACTAAGCAGATATCGCGTTACAAATACCGTATGTGTAGATGTATTATAGTAAAATGCTATTTGAGACGACAATCGCTTTTAAAATAAAGCCATTCATGGTCGACGACCGTATCTGTAAAATGGGAGCCGTGACGTAATGGGCTGTAAATAGATTCTGGTTGGTTAATTTGAAAAACAACGCCTGTAGCATACGTAGCATGGCGCGTAATGACGCACTAAAGTGTTTCAGCAATGATGACCAAAACATTCTTTTTAACAATTGTAGATATTGTTTCGTTTTTGAGATTTATTGATCGGCACTGCTACTGAGGTTTTTTTTTTTTGTTTTGTCGGGGAAAAAAATGTTTAATTCAAACCAAAAATTAGAGCATATCTGTAGCTACCTTTCGTTTATGTCACCAGTAAACTTTGTCGGAAAAAAACGAAGCCAAAGATTAGAGCATATTTGTAGCTACCCTTTTTTTTTTTTTGGCTTGGGGTTCAAATGGCCACACATTTGCTCGTTGACGTCACCACTAAATCTTATTTAAAAAAAAAAAAATTGAGCAAGCAAGTTTTGAATTGGTTGCATTTTTATGTAGCTTAAAGAAGATTGAAGGTTGTTGGTTTTTTGTTTTTTTTTAAATTGCGGATGAATTTTTAATTTTTTTCCCTGGGGTACATGGACTGAGTTATTGGGGAATGGACTGAGTTACTGGGGAAATGGACATAGTTGTTAGAACATCGCAGGACCAGCATGGAACCGGGAGCCAGGCAGGACAGGACCAGAGGAAGAACCGCAGTGGAGCCAGGCAGGACAGGACCAGAGGAAGCACCGCAGTGGAGCCAGGCAGGACAGGACCAGAGGAAGCACCGCAGTGGAGCCAGGCAGGACAGGACCACAGGGCCACGTAGAGGGAGGATCAAGGGACCAGCACAGCAGAAGGGATGGGACCAGCAGAGGCCAGCTGTTGCCAGTCTTCCGGGGTACACCAGAGAGCCAAAACAGAGGGACAGTGTAGCAGCTATCCCAGATCGAACCAGCCAGCAGTGAGGGTGGGACGTTGTGATCTCGTAGCTTCACCAGTAGCTGGGTTTGTATGTTGGGTAGAGAGGTATTTTTGTAACTAGCAATCTTAGAGATTTAGGAAATGTTTAAAGAACACAATTTCTCGCACAGCTCTTCTCTTCCTTTTCACAGGCATGCCGTGTAGTTCGTGTTGTACCTCGCCCTCCTGTTTTTGCGGTGACGTGAATGTTGGTTTCTGCTGTGGTGAATACCTTGATAGTGTGGTGGCAAGAGGAGCGGCTGTATTTGGGACATCTCTACCCCTCCAAACCCGAGTAGTTCCCCCTGGCTTAAAGGCGTGGCGCTCTTGTTGTTCTGTAGAGCTTTCCTTCAAGGTTATCGGTCTTCGGTGTGTGTGGATCACCCTCGTACGCCCCCTAGAGGTTTTGGCTCGACATTCTTCAGTGTTCGAGAGCGCTTCCATTGGTACACACATAAGCTTCATTTAGAACCACCAGCTGTGAGTTAAAGCATGAGGTGTACATGTGGGTGTAACTATCCTGTACATTTGACAAAGTCTTAAAGTAGAATTGGGTGGGGGCGGGGATTTTAAACAGTGTTTCGAGTTCTCTTTTTTCAGGCCTGCACTCTTAAAGCGGACCAAAGAAAGCATCGCCCCTGTCCTATCTCCTTGGTACAAGTTGCGCTCATCTTTTACTTAGTGCAGTGGATTGGGATCATTCTTATCCTGTTGTAATCTTGTAGGCAGGTATTTAATCTTGTCCACATTTTGTACAGTTGTTTGAGGGGTGTACTGATTTTTTCTGAGTAATATGGGGGGTGGGGGAGTGGGAGTTAATGAGTCTCTCCCTAGACTTTACAGCTCGTGTTCCCCTAAGCCAACTGGCATGATTAGGAACCGCCCAGGTGCATCAAGAACCAAGTGGACGCACATCTTGCAGCATAGCCACTCCAATCATAGTCCTCAACATGTAGCCAGAAGCTGTTACTCCCATCAGTGCGGTAATTGGTCTCTTTATTAGTAGTCTTTGTCATTTTTACAACTCGTTTTTTGCTTTTTTTGGGGGGGGGGGGTGGGAGGGGGAGGGGGATCTGTACTTGTTACTCTTTCAGATAAAGTCAAGGGCCCACTATTTAAAAGCTACACAAGCAACATCTCCGATCCCCCAAAGGAAGAAACCTTCACGTTCAGGCCCAGGGTTGTTCTGCTGCTGTAGGATTATCTTAAGGACTTTACCGAGCTAAGTAGCTGAATCCGTTATTGCTGTCAATTTGGTTTTGTCTTGAGTTTTTTTGTTTGGGTATGGAATTGTGGGGAGAGGTCTTCTCTTGCATTTTTTCAGTGTGCTGTGTCCTGTGCGCTCCGATATCCTGAGGTCATGAGGAACTCATTGTTTGTACAAGTTGCATTGCACATCAAACATCACGTAAGGTCACTAAATGTTTTCCAGTTTAACATTCATTGTCTGGCAAAGTGCCTCCATTGCTAGTCCTTTGCAATTAGTTACGGAGCTTTGTATTTACAATACAATGAGTAAACTATCTGTAAAGGATTCTTTTTGCATAATAAATGCATAGCTTGATGTGACTGAATACAGTTTTGGTATGCATTTGTTTTTTGGGGGGGCTTGTGTGGGAAGCTTTTCTTATGCTTTTTCAGGTTATGACTTAAAGTTGGAGCTTTGTTGAGCACGGATGTGACCGGGGCAGTGAAGTGGAAGTGAAGGCAGATAAGTGGAGTCCATCAAATGTTTGAAATGCAGACAAATGATCCCAAGAGGATCCTAGTGCAAGCTAAAGCCTTCCAGAACTTGAAAGTCACTTTGCTAAGTAAACCAGTGAATCTGTTCCTGATTCTAAGATTTGATGGAACGCTAATTCTGATATCTGCTGTAAAGCATTTGGTAAGGATAACAACAGTCAGTTCTATGATTTGAGTTGTGGGCAGGGTATCTTTTCTCATTTTTACAGAAGGTCCAGAGGATCAGATTCTGCCAAGGAAATTGGACTGCTGCCTCTGAGCTCCAGAAACCCGCTGACGGGTCAGACAAGTCAGGTTATAGTGTGTACGCACTGAAATGTCACTAGCCCTTGTGTAACTGCATGTGGCAGACTATTCAGTCCAAAAACTGTCACACAACTGTGTGACTTGTAACTATTTAAATGTGCATTGCACAGAGAATCCTAGTATAGCAATGCAAATGTGTTGCTTTTAGGTGGTTTTGGATCTGTCCCTCCCATTCTTTTTCCAGAAACTGAAGCCTCAATGAAGACTACTACAAAATAGTAAGAGTTGGCAAATTTGTCAAATTGAACTTCTGCAATGTTGGAGTTGACAATGTGAGATCTTTGAACTAGCTTTGTTATCCTCAAATCATTTATAACAATGCTTTACTAGATTCCTCTTTGGCCACTGGGCCCTAATGCTTTGCATCTCAAACCGTAAGAAGTGTAGTACCCAAATCTCCAAATATTGTGTGGTGGGTGTGTTGTGTAGATCACTCTTTGTTTCAGATCATTTGCGTCTGTCCACTCCGATTTCGCCTGCCTCTGAATGCAAAGCCATCTGTGGAAGCTGTCCGCGAGTGTTTTCCCCCCTGAATGAAGTCTCGACCCTCTGCGCTTCAGCTTAAATTATCCCTGATGTTCTCTGCAGAAGTCCCCTCTGTGTCTGTGTGCCCTTTCCCCTCTTTGGTTTTCTTAGGTCAAATTACCCAATATCTTTATTTGGAGTCTGGGATTCCCCCCCTAACCTGTAATGGAGCACTGAGAACCAGTTGCATTAAGATCAAGAGCTGCAAGCTTGTCGCTAATACTGCATCACTACAGTCTCATGGGTGCTGAGTTAAGTAATTTTGGTTTGAATTTCTTTTAACATACCATGGCTTAAATGTGTAACACAACATTTTTGCATGAACACAGCACTGCATAACATTTGTTAAATCTTCATGAAGTTGTCAAACATTGCAGTAGTTATGTGTAGGGTATTTGGTGGGGGGCAAAATCTTTTTCTTTTTCCAGATTTCCTAGTCGTTTTTGCTACCAATCAACATGACTTCAGCCGTTGGACATCCTTAGCATTGCAGAGAGTAGCTCAATACAATTTGTCGGTAAACCTTTTGATCTGGGAGGGGGGGGCAGCTCAAATTGTTCTTTTTTCCATTGCAGTCTCCCTGCACATTTGACCTGCAAGTCCCAGTGAAATGCAGTATCGAACACCTGAGGGGCCGGTATTGTAGTTGTACCAAACATTTAAAATGATCGTAGTGTCATGGGGGAATTTTTGGGGCCGGGGAAACAAGTTGTGCTTTTTCTAGTTTCAGCTTCGTGAACCAGGTGAACTTCGTGTGTGGTGACAGGGACGCTTAGCGGCCAAGTGTAGTGGGTTTTCTTTTCCTGGGGGAACAACAAGTTTGTTCCTTCAGGTTTTGCTTTTGTCCCCTAACAGCAACACCAAAAAGCAAAAGACTCCGGTGGTGGCACTCCTGGCTTCTGTCAGGAACAGGGTTCGACTCCCTGCGGTGTCGCTTTTAAGTCTGCTGTGGGTGCGAGAAAGGGCATTTGAAGAAACACTACAGTTCAATTAATACATTATTAATGGGAAGTGTGGCTTTATTTACTCC
The DNA here is from genome assembly GCA_036785185.1 of Paratrypauchen microcephalus. NCBI lineage: Eukaryota > Metazoa > Chordata > Actinopteri > Gobiiformes > Gobiidae > Paratrypauchen > Paratrypauchen microcephalus. The sequence continues at coordinate 4,792,212 of JAVJIX010000023.1, forward strand.
AGAAATATGGTGCAGATTACTGTCCTGCATATTCCAAGATTTTTTTTGTACCTGCTGCCTAATAATTATTCCTCCATTAAATAATAAATGGCCAAATGTTCCATCCTCCTACATGTTTTATTTCAATAAGTACTAATGAAAAGGTAACTGCCCAGTAACATGGGCTACTTGAATGAGTGTTTAAAAACAACAACTTTGTTTTAAGCTAAGACTGCAAAATGTCTGTTGTAATGCACTCAAGGTGGAGGTTCTCAATGTTTTGAGGCTAGGGGCCCTTTAATGATTAAAGTACTCTTAAGTGATATACCATAATTATTAGGCAAATGGAATTCAGAAGCTCAAACCATATCACCAATTTTGATTTTTTTAAATTGGTGTAGCTTTGTGTTTGTATTTATCATAAAGCAGCCAGTGTCCAAAGTACCAAGTCTGCTGTGCTGTGGCAAGATAATTCAAGAGCCCTTTAATATTTTGCGCTACAAGAAATGTATGTAATGTTGTAGATGAGAGTTGTATGTTAAAATTATACATTCCTATGAGCTACTAAACAAATGTATGGTAAAGCTGATTTAAAATTTCATCAAATTTATTCCTAGGGGCCCAGTGTTCACACAAGAAATTAGATGTAATGTTTGTTTCCCCAGAGGTCCTCTGACTGGCAGCAGAGATGTAGATAGACAAACACATACAGCAAGTGGTTGGCTGCTTTAACTTTTGGGCACATGCATTAAACGACACGGTACCAAAAACACTGGAGTCTCAGCACGAGTCCCGCTGGATCGTTGAATCAGCGAACTGAAAAACTTTGCCGTGTACTTCGCATCAAGTGAGTTATACTCCGACTCGGCTGCAGCTGATCAAGTGGCAGCGTGGACAGCTGTTTTGCCAACATCTGTCACGTTCGGAAAAATTGGAATGGCGTCGAGGAGCATGATAAAATTAAGTCCTCGCTGGGCCCTACCAAGGACATCGCTATAGACTAGAAGAAATTTTGAATCTGGTGGAAGAGATGAAAAAAAATTATGAAAAGGATAAGCTCATTGCAGTGCTGCAAAAGAGGGTCGTGGAGCTGGAGATCAGACTCCGCTCAGACAGGATTGAAGCGTGTCACCCGCTGACCAGAAAAGAAAAACTCCGTGGTGATATTGAGGTTCGTGAAAAGACAAGACTGCTTTGCTTAAGCAAGGACATGAACTGAGGAACCAATGTTTACCTGAATGAACACCTCACTAAACACAATGCGGATATTGCGAAAAAAGCCCGTTACAGGAGGAAAGACAATTTGGAGCACCTGGACTGCAAACTCTAAAGTTTCCATCAAGTTAAACGGGACGCCCGAAGAGGCCATAAATAATCGTGTTAAAAAAAATCATGCAAGTTCTGGAAGTATTTGATTAACATCAACGGGCATAAGCTGAGGAACCATAAAGCACGCATCTCTGTAAACAATGGGCCTTGTCATCAGGACTACATGAACTGCGCGTATTTCAGTATACAGAACATAACTCACAGGATTTGGAACACAACATAACTTTACTACAGTGGTGTATAAAGTACTGGAAAAATCAAACTCAAGTAAAAGTATAGGTATCCCTCCCAAAAATGACTTTGGTAAAAGTCGAAGTCACTGACTGAAATGTTACTTGAGTAAAAGTCTTAAGTGCAAGAAGTTCCAGATACCTTAAGTATGACAAGTAATGTAAAAATAAATGTACTGAAGTAATAAACAGCACATTTAAAAGTATGCAATTAAATTTGGAAATGTAGTGAAGTAAAAGTAATCTTTTTTTTTTAAACTCAAGTAAAGTACATAGTCTCCCAAAATGTACTTAAGTACAGTAGTGAAGTATTATTACTTCGTTACTATACAACACTGCTTTACTATGAACAATAACCGTTTTTATTACACACAAGATCAATGCAATAGTTCCATAAAAAGTTATGGGAAACTTTCAGTGATCCATTTCAATAGCAGAACTTTATTCACATCAAAGAATATTTAAATAATATGGCAATGATATTAAATAACACCCATCTAACATCATTCCCATATCAGAGACTTGGATCAGCGAGAGTAAGGGTGCGGACTTTGAGCTTGAAAGACACGAATTACGTATATTACAGTGGTACCTCACCTTACGAAATTAATTCGTTCCAGAAGTGGTTTCGTAACGTGAATTTTTCGTAAGTTGAGTGGCTATTTCAATGGAAAAGGCCTGATTCATTCCAAGGTTGTTGTTTTTTTAATAGTGTAACATTGGTTCTGCGTCCTGATTGGCTAAGAGACTAGACAGGACTAAACGTGGACTAAACCACGTCTAGACCAGAACTAAACCAGGTCTAAACCTGGACTGGACCTGGACTAAACCAGAACTGGACCAGGATTAAACTACCACGTGCCGCTCTTTGCTGGTTTCGTGCGGCTGGTTTGTGGCTCGGGCTCCAGAGGACGCGGTCCAGGCGCCGTGGTTCTATCTCGTACTCGCAGCCCCGGTGCCAGTCGTGCAGACCAGGTCTAGGCGTGCTCCTCGCACCGGCTGGTTTGTGGTCCGAGCCTCCAGCTCTCCAGCTATGAAAATGTTTAAGCAAAGATAGAAGAAATGATTATAGCCAAGTATGCAGAAGAAGGAATTTTAAGATAATTTGTTATTGGAATGCACACTAAAACATTTAGAAAAGCACATTATTTATCTGAATAAACTGTCTGGCTGTCAAAAGACCTTCATTATGCTCCTTTTCAGCCATGTAGCCTGTTGTTTTGTTAATGGACTTTCTACAGTGGAAGAATAAAAAGACCTGAAGTGAATTTTTATCATTCTGAGAGAATCACAGAAGGGCACAAGATGAAACTAAATTGGTTTCAACTGTGGCAACATTTGGAGTTACAAAAATTCAATTATTTCACTTTAAATTGTACAACATGTAGCATCATAAATAAAGACATCATCTACTCTATGACTTCTGTGTCTATACTATATTCTACAAGTTGTATAACATTATGGCACATTGTGTACTATAAATAACCTAGCCTATTTCAATTTTTGTTTTATTGTTTAACTATAGCTGGTGTATTATAGGACACCTGTAAATGCAAAACACTTTTACATTTTACATAATTATTCTAACCATTCTAACTCAATTCTCAGCAGATCATGCAAATTCTAAATTTGAATACTTTCCTCGAGCTATAATTTTCTGCAGATTCTGATAGGCCTAAATAATGCATTTACATTTTAACTCTTGATTTTCAGTTCAATTCCAGTTGCTTATAATTAATAACTGGACTTTCACCACATTTCCAGTTGGGTATTTATTTATTGCACCATGATTTTCTCAAGACATATTGTGGTCCGTGCTCTTTTTTATGTTCAGTTGAACTTACTTTAGGAAAAGCACAATTTACATGTTAACTTAGAATGCCAGGTCATGCATTAGGTTCACTGATAGTGCCAGTATTATTATTTTTCTTTTAATAGATCCAGAACCTATAGAAATTCAGAAACTATGAGGCGGAACGTTTGTACAGAAATGTTTTTACGGACCTATTTGATATCAGTTCCACCTACGGACTAGCATCAAAACTGTTTGCTTTGGTGTGTTAGATGCAGTGAGGGTTAAAGGGAAATGTGGTCATTTTTTGCCAGGGATCCCGTTAAAGACTTTGCTTATGAAATTCTCCCTGAGACACAAGAAAAATGCGGACTATGGACGCTTCACCGGGGCAAACGAAAGGTAAAGACGTGTGTGCTATGATGCTAAGAGGCCTGTGGCTAAATCGCTAGCGATGCCCATAGACATACCTACTTGTCTTTTATTGAACTTTAGCAGCAATGTCACTTCAAATTCTTGATGGAGGAATAACACAGAGAGACAATCTAACATAAACCAGAGTTGTATTTAATGATACAAATATGCTAAAGCAGTTTTTATCTAGAAGCGAGTTGCTTTGTTTACTCTCTAAGCGCATTTCTCGCCACGTCACTTCTGAATTCGGTTTGAGTTGTGTTGCAAACGATTTTGGATTTTTATACACATTAAATACAAAATGTTTAAGTGAAGTCCTAATAATTAACTTTTGTTTAAAAGATTGGTAAGAACTGGAAGAATATATTGGTAAGATGTGTTTAAAATCTTATAAAAATGTCAATAAAATTTTCACAGACAAATGGAGAACCTGTCTCCGTCTTTGTTTACGAGGTTGCCCAAGGTTCAGAACAACAAACCCAGCTCGCCAAAGCAGCTTTCAAACGTATGAAGACCCTCCGACACCCCAACATCCTGGCTTATGTTGATGGTCTAGAGGTGTGTAATGAAACACAATGGCAAAGTACTGAAATTATGACTCCGTAGCCTTTTCTGAATCGTATACTTTTCCCAGTCATTCAGTTTGAGGTAAGTAGTATAGCACTTACCCATAATGTTAGTTTGTAGTTTTGATAGCTACCCCTAACCAGAGCCAGATTTTAGTATCATTTTGTCTGTTTTTGTGCTGTCACATTTACTTATCTTACATACACATAGTATTAAATTAACACCTTCCAAATCTACAGTGTCCTTTTACTTAACATTACACTGATATTTGATCATGATTAGGGCTGGGTTCCTTCATTTTTTTCTGCATAGAATGAACATTAACAATACCCCTTTTTTGATCCTGTTACTTGAATAATACGCGTTACCAGTTTATCAAATTACAATAGAACAATAGAATACTAATAGAAGACTAATGTTCGTGAAATGCATTATTTTTTGGAGTAAAATCTCTCAGTACTATCTTTAATTTGTGACGATGCTGCCTACTCATTTTTCATAGTTCCCTTACAAGACCCACCAGGCAAAAACAAACATAAAATTATCAAATACCATGTTGTTTTCTGTAATGGTAGTTAACTTTTGTTTGCACCATAGTGGGATCTTTAATGGTACCCAGTCCAAGTTGTGATGTTGTAATACATGATCTCATGATCTGTGTACAGTGATTTACTCTTGATTTGTCCCATTTTGTAGACGGAGAAAAGCCTGTACTTGGTTACTGAGCAGGTAACACCACTTGCAGTCCACCTTAAAGCTCAAGCTGAAAAGGGTGGTGCTGGAGAACTAGAGGTGTCATGGGGTCTTCACCAGATTGTGGTTGGTAGAAAATTCATCCCCATATCTTGTCATCATAAACATTTTGTGTTGTTATAAAACTTTTTTCTTTTTTTTTCAACAAACAGAAAGCTCTCAGTTTCCTAATCAATGACTGCCACCTCCTTCATAACAACTTGGGTGTGTGGGCTGTTTTTGTGGATAAAGCTGGGGAGTGGAAGCTTGGAGCACTTGACCATGTTGCCCCTGAACAAGGTGATCCAAGTGGGGCTGTTTTACCTGCCCCTAAAGTGGTCTACCCTGATATGGAGAAGTATGATCCTCCTGAAATGCCAAAGAGTGGAGAAAAGTGGTAAGACTGTAAAAGTGCATCATATTAGAAGCATTTAGGTAAAAGCAAAGCATATTAGTGGTTTTGATCAATATTTCAGGGCTGGGGAAGTTTGGCGGTTAGGCTGCTTTATATGGGAGGTGTTCAATGGACCACTACCACGCACTTCATCACTTCGTTCATTGGGAAAGGTAAGATGTATAGCTGTTTAAAATCCTATATATTTAAATTCTTTATTTTGTTATAACTTTGTTAGTAGTTTAGTTGTTTTGAAATGTAATGCACACTATTTGCGCAGATCCCAAAAACCCTTGTCCCACACTACTGTGAGCTTGTGGGAGCAAACCCCCGGGCTCGGCCCAATCCTGCCCGCTTCTTGCAGAACTGCAGAACGCCTGGAGGGTTCCTCAACAACAGTTTTGTTGAAAGCAACCTCTTTCTAGAAGAAATTCAGGTATTTATAGTGACTACACATTTACTTTTTTTTTTTTTTACTAACAAACTGTTTTAGAATAACAATCACTGTACTTTCAAGATCAAAGAGCCAGCAGAGAAGCAGCAGTTTTTCCAGGACCTGAGTGAAAATCTAGACTCTTTTCCTGAGGATTTTTGCAAACACAAGGTTCTTCCTCAGCTCCTCACTGCATTTGAGTTTGGAAATGCTGGAGCAGTCGTTTTAACCCCTCTCTTTAAGGTGTGTCAATTTTATTTATTTATTTTAACAGTTGAACATGTTTTTAAAATACCTTGTCTGACCATCTTTTAGGTAGGAAAGTTCCTCTCTGCAGAGGAATACCAACAGAAGATAATCCCAGTCATAGTCAAGATGTTTTCCTCTACAGACCGAGCCATGAGGATACGACTGCTTCAACAAGTATTTATTCATTTTACACTGAATTTCAAAATTTTCAACTTTTCTTTTCTTAAACATGCTTTGGTTCGTTAATTATGTTTTGTTTGTCTGCAGATGGAGCAGTTCATTCAGTATTTAAATGAAGCTGCTGTCAATAATCAGATTTTCCCACATGTTGTTCATGGATTCACAGACACCAACCCAGCCATTCGAGAGCAAACTGTCAAGGTAGTTAATAATAATAAAATAATGAAATAGATTGATCAATGAATTGTTATTAATCTTTATATTTTCTACTGTAGTCCATGTTACTTTTGGCTCCAAAATTGAATGAGACCAATCTGAACCAGGAGCTAATGCGTCATTTTGCTAGACTGCAGGCTCGCGATGAGCAAGGTCCAATCCGGTGCAACACAACTGTTTGTCTAGGCAAGATTGCCTCCTACCTCAATGCCGGAGTAAGACATTCATTAAAGTTTGTTTAATGACTACTTCTTAAGTAGTCACAATATTCAAATAAAAAAAAATCTCTTCCTCTCCCCTAGGCACGACAACGGGTTTTGATTTCTGCTTTCTCACGTGCCACTAAGGACCCTTTCCCAGCTTCTCGGTCCGCTGGAGTTCTGGGCTTTGCAGCCACTCATAACTATTATAGTGTGTCAGAAATAGCTGCCCGCATACTGCCCACTCTTTGTGCCATTACAGTTGACCCAGATAAAGGTGTCCGAGATCAGGTACTTGTAGGTGCTTTGTGTTACCTTTTTTTTGTATGAAAAGCGCTTTATAAATAATGTTTGATTGATTGAAATGCTGCACTTCTCATACCACTGAATTACTTTGGTGCATTTTGCCACAAATACTACTTTCTACTGTCTCATCCTTGCCAGGCTTTTAAAGCTATAAAGAGTTTCCTCTCTAAATTGGAAACCGTTTCAGAAGACCCTAGCATGCTGACAGAGATAGGTGTGTATGTGTTACAAGCTTTATCAAGGAAGAATTCTTTGATTAGTTGTTTTTCTAAACTTGACTCTTTCCTGTTGTGACTTGTAGAGAAAGATGTGGGGTCATGTGCTCAACCTGCTGGTGCCTCTTCGGGTTGGACGGGCTGGGCGGTCACAGGCATGTCCTCACTCACTTCAAAACTGATCCGAACAAATCCAGGAACAGAGGGCGGTGGAGCCACTGAGGCTTCAGCTGCTACTGATGCCATCACTCCAGGAAATGCTTCTTCAGTTGGTAAGAAACTGTTATTGTTTCCTGATTATTCTGTCCATATATTGTTTATTTTTTTATTTATATTTTCATACTTTATTTTTTTTAGTCTTGATACCATATTTTACTAGTCATAGTAACTGATACTTAGTATTACAATTACTTATGTTGCATCGTAGCACATTCCTAGTTTTTTTCTGATTCTGAATTTTTACAGATTCTCAAGACACGCCTTCAGAGGCCTCTATGCCTCATCCTACTGCCAGTAACTTTAGTGCACCAGAAACAAGTAATGTTCAAACCAACAATAATGAGCCAACAGGAGACCGCTGGGATGATGATGAGGACTGGGGAAGTCTAGAGGTAGATCATCAATAAAAAACGACAGTTTACATAGCTTTTTTTTCTCTAATGTGTAGCTCTTTTTCCAAAAGGAACCAGAGAAAACTCTGACTGAATCTGATGATTGGGGTGCCGACTGGTCAGGAATTACATCATCTAAGAAGAAACCTGTTGATAAAGTATACATGTATATTTTAGTAGATGTAATATATTAAAATAATGCTGCTAACATCTTTCTTTTTTAAAATAGACAAGTCGCATGTCATCGGTGGCTGTGAAGAAGCAGAGCTCTGATTGGAGCAGCTCGGGTTGGGATGCAGATGACAGTTGGTCCAATGAGAAAGATGGGCAGGGTCAAAGTTCTGCTGGAGAAGAAGGCTGGGGCAATGACTGGGCTGATGAAGACACAGATACACCCTCCACAAATAAGGCCCTCCCTTTGCCTGCAGGTGTGCGGTTAGCCAGCGAATACAACTGGGACAGTGCAGCCAAAGGTTCAGCTCAGAATGACCTGTTTGCCAGCGTTTCCCAGAGAACGGCAGCTAACTCAACTGTCACGGTGAGAGCGAAGGGGGGCTGTGTCCTGTTGATAACGGAAAGAGCGAGATGGGTGACCAATGACTGCAACCTAATGTCATTCTTTGATTGATTAAATGCAAAGGCTGTGACATTACTGCACTGTTGTACATTGCTGTAAAATTTCTTTTGAATTATTCAGGGAGGAGATGGCTGGAGCACAGAAATGACAGGGGACTGGGGTGGTGAAGAAAGCTGGGAGTCTGTTGATGGTGTCCAGGGTATGTTATTAATCAACACTTGTATATAAGATAAGACTTTATTGATTTCACACAGGAGAAATTCACTTGCCACATAGGCTCCAGGCAGCTTAGTGCAAAAGTCATTTTTGTGTATTTGCTCTTGTCATAATTGGGGCAAAGCACCGAAGGTGCTAGGCACCATAGTGTTTCTACTGATTCTTATTATTGGGGAAAAGCAGCGCTAAGCTGCAAGGCACCTATAGTGTTTCTATTGATTCTTATTATACATTATTCTTCTGCCTCTGGGAGTCTATGGCAACCCCTAGAACCGTCTGGTAAAAAGTTGTGAAATTTGGCATGCATTCCAGCCAGTCTCCTCATTACTAACAGCAATTTATAGGCCCCCACCCCAAACTCTCTAGCGCCACCAGCAGGTCAAAGTTGCAGGAATTTTCAGGTACATTTCTGCGTGTAACTTTTGAATTGTATGTCCAATATTCAAAAACTTGGTATCCCTGGACCACCCTGGCCGAATCCAACGCACCCTATGACGACATTTTCCGCCAGGGTAGATTTTCCGCCATTTAGAATTTTATGAAAAACACTCAAAATGCTTCTCCTCCCTCAATTTTGGGCCAATTTTGCTCAAATTTGGTACATGGCATCTTTGGACTGAACCTCATCAGAAATATCCCTTGATTTGTTGATATCTCTTATCGTTTTGTCGTGACAGCCAATCAAACGCATCCTAAAAGTCGCCAAACAGGAAGTGAGCTCATATCTCGGGAACCCTTCATAGGATTATTTTCAAACTTTTCACAAATGTTCGCATCCTTCCCAGGATTTCCCACAAAACATTACAGGGTCCCAGCTCAAACCCTCTAGCGCCACCAACAGGTCAATTATGAAAAACACTCAAAATGCTTCTCCTCCCTCAATTTTGGACCAATTTTGCTCAAATTTGGTACATAGCATCTTTGGACCGAGCCTCATCAGAAATATCGCTGTATTTTTGATATCTCTTATCGTTTTGTCGTGACAGCCAATCAAACACGTCTGTCCGAAAGCCGATGCACCCGATACTGACCTTTCACGCGCGTTGCTAGGCAACGCCCTGATCAAAGATCTTTGATATTTATGTACCTTTGATCTGATATAGCTGCAAGCAGCAGTGTGGGGCCAAGCACCGAAGGTGCATGTAGGCCTCAGCATGTATTATTAAAATTCCTGCAACTTTGACCTTAACAGGGTCTAACAGGGTCTGTTAGCCAGGCTCCCCAGGCTTCCTATGAAGGGTTCCCAAGATATGAGCTCACTTTAAAAACTTGGTATCTCTGGGATGCTTGGGCGAAGACTGATCCAACGCACATCATCAAATTAGGGTGGGTCACTGCTTGGCCCCACATTGCTGCTTGCAGCTATATTTATTATTATACATTATTCCTCTGACCATGGGAGTCTATGGCAACCCCTAGAACTGTCTGGTAAAAACTTGTGAAATTTTGCATGCACATTCTAGCCAGTCTCCTCATTACCCACAGCAATTTATAGGCCCCCACCCCCAACCGTCTAGTGCCACCAGCAGGTCAAAGTTGCAGGAATTTTCTGCGTTGAAATGTACCTTTGATGTGTCTTTGATCTGATAAACCTTGTTAGACCCTGTTAGACCTTGTTAGACCCTGTCAGACCCTGTCAGACCCTGTCAGACCCTGTCAGACCCTGTCAGACTCTGTCAGACTCTGTTAGACCCTGTCAGACCCTGCATGCGGCATACATGCTGAGGCCTACATGCATCTTCGGTGCTTTGCTCCACATTGCTGCTTGCAGATATATTTGTGTATTTGCTCTTGCTAAATGTTTTTTATTTTTGTTTACAAGGTTTGAGCAAAGCTGAATTATCAAAGAAGAAGCGTGAGGAAAGAAGGAAAGAACTCGAGGCAAAACGCGCTGAACGAAAAGCAAATAAAGGACCGCTCAAACTGGGTGCACGTAAACTAGATTAAAGGACAGGTGGGTGCATGAGGGGCAGCAGCAATGGGACCCATCATTGGACCTTTGACATTCCGCAAGAAGGACCAGAAAGATGCAAGTAATACTGTCTCCAAAATATGCCGTAAAATGACTGGTCAAATGAACTGAAGTCTTTGCGTCAAGAATATCAATCTAATGCCCATAAAAGCCCAAATAGGACTAAAATATCAAGATTGAAAAGGACAATATTTAGCTGTCAATCACCTGGGCTTATGGGCATGTACCAAAATGTGTACATTTTATGAGACAGAAATGTGCTGGTTTAGTGTACAGAAATGGACATCTTCTATTTAAGTGTTATGTTGACAAAAGTAAACAAGGACATGAGAGTCACACCTTTAACAATATAGTAAATTTGCTGTACCTAACACGGCATGAATGAACAATACAACTTATTTCAGTCACAAAAACAATGCATGCACAGTATTTGACCCAAAAACTGTTCATGACTCAACTGTATTTTATTGTCTATACCAGGCCTTGGAAGGTAGAGATCTTCTAATGGATGACAAGTGAATGCATGTGTTTATATGTCCCATGAAGAAAACTGATTCATGCTTAACTTGAATCAAGACTGGATGGGATGTTTTCAGGGTAAAGGACATTTTACTTTTATTTGTGCCTTCATTTTAACAAATCATATCTGAAGGGTTATATATTGTATTACTGAGGATGTGAACCTGTTTAATTAAATTAGTTTCCTTTACTTTCCATGCCTTTTTCTGCATAATTAAGAGTTACAGTTAAGAGAATAAGGACCAGTTATAACTAGGTATTCTCTTTCAACAAGTTTGACGTTTGTTAGAGACTGCAGACAGAACTGAAATCCATAGTTTTTTATTTTTGTTTCCTTCATTTTTGCAATTGGGAAAAGGCTTACAAAATCCTGGTGTAGAGAACATCATTCCTCATTAATTTTACAGTTACAGAACAAGTGGAGTGTATTCAACACATTTAAGCATCATACAAATGAGTTACTGCAGCGTCAACAGCAAGTTAGTCAACAGGTGAGTATTTTCATAAATGGCAAAGTTCTGAATATTGACAAATATTTGATAGCTTTTTTTTTTTTTTTAACAAATTTTGACTTTTTCTTTTCCTCTGCGCACACAATTTCAATCTATTTCGAAGTATACGTATAACAAAGAATCTTGACAAATCATTTAATCAATAACTAATATTTTGTCTTCAATATCTCTGTACATATTGTATATTAATATAATTTATCTTAAACTTTTTTTTGGCAGCATGTACTGAAATGTGAAAATGTGATGACCTTTTTTATACCAAAGATGATGTATGTATGTTCTGTGCTGTTACTAAGACACAGATCCTTTCTGCCTCCTGATGTCAATGGCAGTTCTGTTTTGCTGGCTTAAAACGTATTGTGCAGGTGGCCTTTAACGAAAGCCTAGTTTGACTGTATTACTGTGTGTTCTTTTGCCTTTCATTTTTGTTTCCTCCAAAAAACGCCCCTGCCAAAGCCACAACGCCCAGTACAACTGCTCCTGCCGCACCAACGAGCAGGGCAGTTTCACCAGCCTTCCGAACCTGTACAAATCACAAAGACAATTGTGTCACACAGATTTAATCAAAATGCAAACGGCAAACAATATCATACTTAAAGGCGCACTAAGTAACTTTTCTGGTGGACAACCTGCGATCTGCTTCAAGGAAATGTTATAGCGTTGCTTGGAATTCCACAGTAAGGCATTGAATTTATCTATGAGGGCTGTATGAAATGTTTTGAGCCCAACTATGAAATTCAACTGGAATAAATTTTTTTAGCTATTCATTTTTCAACAGTCCCCCTTGCGGTCCACATACTTCTGCCAGCGGTGCTGTTTTGTAGAAGGTTTCATCTTGGTCGTCAAAAAAGTCAGTTACAGCGGATATGACGTCATCGTTGCAGTCAAAATGCTTCCCAGCTAACTGCTTCTTCAAGTTTGGGAATAGATGGAAGTCCGACGGCGCTAGATCAGGAGAGTACGGTGGGTGGGGAATGAGTTCAAAGCCACAGTCACGCACTGTTGCAATGGCAACCACTGACTTGTGGGATGGAGCATTGTCCTGATGGAACAAGACACCTTTTGTTAATTTTCCTGGACGTTTTTTCTTGATAGCTTCCCTTAACTGCCTCAAAAGATTAGAATAATACTCTCCATTGATAGTTTGGCCCTTTTCTAAATAATCCACGAACACAACACCCTTTGCATCCCAGAAAACTGAGGCCATCACCTTCCCAGCAGACGACACCACCTTGGCCTTTTTTGGAGGTGGTGAGGAAGTGTGTTTCCACTGCATTGATTGTTTTTTTTGTCTCAGGCTCAAAGTGGTGGACCCAGCATTCATCCATAGTCAGAAACCGCCCCATGAAATCATCTGGACCCGCTTCAAAAAGCTCTAAATTCTCCCTTGACATGTCCAGCCGAGTGCGTTTCTGATCAGGAGTCAGAAGACGTTGAACCCACCTTGCTGAAACCTTTGTCATTCCAAGTTTGTTGGTCAGAATATGATGAACTCTCTCCTGAGAGATGCCAACAGTCTCAGCTATGTAATGAACAGTCAATCTTCTATCATCCATCACCAGTGTGTGCACACGGTCAATGTTTTCTGTGGTGGTGGCTGTTAATGGCCGTCCTTCAATGCTCTCTCTACCCCTTTTGAATTCAGCTGCCCTCCGTTTCACTGTAGCAAAAGATGGAGCATTATCCCCTAATGTTCCAACCATATCAGCATGAATCTGTGTTGGAGTTAACCCTTTCAAAGTCAGATACTTGATAACAGCACGATACTCGACTTTGTCCATTTTCAGAAATTTTCACAACCGTCAACTTTCAAAGTCCTGTCTCAGCAGCAAAACACAGAGCAACTGAAGATAAACTAGGTAGTTAGTCATTAGAAGAGGTGAAATAAATGCATGCCAAGTTTCATTGAGTTTGCATTATTCTTTCATAGTAAGGCTCAGAACTTTTCATACAGCCCTCGTATCTCCATGCAGACAAGCAGGTGATGCCACCAGAACAAGTTAGGAGAAGTATTATATCCCTTGCTGATTTTGGAGGTTTGCCTACTGACAAATGGAAAGGCCAACATGAAAAATAAACTGAATATTTTAATGGTAGGTTTATTTTAACGTTGAGAGATAGAATATCAAAAAGAAAATCCAAAAACAGCAGGTTGAGTTGATGCCAGAGAGCTTGATTTTAGTCCCATCTGACCACAGCACCTTCTCCCAGTCACTCTCTAAATCATTCAGGTGTTCATTGGCAAACTTCAGGTGGGTCTGCACATGTGCCTTCTTAAGCAGGAGGACCTTGCGAGTACTGCAGGATTTTAATCCATTGCGGCGGAAGATTAACCTGGGAAATCCCAGGCTGCTTTCGTTTCTTTCCGATCTGAAAGACAGCCTGGCAACTAGGCTAAGCGAGCTCTCCTGATTTTGGGAGCCAATCAGAGAGCAGGGAGGGGTGGAAAGACGGTGACGCGTATTACACGACAAACGGAAACTTGTAGTTTGGACTGACAACTGACCTGATTGGCTATGGGCTACGTATACGCCAAATGATAGACATTCGTAACGCCCAATAAACGGCCGTTGGCAATTGTAAAACACACCTCCGCTACGAGATATTTAGTAGGTGGCTCCCAGACAATATATCACTTGTGATATGGTCTAGTGTAAACCAGGCAAGCGGAAGATGTTACCAATAATTATCTTAATGACTGTGATCCCAGCTGCCTTGAGATCATTGACTAGCTCCTCCCATGTAGTTCTCGGCTGATCTCTCACTGTTCTCATGATCACTGAAACCCCACGAGGTGAGATCTTGTGAGCCCCAGACCGAGGTCGATTGATGGTCATTTTGTATTTCCTAAATTTTCGAACAATTGCACCAACAGTTGGGATCAAATACTTATTTCACACAATGAAATGCAAATCAATTAATACATTTTCTATGTGTTTTCTGGATTTTATTTTTGATATTCTATCTCTCAGTTTTAAAATAAACCTACCATTAAAGTTATAGACTTTGTCAGTGGGAAAACCTACAAAATCGGCAAGGGATCAAATATTATTTCCTCCATTGTACAGGTCAGATCAGCCAAGCTCACTGTAAATGACAATCTGTACTCAACACCTGGTAAAATATCTGTGAAGATACTGGGGGGAAACATGCAAATTCTGCACAGAAAGGCCCAGACATTGAGCATGGAACCTTTTTACTGTGAGAGTAAGAGTGCTATCTCAGCCACTGTGTCATTATGTGAGGCTCATCCCCTTAATAAAAATAATTTAAAAGTTATAGCATACAGAGCTTCTCTTCAATGAGGGCTGAAAATTAATCATTCACTTTTTTTTTTTTGCAACCCACTATCCACCCACCTGTCGGGATTCAGGCTGGCCATAACGCAGCTCATTGACAAAGTGCTCGCAGTTTCCTCTGAAGACACAGTAAGGGATTTCTTTCCCCACTTGTCTCCTTGCCTCCCGGACAATGACTTCAGCCAAACGAGGGGTGTATTTATCATCCAGGCTGTTGTTGATAACCCACTGGTCTGTTCCTACGGCATTCCACAACTCTTCCTCCTTCACAATAGCTTTCTCCGCTAAGACAGACATCATACTGTTGGCACCTGCACCTGCAATTTCACCTAATAAAAGCACACAGTATAAAACGCTTATATTAATTATTTTAATTTAATAAAGATACACTTGAATAGGTATTAACCATATTGTCAATATAGATATGCTATGACATGAGTGTACCAAAGGTTAAATCTGTATGTTCTTACAAGGTGGAGCCAGGTGAACCACAAAGCCATTGCCAATGTAGACTGCCCAGTGCTGGTAAGAGCCACGGAAGATTTCTATTAGGTCCCCAGGATTTGGCTTTTCATCATACTGAAAAACAAAACAAGAATCATAGTTTAGTTTAGTTTAGTTAGCAAATCGAGTGCGAGTGACTTTTTTTCGCTGCAAACGCGGTGTCTGCATTATCTAACCGATGGGGAACAGAAGCGCTGCGCTTGAATTGCGTCAGCGTGAGAAATACCATGTGTGAGCGTGTGAACACGTCGAATTGCGTGTGTCACACTCTCAAAGCGTGATACTTGCTATAAGGTATTAGCCTCGATTAAGAGGTAGGCCTAATTGTCTGACATTAAATAGGCTAAAAGTAATGGCTTAAAAATATGTATATACTTACCAATGTTGGAGCCATGATAGTAGAACTTATTGAAGGGGTTCTTTTTATGTGGCTTTTGATTTCAGTTTCGATTTGACTATGCCAGAAACCCACTGGAGGAAATCTGTACAGAGACAAACAGGTGAGGCGAAAGGCTTAAAGCAGTAAGCGACTTTTACGAGACAAAGAATAATTTGTCATGGTTAGCCTGTTTTTGTCTAGCCAACGTCTTGACATGTCATTAAACCGTTTCTCGCATAGTTTCACCTGGAAAATCTGCGGGGACGACGGCGGCTTCTGACGGAGACGTCGCTCAGGCAAAAAAACAAAACAGAAATCAGCTGATCTTTCAGCTGACCTTTCACAATAAGATCATGACGTCCTCTCTTTCACAATAAGAGTCTAACGCAATAGGCTACTATTAAACGCATTACATTTGTTTTGTTAAATGTTCATTGTGGTAGAAAATTTATAATTAATGTACAGCATCCTGAAGGTAGCCCTCTGAATGCAGCCAGCAAAATCATAGTCAAAGCTCAATGTCAGCTTTATTGTCAATTCTGCTATATGTGTTCAGCATAGAGTGAATCGAAATTTCGTTTCTCTCTGGCCAGGTAGTGCAAAAAAAAAAAAAGACTGTACAAAATACAATACAAAGACAAAACAAAAACTATCTAAGACAAAAATGTAAATCTAAAAACCAAAATCAAAGATCTAAAATCTGAAAGCGGTGCAAAAGGGGGGGGGGGGGGGACACCAGCTCTCCTCCCAGCTGCATTCACTATGCGCTGCAGAGCTTTCCTGTTCTGTTCAGTGCAGCTCCCATACCACACAGTGATGCAGCTGGTCAGGACGCTCTCATTGGTGCCTCGGTAGAAGGTGGTTATGATGGATGGGGGGGGGCTCCAGCTCTCCTCAGTTTGCGGAGGAAATAGAGGCGCTTCTGAACCCTCTTTGCCAGCGATAACGTTCCCCCCGGCGACTTGCGCCTCCGGCCAATCGGACGCGAGCTGGGCGGGGCCCCCGTGCCGGTACGGAGATGAGCGATTGATTCTACTATTTAAGGTAAGACGCGTATTTTCGGATAGCGTGATAATTTAAAACGGATCGATTTGTGACACAAAAGCTACTTTGGTTTTTTAAGGCCAGCAAAGCGGTAGAAGGATAAAATATGAGTGACTGTATAGTTAGTAGACAGTTGTCGCTCGCCATTGGCCTAGTGGAGTCTAAGGTTATGTATTGGCGACCTGTGGATTGGTCTGTGCGGAAGCCGAGAGGCCATATTCATAAGCATAATGTGTCTGAACAAACACACTAACTCCCTGAGCGCTCCTTGGAGCCCTGTGCGCGACATCCGAAATGCCCCCATATGTATATGTCCATATGATAAAAGGAGAAATTCAATTTGTCAACTGGACAAACAGGGTCTAACCAGCATGAGGGCCAGAGCTGACGAAGCCTCTCGGATGAGCGGCGAAACGTTTTCAACCAAACAAACTTTGTCCAGTTGACAAATTGAACTTCTCCTTTGATCCTGGATTCTACCTGGACGGCTGAGGGACTTTTCACGCAACTGGACAAAGTTTGTTTGGTCGAAAACGTTTCGCCGCTCATCCGAGAGGCTTCGTCAGCTCTGGTTCTAGTGCTGGTTAGACCCTGTTTATATCTAGCTGCAGGGAGCTCCCTACACTGAAATTGCTCTGAAACTATCTCCACTAATCTGTCTCTTTGTTTTCCAAATTTCTCTGGCGACTAGTTTAGCCTCCCTATTCAAGCCTAACGACCCTCTCCACCCCTCTGCCCTGGGTTGTCTGCCCTGATGTTTCTTTGTCTGTTTTTGACTTGGTTTGAGAATCGAATTATAAATGGGAGACAAGTTATGTCTAACTCCCCCATTTCTGTGTCCTATGTCCATATGCTGTTTCCCTCGTTTACATGGAGCAGCAGATAAGTTACATTTGCCAGTAGATGGCAGCGGAGGACTGCATTAAAAATATCCAGGCGATCCAGGAGCGTTGTCGTGTGGACGTAGCCTGAGAATAACCCTCTGTAATGCCACATGAATGTACTGAGGGCTGTGACAGGGCAAGGACCAGAGATGTATGCCTAGTAGTAACGAAGTTAAGTACTTAAGTACTAAAATGCAGTTCTGCCACACCGATATGTGGTGCTGTAAACAGGAAATAGCCAGAGCCACCGGAAATGCAATACTACAAAGAGCGCATGCACATAAACTCCTTTCTCCTCTGCAAACAAACAAACACAAGAAGATGCAAACCAAGACAAATACAAACTTCTCCGTTTCCACCAAAAAACGTTGTTGTGTGAACTCAGACATCAGTTTGACAATAGAAAGGAGGTGACAAAACAATTTGTGATGGCTGTATTATTAAACTTTGGAAATGACATGATTAATAAACACATTACAATGATTCAAGGTTTGTATATATTTCTTGTGGCACATTGTATATCATGCGTCTCACTCTGAGGGCCTGCCTTACAGGAGGAGCTGGACAGAGTGCAATGGTGCAGATGTGGGACAACCATCGCATTCGTCCGGGGAGGAATGGGCGTGATCTCTACCATGGAAAGCCAGTAATAACATACAATGTACCTGAGCTGTATCATGCACAGAATTATCTGCGTCCAGTTGAAATGGACAGAATTAATACAGTCCTAGTTGAAGACATCTGCCAGTGGAAAAGATATATTCCATGTGACATTGACCTACATGACTTGTGCTTGCCGCCATGATGCTGAAGGAGCCATTCAACTCTACAAAGACCTGAGGCCATTGATAAAGGCACTCTTAGAAGAATCTGATTAGTGATATCATACAGTTGTTTCTCTTGTATATGTATATGTTCTTGTCATGATTTCAGTAAATTTAACTTGACATGTAAACTGATTGTCTTTATGCTAGTGCATATATTTTTCAATTCATATTTCAGATTTGAAAGACCGTATTTCCTCAGTACATTGTGCTTGACCAAACTGGTTAGGGAGATGAAACTCAAATGACAATAAGTGACCAACTTGTGCAGACAACCAAATAATTCCAAGTGGTTCAAAACTTTCCACTTTGAATGTATTTACGTACTGTAAGGACAGGCAGCATATCATTCAACAACTATCACAATATTGCACAATCCACAATAATGTGTGTAATGACAAGTTCAGAAAATACTGCAGCAAGAAGATCATAGTATAGTTATTTTAAGATGACATGCCATAATCACACGGTCATCACATTTCAGACATTTAAAACTTAATGTCAGCAACAAAAGGCAGAACAAGTTGTAATTCTGAAAATACTGCATCAGGAAGAACATTTGACTTAGTATTACAAGTTGACTGGAAGGGCATCATATCATTCAAGAACTCATGACTATTACAAAACTGAAGTCCAGAATAATGTGTGTAATGACAAGTTCAGAAAATACTGCAGCAGGAAGATCATATTAGTTATTTAAGATGACATGCCATAATCACAGTTTTTGGTTTATTTATTTATTTGACAGGGACAATGCAATCTGACATAGTTACAGAACAGATCTTGTAGCTGATGTGAAGCATACAGAGTTTAGCAAATGCTCATTTTCAAACCCTGTCCCTGGTTGAGCTTTTCTAAGCTAACATAACAATTCATAACATCTGCACAAAGCTGGACACTTTATATCACTAGTCACTTTAATTACATCATGTTTGCACTACTGTTCTGATGCTGCTCATCTGGACCTTTTTGTTATTTGGATTGCTTATTATTTTTTACTATATTATAGCTATATTTTAGTTATTATTATTTAGTGTCTATACTCTAGTTATTACTATTATTATTTAGTGTTTTATGTTTGCACCTTATCACCAAGACAAGTTCCTAGTTTTGTGAACTCTGTTCACTTGACAATGGCAATAAAAATCTTTCTGATTCTATTCTGATTCTGATTCTGATTAATGTCCAGGTGGGTGAGGGCTGGGTGAAGAGCAGAGCAGATTGCATCCTCGGTGGAGCGGTTGGCCCGGTATGCAAACTGGAATGGGTCCAGGGTGGGGGAAGGGGATGGATTTAATGTGTACCATGACTAGCCGTTCAAAACACTTCATTATGATGGGGGTCAGTGCAACAGGGCGATAGTCATTAAAAGTGGCTGGAGTGGGCTTCTTTGGCTCAGGAACAATGGTGGTGGTAGTGGTTTTGAAGCAGCAGTATATCCGCTGTGATGAAAATAAATAAATAAAAGAATCATTTTGTTTTAATATACACCTCATATTATACAATGTATTATAATTTCTTTATATCATGATTCTACATTTTAAATATAATATTTTTAAACAATGTCTATGAAAAGGGGTTATTTTAATAGATCCATGGCTTTAGGGTGTCGCTAGATGGCAGCAATTATTTGCGGTCTGGGTCGACTAAATAAAAGTGAAGAAGAATAGCTTCCGGTTACAGTGCGCTCTTTTAGTATTTTCTGGTCTGACATTTGATAGAAAATCTTCTTATTGCTGGTTCCATTGCTCTCACCGAAGTTATTAAGACAATTTTGGGTTTTATGCAACGCTTTGATGTTAAAAGACCAAGCCATGTCTGCGGTGTTTGATGGAAGTGGGCTAAAAGCGGCGCAGAGCTCACACAGTCACACACCACACACTGCCCTGAGGTGAGTAGTAACAGTCAAAGAGATTGCACTCAAAGCTATCACAAGAAAGTTACAGTCTTATGATTTTCATTTAAACATGTTCACAACTATAAAAAAATAAAATATGGCTTTTCCCCTTTTCATGTTCATATTTTTGTACATACATAGAATGGTATTTTGTACCATTAGTCAGTTGTACTGATAAAAACGTAATGTTATATTAACCATCTTTTCTTAAATAGTGCACAGGAGCTGTCACAGGAGATCAAATCTTTCATAAATGGAGTGGATAGTGTTCAAGGACGAAAGCTTAGTGTGAGAGAGCACGCCCGGTGTGCCGTACGGCTGCTGCGCGCGGTCCCTGCATGTCGGGCCGCGGTGCTGGAGCATCTGAGAGGCGTCTATGATGAACATGTGTCTGCTTTCTTGCACCACCTGGAGACAGAGGGAGAAGAAGGCTCTGGGCCCAGCATTAATCTGGAGGACATCATCCAAGTAAGTGACACAAAAAAGTCAAAGTCAATTTTATAGTCCATTTATATCACCAGTCACTTTAATTAAGTCATGTTTGCACTACTGTTCTGATGCTGCTCATCTGAACCTTTTTGTTATTTGGATTGTTTATTATTTTTTACTATATTATAGCTATATCTTAGTTATTATTTAGTGTTTATACTCTAGTTATTACCATTATTATTTAGTGTTTTATGTTCGCACCTTATCACCGTGACAAGTTCCTAGTTTTGTGAATTGTGTTCACTTGACAATGGCAATAAAAAAATGTCTGATTCTGATATGTGTGACATACAGTGAATCGAAATTCTGTTTCTCCCTGGCCCAGCAGTGCAAAAAAGACAGTGTACAAAATACAATATAAAGACAATACAAAAACTATCTAAGATAAAAGAGACCTGTATTGATTTCACATTTAATTTAATGTAATAAATGTAGCTGTAAACTGTATAATGTGTAAATGATATAATATGTAGTTGTATAGAAATGACATTTGTGTTTTGTTTGTTTTTTTGTAGGAGGTTCATGGGGTGCTTTCTGAATTTATTCGTCTTAATCCACGAGCCTGGGCCCCGCTGGTTTCAACTTGGGCTGTAGATTTACTGGGCCAACTGAGTAGTAAGCACGCTGGACGCAGGGGCGCTCCTCACTCTTCCAGCCTGAATGAGCTGCTCCAGTTGTGGATGTCTTGTGCAGCCACACGCTGTCTCATGGAGGCCTACTCTCAGTGTTTGGCTGCCATGTTGGCTTGGTGTCCTGATGCCTGTGTAGATGCACTCCTGGACACATCTGTTCAACACTCACCTCACTTTGATTGGGTGGTAGCTCATATTGGCTCTGCCTTTCCAGGGACCATCATAAGCAGAGTGCTGGCCTGTGGACTCAAAGATTTCTGTTCTCATGGAGCTAAAGATCAGACTCCACTAGTGATGGGACTAGATAAAGGGGCAAAAGTGCCCAAAATTGGTTCTGTAGTTGGAATCCTCGGTCACCTGGCTGTGCACCATTCTGACTGTATCAGGAAGGAGCTGCTCCGGATGTTCCAGGAAAGCTTGACCCCATCCAGTCCTCTGTCTCCAGACTTGTCCTCCAACTCCTGGGAAACATCCCCACATCTCCGTCGAGCTGTTGTGCCATTTCTTCTGCAGCTGGCTGCCATGTCTCCTGACCTTTTTGGTGCCGTGTCTTCAGAGCTGGTGGAGCTCTTACGACCTCCTATACTACTTCAACTTCACAGTTTGCTGCAGGGCCTTCCTAGGGAAGAATTGGACAATATGGTAGGGCTTGCTGTCCACCTGATTAGTCAGAGTCCTACAGGGGGAGCTCGAACCCTGCGTTTTATTGCTGACACGGCTACTCCGGCCTCAGTAATTATTTCTGGCCCTACATCTTCTCCACACGAGGGAGTCAGAGAGGGATGTGATCGACTGCTTCAGATGCTTCTACTCCATCTACATAAACTCGTGTATAACCGTTCAGATGGAGTTGAAGGTGCACCTCACACCTCAGTTATGTCTCAGCCTAAAAGAAAAATTCCATTTTTAGAGGAGCTTCAGTCCTTTGTGGGTGAGCTGTGTGCTGAAACCCTGCGCCTTGAGAGAAAACGTCATCTTTGGTTGCATCAGCTGCTCTGCCTGCTGTCAGTTTATGGGGGTCCAAGTGTGGCCACTGAGGCTGTGTGTCAGCTTTTAACCCAGGCCCGAAATCCTGAAGAACTGGCACTGGCCTGGCAGCTGCACAGCACACTGTCCCTGTGTATGGTTGGACTCATCCCTGCTGCTATCACCCGCTCTGTGGCACAGATACACACAAACACGCTGAATCCACGGCAGCTTCGACAACTGCTGCTGAACCTCGCTGCAGCTATTCAGAGCCAGGAGGAAGAG
Source organism: Paratrypauchen microcephalus (assembly GCA_036785185.1). NCBI lineage: Eukaryota > Metazoa > Chordata > Actinopteri > Gobiiformes > Gobiidae > Paratrypauchen > Paratrypauchen microcephalus. Next base: position 4,815,058 of record JAVJIX010000023.1, read on the forward strand.
CGACGTGGGGCAATAGGACCCCATTACACAATGGCTATGCAATTAGGATCAGCGGTCTCGGAACACCTCCATGATTTTGGACCTCTTCTTCTCCATGGTGACTCAACAGTTTCACATGCAGCAGTGCAGTTTTTGTCCTGCAGCCCATTGCCTCGTACCTCCTCACCAGGCCACCTGTCGTTGCTGTCACGTGCTGCTGTCACTTACTTTTTTTTGGCATTGCGAAGAAGACAAGAGGGGCTCAAAGTTGGCAGAGATGCTGGACAAGCAAGGGAGGCTGTGAACTGTTCTGTGCTACTACTGTCTCGATTTGCCGGGTACTCCCCTCTCACCCTCAAGTCAATACTTCAGCAGCTGGTTGAAGGAGCACTGCACAAAGGAAATGCAGATCTTTTTGGAGGTCAAACATGCGACATAACAGATATACCTGTACCTTCTACATCTGCATCTCCGGACCTTGGAGCTTCCTTGCTGAGCATCAACTGTCAATTCGGCACCACAGCCAACTTCTCTGGCAGTGTGTGGTCAGTGTTTCATGCCGGAGTTATAGGAAAGGGTCTAAAAGTAAATTCTCCCACAAAAGTGCCTGATCCATCTGCCGCAAGCCAGGTGAGTTGAAGAGGGAAAGAATTATTTTTATTTTATTTTTTTTACACACCAATTGTAACTTGCTCTAGGTTATGATAAAAGGAGAAGTTAAATTTGTCAACTGGACAAAGTTTGTTTGGTTGAAAACGTTTCGCCGCTCATCCGAGAGGCTTCGTCAGCTCTGGTTATTGTGCTGGTTAGACACTGCTTATAGCTAGCTGCCGGGAGGCGCTCCCTACCCTGAAAAAGCTCTGAAAACGATCCCCCCTAATCTATCTCTTTGTTTTTCAAATTACTCTGGCGACTAGTTTCGCCCCCCTATTCAACATCTAACGACCACCCCTCTTCCATGGATCGTCTGCCCTAATGTTCTTTTGTCTGTTTTGACTTGGTTTAAGAATCGAATTATAAATGGGAGACAAGTTATGTCTAACTCCCTCAATTCTGTTTAACGACGGATTCTCTTTTTTGACGAAAATAGCCTCTTTAACCCCCCTCTCAAACCAGTTCTTTTCCCTGGCTAAGATCTGAACCTCACTGTCCTCAAAAGAATTGCCCGTGGCTTCTAGGTGAAGATCTACGGCAGATGACGGTCCACTCTGGCACGCCCGCCTGTGTTGGTACATCCTCTTGTGAAGTGGCTGTTTGGTTTCCCCAATGTAGCGCTCACTGCAGTCTTCACTACACTGAATGGAGTAGACCACATTGCTTTGTTTGTGGCTCGGTGTTCTGTCCTTTGGGTGGACGAGTTTTTGTCTTAAAGTGTTTGTGGGTTTGAAATAGACTGGAATTTCATATTGTCTGAAAATCCTCTGTAGTTAAAACTACAGAGGATTTTCAGACAATATGAAATTCCAGTCTATTTGAGGACAATGAGGTTCAGATCTTAGCCAGGGAAAAGAACTGGTTTGAGAGGGGAGTTAAAGAGGCTATTTTCGTCAAAAAAGAGAATCCGTCGTTAAACAGAAATGGGGGAGTTAGACGTAACTTGTCTCCCATTTATAATTCGATTCTTAAACCAAGTCAAAACAGACAAAAGAACATTAGGGCAGACGATCCAGGGCAGAGGGGTGGAGAGGGTCGTTAGACGTTGAATAGGGGGGCGAAACTAGTCGCCAGAGTAATTTGAAAAACAAAGAGACAGATTAGGGGGGATCGTTTTCAGAGCTTTTTCAGGGTAGGGAGCGCCTCCCGGCAGCTAGATATAAGCAGTGTCTAACCAGCACAATAACCAGAGCTGACGAAGCCTCTCGGATGAGCGGCGAAACGTTTTCAACCAAACAAACTTTGTCCAGTTGACAAATTGAACTTCTCCTTTTATCATGGATTCTACCTGGACGACTGAGGGACTTTTCACGCATCTTGCTCTAGGTTAATTGATACTTTGCATTGACATCACGCTGGTGGTGTTCTGCCGGTATATCTTGGAGATATCATCAGTTACCATGATGACACAATGCAAAGATTAGAAAACACAGCAAAAAAGTGTTACTAAAGTCTGAAAACGCTCGCTAAAAATACAAAATGGATTTTAACAACACATTTTCATGAGCCAACAATGTGTTTATGGTCCTGTTTAGGTATTTTATTTTCAATAAAAATAAGAGTGACTAACTGGGGGAAAAAAACTTGCTAATGCTAGCTAACTTGTGACTGTAATGTTATTTTAGAAGGACATGTTTAATAGTACACAATCAGCTTACCTGTTGTAGTTTTAGCTTAGCCCATTCTTTTTAGTCAGACTGTGTTGAGACTTTAATCTGGCCTTTATTTTTAACTTGAGTAACAGATCTTCAGACAAAGTAGAGCCTACAGTTAGCATCACACCCACAGGGAATGATGACATTAGCTGCAAAGTATCAATTGACTGAGCAATGAATACGAATACCAATACCAACATTTTGTTTTTGTGGATTCTGAGGGATGGGTTTATTTTGATTGATGGCAGGCTCTGATCACCTGTTAAATTACCTTGGGTTACATATTTTTTTTACTAATTAACATGCATTTATCTTTTTTGTCTGTAGAACATTCAGACCCTGATTGCTGTGCTGGTGCAGTGCTGCAGCTCCTCAGGTCTCAATGGCTCATACAGTGGCTCACGACCTTCACCTGACCTCTGTGAATCTCCAACAATCAATGCAGAAGCTGCCAAAGTAGTTGCAGTCACAATGGTTGAAAATGTTTGTCCAGATGTATCCAATAGTGAGCTGTCATGGCCACCGGAAGAGCATGCTCGGACCACTGTAGAAAGAGATATCCACATTCGCCGCTGCTTTGAGGCCCACCCTGTGCTCTTTCCTATGCTTCAAGTGGTGGCAGCTGGACGTCCTGCTCTCTGCTACTGTTCTGCTCTGCTCCGAGGACTTCTCGCCACTCTGCTTGCACACTGGGAGGCGTCCCGCGATGCTTCATCCACAGATTCTCCCTGGCACCTTCAGGCCTCCAGCTTGGTAGTGTCCTGCATGGGAGAAGGCCAGTTTATTCCTCCTGTCTTGGCCAATGTCCATGAGGCATTTCCTCACCTTGCACCATTTGAGGTGAGGCTCCTATTGCTGGCTGTATGGGAATATGTTAGGGGGAATGGACCAATGCCTCAGAAATTTACCTTCAGCTCAGAAAAAGGAGGTATCTTCTGCAGGGATTTCTCACGAGATGGAGATGTGGCAAGATATGTCGCACCAATCCACAGCGTTCTGCATAAAAACATTGATAGGTTGGGACATTTATGTTGGCGATTCCAGCTTTGAGAGAAGCGATGAAAAGACTAAATATAAAGCAATATAAGCTTTATATACTCAACAAAGATGGTGTTTCCCTTTGTATGTTTCAACGTTTTCTTTGTTTGTAGTTTCTGATCTAATAAGATGTGCCTAACAGACTTTTCCATATGTACAGTATGTGCTTTTTGTAGAAAAGCATGTGACCGGTCATCAAACCATTATTTTTTTCTAACTATATAATAACAATTTTCAATTTATTTAACAATTGACATGCTGTGTTTCTGTTGTTTATACAAGCTTACGTCAACATACAAAGCAAATAAACATGTGTTTTGTCCCTTTTTAAAATGAAAAAAATTCTCTAACTATAACCAGTTCTGGGTCTTTTTGCATTGCATACACATAACTCCGGTAAATTGTTATAATATAACAATAACAAACCGTGTGTGTAAATTAAGAGTTGGCTGCAGGCAGTCAATACAGTAAATCATAGGATACATTTTACAGTTTTGACGTAGCCAGCAAATTTTAATAAGGCTTGTAACATTAGGTCTATATGATTATATGTGCAATTTGGTGATGGGATGGATATAGTGGTAGAGTTAATCAAATTTACAGTTAAACATATGGCGGTAGGAAGAGGCATGAGAGCCAACAAAAGATGGGGGCCACACTTGGCCCCCAGGTCATAGATTGGATACCCTTAGAGTCTAGAGCAGAGGTCTTCAACAGGGGGGTCGTGAAATCTTTTGATTTCACTTTTAAATAATATAATTTTATATTTTATAGTGTAAAATACAGTATTAACCTGTGTATTACTTCCTTGTATTGGATGTACCATAACAGAGTAGCAATGTTTATGCATGACACTAAGCTCAATTCAATATAAAACACAATTCTATGCCGTATATATAGTAGGGGGTCCCTGGCCCAGTTCACCATCTGTTTGGGGTCCCTGGCCTGAAAAACCTTGAAGACCCCTGGTCTAGAGGAAACTAGACGATGCGCAATGACGATGTCATACAACAGTGGGAAAGTAGGTGTGTCTGTGCCACTTGCAGCACGCACATTGGTAGAGGAGCTGATCTGCTGAAGCTGAGCGATGACGTGTGTATGCCTGAGTGGATCCATAAGTGTCCACTGTGCAGTCATTACTCTCCTTTATGGGGTGTTGAGAAGAATCAACAACCCAAACGTAAAACGGCAAATTACACAAAATATCATGTACACGGTTTATATGAGAAATGCAGGGGTACAATCAGTTTACATCGATGACAAAATGGCTATGATTATGTACTAAACCAATGTCGCTTACAAAGAAAGAGTTATCTTAATTTTTTAGCTCTCTTTGTTGCGCAGTGAAACGCAAAGTTATCAAAGAAATGGGCGGAGTATAGCGCTGTAAGCAAGATGGCCGCCTTCACTCAAAGGTAAGACAAAGCCATTCTGCTGTTTCATCGGCAATATTTCAAATAATTGTGGTAATTCACGTATGTTAATAGAAGGATAGCATGACTATGGTCTTTGAGTCTGCAAATGGGGGACAGTTTAATATTTTCACTTAAGCAATTTAATCTTTTAAACGTGAAGCTCTGATCAATTGAACTAACTTGACAGTTCCTGTACCGCTATTAGCTTAACGGGTTGTCGAGCTCGATGCGAAACCTTAAGTAGATTATTAAGAAATACTCTTGAGTCTTATAGCTTGAAAGTCTTACAAATGTCAGAGTTAACGTCGGAAAAGTATCCTCAAATTAATCATTACATAATGAATTTTCTTCGTCCCTTTACTGAGTTCATTTGACCTTACTTGGCTTACAGGAAAGCCCCAACTTGTAGCTATATTTCATTCATACCTTTTTAAGATTTTGCATAGATATATAACTACTACATACATACATCATTTATGTGGTTCATGCATGTTTTTTAACCTTCTAATTCATAGTTACTCTATTCCCCCTTGTAGGATGGCGCCTGTCCTAGCATTTATACTGGTTCTCTGTCTTGGGGGGACATGGGCTGTGGACAGGGGCAACTTTAAAACCTGTGACCAGAGTGCCTTCTGCAAGTAAGGGACCATCACAAAATTCCCACTCACATCCTCAATCTTTTACCTTATTTTCCCTACGCAATGTGATATTAAAATGTGATGTTTAACAGGCGTCAGCGTGCATTAAAGCCAGGGGAGTCTCCTTATCGAGCCCTGCTGGAGACGATGGAGCTGACTAACACCAGACTAACACTTCAGCTCATCAATGATAACAACAAGGTATACCTGAGCACCTTGTGACATCTGCTGGTAACTTTTCAAATGCTGGATATCATTGTTGCATGATATTCACATGCATTTTGCTTTTTTCACAGGTGCGTCTGTTGCTTGAGCTCTACCGTCTCAAGGGAAACATGACAAGGGTGAAGATTAATGAGCTGAAGCCCCTGAAGCCACGCTATGAGGTCCCAGATGTCCTTATCAAGGAGCCACCCACTGAGCCGTAAGTCTCCAAAGTGAAGCATGTTTGATTATGTAACAAAAGTATGGATTGTCTAATCATCCGTAACCTAAAATGTTTGAGGATAGTGTTGTCACGTATTCTAGATCAAAAATATCAGTCAGCTTTATTGTCAATTTTGCAATATGTGTTCAACATACAGTGAATCGAAAATTCGTTTCTCTCTGGCCAGGTAGTGCAAAAAGACAGTGTACAAAGTACAATATAAAGACAAAACACAACAAAAACTATCTAAGACAAAAATCTAACACTTCTAGCACTATATTGTGAGAAATGTTTCTACCATACTGAGTTGTTCCACAGCTCTTAAGTTTACTTTTTATTTTTACATTATTGCAAATGTAAATCTAATGGTTACTAATCCATGTGTGTATGATCTTAACAATATGTGTATGTCTCCTTTCTGTAACTCAGCCTGGCACTTTTATCCCAAGATGAGAATGGGGTGGTACTGTCCCTGGGTGCAGAGTCCCAGAGGGTTATTGTTAGCGCACGTCCCTTTCGTTTGGATATCATGGAGGGGCATGACGTGCTGATGTCACTGAACTCGCGTGGACTCTTGGCATTTGAGCACTTGAGGATGCGCAAGGACACGTGAGACTACACATATGTGCACACACACTCTTTATATCTACGTCCTTGGTTAATTATTTACATTTCTGTTCCCATAAAATGATTTGTTTTTGAGTATTGTCTCTGACTGGTTGTTCTGTCCTCTTTTCCTATCATCCCAGTTTCTCCTATAAAGTAACTAGCACAGTGGCTAGTGTGTGGGATAATGTCAAGAGGGTTTTCTCTAGGTAAAGACCCTTAAGATTTGTGTGTATTCTGTTCCTTGTGGTATTAGGGTACATCATTTATTGGGTCCTCTGTCAGCTTGTGCAGTTTTATTGTAATTCTTAACCTGAGAAAGAAATGAATCACTGTGTGCATGGGACTAATAATTTATCTGGACTGGCCACTCTATTTGAGGTTAACACTCCATTGTAATTTTACACAATCAAAGCCAGTAAATGATAATGATTTTGTTTTTACAAATTTTGGCAGATTAACAGGGTTGGTATTTGTAATGAAAAGTTTGAATGGTCAGCTGAAATCTTTATATTTAATTATATGACCAAGCTCTAACACTGCATGGCTGAGTTTATTATATTATATTTGTAAATGGTAGAAAACCCTTGTTTTTATTATGTAGATTTATTTTGTAGCAGCATCTCTCTTTGTGGTTATGTTTTTTTATCTAGTTTGTTTTAAATTAAGGATCCATATTTATCATACTTACCACTTGCAAACAGGTATTCAATTTGGATGTTCATAGAAGAGCCATAAAAGGAGGATTATAGGGGATATTGTTTAAATCTGGTGTATGCACAGCTAAACAGCTTAACTGTTTTTAATTGATTGTCTTTGTGCGGTGTCCTTGAGTGTCTAGAAAGGCGCCTTGAAATAAAATGTATTATTATTATTATTATTATTAAATATAGCCACAAGGTAGTGAGTTGCTCCAAATCTTGAAATTTGGTAGTATACTTTGAAGAGCCTTGAAATGGTAATGTTAGTTAATTTTACCCTTTAAAATAAATATACCCTCATACATAGTTTTATTATTTCTACATAATTTAAATGGGAATTCTGGTAAATATGTTCCTCATCTTTCACTATCTCTTTTTGACTAGTCAAGCAGAGCCAGACGCAGAGAAGAAAGAAGCTGTTGATCGAACTAACCAGCCTGAGGTACTTTTGTTTACTTACAAAGACATCATTTATAGAACTTTGAAATAGATTGAGGCAGATTATCATTGTTTTGTTGTCTTGGTCACCAGGCATCAAAAGAAGAGGATGAGAAAATAGAAGAAGGCATGTGGGAAGAAACATTCAAGTCTCACTCAGACACCAAACCAAATGGTACGTAACATTGATACAGTGATTATGGGGGCATATTGAACTGTTCCAATAATAGTTTCCATAATATTTTTTAGCATAAACAAACCTCTTGTGTTTGGTTTCACACGTTTGAGCAATAATGCGTATTACTCTGAAAAATGCATATCAGCAGCCATATTTTTAACCTATATTCATCCAGGCAGCGCAGTCAGAGAACACATGTCATCTCTGATGGTAGTAGCAGTATTTTCTAAGCACAAAAGACAGAACTGAAAGCCTTTTATTTTATTTATTTATTTATTTTTATAAAAAACAATATCATTATATAGTGAACCTTTAAAATGCAGTATTCAGGGTTTTCAAAATACTATACAAATGAACAGTAAAATATACAATACAATAAATACAAATGACATGCATGACTGACATGACTACTATGCTTTTTCACTCTCACAGGTCCTTCAGCTATAAGTTTAGATTTTTCTTTGCCTGGAGTGGAACATGTGTATGGCATCCCCGAACATGCAGATAACCTTAAACTTAAAACAACTGAGTAAGTGCCAATAAATGCCCCTAAGAATTAATACCATAAAATACAAAAACTAATACCATATCGTTAACAATTGTGTATAATTGTTTCTGACAGAAATGGAGATCCATATCGGCTGTATAACTTGGATGTGTTCCAGTATGAACTTTATAATCCTATGGCTCTTTATGGAGCAGTTCCAGTTATGTTGGCCCACAACACACAGCGGACGACTGGTATTTTCTGGCTGAATGCTGCAGAGACGTGGGTGGATATCAGCTCCAACACAGCTGGAAAAGTATATGCCTTAGATTTGTCAAACTAGTATTATGTCTTGATTTGAACTAATGGCAGGTTGATTTGTTATAGACTGTTTTTGGAAAGATGCTGGATTATGTGCAGGGATCAAGTGAAAAGCCACAAACTGATGTCCGTTGGATCTCTGAAAGTGGCATTATTGATGTCTTCATAATGCTTGGACCAACACCTAAAGATGTGTTTTCACAATATGCCTCACTCACGGGTACGTTTAAGTTTAAAGGGATATGCCACCCCCAGGTCAAATTTGGGCATCTCCCCACAGTCCAGAGACCAAAATAAGTGGTGGAAAGCGTTTTCCTGCTCACCCAGCCATTGTCCGAGTCTGTCGCCACTGACCGCCGCGGTATCTGGTGCTCCTCCGCCTTAGACTGGAGTCTAACGTCGCCAGAGAAAGATTTCGGCCAAAAGGAATTAATTTGCTCGATGCGTTTCCCAATTACTTTGTGTGTAGTGCGCATTCATATCGAGTGCAAATAAATGTGCAAATCAACACGGAGAGCTTGCCTTGGTCATTTTGGGTGGGAACTATTTTCCAGTGCGTAAGAATACAGCCGTATCACGCACCACGTTGTGCAACAGGGGAACTCCCTTCCCGGTGCGTAACTGGGATTCCCCTGGTAGCGTGCTGCGTGATACGGCTGTATTCTTACGCACTGGAAAATAGTTCCCACCCAAAATGACCAAGGCAAGCTCTCCGTGTTGATTTGCACATTTATTTGCACTCGATATGAATGCGCACTACACACAAAGTAATTGGGAAACGCATCGAGCAAATTAATTCCTTTTGGCCGAAATCTTTCTCTGGCGACGTTAGACTCCAGTCTAAGGCGGAGGAGCACCAGATACCGCGGCGGTCAGTGGCGACAGACTCGGACAATGGCTGGGTGAGCAGGAAAACGCTTTCCATCACTTATTTTAGTCTCTGGACTGTGGGGAGATGCCCAAATTTGACCTGGGGGTGGCATATCCCTTTAATCTCCCTCAAAAGTGTATGTCTTACAAAACATGCTTGCATGAGGTAAAAAAAAAAAAAAAATCAACATTAGATATTCTCCCTTTGGTTGCAATACTACTTACTCTATACAGCTTAATACTCTTAACTCTGTTTTAACCCTTTAGGCACACAGGCTTTTCCACCTTTAGCTGCTCTGGCCTACCACCAGTGTCGATGGAACTATAATGATCAGGAGGATGTAAAGAGTGTTGATGCTGGCTTTGATGAACATGACATCCCCTATGACTTTATTTGGCTCGATATTGAGCACACTGATGGAAAGCGCTACTTCACCTGGGATGCTCACAAGTTTGCCAGTCCTAAGGAGATGCTGCAGGGCATCAAGGACAAGAAACGCAAGGTAAACTCTGAACATAACAGCAGTGATGATGCTAGTTCTTTCAAATAGTAGTCGCTTAGTTTGTGGCACTTGTTTCTGTTGTAGATGGTGGCCATTGTTGACCCACATATCAAAGTTGACAGCAATTACAAGATCCATAATGAAATCCGGTCAAAAGGTTTCTATGTTAAGAACAAGGATGGTGGAGACTATGAGGGCTGGTGCTGGCCAGGTAAAAGCCTAACACATTTTTCTGTTTCGTACTCATTATTTTGTACAAGTAAATGAACATTTTTCTTTGTTCCTTTCATGACAAATCTTGCAGGTAGTGCTGGTTATCCAGACTTCACCCGTGCAGACATGAGGGCTTGGTGGGCCAGCATGTTTGCCTATGATCAATATGAAGTAGGTCAACTGCCTTATCTTTTAGTACTATGTATCTTTATAGATGTGTATTTTTTACATATTTGTCTGTTTTCAGGGTAGTATGGAAAATTTGTACACATGGAATGACATGAATGAGCCTTCGGTTTTTAATGGACCAGAGGTCACTATGCACAAAGATGCCATGCATGGAGATTGGGAGCACCGTGATGTTCACAACTTATATGGGCTCTATGTGGTGAGCAAATAAACATTCAAATGAATTAATTTTAGTTGTATAGCTAAAAAAAACAATTTACAGAATACAAGTTTATTTTATTCAAATCCTGCAGCAAATGGCCACAGCTGAAGGTCAGATTCAAAGATCTGGAGGTGTAGAGCGTCCATTTGTCCTTACTAGGGCCTTTTTTGCGGGATCACAGCGATATGGTGAGGGTTTTATACCTGTATTCAGCAGAATTCCTCTGTGACGGTAACTCGTGAGGGACTAGAGCCTGAGTGTGTGTTTCTGCAGGTGCTGTGTGGACCGGGGACAATGCCGCTGAGTGGGACCATCTCAAGATCTCTATCCCAATGTGCCTGAGCCTTGGCTTGGTTGGAATCTCTTTTTGTGGTGGTGAGTCACACTTAATATGAACTAAATATTGTTAAGTTCTTTTATAATTATAATTGGAAAATTTAAAGTAAAGCTTATTTTTTCTGTCTGTCTGAATCCTTATTTATCTTTAAATTGTTTTACTTTTGGCATTCATATTCTACTACTTCTGTTCTTGTACATTGCAATGCAATACCCCCCATATCAGTTGAACAGTGTTGTTGTTTTTTAATTCATAAATACATTGAAATTTGTATTTTTTGCCATATGTAGCTGATGTGGGAGGCTTTTTCAAGTCTCCGAGCTCTGAGCTTCTGGTGCGTTGGTACCAAACCGGAGCCTACCAGCCATTCTTCCGGGCACACGCTCACCTTGACACGCCACGCCGGGAGCCATGGCTCTTTGGTCCTGAGAACACTGCTTTGATCCGTGATGCAGTGCGCCAGCGCTACACTCTGCTGCCCTACTGGTACCAACTGTTCTACCATGCACACCTAACTGGAGAGCCTGTCATGAGGTGTGTCTTCTTTACATCGTTCCATCAATAATAGAAGTGCATTTGTTACATTTGACATTGTTAAATTTTTGTTTTCTTATAGACCATTGTGGATAGAGTATCCTCAAGATCCTGCCACTTTTGCCATTGATGATGAGTTTCTCATTGGTATGGTTTGAGCATTTGTTGTTTTTACTCTAACATTTTTAACTCTAACAAATTTTTAACCTTTCTGCTGCAGGAAAAGACTTGTTGGTGCATCCTGTGACCGAGGAGGGATCTAGGGGAGTCACTGCATACCTGCCAGGGAAAGATGTACGGTGAAAAAAAAAGACAGTTATACCATAGATGTAGTTCTTGGTTTTTAATCATTTTTAAGTTTATTTCTAGGTCTGGTATGATGTCCAAACTTTCCAGAAGCACAATGGGGCCCAAAACCTTTACATTCCTGTGACTATGAGTAGTGTAAGGAATGCTGTATACCATTTTGAACTAATTTAGTTTTCCAGTCTGCATTTATCTTGACGACCTTGTCTTTGGTTAGATTCCAGTTTTCCAGCGTGGTGGCTCCATTATTCCCAGGAAACTCCGTGTTCGCAGATCATCAACTTGCATGGAAAATGATCCTTACACTTTATACATCGCTTTAAATCAACAGGTAAAATTTTAAATATAAATGATAACAAAGAAGGCAATATTGAGATACTAAAATGTACATCATGTACTTTTTTTTAAACATTGAATATTAGAGAGCTGCAGAGGGTGAACTCTACATTGATGACGGTCATACCTTCAGCTATCAAAAGAAGGAATATATTCACCGGAGGCTTACATTTTTCAACAACATCCTTTCCTCTGTGTAAATTTAAATTTGTGTAAATAATGAGGCTCATTGTCTTTGCTATTTTTATAAAAATGATATCTTGCCCACAGAAACTTGAATTCAGACAGCCAGTTTACTACTGTTTCTTGGGTTGAGCGCATCATTATTATTGGTGCCAGTAAGCCCAGCAAGGTTACACTTCAGACAGCTGGTGAGATACATTTCTGTTCTATTGTATTATGTTTGGAATACCACTTTCTTAGTAAGAGGTTAACAATATATATTGTGGTTGCTCTTCAACTTTCTTCAGTTTGTTTTCATTGTACATTCATTTTTCTGCAGATGACCAGGAGAGCACCATCGAGTTTGATTTTGATGCCTCCATGTCTGTGCTGACGCTCCGTAAACCGGGCATGAATGCTGGGGAAGACTGGAAGGTGATGTTGCAGTAACCATGGAGACAGCGCTGAGGGAACATGAGAAAATGTCTGTGCAGAAGGAGACAGAATGGCAGTAAGGGGATAGTAATGGGTTGTACCAAACAAAATCACAAATGAGGCCATAGATCATTTGTAAAAGAAAACATTGTTCAGAAAGTTGGTTATCCTGAACTGTCTCTTCTTTTCTGTCCTTGTGTTCAGTCCCTACAATTCCTAACAAAATAGTAACTACTAGATGTTTTAGGTGAATTTCAGATAAATTATATCAAATCACATTGACCCTGACATAAAACAAAGGTCACTTTAAGTTTGTCATTTCTATTGAAAGCGTATTCTTATTCTGCTTGCTCATAGGCTCTTTCATTCCAAGCATTTTCCAAAGCACTTAGTTTGTAAGCAAACAGTTCTGCATTGTTTATAAATGCTGTTTTTGGATTATTTTCAGACCAATATCTGCAGTTTCTCCTGCCAGTAGTTTTTTACATAAATGTATGCTAATGACCAGTGCAGCAAAGCTGTTTTGTCTGACAATACAATTTCTGGGAGTAAACCACTAAACCACAATTCCATAAAGCTTTTAAATAAATCATTTTCCAATATTGTTTATTGTAATTTTATATTGCACTTGTGAAATATCAACAAAGGTTACTTAGATCTGAATAGTCTGCTGCTATAAAGTCTGCATTGGTTCCTTTTTAAAGTGACATACAAAATTATGCACTGTTATTGCATTGCTTTCTAACCATTAGAATCTAATTGTTTGTCTAGTCCACTATTTTAGGCATTTTGTTTCATCTATATCTCCATGATTTTATCATTGTGCACATGTTGCTTCCATTTTGTTGGAAATTGTCTGAGATGAGAACAACAGAAGTGAAATTGTGAAATGTATTCTAAAAGATGAGACCAAGAAAAATAAAGTTGACCAAATAAACAGTTGTTTATTTATATAATACTGTTATGTCAGTATTCTGAAATACTGTTTGTTGCAGTTGAAACATCATTTTAAATACACAGTAGCCTACTACTGCATCAATAAAAATGAGTTTTAAAGTCATGTAGATATATATTAACCAGAGATCGTAAGTCATCTCATTTCCCATTTTCATTCCCATTTTGTATTGTTTAAAAAAGATGAAAGTGGGCATCCTGTTCTAGTGCCGTCTCATCACTTGAGCACTCTGACGAGTTATTAAATTCTGCTTGTGATTAATATCAGCACTCCAGTAACGAGTTTATATAATTGTATGTCTGAAAAACGGACGACAGTGGATGAGACTCTGACCTATTCTGTTGCAGTATCATTAAAAGGCATGAGCTGCAACAAATAACAGAATGAACTATTATTGGTCAATTATTAGCCATCGAAAAACTACAAAAAACAGGACAACTTTCCTCCATTCTAAAGACAAAATGTATGAACTAATGTACAAGAAACCCTTCACCCTCTCAGTACTTCAGGAATCGTCAATAAAAATATGTCTACTCAGGATAGGAGGCAGGGGAGTAAAAGGGGTCTGTTGTCCCAGGCCCCTGGGTTTTAAGGGCCTAGAATTTGACCCTCTTGGTTCTGAGTGGGGGGAGATGAGATTTTTTTAAAAACAAACACTTGAGATCCATGCCAATCAACCAATGAAATTGTCATTTGTGTAGATATTTTATTGGAAAATGTCAAATGCACATCATTAAAACATATGCAGTTGTATTCAGGAAAAAGTCCAACACCATAAAGCAGCTCAGTTTTGGAAAATGAACGACATTTCTGATTAAACATCACACTATATTTTTTTTAAACCCTCTTTTTATTTATAATGAAAATAGAAATGTCTTTGCCATGAAGAATTTTTGATCTGCTTTTTGATTTTGGAATTGGCAAATATAGTTATCACCAAATTATAACCGCATGATTGTTTTTACAAACAATCGGGTGGATCTTTTGTAATGTTTAAGTATATTTGTGAAAACATAACGATAAAGTTTCAACTCTTTTAAATTTTAAAAATTCCTTGATTGCCTTCAATGTTAACTCCAGTACTGTCATACCACGTGCATCCTTCTAAAAATGATTTGTTGGTTGGTTTATTAATTGATGCTAAGACGTTGGAGTCAATTGTTGTTTTTTCATCTGTTGTTATTGAGGTAAGGTAGGCTCGTAGAGAGATTAGAGTACATTTACTTTTTGGTAACTACCAACACAGCTGAAGGCACCAAACCTGTAATATAAAAGCAACACAATTATTACCAGTATTCACTTACTATACAGCATAACTATGGGGGCTCGTACCCAGTTCTTTAAGTGGCTTCTCCATATCCAGCTCTGTGTAGAGGTGACGGGGATATGGTGACAGAAGTGAAAAGTCCTGACCTTCTGGTGTATTGCCATTCATTTGTACATACACACGGACAGCTGCCAGAGGCTCCTGAGCCTTGAAAGATGTGGTGATAGTTGAGCCATCCAGCAAACGAATCTGATCAAGTAAAAGTCATCAAGTCATCCACTGCCAATTTAATTTGTAATTATGGAAACTTCTCTGAATAACTATGATCTGTACCTGTATCCGAGACTCATCATACTCTCTTTTTGTGGGAGGAGGACCCTGATCAGGAGGTGATGTGGGACTTGGCTGGGATGATGATGCACCACCCCCAAACTGAAAAGATAGTAAATGACAATGGTAAAATGGAGCCAGGAAACACATATATTGTTCATGTACCTTTTGAGCTCTTTCTTCTCTGTCTCTGGCAATTTTTTCTTTAACCCTTTGCCTAGGCAAATGAAAGTGAGATTTTGAGATGTTGAGTTGTATGAGATTTAATATTTTAAACTTTAAAGTTAGTCAGTAACAAGGATGTCTGACTCAGTTTGTAGAAACAAGATTTGTTCCAAGTTCATAAAAATTGATTTCCACTCATCTATAAAAATATGGAAAAAAATGTGTACCTTGCTAGTTTGTCTTCCATTTTCTCTTTTCTCCGTTGATCAGCTAATTTCTTCATATCATCCTCCTGCAGCTTCTGACGAATTTGCTGCAGCTCTTGTCCTTGTTTCCTTCGAGTCTTTTCCCTTTCAATCTCCTCAGCCTTTTCACGCTCTCTCCTCTCGGCTTGTTTGATTCGCATCAGTTCTTCAAGTCTGAACAACATAGTTGACAAGTCTAATAAATCCATTGTTAATCCAAAATGAGAAGTCTGTTCATAACTTTTGATATAATTGAGACTTTAACTGCCTGGTTATTAACATGTTATGGCAACACTCAGACACAGTACTTACCTTTTAACTTGTTCCCTTTTCTCCTCTTCAGTCATTGGCCGTTTTGAACCATCAGGATTAATGATGTCTCCACC
The DNA here is from genome assembly GCA_036785185.1 of Paratrypauchen microcephalus. Taxonomy (NCBI): domain Eukaryota; kingdom Metazoa; phylum Chordata; class Actinopteri; order Gobiiformes; family Gobiidae; genus Paratrypauchen; species Paratrypauchen microcephalus. The sequence continues at coordinate 4,831,030 of JAVJIX010000023.1, forward strand.
TGCTGTCAATTTTACAATTTATATGCTGTACTGAAAATATCTTCTAAGCACAGAGCAATAATAAAATATTTGATGACTAACCTACCTTCACCAGGATCTAACTCTGCCATTTCTGAACTAGGAGGCACTTCTGCAGTGTCTCCCAGGACATTCCCTGCAGGTGGCACGAAGGGCTCATCGATGTCTGGGTCATTTTCATGCTCCATTAACCTGCAGTGGTAAAAAGGGATGGACTTCTCGATATAAAACTACTAAATTTGTAAGTCAGTAGTTGTGTATCCACTCTTACCAGTCCATAGCCTGCTCAATTCCCTGGTTTCCAGTGTTGGCCACAGCTCTCTCTCTACATGATGACAGACTTACAGTTTTTAAAATGGCCTGAAATATACTAACATGATCTTAAGAGTTTCCCATACTCACGCTCTATTCCTGTCAAATCCCATCTCCAGCAGACTCTCTAATGTAGTCAGCTCTGCCATCTTTAGCTGTAACACAATGAGATGACAGTAAAATGAAATATAATGTATAATGTATTGGGAGACGCATAGATATTGTTTACACGCTTAATGATGGCTGTAAGAGTAGTAAACCCTTGTTGTCATTATTATCAGTTTTCAATTAAGGACATGACAACTCAGCACATGGTTTCTCTACTATGGGTAGCTCTTTACTTAAATCAGACCCATTAACTTCATCATATTGTGGAGTGGGACCTGCACCCACCTTTGAATGACACCCAAATTAAAATGTGCTAAAGCTATCATACAATAATCGTCCAGAGCTATACTGGCTTTTATGCGACAAATGCTTAAAATCGAAAGCTAAATGGGAAGCCTCGCTAGCTTTCCAAAATGGAAACATTACATATGAAACAAACGCTATCTCATAACAATAAATGTGAAGTGTTTCACAATTTTAATACGGTTATTATAATCTTTTCTAAAGCTAAAGTCTAGTACGAGTAGATCATTTATTCAACAAAAAACGTTTGCTAGCTACTTACACATTAGTCAACACAACACCTCTTCAACAGTACGGAAGCCCAGATGTGGCAAACAACGGTGCACCCAAAAACGATTCGTTTCAGCAGAATTGCTTGGGACAGCTTCCATGGGATAAGAGACCAGACAGTAGAAAGAGCCTGGAGTTGTTTGAAATCACAATAGAACAAAAATAACCAGGATAGGTGTAAACTCCGCGTATATGACTTTACTATTGGAGCTTTAAATACAAATTCTAATGAATGAAATGAAAAAGGGCAGATTAGAAGAAGAAGTGACTTTATTGATCTCACACTGGAGAAATTCTTCTCTGCATTTAACCCATCCTGTTATTAGGAGCAGTGGGCAGCACATTACTGCGCCCGGGGACCATCTTAATGTGGCTAGGGGTTGTGGTTAGAACATGGATAAGATATAAAGAATCTTTTTCACTGTTCTCCATATTTGCTGCCCATGAGTCATCATCACCTAAAGCTTTATGGGTTAGGTTTGGTCTGTTATATTTTTACAGCAGTGTAATGATTAATTTCTCTCTGCCTTCTCAGTCTTAAGCAGCAGGAATCATTCAGAAGCGTGTCATTTGGACAGGCTTCATTGATGTCATGTCATTGCAAGTAAGAAGACATAAACTCTCTTGTGATCTTAAAAAGGCATTTTTTTCCTTTCACTTTTATGTATTTTTTATTCTTAATCTTTTTTTAAAAATCATAGATGTTTGTTTGTATTATTTTTCAGCAGAGAAGAGTTATTTGGCAGGTGAGTATATGAATTTATTGACACATGAGTACATCTTAAACTAAAATGTATCAATTGAAAGGATCACTGGGGTATTTAATGGCTATTAACACCTAAAAATAATATATCAGTCAATTCTAATTGTAGCCTACTTTGGAGTGCGCATTGGTAGTTTATTCATAATGCCTAGCCTAACTTATAGTGCTTTAAAGAAGTTGTAGTTGAAGTTGTATCTGTGCATAATTTGAAGAGACAATATGCCTTTAGAGTGTGTTAAATTATTTTTATTGCTCTGTTATTTTGCAGAAAGCAGGGGATAAAGGTCAAAGCTCAGCCAAGGCAAGTTAAAGAAGAGTGAAGACAGTGCTCTACACCAGGATGTCCATTCATGTTTCAGAGCTGTAATGAGTGCAAAACTGTATTGCTTGTAAGTAAATGGTGATTAGTTGATTGATTGATTTTATGTACAGATTTTATCTAAATTCTAGACCTTTTGGTTTATGCTATTGGTGCCCCAAAAAGGGTGCTTAATCTTACAAGCAATAAAAGGTAAATGAGGAGAGTAAAAGTCTTTCTGTATTAACTTTATAACCACTGAGTTGACTGGATAAAATTGTACAATGATTGCTGATTTTGTTGCTGTCACTATAAAACCAACTCTATAAAAATATGTCCCTGGAACACTGTACTCTGTAGACCTGTATTTTGGCGTACTCTATCCATGTTGCTGTACTACTTTTACCACTGTAATCTTCCAAATATCCTTTCTGCTGTTAACCATCCGCTGTATGCATTGGCCCCGTTCGACTCTATTTTTGTGGGTCTTCACCAGCTGTAACAGCATCTCCATATGGAAAATAATTGGCTTCCAGTGGAGCTGCTGTTATCTATGGAGGGACACCCCTGCCATCATGACAATGCCTTCTCTCTCTTATATATAAACTATATTGTGTATCAATAAAACAAAGATTTTTTTTTACAGTTGCATTAGTTTAACATTGATGTCTTTTTTGTCTGCCTCCTAGTTACTTTTTCCTTTTTTTTAAGTCTTCCGTAGCAATATTGTAATACAAACATGTCCCAAGACCCAAGCATTCATTTCCTGGATGAAATTTTTTAAAACATCTTTAACATGTTTTTCCTAAGCCTCTAATGCAGAAAATAATTTGTGTTTTTTTTTCTTTTTTGTGAGGAATCTGGAAATGTTGCAAAATTGCAACACTGTGCTTTAGTGGTTACCAATATTACAACTTCACATTTAATAAAAGCCAACTTTGTATTAGTTTTTGCTCACTCCATAAAATCAAAACATATTTTAAAAGTTTTTTTTATAGGCCTATACAAAACAGCACTAAGTGAACATGAGAATGTTTTGAACTTATTATTATTATTTTTTAACTCAAAACTTATATTTATTACAACAATCCTGTATATGAACAAGAACATTAAATGATGTTCTGCAGGACTCTTTTCTTTATCATGTCACTTATCAAATATGAAACTGAAGAAAGCAGTTTTTGTCATCTCTGAAGCACAAGCGGACATTGCACTCCATGCAAAAGGTGGATGTGTATCCGCTCTTACCTGCACTGGCCTCTTTTTTTATCTTTATGAGGAAAGTGTCCAATGCTGTCTTTTTAGCACTTAGTGGTGATCTCTCCTCATTCACTGAAGGTCTACCTCTCTAGTGTTAGTTTGAATGAGAGAGGCAGAGAGCTGTACTTAGTGTTAGTTTGAATGAGAGAGGCAGAGAGCTGTACTTGGAACCGTCTCCTGTTCAGCACTTCCTTCACAGGGATCAAAAAGATCAAAGATCAAAGTCAGCTTTATTGTCAATTCTGCCATATGTGTTCAACAGTGAATCGGAATTTCGTTTCTCTCTGGCCAGGTAGTGCAAAAAGACAGTGTACAAAATACAATATAAAGACGAAACAAAACAAAAACTATCTAAGACAAAAATCTAAAATCTGAAAGCAGTGCAACAGAATAAATACCTATTTACAGATGTCCAAAAATGTGCAGTGTACATCAGAAATGTGCAATGGAAGATGCAGCAATGAAATGGTAATGTGCAATAGAATGTGCATTGAAAGTAAAGATAAAAATAAATGTGCAGCAGTAGGGGATCTGCAGGGTCTTGCAGTCGTGCTTGTATTGCAGCCAAGCATTTACCACGGCAATGATGATGGTGTCCCAAAAGATGTACATGTACCACCGTTTGCACCTCACGTGCAACTTGTACTTGGCTGTGAAGGAATCCAGCGAGTCGATCCCACCAATGAATTTATTGTACATCTTCACAATTGATGGTCTTCTCACTTCAGTGAAGGGCGGCGGTAGCTCAGTTGGTAGAGCGTTTGTCCACTGTTGGCGGTTCAAATCCCGTTCTTGACATAAGAAATATCAGTGGTTGAGCGGTCAGATCCACTGACCCACAGGTTGGTTGGTGTGATTCCAGCTCCCACAGATGAATGCTGCCATTGTGTCCTTGGGCAAGACACTTAACCCACCTTGCGTTGTGTCTGCGTACACTGGTGTGTGAATGGGTGAGTGGTTCCTTGTTGTAAAGCGCTTTGAGTGCCTTGAAGGTGGAAAATATATAAAGATGTGACAATTTACCATTTACTTGGTGGATTTGTTCCACCGTGCAACCTTGTCGACTGGGTTTGGGCCATCAAAAGTGGTGAGAAGTGTGACTGACCAGTTATCATACCACCTCACCGCACAGATGTTGTGTTCTTCCGACACTCTGAAGTCAAAGCTTCTTCTTCCTTGTTTTTTCAGCTCCTTCTTTTATACTAACCTGAGGCACACACCCAGGAGGAACAGTGCCAACAAAGTGTATGCCACAGTCGAGCAGTTTAACAAGCAGAGGCACAGAGGTGAAAAAGTTGTCTGCATACACATTGTAGTTTTGCCCTGTAGGTAGTGTTGATGCGAGCTTCATGAACGTATCACCTGATATACCAAGCTCAGACCTAGCAGGCGTACCTTGGTACTAACATGTGCCTCACTGTCCTCAAAGAAGTGGCCCGTGGCTTTAAGGTGGAGATGTACGGCAGACTGAGAGGTCCACTCTGGCTCTCCCGTCTGTATTGGTACATCCTCTTCTGAACAGCCACTTCACAAAGGTTAGGGATTCTCTGTGTAAAAGGTGCACCCTTTGTAACCCAGTGTTGCGTTTTTGCAACATTTACATAAATCACTCTAAATCATGTGTATTATACTTTTTTAAAAAATATATTTAACTTTTCTAACACTAAACATGTTATGAATGAAAGAAAAAAATATTACAGATTCTGTGAGATCAATAAAGTCACTTTAAGTCACTTTATACTTACTTTATACTTACTTTTAGATTGGTTAAAATTGATCCAGAAAAGAGAGCTGGGTGGTCAGTAGAAGGCAGCTGTGTCATTTGAATTTGGAATGTGATATTGCCTCCAATATTAAAATTTTAACTCCAAAAATGTTGTATGATGCAGTGCAGAGTGTGGAGTGCTGGGAAATGCCATTTTTGTTACATTCAGTCAGTGTGAGGCACTACTAGACAGCTTTAAGTAAATGTTGCAATTCTGCAACTGTGGATCTCAGGGTTAAATGACTGCATTTTATAAATATTGTAATGGTATTTTAAATAAGTATCAGTTATAATTATTATAAAGATGTTCCATAGTTTCAAGGGTTTAATTAAATTATAAAATAGTAGAAGAAAGTGTAGAGTACCACCAAATCAAGGACCAGAATGAGGTCTGAATGCTACTTTCTTTCTTATCACATTTAAGTTTTTAAAATGGGTAGATTTATTATTTTTTAAGATGAAGATTTTTCAGGCTCAGATTGCTATAAAAATATAGGCCCTAGGCATAATTTTATTTTGAGGCACAAAACTTTTAAAGGTTTTCTGATTCTGGAAAAAAAGAAAAGAAAAACTGGGTTCCTATAAATAGAAACCAAAAGCAAAAGAAAGAGGCCCTGTTTGAAATTACATTCATAGGATAGACAAATATCTATGCTGTGAGTCTTTCTCTGCTACTTTCAGTTTCATATGGACCATAAATAGTTAGGCCAATTCACAATTCAGTTGTTTAAGACAGTAATACTCTCAAGGTTAGCATTAAAATTAAATTTATATTCATGAAAAATAAATAAAAAATAAGTCAAGTGTTTCACTCAGTGGCAAACATGGTGGCAAATAATTTTATTGTGGAGATATCTGTCGTGCTTGTACCAGATCCATGGATCTATTTCCGGGTGAAGAGGCACATACAAACTCTGCAGGCTGCAGCTAACGGCTAATTTGCTGCTTTGTGGATTTATTGTTTTACTTCATTTGTTGATATTTTTACAAGAAGCTACTCGTGATAATATCAAAACCAAAAGTACATATACATGTGTCGTCGTTAGAAAGTCCCTCTGAAGATGACTGCATAGCGCTGCGTGGCTAACGGTAGAGGGAGGAGACACTAAACTTCCAGACCGCGCCCAGCTTCGGTTCATTCCAGCAGGCAGCTAGTAGCTCTCCTGGCGGTGTGAGGAGCCCACACCAACCGAGAAAATTAGCTAATTACGGTATACCGACATTATAGTGTGACCCAAAGATAAATTACATCATAATGTTTAGAAAAACTTTGAAGAAAGACCCGGAGCTCTTTCAAAACGTGTCCGAGGGTCTGCGGCGGCTCTACCGTACGAAGCTGTTCCCGCTGGAGGACACGTACCGCTTCCACGACTTCCACTCCCCGGCACTGGAAGATGCGGACTTTGACAACAAGCCTATGGTGCTTCTGGTGGGACAGTACTCCACCGGGAAAACAACGTTTATCCGCCACTTGATGGAGCAGGACTTTCCCGGTATGCGGATTGGCCCGGAGCCGACCACAGACTCTTTCATCGCGGTGATGCACGGGGATCAGGAAGGGGTGATACCGGGGAACGCTTTGGTAGTCGACCCAAAGAAGCCCTTCCGCAAACTTAATGCTTTTGGCAACGCTTTCCTGAACAGGTAAACCCACTGCCAACATGGTGTTATCCTTAAACACGAAAGTTAAAGTTGTCTCCACTTGGATTCTGTAGAAGTGTTTAAGTATGTCACATTATACAGACATAGCTTGGAGCATTGTAATGTATGCGGTGGCCACAGGTGTCCCACTGTATGAATGAAAGTACAGCGGCCTGCCCACAGCGGGGCTAATGTCAAACACAGGGGCTGCCAAAAGTACGTCACTATTTAAATGGCCTCACATGTTCATACTTGTAGTAGGTGAGGTGAGCGTAGGCTGTTGCACAATTTTCCCCAGCATTCTTGGACTCTTGAGTTTCTCTCTGTCCCTGGGATCTGTGGGTGCTTCAAAGTAGAGTGGAAGACCCACTGTGTTTATGGCAAAACAAAGGTCGGAAGTGTAATTAAAATGATTGTAATTCGATTTTTTTAATATTAAACAGAGCTCATCATAGGCCAGTATGTATACTACCATTTCTTCCCACGTCAAAGCACCACTTAGTCACTCTTGACAGACATTTTTGTGTCAGCAAGCAGAGGCCCTTAAATACAAATTAATAGTGTTGCCAGCTAACGCTGACTTTGTCCTGTCCTCCAGTGGGCGTTACAAGTCATAAAAGTGTAGAATGTATGATCTTATCTCAAAGTTCTAAAGGTGTCTTCTACTTAATACTGAGTCAGCCACATAGTTTAGTTAAAAAAAATGTCATAATGTGACTTGGACCAGAAAGTTAAACCAAAATATGCTGAATGTCTACACAGCTGACACATTTTGCTGGATAAATTGTTAGAAGCCTGTTTTTCTTGAAGTACTAATCTATACAAACCAAATGATTACACTATCACAATTGTTGCTGTCACACAACGGCAAAGAAATTAGACAGGCAATCACTCATTCTGTGAACTACAGTTTGGCCCACAGGTCAGTTATACCACCTCAAATTGCACTTTAACACTTTAAGCAGAAAGCTCATTGTCCTTTTCCTCGTCATCTGTTGGCTGCAGTCTCTGATTCTGCTACATTTGTAATGGACATCATTTTCACATTAAGATCATACAGGAATGTGTTATATTAAGCTAGATGTGTATGGTGTTCACATATTATTTTAAGTATTTGTGTTTGTTTGTGAAGGCTGGAGTTAACAGATAATATGTATTTGTATCATTTCCATATCATTAATTTGATCACCTGCATTTTAGTTTACCCTTTAAATACAGATGCAGCTGTCTGTATAAACAATCATTTGTGCCATGTAACCTTTCCCATTAAGCAAACTTACAATCCTATCCAACTCAAAGTAAAATTCACCCCTGCACCTTAGTTTATGTAGCCTAGCCTCTCCACTTAGCATAGCGTGTCTTCCTTTTACCAAGTGGTCCTCATGCTCTCTGTGATCTATTAGTAAGTAAATCTGGAGTCAGCAAAGTCTCAGTTCCTCAGTGACCCGCCCCTCGCCTACTCTGTCCTGTAATTCCAGGACACTGACTCTGCACTTTAGACCAAGTGAGAGAGGGGCTCACGTGGAGAGGATGTTAAAAAAAAAGGAATACAATGTGTAAACGTGTGGACCATAAAGGAAACAGAGCAGTTGTAACCTGTGCTAGCCACCAGTTTCCTTTTGTCCTGGAGGAAGCTGAGGTCATGATATTGGAAAGGTCAAAGGTCAGGAGGTGGGTTGAGGAGAGGTAGCATTACGTCATAACACAGAAATGAACAAGCAACTGGTGTGTTAGTTGTTTCTCCCAAAACGGGTATACTTTGGAGCATAACTGAAATAGCTATTAAATCTTCTTTTACCTTGTGGTGTCTTCCCTTCTGTGAATTCCAGCATTTTTTCCCCACTGGCTCCATATGGAAAATGTTGGAGAATGGAAAGCCAACATTCATATCACACACCAGCTGAACTGAGAGGAAGGGAAAAAGCTTCATGTTTGTTATCTTTGGCACTCAGTCTTTTAGTAATGCAATAGCGGTTGCTCATATTACTCAAACTTATTCTTTCGTGTGTTTTTTCCTATCCCCCTGTGTGTGGTGGGGGGTGTTTTTTTGGAGTTCGATGTGGTTAGTGAAGGAATGTTAAAGCCTAGGTCTCCCAGTCTTGTGACCCACCCGCTGCCTCTGAGATCATGCTGTGAGAATATCAGTTCATATCGACTCCAAGGGCAGCTGAGCGGAATACCCCAAAGCAAACAGTGCAGTGTCATTAACAATCCACTCCTTTGTTTGCAATAACACTATACGATACTATACTACACAGTATCACTCACACACATGTTCAGTTTCCATGCTTCTTAGGAACAGCACATTGACTTATTTTCAGACCCTTACCCTAACCTTGGTTAACCCCTTATTTGAACTTAACAATCCTATTGTTAATCTAAAGAATTTACATTATGGGGCCTAATTTTTGTCCCCATAATGGAGGCAGATCCCATGATGTGTGTGTGTGTGTTATGGAAATCCATTTTTTGGGTGACCAGTCTGTCCAGGCTACTCTATATCTCATGCAAAATCCTTATTCTGTACCATTCTTGGATGGTGTTGTTGTATCATTCATTTGTTTGTTTGTGTTTTGTCTGCAGGTTCATGTGTGCCCAGTTGCCTAACCCTGTTTTGGAGAGCATCAGTATAATCGATACTCCGGGAATCCTGTCGGGAGAGAAGCAGAGGATAAGTAGAGGTTGGCTCTTTCTCATCACTCACTCAATCCACATATCGTTAGCCTCATAGTATAATTGCCCATGTCATTTTTCTAGATTTTTGGTTAAATAGAACTGCCAGTGTCATTAAGATGACTGGGGCAGTTTGTGTTTTTTTGTTGGCTGTAAAATCTTTCTGATTTTTTTTTTTTGGCCGAGGATGGAGCCAATGACACCAGATGCAGCAGGGTCTGGAGAGTAGAATGGGCCAGAAAAAAAAAATCAGTACAGCCAAAAATGACTTCAGCAATATGCAGCCTGTCGACTGTTACTGAGAGCCACACCCACAGTCTAACCTACACTACTTTGCATGCGTTCAGGAACAACCTCAAGTGTTTTCAAACGAAACTACATAGGCTTTTCCGCTGTTGGAAAAAGCAAATAGTAAGTATAATAGTGAATGTGCTGGTGTTATGTCTTTAGTAGAGTGGTCAAGTATTGAAAATCTTACAGGTCTAAGTTAATAAATGCTAAAACCTATTTACGGAGGTACCACTCACGGAGGTGCCACTCACTTCTGTCTTTAACAGAAATTCTAAATTTACAGTGTTGCAGTTGGACACTCCCGTTTCCCTTTTACACTAATATTTTGGTACACACATTCCAAGTTACAAATGAAAGTAATTAATCCTGAGTCATTTCCTGCACAGCCTTGCTAGATAACATAAATGACCTTTATAGAGAGGTCGTAGTGAATTGCAAAATAAAAATGTTTCCTTTAGTTATGATGATTGTACAAATAACAAGCGGATGATGGTAAAACAACTTCTTCTTTTGTACCTCAAGAGGAAGCATGCAAGCTGCAGTGGTGCCTTTTTACTCAAGGGACAGGAAGTGGAGTAAAATAACAGTTTCCCAAGACTTCACATCTGCATAAGGCTGCTTCTCATTGGCTCACATTTCCTTCAGGGAGAGTAAATCCCACATGAATCGTTTTGATTGAGTTAATAATAGAGTTTTGCTCTTTAGTAAATGCAAAGTCAGTGCTAGATTACAACTGCAATGTTCAATTCTATAATGTAGAAGTTAGAAATGTGTAATTATGAATCTATTATCAATAAGTTCAACTAAATCAGCTGGACTTGGCTTTGTCTCACTAATAACCAGGTAGCTTCATCAGAGCTTGTGTTGGTGGCTGTGACTCCCATGGTGGTGACATTTTAGTGACATCACCAAATCTTATTCCTTGTTGTCTGAAATTAATGATTAATCTATGTAATGCTTTACAACCTCAATTAAGCACTCCAAGCATTTTACATCCATCAACCATTAACCCAATCACACACCCATTCTTACATCGCTGTACTCAGACATTTGAAGCAAAATGAATTGAATGTATTGCCCAAGGAAGAACATATCTGGAGTGCATCACTTGGTGTAGTATTATGGTCACCGTCCAATAAGTTGATGTTGCCTGATGTCTGTTGTAGACCATCCATATTTCCATATGTACTTTGGCTGTGGGCTTTTATCTCATTCACGCATGGCCTCAGACTGGTTTTCTGAACCATTGTTTCAGGGTAAACATTACTAGGCTCCACTGTAGACTATACCCTGTGTGTCATCTATAAACAGCACTCATTGAAAAACTTCAGAATGAGGGGCACCATAGCTGACAAAATGAGAGGAAATGACCAATATAATCTGAGATTTGATGGAAAAATATAAAAAATATATAATGTATACCTGGAATTGGTTTCATCTGGAAAAAGGAAATGTCTTCCATGTGCGCTCAGTCTGAACAGTCATTGCTGCCTCCCTGATACAAGTGATGAAATCTTGTATACAGAAACTGGTTTTGCAGAACAGGTTGGTTCTTTAACTTTGATCATGTTTGGCATTAGAAAGAAACTATAACTTGCACAACAAAAATATTTAAAGGTCAAAGTCAAAGTACCTAATTTGACTTGGGGAAACAAAAATTCAATCACAGTTTACTTTTTTGTTAGGTTGGTGAAGATAGAAATTGTAGCAAAATCAAAGGACTTAATGGCAGCCTGTATTTTTGTCAGCAACTTGTGAAATGCACACACCATTTCGTTGTTTAAATATACAGATAGCCTTCTGGTGTATTCCTGTCTGCATATGTCATGGAAAGACTATATGTGAATTCTTAGCAGCTGCCAGTCTCCTTCTCTGACATATGTTTAAAACTGACAAATGTATACAACCCGCAGTCCACAGGGAATGTCAGTTTATTCTCCCCATGAACACACCTCTGTTTCCTCATAGTATTTAGTTAGTCAACTCGGACTAGTAAACACAATTAAATTTAAATCTTCATTAACTCTTGGCTTGTCTTTATGCCACTGTCACCCTGCAGTCTTTGGTGTGCACATGTTTGAACAAAGAGGCCATGTAGGAATGTGGCCAGTGTAGATCTGAATGTGGAGATGGGTTACATTTTTTCAGATCAGATGACACAAACTCCAGTCACAGCCAGAGCTTTTTCCTTTTCTCTGTAAACTGCCCTCTGGGTTGAGAAGTTACATTGTTTACTTAACAGTTGGTTTGGGTTAGAACTTGTTGTAGTTTCTCTCTACTGTTGCATCTCATGATTAGACAATTTTAAGGATAATTTGGTCAACTGTCATCGGATTAGATTGTCTAATTTCCTTGCAAACACAAGTCAATAATATTTCCTGTATATTTTTCATTACATTTTAGGTAATTATTACAGCAATCACATACACAACTCTTTTAATCTACTGCATACAATTCCTTATGTAATAATAGTTTGTCTTCATTTAAAATGTCCTTCTAATGACAGTGAGTGGGTGTAGTTAATACTTAGCTAACCAGTCTTTACAAATCATGGCTCAACAGAATTGAGTGAACACTGGATCAAACTGTAGTACTAACAAACCAACCTTTGCTCAATAGCCATATGTGTTAAGCATTACATTCCTGTACAGTATTTCTCACTGATATGCACTACTCACACAATGTTTCCATGCTTTGTTTGTGACAGTCGAAAGGTAAACCCTAAACACTGTAGGTACATGCCAGGTGGTGACTTCACTGACTTGAAATGTTCTCAGGAGTTGTTTATGGCCATCATCCTTAAAACAAATTTATTATTTTACTATTTGGAAGTAATACATTGTCTCTTAATGCCAGGGCAGAGAAAAATATGCATTAATTTTGGCACAATGGGCCTAAGTGAAATAAAATTAAAAAAACATACATGCCTTCATTTGTTTTGGCAAAATAAAAACTTGACAGACGCTAAATCAAGACTGAATAATGATTTTAATGATCCTGAACAAAAAAAAATCAGCATTTTTCCGAATTTCTTTTGTCCTTTTTGTTTTGTTATTTTTTTGTATACATTTCTGCAAAATGGGAAAGTTTGAGGAATATAGCAATATCGATATCTTTGTATAAATGTTTGTATCAATATATTGTGCATCCCTAATAAATGCAACTTCCTGTATTTAAATGTCTCCTCAGGTTACGACTTTGCTGCTGTTCTTGAATGGTTTGCTGAGCGCGTAGATCGAATTATTCTCCTTTTCGATGCTCACAAGCTGGACATCTCTGACGAGTTTTCAGAGGTCATCCGTGCCTTGAAAAATCATGAAGACAAAATGCGTGTGGTTCTGAACAAAGCCGACCAGATCAGCACACAGCAACTGATGAGAGTCTATGGAGCTTTAATGTGGTCCCTGGGGAAAATTATCAACACTCCTGAGGTAAATACTGTAGTAGTTAGACTGTTAGTAGGATTATTACTTACTTATTACTGCATATTATGAAGAACTTTACATCTAATTGCCAAACAACACTGTTGGCTAATGTTGCTGAAGGTTCTCCTCTAATCTAACCTACCGTCATGTGATGATCTCCTGACATCATTGGCAAAGTTAATGTTTGATGAAGGTTTAGATTCATAAACCTTGAGAGACAGAAGCCTTTGAATCGTCTGGAAAATTATTAATTGACTTTGAGAAGTCCTTGTTGTAAAGCCCCTCCACATGATATACTGCTCTTGTCACAAACAGTTTACAACTGCATAAATACTTGAGCCATAATGGTAATTAATCTGTGTTTTGTAAACTTCCACTGTATGTAAAGTGTTTCACGTTTCCTAATATCAAAAAGTTGTGGCCAGTGTTTTAAGTTTTAACCTGTGTAATCTTAATCCAGGTGGTTCGTGTGTATATTGGGTCGTTCTGGGCACAGCCACTGTTGGTCCCAGACAACAGGAAGTTGTTTGAAGCCGAGGAGCAGGACTTGTTTCTGGATATTCAGTCACTGCCACGAAATGCAGCGCTGCGTAAGCTTAACGATCTCATCAAACGAGCCCGCCTTGCAAAGGTTTATTTTTATTATTATTTAATTATGCTGTGTTCAGTTAATGTATATTTAAAACATTTATTTAAACACTTTTTAGGTGCATGCATACATCATCAGCTCCCTGAAAAAGGAGATGCCCAGTGTGTTTGGAAAAGAATCCAAGAAGAAAGAGCTCATTAATAATCTTAAAGAAATCTACGAAAGGATCGAGAAGGAACATCAGATCTCTCCAGGAGACTTCCCCAACATTGGCAAGATGCAGGTTTGTAACTGTGTTTATGCTTTACAACAAGTGACAGTATTGAAAGGACAGATATCATATAAAATTGGCTTTTAAGAGCTTTTAACCATGTTTTAGTTATTTTTCTCGTGTAGTTTTCTCAGAGTTGCATTTTGAGTGATTCATGCATGTTGACTAATCTCGGATTGTTCTACATTTCAAGCTTGAGTACTCACACTTGTTGCATAGCAAATGAAAAATAAAACAGTATGGATCAATCTTGTAGTACAAAAAATCATGCCCCACTACATGTGTTAGTTGTTCATTACTTAATATTTAAAAAAAATCATATAATGTCCTCATTTAGTGCAAATTTATTTGGTCTTACTTGCCAAATGACAACATGCAAATAAAGAAATCAAATTTAAATGACTGATACATGATCTCAAAAGACATTAAAATTATGCTATTTCTCTTTTAGCTTCATATGCTTTTGCCACTGTACACTGTTCTCAGTGTTATTTAAAGATTTAGACAAATATGGTTTGGGGGAACATGACCTCTCACCTTTCACTCCTCTCACATCTTTGCCCCCGTTTCCTGCCCTTACCTCCAGGATGGGCAGGCCTGGGATGAGATTTATTTTTCCTGGTTTGTCAGGAAATCCTGCTTCTTGTATGCTGCTCCCATTGGTAGCCATTGAAGACTGATCTATTTCTAATGCTAATTCCTGTTTTCACTCACCCTCTATTTTTTCATTCCAGGAGATACTCAATTCCCAGGACTTCTCAAAGTTTGCCGCTCTGAAGCCCAAGCTGCTGGAGCAGGTGGAGGACATGTTGGCCAATGACATCGCCCGACTCATGGCTCTGGTGCGGCAGGAGGAGGCTGCCATGCCCAGCCAGAGTGTCCATGGGGGAGCCTTCGAGGGGGCCATGAGTGGTCCATTTGGCCACGGCTATGGAGAAGGCGCTAGCGAGGGAATAGATGAGTTGGAGTGGGTGGTGGGGCGCGATAAGCCCTCATACGATGAGATCTTTTACACTCTGGGCCCCATCAATGGCAAAGTGTCCGGCGCTTCAGCCAAAAAGGAGATGCTGAAGTCGAAGCTGCCCAACACTGTGCTGGGAAAGATTTGGAAGCTGGCAGATGTGGATAAAGATGGCTACCTCGACGATGAGGAGTTTGCGCTGGCAAACCACCTGATCAAAGTGAAGCTAGAGGGCCACGAGCTGCCTTCAGAGCTTCCTAATCATCTAGTGCCTCCATCCAAACGTGAGCTAGTGGCAGAAGATGCCCGTAAAAATGTGCAAGATGCTAGCAGAGAGTGAAAATATAGTATGAGCCTTACAAGTATAAGTTTGAATTTTTCAGTAAGGGTAAGGGAAAGTTGTAGTGTGGGATGTATTGGCAACTGAGAGGGGTAGTAATAATTACTGTAGAACAGAGATCTTTCATTAGCAACAACCACTTCTACAAGTATATCCTTAGTTTTAAGTTCAAACTAATACTGGGATCATTGCTAGCTGAGCCTCCGAGTTTCCTGAAACACCAGAGAACATATGCAGAGTGCTTGCTTACCAGACTTTGGGCTTCCAAGGACAAAATGTAGTTAGATATCTATTATAAATGAAAGAAGGGTGATTATCTATCGAAAGGACATTACTGGATGATTCACTGGGACATGACAAGTCACATGAACTATTGTCCTAAATAGTGTTATTATATTCTGATCCAAAGAATTAGAGTTTTCATTTCATTAGAGAGAATGTGAAAGTGGAAATCAACTGTTGGAATTGTTTTATCTATATTTTTGTATTTCCATTATGGTTAACTCCTGCTCTTTCCAGATGCTTCTTTTTATTATTTTGTGAGATAAATAAAAATGATTCTTTATTGTATTTTGTCTGGCAACACAAATCGTCATCACCAAATGAGTCAATCTTGAAAACAAAAAGCATTGTTAGTGAAGGTCATGTGTACAACTGAGTCATAATGGCCTGACACAACAGTGCCCTCTGTTGGTCATTTGATGACAAAAGTACTAGTTTTACTCTACCAAGTTTCATTAGATTATTGAAGCCTTGCTGAAGCACTTGGGACACGTGACAAATTCATTTCAATATAAAGCGTTTGCTCAAACCCGAGCACTTGCTCACCTTCCTTTGAATTCGCATTCTTCCTTGTCGACTAGTTCTAAATTATCCACTGGCAACAGCTTTGTCCTACATAACGTTACAACTACTACTTTATTTATTTTTGTTTTGTAGTACTTTTATTATCCCCCTAGGGAAACTGTCCTCTGCATTTTCACCCATCTTTGCAGGAGCAGTGGGCAGCACAGGCCCATGATCTTATTGCTAGACTTGGTCAGGACCTCAGCAGGAGGATTTTTTTCTTTCTACCAATGTAGCATGTTTTTGGGTTGATGGGGGAAACCGAAGTGCCCGGAGGAAACCCACCTAGACACGGGGAGAACATGCAAACTCCACACAGAAATAAACTTTACCCAATATGCCTACGTCCACCAGAAGGCGCACCATTGTGTTAGTGTTAGCAGTAATTTAATGCAAATACTATTGTCTTTGTGTGACATTTGGCAAAAGGGTCTTAATTACATGTTGGAACTTAATCTAATTGTTGGCTGATTTCAGTGTAGAGCACCTAACTCATAATAATAATGCTTTGTTGTCAAGAATAAACACAGGTTTGCTTTGATAGGATTATTAGAGACGCCTATCATGCAATTTTACAAAATAATATAGCCTGGTAAACAATTTTTATTTGAGCTGTTTCTTTTACAAAGCAAGTTGTACTTCTAAACATGAAAGGCGCTATATAAATCCAATGAATTATTATTATGATTAAACCCTGCAATGCGGTATTATGAATCAGTGTGCATGTACATAACATAAATAACCTAATTTACATGTGTCAGCTGCCTCGTGGTCCCTATTGTTCCAGGATGATAATATTGCACAAAGGTGTGGAAATGCAGTGGTGTGTGCCTGCTCCCCCATGTACTACAATGCCCTCTCTTCTATAAATACATAGACTTATTTTCTTTTCTTTTTTCTTCGTGTTGTCTCATCGACCCACTTCTCCCTTCTAATTTTTTTGTTTTTCTTTTGGATCCTGGAAGTCACGTTTCTACAAAAAAGTGCTGCTGTGGTGCGTCTGACACACTGACCTTTGTGATGAGTAGATTAGGTCAAGCTTATGTAACTGTTACGTGTCAGGAGTGCCACTTCTGACAGGAGGGTGAGGAATGGAGCACCTTTGTGTATATAGCCCTAATTATTTTTAACATAAATGTCAGAACAATTAAACTTAACTGGTCTACTGTGAAAGTCCTGTATCTAGTGTATCTATAAGGGCTGGCTTTTTGCTGTTATTTTAATGAGGTGTGTACAAAAACAGACAAACCATGAATTAAAATAGTTATTATTTATTGTTGGCTGATACAGAACAGCAGGAAATAGAGACTTGTTTCTGATGCCGTGATTTTCTTTCACATTTTGAAGGGAATGTAGAGACAATCTGGACAGAACAGTAAGTGCTTTAAAGGATACTGGATATTGACCCTGTTTTACAGTTGATGGATTTAATATTGCACTGGCAGTACCTCTGGAATTTGGCATACAGGCTTAATCTGTACTCATGGGTTTCAGCTTCCTTTTATATGCTACATTTTGGACTCCCTATGACAACGGTCCTAACTGTTCATCATTCTGAAAACCATCCTAAATCTGCCAGTCAGTCCACTCTGACGGAGCTTTTGCTGACGTGAGGTATAGGCTCATGTGCAGTTTAGCTTTAAAAAAGGACAGCACCATTCGCAGCTTGGTTCAGAAGTCCTCACCGTGGCCATTCTGGTGCCTGGGAGGCTCCGAAGACTTCTTGTGAGGCATAGGTGATGTAGAGGAAACCGTCCTGGTCACTGTAGAGGGAGTAGATCTCACCCATACTCGATGACATAGAAGACATGCTCTTCTCTGCCACCAACAGAAACAGGGCCTGAGTCGATTCCAGATCTATTTTATTTCTAGGAATAAAGGCAGAATACATAATTAGACAAGCTACAGTGACTCATAGCTAAAGAGCAGAATGCAAATGTGACAGCAGGATGGGAGGTGCTGTGAAGGCGTTTGGCTAAAAATGTTCAAATAAAAATAGCCATGTGTGAACAGAATAGGTGCATACCTTAGTAGACAGAGGAACTGACCCAATGTGAGCTCAAAGGGAACCAGGAACTTTGTCTTGTCCAAAAGTGGGAGAGATTTCTCACGTATGTAACGCTCAACAATTACCTACAGAAACAAAATATAGAATTGTAAAGCTCCTTGCCAATTTGTCCATATCAGAAAATAAATAAATAAAATAGAAAATAACTGTAAGATTTATTTACAGGTAACTTGTTTGGGAATTTAGTCCGGATATTGCACACTTCATCTTTTCTTGTGGCTGCAGAAGAGAATTGACAATTATAAATAATGATGAGAAATAAAGTACAGCTTAAGTCAATAGAAAATATTTATCACTCACCAAGGCATTTTCTTTGTTTGAAGGGCATCATTTCCATGGATTTCTCAAAAGGAGCCATTTTTTTTTCTTTTCTTTTTTGGGTGGTTCGAACAGACCAGTAATGATGGAGGTGGTTGTGGTCTTACCCAGGCTGACACTTAAGTCCCCTCGGGTGGAAGTTGGCAAACCCCAGTGAGCTGCCTGCAGGACCACTGTTTTATAGGAGAGAAGGGAGGAGTCGAAATGTGACACCAACAATACAAAAGCCCACTCCTTGTCCCTGTGAAGAGTCTGGATGCTCTGTCCCTGTTCTTTGGCCTTCTTTTACCGGTTTAAACCAGATTTACATGGAATAGCTATCTGCAGAAGATCTCTCTCATCCACTTGTGACATTGTTCTGGCGATCACATACAAATCCAAAACTGTGGTGAGGCCAAGTATATGCTAAGTGTAATGAGGGCACCCTAATTTGTGCAGCACAAAGTATTCAGAAAAAAACAAACAAAACAAAGTAAAATAAACCATGATCTTTTTCAAAGTCACGACTAAACATCTGACATTTGACTTCTTTGATGGTCTTAGATAATTGATCAGATCATATCATTAGGTAAAGCCTAAATGCCAGGCTTGTAAAGGCTTGTCTTATGCCCAAGAAAATAATCTTACTGTTTTGTTTTTTTCTTCATCTGGCTATAGTAGCCTGTCTAAACTGACTGTCTAAACCAGGGGTGTCTCATTCTGGTCCGGAGGCCGTGTCCAACCTACTTTGATCCCAAAGGGGCCGGATCAGAAAACTCATGGCAAATATACCCCAAAAACAGGAATAAGTCCAAATATTTGTGCAGAGAAACACAAATCTATTACAGAAGTATTTTTTATTTGATGAACTCTTTCTTTTACAGAATATTATAATATTATGAACAACCTGAAACTTTAAGAAAAATGCAATTTCATCACAAGTGTACAGGTTTCCCATTCATCTCCGTGAACAAATAGGAATTGGTCAATTTTTCTTGGAAAATCCTGCACTCGGCGTCCACTTTTCTCATTTTTGACATTTTGCTGATGAGGGTGTCACGGTCAACAGTCAAAACGATGGTCCTTTAAGAGCGTTTGGAAAGAGGCAAGTCTTCATTTGTGCTGCTCTGGTGGGAGGGGCCACGCATAGAGGCGCTGGAGACGCTGCTATGCTAAACTGCGCAGAAAAGAGGCGCAAAAAATATTTGAATAGAAAATCAGCCGAGGGCCAGATTAAAGGTCTTGGAGGGCCGGATCTGGCCCCCGCGCCGCACGTTTGACACCCCTGGTCTAAACCTAGTCAGAAAGGGGCGTTGTGTTTGAGTGTGTCGCTGATGGGCAAACAGCCCCCTCTGGTGGTTTAGGGTGGTACGCCAGGGTTAGACTGAGGGCCACGGTGCACCTGTCACGGGAGCAAGGGACAAGGCTACAGATGACTGTGACCCGTTTAGAAAACATTCAACATGCTGCAATCCGTTTCTTTTTTCCCCCCTATTTCTGTACACCCGACCTACTTTTTAATTTAAGCCGCTGTGATTTTGCTGTAAAATCCATAATTCTAAATATTATTACATTATTATAAAACATAAATAAATGTACAATTTTAGCCCTGACTGATGGTGAACACACGCAAATGATATGCTTAACTGTGTGTGCATGTGGCGCAGCTCCGGTGCGACAGCCGCAAGTATTCCGCATAATTAAAGGTGTCGAGAGGAGCCAGACCGCGGGCCGTGCCGGCGGCCCTCCGGATTAATTAATTTTGCCGGACGCCGAAATCCACCGCAAGCCTAGGTTTGATACTTGCAGCCTGCGGTCTGATAAATGGCCTGAGTAATTTATTAGCTCTAGTCAGAGCTGAACGACAGTTTATTACTCAGTCCTAAGGTCCTAACAGGCACAGTCCATTCGAAAAACTTCAGTGTCCAATGAGAGGACAGTTTTGGTGCAGTGGCTCCTCCTCCTTCTGGTTGCTCCACATGTAACGCTACCAGCCTCTGTGTCTATTGCATTGTTTCATTTGGAACGAAGTGTCCGTGTTGCATTACGCACCTGACGCACGCATCTGCGATACACTTGAAACCATCGACTGCGTCAGGTGGACAGAGAACATCCGTTTGATGTCTTTCCATTTCCCCCACAGGGATCATTGATTTCAGTTTGGTGCTGCTCAGCGGTTTGACTCGATGCTGTAACTGCATGGTGCATTAGTCATGGTGAGTCTTCGTTTTTCTTGCTTCTTCTTCCACTGGGCTGTGGAGATGAGACGGTCTCGGGCTCGTGCTGCCCTATCAGCTACGGGAGCCTAGTCCCGCGGACACTCAAGTGCTGCTCGTGGTCAGCGACTTTGAATTGGAGGATGGCGGGGCGCAGAGGCTGTGTGAACTCGCTGTGGTCGGGCACAGAGCGCGTCCGCATCGGGGAGCGACTCAAAGCGACACTGGCGGGAGTCTTAGAGCTGGAGATGCTCAGGTGCAAACAGCTGGAACTCGTGGACGCTGCGCTGGACAACAGTCGGAACCAAGATCAGAGCTGCATAACATCCCGCAGGCAACAGGTCAGTTTCACCATTAATTATGTAGGAATATGTAGCCTAGAGTATGGGAATGGGGGTGCCAATAAGCCTTGCGCCAGTGGGCATGCACGTCCTGCGTGGGGCCACAGCGTCAAAGCATTACCCCGCTCCAACTAGAGACCCACACATGGACTCATGAGCACGGGGTCCAGTCTGTCTGCTTGGCTCAGTGCCCTGCTCAAGGGCACATAAACAGTAAGTGCTAGTACAGGTATTAATAGACACACACCACTAACTGGACACTGTTGTGTTCTGGCTGTGGTGGTCTAAGAGCTCATCAGCGAAAGGTCACTTTGGGGAGCTGTTTGTATTCACATCACACTCTGTGACAGTGTAACAGTATGAATGGCCTCTATGAAAAAAACCTTTTTAAAATCGTCCTCCATTATAATCCCAAAGGTTATGTGTGAACTCTCACATAACCCACCTTTTTATTTTCCAGTGTTGCCCTGAAACTGATACATGGGCTCTTTTTGTGTGGAGAATGTGGAGAATGTAGGTTGACATCTGATACAGAGGGACATGATGTGAGCAGGTAACATCCTGAAACAGGGATATTGGACCCAGCTCCACTTTTGTCATGATGTGTGATCCTCAAACCACTGAAGAAATCAGATGTCACTTATAGCCTACCTCTTAGCAGTATTTGTCTTAAACATCAGGGGCATATGGAAATAGAATGAACTAAGTTTATGTAGCCTAGTCTACTCTATAATACAGGAGTATCTAGTTAATAATATGTCCTGAGAACATTTACTTCAATAATATGATTATGTCAACCCTCAAATTTAACAGACATCTATCTTTTGGGTGTGGATTGGCTTCAGGTATTTGCACAGCAGTATTTCACATTAAAGCTTGTGTTATGTTTTATTCACATTTGGGTGTAGAAGCAGCCCTCTTTAGTCTCCCTCATCATGGGACTCCAGTGGAATAATTAACACTAATTGCCCTGTGCAGATGGCCTAGTTCTACAGAAATAACTGCCATTCACACAGATTTTTGGGTCTAATGTGATGATTGAATTCAGTTTGTGACTTGCAGTAAACACCAACAGTTGGGTGTGGGTGAACTGATTTAATTTTATGGGCATAAGTGACCAGAGTTTTTTCTACTCTTTATAATCATGGTGGTGTTAGAGAAGGACCTGGCGGAGACTTGAATTTGAGATTAGTGGAGTTGTAGCTCGGCCTTTCAGAAGTAGTTTCTCTTTTTAATACTATTGTTAAGTTTGAAGAAAAAGTATTTATGAAGCAATGCTCACACTGGGGGAGGAAAATTTAAAATAGGAATAATCTTCCTCTTCTCAAGACACTGCCATCTGACAAGAGCACAAGTTTGGAAGTGCAGCTCATAATGTTCTCACCACCCACCTATCCCCATCTTAGTTGCATTCCCCTGCGGAGCTGAGATATCCCGCGGCCTGGGCCTGTAGCATCGCTCACTCTCACCTCTGAAGGGAGCTGACAGGGAGTCTGGAAACCTGCCCTTGGAGCAGTTAGGCCCCCACCACAAACATACACGACATTTACTCGGAGGGAGAAGCGCTATGCTGACAATACTGACTACAGTTCACCTCATACTCTGAACCTGCTGAGGAGAGTCATAGGGCAAAAATAAGTATGCATTTGTGCAAAATAAAAAAATACTATGATTTTGGATGAATCATGTTGTAATGGGTCTAATATATTTAGAATAAGATGTCATGTGATTTGCCTCTTTCATTTAAATTTTAATTACAAATCTATATTTTAGGAGAATTTTGCTTTTTTAATTTTCTAAACCCACCAGTTTGCCTTGACTCATATCTGAGCATTCAGGTTTTGGCTAATCATCCAGTTCTTTATACAGTCCTTGTGGGTACTCGAATAATTTTAAATATTAACCTAACATAATGGCTGTGGGATGTTATATCGTAATTTGTTTTGCTTTGGCATTTTGATATTGTGTATTTATTGGCAGATAGCCTACTTTAATAAGCTCCCTTTAAAGGGATATGCCACCCCCAGGTCAAACTTGGGCATCTCCCCACAGTCCAGAGACTAAAATAAGTTATGGAAAGCGTTTTCCTGGTCACCCAGCCATTGTCCGAGTCTGACAGCACTGACCGCCGCGCGCAGCTGCAGCTACTCCGCGTTAGACTGGAGGCTAACGTCGCCAGAGAAAGATTTCGGCCAAAAGGAATTAATTTGCTCGATGCTTTTCCCAATTACTTGTGTAGTGCGCATTCATATCGAGTGCAAATAAATGTGCAAATCAACACGGAGAGCTTGCCTTGGTCATTTTGGGGTGGGAACTATTTTACAGGGCGGAAAAACACAGCCGAAGCACACACCACGCTGCATTCCCACCCAAAATGACCAAGTCAAGCTCTCCGTGTTGATTTGCACTCGATATGAATGCGCACTACACAGAAAGTAATTGGGAAAAGCATCGAGCAAATTAATTCCTTTTGGCCGAAATCTTTCTCTGGCGACGTTAGACTCCAGTCTAACGCGGAGTAGCTGCAGCTGCGCGCGGCGGTCAGTGCTGACAAACTCGGACAACTGCTGGGTGACCAGGAAAACGCTTTCCATCACTTATTTTAGTCTCTGGACTGTGGGGAGATGCCCGAGTTTGACTTGGGGGTGGCATATCCCTTTAAGCTAGATTGATGCATCTCATATTTTCAGCAAACATGTCAAGGCTAAAGGCATGCCATTTACCAACAAGAGAACACCATGTTTTATAACAGCTTCTGGTTAAGAAATTATAGAAATAAATTATAGAAAACTAATACACTGGCATTGCATGCTAAATACTTTGTGTCTGTCCATTCAAATGACACTTAAAAAATGGGTCCTGCAGGTTTGGTAATGCCGATACTTTCTTTTTATTGTAGTCCACCATGAAAATTTTTAAACTGCTAGAGGAGATGTAGAGAGTGGTCTGTTTTGTTACAACACACATAATTCATTAATAATAAATGGTGTTCTGAACAAGTGTGTTCCTTTGTCCAGCAAACTCCTTCCTACACAAGATTCTGACAAATGTATTCTGCCTCACCGGCCTCCACTTCAATTTGTCTAGCGATACTGACATAAGACAGTCAATTGAAGTAGGTGTATGGCTGCTGAGTGAACACACTAACATTATTATCCAATCAACCCATACATTTTCTACATATTGCACCAATGAGGCTTCAGTTGCCCCCTCAAATGGACTTGTATCAGGTTTCATAGTGGGCAAACCCCTCCCATTTGTCTGTCTGTCTCCAATGATTTGATCTTGAACTGGTTTCTGTGTAACACCATACCTTATAAGCTGGAGAGCATGCATATCTGTTAGGGTATCTGTTGAGTGGGCTGTGGTGGAACAGTATAGCTGGTTATTGGACCATTTAAAATCCATTTGATCCAGAATAAACATTTTGGAGGGTTTAAAGAAGTGTATATTTTTAATATTTTTGGTAAAACTATTCGAGAAGAAAATAATCCCGCACTCCGTCTTACTTGCAAAATGTATGATTTATTAGGACATACAACGTTTCGGCACTAGGCCTTGGCAAAATAGAGTGAGAGCTAAAGGTGGCCATCTTAAATAGGGTGTTCTCATTCTTGTATATCGTTGGCTTGGCCTTCCTGCCTTCAGCGCTCATTTCACTTGCACTTTAAGATCTTTTTTCCAACATTGTGATGAGCTCATTTCAAGAGACACCCTATTTAAGATGGCCACCTTTAGCTCTCACTCACTCACTTATCTCACTCTATCTCCGAAACGTTGCATGTCCTAATAAATCTTACATTTTGCAAGTAAGACAGAGTGCGAGATTATTTTCTTCTCATATGTTCTGGGGCTGCTTCCTCTCCTCCAACACACCCGTTTGAAGAAATTGAAGTGCAAAGTTCTCATTCTTGTAAACCTATTCCAAAATTGGTCTTACCTTGCTTGCCTAGCTTCTAGGTCTCAGTGTAATGTATGCTATTAAAGAAAATCATCGGCTGAAACCAAAAATGTTTATCACACACAGCTGAAAGGTTAATTCAGAGGTAATTTGATTAAAGGTGCATTGTTTAAATGCTTTTCTCCATGGAGATGTGATTGCTTTGTCTTTGTTTCACATTTTGATATTAAACCTTTCTATCTTCATGAAGACCAAACCAGACCAAGTTATAGGTCAGATCTATGGAGAGGCAACCCTGCTCAGAGTCAGAATGCCTGTTTTTCATGGTATTTTTGAATAAAATGTAAAGCTGTTTATTGTCATAGTGTGGAACATTCCAGGCAGAGCAATGATATATACATAGGAACAAGCAGGTGACGGACCCTCTACCGCAAAAGTTACTCAATGCACCTTAATATCAGTATTAGTATGTAGTAAGTACTTATTCACTTGTATCATGTATCTTTTTCCATAGTTTGTGTAACTGTTGTGTGTCTGTGTGGGTGGATAAGCGAGTGAGAGTTGAAGCCAGCAGCTGTAGCCATGGTGAGTAGGGGGCGGCAGGCTTGAGGGATATTATAGGAAAGGGAGGGGGATTATTTGACCAACAGGAGAGTTTTAAAGGAGCGTGGGGGTTCTGGGTTCTTGTTAGATGCCCTTCTTGCTCACCCAGCAACCATCCACCCATCAGACTATCAACACCCCTCTCTCTCCCACCGTCTTCACTTTTTCTTGCAACATGAGTCACTGCAGCCTTTTTTGTTTCTTTTCTCTTGTATCGGGCACCCACTCATCCACATCTCAGACTGACAGTAAAAAGAAGAAAACAACAGCTAATGCTTGCAAGGGAATGTGTATAGGGACATAGGTCACAGGCAGAAAGTTTTGTCAGTGTTCCAAAGTGTTATCAAAATAAAAAACTATGTACCAACAATTCTACTTAATAATACGACTGAAAAAACTGGACTCCAGATTGCGATTATTTGTTTACTAAGTTATTCATGTTCATGAGCCTTTAATCTAATGACAAAAAATTGGTACATTATACCATTGTTTCACTCTATACACAATCTTAACATAATAAAATATAAAATATGCATTTTGTATCAGTGGTGATTTAGAAAATCATTTTCAAAGCTGTCCAAAAATGCTAAGAAATATGAGGAAGAACCTTTTATATCTGAGGACACATCCATTTAGGAAACTGAACAAGTTTTAAATAATCATAGACTTGGCCTTTTCATTTTTATATTTAAGTCCAGCTCAAGAAGCTTTCTCAATGTCACGGCCTGACATTTAGTTACTTCTGATTTACTGGTAAGCACGTATTACAAACAACAGATTTCTGATATTTTGTCTTAAAAATCTTTTAATCCTGTGGCCCTGTCCTGTCTGGGTACTCCCCCCAACCTTCTGCTGTTTAAAGCTGCTCTTTGTTGCGTCATCTGTCTTCTCCCTTTACCCCCCCTCCTGTCGCTCCAGTGGTGACTCACTACCTGTATTGTTTTCTCAGTAACAAGGGGATTGATCAGTGCCACTCACAGTGCTACTGTGGCTGCTGTCCTGCGGATTTGGAGATAATTAGAAAGGGGGTTGTGCTCCATCCTGGCCCAGGCACTTTTACCTAAAAGGATCAGATATCTGGTTCCCATAAATGAGGAGTGACATCATCTGAATGTTTATGCTACTTAAAGGCAAATTAACGTTTTTTTACAATCTGAGCCTTCTTTCGGCAATAAAACAAGTAGTTTTACTCACCCATAGCATTTTTCTGTCAATTGGAGCAGTATCGCAGAACTTATGTTGAGCCGTTCTGTTCTACTAATGATCCCGTATCCGTTAACATGGGGCTCGTATCATATGCTCGGGGCATTACTTTGCGGTGTCCAAATAACACAAACTTTAGCACTTTTCAAATCATAGAAGCCCGATGTCTTAATGTAAGATTTCGTTTGAAGCAAAAGTGGCCTGTAATCCGAGATTTAGCCATAGTTTCGAGTAGATGAGGACGCCAGTGCGCATGCGCGGATTGTGCTATCAGCTCCCGGGACCCAAACATGAAACGCAAAGCTGAAAACTATGGATAAATCTCGGATTACAGGCCACTTTTGCTTCAAACGAAATCTTACATTAAGACATCGGGCTTCTATGATTTGAAAAGTGCTAAAGTTTGTGTTATTTGGAGACCGCAAAGTAATGCCCCGAATACTCATGCTAACGGATACGCTACAACATAACTTTCTTCAAACAGCTCCAAATGACACGAACGTGATATGGGTGAGTCAAACGACTTGTTTTATTACCGAAAGAAGGCTCAGATTGTAAAATAACGTTACTTTTCCTTTAAAATTGACATGTTGCACAGTTACTGCCAGTCACTTGTACTGTGAAATTAAAGAGTACAGTAACAAATTGACTATCACATACTTTTTATTTCAACAAGGTAACAATATTTGTACATTATCTTATCTAACATGTGATAATATTGGCCATGCCATTTTGTTTTTTCCCAGTTTGCATCTCCACCAGATATCACAGCATTACCTGCCCAAAGCAGCCCAGGGGAGTCAGCAGATGGGGCAGTCCACCCCTCAACAGGCTGCGGGGGCCACACTCGCTGGTCTACTCTATCCTGGGATGCCTCCTCTGATCTGCTCTCTCCCCCCACACCTGACCCCATTAACACAGCCCACCTGGACACTGACTCTAGACCTAGTTCAGGTAAAAAACATTGAAGTGGATTTAAAACAATAAATTTGCAAAGACCAAAATATCCAGTGTTTTTGTATAGAAAATCTAGTTGCACCTGTAATCATACCTCTGCAAACATGTTCTGAAATTCATGGGATTCTTGTATCAGGTTATGCGGTTATGCATATTTCAGTCTTCTGTTGTTACTGTTAAATGTTAATGGACGTGGAGTTGAACTCTGAACAGAATCCCACTAAAGCTAATAGCAATAGTTTTCCAGCTAAAAAAATTGCAATTTGATTTTTTTCCACAAATCGTGCACCTTTAGTGGCTAGGATGTTGACACCTTGGTCTTGTGTAAGAGAGGAGTCCTATTAAACATTAACCATGGTCTTTTCAAAATCTTGTTTGTACTGGGACTTGTGACACATTTAGTTCACACGAATCTCAGGCATGCCAAACTCTTGCCAACAATGCAGTCTGTGCAATAAAACAGGCCCGTGTTTGGCAAATAAAAAGGGCAATTGTGTACTTTTAATATTTTACTCTGACAGCTACAAGAGTAAAAACATGAATTCTTGGGATAACTACTGAAAAAAGATACAGTATTTTATGAATTTGTAAATAAGGAATTCTAATGACCAAACATTCAACTGAACTGTAGCTGTAACTGCAAAGATAAAACTTAAAACTCTGTTGTGATTATTATTTATTTAAATATTGTATTCTTGTAACATTTTATGTACAGTTATGACATAAAATACCACAAACTAAAACTAATCTAATTTTGTGAAATGATCTTGTCTCAGGATTTTACTCTGTGAGTGGCAGTTCTCTGTCAGACTCTTGCTACTCAGTGTCCAGTGAAGTGGCTCATGGACAGGCACCAGCCAGACCCCAGAAGCTGTGGGACCAGTGCCCCCTTCCTGATAGTGCTGACATCTTGTGGACAGATGGAGCAGTGCAGCACAATGAAGCAGAGTGCAGCCTTGAACTAGCAGAAGGTGAGGGGGGGCATTTAATTGTAAAAAAAAAAAGAAATAGGATGACAGCACTGACATGTAACTGTTTGTGTTACAGCAACAAATGAGCTGGAAGCAAGTGGTCTAAGCTTTCTGTCTGACCTCTGCTCAGGGTGCAGCAACTCCATAATCCCTTCCCTCCTTCACCTGCTCTGTCCATCATCATCCCCTGCACTGATTGACTTAAAATCTCAAC
This sequence comes from Paratrypauchen microcephalus, assembly GCA_036785185.1. Lineage (NCBI taxonomy): Eukaryota > Metazoa > Chordata > Actinopteri > Gobiiformes > Gobiidae > Paratrypauchen > Paratrypauchen microcephalus. The sequence continues at coordinate 4,859,935 of JAVJIX010000023.1, forward strand.
TGGACCCACGCTACTGTGCAGATCTGATGTCACGTAGGACCAAAGAGGTTTATCCTTACCCCAGCCCACTGCATGCTGTGGCTCTTCAAAGTCCTCTCTTCACAACACAGGAAACTACTCAAGCCACTCCTAGTGTTGAAGCTCCCCAATCTGATGACTGCTCTCAAGCCACCAGCAACAGTGATCATACTCTCCTTACTCAACCAGCCACTCCAACTCAGATTTCCTTCACCCAGTTAGAGCAGTACATCAATCGTCTGGCCCGGCAATACCACACCCATGTGTCTACATCCACCACTGATCTGAATTCATTTGGATCTGTACCACTTAGGGGCGTTTGGACATCAGGAAAAGGCCATGGGTCCACTCAGTCTCTTTCAGCTTTTGATAGTCTAAGCACACCTTGTGCTCTAGGGGGCAGCATCACGCCATGCAAGTCACAGCTTGGGAACTCTGCCAGACTGAGCTTAATCACAACAGGGAAAAAAGCAACAAGAAACTCCATAAATCTGGGTAATTTACCCTCTGCCACTGGAGAGGATTTGAGTATAAACTTGCATCTAAATGTAAACTTGAACCTCAATCCTGGTTTAAATTCGAGTCGGAGCCTTGTGGACACCCCTAAAACAGGAAGTTGTGGTGCATTGAAAAGTGAGTTTACCAATGCCTCTTCCTCATCCCTGTCCTCCTCATCCACTCCAGCGCTTAGACCACGCCCCCGGATCTCCACTTGTCCCTCCAGCTTGAGCCATCGCAGCTCTTTGGAGGTCGCACCCTCATTTGGGTCAAGTCATTTTTGTCGATCACTGGACTTTAGCAGTAGTGCACCAGAGCACATGTCAGTGCATATGTCCAATTCAGGATCAGCTCCTGGCTCTCAGCGAAACAGCTTTAATCAAGAGTCCAGCCCAAAGTTTCCCATGGTGGAGGAGATTTCTCGCCTCTCTGGCCTGTCCAAAGATATTGTAGTGGGACTGATGGAGCAAGGGGTGGAGTTGGATATAGATTGCTTTGATGCGGAGACACCAGGAGAGATGAGGGGCCATGGTAAAGGCCACCTGGACCAGTCTCATGAATACACAAGAGAAATGGGTGCACAGAGACCAATTCAGTTGTCTCTAAGTGTCACACATTCACCTCAGTCTCAGAGCAGCCTCACCCCTCCTCTTTCACACACCAGCAGCCCTATACATCCTTACCAATCCAATTACATGCCCGTTCCACACCACCCCCATTACTACCCACATGACCTCCCCTCATCCACTGCTTCTTCTCCTGCTTCTCGTCCTACCCCAAGGGCCAGATCACCTCCGCATCCTCTGCAACCTTCTCCTATGAGTGCCACTCCACTTTCTGTGTTTCGCAGAGATGCCCCATTTCAATGTTCCCTTCCTCGCACAAACACAACGAGCTCTGCAGTGGATCAGTGTGGCATCCCGCCCCGAGGAGGGTCCCTTCGGCAGAGTGGAGGAGGGGGATGGAAAAGAAGTGAGGCACAGGGATTGTACAGAGGGAAGCATGCCTCACACAAGCTCATCAGGGCAGCCACTGTCAGCAGCTACGCCAAAAGAGAGGATTATAGCTCCGTTTGGGCTGAAGACAAAGTTGTTGAAAGAGGTGTTCAAATGCCCAAAAAGAACTCCACAAAACTTTGGAGTCGATTTGAGGGACGTCTCTTTGGGAAGGACCCGGAAAGTGAACAGGAGGAGATAGACAGAGCGGAGTATGGCTTTGGATGGAGGAGGAACACTAGTGGAAGTTATAGGAGGGAACAAGATAAGGATTTATTTTGGATGAATGAATCCAAAGGAGAGTACTCCCCCATGTTCTCAAAAAGAACGGGGAGAGAGGATGGAGAAAGGCGTAGCTCCAGTCTCAGGCTTTCCAGAAGGGCTCTGTTCAGGAGTGAGTCCCAGGGTCTGCTTGTATCCCGTCACCACGATGAGCCTGTGAAGCGGGCTCATTGGGTCTCTTCATTAGACGTGGGACAGGGGTCAATGAGGAAGGATGAAGGGGTGAGACTGCTGCGAAAGAGGGAGGACAAGGGCCTGTCCTCAACTGCCAGTCTCTTTAACCTGTCTCACTCGGAGAGTATAGAGGGTAGCTGTCAGTCCATGTCCCCTCTGTCCTCTCCATCATTCTCTCCATCCCCACCCAGGAGGACACTACAACGCTCACGTTCACTACGAGATTTAGGGAAGAAAGTTTTTGGTTCCATGAGGTCCCTGAGTCTTAAGAGGAAACCATCTAAGAAGTAACATTTGTCATATGAATTGTGTTGTTTTAATACATATTAAAAATACAAAGCAGTAATATAAGCAGACCCATTAAAAACATCCTTAATGTCTGCTTCTACAACAGACATACTGCCTCGAAATGTTACCAAAGTAACTGAACAAGAGTAGTGTTTAATATCCTTAAAGATGCATCATGTAACTTTTCTGATAGTGATCCTCATGCTTGTCTCCATGGATTCTTGGAATGTTTCTTAACTTACAGGTCAGACCTGAAGAGACAACCCCCTTCACAGTAATTCATTTTTGGACATTAACACATGTTCAGTGCCATACTATGAGGCAGTAACATCCTCAGGAGGAGGCAGGAGGCAGGCCCTCAGAAATGTTGCATAATAATAGTGTATGTAAATTAATTATTAACTATTACAAAAGCATAGTTGTAGTTGATGATGATGGTGAATTTGTGGCACATATCCACTTTATACATCGTTATTATTATAAGAGTAACATTGAATCACAACTTCATTAGTAAACCATTGGTATGAATGTGACTGTAAACACGTTTTGCATGCTCTTTGTGGTTTCTTCTACACAGCAGTTTGAATGAAAATGTAATTTCTTTTGTAATGGCAATACTGCCTCTGGAGTACAATCATGATTGGCCAGATAATGACCAAACCAAGCAAATACTCTTTAATTTTATATTGAGCTCAGGACTTAAAATAAATGTAATGATGAGATGTTGTATCACAACTAACAAATACAATGTAAAAAATAAAATAAAAGTGTATTTAATTTGCTCAGTTTAAATTCTTGCTTGAGTATATCAGACTGAGAATTAGTAATAAAATATTTGAATTAACATTTACAGCACAACACACAATAGAACCAGAGTGTATTTGTTCAGAAAGAAACTCTGAGCCACTTGGAAACTTTGCCTCTATTTTTTTTTACATTAGTGCAATCATAACAGAAACAAAAAAGTAATAATAAAAAATATTTGCCCAAAAAGTAGTGGGAAGAAGAAAACTTATTTAATCCCACCCCCTCTTTCAATTCAACACAATGAGCTTTCCCCTGCATTCCTCAGACATGTTACCTCAGTATTGTTCTAATATTAAGACCCACTCTACATACTGTGACCAGACCATATGTTTATACAACAACTTGAATTTATGGATGTTTTGGCATTGCTTGAGATGTGTATCCAGACTGTTCCAGATTTTTACACCACATGCAGACACACAAACATTTACGGGTAGTTCGAACATTTGGCGATTTGAAATTTCCATGCCCTCTTAACATATTGCACCCTTTCTGTAAGATAACTTTTCAACCAGTTCCCAGTTACCCCTCTAATACCATATTGTTGGAGTTTATGTAGTAATATTGAGTGACAGTATCCAAGGCTTTAAGGTCAATAAAAATACCGGCAGCATATTTATTATCATCTAGTGCATTTGTGATTCCCTCGATTGCAATTGAGGTGATTCTTTGTGTCCTAAACCCATATTGTTCTTCATTTATTTGACGTTTGTCAAGAAACATTTTGAGACATCAGTTGAAGAGTTTTTCAAGGATTTTTGAAAACCTGCAGTAGGGAAATTGGTCTGTTGTCTGAGAAATTGTTTGTTCTCACTCTTGAATATTGGTATTACTTTTGCAGTTTTCATTTTATTTGGGAAACACCCTGACTGAAAGGATAAATTGCAGATATGGGTAAAGGGCTTAACAATGTTTATTACTTTTTAAATTAGTACCATGTCTATGTCATGACAGTCTTTGGATAGTTTACATTTGAGAACGATGTTAGTCACCTCCTGTGCATTTGTTGCAGATATAGATAGAATGTAGCTTTCTTTCAACATCAGTTACCTGATCTGGAATTTTTGCAGCCAACTCTGGACCAGCATTTACAAAAAAAATTATTGAAATGATGATTTACTACATCTTTTACGTTTTTAATTTAATATTTTTTTGTCAATAAAGTAGTCAGGACGTGTCACCTTTGTAGGTCCTTTTTTGATTAGTTTATTCAGCGTTTCCCAAGTCCCTTTTATATTGTTTCTATTTTCATACGTTTTCTTATAATTGCTTGCTCGCTCGACTTAGGTCTGCTAATTTATTTTTGTGCGTCTTTTATTTTTAACTTTATGAATTGTTTATACAGATTATTTTCCTTTTTACAAGCATTAATTATTCCTTTAGTTAGCCAAGGGCTGTTTGTACGTTTGCAGGAATACAGTACATCTAAAAAGTTAATATATGCTTGGTCCACATCTGTTTCTCTATAGATTATACTCCAATCCTGAAGCATTAGACAGTTGTTGAGAGTCAATAGCTTCTTCAATTTTTGTTCATTTATAACTTAATTTTCTTCCTTACTTTTTTGGAGATCATAGTCAAGAACAATGAAGACAGGTAGATGGTCAGAGATATCACATATAGAGAGGCCACTAGTTTTTTGATTCCCCATAATGTTGATAAAGATATTGTCAATAATTGTAGCACTGTGTGAAGTTATTCTATTTGGTTTAGTTATCGCAGGATAGAGGGTTATACTGAACATTGTATCTGAGAAGTCATCTATTATTTTTAGTTTAGCTGGATTTAGTAGGTCAATGTTAAAATCTCCACAGATAGTTTTATGGTTCACAGTGGAAAACAGTTTCTCCATCCATTCATTGAAAATTTCAACCAAGTGATCAATAAACACAACTTACAATTATGTTTTTCTTTTGTTCATTTTGGATTTCAACCGTTAAACAATCCATGGTTTTATTTATAGCAAGTCACGTATTAGATTAAGACCATAAAGTTGGAATCATGAATGTAAAAAGCAACCCCTCACCCCGTTTTATTTTGTCTATTCTTATATATTAATTCATAATCTTCGAGATCAAAATGTATACCTTTCCGAACAGGCTTCACATTTCTTCTAAATGAATCTCAAGGTTAACAGTGTACAGACACTCTTAAAGCAACCATCCATAGTTAGATTAGAAGGCAGATATGAAACCTTTTCCCCTCTCACCTGGCCTTTGTTCAAGCTCACCTGTGCTCTCTGGACTTCTGTCTGACCAAAAATAGCACAAGATCAGACAGAATCAACACAAACAGCATCTAATGGTGATAGGTGAGACTACAAGACGGGCGGTGCGGCCAATCTAACTGTTCAAGAACTCAGTTTGAATTCAGACTGTCCCAAACCAAATGTCTTAGCTTAGCAAACCAGGCAAATTTAATCACCACTTTCATGCTTTTGGTTAACGTCATTTCCAGAGCAGCTCTTGATGCCGGGCAAAAACATCCCACGATACATGGCCTTTTCTTTTTGCAACTCCTGGCTCAGCCTCTCCTCAGCTTTTTGGAGGTACTTCTTTACAGTTACATCTAAAAGAGATGGATAATATGTTAAATATTTGCTTGCTTTACTGTCTCCTCAAAATGAAAGCAAAAATAATTACCATTAGGTTGTTCTTTGAAGGCTTGTGAGAGATACGTTTTTGCCATTTGAGCGTCTCCCAGCTCTAGCGTGGCCACTCCTGCTCTGTACAGAGCTTTTACATTATGTGGTTGCCACTGTAAAACACGTAAGCTATATTCTTGAACACGGGCATAATTGACATTCTCTTTCTGCAGCAAACAAGCTGAAAGAAACACAAAAAAGTAAATTGGCAACCATTTCAATATATTTCATAATTGACACGATTGTTTTAAAACCAATCACCAACAACTACAATGCACACACAACAAAGACAGGCGGCCGGACCAAATTCAAGCTCTCATCAGCTGATGAAGAGCCACAGATTGTAGGGTAATGAAATGCTTAATACCACTTGCTGTACCACTGAAATTATAATATACTTATTGTATGTACCAGCCAAATTGTTGAACACATCTACTTGTGTGTTTCTCAGTAATGTCTCTTGTTCTGGGGAGAGAGGATGTGCTACTGGCCCAAGTCCCTTTAGAGACGACATCACGTCTGAGTCCAGGCCCCGGAGGATGAGCAGTGCACTGTGGTAACGTCTAATAGCTGAGCGCAAGTTTTTCTCTCTGTAAAAAGCATTGCCCTCAGTTTTCATCTGAACAGCTTCCTCCAACAAAGTCCAGTTAGGTTTCCGGGGTGTTTGCCCAGAGATGGTTGAGTGTGGTGCTGCACCCTCGACTCCTTCACCAATACTGTCAGGTGTCTCCATTTTCTATCACTGTTAGAACAAAAACAAACAAACAAAAAAGATGTAATATGTACCCAACTAATTTGAGTCCCATACATTATATTAACAGCATCACATCAATCAAGGCCCAAAGTCAGAATCACAAAAGCCTTGTAGCCAGTAAGTGTAATCTTGTACAACGGCAGCAGAAATGATTAATTATGCATAATTCAGGAAAAATATAGTGCACGAAAGCCTAGACTGATAGACTAGACTCAGTTATTTCGCTCCCACACAAACCCCATAGTTAAAGTTAGTTAAACATTTTCAGTGGTAAAACAGTGACCATGTTAATGCACGAGAGCTCAAACCTTACAGCAGTTTCTTCGTCCACGCACACGCATGCTCCCTCCTGCACACACACTTCCGGTTTCACTTTCTCTGCACTGGCATTAAAAGAGCCTTACCGCCCCACTGTGGTAGAGTTTGAAAATACGAACAATCGTGGTTATTCAACGGGATAGTTTTAATAAATCAGACAGCTTCATGTTTGCATGCTACACAGATGCTGTCGATTTTGTTTAGTGGTGCTTTATATATTGTAACACGAAAAACATTCCCCCACCAGGAATAATGTATTTATTATTCCTGGTGGGAATAACAAAAAACGTGTGTGTGTGTGTGTGTGTGTATGTAGGATATGTAGTGTGTGTATATATGTGTGTGTGTGTATATATATATATATATATATATATATATATATATATATATATATATATATATATATATATATATATATAGAGAGAGAGAGAGAGAGAGAGAGAGAGAGAGAGAGAGAGAGAGAGAGAGAATATATAGAAAATAATTTGTTTTATCTTTTTTTCTTTTTTTGTGAGGAATCTGTGGAAATGTTGCAAAACACTGGGCTTTAGTGGTTACAACTTCACATTTAATAAAAGCCAACTTTGTATTAGTTTTTACTCACTCCATAAAATGAAAACATATTTTAAAATATTTTTTTTAATACAGAACAGCACTAAATGAACATGAGAATGTTTTGAACTTTTTTTTTTTACTCAAAACTTATATTTAATACAACAATCCTGTATATGAACAAGAACATTAAATGATGTGCTGCAGGACTCTTCTCTTTATCATGCCACTCATCAAATATGAAACTGAAGAAAGCAGTTTTTGTCATCTCTGAAGCACAAGCGGACATTGCACTCCATGCAAAAGGTGGATGTGTATCCGCTCTTACCTGCACCAGCTTCTTTTTTTTATCTTTATGAGGAAAGTGTCCAATGCTGTCCTTTTGGAGTGTTGTACACTGTCTTTTTAGCACTTAGTGATGATCTTTCCTCATTCACTGAAGGTGTAGACCTACCTCTCTTTACGGTGTTAGTTTGAATGAGAGAGGCAGAGAGCTGTACCTGGCAGCTTCATGACCGTATCTCCTGATATGCCAAGCTCAGACCTAGCAGGCGTACCTTGGTACTAACCTGTACCTCACTGTCCTCAAAGGAGTGGCCTGTGGCTTTAAGGCGGAGATGTACAGCAGACTGAGGTCCGTCACTCTAAATCATGTGTATTATACTTTTTTAAAAATATATTAAACTTTTCTAACACTAAACATGTTATGAATGAAAGAAAAAAATATTACAGATTGTATACAGTAATCCCTCGTTTATCGCGGGGGTTAGGTTCCAGAAATAGCCTGCAATAAGTGAAATCCGCGAAGTAGGACAACTTTATATTTTACAATTATTACACATGTTTTAAGGCTCTAAACGCCTCACCACACACATTATACACTTTCCTCAGACTGGTATTAACATTTTCTCACATTTCACGTGCGTGCGGATACGTGCACATGAATATGCGTTGTTTTGGAACAACATATCCATGCCAAGTGCGAAAGTCGAGTGGAAAGCGACCTGGATATCATTTTGGGCAAGACTCAAGCCACCGCTAACAGTGCCGAACTGGCTGACATGGTTCACTGCTCCAAAGACGCCTCTGAGCACCAGCCCTCACCACCCGAACAGGTACGAACACTTCAGCGAGGGGCTAGGTCTAAAGCCCCGATCAGCTCTACCATGAGGATTTTCCCCCACTAACCCGCGCTCACAAGGGTTGGTTGCATTTCACCCCGGCTCCAAAATCAGACCGCCCCGGAGTTCGGGGCATGGCTATCAATGCGTCGCCAATACTCCACAGCTCTCTAGGACGGGGTCGGGTTCGTCCGCTAGGCGTGAGGGGGGAAGACCCACTGTCTCCTCTCTGCGCGCGAGTGTCCTCCCCCCTGCGGCTCCCTCGAATGCGGCTCTCCCCGCTGCGGCTCCCCCGGCCGTGTTGATTCTTGGCTCTTCCATGGTCCGGCTCGTGCAAGTAAACAAAGGCCACACCTCCTGTCACCCAGGCGCTCTCGTGAAGGACATCAGAGACTCTGTCCCTACCACCCTGCGTGACCATCCCTGGTCTAGACCTGGTTTAGTCCAGGTTTAGACCTGGTTTAGTCCTGGTTTAGTCCACGTTTTCCTGGTCTAGTCTCTTAGCCAATCAGGATGCAGGACACAATGTTACACTGTAAAAAAATGTTACACTATAAAAAAATTGAAGAAAAAAAATTGAAAAAAAAATCCGCGAAACAGCCAACAGTGAACCGCGATAGAGCGATAGAGCGATAGAGCGAGGGTTCACTGTACTTACTTTTAGATTGGTTAAAATTGATCCAGAAAAGAGAGCTGGGTGGTCAGTAGAAGGCAGCTGTGTCATTTGACTTTGGAATGTGATATTCCCTCCAATATTAAAAAAATCCCTTTAAAAATGTTGTATGATGCAGTGCAGAGTGTGGGGTGCTGGGAAATGCAGTTTTTGTTACATTCAGTCAGTGTGAGGCACTACTAGACAGTTGTGTCTAGTTGCAATTCTGCAACTGTGGGTCTCAGAGGATTAAAGTCTCAATACATCCACAAAGCATGCAGATGGTCTGAACCGGAGCACATTGGACATTGGGTGCCATTCACAACAGGGCACCCAGGGTAATAGAAAAGAGGAGACAAGCCCAGTGCTGGTTCCCCACTCAGTACCTTCAATAACAGTACAATTACGACACCCATGATGCAACCTTAGCTGTTAGAGACCTCACAGACGAGGATGCACATCAGCTGAGGAAACATGATGGTATAGGTAATGCTTGAGCAGAGTATCCAGAACATCAAAACACTGTTGCTTAGAAATGACAGTGAGGTGCCCACTAGTCTCACCACCACCACAGTAATGCGTATGACACACTGAACCTCTGTCTCTGGTGCCTGTGGACTGTGGAATCACATGGTCAATACAAGAAATATCACTTCACACTATCAGCATCCCATACTGTTGTCCTCAAAATGTCCTTATAGATGTTGGATGTAAATATTGATGCTGCCAACAACAGAGCAGAGTCTGTGGATTACATCACAGTAGCAGCGATTGCTTCAGTGCCCACAATGGAGATGAAAGATGGGGTGAGATACTGCAGATACAGCAGCCCTGCTTCACCATGCTTATATGAGGATGGGAACCGTACTCTGTCATAGTCCAGTGTAAAGAATTGGAAACATTAGGTTTGTACTCTTCCACTTGGTGAATAAATAACTGGTGTTGTAGCCTACTACTGACTGCGGTCCAATCAACACAGGAGGGATACTAGGGACAAAAATCGTGGGAGCTGCAATGAAGCATGTAATCTTAGCTGTGGAGGATGAAGATGAAGACAGAGTCCTCTGGTAAAAATCTTGAATCTTGATGTGTGAAGAATCCCTCAGTCGTCCAGGTAGAATTCATGGCAAAAGGAGAAATTCAATTTGTCAACTGGACAAAGTTTGTTTGGTCGAAAACGGTTCGCCGCTCATCCGAGTGGCTTCGTCATCCATCCATCCATCCATCCATTTTCTTCCGCTTATCTGGGGCCGGGTCGCGGGGGCAACAGTCTAAGCAGGGACGCCCAGACCTCCTTCACCCCGGACACTTCCTCCAGCTCCTCCGGGGGGAGCCCAAGGCGTTCCCAGGCCAGCCGGGACACATAGTCCCTCCAGCGCATCCTGGGTCTTCCCTGGGGCCTCCTCCCTGTGGGACATGCCCGGAACACCACGTTCAGTGCGTTCGAGGTGGCTTCGTCAGTTCTGGTTAAAGTGCTGAAGGACACTGCTTATATCTCGCTGCAGGGAGGAGCTAACTACAATGAAATTATTCTGAAACAATGTCACGTCTTTGTTTTAAGTTTCTGTCTTTTTTTTTTTTCTGACTCCACCAAGTCAGACATAATTTGTCTCCCATCTATAATTCCATTCTCAAACCTAAATCAAAACAAACAAAGGAAACAATAGGGCAGACAGGTCGGGGCCAGAGGTGTGAAACCAGTCGTTTAGGGGTTGAATAGGTATGCTAAACTAGACGCCAGAGAAACAGAAAAACAAACAAACAAACAAAAAAAAGACAGAAACCCAAAACAAAGACGGGAGATAGTTTCAGAATAATTTCATTGTAGTTAGCTCCTCCCTGCAGCGAGATATAAGCAGTGTCCTTCAGCACTTTAACCGGAACTGACGACGCCACTTGGATGAGCGGCGAAACGTTTTCGACCAAACAAACTTTGTCCAGTTGACAAATTGAATTTCTCCTTTTGCCTTGATAACCCAAGTTACCAAGGCTCTGAGGGAAGAGTCAGAAGACACCTTAACCCCATAACACTTCCCTGTTCATTTATTTATGCAGGCCAAACCATTATAAGTCACTACAACTGTCTCAGATACTGATGGTTAATGTCACAGGGTTATTCTGTAGTCCTTTTTATTAGAGGAAACCATGGTTAAACATTCACTAATAGGCCTACTAAAGATAACATAATGCAAACATTACCAATAATAAGAAATTATCAAGCCAAATCCACACATTCTTTTTATTTATTATTATTATTACTTTTTAAAAAAATATATTATTAATTACTTTTTTCCATAATTGCCTGCATGCACTTTTCTTTCTTGTTCAAACTGTCCTGGAGCTACTGTTGCAAGTACATTTCTCCTGTGTGAGATCAATAAAGTACATGCATTCCTGAGTGAGCTCTCCTCTCCACAGATCTGACCTGTAACTTGGCCTGGAGGCATTGTGGATTTGTCTCCATGGAAATAGAAACTTAAATGCCATACTGTAGGACATTCTAGACAACGCAATAACATTTACACGAAGACAAGCAGGTGGCGAACCCTCTGCTTTCATAAAATTTCATAGCATACATTACCTTTAAGTCCCGCTCTTGACATAAGAAACATCAGTGGTTGAGTGGTCAGATCCACTGACCCACAGGTTGGTTGGTACGATTCCAGCTCCCACAGATGAATGCTGCCGTTGTGTCCTTGGGCACGACACTTAACCCACCTCGCCCCCAGTGTCTGCATACACTGGTGTGTGAATGTGTGTGTGAATGGGTGAGTGGTTCCTTGTTGTAAAGCGCTTTGGGTGCCTTGAAGGTGGAAAAGCGCTATATAAAGATGTGACCAGTTACCATTTAAGTACTACGTTTACTTTGTTACCTTCCATCACTGGCTACTGAATACCAGGCTGCTGCCTGGAGAGTAAAAAACACACCACACGCTATGAACGGACTAACTTCCAAGAGTACAACAACAGTGACAACTTTAAATGCAAGAGTGCTCATTTACAGTACAGTAATCCCTCGTTTATCGCGGCGGTTAGGTTCCAGAAATAGCCCACAATAAGTGAAATCCGCAAAGTAGGACAACTTTATATTTTACAATTATTCTACATGATAACAGGAGAAGTTCAATTTGTCAACTGGACCAAGTTTGTTTGGTTGAAAACGTTTCGCCGCTCATCCGAGAGGCTTCGTCAGCTCTAATAAGAATACTGGTAAGACACTTGCTTATATCTTGCTGTAGGGAGGAGCTACCTAGCTAACTACTTTCCGGAACTATCTCATTGGTTTCGGTCTTTTGTTTCTCTGGCGTCTAGCTTAACGATCCCTATTCATCCCTACACGCCTGCTTTTTCACACCTCTGGCCCTGACCTGGCTAACCCTATTGTTTCCCTGTTTGTTTGATCTAGGCTTAATAATGGAATTGTAGATGGGATGCAAATTATATCTTACGCCACCATTTCTGTTCAGAGAAGGATTCTCTTTTTTGACAAAAATAGCCTCTTTAACTCCCCTCTCAAACCAATTCTTTTCCCTGGCTAAGATCTGAACCTCACTGTCCTCAAAAGAATGTCCCGTGGCTTCTAGGTGAAGATATACGGCAGAAGACGGTCCACTCTGGCACGCCCGTCTGTGTTGGTACATCCTCTTGTGAAGTGGCTGCTTGGTTTCTCCAATATAGCGCTCACTGCAGTCTTCACTACACTGAATGGAGTAGACCACATTGCTTTGTTTGTGGCTCGGTGTTTTGTCCTTTGGGTGGACGAGTTTTTGTCTTAAAGTGTTTGTGGGTTTGAAATAAACTGGGATTTCATATTGTCCGAAAATCCTCTGTAGTTTTTCCGACACGCCGGCCAGGTACGGAATCGCTACCCCTTTCCTCCTGGGTTCGGATTCTCTATTATCTTGTTTCTTGCCCTTGTCTCTCTTGGTTTTGTTAACAGCCCATTTGGGATAACCACAAACAGAGAGGGCTTCCTGCACATGTTGTTCTTCTTTTTCCTTACCCTCTGTGCTTGTGGGAACCACTTGGGCCCTGTGTTGTAATGTCCGAATAACACCCAGTTTGTGCTGCAGTGGGTGGTGTGAATCAAAAAGCAGGTATTGGTCTGTGTGTGTGGGCTTCCTGAAGACTTCTACTTGGAGTCCCCGGTCTCCTCCTATCGTTACTGCACAATCTAAGAACGCCAATGTGTTATCCTTGGCATCTTCACGGGTGAATTTGATATTAGGATCTACAGAATTGATATGTGCAGTAAAAGGTTCCAAATCTTGAATTTTGATTTTTGTAAAATTATCATCAACATAACGAAACCAGTGTGTGGGAGGAGTGCCTGGATACCTGCTTTTTGATTCACACCACCCACTGCAGCACAAACTGGGTGTTATTCGGACATTACAACACAGGGCCCAAGTGGTTCCCACAAGCACAGAGGGTAAGGAAAAAGAAGAACAACATGTGCAGGAAGCCCTCTCTGTTTGTGGTTATCCCAAATGGGCTGTTAACAAAACCAAGAGAGACAAGGGCAAGAAACAAGATAATAGAGAATCCGAACCCAGGAGGAAAGGGGTAGCGATTCCGTACCTGGCCGGCGTGTCGGAAAAACTACAGAGGATTTTCGGACAATATGAAATCCCAGTTTATTTCAAACCCACAAACACTTTAAGACAAAAACTCGTCCACCCAAAGGACAAAACACCGAGCCACAAACAAAGCAATGTGGTCTACTCCATTCAGTGTAGTGAAGACTGCAGTGAGCGCTATATTGGAGAAACCAAGCAGCCACTTCACAAGAGGATGTACCAACACAGACGGGCGTGCCAGAGTGGACCGTCTTCTGCCGTATATCTTCACCTAGAAGCCACGGGACATTCTTTTGAGGACAGTGAGGTTCAGATCTTAGCCAGGGAAAAGAATTGGTTTGAGAGGGGAGTTAAAGAGGCTATTTTTGTCAAAAAAGAGAATCCTTCTCTGAACAGAAATGGTGGCGTAAGATATAATTTGCATCCCATCTACAATTCCATTATTAAGCCTAGATCAAACAAACAGGGAAACAATAGGGTTAGCCAGGTCAGGGCCAGAGGTGTGAAAAAGCAGGCGTGTAGGGATGAATAGGGATCGTTAAGCTAGACGCCAGAGAAACAAAAGACCGAAACCAATGAGATAGTTCCGGAAAGTAGTTAGCTAGGTAGCTCCTCCCTACAGCAAGATATAAGCAAGTGTCTTACCAGTATTCTTATTAGAGCTGACGAAGCCTCTCGGATGAGCGGCGAAACGTTTTCAACCAAACAAACTTGGTCCAGTTGACAAATTGAACTTCTCCTGTTATCATGGATTCTACCTGGACGACTGAGGGACTTTTCACGAATTATTCTACATGTTTTAAGGCTGTAAATGCCTCACCACACACATGACACGCTTTTCTCAGACTGGAATTAACCTTTTCTCACATTTGTCTCTAGTTTAAACACTCAAACTTTCATAGATTTTCAACAAAATGTATTAATAGTGACGCGTGGGGGGGAGACACGGCTCCGGAAGCCCCGCCAGACACGCGAGGAGCACTGCCACGTCCTGGGACGAGACGCGCACCAACCCCTTGGAGAAGTGCGCGACATGTGCTGCTCTGTCACGGATTTGTCCACAATAAACCCCTCGGATGAGGGATGAGGGATTATCTACATGGAGGTTAAAATCACCGAGTATCAAAACTCTCTCAAGTTTAGTAATAGAAGACAACAAGTCTGCGAAATCATCCAAGAAAGAACATGCAGGACCAGGCGACCGATAGATTAAGATACAATAAAATGAAGCAATGTTCCCAACCTTAGTCATCTGCATCTCAAAGGAGTTGAACGCGACCGGATTCATTTGTCGTGTCCAGAAGCCATCCCGGTAAACGAGCGCGAGTCCGCCGCCTCGCCGTGCGGCCCGCGGGGTTCCAGTCACGGAGTAGTCCGGGGGCACAATTCATTAAGGTGGACAAAATCCTGTTCGCGTTGCCATTTCTCAGTCAGGAACATAAAATCCAAGTGTTCGTTGACAAACAAGTCGCTCAGTATAAAGGATTTATTCGATATGGAGCGTGCGTTAAAGGAAAAGTAATGTTTTTTACAATTTGAGCCTTATTTCGGTAATAAAACAAGTTGTGTTACTCACCCATAGCACTTTGGTGTCATATGGAGCATTTCCGGAGATGTTTTAGATTAGCATTAGGCTAACGCCGTTAGGCTAGCGCGACTTATAGCCATAGCTCGGGGCATTCCCCGAGCATGTAATATGCCCCGTGCGGGCTCCAAATAACACAAACTTTAGCACTTTTCAAATCATAGAAGCTCGATGTCTTTAGTCTACGATTTCGTTTGGTCAAAAGTGGCCTGTAATCCGAGATTTAGCCATAGTTTCGAGTAGATGAGGACGCCAGTGCGCATGCGCGGAGTGTGCTCTCAGCTCCCGGGACCCAAACATGGAACACAAAGCTGTAAACTATGGATAAATCTCGGATTACAGGCCACTTTTGATTCAAACAAAACCGTAGAGTGGTTTAGACCCCCCCCCCCCCCAAAAAAAACAAACAAACAAAAAAACAAAAAAACAAAAAAACATTCATAAATCAAAGAGAAGGCTACGTTCATTATAGACAAAGTCTTTTTGTATGGCAGTGCCAAAATAAATGTGATAAAATCTATGCTTGACTTGAATTTTACCATAAAGTGCTTAATTGGATAGATTCTATGTAAAATCTTTTGCCTGATTTTGTTTGTGATTAAATAGACCTATTTTGGGGTAATAACCAAACTTTGGCCCACGGTTCCAATAAGTTCCACTAAGATACAACATAAGGCTTTGTTGCCATTTCACTTTGGAACAAGGAGCGTATAACTCTGCTGTTGCAGACACTACTCGTACACATCTCGTGCACAACCCCCATGGAGTTATACTGTGCGCATGCGCAGCGGCACTCCATACAACCGCAATCAGAAAACATGGCCGCGGCCGTCGACAATGTTGTGAAAGTGTAAGTTTATCATTATGTATAACTGTTCAGGTTTACTCCACAAATCCAATTGTAATCGTATTATTGGACATTGACTCTGTATTAAACTCGGTATTGTTCAAAACTAATATTATATGAGGACATAAACGTGTTTTTTTGGGGTTTTTTTTAGTAAAGGATGCTATGATTAGCGTGTTAGCCATGGATAAATTGGAAAGATGTACTTTAACAGAACTCTTTGTTATTAGATGCTCACTATATTTGTATAATGATCAGCGCTGTCGACTCTAACTCTTTAAACTGGAGCCTTCTGAATACATTAAAGTGAATGTTTCATTTACGCGTGTTGTTGGCGGGCGCTTTGTTGTAATGAGGCGCCGCCAACATCAACCTTTTGTTCCCGTGTTCTTTTCTCTACAATTGCTGCGGTTCTCCGTTATAACTTAAACCTGCTTTATAGGACAAGCTTTTGAATAAAAATATCAAACCGCATCATGGGATAAGTAATTGTTCACACATTTGGGCATAGTTTATTCTTAAAGTTGAAATGTGTGTCGTATGCCAGTTTAATGAGTCAGTGTCCCTCCATCTTTCAGGCTGGGAGAACAGTACTACAGAGATGCCATGGAGCAGTGTCATAATTATAACGCTCGCCTCTGTGCTGAGCGCAGCATCCTCATGCCCTTTCTGGACTCCCAGACAGGTGTGGCCCAGTCCAACTGTTATATCTGGATGGAGAAAAGGCATCGCAGTGCAGGTATGGATGGTGTCAGGATCACCTAATATTGTGTTTTGTTTTTATTTATTGCCCGTGGAACAGGTCTTCCCTCTACAATCACATTTTAAGAGGTTCTGGTAAGCCAAATCACCTTAGAGCGCTTAGAAAGTTAGGGACAATGGTGGTACATAGCTTTAAACTATTTTTTCCTGTTTTTTCACCACCACTGGCATTAAATTCTGAACCTTTAGTTCCTTTTCATTCATTTATTCTTGATTATAAAAACCTGATGTCCCATTTATTTATGTTATAACTTTTGATTTGGTTCTCCAATCAAAGCAGAATGAGCGCTAAATAGTTGCCATTTGCAAAGCTGAAATCCAATTGGTTTAAACCTAAAAGGACTCCCTCTGATTTGAATCTTCACTACATAAATCCCAAAATTAATCAGTGAGGAAAATTGTCCTTTTGCTGCGGCCATGTGATGTTGTTGGATAAACCGTAAATATGAACACTGCACCAAGTCGTTTGCTCAAATCAGAGAAATGGGAATTCTGGAAGCAGGACAATCAGAGATGACAGGGGAGATGATTGGTGGAAGTCAAATGAGAGATAACAAATAAAGATTGCAAGATACAGTATTTTGTATGAAGGGAACATCAAGTTTGGAATAACTGTTGGCAATAGTTTCTGCTCAAAACATTAGTTCACAAACAGTTTGTTCTGTGTGCCTTAAATTATTCAGAAGAAATGTTGAGGTTGAAATATAAAATAGATGCGTGAAAAGTCCCTCAGTCGTCCAGGTAGAATCCATGATAAAAGGAGAAGTTCAGTTTGTCAACTGGACAAAGTTTGTTTGGTTGAAAACGTTTCGCCGCTCATCCGAGAGGCTCTCAGATGAGCGGCGAAACGTTTTCAACCAAACAAACTTTGTCCAGTTGACAAATTGAACTTCTCCTTTTATCATAAAATAGATGTGCTATTGATGTAGAGAATACCTCGCACTACAAAATATCATGAAATTATCAACATTGTGACATTATATTGTTATTGCAACATAGCTAAAAATGACAATTGTGCAGCTCAATTTACACTTTTACAATTTTTTATAGGTGTAGCTCCTGGCCAGTTGTACACATACCCAGCTCGTCGGTGGAGAAAGAAAAGACGCTCCCACCCACCCGAGGACCCGCGCCTGGCCTTCCCTCCTCTCAAAGCAGGTAGTGCAATATAAAGAATCTATTTTAAATCTACCATTGAATCTGTCTTTTAAATACAAGTAGCTAAGTGTTCTGGACAATGCATAGACTTGACTGGTGGACTTAATAGCCTCGGTACCATAGGGCTGGTACAGGGCCGATGTGGTGCGGACCCTGCCTGTTTCCACTGCATAAAGCGATCTATACCACAACCCTTTTAGGGGTCCAAAGTGGACCGCTGGAGGTACTACCTTCCGGGTCTGGCACAGCTCGGACAGGGCTAGACACACCTCAACGCAGTCATTGGGGGACCACAGAATGCAAACGTGTCGCTATTTGCACTTGGAAACACGTAAATGGTGGGAACCTCGTAACTTATTTAGCAATGGCGCAGATGCTTGTGTTTGCTGGGATTTACTCTCTGGGCGGGAGTTCACTCGATAGAATGCGCACTACACAGAAAGTAATTGGGAAAAGCATAGAGCAAATTAATTCCTTTTGGCCGAAATCTTTCGTCGGCGACGTTAGACTCCAGCTACTACGCGGAGTAGCTGCAGCTACCGCTGCAGTCAGTGCTGACAGATTCGGACAATGGCTGGGTCACCAGGAAAACGCTTTCCCCCACTTATTTTAGTCTCTGGACTGTGGGGAGATGCCCAAGTTTGACCTGGGGGTGGCATATCCCTTTAATGTTCAAAAACCTCAGAAAGTGAAAATTTCATGCCATGGGACATGACAGATTTTAATTTCTTTCTAAGTGTTGCGGGACCCACATGTGTCCAGCACCACACCGCACCTGAAGTCAGTGTACACCGGGTGTAATGGAAACGCTCCCCGGGTGGGGTGGCTCTCTTGTAACTGTTCCATGCCAAGGCGGCCCCAAGTGAACCGTACCAGTGGAAACAAGGTTAATGTGGGAATAAACACCTAAACTCTGCCCATAGCCACATAACAAATAGAGCTGCTAAACTTGACAGTACCTGGAGGACTAAAGAGAAGAGTAAGGGAGGTCTACCACTGAATATGAGGAACAGTGCGATTGGTCTAACAGGTATCCACACTTCAAACCTGCAGCCAGGTGTTTGTAATCGTAAACACTTGGCTTTAATCAGGAGAGTCCTGTGTAATGTTACATAGTACTTGAAATTGCAGTGGCCACAGGAGGCAGTACATACTCTGAATTTGACTGTTTTTGAACATAAAGCTGCAAATTTACCTAAAAAAACTAGGAACAGTAGACAATGCTATTAAAACACTATACGGTTTGGTAGCAAAACAGTTTAGAGTTTCGTATTGCAGAGTACACACATTTGTATTGGATCTTATTTATACCTTTCAGGTGATCAGGTATCAAATCAAACATTAGTCACACTCAGGGCCGGCCCAAGCCTTTATGGGGCCCTAAGCAGAATTTGTTTTGGGGTCCCCCTAGTCACTATTTTTTCCCGAGGACCGGGGGGGTCTTGGGGGCCCTCTGGTGGCGTAGGGGCCCTAAGGGGGGGGGTCTTGGGGGCCCCCTGGTGGCGTAGGGGCCATAAGCAGCCGCTTAGTTCGCTTATGCCTTGGGCCGGCCCTGGTCACACTCAACCTTTTTGTTAAAAATCAGACTCCTAAATAGGGTTGCAAAATTTCAGGAATTTTCAAAGTTGGAAAACTCAAATAGGATTTAAAGGAAATAATTGGAAATTGGTGGGAATAATCAGGAATATTAATCCTTCTGAAGATTGTCTCGTTAGTAGGAGTGCACAGAAGCATAAAAACCTTAATTTATACAAATAAACTTTGCACTTTCATTGTGGTAACACTTCTGATTTGTTTGAATTGAGAATTTGAAAAAAAGTTTCACTGCTAAAATATGATATAAAGTTGTTTGATAATGATTTGTGTAAAATGTTCACTGTTTTTTTTTTTTTTTAATTATTATTTTATCTTTTTATTATTACAAGGTACATATTTTGACATCACAATAACATTCGCAAAACACTCAGGCCCTGTCCCCACGACAACGTTTTTTGGTGGAAACGGGGAAGTTTGTCTTCGTTTGGGCCTGTCGTCCACACGGCGCCGGCGTTTTTGGGGGGTGAAAACGGTGTTTTTCAAAAACGGGTTCCAGAATGGAGAAGTCGGAGAACGCTGGGGGTCGCGTTGTCGTGTGGGCGGCAAAAAACACGACTTTTGGGAAAATGATGACGTCGCGATGCCGTAATCATCAGGTGCTCAGTGACCAGTACGCAGGACACACGAGTGTTTGCCAATTCAAAGCTAAACACGTATTTTAAAACTGGAAAAATCCCGTCAATGAAAAGGCAGATAGTGGACAATGAGGAGCCCATACCAATTTGAGGGTGTTGTGTGCTGTAAATAAAAAATAGAGCAACCATTTCTTGTCTTTTTTATTGAATTAAAATTTACCTTTTACAAACAGGCACATGCAGTATCACACACAAAAATATATGAAAGCATTTCTGTTTTCTTTACACAAATTCACACAACTATATAGCTGCCCGTTGGTGATGGTCCCGGTTGTATATTCTCGCAGAAAAGCCAACATAATGTCCGAGTATGTTTAACATTCCCGTATTAAGATCCAAACAAGCATTTTGCGTAAATAACACGAGCAAGGTTAACGAGAGTTCTACTTGTTAATGTCTATCTAATAAAACAATGGCAAGTAATACTATCGATTTATAGGCAAAAACTCTGCTCACGCAGCGCAAACCTTCATTCTCTGGCGTCTGTCTATGTTAGGGACGGTCAACATTTTCACATTACCGAAGTGAGTCCCTGCTACATTGGTGAAGCAGGGGGACAAAATAAATTCGCGTTTGTTGACGGTCCCTGAGGTACACGTGTTTGCTTGTTTATGAAAGAGAAAGGAGAAACTTTATGCGCATGTGCTCCTTGTAGTCTTGTGTTTCCGGCGGCTCTGGCTCTTTCCGGTTTACAGCGCCACTTATCGGTGTGACATATGTACGACATCGTTTTCACTCAGCGCTCCGTGTTCATCTTGACGCGAATATTTTCTGATCCAACACGTGTGTGGACGAGACTTTTTTTTCACCCCGGGTAAAAAAAACCAAACAGGAACGTTGTCGTGGGGACAGGGCCTCAGAAAACACATCGGGGGATGGGGAGTGCAGAGGACCAAAGGGCTCGTTCCAGGTGCAGAAAGGGGGTCTGGGGGAAAGCAAGGGCGATGTAGTGTCCAGGGAAGGTCTAGACAACAGGGTCCAGGGGGGACAGCGGAGGGATCACTGTTCATGTGCACCAACTAGTCAACGATGCACAGATTCCCTGGGAGGCTTTAAAATGGGTCTGTATAAAACCAGGGATGAAAGAGTTCCGCTTTTTAGCGGATCTCCGCTTTTTTTTTTAGCCGCGTGGTAATTTTTTATTTTTATTTTTATTTTTCCCAAATACGTTGAAATTTTGGGTGTGTATTATATATGTATAATTGTGTTTAGGGTTGCCAACCGTCCGTTGAAAAATCTAATCGTCCCGTATTCAGAAACAAGAGTACATGTCTCATATTAAACTTGTACATGTGTGCGGGGCTGCGCGAGCTTGTGTGCTCTTCTGGTGCTGCGGATACCGCGGCACCAGAAGAGCACACAAGCGCCGCGAGTGCGCTCTCTCGGCTCGTTATCAGACTTTGATGTTGCAAAATCGGGGTCAGTGCCGTGTTTTGATATCAACTTTCAAATAAAAACCACTACAATTGTTTAAAAATGTTTTATAGCTATTTATTAAAGTTTTGCCGCGGGGGAGTGCCGTGACTTTCCGCTTTTTTCATGATTGGCCACTTTCATCCCTGATAAAACTTAGAGTCAAGATCGGCAGCACCATGCAAAATAATACAAGGCCAATGGAAGTTGTAGGAAATCAGCAAAATATATATTATTTGTATCATTATCATTTATTATCTTTGAAAATTCCCCAAATTTTCCAGCTGAAATTTTATGGTTCACATGAACATTAAACGCAAATCAAATATGATACTTTATATATTTGAAATACCTGTCTAATCCCCCCCCCCCAGTATTTAGACCTTATCATTCACTCCACTAAGTGTGGAGTGAATGAACAATGAACTGTAAAGCGCTTTGGGTGTCATGAAAGGCGCTATATAAATGCAATTATTATTATTATTATTATCTGGCTTTGTGTGCATTGTTTCACCATGTGTAACTGCCACCCCCCACCCTCCCTTGTTGCGTGCATGTTATTATTTTTGTAGCAGATATAGAGTTGGGACTGAAGCGTGATGGACTGGGGGGTGTAGATGGCAGCAGCTTGGAGGCACTGCTTAAGGGAGAGCCTCTTGATAGAAGGAGTGGAGTGTCTGATCTTCGTAGCACAGAAGAAGATCTAGCCACTGTGGAGCCTCCCACATCAGTGACTTCAGGACGCATTCGCAAGGTCAGATTTAAGGGATTTAATGAAATTTTTTTTTGTGTGTCAAATTGTTTCAGAAGAGGCAACATTTCAGCCCAATAATGCCTATAATTCTCAAATATTAGAAAGTCCTGGACCATGATGACTACTTGGATGACCTAGATGATGAGGACTTTGAAGATGAGACCCCCAAAAGAAGAGGAAAAAGCAAGTCAAAAGTAAGAGTCTGTGCATCATCGTATTTACAGAAAATGCTTCATTACAACAAATTAATTGTACTCAGTTAATTGTTCAGCAATGATTGAAATTTGTTTTCCAAAAAAACTTTAGGGACGCAGCGATAAGAATGGCAAAAAGAAATCTGAGGCTGCCGCCGCTGCCGCACTAGAGGAGAGGGACAAACCGTACGCCTGTGACAGTGAGTATAGACTTGGCACACTAAAACTGAAGCCAATGTTCATACTACTCCATGACACCCTAAAGCAGCCTTTTTCCCATCAAGAGCTAATTTTAAAAACAAAATGGTACACTCCGGTTTGCGGTTGCTAGAAATCATGTATATAGCAGTGACAGGTAGCCTTAGATGAGATGCCGTGAGATGTATGTGAAACATTAAACATTAGTACACACGGTTGGGAATCTAAAGTATACATTTACAATGATAATAAGCATGTGGTGAATTAAGTTAAAATCAGCATAGTTTGGAAAGTTACTTGGAATGGGGTGGAGACCCCTGCGCTAGAGAATGAGAACTAAATGACTGTTTAAACCACTTGAAATGTATCCATTTATTAAAAAAAAAAGATCTGCCACATTTACATTTGTTTTATGTTGTAATGTAAGTAGTGAGTATGGCGAGGTAGAGGGGCTTGTTTGGAAGACCCTTCAAATACAGACTTGTAATTGAAGCCACTCTGTGTGCTTGGTAATTCCTACTCTCAATGGGAAGAAACATTATCTTTAATTGTATATAAAAAAAAGAAACAATAACACTGTTGGTCATTGCTATACAATTCTTGTGTGACTGTGTGTGTGTGTGTGTGTGTGTCAGTCTGTGGGAAGCGCTACAAGAATCGTCCTGGCCTGAGCTATCACTATACACACTCTCATCTGGCCGAGGAGGAGGGCGAGGACCGCGAGGAGCTCGAGGCACCACCCACTCCTCGGCAGCCTGACGAGCAGAAGAGTGAGTCCAGGGCTGAGAGGCAGACAGGGGACACAGGGAGGGGCTGTTGCATGCCGTGTTACATGTATGAGGTCTTTTATTGTGTCTCCTTTGCTTTTTCATTCTGATGTTTTGAAAGTTTCTTGGTTTTGTAGGTATAGTTACCCCTAAGTTATAAAACATGTTGGGACTCTATAAAACGAGTTTTCAGTCATTCAGTCAAGTCATTACCCCCACCCCCACCCCCCCAACATCTATGTATTACTTGCACATCCCACCACATTAGCAAGTAGTCCAATTCATTAGTTTGTCTAATTTATTTTTATTTTGGCCAACACTGCATGAACAGATTTGTGGTATTTGTATTGAAATCTGGAGTTTTACACTCACATTACTAGTCCATCTCAATCAAATAATTAGAATATCATGAAAAGTTCAATATTTTTGGTCACAAATTTCAGAATTTAGTTTTTTCATGACTGTAAGCCATGAAAATCATAAAAATTCAAGAAAGACAGTGAAATATTTCAAGAGTTTATGTGTCATGACTATAATATATGAGTTTGACTTTCTGAAATGAGTGACAAAAAATGAACTTTCTCTTGATATTCTAATTATTTGTGGTGGCCTTGATAAATTAATTTCTTCTCTAAATCTCTATTCAGCAAATAAAAAGGGCCCCAATGGTTTAGCACTGCCCAACGATTACTGTGACTTCTGTCTGGGAGATTCAACTTTAAATCAGAAGACTGGCCAGTCCGAGGAGCTGGTGTCCTGCTCAGACTGTGGACGTTCTGGTATGCTTACGTTCTCCTGACTGTATTTAGTCTTCTCTTGAAAAATATTTTTTAAATGTGTGACGTCTCCTTGTTTTCAGGCCACCCAACATGTCTACAGTTCACTCCAGTGATGATGGCTGCTGTGAAGACGTACCGCTGGCAGTGCATAGAGTGCAAGTGTTGCAATGTGTGTGGCACCTCAGAGAATGATGTGAGTACTCACCCAGTGTTTACCATGGTTTTGGAACAAGTGGCATGTTTTGTACTGCATAGTCTTGTATATTTTCAGCTGCATGCTTTGGTATGCCGCAAATGCTCTTTGCGAAATGCATTGGCTGTAAAATGCAAGGTTCCTTCCCCCTTAAGTCATTTGCTTCCAGAGGTTTCACACTGACCTTGCCTCCATTTTTTTTTTTATCTGCCTTTGTAGATTATAGGTATTGTTTTCTGCATGAGATAGGGAATGATACAGTTTATGCTTAGTAAATTGCCTGCAAAGAACATTAAATTAAAACATTAGATTTCAGCTTGGGCAGCGAATGAAGACTGCTTTGATTTGGGCATGGTAAGGCATCAGAATACCTTGCATTTAAGAAATGGCCCTTGGCAGCATTGCATGTTTTAAAGATGATATGCTCCTTAAAGTTGAATTGTATCCTTTAAAATGTGTATAGCATCATGCAGTATAGTTGTGACATAACTATTACATAACTGATTTTTGTAGGATCAGCTGCTGTTTTGTGATGATTGTGACAGAGGTTATCACATGTACTGTCTAACTCCTCCTATGACTGAACCGCCTGAGGGTAAGATCTGTTTGAATCTTGCTTCTGGTTACTGACTACGTTTTTTATGTGATGATATACTTCTAGTTGACATCAGTTATAATGTTGTTTAATGTGTCTTCTTCAGGAAGCTGGAGCTGCCACTTATGTCTAGCTCTCCTTAAGGATAAAGCATCCATTTACCAACAGAACCAGAGCTCTGCCTCAGAGTGATTTTACAACTCTATCTGATTCAACGTCACCCTACCCTCAAAACACTAGGCCTACTTTATCAGTTGGAGACATATCTAGTTTGTAGCAGCACAAGAGCACAGCTCTATGTGTCCACATATTGTATATCAGACTCCAGGCCACTGTGGATTCAAATTTCTTTGTCCATAATGCACATGTACAGGCTTTCCTGGATT
This sequence comes from Paratrypauchen microcephalus, assembly GCA_036785185.1. Lineage (NCBI taxonomy): Eukaryota > Metazoa > Chordata > Actinopteri > Gobiiformes > Gobiidae > Paratrypauchen > Paratrypauchen microcephalus. The sequence continues at coordinate 4,885,480 of JAVJIX010000023.1, forward strand.
GAACACATGCAAGATCAAGGGAGTGAGAGCATGCAGTATCCATAGCAACTACTATCTCCATAGGAGCGACCAGCAGCAAAGGAATTAGCACTACATGATTAGCATCATGGCTAATTATCTTTACCTTTTCTTGAGAAAACAATATTTCACAAGATTTTTCCAAAATAAATGATGAGAAATCTAATATTTTGATGACTGAAGTAGTGGCATCTTGCCTGTAGTTTTGTGTCATCCATGCATTTTACATATTTAATGACCTACATTGTGCCAAAGTACATGAACACTAGCAACAAACTGCTCTGACCCGCTGCATCATTTAAAGCAATATATGTGATGAAAACTATGGCTACAAGTGAGAATACCTCTACTCTAAATACTAAACAGAATGCATCTGACCCAACAAGACTGACTCCCACTCCCCCAAAAATCTATTTAATAAAAAGTAGTTATCACTGCTCATTGTTCTTCACTGTGATAGATTGGTGGTTGCCTTTAAAGTCAGTTGTTACATTTTTGAATTATTAACGAGTTGCTGTAAAGTCGCTATAATCGACAATGGATTTTGCATGCAGATTGCACCAGTATTTAAACATTCTCACAATTAAATGTCCCTATTGTACTGTTTTTGACCATTTTGTAAAACAGATTGTATTGGTATTGGGAGTTTTTCTAGTAGAAATTTTTAAAGTCTTGTTACTGCAAAGACTTAAAGTATGGCTCCTTATGCATTTAATGTACTGTATTGATATTTTCTATTTTTGTTATGACTGAGACATGTTTATTTGACTCTTATGTCAAACTTACAAAAAAAGTATTTGTAAATGATGTATTTTGTTGTACTTTTTATTTTTACATTTCTTTGGTAACATTTAGCCTGACTGAAATAAAAATCAATATAACAATTGTTTTTTTGTATATATATTATAATGTAGTTATTTGTGTATAATAATGACATTGCTTCTAAAAAACACAGAACAAAGCATTTTATTTAGTTTCAGCACGTTAAAAGAATGGCCTTTCTCATGAGCATAAAAAAGTGAAGACAATATTTTGTCAGGTAATTGCACTGTTTATTCACAATATTAAAATAAAGGTGAGATTAGCTAAAATGAAAAGGAACAGCTGAAGGGAGAGATGCTACAATAATATACTATAGTCAATTAATTTTGGAATTCATAATAGCAATTGTATCCAAAGATATTGCATGTGTTGTCTTGTCACTGTAGTGTACAAATTTAGTGCAGAAAAATACTGCAGGTACATAGATAATACTAAACAGTGCATTAGTAGATTTTCACAAAAACAAGGTAGAACATGAGCACATGTAGAAAAAAGGACACTGTTAAGTCACTACAAGGTATAGAATAAACAAAACATCTGTATTTACTGAAAGCAGCTGTGACTGAAAGACATTCTGCTACTCATGAGTTAAAGATTTTTGATTTACAAATGGGTTTTTCCTCTACAGCCTTTCAAAGCCAATAGAGCAAAGAAGAAAAATGGCATAAAGCAACATTAGACAGAGTCCAAGCTTCCGGTCCAGTTTCCAATGGTTTAAGTGAACACACAGGACCTACAGACACAGCACAGTCACAAAAGTGCAGGCAGCTACAGTAATGCCATTGTGTGTGGAATGTAAGCTTATAGGTTACACAACTACATTTAGATATTGATCTCAGGTGTAGTGGTTAATATGTACTCACAGTAAGTGTGACAGAGGCCAGCAGCAGTATCACTGAGTAAACCAGCCCTCTGCTGTTTATTTTCACCTGGACAAAATACAGATCAGGTCACATGACCATAAAAAACACACTAGATTTATTTATTTGTCTGGTTGTTTCTGTTACAAGATGTTGTGGTAATGGGTTGGCCTAAACATTTAAAATTTTTTTAGCTCACCACGGATCCATAGCTGACTAAGAGAGTTCTCAGGGCCCAAGGGAAGCCCAGTCCCAGCAGTACATCAAAGATGTTACTGCCAATGGAGTTTGAGACAGCCATGTCTCCCATACCTATACAAATCAAGAATACATCCTTGAATAAAAGAAACGTGCCTTGTGTCAATTAATTAAGACTCACCTTGTCTAGCAACAATTAAGCTTGCCATACAGTCAGGCACACTGGTGCCAGCGGCCAAAAAGGTGATGCCCATAAGGACCTCAGGGATTCCTAATGTATAGCTGATGATGGTCACCTAGATCAAGCACAGTAATGTGGATGACCTATCACTATGTTTGTTTATGCATTTTAGCAGTGTATATTGGGCTTACCATCCAGACCATGAGGTAGGAAAATAGGGCTATCCACAGAGTGGAGGACAAAAAGGTAAGAAGGTACCAACGCACCCAGCGGGACTTGTTGCAGTTGGGCACAGTGAAATACAGCAAGAAAGTCACTGGCCAAGACAACAGCCACTTCAGACGCTCCCACAAGCCATCTGAGACATGAAGACGTATTAGGCCTACATATTATTTTAATTATAGAAAACCAATATTTTTAGTTTCCTTACTAGGAAAACAGAACGGATTTAAAGCAGAATGTTGGTCCTCTGTTCCTTCCTGCTCTTCTTCATCTTCCTCTTCCTCTTTAATTTCAGCGGCCCCTTGTGCCTCTCCACTCTCTTCTTTGATGGTGTCACACTCTAGAGTTTGTCTGTCTCTCTCAGTCACTGTCCCGTTGTCTCGGCCCCACGGCCCGCTGCCTCCCTCCTTACCTGCTGCAGCTCCTTCTTCGTGTCCACCTCGAGCCTGAATCAGCCTCTGTCGCTGTATAAAGCCAGACAAACAAGCTCAGTCAAACCACAGCACTGAGGCTACACCAGTATGGGGCTATGAGGTGTGCAAAGGGGCAGCAGGAGTGAGAGGAGCAGCCAAGCGTGCCCTCACACTGACTCGAGGGCATTTAGACAACATGTATTAGGGTCAAAGAAGAGAAGAAAGTACTTGCAGTGCTATTTCAAACAGCACAAAATGCAAGAGCACATGCAGGAAGGCAAGATAGCAACAACAAACACCTGCTTGCTTAACTTTATACTAATCTACTAATACTACTGTGGACATGTGTATACATTAGTGTTGATACTTTGCACTGGTGATGTTCTACATGTGGCCGTTACCATGGTGACACAATGCACAGTTTAGCAAACACTGACAAAAAAGTTTCAAGATTGTCTGAAAACTCAAGAAAAAATACAAAATTGATTTAAGTAACACATTTTTCAGGAGTCTGTGCTCGATACACGCTTTTGTGGTCCTGTTAAGGTGTAAAATAGGTGAAACTGAAAATTTTTTGGCTAATGCTACCTAGGTTGAGACTATATTTTTATGTGTGAGAGATTTGTTAAACAGCACAAATCCCCCTTTTGTAGTTCCAGTCAGTTTCATCTTAATGAAAACATACAGTAGCTCAGATTAAAGTCTAATACTGTTTCTGACAGTAGTGCCTACAGTTAGCGTTAGACCCACCAGGGAATGTTGATAACAGTTGATCAGCTGCAAACTATCAATAGTAGTGTCACACACATGCTAAATACCTTTGCCCACATGCAGGTCCCAAACAATCTATAGTGTGATTTTTATGTCATGTAACAGGGGTGACTGGACTGGTATTAACTGTATTTTGGTGTATCTTAGGAGAGTAAAATCTATTTGTCTAGATTTGGCTTTATTCTTATCTAATGCTGTCTGTATTCTAAATTTAAAATCATCCACATAATCATATTTTTCTAAATAATCACTAGGGCCAGATAATGTAAAAGGGGTGGACAGTTATGTATACAGTAATATTATAGATACTTCAATACCCACCAACCTAGAAACACATGAAGATGGGGTATAAGTAAGGGTGTTAGCGTGCAGTGTACCTCGCTGATGACCATGCGTCCTGCCATGCGCAGGCGGGTGAAGGGGGGAAAATGCGGGGTGATGAGAAGGCGAAGGCTTGCCTCTGAAAAAGAGAGCTGGTGAGGGTGCAGGTTCAAAACCTCATCGACCATTACCACCCCTGTGTCCTGGCTGGCCACCACAAATGAGTCTACAGAACAATAACATAGGTAAATTGTTATTAACATTTATGGCAAAATTATTTCAATATATTCAATCATCCATCTATTTTTATTCAGACAGACAACAGACAAATGTGTGCAATAAAAAAAATAAATTCACATTAGAAATCCCGACAGAAAATGTGTTTTATACCTGGCTTTAGTGGCACCATGTCATTGTCACAATCTCCTATATTTCCAACAGCAGTTGTGCGTCTCAAACTGCTGAGACATGGCTGACCCAAGTTGCAGTTACTCTCAACCAAGTTACACAGCGACGTGTTGAACCTACAGTTCAGACATAACATGCTTATGCCCTCAATGATTACAGCGCAACACCAAAAATAACAAAGTTAAAATGCTCACTTCATTATTATTATGTAAATCCCATACATACAAATGAGAATAATTGTTTCCCACCTATGAAATATTACAATTGATTATTATTAATAAAAAAAAAAGAAAAAACTACAAAAAAGATAAACTCAAAGCTTACCACAGAACCTTTTCATCATAGATCACCTGTGGACAAAACCAAACAAGAAAAAAGAACTAAACAAAATATATATTGGCCTTAAAATGGAGAAGTTGTGGTATAAATATCATATGGCATTAATAGTCACAAGCACTGCCAGAAGTATTGTTTATGTGTACAAGATTTCTTACCAAGATGAGCACAATTATAGACAAAATGTAGAAGACAGAATCTCGAAATAAAGGCCACCAGCTTAGAGAAATAGGCTAGGGGAACATAGTTTCAGAATACATTTTTAAGACAACAGATTTACTTTATAAACATTTTAATATTAACAACATATTGTTGCTTCTAATGTAGAAGAAAGAAATTAAGCACCTGCCCAGAGAAAATGCCACAGAGGCCAATGATCACCAGGACATTAAAAACGGCTGACCCGACAATTGTTCCCACACCTACATCTCCTTTTGTGATAAATACTCCTGAAAGTCCAAACAGAATATGACAGAATATCAAAGTGTCTAGCCCTCAGTATCTAAGTTTGATTGTGAGGGCAAATTATCAGAAAAAATATTAAATCAGTTGGATGGTTGCACATTTCTTCAAATAGTCTACATCTGCACACTTAACATAATTTGAATAAAATCAACAGCAAGTGAGGTCACCAATAAAATGTAAATGGGGCAAATGAATTACTGATTGAGCAGTCATTCTACTATGTAAGTGACTGGAGTACATCATACTGACCAATCAAAGAGGTAAAGAGCTCAGGGGCAGAACTCCCAGCTGCCATGAAGGTTGCCCCTGCAACATCTTCACTAAGATTAAGATTCTAGGACACAAAAAAAAAACATAATAAAGAACTAATCAGTTTGTTAAAAAGATAATAATGACTGTGTTATAACTACTTACCACTGATATTTTTTCCAGAGATGGCACAAAGTAAATGTCACACACAATGGCCAGAGCATAAAACATGTAGATAGCCTGCAGAAAACACCATAGTACTTTTGTGCTCAGGTGAAGAGTACTCTTGTGTGGACATAAAGAAAAGGGTGCATCTTACACAGAGAACATGAAGCATTACAGCCCCATGACGCCGCTGCTCCAAAGTAAAGATGTCATCTGGAAACTCTGTAATAGCTACGAATGACAAGAAGGAGTTGAACACAGTGCCAATGAATATTGAATGAATGTGTGGAGTTAAATATTAACACACAGGAGACATTTATTTAAGGCTTGTGTTATTATAGACTTAAATTGGAAAGAAAAAAGTGTTTCTCAGCCATTACAGAAACTGGTGTCACAAATTAATAACATCAAATAACTATGAGATAGTTTGTATTAGTCTCAAACAAATAATATAGACCCTATAGAGTGAAAACAGTGAAAAATGCAAGTATTTTGTCACAACCTCTATGATGCTGTCTGTAAAAACAGATATTTACAGTATGTCAACAATTATTACAAGTGTGGTTTGTGTGAGAAATCAAAGAAATGTAAGACTGAGATGAAACTTCTACTGTGAAGCTGGATGAAGAGGGATGACCTGTGGGGAAGAATGAGACATTTGTGCAAATTCTCTGAATGATAATCATGCCACATGATTCTGTTTGGACACACTTGACCACATTTTTAGAATACAAAACTGTAAAACGAAACTATACAAGCCATGAAATATATTCCATAAATGTGAATATGTTGTTGCCTGAATGGAACTGAACTAAGCAGTTTGGGATCCACACAGCATCCAACAACGTTTTCAGTTTAGTTTTCTACCAACAGTGTTAACAGTATCTCTAAAAATTATGAACCAACAAACCTGCAGGATATATAACTCACACATGGTTGTATATTTCCTCAAATCCAAACATTATTTCTCTGGTAATTAATCAATTCCAGTTGTCCCAGTATGAGAAATAAAAAGTGTCTTACCAGATTTAGATAGGCCACTCAGAGTCTTATTATCGACAATTTTCTCCTCATAAAGGTCTCTTTTCGTCCAAAGGATATTTCCATTTTCATTACGTAACCCTAGAATGATACAGGGATGCTATAAGAACAGGTTTCAGATGCTAGAAAAGCAAATGTTTGCTTAGATAACTTAATCTGAACGTGAAGTGTGCACGGTTCTTATTACTTATATAGACACCTGTAACATCCACGGTGAGGGCGGCTGTGAGAAGACCGATTCCACAGATGCAGAAACGGAAAATGAGACGAATTCGCTTTGGTCTTTTCGGTTCTCCCATTCCCCCAACCAAAGCTGTTCCTCGGTTCATAACATGTCGCTGCTCAGGTGTCCTGATTCAAACTGGATAGATGTTGACCGACTTATCGCTGTAATGATGCCAGGCTGTAAGATCCATCCAGGGTGTCGAGCGCTGTCATCGGCCTGTCATCAGCATCTCAGAAGCAGCATCCTCTCCGAAAGCGCGCCGTCAACAAAAGAAGCTTCAAATATATACACACACTCAATCCACTGCAGCCAGCATGAAATCTGCAGACTGTTCAGCTTTGGTGCTCTAAATCAGACCTCTCATCACCGTCAGTGACGGAGAAGGCTATTTTCACTGTTAAAAAGACCACCAGAAGGCGCCTTTGCGTGGGTGGGGCATTAGAGACGCGCGAAAAGCAAACCACCTCAATATATGGATACATACAGTACATTCAAGTTGAAAACCTTTGACGGTGTGTGTTTAACAGACAACTCTGGTATCCTGGTAAATACGAGTTTATTATGGAGCTCAGATCATATTGGTGGCATGCCTCCATAATGCAAGGTGCAGTAGGGCTCTAGCAAAAAACGGGCACTGCTCCACACTGTGTTCCAAGAGCAGGGCCTAGAATTGACAGTAACACTTCCTGAAGTAATAAAGGCCAAAGCAAAGAACAGGAACATCATCCCCAGGAACAGGAGAACTTTCTGAATGACAGTCATCAGGATGTCGCCACACCTTAAAGAAATACACAAAATGTATATTAATTGGGATGTTGCTGTACATGAACTGTAATTTTACTACAGTTATCAAGACAGCAAGCTGCCACTAGAATTATGAGAAATATAAAATATCTTGTATACTGACATACCTCTCATTGTAACCGTATGTCACTAAGAAAGTTATGTTTGGGACTTTTTCAGACATGACTTCACCCTTACAAAATGACATGAAAATGCTAAATTATTATATTCCAGGCAGACACACAAATAGATAAAAGCCACATTGGTCCCACATTCCTGAATTGTTCAAGTTGGTGAATGAAGGTCTTACATTTGCCTGTGTGACGTCTGATGTGCTGATGCTGGTATGAACAGAGGAATCCAGCAGCCTCAGCTCCTCAGCAAATGGCAGAGCAGGACTGCTACTTTTGTCCTTTGCATCCAAATGGTCAATGGCAATAGCACTGGAAAGCAAAACAACTAAAAATAACACTTTTTTTTAATAAAGCAGTACACAACTTACAAATCAATGCATTACAATGACACTTCATCCTGTACAGCCTCAAGTTCCTCTTTTAACTGCCGTTTTTCCAGCCTGAGATTCTGAATAAAATATAATAAATAATTGTGCCTAATAGTGCATTTCACATTTTGACATTTGGCTGACATACAGTTTACCTTTATAAAGGTTGAATATTCTTCCACAATTTCCACAGCATGTTTTAACTCCTGGTCTTTCTGCCATTATACAATGCATAAAAACAAATGCAAACACATTAATATCTCAGTTTTAGTTGAAAGGTAAATTATGTAGGCCTATTTGGTAGAAAAAGGCTCGGTGCCTCTGACCTGTTGAATAATCTCATCTCTTTGCTGGAGCTCGAACTGAGCCACCTCACTTTCAGACTGAAAAAACACAAGCAAAGTTAACACAGTAAGTAATAAAACAATTAAAAAAACAAACAAAACATAACAATATCCCAATTTTGAGAACTGATTGAGTGGTTATGAATTTAAGTAACAAAATTCATAGTTGAATTCTTGCTTTACCTCAAGTGCTTCAAGTGAATCTTTCATCTGGTTCACGCGCACATCATCTTGCTCGTGTAGCTGCTGCAAGTTCCTTTTCTGTGTTTAAGATTACAGCTTTAGTAGTAAAAGGACTGAGTAATTGGGCAAAACGCACTTACAGTGACTTGACAGACCTCATCTGTGAGATTTTTGTTTTCTTCCTTCAGAGAGGCACATTCCCTTTCCTAGACAATATACACATTAATGTATGAATGAGTGAAGTATTTTAAATGAAGGTTAATCCTTAGATCAGGGATGTGACCCATATTAAAGATGCACTGCTAATATTTATAGTGGCGAGCCTGTTTCTGTGTTTCACCTATAATTTTCTACAATATGACATTAAACATTAAACAATAAACATGTATTTCATTGTGCGTTATTATTGTTCTAACATTTCTTAACAACAGGCATTCTGGATTTCCTCTCCACAGATCTTACCCATAACAGGTGGACAGGCGGTGTTTGCTTGTTTCCATGGAAATAGAAGTTTAATGCCATATTGTATGACATACTCGCAGTACTACTACTAATACTTACTCAGTGCAGCTTTAAGAAGTATAGGTAAATATTCCAGACCATATAATTAAACGATTGCAAAGAAACTTACCAATTTAATAATTTTCATCTCATTTTTAATTCTCAAATCATGGTAATCAGGTTGACATTTAGTGGGTTCTGATTCAACACTCACTGCACTGCTGACTCTTTCCTCCAGGCTGAAAATCAAACCAAAGGCCATCTTAAAAAGTTTCTTTAAAAATAAATCTACGGGTGATTCTCCAACTACAGTAAATTTGGTTTAAAAAAAAAAGTTAAAAGTCACATTTTGTGGTGGGTGGTAGAAATGACAGTGATCCCTAGGGATAGGTGTTCTTTTAATGAAAAATAAATAAAATACTAATACATCTTTCAAGTACATGAAATTTTTCATTAAAATAAGGAATTTCTGTGCCATTTGTCAATGAAGTTACTGTTGAATAAAATTTCACTTCAGTCTTATGAGGGACTGAGAGTTCGAAACCTGGCCAAGGGACAAAAACACTCAATATAAAAACATATTTTATCTAATAAAAATAGAAATTTATCTATCATACATTTTTTTGTAAGTTCGTCTTTGTGTCTTGTAAGTGAGCATGAATAAAAAAAATGACAAACGTCTTTTTGTTTTTCTTATTTCTGCCTGGGACACAAATTCTTTGATAGTTGGAGAATCACCCCTATGTGAAATGCTTACTCTTTGACTTGTTTTTTGAGAAAAGTGATCTCAGATTGAAGCCTGGATATGTCTTCATCAGCTGCATCCAGCAAGCTCATCATATTTGTGTTGTGATCCTTGAAAATACTTGCACTGTGTTCAAGCTGTGCTATTTTCTCCATCATTTCTTGCTCTGTCCTAAACACATATTCACACAAAGTCACACAACAAATACCTAAAAACTCTGCACATGATAATTACTTACATGTTTTCTTCATCAATATCTATTCTGCCAAGCTTCTTTTGTCACCAGTTTATTGAAACTTTATCTGTAAAGTTAAATCATGTTACAAAAATGGAGTCACTTTCTCTTGCACCCAGTAGTGTTTGTTCCCGTGCCCACGTCCCTCAATGTGCCTTCTGAGTGCTTTGTGAATGTTATTGTGGTTTTGAAACTTTAAAAATAAAAGATAAAAAAAAAAAAAAAAAATAGTTAACCTCCGATAATAAGTATGCCAACAATGTCAAAGATCAAAGATCAAAGTCAAAGTCAGCTTTATTGTCAATTCTGCCATATGTGTTCAACATACAGTGAATCGGATTTTCGTTTCTCTCTGGCCAAGTAGTGCAAAAAGACAGTGTACAAAATACAATATAAAGACAAAACAAAAACTATCTCAGACAAAAAAAATCTAAAATCTAGAGTCTAAAATCTAAAATCTAAAGCAGTGCAAAAGAACAAATAAATACCTATTTACAGATGTCCAAAATGTGCAGTGTGCATCAAAAATGTGCAATGGAAGATACAGCAGTGAAATGGTAATGTGCAATAGAATGTGCATTGAAGTAAAGTTAAGGATAAATGTGCAACAGTAGGGGGGGCATGACTAGCCGTTCAATGCAATTCATTATGATAGGGGTCAGTGCAACAGGGCGATAGTCATTAAAAGTGGCTGGAGTGGACTTCTTTGGCACAGGAACGATGGTGGTGGTTTTGAAGCAGGAGGGAACGACAGCCTGGCTCAGAGAAGCATTAAAGATGTCGGTGAAGACATCCTTGAGCTCCTCTGCGCAGTCCTTCAACACACGACCAGGGATGATGTCCGGGCCTGCAGCCTTGCGAGTGTTGATCCTGGAGAGTGTTCTCTTCACGCTGGCTGCAGACACACACAGTTAATAAATAGCAAAGTTAAAATGCTCACTTCATTAGTATTATGTACATCCCATACATACAAATGAGAATAATTGTTTCCCACCTGTGAAATGTTACAATTGATTATTTATTTATTAATAAAAAAAAAACTACAAAAAAGATAAACACAAAGCTAACCACAGAACCTTTTCATCATAGATCACCTGTGGACAAACCCAAACAAGAATAAAGAACTAAACCCAATATATATTGGCCTTAAAATGGAGAAATTGTGGTATAAATATCATATGGCATTAATAGTCACAAGCACTGCCAGAAGTATTGTTTATGTGTACAAGATTTCTTACCAAGACGAGCACAATTATAGACAAAATTGTGTCGAATCTCGAAATAAAGGCCACCAGCTTAGAGAAATAGGCTAGGGGAACATAGTTTCAGAATACATTTTTAAGACAACAGATTTACTTTATAAACATTTTAATATTAACAACATATTGTTGCTTCTAATGTAGAAGAAAGAAATTAAGCACCTGCCCTGAGAAAATGCCACAGAGGCCAATGATCACCAGGACATTAAAAACAGCTGACCCGACAATTGTTCCCACACCTACATCTCCTTTTGTGATAAATACTCCTGAAAGTCCAAACAGAATATGACAGAATATCAAAGTGTCTAGTCCTTAGTATCTAAGTTTGATTGTGAGGGCAAATTATCAGAAAAAAATATTAAATCAGTTGGGTGGTTGCACATTTCTTCAAATAGTCTACATCTGTACACTTAACATAATTTGAATAAAATCAACAGCAAGGGAGATCACCAATAAAAGGTAAATGGGGCAAATGAATTACTGATTGAGCAGTCATTCTACTATGTAAGTGACGGGAGTACATCATACTGACCAATCAAAGAGGTAAAGAGCTCAGGGGCAGAACTCCCAGCTGCCATGAAGGTTGCCCCTGCAACATCTTCACTAAGATTAAGATTCTAGGACACACAAAAAACATAATAAAGAGCTAATCAGTTTGTTAAAAAGATAGTACAAAATTTGAATTAGGGGAAAATGAATATTAAAGCTTCAATCCACATAATGACTGTGTTATAACTACTTACCACTGATATTTTTCCAGAGATGGCACAAAGTAAATGTCACACACAATGGCCAGAGCATGAAACATGTAGATAGCCTGCAGAAAACACCATAGTACTTTTGTGCTCAGGTGAAGAGTACTCTTGTGTGGACATAAAGAAAAGGGTGCATCTTACACAGAGAACATGAAGCATTACAGCCCCATGACGCCGCTGCTCCAAAGTAAAGATGTCATCTGGAAACTCTGTAATAGCTACGAATGACAAGAAGGAGTTGAACACAGTGCCAATGAATATTGAATGAATGTGTGGAGTTAAATATTAACACACAGGAGACATTTATTTAAGGCTTGTGTTATTATAGACTTAAATTGGAAAGAAAAAAGTGTTTCTCAGCCATTATAGAAACTGGAGTCATGAATTAATAACATCAAATAACTATGAGATAGTTTGTATTAGTCTCAAACAAATAATATAGACCCTATAGAGTAAAAACAGTGAAAAATGCAAGTATTTTGTCACAACCTCTATGATGCTGTCTGTAAATACAGATATTCACAGTATGTCAACAATTATCTGTGTGGTTTGTGTGAGAAATCAAAGAAATGTAAGACTGAGATGAAACTTCTACTGTGAAGCTGGATGAAGAGGGATGACCTGTGGGGAAGAATGAGACATTTGTGCAAATTCTCTGAATGATAATCATGCCACATGATTCTGTTTGGACACACTTGACCACATTTTTAGAATACAAAACAACTGTTAAACAAAACTATACAAGCCATGAAATATATTCCATAAATGTGAATATTTTGTCACTACGTTGCCTGAATGGAACTAAAACAATCATCATTTCACTAAGCAGTTTGGGATCCACACAGCATCCAACAACGTTTTCAGTTTAGTTTTCTACCAACAGTGTTAACAGTATCTCTAAAAATTATGAACCAACAAACATGCAGGACATATAACTCACACATGGTTGTATATTTCAAACAGGTAGAGCTCCTCAAATCCAAACATTATTTCTCTGGTAATTAATCAATTCCAGTTGTCCCAGTATGAGAGATAAAAAGTGTCTTACCAGATTTAGATAGGCCACTCAGAGTCTTATTATCGACAATTTTCTCCTCATAAAGGTTTCTTTTCGTCCAAAGGATATTTCCATTTTCATTACGTACAGGCAACCCTAGAATGATACAGGGATGCTATAAGAACAGGTTTCAGATGCTAGAAAAGCAAATGTTTGCTTAGATAACTTAATCTGAACGTGAAGTGTGCACGGTTCTTATTACTTATATAGACACCTGTAACATCCACGGTGAGGGCGGCTGTGAGAAGACCGATTCCACAGATGCAGAAACGGAAAATGAGACGAATTCGCTTTGGTCTTTTCGGTTCTCCCATTCCCCCAACCAAAGCTGTTCCTCAGTTCATAACATGTCGCTGCTCAGGTGTCCTGATTCAAACTGGATGGACGTTGACCGACTTATCGCTGTAATGATGCCAGGCTGTAAGATCCATCCAGGGTGTCGAGCGCTGTCATCGGCCTGTCATCAGCATCTCAGAAGCAGCATCCTCTCCGAAAGCGCGCCGTCAACAAAAGAAGCTTCAAATATATATACAAACACTCAATCCACTGCAGCCAGCAGGAAATCTGCAGACTGTTCAGCTTTGGTGCTCTAAATCAGACCTCTCATTAGGGCTTCACCGTCAGTGACGGAGAAGGCTATTTTGAAGTGAAGTGAACTTCACTGTTAAAAAGACCACCAGAAGGCGCCTTTGCATGGGTGGGGCATTAGAGACGCGCGAAAAGCAAACCACCTCAATATATGGATACATACAGTACATTCAAGTTCAAAACCTTTGACGTGTGTGTTTAACAGACAACTCTGGTATCCTGGTAAATACGAGTTTATTATGGAGCTCAGATCATATTGGTGGCATGCCTCCATAATGCAAGGTGCAGTAGGGCTCTAGCAAAAAACGGGCACTGCTCCACACTGTGTTCTAAGAGCAGGGCCTAGAATTGACAGTAACACTTCCTGAAGTAATAAAGGCCAAAGCAAAGAACAGGAACATTATCCCCAGGAACAGGAGAACTTTCTGAATGACAGTCATCAGGATGTCACCACACCTTAAAGAAATACACAAAATGTATATTAATTGGGATGTTGCTGTACAGGAACTGTAATTTTACTACAGTTATCAAGACAGCAAGCTGCCATTTCGTACCTAATAATGTGCACAAAATACTATATCATGATAAGAAATACAGTAGACCTACTTGGAATATTCTGAAGACTCTACAATAGTCTGTTTGCATTTGTCTGTTGTGCTGAAAGTTATGTTTGGGACTTTTTCAGACATGACTTCACCCTTACAAAATGACATGAAAATGCTAAATTATTATATTCCAGGCAGACACACAAATAGATAAAAGCCACATTGGTCCCACATTCCTGAATTGTTCAAGTTGGTGAATGAAGGTCTTACATTTGCCTGTGTGACGTCTGATGTGCTGATGCTGGTATGAACAGAGGAATCCAGCAGCCTCATCTCCTCAGCAAATGACAGAGCAGGACTGCTACTTTTGTCCTTTGCATCCAAATGGTCAATGGCAATAGCACTGGAAAGCAAAAAAAACTAAAAAATACCACTGTTTTTATAAAGCAGTACACAACTTACAAATCAATGCATTACAATGACACTTCATCCTGTACAGCCTCAAGTTCCTCTTTTAACTGCTGTTTTTCCAGCCTGAGATCCTGAATAAAATATAATAAATAATTGTGCCTAATAGTGCATTTCACATTTTGACATTTGGCTGACATACAGCTTACCTTTATAATGGTTGAATATTCTTCCACAATTTCCACAGCATGTTTTAACTCCTGGTCTTTCTGCCATTATACAATGCATAAAAACAAATGCAAACACATTAATATCTCAGTTTTAGTTGAAAGGTAAATTATGTAGGCCTATTTGGTAGAAAAAGGCTCGGTGCCTCTGACCTGTTGAATAATCTCATCTCTTTGCTGGAGCTTGAACTGAGCCACCTCAGACTGAAAAAACACAAGCAAAGTTAACACAGTAAATAATAAAACAATAAAAAAATATATAACAATATCGCAATTTTGAGAACTGATTGAGTGGTTATGAATTTAAGTAACAAAATTCATAGTTGAATTCTTGATTTACCTCAAGTGCTTCAAGTGAATCTTTCATCTGGTTCACGCGCACATCATCTTGCTCGCATAACTGCTGCAAGTTCCTTTTCTGTGTTTAAGATTACAGCTTTAGTAGTAAAAGGACTGAGTAATTGGGCAAAACGCACTTACAGTGACTTGACAGACCTCATCTGTGAGATTTTTGTTTTCTTCCTTCAGAGAGGCACATTCCCTTTCCTAGACAATATACACATTAATGTATGAATGAGTGAAGTATTTTAAATGAAGGTTAATCCTTAGATCAGGGATGTGACCCATATTAAAGATGCACTGCTAATATTTATAGTGGCGAGCTTGTTTTCGTGTTTCACCTATAATTTTCTACAATATGACATTAAATGTTTATTTTTCCATGTATTTTATTATCCGTTATTATTGCTCTAACATTTCTTAACAACATGCATTCTGGATTTCCTCTCCACAGATCTTACCCATAACAGGTGGACAGGCGATGTTTGCTTGTTTCCATGCAAATTGAAGTTTAATACCAATGGTATTAAACTTCATACTCGCAGTACTACTAATACTTACTCAGTGCAGCTTTAAGAAAAACAGAAAAAATATTCCAGACCATATAATTATACGATAGCAAAGAAACTTACCAATTTCATAATTTTCATCTCATTTTTAATTCTCAAATCATGGTAATCAGGTTGACATTTAGTGGGTTCTGATTCAACACTCTGTGCACTGCTGACTCTTTCCTCCAGGCTGAAAATCAAATCAAACCTCATCTTAAAACGTTTCTTTAAAAATTAATCTACGGGTGATTCTTCAACTACAGTCAAATTTCGTCATGATATTTTTCAGAAAATCCAACACATATTTTTAGAAATATTTTGACTCTTTCTACTTCATCACAATGTGTAGAAACATTAACTCATAGTGGTTGTAATGGAATTACATAGATATTAAATAAATAATAATAACAATAAATAAAATGATGGAAATGATTGTTGTGGAAATGACAATGTTCAGCATTTCTTTTAAAATCTCATGACATATTAGCACGCTAAGCTGTTTTAGAGTTAGCATAAAATATAATCAAAATACACAATATAAAATGGTATTTTTGTCATTTGTACATTCAAAAGAAATATGAGGTGTTTGGAAATGACGGCCAATAAACCTACTCTTGGTTTTGCAAAACTTTTTTTCTTGTTTCCCTTCCTTCCATGGAGCTAATGCTGCTATCCTGCCATTAGCTCCTGTCACATCACAACTGATGTGGTTCACGTAGACAAAGGTTTAAGAAGAGTTACATTTTGCGGTGGAAATGACAGTGATCCCTAGGGACAGGTGTTCTTTTTATAAAAAATAAATAAAATACTAATATATCTTTTAAGCACATTTTTTTCATTAAAATAAGGAATTTCTGTGCAATTCGTCAATGAAGTTACTGTTGAATCAAATTTCATTTCAGTCTTATGAGGGACTGAGAGTTCAAAACCTGGCCAAGGGACAAAAACACTCAATATAAAACCATATTTTACATAAAAATAGTAATTCATCCATCATAAACTTTTTTGTAAGTTCGTCTTTGTGTCTTGTAAGTGAGCATGAATAAAAAAATGACAAACGTCTTTTTGTTTTTCTTATTTCTGCCTGGGACACAAATTCTTTGATAGTTGGAGAATCACCCCTATGTGAAATGCTTACTCTTTGACTTGTTTTTTGAGAAAAGTGTTCTCAGATTGAAGCCTGGATATGTCTTCATCAGCTGCATCCAGCAAGCTCATCATCTCCGTGTTCTGGTCCTTGAGAATACTCGCACTGTGTTCAAGCTGTGCTATTTTATGCATCATTTCCTGCTCTGTCCTAAACACATATTCACACCAAGTCACACAACAAATACCTAAAAACTCTGCATATGATAATTACTTACATGTTTTCTTCCTCAATATCCATTCTGCCAAGCTTCATTTGTCACCAGTTGATTCAAACTTTATCTGTAATGGCGGAATTATATCACAGCCAAGTGGCCAAATTGCACTGTTATTGCACTAAAGGTATATTGTATGTGTATCTGAAAATTACTCCGTCTGTAGATAGTTTTGTTGTTATTGTTTGTTATTTTCTTTTTCTTGTTTAAAAAAACAATAAAATAGACATTAAAAAAAAAAAAATCTGTAAAGTTATATCACGTTACAAAAATGGAGACACTTTGAGACCGTTAACTTTAGCTAATCTCCGTTAATAAGTGGCCATACCTGCCTGTCAAAGCCTGATCCCGTCAGATCTCAGAAGCTCAGCAAGGCAGGGCCTGGTTAGTACTTGGATGGGAGACCGCGGGAATTCCAGGTGCCACAGTGGGGCACCAGTTGCAAAAAAAAAAAAAAACTGTCGCTGTGTCCTCAGGCAAGACACTTTACCCACATTGCCAAGTATGAAAGTGGAGTGTAAGTGTTGGTGGTGGTCGGAGGGGCCGATGGCGCAGATTGGCAGCCTCGCTTCCGTCAGTCTGCCCCAGGGCAGCTGTGGCTACAGAAAGTAGCTTACCACCACCAAGTGTGGAGTCAATGAACTGTAAAGCGCTTTGAGTGTCATGAAAGGCGCTATATAAATCCAATGAATTATTATTATTATTAAGTATGCCAACAATTATCAAATAAATTGTCGCCAAACACCGCAGCAAAGTCAATCCTTCAAAACGAAAAGTCACGCAGAAAACTCACCTTTCGGCCCAATGTTTATATAAGTCCTTTATTTTATATAAGTCCTTAATTTTATATTTGTCGCTCCTTATAGACAAACGTGTCAGGTTTAAACCGATTAAAAGCAGCCAACTGAAAACTCCACGCGCATTATACATCCCTTTGACTTTGGCGTTACGAACAAACTTTAACGCAGGGACAAAACGTACAAAACACACACTTTATTATCTCATTTATATACACACACCAATAATCAAAGTTCAACATAATACCGCAGTGCAATTACATAATAAAAACTTTTTTTTTTTTAATTTGAACTTGCTTGTTTTAAGGCGAGGAGCATAGCCTGTATTAATCTGCCAAAGCACACCATACTTTATAAGCACATGTATGCGCTGGAACATTCTGTCAAAATAAAAACAATGAACACCATTTAGGATTACCAAACTGCAGTGCAATGTAGATGAAATTAAAACTAAATCCTTCAGTACTTGACATTACAGTATAAAAAGCATAACGATTATAATTATAATTTCCACTATCTGGTAGGCTCTAGTGACCCTGTGACCTCAAAGTGTATACCATCTCCAGGCACTGGTGAAGGGATAAGTGGGCAGAGCCAGCAAATGTACCAATAACGGCCTAAATTGTGTTGCAAGTTGCGAAGTAGTCCCAAATTGTAAGGGCGCCGTGAGGAGTACCACTCTCTTGTCGTTTGTCCCCTGACCATTAGGAAAAGGTGGAAGAAGAAAAAAGCAGATACCAACAAGAAGCCCACCACACACGTGTCAGCAATAAATGCAAATGCAAAAGCTCTTGCAGAGACTTGGCCTGAAAGAAAAACAAAACACATATGGGTAATTTTTTATAATCTGTGACGAACACCAGAAGTGGGTAGTACTCCATAACATTTTTAAAAGCACTCTTAGGTTTTCCTTACTCCTGTTACTGTAATATACTGATTAATGTTTTTATGTTAACCATATTAAATAATTTGTACATTTGCATTGCATTTTGTGTTGTGCTGTCCAAAAATTAACTTCAAATTATGAATCAGATGATGGAGTTATTAGTCTAGATTTCCCAGTACTTTTTTATTTCTTGGACCACTACTTTGTACTTCTACTTGAGGAATATAATTTTGGAGTAACATTAACTTGAGTAGTATTTTGGCTACTCTACAAACCTCTGACCACATGGCATTTTTTTGCAACACTTAACAAGATGTGTGAAGAATCCCTCAGTCGTCCAGGCAGAATCCATGGTAAAAGGAGAAATTCAATTTGTCAATTGGCCAAAGTTTATTTGGTCGAAAACGTTTCGCAGCTCGTCAGAACTGACGAAGCAACTCGGATGAGCTGCGAAACGTTTTCGACCAAATAAACTTTGTCCAGTTGACAAATTGAATTTCTCCTTTTACTAAACAAGATGCATAAGAAAAACCCATGCATCTGTTATGAAGATCATACTATATCACAAATCATCTCACCTGATACCAACATAATCCAGGGAATCAAAAGCAGCAGAACACTATGAACTGTCACCCCTTCTTTCAGTATGACTATGAAGACCTCAGCGTTCATCAGCGTGGCGTACAATAGTCCTGACCACATAAAAAGCAGGCAGCTCAGGAAGTAGCGGTAGTTATGGAAGCCCACACACTGGCCAAAGAAAACACAATGGTGGTCACGGCGAAGAACACACACCTTGCAATCATAGCAGTGGGAACAGCGGGGAGGTGTGTGGGCCTCACATGCATAACAATACCTGAAGAAGCAAGAGGAAATGTTTTTTGATATGTTCATTCATTTAATATTTAAATATGTTAGATAATGTTTACCTCCAACCCTGCCCCATGCCTTCTCCCAAGAAAACTCCTTTTATACTAGGGCTGGTCTTGAGGAAGAGCAGCGCGTTCCAGCAGATATTGCTAAGCATGAAGTACTGAGCTATTAAATGGACTGCTTTCCACCAGGCTGACCACGCAGTTTTCTTCAAGCTTGCTTCTAACGGAGCCTCCACCAAAACCAAGTAGCTCACTTCCCCAGTAATGGAGAAAACCAGAAACGTGTTGAGCATCACTGGCAGGTGACGGCATATTCTCTCTGCCTTGCAGAACACTTTAGTGGCCAAGCTGGTCATCACTGCACCTGTCTTCAGCGTTAAAAGTTGATAATGGACGAACCATTAGCACTTAGCTGGCTAATGAATGCTATTTTATCCAAAGCTAAAGTCGGTTTTAATGCAGGTGTCAATGTAGAGCTTAATATCTTCAGACGAGAAGCTGTTCAGAAAAGGTACAAAACGTGTAATTTCCCAGTTTACCGCACAACAATCCCGAGTACAACACATGAGTGTCGCATGAAAATACAGCCCCCTGGTGCAGGGACGTAATATTATGGTTCCGTTTACAAAAAACAACAACAACAGTATATTATTAAAGTATTTTGTGTAGGTAATGCAGGGTTCAGCCAGTCACTTGCCAAGTCTATGGTTAGTTAAAAAAAAAAAAAGTGAATGCTGGAGATTTATTTGCTTATTCTGTTGATAAATAAACCATCATGTAAGCCAGGGAATGTGATCATATTTTTTTTTACATTGTAATTAATAAATAACTTGATATCCCCTTAGTGACCCACCATGTGGAGATCTAGTCCCTCCCTCAAAACCCAGTCTTAATCCTGGGTAATCTCTTCATCCCTAGGAGTATACTACAGTCCTTTAAACGGGAAAATAACACTTTCACCAAACTACAAGAGAAATGAGGTAAGTATTTGTGCCACCGACGATATTGTATTATTTGCTTAAGGTGATATGCTTCTTTCCTTTATAAAGTGGACAACATGAACATGGGTGGTTGAGCGGTCAGATCCACTGACCCACAGGTTGGTTGGTATGATTCCAGCTCCCACAGATGAACGATGCCGTTGTGTCCTTGTTGTAAAGCGCTTTGAGCGCCTTGAAGGTGGAAAAGCACTATATAAAGATGTGACCATCTAACATTGTTTTTTTCTAGCAGGGTCAAGCATCTGCAGCAACGCTTGCATGACTTGAGAGAGAGGGAGCGCTTGGCCAAACTGTACAACAGGGAACTATTGCATCAGTTTGATGAGGCCCAGAATACACTGAGGGAACTGCTGGAGCGTATAACTTACATGAGAATGTTACGGGTAAAAAAAAAAAAAAAGGCAATACTGGCTCAGATGGTAGAGTGAAAGGTTGGCAGCCCCAATTCTGTTGTGTTCTTGGGGAAGACTCTAACTCCCACCTTGCCTATGATTCTGTAGACTGGGAGCCACAGTATAAAGCGTTTTTGAATGTCCAATCAAGATAATATAAACAAATGTTCACCTAAAGCTTCTAAATTATCATTTAAAATATACATAATGATACATATGGTGCTCACCTGTATTTAATCAATGTTTTACCCCTTTTCAGAAGGAATATAAGAGTTACATTGGGAGCTGTTTTTACTTGGATCACCAACTCAATCACAAAACAGAGAAGGTAAGAACCCCAAACTACAATTAAATTAAAGCAAAGTATATCTCAAAAATAGGCATGCACATACTTTGTGAAATCAGTATTTTCTAATAATGTCTGTATACTAAAAAGAAAAAGACTTAATAGATGAGAAAATGGTATTCAAGGAAAAGTGTAAAAGGATGTAAAAGAATGTAACAAAATGTCATTTTTAACAGAAATGCAGATTAAAAGGTTGAAAACAAAAAACACCATATCCAAAATGTCAATTTCATAATCCTGACCAAAAGTATGTGCGTGCAATTTTTGGTGACCTTTACACAGGACTGGCTTAAAATAAAACACTTTGCATTTATGATAAAAGGAGAAGTTCAATTTGCTTTTATTTATGATAAAAGGAGAAGTTCACTTTGCATTTATGATGATTGCACACTTAAAATGATAAAAGAAAATATGTATAGGAATAATTTGGAAATGGCTGTGGAAAATAACATGTGAACTCAACTTGTAATATTAACCACTATACATTTTTTCTTGTAAAAGATGTTTGGGGAATGTCTGTTTGGAAAACCGAATTTAAAGGCAAACTACCACCTTTTACATTCTCAAGGTTTGTTTCACCCCTCTCTTGCTTAAAAGTTAATTTTAAACACTTGCATCCATTTATCATTTACAAATATTTCACTATGACTAAACTCATTTTAATTTACAGGTGAAAAAATGGTTCCTCCTGAACTAAAGACTCATGATCAAAAGCCACATCTTCTTCCATCCAGACACGTACAGGAACATCCCTTTACAGATTATGCAGGCCCAGACTGCTTCCTTTCACACAACACTCCTCCAAATGAGCCCTACACAGATCAACTCAACCCTTTAACTGCACAAACTGACACAATGCCAATGCAACCTCCTAGCTTAAGTGAAACAAGTGGAGAAGACAAAAGTCATCCAGAAGACCTTGATGTAAAACCAGGTTTGACCGATTACTCTTACAAATAATAATCGTAGTTGAGTTCACTGAATTTTAGCTCTTTATTGTTACAGTCCGACTTTCCGTTAATCAAGCAGGGAGCCAAACTAGTAGTCGAGCATCAAGTCAGTGGGGCACACAGAAGAGGAAGAGCCGCTCCTCAGATGAAGACTGTTTCAGCTCTCACAAGTATGTAGATTAAGTTTTTCATTTTTAACTACACTTACTTACAGGTGATTTGCTTTTTAGGTCTTTGCCATCAAGAGAAGTTACCACTGGTTCAAAAGCAGTGGTATTCATTTCTGAAACTGATGATACAGAATCATTTAGTAATCAGAAATCAAAACATAATAGTTTAGGCTTTAAAGATACAAAGAACCAAGAAGATAGCTCTGAGAGTGAAAGTAAAGCTGATAAGAGTGATGTAGATGAATACAGTGACAAGTTGTCAGAATTGGCACCGGAAGAACCACAAAGAAATGGTAGATTGAAAAAAATACTAACAATAAAAGAAAAGGAACAAAGCCTTTCTGATCACAGTAGCGCACAGGATGAAGATGATTCAAACCAAACTGATGGAGACAGAAAAGAAACCAGTCAAAGAGATGGAGAAATGTCAAATCAAGATACTATATGCTCCTCTGTAGAGGGTGATCAAATCTCTGGATCAAGCCCTTCATCCTCTGATTCTTGTGAGAGTGCGTCGTCAGAGTGGGAGGACGATATTAAGTTATGCAAGTACAAACAAGACAATTCACATGTACTTGAGGATAGTGACTCTGAGGATTTTATAATCTCACCACAGAACAGGCAAGTCAGATTATCACCTACACTGCCTGACAAAAGTATTAGGACAATAGTCCTAGTCTAGTCCTGGTTTAGACCTGAGTTAGACCTACACTGCGATGAGTCCCCATTTTTGCAATAATATGCCTTTACACGTGATGAAATTTGCCTTAATATATCGAAAAATTGATTTGTTGTCATTACCAATACGTCTTATTATTTTTGAAAGTTCAGAAATACACAATCGTCCTAATACTTTTGTCAGGCAGTGTAAACCATGTCTCAACTTGTGTGGTTAGAAATCTGTTTATGGTTTAAAATCTTGTTCCAGGTCTAAAATTATACATGTTATCTCAGAGCATGTGGTAAAACATGAGGACAGTAAAAAGACATCCTCAGATGATGAAGACTCTGATGATTCGTCTGATGAAGATGATATAGAGCATGTTCTTGCACCTCCAGAACAAACACAAAAACAGAGGTAATTTTGAGTAAAAAAAAATATGTTATATCTTTCTGACACTATTTCTAAACATTTGTAGAGAGCCAAAAGCTGATGACAAAGCAAAGGGTAAGATTTATTCCACGTGCTTTGTAACAAGCCTTTTTTTTGGTCATGTTTTCTCAAGGCTTTTTGCTTTAACAGAACCTTGTGACAATCTGGCAAGATTGAGTGTGAAGGACAGACAAACTGATCACCACAGTAACTCCGATGAATCAGATGATTTTTATGACTAAATAAAAAAAAAAAGCCATGGAGCAGTGATATTCAAAGGTCATACATCATTATGTATCATTCTATTTTTCATCAAACCTCTTGAGACATTGTATCCTTGGCACTCTGTATAATTAGACTGTCTAAAGTCTAGAATAAAATACATTACATTAAAATATAAATTAGTAATTATATAACAGTCAAATGTGATGTGTGCAAAGAGGTTTATTTGTACATACTTTACAGACGTCCACCTTTGAAAAACTGATTCAGATTGTAACATGTGGTTAAAAATTATTATTGAGGAGTAATCCAAAAAACAAGATTTTTTTTTTTTTTTTTTAGATCTTTACCACCTGAGCAGCCAAACACGGGTTTACTCGTTTTGTTCCCTCAGATGTGGCACTGCGCTGAATGAGTAGCCTGCCATAGGTCCCTCCCACCTGACCTTTGGTTAGACGTCCAGGATTGACACAAACACAGCCCACCACATCCTAAGGAAACAAAGTAAAGACATCAATTGTCTGCAATGAAGATACATTTTAAATCAGAAACTTAATGCCACTTTAAAAAGTTTAACTGCCAGTGTTAATCTCTTCATTACAACTGTTCATTATGTAAGTTGGAAAAGGAAGAGTCTGGTATGTGCATTATGGGAGTACCTTTATAAAGTAACGCAGCTCTGAAGGAATAATGAGAATGTCAGGGGTGAGTGGCATCTGACCATAGCTCTGAAACTTCTCATAGTCCATATTCACCTCTTCCACAGGGGGGTACAGTGGATAGTAGCTGCAATTTAACAAGCACAAATGTTACACAAACTTATACAACACATTAATCTACTCCTCCTACCTTCTTTGGGTCAGTATGTGCTTTAGTATGCGTGAGAATCGATCAGATCCAGTCCCACTGAAAACAAACAGCATCGTAACAATTTTCTATTACAACTATAGCAAACTAATCACAACATTTTCATACCTGCTGATCTCCTCAGCACCCATGTGAAACAGTATGTCTGTAGATGTCAAGCCAAAAGTTACACCATCAATCAGCAAAGTGCATGGATCAGGAACGAGTTTCACCCTCTGTTAACATAATACATGTCAGCAGTTGCCCGTCTAAAAACATTATAATAATTTTGTCATACAGAAGATTGTATAAATGTCCCAATGAAATAAAGAGGACAACAGAACAATTTACTCTTCGTTCTTATTGTGTTGCTATGTAACAATACCTGAAACTAATAATATCATAGACCATCACAATATATTGAATTACAAAACTCTTCTCTTAAATAGCAACACCTAAAGAAACAGACGGACCATGATCCTTTGCGCCACTTCAGTGCAGACTACCTGAAGAAATAAATGTTCTAAAAACTTGTAAATCTTAGTTCTTTGGGTTAAGTCTTGTCAAGACATTTTAAGAGGAAAACATAGCGTATTCATAGTTTTGTTAGAAAAAAATATTGCAACAAATATTGTACCACAAGATGCATAGTGTGAAAATATCAATATGAACACTCTGTATTAGATTTGGATCACATTACATCCCTAGTAGGTAAAAGAGCAAAAAGGAAAAGAAAATGATGACTTGTGTGGTCTAAAGTTTCCATGCGGTCTGACCTGAGCCTGATCCTTGTTGAGGTTTGTCATTGTAAACGGAGGTTGTGGGTAAATAAAGGGGTGGTGGATATCTCTCTGAGAGGGCACAAAAACCAAACGACAGCCAACACTGGTGAAGACAACAAAAACAAAACCTAAATTAATGTCATACTTATATTATTATTACATGATATTGATGATATATGATTACAACCATTCTGTCACTGACCTTTTGGTTCCATCCACAATGCTTTCTATACACCTCGAGAAAATAGCATCAAAAGTTTCAGTCACCTGAGCTTTCTAGAACACGATTATATAAGAAATGAATTAGTCAATTGCAAATGTAAAAAAACAACAACAAATAAACATACACATTTTGCATCTACCTCAATTTGTTCATGTTTTGAATCAACAAAAGGCCCCAGCTACATAAAAAAAAAAAATCACCATAAATATATTTGCAACTGTATTTATAAAAGGTTGTTTTAAACATAACATACCAGTAAGCAAACATCCGGATGATCCCTGGAAATTACATTTATTAGGTCAAGTAGAGGATCGTATGCTAAAGTATCAGATGGAGTGAATGGTCCACATGCTACTAAAACATTCAGAGGCTCTGCAGCTGGAATAAAAGGCACAGTCAAATATTTAAAAAAAAATATATATATAATAAGCCTTCACATTAATTTGTTTACCATCATTCACTTCCATTTTTACTGGAGTGTAAAACGGTAGAGGGGCAGCCTGAAAACAGTAAAAAGATTTTAAAATGCACCCAAAAGAGGTAATGTAAGAAAAATAGTATTACTTAAATTGTACATGATAACCAACCTCATGAAGTTTGGAAGCAACCAGTTTTCTTCCTGTTGTGTTCATTCCCTCCATTGCAACAACCTATTGAATAAATTAACAAAGATGAAGTTGAAGTTTAACCAGTTTGAACAAAATCTGGGCAAAATTTCTATTATGTCTGAGTTCTCGGTCAGACTCTGGGTGAATCTATAGCCCAGTTCCTTGGCTCGCTCAGTTACTGTTGGTGGTCATATAACCTGCAGCACACAGACTTCAGTGCTCAGGCAAAGGAAAAACCACCTGTAAGAGTTGGGAGTGCATGCGAGTTTGAAATGTTCTCACCTGACCAGGAAACAAAGAATACTCTTTAAGTTCTGACAAGTCGACAGGTATTTGTTGGCCTCCTTGTTCTGGTCCTGCCTCCAGCAAAACTGAATGAGCATTTAGTTTCCCATTGCTGTCACAACATATCTGACCAAGCACAGTTATTGTATCCTGCACACAGAGGACACATGTGATTATAAGCGCTAATAAAAGAGTTAAAACAAAATTAAATTGCACCTTCACCTGGGCAGGAAGAGAAACTGGAGAGAATTCTTCAATGTGAAAATGAGATTTTAGACCTTCCCCCAGCTCCTCTATCTTATCAGTCAACACTGCAAGTTACAAAATATTTTGCTTGAATGTGGCCTTACTTAAGAGATATGAAATTATAATAATCTTGTTACCATTACGAATATCCCGCAGTCTCTGAAACATAAACTTGTAGCTGTTTGTGAGAGCATCTTCCGGCCCTTCCAACAGATCCAGC